>JAGSMT010000121.1:0-1311625 GCA_029286875.1 Lamproptera curius | reverse complement strand
TTCGTCTAATCTGTACCAGAATTTTTTAAATAAGAAAAAAGTGAAAACATTTTAAAAATCATGCAACGACCATTTCAATTCGGATCTTGCTCCAATGGAACATGTTTGGGATGAACTCGACTGGGGTGAAAAATCGTTGGGCTACGGGCTCAAAACATTTGTGACAGTTGTTAGAGAACGAATGGAAATTAGATTATGATTATTAAAAAAACATACTAGATTAATTATGATTATTAAAATATGCTACGAGATTACAAAGGCCAAAGGACACTTAGATGAAGCTAAAATTTAATAAAATTTATCATTCTATGTTTATTTTTTTTAATTGTTTAAGTTAGCTCCCGTTTGTTTTTTTACTTTTTTGAGAACTTTATTTACTGAAGCAGAGAGAAGAGATCGGCTGGCCCTATTACGGTTTGGGTCTACAAGTCATCATCCATGTGCACTACAGCTTAATAATCGATTTCTACAAGTACGAGCGATTTAGTGAGGCCACATACTGACTAAATCCCCTTGGTTATGAAAGCAATGTTCTTGAATAAACAAGTCTCCCAGCCCCCAGTGGCGGTCTCGGTAAAAGCCGCCGCTAACTCTGTTTCCGCCGCGGAAGGAAGGACGATCGACGACATTATGTCCTTCTTACTATGAGCCCTTCAGATTATGCAATCGCAGATGCCTGCGATGCGGCATTAATAACAGAAGTTTCGTGAAATACTAATGCATCCATGTTCTGATTTAAAGGGCTACGTAGCTAGTATACCAACTGTGTAAATCTAGACATGCAAGGAGTATCGCTAATGCTTAACATTGCATTTCTAAAAAAATAAAAAATGAAGTATCCCATTTATGCATAATTAGAATTTAGAAATCTTACAAATTGTTCAACAACGTTATGAAATTAGGTAAGCGTTTGTATGTTAGATGTGTGTTGCCAACTACAAAGTTATTGTTTATGTATGCAAAGGATCCACAGCAAAACATGCAATAGTTTCCACGCTCCGCTGGCAATGCATATTAAATGTATTGTCGATAAAACGCGAACCCAATTGAACCTTCATACTCAAGGCTCTAGAAATGTAAATGGGTACGGGAATACTAATTTAGTCACGACACAACATGAGGATGACTGCCAATTACCGTAAATTTGTTTTAATTTTAATGGCACTGTGTCTAACTATACTGGCTAAGAAGATAATTAGTTTAAAGTTTAATTGATGTTTTAGTTACAACATTGTCCAGTGTATTTCCGTTCTATTTGTTTTCTATCTTCAATTTCGGAGAAAAATGGAGACCTTTCAGTATGTTAAATATTTTAATTTTTGGTCAGTGTTTCTTATGCTATCGTAGAACACAAGTCATAATAATATTTAAAAAAAACAGATCTATTCTCGTAAGGTGATTTACCATTGCATATGCGCTCTTATATAGCCTTGACCTAGTACTAGCTCTAGGGTGGCATAGGTTAAATGTTAGTGAAGTTTTATATGTAAGTAACCTTAAATGCTTAGAATTTGTACCAAAATAAATGTAGACAGACTTTTTATATTTCCACTTGACAAATTGATTATATTACGGTAAAAATATGGTGGATTATCCTTTTATTAAATATTACGTATTTAACATATTTGTTCCTTCTTATCTTAATCTTGACTTCTGTTAACGTTTTGATTCGCTTTAACGGCCGTGGCTACAGCAAAGACTAAACTGTGAGGCGTCTTGTTAAGATAATTATCAACATTTTGAATTCGAAATCTTTGTTTTTGTCTATGCACTCTATGCAATCAGAAAATAACTTATCCTTTAGTCTAGCAGTATGTATGCGTTAGTTTAGATTGATGGTTTTTTAAACTTATTTAATTGTAATTTCACTACCATCTTCATAATAGTAATTTTGATTTATTCAAAGATAGAGAGCCTTTGCCGGAATTAGTATATTCATCAGGTAAATTCTTTCTAGATTTTTGGTATTTCAATTCATATCGCAATAAACACTATAAAATCCGTTAAATTCGTTTTGTGTAGTAATATTCGCAAAGATTAAAGAAATAATTAGATCAGGACATGCTTGTGCTCATGGTACTCTTGAAGTGTCTGTGTACGATTGGAACCCGCGACCAGCGGTTTGTAAACCAAGGTTTGATGCCAGATCATATTTAAAAAAGCATTGGCAATTGTATGTTGAACAGCTAAAGTCGACGGCACCATAAGGAATAAAGCTATCAATTTTTTAATTTTGATATACAAAGTTTTGAATATCAAAATTGTTGAATGCAAACGAGATATAATTTTATTAGAACAATTGTTTGTTATCAATGCCGTTCCACTTTCAATTCATTCATCAGACGGCGGTGATTCCGTAAACAAGATTTTTTGGTAAAAGAAAATATGGTGCTAAGTAAAAGAGCATAGTAAAGTTTTACCGGTTTCCCAGTCATTACATGATTTTTTTAATGATATTATTATATGTGCAGAGAAATAAAAATGGTATTAGTAAGGTAGAGAAGAGTAGTGAAGACGGTCTAAATTTGAAATATTCGGATATAAAGTCAGTGGGATAGGAAAGAATGTAACGTATGGCAGAAAAATCAAAAAGATGCTTCCATATCTAGAACTATTTTTTCATTTTCGACTTTTTTAAATAGTTAAGAAGGTCAAATTTACCATCAGTTCGAAACTCTACACCTGTTCAAATAAGAATCGGCTAGAAAGTGTAAATTACAGAATTATATTTGAGTAAAATCACATTAATTGAATATTGATGAGAGCAATTTAAAAATAAAATCAGCAAAAAGTAAAACCTGCCAAATACGAATGTGCTTCTTTAATTTTAATAACCAAAACAAAATACCCCTTTACAAAAAGTAGGAAGGAATATGGTAATCTACTAATTATAATTTTTGTGGGTGGCTAGTCCTCTTGTACAGAGGGTTACCGCGGTCTCCTTTTTGCCGCAAAGCAATAGAGTGAAAGCACTACTGTATTCCGGTTTGAAGGGTAGCCGTCGTAGTCGCAGTCACCGTAGCTTTATGCCTCATGGTAGGCATCGCGTTGGTTATACCTCAGGTGATATCAATGTCTATGGCGTTAGTAACAACCTTCCATCAGGTGGGCCGACCGCTTATCTGCCTTCGTAGCCAATAAAAAAAAAAAAAAAAAAAAACGGATCTTTAAGCAAAATCTTTGCATTTTTTCGAAAACTATAATGATGCCATTTGACGGTTAACCCTTATCGAATTAAATACATTGATTATTTAATACAGATTTTTAAGTAGCCGAAAAAAAAGCGTTATAGTGTTTTTTTTACGTTTATGTGCCAGTGATTTGTATAAATTATATATATTTGTTATACTGCTCTCTTATTCTAGCTGTTAAAATGGGTCAAAAATTATGGGTCACGCAAAAAGCAGCTTAGAATTTACGTTAATTAGGGCGCGACACAAGTTTGTTGCTGTGAGAATTTCTTACGTAAAATATATAAACAAATTTTTAAATTAAACAGCTAGCAATTAAAATATTAACAACTGTAAAATCAACCGATCTTAGTAATAACGGCGTGCAATGGACCAGCGTGGTGGAATACGGTCCAAAAATCTCTTAATGGGGGGGATATCCAGTCGTGGACTAACACAGACTGATGAAGTGTGTGTGTGAGTAATAACTGTTACATGGAAAACAAAATGGTAACACGTCTTTAAATTATAACGTGTAATGATAGTATATATCTTGGTATCTTATTAGTATATATCGTATTATCTTTTCAGACAAATAATCTTCCATATTTAGTCCATAATTTCAGTGGCGGATGTAAAGAAGAAATTAGGTGAGTACATTTAAAAGAAAAATATTGGCTTGAGTATTCTTTTCGAGTAATTAGATCACTAGTATACTAAAGATGCCACGGATATTCGGTATTCGGCATATTCGGCTACTTTTTCTACTCTTTGAAATTCCGCCGAATACGTTCGTGTTATCCCGAATACTAAATTATGAAAATAACCCATCATATCTATCAAAGTATTTTATAACTAACAATACTAAAATTGATCAGTGGTAAATTTTAATGTATAAAATCAAGATTTCCACCACTTGTTGGTAGCAAACGATTACGTTTTTCGTCGTTACAGAATAATCATTCCAGAAAGAAGCAAACCTTCAGGTAATGGTGGTTGCAATTGGTTGCGACTTATTTTCTTTATTGTTAACGTGCTCGATAACCTTTAATTTTGTGGCGAATGTTAGGCGGCCGAATATACGGCGCTTCGGCCGACGGCGTTTTCGAATATTCGGTATTCGGCCAAATCACTATTGGTGGCAAGTCTACTGTAAACTGAATAGTATTTATCGCAACACATTCAAGTATGTCATGTATCCCAATTACAGGAACATTGAATACCGATATCGGTTAAGTACAACTTTAAATGTCCATTACATATTAAAACATAATAAATTAAAATTAATACCTGCAGTTTTAAGTCACTATTAATATAAATAAGAAAAAAAAAACATTGTAAATTTTATTGAATTCGCTTAACTACTTTCACACTTTTTATAATTTTTAATGTTAGCTTATTGAAAATATACAAATATGAATTGTTAAAATTTGTCATTTGAACGTTCACGGAAATTCAAAAAAGGATAGTAACAAAATCGTTATTATTTCAATATACGTGTTGCACTGTGAGTTGTTATGATCAATAGAATGCATGGGAAATGTATACATACACATGTCTGCAGGACTTTGAACTGCGTGCTCTGCTGTCGGCTGAAGATTGCCAGACAACCAATATTTACACATTGTCTAAATGTTTCGTTCGGTATCCTCATTTTTTTATTCCGTTTTCATTTACGCAATGTTATCAACTTGACATAAGTACGTAAAACTGCTACAGAGTATAAAAGTTAATGACTTAGTTGTTATTGTTAAAGCGCTCTTCATTTGTGGTTAAAAATCAAAAGGTAAACAATTATCAATTACTAGGCCTTAAATACTAACAATTATGTGTTAACACAGACATGTAAAGACCCTAGACTGGTGTTTTTGTTGTTGTACAGTAGAAATTTAAAGTTTTAAAGTTTTTTTTTTGTTTGGTCTCATTCATGGACCCACCCAATCGCTAAAATAAGGAAATATTTTTATACGTGATTATGTGATGTCACATTATAATAACATTCTTAGCACTAAAAGGTTAATAATGTAATTAAAATGTCAGGGGCCAAGTACATGATAACTTGGGAAAATAGCTACAATAAATTTATACAATCATAATGTTATAATCTAAATTTTACCTTAATATATATTGGCCATTCAAAACTGCATAAACATCAAAATAGAACAAGTAAATTTTAATAATCAGACCTCTTAAGTACCTTTGACAGAGGCAGGCATATGTATAATACCTACAAAGCTCTGGCCATTAGCAAAATAGTCGGAAAATCGATCTGTAAACTTGTGTAATAAAATGGTATGGTAATTTTGTATGTACATACAAAGTCAACTTCAGTGCGCCTTCTTCATAAATGATATAAAGCTTGTCGAGTGGTTCTTTTTTGGTAATAAATGCATATATTTACCGTCCCTGTTACCTAATGTTTTAATTTACGTGGCTGCATTTTTTTTGAGTTACATACGTTTTTATTTACTGCAAAAACTAGAAATCATTACTAAAAATTAAAAACATAATCATGTACACCCATCAATGTTACAGGGATTTTAGGATACGCTTTACACACATCATCATCATCATCATCATCAGCCTGTGCTAGTCAACTGCTGGACATAGGCCTCCTCTAATGCACCGCCTTCTCCATAGGGGTTTTTTGGACCGTATCCCACCACGCTGGTCCAATGCGGGTTGGTGGGTGGAACTTTTCACATGCCCATCCGACGCATGGTTCATCTTACTTTTCAGTCAATTGGGTGACCGGCCCAAATTGCCACAACCAACTTTGAAACAACATCTGAAAAACTTTCTGAGGTCCTCGGATTCCGACCCTGGCCTCCGGTTGTGTGAACTTCACTGCCATCCACGGCTCAGGTCACTTACTTTCAAATTGGTACGAAACACAAATGTTTAAACGACATTAGAAAAATTTGTGAAGTCCTCGGATATTAAAACTCGATAGTTTTTTTAATAAAAATATTAGTATAACGTTATTTATGTACCTATTTCATAAACATAACTTATTGCTTAAGTCTTGTAAATGAAATATATTTGAATATTCGGTTAACGTAGTATTTTTTTAATTTATAAAGTGGTGAAATGAATAAAGCGTTTTTGTTCGTAATTTTATACCTGGTTATTCCACTAATTATA
Source organism: Lamproptera curius (assembly GCA_029286875.1). NCBI lineage: Eukaryota > Metazoa > Arthropoda > Insecta > Lepidoptera > Papilionidae > Lamproptera > Lamproptera curius. Next base: position 1,305,311 of record JAGSMT010000121.1, on the reverse strand, counting down.
CTAGGTCCGCTCTCCTTCAAACTGGAACACAATAGTGAATGTATACGATTGCTAAGTGGAAAATGAAAACCAGAAAATTATCACCGAACTAGTACTATCTAGTTGGTTCCTGTTTTCCGAAACCCTTATGAATTAGTCGACTCCTAAAAATAACTAACCGTTCTGTTTTATTAAACGGTTTATTGTAACACAGGTATTTAATATGATTCTTATATTAATCGTAGAACTCTAGTTTACAAGTAATATTATTCCACGCTGAACGTGCCATTTCGATTTTGTCGTGTAAGAAAACAAGAAAATTCCACAAAAATTACGCTCGTTTTTTTTAACGAAATATTAATCAATGCCGATCCCTTTCGTTTTAGTGATATCGTGAAAAACTAAAATATATTATTATCATCATCATCATAATGAGCGACTATCTGTCCACTTCTGATATAGGCTCTTTTAATGAACGCCAAGATGGCCGATCCCTGCTACTCGCTGCCTACTTGACCCGGCTACTGCATGGATATCGCCATCCCACCTGGTCGCAGGTCGACCAACACTTCGTTTTACTAAACGTGGTCTCCACTCTAGAACCTTATTAGCCTATCGGTTTACTATCCGTCCGGCCTATCCGTTCTTCGGACAACGTCATCGGCCCATTGCCAATCAACGAGCTAATCCCTTGCGCTATGTCGGTTCTTTGCCGGATGAATTCATTACGAATTTTATCCGACAAAGAGACTCCGAGCATAGCGTTCCAAATACATATGTATATATATTTTTAATTTGACAATTTTTATGACGGAAGACTTTAAATCAAACAAACGAAAAAGTGTAGTCTTTTATTAGGGTACATTAAAATGATAATATAAAAAAGAAAATAAAATTGTACGAAAGTAATCAGAGGAGCAATGAAGAAAATTTCTTGTACGAGTTATATAAATTTCACTAAGAATTCCTGGAAAACCGCTGGCAATAGACGATTAAATTGAATTATAATTTCTCTCAAAAAGAATTTTGTTGCCTTTAGGTTGGTAGAAGATTTTAACATTAATATTTTATGTAGCTGTAAAAATTAAGCGTAATTTATACTCTGAAACCTATGTAAAGGAGCGACGAGTAATTAAGTTTTACCAAGATAAAATATTACACTTGCGTAATTAATATTAGGTATATATGTATATGATATTTTAATTGCTTTTATACTTTTACGGAATATGTGAGTATTACTAAGTCAGTATAATTTGAAAGGAAGATGAGGTAGGTGAAAAGTAAAAAATAGATTAAAATCTTTATACGAGTATTTGATTTTATAAAATATATTTGTTTACGAATTACGCAAACTGGGATTGGAGTTATTAAAAACATAATAAACTTTTTGTTACTAAAATAGCGATTAAAGAGATCAATTACTTTTATTTACCTAAGAAAATTTATTAGCTAAGTATTGAAACTTCTATGATGCTTTAGTTCTCTCTTTTAATTAAAAAGCTTTACAAATTAATTACTCAACAGTTGAATTACGCTTTTGTTAAAATCTTTTTTATTATTTTTCGTTAACAGGAAAATATGCAGAAAATCATAAAGGTTACTAAAAATCCTATCAAATTAAATAATTCACATTATTGGTTATTGTCACTATACATTATAGTGATGTTAGGATAACAAACCATCACAATATATACTTTAACTTAATTACTTAACACTTAAACTTATTTACAAAAAAAGGCCTCAAAATCATTAACTGTCGCGTTTATGTATAATTTTGCTTTGTAACACTCAACGTTAGGAATGCTTTGAAGCGCCCCCAGGCTACAAAACGTACTGATGAACTGTTTGTCATTCTGAACGCAAGCTACCGTCAGTCCAAATGAACGATAAATTTGTTAAAGGTGTATTAAATTTAGAAAAGCGTTTAGTCACTATCTAACATGGTAATTTAGTTGTTGTTTATTTGCCAATGTTTTTTTTTATGTGACGTCAAATTTGATCTTATCGCTGTACGATAGAGTAATAAAAATATGTTGCCGTGAAAACTGCTGAAAACTGAGACAAAATAATTTGGAACAAGTATACCAGATGTCTATCAGTAATTTCACTAGCTCTATCAAATTTTTTGCATCAATATGCCGAAAACAAATTACAGTTAAGATAATAAAAGCAAGAATAAACTTTCTTTCTAATAAATTGAAACACATTATAGGATCTTATATATAACAGTTAACATTTAAATCGTCCTATAATTTTAGATATGAAAGCGTACTTATTATTGTATCTACAATGGAACTTACAAATATACAAACTTTCAAATACGTGTATTTGCTTATACAAACAAGAAAGTTAGCGAACAATATAAAAGTAATGGGATAGAGTGAAACGGCTGCGGTAAGCGTTAGTGAGAGCGAAAGAGATAGCGTTATTCAAATTGAGGGTACATATTTCTACATAGGTAACAAATAGCTCGTCGAGATAATGTGGATATTCCAATTTTAAGATTTAAGATAAACTTATTTGTTAACATGAACTCATTTCTTGTTTAAATACATTGTGTTTATACAAGTTGCGCAAATTAAACGAAGCCGTTAATAACGGCTGATTGTGAATAGTTTTTTTGGTTAGTTACAGAAAATATTGAACAGAAAATTGAAATAACGAAGTCATTTGTTTTTTTATTTTGCTTTTTAAATCACAAAATTTTACTCACAATTTCTTTTTAATAAATTTAATTTTAATGCAATTTACTTACTATCGAATAGTCCATCTTAGCATTATCTTCTTACTCAGAAAATACTGATCATTTGCTTTGGTTTTATGACATCAAATAAAATTTTATAAGAAAAATTTTGTACGAATATTGTATTTTAGCTTTTTTATTACTGCCATTAATGTTTTAAATATGACAAATACATTTATCGTGATTTCATCTAAACTAGCTCATATTATGCACTGAAAACTTTATATTTCGTCGGCAGTCAAAGAATGGTATTTCCACGTTATGATTATTAAACAAAAAGTAGAAAAGTTGAAGAGAGTTGCAGGAGCAACTTCAAGAACAGGTATTTACACTGTTTGAATATGTAGGTTGTACAGGTAGTTTAAGACGTTTTATGTAAAATTTTGTTAATATAATTTGTGCCTAAGTATAATGATTATAGGTTTTGTTATTTTTTATATTTTCTTTGGTACAGCGCTTTTGTGATTTCGTTTTATACATTCTACTCTCATGTATCTATAAGTTTTGAATAAATTTAATCTCATTAAGTATTTGACTTTGAAAGTTTATTTCCAAAAATATAGTCGTATTAGAAATATATTTTAATATCCAGTAGAAAAATAAATAAAAAAAGCTAAGAAACTTTATAAATTGAAAATAAAATATATTTTGTGATGAAAAAAAGCACGTTAATGTCTGATAAACGTCCAATTATAAGAAAGTACATACAAGGAAATATAATATTTAAGTTGTGTGTCATCTAGTTTTAAAAGTCTGTAGCTAAGTCTCGACATGTGTTTGAGTTTACTTTATAGAAGGTATCAGCAAAAGCTTTTGTAATATGTCGAGAGATGTCACTTTTTCAACTAATGTTTTTCTTTAAGTTCCTTTATTCGGTGTACTCGAGTTTTATAATATTTGACTACCTTATCTATACAAATATAATACAATTGGAATGTCTGTTTGTAACATCGAAATCGAAACCCATTTTAAAATAATGATATATACATAAAAAAGTCTTTTTATGTAAATTATGTCTGCCGTCTGTCTGTTTCTCTCTTGCTAATCTCTGGAATAGGTGGCACGGGGCTAATTTATGAGGGAATTTAATTAGAAATTAACTTATGTAACTGGGAGTAACTAAGCCTATTTATTTTTACAATAAAAGAAATATTATATAGCAATACGCGGACGATATCGCGCGAACAGCTACATCTTATTAAATAAATTTTACGTGTCACGAAGTTTGCTCCACAATGAACTCTCAAACTAATTGACCAATTTTAATAATGTTTGCCCAACGTGTGAAGTTTGGTCAAACTAGCTCGATAGAATAGTTGAAAACTGTATTTAAAGGCACGATATTGTTTTATTACGAATTAATTTTCTATTATAATTTGATACAAACTGTTAGTCTTAAACGATTGTGACAGTAGGCGATATCTATTGTGATCGTCCATAGATGGCGCTGTGTTAAGCTTGGTATAAAATTTTAGTAACTTCGTTGAAAATTGGATAATTGGGATAATAAAAATAATTGCGTAAATGTATAATTAATTTTAATCAGTTAATTTCATAATAAATATTTGTTTTTTTTTTAAACAAAAAGGAATAACACAGTTATTAAATACCAGGTCATTAAATAAAAAAAAAGAAATGAATAAAACATGCGTGTAAAATAAAAAATTTGAAATGGATTTTACCAGTGCAAAATTAAATAAAAGTGTTGTTTTTTAGACATGACTAAATCATGACTACATCAAAAAAGGAAATATTTTATTGATACAGTCATAATAACGGCGGATATGGTTATAGGTACTGTAAAAATTCGTTATTTGTTATTTCATACGATAGTTGTTTTCTTGCACTTGCGACGCTTGTAATCAACTTTACTTCATTGCTTTTAATGATTATGCAAGTAAAACGTTAAAAATATGTATTGATGGTAGTGATTCATATCCATTCAAATTATTACAGTTTCAATCGAAAACTAAAAATAAAGAAAAATTAAAAAAAAATTTTTCGTCCACTTCAAATATCAATCCAATCGATTTTTATTCCAGCGTTATTTGTCCATTATATTTAGGTGTAACGGTAGCAAATTAATCATTGAGGTCACTGTTTTTTTACAAATGACGTTTATCTAATAAAACATGGTGGACCTTATGACTGATATTCTGTTTCTTTCTCATCATCATCACTCAGCCTGTGACATTCCACTGCTGTAAATAGGCTCTCCTAATACACCCTATCCATTGGGTTTTGGACCTATCCCACCACGCTGGTCTAATGCGGGTTGGTGGTGGACGACTTTTTTCATGCCCATCCGACGCATGGATCATCTCATTTTCAGACAATTTGGTGATCGCCCAAATTGCCCTAACCAACAGGAAACAACAATGAAAGATTTTGTGACCCTCAGGATTCGAACCCACGACCTCCGGTTTCTGAAGCACACGCCTATACCACTAGGCTACGGAGGCAGTTAGCCTTTTCTCATAAGTCACTAAATTGTTAATTACAATGTGAAATTATAAAATCTGAGCCGTAGCAACGTGTGGTAATCTGCTAGTATAAATATATATATAAAAAGAAAGTATGCTGAGCCGTGGTGGTGTAGATCATAAATCCAGTAATATAAATTATTTGCATTATAGATAAACTTAACTGTATTCATTTCAAAAGTCAATATTATTTCATTTTTCAGTAGCCTGAAGAGAAATTTTAACTTTTACTCATGAACACATTACATAGCATTATGTTTTTTTTATAGCAGTCTGGCTATATTACTTTATATCGGAGAACCCCTTAAACATTTGAGAGGGCCGAAGTGGCTCCTAAATCACTTTTTTATAAATCAAAATAAAACTCAATATTGGAAGCCAAAAGTTATTATATTTACAGATTTTATTTTGAATTTTTAAATATTTCATACCGGAAAAAGAATTTTGCTAGTTAAACCAATGGACTATCTTTCCAGAAATTAAATGTCTTATTTAGCTCTATTTTCTGTGACTTTTTTGTTATGCCTCGTTAACACAGAAATTACGCTGCATATAATCCAAGCTGTAAATTCTCATCATCACCATCATTATCAATCTGTAATAGTCCACTGCTGGATATATGGGCGCCCCTAATGCACGCAGTCGCTTACGATCTTCGGCTATTCCTATCCAGCCCACATTGGCTACTTTGCGGTTGTCGTCACTCCATGTTGCCGCAAGGCGTCCCACACCATGATTGGCGAGCCTCGGTCTCCGCTCCTGAACTTTCGACTCCGGCGGTTAGTTAGTTAGCCCTACGGCTTATGTGACAGGACCACTGCCATTTCAGCTTACTAAGGCGGTGAGCTATGATGGCGACAGGTTCTCTGACGGATCACATAATTTCTGATGCGGCCCTTCAGAGATACTCCGAGCATAGCCCTGTCTATAGCTCGCTGAGCGAATTGGAATTTGTGAACCAGTAGAAACATAAGTGACCAAGTCTCGGCACCACTGGCTACTAAGGACGCACTGTCAGAAAACTTTCGATTTGAGGCCCTGTGGGATGGTGACAAGAAAGGCATTAGTGGCAGCGTAATAAAACAAGAAGACAGTGATGTTTAAACGGTACTTCTTTGCCGCAGAAATAAGCACCGCGGGGATATTACCTTACTCAGATCGGCTGGGATATCCCATTTTCACGGGTTTTTAAGAGTTCTTCCAAGTCCTTTTTGAAATCTATATCAGTCTCAACGGGCAAACCTTTATCATGCAATAATTTTCTTCTTATGAAGCAATTTGAAAAGAAGTTTACGAACAGCAACGTCATTTCTCGAGATTATTTAAGACAAGTTAGTTAAGTTTAGGCTATGACAAGGCTTGCAATTATTTCAATTGAAATACAATCCCAAGTCTTGTTTAAATTTGCTTTCAGAGATTCATTTTATAATTTTAACGTAAAATTAATAAAGAGTAAGTGTAAGTAGTAATGAGATTTTAAAATTTTTACAATCGATATTCGATGGTTTGGTATCGGCACTTTTTTGTTGACCTTTTCTTACTCTTATGCAAAAGAACAACTTTTCGGCAACTTACTAAACACCAAACGAGAACACAACCAAAGGTGATGTCACACCTATCTAACTAAAAAATTGATTTCCCCACATAGAATTCTTTCTCACTGAAGGTAATTCTTTATCTATATCAGATTTATACTAAATATACCGTGCGAACCTAATTTTGTAGCCAGAATAGCATGTGGGCATAGTAAATCAATATATATATGTATATCACACTCAAGTTACAAGATTTGTGAAATTAAACAGTTTTATTTATTTATTTTTTTATTTATTTATTTATTAACACTTTATGTACAATAACATTTTAATGACAGACTTAATGCCAAAGGCATTCTCTGCCAGTCAACCATTGGAAGGTTTAGAGACAGTTGTGTGGTGCTAAATAAAAAAAAGGTAGATTAATATACTTTAATCAAGTTTCAAAATGTATTTACAACAGTATATTATAATAAATAATACACATACGTATACTACGATATACATCAAGCATACTATATACACACATGATTTATATACTTACATATATATATATATACGTACATGTACATATCAAATATAAATAATAAAAATACCAAAAGATAAGTTTAGTTCTTATTGTTATAAAGACTAGACAGATTTTGCGCTTAAAGCCGTTGCGATTTTTAGCCATCCTGATTTCCGAAGGCAACTCATTCCACAAGTGAACTGCTTGTATGAGGAATGAGGAGGGGGTAAAGTCAGAACGGTAAATAGGACATTGAAGCAAACGATTATTTCTTGAGCCAAAGTTTTGTTGCTGACTTCACATAGGTATTGAAATTTCGAGGATAAGTAGGTTGGAGTAACAGGTGAATCTAAAAAAGAATATAGAGTTGTGAGCGCCCTTAAGGAGCGTCTTTGGCGTATGGGTAGCCACTGCAATTTAGCACGATAGACCGACACGTGGTCGAATTTACGGAGATCGAAAGCGAACCGAATGCAGTTATTTAGAAGTCTGTCAAGCTTATTGAGTTGATCTGCATTTAGGTCAAAGTAACAAACGTCACCATAGTCGATCAGAGAAAAAACCAAGGTCTGTACAACCATTGCCTGCATTGGTGAGGGCAGAAAGTTTTTCAATTTATACAGATACCGCATGACACCAACTGGTGTCATGCGGTATCTGACCTTCTGACTACGCAAGCAGTTTGTATCTTCCAGTTTAGAGTGTTATCAATGTTCAAACCCAGATTTTTAACGCTTTGACTGATCGGTAGTGGATGTCTGTCAAAAATAACCTCAGGTAGATTAGGATAATTTATATTTGCTAACATTCTTGAGCTGCCTAGCGCGATAGCCTGACATTGATGGATGGATTAACAGCCAATCCAAACTGATCAGAACAACTTTTAATAGCAGCCAAATCCAGGTTTATTTTAAAAAGGCATCTGGTAAGATACCAGCATCCGCTTGGGCGTATAGCTGCAGATCATCAGCGTACAGATGATACGCACTTCTAAATATCATTGGTAATAAGGTTAATAAAGACCAAAAATAAGAGAGGGAGATAATACCGCCTTGAGGGACGCCACTTTTACATGCTACTAGCTCGATGTCGAGTCATCAAAACTACAGACTGCTGACGCCCTGAAGATAAGAAGAGAACCATTCCAGCGCTTCATCAGAAACCATAAATGTGACAGGATAGCAAGGAGGATCTCGTGACTGACGGTATTAAAGGCATTTGAGAACTCTATTGTAACTAGTAAGGTAAGTTTAGTATTCTCCATACCTTTTTAATATCGTCAGTCACTTTTAAAAGAGCACTTGTTGTACTATGGCCAGGTCTGAAGCCCGATTGAGTTGGCTAATTATGTTGTTTCGAAAACAAAATATGTTTAAAACACAAGACTCAAGATCTTTAGAAAGACAATGGCAAAATGGAGATAGGTCGATAATGTGCGAGAAGTGATGGGTTAAAACATTTTGGAATAGGCCGGAAAAATGCTTTATTCCATGAGGAAGGAAAGAATCTTGACCAAAGGGAAAAATTAATGATGTGTGTGATTACAGGAAGGAGATAATTAAGTATAGGAACAATTATTCTTCGACCAATTTGGTCCGGTTCAACTGCAGTAGACTGGATTGACAGGATGGTTTTTTGACTTCTTCAGAAGAAACTGGAGAAAAGAAAAAGAGTTGGTACAGGAGCGCAACAAACCATTTAAATCAGAGATAGTTTTACTTACTGTTAGATGATCTTTTAAGGAGAAAATGATGATTTAGATCATCGAAAGTGATTGAATGAGGAAGGTTTGAATTCGCGACTTGCCAATACCCAGGGTTGCAAGAAACTTCCAGATATTGGCAGGATTTGAAGATGAAACATTATCAAGAATATGTCGGCGTTTTGCATTGCGTATCATCTGGTTGCATCGATTTATGGCTATTGATTAGCGTTGATTTTTGAAAAACCTGAATGCTCGATCTCTACGCCCATCGCCATTTTTACGCCCTCAGTCAACCACGGAGCTGGTAACCGCTTCATTTTCACACATTTAATGGGTGCATGAGTATCGAATAACTTGTTAATAAGACCGTCAAATATAGAGATCTTTTTGTCCATCGAGTTCTCGTCAAGCAAAGGTTGCCATACAATATTTTTAGCATCTTCGCATAATTGATCAAAATAAATTTTATGACGACATTTCCGTTGAAACTGGTTTGTAATTATTCTAGCAATCCCAGATTCACCTCTTTTATGTATTTAGTTATATAGGCCGTATAATTATAAGGTAATACATCAGATTGCAAACGACTGGTAGCAAATTATAGATAAAGGGGAGGCTATTTAGTTTGAACACGTTTTGTGAAAATAAGGTGAAATTTATCGGACACAGGTTCTTTGCTTAGATCCAGGTTATTCTACCTACTAAGAAGTTGTTTTACAATGTAATCGAATCATGACTGTTTGATTACAATTAGTTAAATGTGCCCAATTATCGTAATTCAAATTTAAATTACAATAAGGGTTACCTTTGTGCACATTATTAAAGTGTACACAAATAAACATTACAGTATTTCTGATGCATATTCGTTGCCATCTTATATTTGTTGTAATTGACCTTGTATCAGGTTGATAAAATAACTATTTTTTCGTGTGATTTTAGGATTTATTTCAATTATTTCAATATATGACAATTTTTTTAACTATAGATGAAAAGGACCTTACAAATTATTTAGCGTTTCTTAAATCATGTAAACAATGATTATAAAAATATGACAAAATTAAAATTTAAGGTTCCGCTGAGTTATTTTGACCGATTCTTCTCAGGTCGTAGAAAGCTAAGATGAAATCGTAAAATACGGAAATAGTTTTCGTCACCTTCCAGTTTTCTAGATTTACAGGCAAATTAATGAAAAGTAAAAATTCTTACCGTTAAAAAGGCTTGTTAAAAACTTGCAATCGAGATTTCTGAAATCTTGCTAGACTAAAAAATAATATGATAACGGCGTCAGTTGAGCATTGAAAAGAATAAAAGGTTTTATTTTATAGCGGTAAGATCTTCGGAAGGCTTGCGGAAGGCGTTCTTCGTATAAGTATTTGTGTTAACAACCAATGGCAACATAGATGAAAACTTATCATTTATTTAATGATTGTATTCAGTTATTCAAACCCGTTAATATTGTCATTGTAATATTTAAAGGTTATTCATTGTTATTATTTCATTACATCTTGTTTTATATAGCTTTATATAATAAATGGTTATGTAATTGGATTATTACAGAATTGTATAAAAAGGCAGGTTGATTAATATTAAAGATAGACGAGAGTCTAGAACAGTCGTTACTCGAGAGTTGGTATTCTCCTTTCGATATTACATACGCCTTTATACTGCCCGAATTATAAGGTGTTACTGATAATAGTACTTTAATGCAAAGCCCCGGCTTCCACGAGTGTCTTCCTCTATCATCTCTAACATATATCTTGTTTTGTTAATATCTCGTTTGATAAGCAGCCGGATACAGCTTTTAAGGATAGCAATAATAAAACATGTGTCGACAATTGTTGTTAACAAATTAACTTATTACTAATTTTAATTGTTTGATAAAATAATCGTTTACCAACTCTTTATATTGTTATGAAGGATGTTCTAAGAAAAAATATTAATTCAATGAAGCATATAGAATATGTGAAGACATTCTAATAGATCCACCTCACATAAAGCAGCTTTTAACTCTATTTAACAGCTTCAACGTGTGTTTAATGACAATGTGTTTGTAAATTCAAAAGTTTTTATCAGGCTATCTTAAGCGGTATTTGTTCAGACCAGGCAATAGAAATAAAACAATTTAAGTATAATTTAAAATGAAAATTAAGCTTCCAAACCTAAAATTGACTTTGGATCCTGATAAATACTTTGGAGAATTGTCTAATATTATTTCTAGTGAATACAATGCTGTTTTCCCAAGAAAGTTATTCATCATCAGCTTGTGATCGTCCACTGCTGTACATATGCCTCCCCTAATACGCTTCCTCCATTAGAGGGTTTGTGGGGCATATCCCACCATGCTGGTCCAATGCGGGTTGGTGGGTGGATCGACTTTTTACATGCCCATCCGACGCATGGATCATCTTACTTTTCAGACAATTGGGTGATCGGCCCCAATTTTCCCTAACCAATTAGGAAAGAAAAATGAAAATTTCTTGAGTCCCCGCAGGATTCGAATCCACGACCTCCGGTTTCTAAAGCACGCGCCTGTACCACTAGCTTACGGAGGCAGTCTCAAAAGTTATTACAAGTAATAAAAAAATGAATTTTTGTGACTGGGCTTCTCTGGGAATATGACATAGCATGGTTCTGGTGGTATCTATTATATAATCAAAAATCATTAATATCTAAAGTCAAATTTTAAAACTATGTGTGAACATACTCAAAAATATTCAAACAAGGGTGTTTGATGGCTAAGACATTTTTTTAAATCGATTTTTTTTAAATGAATTAGGAAATGGGTAGAAACACAAAACAGAGGAATGACCAAGAATTAGATATAGATGATAAAACTGTTAAAGAAATTACTGAGGTAGCTAATGAGTTCTAAATTTACTTTGTAACATAGCACATGACACAACCAAATACTTTAATTCTAGTTCTGATTTAGTCTTATCACACCTAATACAATTTCATAGCGTATGCTTCCCTGATTGTAATGATAAATGATATAGTGAAGGTATTCATTAAAATAAATAAAAAGACAACGGAAGACTTGTGAGGCTTATCAACATGGGCAGTAAATAAAATTAATTGCCCGTAATTGAAGACGTGTCAATATGGGCCATAATATACAATACATCTATAAGCACTTGTAGATTCCCACAGTTAATGAAATTCAGAACAATAGTACTAGTCTTTAAATCGCGTTGTTCAGTCAATATTGAAAAGTATTGACCGATCTCTATACTGCCAGCATTTAGTAAAATTAAAAAAATATATCTTTTCCAAACACAATATTTTAAATGATCAATTCGGCTTGAACAGAGGGAGCAACTGTAAATGATGGTATAAAGTTAGTCTCTCGTGTCCTATGCTTATGCGTGGGAGGATCGCAGTGATTCTATTGGAGTCTTCTGTGATTTTTCAAGCCCTTTGACTGTGTGAACCATGAGGTATTAATCAATAAGCGAAAGTATTACGGTGTACGCAAGTTTGATCTTGATTTTATATCTTCTTACCCACGTAATAGAAAACATTATGTAACCGTAAATGACGCTGTAATCTAATTCCATTGTGCGATTGGGTATTCCTAAAGGATTAATTTTGGGACCTTTTCTGTTCCTGCTGTATATAAATTACTTGACTTTTGGTAGTGGAGAGGCTGTCCGAAGTGGTCTTTTTTGCAGATGACGCTTATCTATTGCTAAGGGTAAAAAGAAATGACCATTGCGTAGAATTACCAAATAGGGCAATTGATATTATGTCAAACTGGTTTGCGTCAAATAATGTAATACTTAACGCTAAAAAAATCAAATGTTTGCGTAAAACTCTTACTTCAAGCTCTCTTGCGTTAAGCTCTTTGTAAGTTGCAGGATTTTTAAAAAATTAAAATTGACGATTAGGTCATTCCTTGCAAAAGCTCTACTGCTTTTCTTGGATTTTATATTGATTCCAAGATGCAGTGGGGATCACATATTGACAAACTTTCTAAGTAACAAAGTACTGCAATCTTTGCCATATACAAGATTAGGCAGCTGACTGACGAGGCAACTGCAAAACTAATCTATTTCGCGTGCATGGATTATTATTGTGGGGATCTGCAGCCGGTTTGAACACAATATTTCTGTTAGAAAAACTGAAAGGCTGTTCGGGCAGTCTATCTTTACGCGAAGTTTTAACTTTACTCTCGCTATACATATTTAAAGTTATAATCAACGCGTGAAAAAATATTCATATGTATAAAAAATATATTAGGGCGCGCCGGGGTCGAATTGGATCCCTAGTGGTAGGGGAGCCCACGATGCTAAATGGGGATTTACTCGAGCGTCGTAGAGACTTATTGGGTTGCAAAGCTTAGATGATATGAAGAAGAAAATGTTATATGATATACACCTTTACATGGGTAGGGGAAGCGGCTATAGATTTTTAAATATGTAAAAAAAACTGTTGCATGGACATCCTCGAGCGCGTCAGATATTGACAGCATCAATGCCCTACGTATTTTTAATATTGTACGTATGTTAATCTGATCGTTTGCATGATGCGGGTGGTTGTAGGTGGGGGTTGAAAATGAAAAAAAAAATAATCGAGCTCGTCAGATTTCTAAGGGCGTGTTAAGTGCACCAAAAAAAGCTCTCATTCACTAATCTGACGATTTAGATGGGACGCAAACTCGCGGCCATTTTCATAATGTGCAAAAAATTGTAATATTTTGAAATGCTATTTTGAAATACTCAAGCGCGTCAGATAAAGATATATACGATTCATCTTTATGTTCTAAACGTACTGTCCCATAATCTGACGATTATCTAGAAGGATTCGCCTAATCTGACAAAAAAACAATTAGAAAAACGGTTCACCTTAACATCCTTCCCTGCAACTTCCCACTAATTTCATTCCTGGGCGCTTGAAATTGTACTTTTGAGCTAAAAATATAATTTATATGATATTTTGAGCTCGCTGAGTTCAAAGAAAAATATTATTTGTATGCATTTGAGCTCTTCTAGGTCGAAAGTCTGATAGAAGTTTCATAGAACACTAATTTTGGAATTTTCTAACCGCAATAACTTTAAAATGGGTCAAGCAATTTTCACACGGTTGGCGAACTTCGATGCAGTTTTTATCATCCTCAATTCTCAATCGCAACTTTAATTGATCGAACCACAAATTTCGGAGTAATCCCAAAAAACACTTTTTTGGGTTTCTTTCGTTCACGATATCTCTCGAACGAATCAACCGATTTTGACCAATTTGGTGGCGATCGACGTGGTTTTTCAATCAATAAGGCCGGTTAAAAGACATTCTAAAGAAACCACTATAAAACATCTATTTTTTGAGATTTTTCAACATTTCTCAAAATCTATCAGTCCGAATCGGTTCAAATTCACAGGAAATCTAATTTTGAAGGAAATCCTTCACGGGCGGCCTTTTATATGGGCCTCATGTTTAGTGGAAGAACTTAACCAGGTCCAAGGTATCCCCCTGGATACTAATCTGCCGAGCTTTAGTAAATCCCGAAATCCCCGCTTGGGCTCTCCCCATTTTACACATTTACACTGACTAGAAAGAAAAAAACTTTTTTGTATAATAAAATAAGAATGTACAATAAATTAAATGACAACCAAATGCAATTGAATGATTCGAGCGTAAAGTTGTCAAAACAACGCTTATAGATTAGCCTAATATTCTGTTATGAATTATATTGAGGACCAAAATGTGTGGTAGTAGTTTATATTCTGCACTTGCAAATCTGGTTACTAAAAAAATATGTACTGGTCAAATTTTGCAAATTCTATATAAAAAAATATATATACAAAAAAGACCGCAGAGTTTCTTGCTGGTTCTTCTCTGGACTGGTCTGAGTTTGTGAACCGGTGGTACACTTTTGACGTTCATAAGTTCTCAGTAGTGCCTAAATTGTATAAATAATTTTATCTTTAACTTTTTCTTTAAGCCGGGGTCATGGAGGGGATACAGTCTAGCACGAAAGTTGTTGCGGGTCTCAAAAACTTCTCTTTCTTAGATGTCAAAATGATTCCCATACTTTATAAAAACACAATAAAATATTTTTATTTTTTATAGATACTATCTATCACTACATATTATAAAACAAAGTCGCTTTCGCTTTCTGTCCGTCCCTATGTAGGCTTAAATCTTTAAAACTTCAGAACGGATTTGAAACGGTTTTTTTACAGATAGAGTTATTTAGCAGGAAGGTTCATATGTATTGTACATAAATGTAATTTATATTAATGTTTCCAAAGATATTACAAACATCTGCAATGCACCCGTACGAAGCCGGCGAAAAAAAAACGCTTATTTCGCACGCACGCATAGAAACTGGGCGTAACTAAACTAGAAGAGAAAAAATAGGACACGTCTCTGAGGACCAACCCCTATGACGCCAGGTTATTTAACGGATTAAAAGAAAGGGTTTAAAAAAAAAGTAATAAGTTCGAAGTATTTTATTTAAACTCATTTGCGTTGTACAGATTGCTAGATCATTTCTATGCACGTTCGGAAAAACATAAAATTAAAATATAAAAATTATGCAAGTGTTGAGCTTTATACGTAATGGTCAAATGTCTGATTCGTAAGAAATGATAACCAGTGTAAATTTTACCGATAATATTAACGCTATTGCTATAAATTTAAATAAATAAGAAAAATATAACTACAACCTGCAAACACAGAGGAAGGTTGGTACGAATTAATGTAATCGTTTGCTTACATCTACTATTAAAAACGATTACAATAGCTTATAAAACTTTCGTACCCATCTAAATCTGTACGATTTTATGCATTATAAAATCTACCAGCACTTTATTATCAAAAGTTATAAAATATTATACAATATGTTTCTTATGTTTAAGACATATTGTTTTTTTTTTACAAAACGATTTTTAAATGGGGCCACTTCAACTAAATAAGTGCTTGCATAAATCTCAACATTCCACGAATTACAGAAAACAAAACGCTGTCGTGTCATTTTCTATAAAATGCGAAAAAGGAAAAGCACCGGCCAAGGCTACCACCCTGAAGATGATGCATCGACTGAGACTTTTCTATGTATCTTAAAGGGCCTTCGTTTTTATTTCTAAATTAAAATAGTCACTGGTCTCAAAACATGGCTTAAGTACTATACACCTAAAATATATAAATTATTACAAATTAAGTAAGGCATTTACAACATCATGGATCCTTATAGACTTTCGTATTTACACGATACTAGACGATTTCATTAGTAACATCGTGCAAAAAGAAAGAATTGACTAAACATATATCGGTAAAACAATTTAAGTTTATAAATGGTCAAGATTTCGGCGATCTACAGTGACCAATACAATGTTATTTTTATTGTACGATAAAAAAATCCGATCACGGAGCTTGATATTGGTCACTGTGTTTCCTTGTATGTAAAATTCATTAAATTTAGAACCTTTTTATCATAAAGGCTTACCACCTAGCACTAGTGTTTGGCACTGGCTTTCATTAAAGATCACAATATTGTTTAATGTAAGACGTTCTGATTAGGGAAATTGACGAATAGTTAAATCACAGTCTCGATTGATTAGTTCATGGATATTGCTACTAGTTGTGCGTGCCAGGACACTTTACGAAAAGTTAATTATATTAATAATTAAATCAATTACTACATATGACACGAAATCTTAAACTACTCCATCGCAAATTTGAGCATTATTCTTGTGCATGGGAGATTAGATGGAAATCGTTATCACATAGGTGTTGATCCTAGTGATTGTCCTTTCAAATACGGGATCACAGAAGCATTTCACCTTCGTCGCTTCGCTGAGACCGCGGCTGCTATCATTTGTCTCAACATAGGTTCTGGAGTGCACGCCTTAGGATCGCATTTCATTTGACCATCTCCGCCGCATCTAAAATCAATCATTAATGTAAAAAAAATAATAGGATGCTCATTTTAACTTGACTTTCCGATGTTTGTATTAAACTAATAATTAAAAGGACAAAATTACAAAAAAGTTTAATTACAGCAAAATAAATGTTATCAATACTCACGTGCAATGTAAACATGGACCTGAAGATGCTCGTACAACTTCTCCTACTTTGTAAGTATGTCCTTTTATTTGACAACCTCTTCTTTGCGCTGCGCCCTTATATGCGTGTGGCAAAAAGTGGGGAGGCAATGTTGTAGTTGTCGTTGTGGTTGTCGTAGTCACATTAAGTGTCGTGGCCATTGAAACTGGACATTCGTAACGGGGACAACAAAAACCTTGGATGGGTTCTTCGTGACATCCGTGAATAGGTGGTGGACAGCTTTGTTGTAGACATATAATGTCACTTCTGAAACAGAAACAGAAGTCACAGGGATCATCCCTAGGTATTTGCTGCGCGGATACATAGACTTTGCCTCCATATCTGCAAGTTCCAGGGCCAAATGCTTGATCCTCTTCTCCATAATCGGGTTCTTGGCCATATCCACTGGAGCCAGTTGGTGGGAAATGACTGTCATCATCTGTTGATGGTATATCATCTGTAGGTAAAACGTCATTAAAACCAGGTTTCTGTAGTTCCGGTAGAGATGAAGAGGATGCGCTTTCTATTGGCTTGTCTTGTGGACTGGTAACATTGTCAAACTGAAGTGGTGATGATGTTGTTATAACTTCCGCAGCCTTTGTTGAGGTATCCTTCGTCACTGCTGGAATAAATTCTTCTTCTGGTGCAGTAGCACCATGAACAGGCGTTACATCTTCCAGTGGTTTATCAGTAGCCTTTACAATTTCCTTTTCTATGGTTGCTTGAGAGCTCGACGGCTCCTCGTATTTAGGAGTTTCTTGCTTTTCATATGTTTCTGTAGTTTCTAGTGGAATGGATGTGGACGCTTCTTTATCATATGGTATAATAACTTGTTCAGTTACTTCTTTGTCACTTTCTGTATTTATGGAAGAGAGTGTTGTAAATTTATCATATTGAGTAGATTTCTCCGTGGATTTTTCATCAACAATGGTGGTGAACAACTTATCCGAATCATCGTGTGTTATTGATATAGTTGAAACCTCAATATCTTTTTCTGGAACTGCTTCAGTATCTTTTGTAAAATCATGCTGTTCTTGCTCTTTTACAGCTGGGGTTTCGGTTGTAACGTCGAATTCTTCTTTTTCGGCTTCAGTTAATTCTAGTTTTATGGTTGAAACTTCTTCATCGTGGAATACATCAGCACTTGTTTTTTCAACGGTTTTGTGAGTGTGCTCCTCTAGTTCAATGAAATATGGAGTCGACTCTGAAAATTCGTCGCGTGGTTTTGAGGTTGACACTGGTAGCTTTGTAATATCATCTTGTGACGTGGTGCTAAATATGTGTGTATTAAATTCATCTGAATCAAGTTTTGAGGGCATTTCCGATTTCTCAGTGGTGGTATCATCGGGTTGTCTTTGTTGGCTTGTTGTTCCAGAGAACGGTTCATATGATAATGTTTGGGAAGCATCCAAATTCTCATCTTTTACTGTAGCTGCAGAAAGGGGCGATTCACTTGTTTTTTCTGTAACATGACTCATGATTGTAGGAAGTTCCGTTGAATGTTCCAAACCAGTCTCGATAATTTGATAGTCAGTGGTTTGGACGTTCTCTGATAATTCTGGATTGGTTACTTTGTTTGTAGCTGTTTCTGTTTCAACCTTCTGAGTAGTAAAATCTTTATGAAGATCAGAGGGCAACCTTTGTTCATCTGTTATTTGTATGACTGGTATCTCGGTTTTCTGTTCCTTGTCTCCTGATGGAGATTCGGCATGTGTTTGAACATCTGGTAAGTCTTTCACAGGCGCTTCAGTAAACCGTTCTTCAATATATGTACTCGTCACTTTACCTTCATCCGTAAACACTTTATCAATTTCTGAGTCCTCCTTTTCCGAAGAAATTTCTGTAACCATTTCTGTTCTATTGTCCGTGTCAGAAGATGTATCAGCTTGTGTAGCCTCTTCTTGTTCTGGTTTTGGTGAAGAATCTTTTAATATATCTCGATCATTTGGCTCTAAGAAAGGTGTTTCAGATGTAGTTGAGCTTTCAGAATCTTTTCTTATATCGGTTTCATACGGTACATTTGGAGCAGTAGGTTGAGTAGGTACTAATTCGTCTTCTGCTAATCCTTCCGTTGATTTCCGTGTAGGGGATAATTCATAAGTTTCAGTGATATCCATTATTTCTGTCGTATCCAAAGGTTTACTGGAAGTAATAACAGATTCTTCTATCGGACCGTCAATATTCTCTTCAGGGTTGTTAGAACTGTCCTCTTTGTTTATTGATTCATTTTGTGGTAACTGTGAAGTTGTTTCAACGGGGACAAAAATCTCTGATGTCATTGTAGTTCTTTCGTAAACTCCTTGTTCATCCACGCTATCTGAAATAGGTTTGCCACTATCTTCTTGTGGTTTCTGTTCATCGTAAGAGATAGTAGTAACTTCCTGACTTTCTGTTACTATAGAATGAGGTAAACCTGTTCCTTCCGTGACATCAGAATTTTCAGTTTGTTTCATGACTTCAGTAACTACTTCTGTGGGTATGGTCGGTAAAGAATCCTTTGTAACTTCGGCAGGATTAGCTTCACCTTCGCCATGAATAGTAGGAGATTCCGGTAATTTCTCTGTGCTGGTTATTTCAAATAAGGTTGTTACCTCATTGATTGGAGTTTCAGTAAATTTATTTTGATCCTCCGGCTGCTCATCAACAACGTGTTCCGGTGCTTTGGTAAGTTCTTCTTGATAAATGGCTCTGGAGTTGTATTCTCCTTATGAGTTTCAATAACTACGGATGTAGTACTTGAATCATCAGAAGTTACTTTACCTGAGGTGTCAGGGGATTTGGTTGTAATTTCTTCTTGATTTAGATCCTCTAAGCTATTTTCCGTTGTAGCTTTCTCTTTTATTGTGACCTCTGGCATATCTTGTATTTTTGTTTCACTTTCAGGAAGTTTAGTAACATCTGGTAAGTACGTTTCAGTAGTTTTTTCAATACTTATTGTATGTTTTTCCAAGGCCTCCGTGATAGGTTCTGCATTTTCAGTAGATAAATCTTTTGTTAATTCGTAAACGTTTGGAGAAGGAGTTGTTTTCAAAGTATCTTGTTTGTCTGCTTCAATCTCCGTTACATCTGATACACTTACAGGAGTAAATAAATCAGATATCTCTGTCGTTTGATCCTTTAGTACAGTATTTGATAAATCCTTTTCAGTGTACATTTCTGGCGTTTCTGAAATAGGTATCTTTGTATAATTTTCTTCTTCAGCTTGACTTTCCCCAACAGTAGTCTGTTCTTTGTTGTCTGTTATCTTAGACGGAATTGTTTCAGTAGAGTCAGTTGTTGATGTTGTATCATGTTCAATTGGTACCGGAGATATTATTGAAGGTTCCTTTTCTTTATGATCTGTATGTGATTCTTCTGGTATAGCATACTGAGGTAAAGTAGTTGCTTCAAGGTTTACTTTTTCTTCACTCAAAGCATTATCTTTTTCATTTGAATCAAGGTGATCAGACTTTTCAGGTTCCTTTGTTAGTAAACTATCAGATATACTTGTAACAGTTTCAGGCTTACTTGTTATGATTTTTTCAAAATCATTTTGCTCAGTTGTCACTTGGGATTCGTACGAACTAGTTATACCGCTACCTTCAGATGGCAAAGATTCATCATATTTTACAGTTTGCGTCTCTTGAGCAGGTTCAGTTATCACCTTTTCTTCTTTTTCAGTTGATGTCGGAGTGTCAGATACTTCTGGGGATTCAGTGGTTCTTAATGTAAATGAATCATCTTTAGGTGAAGTAGAAACATCCTCTGCATATTCCGTCATGTATATTGGATGATCATCTTGGCTTGGTTTGATACCATCCGTGGGTTCAGTTGCATCAGCCAAATGTTCAGTAAATGATTCTGTTACTTCATCATCTTTTGCGTATGTTTTTGAGGTAGAAATCTCACTTGCATGATCATCTGGAATATTATCTTGTGGATTGGGGGTCGTCAGTAGTAAGTGTGTATTTGGTATCGAAAATTTATCATCGTCAATTACGGCTTCACTAGTTATGTCGGTGGCATATGTTGTTTCTGATAATTCTGGCTTTACCGTTGATTCTATTGGTTTTGTTTCCCTTTCCTCGTCCAGGTTTTTATCTGCACTTTCGTGGTCTATTAAGGATGGCTTGACCGAGGTAACTTCTTCATTAATTTCAGTGTAAGGTGCATTATTATCGATGCCTACAACTACGCCACTTACTTTTGAGGCTTCTGTTGTAAATACAGTTGAAGGTACAGTGTCGGATTTAATATTGCTATCTTCAGATGTTGGTAAATTAGTCACATATTCCGCAATTATTGTTTTCTGGGTACTGTCACTTTCTGTTGTTGGTCCCTCTAAATCGGCTTGAGATTTTTCTAGATCAGTTTCTGTTGGGTGTACTTCAGGCAGATATGTTTCAGTAATGTCTTTGACATCATCAGCTGTAGATATCTCGGTTCCAAGTCCATTCAAGGATTCATATCCATCTTTTTCAGTTGTATCAGTCATTTTATTTATGTCACCATCTTCAGGGAATGGTGAGGTAATTAATGGTTCATCATGTTCCGGTACCTCAGTGCCTATACCTTTTTCAATCAATGTCGAGCCTGGTTTTTCTGTAGATATTTGCTGTTCTGTAACCAAGACCGTGGTATCTTTATTTGTTTCACGTTCATCATCACTTACATCACCTCTTCCTTCGGTAACATTTTCAATGGATGATACTGTAGATTCACTTTTAGACGTTTCGGTAGATGAGATAGGTATCCTAGAACTCTCAACGATTTTATCGACATTGTTTATTTCGGTTGCAATTTCGTCCTGTCTCGACACTTCCACATTTTTCTGTGTTGTATACACATTATCATTGATCTCAGTCAAGTTATCTTCATCGCCGTGATATTGAGGCACTTTTGTAGTAAATTCTTCTAAACTTTGAGAAGTTGTTCCATCACTGTGGCTCATTAGCGTTTCAGTACTAGAGGCATCTTGTGATGCAAAAGAAACTGTTGTTAAATCTTTTTCTGCAAGGTTGATATCTTTAGCGGTAGACGATTCTGTTTCTATTACATTTTTCTCGTCTTCTACTACAGGTGCAGTCTTTTCATCGCTCACGCCAACTGGAATATTTTTATCTTTGTCAGTTAATGTAACATCATGTGGATTTTCTGTCAAATCTGCTGAAGAGACAGTTGTATGTTCATTAGATCCATATATTGTTGGCACAAAACCAATTTCAACACTTGACTTTGATGACTCAGTTGTAAGCTGCTTTTCTATATCTAAAATATTTTCTTCTTTATTTTCCTCGTCTAATTTATCTTCAGCTAATCCAGATTCTGTTATAAGAATTGAAGAGGCAGTTGTTGAATATTCTTTATCTTTCGTTTGGTCTGGTGTTACTGCAGTCATTTCTTCTATAGGCTCATACGTGTTGGAGATTTCTTTGATATCTTCAGTATCCTTTGGATGTTTTGATGTCATCAGTTCAGTTTCATCAACGACACTTGCCTCAGTTCCAGATGGACTATATTCTTCATACGTTGTTGTATATTCTTGTGAGTTGGTGTCAATAATTTTACTTGAAGTATCATAAGATACAGTTGTTAGATCTTCCAAAACACTGGTCAATTTTTCATCAGATTTGACAGTTGAAAACTCTAACACATTGGTCGTGAAATCTTTTCAGGTAATTTAGGAGTTTCTTCAGAGATAATAGGTTCCTGAGTTGTCAGTTCGTTAAGTACTGTTTCTGTCATTGATGATTGATCGCATTTCTCGCCTACACATGCTGCTGCTTCTATTGTGTCCTTTGAAGTTTCTTTTCGTCTACAATTGTCATCATTACAATCTTTTTCAATAGAATCTGCTCCTGTTTCAGCAGATATTACTGGAGTACAAACACCATCTTTACATGTGATATCTTCAGGTTTGTGAGATTCAATATCTTTACACCCTTCGCTGTTCTCGCAATGTTTCTGTTCCTTTTTAGCATCTTCATCAGTTTCCATGTTGCAATCGTCTCCTTCACAAGGTTTTATGGCAGTAACTTGACAACCTGTGCTTGCATCACAAGGTAAACTAATATTTAATTGACTATTAGTTGTCAAATCTTTATTAACATCACAGTCATCAGTACCACAATCGGCTGCCTCGGGTTTCTTTTCGTCTAACATACAATTGCCCGATGAACATGTATCAGGTTGCTTTGGAGACAGTTTTTCCTTGTTTTCAATTATTTTACATTCATCACCCGAACATTCAATTCCATGGACAGGTTTAGGACTTTCGGTACCGGACATTTGGCTGTGTGATTCAGGTAAGACTGTTTCTTTAGAATGATCACAAATATATGTTGGACAGCAAGAATCAGCAGGATCGTATATTGGTTGACAATTATTCATGTTGGAATATTCCGGTGGGGGACTACATATTGTTGGAACACATCTGATGACACTACTGACACATTTGCATTGGGTATGACATTTATTTGTACTTGGTACTTCAGTATAGTTTTTATACGTAATACCATTAATCAAACAGTCTCCTTCACCAGGAATTCTACCAGATGAGAACGGCGCTGATAAATCTTCTTCTATTTCATTTTCAATAGGATTAAGGCTGGTCGTTTCTGCTAATTCAGGTTTTGATGTGGAGATAGAACTTAATTCATCTGTACTATCTTTTTCATTTTGTTTTTGGTCTAACGTCGAAGGCGTTTCTGTAGGCGATTCCATTGTTTTATCATCAATTTCAATTTCTGAACTAAGTTTTGTAGTATCCTTGGATGACTCTGTATTTGCCTCTGTACTTAGTAACTTCTTGTCAGTGTCATCATCTGCGGTAGGTTTCACCTCATTAAATATCGCTTCCGTGGAAAGTTCATTCAAAACACCTCGTGTTGTGGTTTCGATTGAAGTAGGAACATTGTCTTCTTTTCTGAATGATGATTCTGTGGTTATAATTGACGAATCTTCCCTGGAAGTAAGGCTTTCAGTTGAAGAAGAAGCTTCATAACTATCATTTATAATAGTGGTCACTGTAGGATCTTGGCTTGAGATCGTAATTTCTTTTATGTCATGTGAAATTTCTTCTTCTTTGTTTAAAGTTTTGTCATCATCTTGTTCATCTGGTTTTGAAGATTCGGTAGCTATGTCTGGATCAAACTCTATCGACGACTGTTCAGCACTCGTTTCAGATTTTGGAACTTTAGTTTGTTCTAATCCTGGCTCTGCAGTGCTACTGTGTGGTTTAAATTCTGATTCTTTTGCTGTTGTTAAGAACATTTCATCTTCAAGGTCTGGAGACTGTGGTTCTGGTTTTAGAGTCTCAGGTTCAACTATAGCTACAGTAGGTTGATCATCGCCACTGCCCTCCGCTTCGGTAGTGTCAAATATTGGGAGATCTGTGTATGGTTCATCAGGTTCATTTCTGTATCCACTACCTTCTACTCCTTTCCTTGGAGGGTGCGTTGAAAGTACACCCTCCGTTACGGCCTCTGGAGATTGCTCAGTAACGAGTTCATCACCTTCACAAATGTATGTATCTGGACAACATTGGCCTTGACGGGGTGGAAGCGAAGTACAATTTTTACCTTCATTTTCCATCGGGGTTCCACATTCTTGTACAACACAAACAATGTCACCTTTCATACAATAACAGTGTTCGCAAGCCTTTTCAGTTTTAATTAAAGCACCGTCAGCAAATATTTGATCGTCGTGGATACAGTCTTGAGAAACTTGTGTTACGGGTGTCATCGTTGTGGTGGTAAGTAAAAATCCTGGCGTTGGTCGTACTGTTGTGGTCATGTCATCCAAAAGTGGTATTTCATCTTCTGGGTGATCTGAAAATGACAGAATTATTAACAGAGTTATCAAATTTGTTACGAAAAATTTTATTTTATCTTTTTTCTTTTTGCTTAATTAAAAAAAAAATCATACAAATTTAAACTCACCACATGAGTATCTTACAGGGCAGCAGACATCCTTATGATAAATGGGAATGCATCCGTCAACATGTAAGGTACACTCTTGCATAACACAGGTAGTCATGTTTCTAATACAATAACAATGTTCACAAGGCTTGTTCGGTGATGGTGGTACTTTCGATCCCTCTGGGAAATATCTTCCATTGATGCTGCAACCGTATTTGTCTTGCTTTCCTACTCCTGTTGCTCCATACTCGGCAGGAGAAGTTGTAGACGTTGACGTGAGTAAGTCAACCGGTACTGAAATATAATAATTATTAATTCACAGCAGCGGTGCTCAGACGTTTTTCATATACTATTTCTAGGCCATTTTATTATTAATTGTGAAATGTTGGTATTATTTTTAATTTTTGTATTAATAGTAAATATTAAAATCAATATAAATATTCTATTTCGATATTAAAATTAGCATAATTGTTTCTCTAATTTTTATAGTAGGTAAAATATGTTTACCATCGGGACAAGTGACAATGGGGCAGCATTGATCAGCCCGTTTCTCCACTGTGCAGTCTTGACCAATGGGCTTAGTGAACGGGCAAACTCGCAAGTAACACATTAGCATTCGGTTGTGGCAAGTGCAGTTGAGACAAGGTTCGTTCGTCATTATTCGGTCTCCTTCGCCGTAGTGCTGGAAGTTATAGTAGCAGCCTTCCGTTGCTCCTGAAATATTTATTTTATTATTGTTAATATTTGTTTGATAGTTTTGTTTTACAGTAGACAGGATAAAAGAAAGGTACAAAGGAATATAAGGAATTCGTGAAACTTCACTTACCATCGTATACGTCTAACGCCGTCTGATTGCTGCTTGCCATCGGTGCTGAAAAAAATTAAATATTTATAAGTGAATAATCGTTCTTCACATTTATAAATAAAATCTGTTAAATTTGTAACTTTTTTATTGCTTGTTGCAGCGTTACAAGTAATACAAGGTGTAGGTACTCTCAACTTTTAAAGGTATGTTAGTTTTACTTAATAAGGAAGACCGTAACCGAATGGTCAAGGACGATAAGAAAATTTAGATGATAAATAATATGTTGTATTGCTTTAATTTTATGCAACAATACTCATACAACAGAGTCAGCGAATCACGGCGCTGTGGCTAAATGATTTTGCGTATCCGTTTCAGTGTGTCTAATTAGCAAGGCGGGCGGCGCGACAAAGCGCTAATTAAAATAATGCCAAGCTCCGTTAGCTACGTAACCGCAGTTTAATCGCGGAATTAATTTAAGGGGTCACTGTGAAACAACTTGAGTGTTAGGATTGTCTTTTTAACTTAATTTAATATGTAGCGCAGTTGATGAATTGTTGTTTACTAGTTGTATTTGACGATATACGATAATTTAATAAAAGCACAAAAACATCACTGTAAGGTAAATGCTGAGTGAATAAAATAACACGAGGAAAGAAATAAAAGGATAAAAAAAACCAAAAGATTTATGAAAAAAGCCGTGGTTGTATTCTTTTTCTATGTGTAGAATATTGTATATTATATTATATTAACATATGTTATTGAATATTATTTGCGCATAAATGTGGCGGTCAGCTAATGTACAGTTACATTTTTTTTTTCAAAAAGCGGAAGATTTTATAACCTATAAAAATTTATAATGTATAGATATTATAAATTTTTTGAATGAAAATGTTAATGAGGTCTATTTGAATTTTCATGTCTGCCGATTACAATTAATTTGACTAAAAACTACATTCGTTCTCGTGTTTGGTAGAGACTGACGTGTATACAAGTGATTCTGATGCGATAATTTGCCTGTCCGTCAGTACGTTGGAACCTGCACGGCATGGGCACAGACGTGTCCGTTAGGGAAGGCGCCACTCGTGTCCGCGGCGGTCTCGGCTCGTCCACCTAACGGTCGCAAGGAATGCCGTCAGCATCCAGTTTTCGCCCGACGCGATTTCAATCATAACTTTACACCATTTTTGCGATCGCTGCCGAATTATATTGCACTTAATGCCCCGTAACGGTGCTTAATGCGTCCCATTTGCGTATATGTGTGATATATCTAAATGACTAAGGCGAGGTCTGCAATACCGAGTCAATCGAATAAAAATTTAAATTAAACATTTACCGTTTACGAGAATGCTTCCGAATTATATTACCTGATTTTATTTTATACTTCGTAACGGTGTAGAAGAAATTAAAATTGTACAAATGTGTGATATATTCAAATGACTTTGAAGAAATTAGCGATTGCGAAGATGCGATTTTAATTCGACGTATTTGAGCGTATACGATAGAGTTTACGTCATGCCGCGGGAACTTTTCCCATGGCATTAAAAGAAACGATTCACATGCATGTATGTAAACTGTGACTTTATAAATGGCTTTGCGCGAACAGATAAAGAAAAAACTACTTAATGCGAATTCGTGAGCTTAGAGCATGGTCCCGGGCAATCGGAATGAGGAGGCAAGGTGAATTCAAAATTCGCACTGCATTAATATGGATAGTTGTTTCAATGAATGAATGTGGTCGTGGTTGCCATGCGCGATGACGTTCACACGGTGAGACCTAAACATTGTAGGGCACATTTGAATATGCTTCCTATGTATAACATTAGTTCTACACGAATTCTTCGAAGTAACCGTGCCACGTATACCAAATCTCGGGTACGAAAATAGCGTTGCTTAATTGCATGCGTCGCGACTTACTGTTGCCTGTCTTGGCGGGAAAGTGGTGGAATGCGAAATGTAGTTTTCAAATTGAATGCATTTATACGAAAACTCTCGAGGAGTCTGCAGGAAACCATTACGCGTGACAACGCCCCTGGAAGCAAACATATCCTTCGCCGATTACCCGGAAAAAACTAATTAGATGCACCCAACGTTTCTGCATAATTAATCGTTAAAGATCAACGCCCTGGAAACCTGTTTGATAATCGATTAAGGCGCCTCGCGAATGCTAAATAAATCGTGGAGTGCAAGGACTGTGATTTAAGACTGCCGCGAGATGAATTTGCTAACGATGCCATGGCTCTTTTTTATGTCTAACGGTTGTTTATTTGACTTTTACTGATTAGAGGGGAACGTCAGTTACTCGTTTAAGAATATTTATGGTTGTTTTATTTCCTTTGTTTTATATTTAGTATAAAGTCGTAATACTTGCAAATTAAAGATTTAACTTCTTTTAAGCTGGTCCGACTACTAATTGACTTTAATGTAACGT
The DNA here is from genome assembly GCA_029286875.1 of Lamproptera curius. NCBI lineage: Eukaryota > Metazoa > Arthropoda > Insecta > Lepidoptera > Papilionidae > Lamproptera > Lamproptera curius. The sequence continues at coordinate 1,277,184 of JAGSMT010000121.1, read as the reverse complement.
AACAAATTAAAATAAAGTAATTTAGAACAAAATCAAGTTAAGAAATTTTAAATACTCAAACTATAATCAATCATGACTTGAATATATATATATATATACTATCATATATATATATATACTATATCATATATTGAATGACATTGAGATCTTTTTACCAAAACGAAAACTTATTAAAAGATTTTTTAAATAAAAATTGAGCTGTAAATAAAACAAAGCATCACCAACTCTCTTTACTTTCCTTTGGTTTCCGCTGACTACAGTCGCTTTAACATAACGAAAGGCGTCTATTTACCTCAATTTCTCAATAGTACGTATACATTTATTATACATTGAATATATTTCTAATGCGAAAAGTTAACTCACCCGCTGTAGAGCACGCGATGCAGGCGGCCAGGGCCAGCAGCCCCGCCGCGCGCCTCCGATCCATCAGCCCGCTCCCGTCTGCAACAATCGGACGATTAATTGCGTGCCGAAAATGGGAACGTATTAACTTGATTCGTTCACATGGCATTAACGATATACGAAATAAAAGCAATTTAATACGATTACATTACATGTTATGAAGTCGGATAATGTATCAATATAATAATAATCCGGTAATGTAAGGAATAAAGTAGCAAACTAACATAATGGTATAAAATTATTGCTCTGCGAATGTGTGTATTGTTCCACCGAACTTCATCCTCTCCCTAAAACTCGGCTAAACCAATTGTTCGGCTCGAGTGTTTATATGTTAATGCAGCTTTCAAATATTCGTTGATATATTTTTGTAAATTTAATCCAGTGTTTAATAAAAATATTCTGCTTTCTTCGTAGAAAATGCTTAGGATTACTATTCTAACTAAAGATAGTGATATCTAGATTAGGTAGTATGAAGTGTTTGTTAAATAGCTCGCGTAAATATTATAATATAAACAAGCTTTGTTATTTCGTTTAGTATGTTCAACAGCTCCTTAAGAAAGTTTAAAACATAAAATGTTCGAGTTCAGGTGAACAAGAGGCGAAAATATTAAAAAACTTCGCGACGAATGGCGGTGAACTTTAATAACATCCGGTCGCGAAGTGAGCTTATTAAGTTAAATTGAGCCCCGCAACAGGGGATATTTTGTTTTCTTTCGAAAAGTTCAAAAGCGAAAAGTTTCGCTCAATCTTAATTGGAGGGGTGGGATGAAATGAAGCGGCGCGGTGCTTGTAACAAAATACCAAAGAAGCTCTTGGGCGGGCGTAATAAACGCAGAAATGTATCGCGGGTGAGGAAGGGCGATAGTGGGAATGTGTGTCGTGGAAGTAAGCATTGAGGACGCTCAGCCGAGTGGGGGGAGGGGGGTACAGGGCAGGGAGGGGAGGGGTCGCGTCGCACCCCAGCCGAGATGTGAACACTCGACGGCCGCGTTGTTCTCAACAACACCGGATATATATCCTTATGTTTGTTATTGCACTCGAATTCGCTGTCATTTGCAACTGTACGGGTGGTGCGATGGGTTTTTATCGGTACATTATTTGTGTCCTGTGACGACACGAGCAGAACGTTTATCTGATTATTAACATTACACAATAAACGCATACTCTAAGACTATGGTTGTTACGTCTTAATTTCACTTGTTACAGTGAAGATACAAGTGAGAAGGATAGTGATTATAATTACCGTTACTAAAAAATTTGGAGAAACTGACTTAATTGACTCATATTGTATGGTGTAATTATGCGACAGATTTATGGTTTCTTTTCAATTTCTGTTATCGCATGACTATCAAATGCTAGAGCTTTCAGAAACCCCTAACGATGCTTCAATATAGTAGCTTTGAGTAGGGTCCCTCGTTGTTGTATAGCTGTTATTTCAAGGGTCTACTTCTGTAGATATTAATTGCTGTTCAATATCAGTTTTTCCCTGGCATGCGAACCTGCTGTTTGGTCTTAAGTATTTACTGATGACAGGGGGATAGTTGAACATAGTTTACTAAACATAAGCTATAAGAAGATCCGATGTTATTATAAACAAGGATAAAAATGGCGTCAATTTAAAAGCATTCCTAAAAGCATTCCTATTAGTTCACAATGGGCCGTATGACTAATAAGAGCTTAATTGGGTCAGATATAAATATGTCGTAATATTTCACTTTCTGAAATAAAATGTATTGCATTTTAAATTCGCAATCGATCCTATAAAATTGCCAAATCGAATTTATGTGCTCTCTCTCGTATATATAAGATAGGGTCCCTCCGTCTAGACGCTCCCGCAAGTCACCTCCGCTGGAGGGTGAGGGAGCACACAATTCTCTAACGTCTATTTATTTGCTTTACCGAAAATATGTGTTCAACACATTAACGCGTGTTTGCGTTCTTCATATTTACGAATGGTACCTCTTCAGGCCCTCGTATGTAATTGGAGTTAGCACCGACAGTTTATTTAGGGATGCGATATTATTCTTTTCATTGTAAAGTTAGAATTACAAAAAAAAGATCTTTAACAAAGAAATTCTCAGATAAACAGCAGTGTCTTCTTGTTGTATTGTTTGTACGTATTCCACTAAAGCGATTGTTGTAATAAATTGACATTATATCCGCCCATTCCTCGCCTGAATCATATCATGGTTGGTTGACGCAACGAGGGAATTCGTTCTTTGGTGTATACAATAGGAGCCCACTTCTCAAGCGTAATTCGACGTACCGTTTTTTCCAGCGGTGTACCGTCGAAACTAACAGTTAACATGATTAAATTTAAGTATAAATTCGGAACGAGAGACACGATGTTATAATGTTACAAATGGATGACTTTCTTAATGGTGTCTGCGTAGGTATAACAGTACACGTTGTTGATTGAAGGGCAATTTGTATGCCGGGCCAATTTGTGAGTTAAATTCACGTGTTAATCGAGCTGTTAATGCCGTTAAATTGTTATACCTCTTTATATTATATATTATAGAGAGTACGTATAAGTTCGCTTTGAGTAGACGATCGTTTGAAGTGCCTTTCGCGTATCATTCGAGCGATCGTTTTGGTAACAAAGGTGAAAGCTTATCGCAACATCTTTTTGTAATGGCGCCCGTGAAGAAACGGGTTTCAAATAAAATAACAGCTATGAGAACGGAAGGCGATCGGTCGGTATTGGGAGGGCGCGGTGGGTCGCTGCCCGCCGCCTTCTTGCCCAACACATCATTTCGGAACATTGCAACCGCAGCGAGCATTGACACCGATTCCATGAGCACGGATTAATGCACCACAATGACGCGTAGTGGGTCCGACTCGCTCTCCGAAGCCATTAACACAATTTCTTGCTATCGAACGCATAGAACTGTCTAATAAAAAACACTTCATCACTGTAAACATGTATCGTATTAGATCATTAAAGCTCTTGACGGGGTATCATCAACGTAACTGGGTAATTACGTTTTTCTTCCTTATATATATTTACGGTATACGTGCCGAAGAAAGTTGTGTCCAACATTTTTCGCTAAATAGCCGTCGGAGGAACGCGACAGGCAGCGTCTGTCGGGTCACTTTGCGAGGTTATTAAGTCGATCCCACCCACATCGCCCGGCTACGTGCTTCTGAATTGTGATGTTTTCAGACGCTTCTACTTTTATCGTTTTATGAAGAAGGCCCCTAATACGATTAGTATTAGTACTGTGTTTAGTTACAAAATTTTATATTATTTTATGGAACTATTGTTTACTGATTTTACTACGATTGATTTCTTTCCCTTTCGTTTCAGAATGTCACTTGGTAATATTATTAATTGTAACATTTTAATTATATTATAGATCGTTTGATAAAAATTAAAGGAATAAAGTCCGTAAAGCAGTATTATTAAATTATGTGCAGTATTTGCTGAACGCAAGAAAGTATTGTATCCTTTCATGTTCAATTATTCCGCTATACTACAGGCGTCACAGATCATTTACAACAACTACTAGGTTGCGGGTTGGACATTAAAATTTTCCCACAAACAAAATATTTATATGAATTCTATTACGATAAAATGCGACTACATTACACGAATATTTCCAACTAATTCCCGCTCGCGAGGTAACGGAATAACAATGGGTGAGCGAAACCGAGCCGTGGACGTTTTCGACTTAAAACCTGGCCGTATGATTGATCGGGCGACCGTCGCATAGGCAGCCGTCGCTCGGACGTGCCGAAGCTACGCTCAGACATCCGACTTTACATCGCGACGTTCGCACAATGCGCTCACGTACGCCTGTCGCGATTATCGTACGTCGTAAATTACAAGCGATTAGCATAGGCGTCGTGGACGAAGCTTCATTAGATTCGACCGCGCTCTGTGTCGTTATTAGGCGATAATTGTCGTGTACGGGTCGTGAACGTATCGCGCTCGTGTCGTGTCGATTAACGGGAAGCGGAGGAATGCGCGCAATCGGAACTTTTAGTACGAGGCGAATGACTTATCGATGTTCGTGGCTTGTGAAATTTCTAATTGTACTGATTGTTTTTCCCATATCAATGTGTTCGTGCGTCACCTGTGGTGTTCAACTTAAGTTTTATTTGCGAAGGCAACTGTACTCGACAGAATTTATGCCCGCTATTTAAGGTAATAGGTACGAAGAGCTCAAATATTAGCTTGGTTTCGTGTGCCACTCACAGTTCGTTGACTCGTGCAAATTTTGTGTCAGAAGATGTTAATAAAAACTAAATAGACCACTACCACGTAACAGTTCCCTGTTTTTTTAAACCATCCGCATATTTTATCGCTCCGTTCCGTTCGCTTTAGAAGATATTATAATATATACATAAAATATTGTGCCACCGATGGTAAACTTTTTTAAAAGAGTTACGTTTATTTCATATTATTTTATATTTATAAAAATTAAAAACTGAAAATAAAATTGTATAATATTAAACAATCGAAATCATAAATTTTATAACGCAATTTTTATTTTTATTTTCATACACGACAGCTGCCCTTCACGTATCGAGTAAAACTTGACAAATACATTACACAGCTATTGTTTAAAGGTAAATATGAAATGAATACGTAAATTAAGAACAAGTGCGCGCGGAATGAGGCGCGTGGTCTATCAATGCCTTTTAATACATTTCGACCGTAAGTATTACCATTCATCGGCGTGTTAGGAATAATGTCTCACGCTCTGTTTTGTGGCGACCCTAATACGGCACTGATACCAGAGCAGCTCGGTGGCGGGCACGTAGCTGCAACGTAGACCGAATAATTTACGTAAATCCGCGCTAGACGCCTAAACACCGTTACACGTTTATATTCACATTGGGCACCGACGAATTATCTCATTTCGATGCCATTCTCGAGCTATCTGTATCGTCCAGATGCCTCCGTTAAAGCTCGCGTGCTAATGACCGACAAAATAATTCGCGTCACGCCGCGTACCGTGATTGATCTACAACAAGCTATCCAATATGGCGACACAAACACTATTCGTGTTATGTGAACGTGCACCGAAAACGAATACTCATACAAACCTCCACTCGGCTCTGCATAGCTTTCAACTGGCTAGTACGTGGTGCAACCATTTCGCGGGGTCCGGTACGGCTTTGCGCTCGTGAATGCACTATTCTTTTGTCTGTGTGGACGCAAAAGCCCCGCCACCGTTAGTGTGTGCTGTTGCTAGGTACATTGAATTCGCGATTGTTGGTAGGCGGGCGCGGCGCTCACACGATGAGCGTTGCCCCTTAAGCGGACGCCTGCATTCCACCTCACACGATGGAATAACGCAAAACGAAAAAAAAAACGCACACCGCTCTCGAACCGTTAATAGCCGAATTATACGCGATTAATGTGCCAATTACTTTATTTACCATTCGAATAATGAACATTAAAAGTTTATGCGTTACGGTAAAAAAATAATTCGCAATACCGGAGGGGGCGAACGTTCAACTTGGCATTTGAATCACGACCATTATACACTTAATTAATGGGAACTGGAATAGAAATTCGTAATTAGAGCTGCGATACAAATACTCGCCGGGCTAAGTTCGAAAAATGGTTCCGTACAAAGAGCTATTGAACGGACAATGTTTGTTGGGCTCGCACCCTGCGTTGCTTAAGCGCTGACCTTTAAATCGGAAAGTGGCCTTTGTGCCCATGCCAATTAATAGCGTATATAATTTCGAACGGTTATTCAGAGTTTCTAGTTGGCTGCACATTCGCCCCGTGAACAGTTAGCCTTACCAGGAAGTGAGTGGTCCGGGCGTGATGTCTATTGAGTCCTATTCGCAGCCATGTACGAATGCCTCGGCTTGCAGCGTTTACGAGCGGGCCGATAGCCGCCAAGCCGGCCACTCATTACCATCCATATCTACTCGGGAATGAATGGCGAGTGCTCAAACGCCATCGCCTCGCGCCAAATGAGCGCGCATGAGCACGTAGTGGCTTTTCTCGAACAGCCTTTTCCGTTAACTGTTTTATTGCCCGCAGCGTGTTTACAAGAACAATGTGCTCCGAACATTGGCTAGCTCAGACCGTTTGATCGGTCGCCATAGTAACGCGTGAGCCCCACCGAGTAACGTAGTAACGCTTAAAGCACTCCAAGCCGGCTCTGCTACAAACTAAGCAAACGTACTATTTAACTTTAAATTTATTACAGTGTAGAGCCGAGCGAAAAATTCCTTTCGCATGAACTCAATGGGAATACTCGCATAAAATTCCCTATGGTTTACTGACTCGCAAGGAGAGAACAAAAAAACAACGCCAACAACAATAGTAGGCAAGGGCTTCGGTTTTCTCATTGGAACTGCATTATAAGGAACAGGTTTCGCGCAAAAACGATACTAAACGAGTCTAGACGTGAAACATTTATTCGCCGCATTATCATATTACACGGGAGTCGTGGTCATCGCTTAGAAAATGACGCTATTCGTTTTCACTTGCGACCGCAACAAGGAAAAAAGGAGGTTAAATATACTTGTGCGCCTATAAAATATGTGGCGTTGGATTCCCTTTCGCTATAAAAACATGTAAGTATAAGCTATCATTTTATTGCGCAGACCTCTGAGGCATGTGCGCACGCGATTGTAAAGGCCCGCATTAATGATTATCTTATGGTCTAGGGAACCTGAGCGCTCAAATGAAACCTATTAAGAGTTTTAATGACAGCGCCCATTAATAATAACGTACCCCGTCGTAACTTAAGTAATAACTTCGCCGAGTTTAATTGTTCATAAGCTTACTTACAAGTTCAAGAATTCAGGCTCGTAAATACACGATATACGACGGGTTGCTTTGAAATTTATAAGGTACAAATATTTATAGGAAAGTTATTCATTCGTGATTGTTCACATATGACAGTCACAATTTTTATTGATTGTCCGAGGGATGGATGGATGAAATTTAAGCGAGGACATTGACCTCCGAGCTTGTCTGGAACATCGAATAGACTAGTGGTCGTAGAGAATCTTACAATCGCACTTCGCGGTGGCTTCTTGATATTAATGGGACCTCTTGAGCGCTGCCGGGGTCAAGTAATGCGTGCAACGCGACCCACATTTGAAGGATTACAAGTAGCCACGGAGAGAATTTACCGCTAACATTGCCATATAAGCTGGTATGAATTTTAGGTCGCAGCGAGCATAACATGCTCTCGCGCCGACATCTGGGCAAATATTGATTTAGTAAGTCGGTGCCGTGGCGGCCTCGCCCCGACGCCTGCGACGACGCCTCTCTTCCTATTGCTATTCAGTGTACACTGTCGATCGCTATTTGAAAGCGGCTAATATCATTTGTGGTAAAATTAACGGGATCCGTACTCAACTAATATATTCGGCCATAAATGGGACGAATTAAACACTAACACTTGTAGAGCTACATACATACATTGATGTATATGCGAAACAATAGGCGATCCGAAAGATATTACCGACATGACATAAACAACCAACAATGAATAAAAAAACTATTAGTAATATGATACAAAAAGTTTGCGGCATAATAGGAAAAAAAAACAAAACAGGAGATTACCTCGAACGTTTCGCAACCCAATGAGCTATAAAACTGAGCGTATAAGTAAGGCAGGCAAAAACTGGCCGGTTAATGCTGAACACTATAAAATATCGTATCTCGGCGAACGTCCATTTGTGAGGCGCATCGAGTTTAATCCCCAATAATCATAAAAGAGTGGCCGAGACCGGAAATTAGCTTGTTTCACTTGTATATACTTTATACGACGAGCTGAATTGATGGTGCAGTACCGTTACTGACCGTCGTAGTTTTGTGGTGGATAATGCGATGAAGCAAATATTTTAGCGTCCATCGTGTTCCGAGAACAACATACCATTTGTCGGGAAACAATTCGCGCTGTAACTTTCTCACATACATAACTAATACTCGATTACTGTGGCATTCACGACGAATATATAAATCGATTTCGATCCATGAACGAGATAAGCCGGTTATACGCCATTATATGTTGGATGTCTCAGAAAATTGTATGACTTACAACCGCATAAATCATATTACAACGCGTGTTACGAAACAAATGTTACGGATTGTTGTGACCCGTGCTCAATTAATTTACAAATTGAATTCCGTGCATTAAAATGCTGCATTTTCCGTTCGATTTAAAATATTTGTAATATTTAACTAATAATAGGTTAATTTTATATCTCGCATGTAGTTAATCACTTCGCGAATTGACATTAAGTAAATGTCAACGTTAGAACTGGTCAGTCATGAAGTCATTTCGGCCTCCCTAATTGCAGGAAGCCGAAATCTATTTGCGACTTTTTATCGGGCAATCGTTGAAAATAAATTAAAAAAAATAATAAGAATCCTAAGGAGCCAATCATAATATGAGTCACGTAAACAAATTAAAGTAAGAAAACGTTGGAGGTTGCGTCAGAATCATACTTGGTTATCAAAGTTTTGTAATCGGCGTCATGCGCGGGTTTTTTCTACGCCACTACAGAACAGCATCAGTCGTGATCACCTATAGCATCTTTAATTGAACGAATATATACTTAACAGAAATTATTGTTATTGCTTTAACAAAAAAATAGGAACAAAAAGTGGCCTAAGACGCAGTTCCAAGGTGAAGACGAAGTGCGAGTATTTATATCGGGAAGCGTTGCATATCAGGAAATAGGTACTCGTAATTAGTTTTATTACCAAATAATTAATTTTGTACGCGTTCTGTTAGGAAATAATAAACGAATGCGCAACTCATATATAAATTACATCAGGTATCAGCAATTCCGGTTACCCAACGGTGTTATTGATTTTCCCTCCCAGCTTCCTGGCGCATTCCCAGGTGTGAATTATTCATGTAGGGGCCTCAGACATATTATTCCCATCGAGACCCTTGCGAGATTAAAAAAATGACGCAAAAAGGGAAAATCCGTCTACACAGAAATCCACTTAGCAAGAAAAATAAGCTTCTTTTTACCTTTCGTGGAAGATTAAAGGTACAACGCTCTAAATTTGCAGTTAATATAAAATTTAATCGGAGATAACAAGGCAAATGGGTTCTTTCAATATATCGAATGTTGTTCAGTCGTGACGCGCTTGACGGGTGTAAGCGTTCAGCTTAAAAGATCGCTCGAAGAGCGCCGTAGTGTTGTACAAAGAGAGGCTGCAATAAAAAGATCGGTCTAAAAGTTGCGGCCAAGTTGGTCCGACCACGCCGGTGGCGGCCCGCGGCACTGAATGCCACTCTCGGTACAATGACATCGCACGTTCCGCACGATAAAACAACCTGAACATTATGAAGACCCTGCCGGGCCTTTTTATCGTCGCAAAAACTTAGAAAACCACTCACTTATAATTGTCTAATTAGAATTTTGCAATGTTTGCAATGGTCTGTTTAATGAGTGTGAAAACACAGTGAATCTTTTTAACACTAAGGTCTTTAAATTTACTTTTTCATTCAGCGACTACAGACTAATTAAAAATCAGACCGAAGTTTGAAAATAAAAATGTTTGCAGACAGTCGTTTGTAATCGAGTCGATTTATTTTTCAGTCACGCAACAAGGTAAAGGTCCTCATTCAATATTCGGTGTGGTGCTATCTCTTCGTTAACCGATAAATGACCTTCAATGGTCCTTTGAGAACCTTTAAACACGGGGTCATGTTAAAATAAATCAGCCTTATCCCGGGCCGCGTTTCGACCGTCGAAATTTTAAAAGCCCGAAACGATTAAATGCCTTCGAATATAGAGGCAAACAATGTATTGTTGCCAGTTAAACAGTCCCTGTATTTTCTCACGCCCGCCCGGGTCCAACATGTCGGCCACTAGACAAAGTTTGTGTGCAACGGCCATACCACCGCAGCGCAATCGTCAAATATCGGTACAAATACTAATTGGTAAAAGACCTATTCAAACAGAACGTGAGGTTTTTTACCCGGTAAATGGTAAAGTGGACATGTCTGTTTGTCTTGTTATTTAGTGTGTGGGTGCTATCGGTCTAAGCGCTCGGCGTTCAAGGGCCCATTCGCAGCGAAAGAAAAGCCTCAAGGAAAGCATTTAATCATAATTGATACGACCGTAACGGCTAAGTTATTTAAAAAGTGCATTGTGAAATCGTAATATGTAAATGCCGTTATTAACAATGCATGCGTCGGTTAATTTGTGATGCAGCAAGAGGCCCCCAAAAAGTAATTTCAATATTCGAACACTAACTGGGTCAGCGCCGGCATGAATGTAAATAAATGTGAGTGGTAAAAAGTGGCCAGCCAATTGCGTCGATTCGATATACACTCTATGTGATGAATGTACAAAATTAAAATCCCGCTCAACAGAAAGGCATTTTTTGACCCGTCGCAATTATAGCGAAGTAGGCGATGTCTTTCCCACGTATATTAGATATTGTGAGCCTTTCAATAGCCGGCTCTAATAATTCAACGAGTTGAAATTTGGTACAGTGACGTCAGTACTTTCACGCCTTATACGAGGTTGATTGACAGGAAAGGAGATAACTATTGTAATAAAAACGGAGACGGGCAAAAAATCACAAGCTAAATAACATCTTAACCTACATACCGATGGGTGGCGACGAGTACCGAGAGAGTCGTCTCTTTTGAATGTGAATTTTAATTTGACTCCAAGTAGGGTCATATTCGTGTGTGCCTCTTTATCGGTCATTGTGGCCGGCATCGCTGCTCGGCTATATTCTAATATTGACATTCAGGTGGCGAACGAGGTGAGGTTTCTTATACACTCGCGCCCAGGGCTCCCTTCGCCGGTACTAATAACTATTCCGCCGTAAGACAAAAGTACTCGGCAGCGCGCCATCTGCATGCACATTTAATTTTCTAGTAACACCGTCAACTTACCAACACACGGACTCGTAACTAATGAATGAATGATGTCATTCCAACGCGTTCCAAGTAATATAATGCCGTGTTAATCGATTATAAATTCTATAACGAACCCACCGAGCCTATGGGTAATTCTGATAACGTTATCACGAACTGCACGCTTTGACAGTTACATAATTGCGCTTTGAAACTGTCTTTTGTTGATGAGCTCGTTCAATGTGCCAAGATTCGAAATAACGTCACGACATTACGATTATAGCAAGTGAAACAGAAACGGTCCGCGGGTTTTTGCGGCATTTTTGTGGTCCGCTAACGGTAAAAAACTCCTTGGAGTGGCGATGTGTGTCGGCGGTCTCGGACGCCAATTTAAAACTGGCCATTCCCTGCGCTTTCATTATTTGATTTATTATAAATATATAAATAACTATAGAATTGCGAAAACGCAATAAATAAAGTAATATCTAACGCAGTGAAGAAAGTAGTATATAAAATGTTACGAGTCTGTTGATATCATTGTAGTCATTATGTGGGTATGTCTATACGTAAATATTGAATAAGAAAGGCGGCATATGCGCGTCGAGTGTGGCAAGTTGCACGGGTCAATGGCACCTGCGGGCCCCAGATTCGGTTCCCTATAAGTTGCCATTTTCTCGGGAAGCTCGGTGCGTGGTCTGAGGCGGCGCGCCGCGAGCGCATTCTATCACGACGGACTTTGCGCGCGCATATTAAGGCGCTATATTAATGCGCAGTCAGTCAGCTAAGCGGGAATATTGACTGCAGATTTATTGCTGATCCTTTATGTTGTCTATGCATTACAATGGGTGTGGATCGGTTGTTCCCATCCGGCGCCGTGGCCTTGCGTGATTCGCCTAAAAACTAGACAAGTGCGGAGGTGTTTAGAAAAAACGTCAACCAGCCATTTAGCCCCCGACCGAAGCGTGATTCCGCAGTACTGAGCGCAAAATGTTTTAACAAAACAAAAGAGTCGGAAGCCAGGCAACCTTGCTCGTTACCGTCTTGATTGGTACACCTATGAATAAACATTTTATTAATACACCAAAATGTTGCTTCTTAAAACAATTACTAGTGTACCGCGTGACTTATACTTGATATTAGCGGAAGCGTTAAATATTTAAATTCACCTCTCCTATCCGTATTTGGTATTGAAAACAAATTGTCCGAGATCCCGAAGGCACATTGAAGATGGACGTTTAAATGGGATGTATCAAACATATTAGGGAAACGTAAGTCGTCGGTAGCACTCGGCTAAATCCTAAATTAGAATAACGATAACGCCTTTTTCCAGCAACCGTAAAAGGAGTTAGCGTCTAATAGGCTCCATAAAAGATCGAGCTATTGCGAATTCGTGAAGGCGATTCAGCTTCCCATTTAATTTACTTCTATTTAACGCATTCTATTTAAAAAGATAGAAAGAATTTTATAGTAATTGTAAAGAATTAATTCAAAATTCTTTTAAGCGGATGTTACTAAAACCGCAAAAAATTGGACATATCTAGCATATGGTAATAGAAAAAAAATTATTTAATTAAAAGTCTTTTTTGTTTTAACAATTCCTCTGGTGATGTTATTATATCTGCAACAGATAAATAACATGTTCAATTTATCTCGAAATAATTTGTCAAAAAGTACCTACGTCTGATAAGAGAATTGGAATGAAACGTGAAAAACAAGTGCTTTCCTGCCATATGACGTAATTTCCTAAAATAATTCATCGGCCAAATATAAACATCAAACAAAGGAAAAGGCATGAGATTTTTGGAGTATTTGATGAAAAATTTTACTCTGTCCGTATTAATATTAATTGTTTTTCAAAAGTCAAAAGCGATCCACTGTTGATCAGATAGGATAATTTAAAATTCAACTAAAATAACTTTCTAGCATATGACGTAAGATACAAATGTATTAATGTCTAACAATAAAAAAAAAATAGACATTGTTCAGACGACGACAATTAAATTACTCTGTGGTGTTTGCTCTGGCTAATATACTGTGGTGTTATTGAATTATAGAGCTATCTATCAGTCGCTTGTCACTTTACAGTGTAACCACTAGGCCTCCTGCTAGGCATTCCCGTTAGCCCATTGTGCGGTCGACGGTGTACTCCTAAACGACGTCTCGTTACCTCATGACAAATATTGACCATGTTCAAACATTGAAAAGACGAATGAGATGACGGTATTACAGTAATTTCGCCCATCTTATTCTACTTTTGGAGTTAGTCACCGTATTTACTTTGATTTATAATTTACCGTTGCACCATTCATGCGTTTAATGTGTTTGCTTTGAATAATTCTGCGGTTTAAGATTTTCCCTTAGTTTTGTTTGTTTTATATTGACAATTCCGTGAAGTAATATCGAACGGTATTTCTTCGGAAAGCGATGAATGTACTGAACAAAATTATGTATACCTTTATTGGAATATGCGATGTAGAATACACTACATCCGCTTGTCCGTTTAAGGGCTAAAATATTAAATGACATTTACCCAGTAATATTACTAATATTACTTGAAACTACAGCGCACTTCGAACCAGAATACAACAATTGTACACACTAATATTTAGTGGTAATGTTCAAAAATGTTTTGATAACCTCTTTCCATCAGATAACGTAGCGGATTACTACTTTTATCATTTAGTAGTTTAAATAACTTGGAATTTAGTAAACATCGATGTCGTTATTTACGCAATTATAAAATAAGATATTTATGAAATAATATATCTATTAATTTGTCTAAATAAGTTAATAAATACTACGTTGTAATTAAAAGACGGAAACGGTATTGAGTGATTTTAAATTAATGTAATTGTATTTGTCGCTTACAAAAAAATTAAAAAAATTTTAAATTGCCGTAACATTTTCGATCTGCTAATTTTATACGTGTTTAGCACACGCAACTAACTGTGCAATCTAAAACACTCCAGTTTAGTGATATTGTTCATAATGTTTTAAAAACTGGTATTCAAAAGATATGATTATGAAGATGGCATTTGATCTAACTATAACTATTCATACAAAGCCTAACTCGGTTGCGTCTACGCAATGATTTTTTCGAAAATATCTGTATCAGTAAATATCATGATAAACCTAATTCGATGGATTGAAAACAATTTAAATTTACGATGAATAAAATACCTATGATGTAAAAATATTAATTTCTACAGAAGTTCTCGTAATCAAATAAAAACACATTTATGCACTAACTTAATCTTGATATAGGAAGTAACATCACTTACCCAGTAATTACCATAAGTTGTGGTAACACTGACCCTATCAGCCCTTAACATAAAACCTACTAGCTTATACAGATCGAAGTCTCTTCGATAAGCGTACAATCAGAAATATTTTCGAAAAGCTTCTTTTTGTAACTGTACTTTTTGTAACTTTTTATTACAAGCAATCGGTCTTTAACAAATTTCCTAAATATATTAAGTAATTTCCGTAAATAGAATCTAATGTTGAATCAATTGGCTCCAAAAAGCCCGTGATTGCACATGGCCGCGGTTCACCAATAAAAAACCCATCGCTTCTGGCGTCATAAGACTTCGACAACGTAATTTCAATCGCATATATGGTTGACGTGTAGATTGACATCTCAGAAATATTTATTGCCCTCCGCTAACGGACCGCCATTGCTCTAGACCTTCACCCTGCACTTGAACTGTGCGCGCCCGCAGCGCCGCTTCGCGCAATCGAGCGAATCCAAATCGGAGTTTCGCACTCCACACTAGCCGTTCCTGCCACCCGCCAACTGCCTCACTTAATCTGGTTAGAGACGCCTCGTTACTGCACCGCCCGTCGCGGCTGTCATATTTAGAACCGACTTCCGTCAACTGCGCAAGTTCTCGACACGGCTGTCTCAACTGCAAGCTTCAAACGACTCATAATTTTCCTTTACAAAGTATGAACCCCCTGTCTCGTATTACTATTACTATTGTTCTGTTTTAAGTGTTATACTCTATTAATTAACTATATTAGACACAATGAAGTCCAGTCTCAAAAGCTGGTCACGTCCTACCGCGTGCTTCTTATACAAATATTTGTATGACGTTAAAAAACCTCCACACTATGAGGCTATTACCTTTTATTTCATTGCACAATGTTTACAGGCGCCTAATGGACAAAAAACTCAAGCGAGAAGAAAAACAACATGGCAGGATGACATTCGATGCGCGCTGTAGTGTAAAATTAGAAAATGTTATCAAGATTACCTTCAGGGTTGAGCAAAATTAACTGCGAGTACTGTTTAATGCAAATGTCTGATATATATAATTACTTTTTTGTCGTTTTAATTTCGTAGAACTGTTTTAACCGTTAAATACCGCATTAAATTATAATATTACATTATATGTTCTATATTTAAATAACTTTACTGCAGTAAATAAAGGAAGTTATTATTGATACATTTAAATGCTAATACACTCGAAAAAAAGGTAAATTAAAGAATAACCCACAAAATAATATGAAAAAAATATTTTTTAGTACTTATGCATATTACCCGGAATAATATAATAAATATACTTAACTTTTGCTTTATATTTAATTGCTCTTGGCAATAACAAAATGAGCAATTTGTTTTATCAGAAGATTCTGTATCAAGATAAAGAAACCGTTATATTTTCCGTAGCATAAAATATTTTACGGCTCTCGCTAGATTTTATTATTGTCATAGTTATTAAAATAACTGCATTAATTATTGCGAAAAGCTTAACAAATTTATTTCGCTTTAGATTTAATTAATAAGTGATATGGGCGACGTAAATAGATCTGCTAAAAACTGTCCTTACCGTAATTTAATTTCAAGTACTTTTAACGTGCAAGCAAGCAATGTATAAATTTCGTAATTGTTTAAAAATATTTAACATTTGTGCATTTAAACGCATCATATGATATTTTATGCACAAAAACGTTTATAAATAATCATATTTTATTCAAAACCAATATATAAAAAGGTTTCGTGTGACTTAGTCGGCGAAGGAACGCGTCAACTCCACGTGCCGTGGAGCGTCGAATTAAGCGACAATGGAGCGATATTCACAGCTCGCCGGGTGCATGATTTGATTTCAATCAACTTTGTAGAATCGTGAATGATTAGCGGTGGTGACTGTGAAATATTGGATCCGCCACGCCGGTTCTTGTGGCACGCGGCGGGCGATCTTTTGGCTCGTCCGCGAAACATTTTCCACGAAACACTGTCAACTATAATTTTTACTTTATTTTCATTTATTTTAAACATTTTTTTTTTACGATTGAGTTCGCATAAATCAGTTATTAGTCGGCGTGAACAATTACACGCGCTGAATTTATCGCTCAATCGCAGTGACGGTGTTATTATTAATGGGCGCTAAATTAAAAAGCCCTAATGGGTTCCGCTTGTTATGTGATTGGGTTTATTTTTTTGTTACCCAATACATTATCTATTTAATTAAATGAATCTGTATTATCTGTTGTTTTTTCCCGTTCCTTTATTCGTAGTACGGTGTTGCAAACTTTAGCACTCTGAAAGGGGCTTTATGCCAACAGATATGCATCTTTGAACAACTTCCATTAACTTTTTACCCGGCTTGCGTTATTCCGTCTGAGCGAGATGCGCTAGAACAATGCTGAATAATGAATGGACGCTTAAGAGGGATGGGACTCTAAGGCAGTAAACAGGGAAGAAGTAGCGTAACAAAAATACACTCAAGCGCTTTCCACGTTAATATATAAAAGCGAATGTTTTACGAAGTGGGAAACCCTTTTTGTTGGAAACCTCTTTTTTTTGTTATATATTGCAAATGCTATAAGCAGTAGACCGATAATTGCGTATTGCGGTCTACTTCTTTCTATAAGAATGTAAATTGTTGTGAAAAAAATTACAATACTATTTCATTAACGCAATTATTTGAACAAAAATTGTTGCGAAAGTTAGAGAATTTATATTTTATTTTAACTTACGTACTTATTCATTTTGTGTTAACTGTTCAAGTTTTCGTATTAAAATCAATTATTGTTAATATTATTTTAAAGAATTAAAACTATAACTAAATAAAACGAGCTTATTAAAAAAAAATAGTATTACAATAATATATTTAAAAATAATTGCAATTCCTTATCTTCTTTGATTTTCTTTAATTGTGATTTGCTAAAAATTGTACTTTGTAATAATATTATCGATATTATGATAATAATTATAAATGAAAGATTTTTCCTATAACCACACAAGTAAATCCCATAAAACAGGTTTAAATAGAAACAAGTATCAAAAAGAAACCTTTTTTAACTCTTTAAAAGTAAATTAAATCATTTTGATTCAG
This sequence comes from Lamproptera curius, assembly GCA_029286875.1. NCBI lineage: Eukaryota > Metazoa > Arthropoda > Insecta > Lepidoptera > Papilionidae > Lamproptera > Lamproptera curius. The sequence continues at coordinate 1,259,621 of JAGSMT010000121.1, read as the reverse complement.
CACCATTTCCTAAATTGAAAAACACGAACAAAAATCTTAAACATTAAGTGTGACACCAATTGAATGTATTTGTTAGCGACGTTGAAGAAATACAAATAAAAACCGAAAAGGGTTTCTACCTTCAGAAGCGTAGCGGCGGAAAAGCTCAACAGCTCGTTTAATTCAGACGCTTCTCAAAGAGGCACTTTGAAAGAGCGGCGACCCAACAAACTCAAGTTCCAAAAAATAAAAATCAAACAAAATTCTAAAATTTAAACAAAAAAATATATTAAATAAAAACCAATAAACAATTATAGTGTGATAGTCTCACCTCTTTTCAGTGTGGAAATAAGTCCGCGCAGATCGTGCGGCAGTTCGCAGTGGTGACACGGTCCGCGCAGGGACGGCTACAAGTGGAAGCGTGGTGCGTACGGCGCGGCCGGGCCGGCACTGACGCGAGGCGGGCGCTCCGCGGTGCCGCCGCTCACGGAGGCTTCTAGGCCGAGCTTTCAGCGACACAACCCGCACGCACTGCACACTGCACACGCCCCAGTACAACGTCTACCCACGCGACTCTTCAAGCGTCTTCCTCGACCGTCCAATGTACCGAGCGCCCGTCGCACGTTTGAACTCCGCGCACTGCCCGCTTAACCGTATAAATATGAGGCCCGGTGGCGGGGGACGGCGCCCGGGCCGGCCGCATCGCGAATCCACATCGGCATAAATTCAACATGCAGCCGGTGTCCACCACCATTGATTTTATTGCTTATCTATCAGTTACAGCCAATTAGCAAAAGCTCCGACGCCGCGCGGTCACGACCGCTTCCGTGTGCCGCAAGTTTTGCTCAATTGCGAATATAACATGGGGGCCCGTTAAGCGGACGGTCTCGGGATGCGACACTAGTGTTGCTGATAATCATGCTCAATCATGCAGATCTAGCGTAGCATATCTCGTTTGAATTATCATGGGAAAGGACGCCTCATTTGTAACGAAGTGGAGACGCTATGTCGCGGAAATGGTTCCAGCGGGCCCTTCGATAATACAAACGGCCGCAATAACACCCCAATGCACCGACAGCCTCGGCGCAGACTCGTCTGACCAGTAGAACTCTTACTGCCTACGCAATAGGCTCGCGGTAACACCTTTGTTTGTATTCGTAGGAAGAGGAAGAAAACAAAGCGATAGTTTTGAAATAAAGCACTACACTAGAGGCCGTCTACTCTAGTGGTTGCGACCAGCTATCTACGGTATACGCAACTTCTGAGATCACAGTTTTGATGTACAACTGTGATCCTTTGTTTGGTATGTTTTATAAAACAATATCATTAAATTTATAAAAATCTCAAGCTATCTAATTTTACTTAATTTTAAATATAGGAGTTTTAAATTCATAAGTAAACACTTTCTTGCTTCGCAAGTAGAGTGCAGTTTTATCCTTTTCTGATCAGGCAGATATCAGCACACTCGCGCTTAGCTTATCAGATATAACGCTTTCGCGAGATTTCTTCTGACGGAACTTTCGCATTTCGTTAACGCAGTCCAATTAATCAAACAAACGCAAAGAAAAGAAAAACATCCGCGAACTTCGCAGAATCGAACCCGATACCCGCGTTCCGGTGTAATCGAATTATCAAATAATGTAAGTTTTAAACGCGAAGATAACATCGCGCGCTTAACGCATTCAGTCGTGTGTTATATGTTAACGAATTTCAACAATTAAAATTTATAATAACGTCTCCGTAGTCATTCACACAGCCGCATAAGGTATTAAAATTTAATCACAAAACCCGAAGAACGGTAAGCAGAAGCAGCCACTGTCCAATCGAAACGAACTAACATGCAATAAACATTAGATAATGGTAAACTAATTTGAATCCGTTAGTTTCCGCTCCGTTCTGTGCATAGGATACAAACAGATAAATTACCAAAGAGTGCCTTGGATTCTCTTACGAAATGGAGATAGCTGCGTTGTATTTTAAAAATTACCTATTAAATTATGTAAATCTAGTAAACATGGTCGTTTAACACAATTTGAATAAAAATTAAATAAATACTCGAAAAGCACGACGTAAAAAAGTATTTAATATGCAAAATTAAAAAACGATCACGTAAATATACTACTGTAAAACATCAGATGTTCTACTTTCAAGCTTAAAATCTATACCTACAAATAAAATATGTCTGTTTGTAAAAATTAGCAAATCTTTGCGGCTTTTAAATTTAATTTAAATCAATTAATTTTTTTAATACTGCTTGTAGGATCATAAAAATTTACTTGAATTGTAGCAACAATGAAAATTATAAATACATAAAATGGTTTTTAATTTATATGTGTCACCTACGAAGTTACTTCACCAGTCTATCATAGACGCCCATATAAGTATCTTAATAACTCCCTCAATATTCGTTTGCAAGGTTCAAATAGAAAAGAAATTTAAAAAAGAAAATAGCTCTTATTTTTTTGTAAAAAATTCTTTCACATTCTAATAAAAATAAATAATTGCAAACTTATACATTTATATGTATACGTCCGCATATCATTATTATTACATTATATATTTTGTCAATAATATAATAAATATATTTTCTCTAATAATTCGCCGACGCCCGTCCGTGTTATTGAGATTGATTCGGCAAGGGATTTTATCTCAAGCGTAAAATCAATTGACAGTTGGCGCGAACACGCCGCCATATTTGATACTCACGTTAATTAGTTGGTATCGTGGATTAAGTCCAGATCTCGTCGTTATCAAGTAAACCGAAGCTCCATAGAGAGATATATAACTACATTAAAATTCCAAAAGATTCATTTAACTACGTAAAATTTTTACAAAGAGATTTAGAACGAGACATACATTTTTTGAAGCCCTTGTTTTTGATAAACACTACATTTTTAAACAATATCAACTTGAGCAATTGACAATATTAGCTTTAATAGTAGAGCTTTTGTCATCAAACCGAAATGAAATTTCGCGGTACATATTTTGGTATTCTGAAAGCTCTGTTAAAAATTTAGTTTAGCTTCCTCTTCTACATAATATAATAATATAATGCTTTCATTAACAACCTATGTTCCAATGGTTTTAAATTAAATAGTAAACAAAAATTATTTTTCCTAACACGGAAATACTAATTAATGAAACGATATAGATCGACCCAATTTTATTGTTTACTGTTAACGGTATTGCCAGTGAAACGTAAATAGGATTTGAATTCATCGCCTCAATTATGGCAGCCCTTTCATCCAAGTCATTATCTTAGTAATGGAAATGAATTCGAGGGAAATGAGACGTCATGGGAAACGGGAACAAGCGTTAATTGTAAAAACAACCGATGTTTGCCAATTTACTTTTTTCGTCGGCGGATGTTACTTCGATTAAAAAGGTATTCTCATGTTAGCTTTATATTTCCTTATTACAACTTCAAAATGAAAGCTTTTTAACTGTTTAACGAATACTTCAACAATCTTACCGTGAAAGTATCTTTAACGTTATGTATTTAATGAAAACCGCAAGCGATAAATGAACAATGGAAAAAGATTTAAAAAATATTTAGGTGAATATTTTTTAATGGCAATAAACACAAATAATTGTTCTTTTCAGATTTTAATAAAGTATAATTTTATTTTGAGCCTGCTCGTGTCCTTCAAAAAAGGCTTTCGAAATTGTATCATATATTGGTATGTTTCATATTTTACTTTTTGTAAATGTTATTCTATTTATTATTTTCGTATAGATAAATGTGATGGCGATGGCAATACAGAGAAGTTTTAAATTACCAGGATAACATCAGGCTAGTTCTGCTATGTATGGGTTCGAATCTTGTAAACGGATTTGTATGTTAAAATACAGAGTGTAGGTGTATGTTTTTTATTATAATGTATATTGAATATATAAAATATGGCCAAGTGGCCTAAATTTAAATAACATGTTAAATGTCTGCTTCCGAGTAAATTATTGATTGTATAAATCAATCTTTAGGGAAAATAATACCTTATGATTCTTTTACAACTTTTTCTATTCTAATGTATATTGCGTTAATTAAATAAGTAGTTAGTGCAGGTAATGTTTCACAGAATAAAACAAAAAATAATTTGTAGAACATTACCAGGGTATAAAATTTAAATAACGCTTGTTAATTATCAAATGTACTGTAACTACCGTACTAAATTATAAAATTCAGAACCAGTCTTAACAAGGAAGAACTAAATTATTTTACGTATGGGCAAAACCATAATTAAAACGCAAAGGCGCGCTTTTAAATTAATTTAAGAAATTACCGATCACTTTACTTAAGCTCTAAAGTTTATGTCAATATTGTTTTCAGGTTTCTAAGCAAAATTTTAAACATTTGTTCCACAGATTATTCATTAAAAATCTCACTTATGTTACGTATAAGGGGGTTTTTTCCATAAATGAAAAGCAATTTTGGCAAATGTCGACGTAATACTTACTTAAAAAATTAACTAAGCAAACCATCTAACAATAATTATAAAGTGATATAAATAATATCCTTTACATCGTACGGAATTTAATTACTTTTTATTCGATAACATGTAACGGCTTAGCCAGGCCAGTGACACTACGAGACGCCATCTTTTAGAGTACCGCATAGAATACAAATCGTGTCAGCGTCGCCCAATTTTTCCCGCCAATTTCCCCAAACAGATACGATCAGATTGATGTGAGAGCAAAAGCGGTTTAAGGTTAAACTTCACAATCAAATGAACGCGCCCATTTGACGCTCGATACTTATGATGGTTATGTTACAGATGTTTATTATAATTGCACAGTAATTGTAACGACTTTTGTGATGCATTAAGCTTTCTTACGACTGCAGAACCCATTACGTATCACCATCGAATACGCCACCGGTTGTTTATATTAATTAAAGCGGTCTCAATCAGAATATAACGGCCGCCAGCATTACTATGCTAATTTATTATTAGGGTATTTTCTTGGCATCTGCAATGTGACATACATTTTTTGAGACTTAACTGTAGCGGAAATATGATTGATAGTTGACCGTTCGAGCATGCTCCAAATGTGTGTCTCAGGATCGGCCATAACAATTTTTTCTGTACCCGTAATGCTATGCACGTTTGTGTTTGCTCACTCGATCGTGCAGTTCATGCATCTTGTGTCAAAATTAATTTTACAGTACAGATATACCGTTTAATCTATTGGCATAGGTACTTCGTATACTTCAACTTGCACAAACAGATTAATCGTTAACTAAAAGGTATATGCGTTTAAATCGCATACTGAAACTTAATCCGTCTACAGTTTCAAGTGACAAATAAAGCTTCCCAACGTTGCATTACAACTCGTAATGTCAGTCACCAGCCTTGTACGTTGGACTTGATTATTACAAATAAAATTAATCCGATGCAAAGATACATCGGGCGCACTCGCGAGATAGCGCGGTCGTTTCGCCGAGTAAAGATTCGATGTGTGCGGAATAAGCCTGTTCGCCGGTAGCTATTCGTAGGTACCGACTATTGATTTTGTCCACCCCAGATTGTGCACACCCCGCTCGGAATAACCCGCCGAACTCTATTGCCCATCTTTTGTTATCATTTTATAAAAGCGCCCCAAATTCGAGATCAAATCCCCGATCGAGATGTCCTCTGAACGCGTTTTGTAAACGGCACTTCTCTCTCGTCACTGTTAAACGTTTAATGGGTTTTAGTTAGTGAGATTTGTTGTCTAAATTACTATATGTTTTAGTTGCTTACGAAGTTTTTACCTAATACTCTAAGGTAGTCGAACAAACAATGGTCAAGAAGTGACTATAATTCAGTTGGTAAAATTGAAATGTGTAAAAAAGTTCGTATAGTGCTAATTTTACAGATCGCTTAGACATCTTTGATATACCGTTAATGAAACTTTAATGGTTTTGAAAATTGTATATTTGTATCTGTAGATCGAAAAATGAATACACCAATTAAATAGTAAATATTAAAAAGAGTTATTTATTTCTTAAATATTTAATTGTTTTAAAAACCTCAAAATGACTGATAATAGGTTTCACTGTACAAAAAAATGTTACAAAAAATATATCTACGAAAAGTTAAAGGAGAATATTTGTAGTTTTTACCGCTTGATTACCCAATATTAAATCTTATATCATCCTGCAAGACCAAACATTTATATTAAATGTTACATAAAAGTTATGTAACTTATTTAAAACTCTTTAATCGAGTTGAATATACATCAATTGCTGTTCATTAGTCTCGCTAAAACTCGAGAACGGCTGAACCGATTTGGCTAATTTTGGTCTTGAATTATTTGTGGAGTCCAGGGAAGGTCCAAAAGGTAAATAAATATAAAATTATTGGAGTTAATAAAAAAAATATATCTTTCGTACGTAAAAATAATTTAACTTAATTTTGTTAAGTATATTTACAACAGTTGTTAACTATGAGATTTTTTTATAAGTAGATCGATAAATCATATACAAAAGTATAGATATTTAATTTATCTATTAAGGGAGTACAAAGTCTGCCGGGTCAACTAATGCTGCATACAATATATCCATGAAAGGTTCAAGTAGAATATCTGTAGTTTTTTTAGTATATTAAATATTACATCATTGACATAGAAACGTAGAAATGCATTTCAATTAAAACTCTAAAATCTATTTAAAATTCAAGTAAAATGTTTTTTTTTTAATATTTATAATTTTTTTGAGTTTATAGTGTTTTGTACATTGCTTTTATTAGCCATTTAGGATGCCGCATATGACATGCATTTTATGACATATGTCATATAGCTTATAGTCATATTTATAAATCTACATAATACGTAACACTTTTATTCTAAACTCCGGTCAATACAAAAGTTTAATAGAATCTCCAGACTAATTTAAACTTTCGGAATATATATATTAGCTTGGTATTGTTGCGACGATCTATCGTTTTAATATTTTGTTTGTGTGCCTCAGACAGCTGCCTGGTTTATCTGAATTCGATACAGATCTCAAAACCTAACTACTGAATTAATGGACCTTATTACTTCGTAAAGTAAAGAAACTCTGGCACAAAGAATTAGTAATTAAATGAAGGTCTGAAACATAAAACATTGTCAAAAAAAGAAGAGAAATCGAAGGCAAGAGAAATACAGACTCTAATGAAATTCATTAACGAACTTTCCTTAAGCATGAATAATAAGGTAACAACATGCGCATTTGGAATCTGCTGCGTTTTCCGCGAACTTTCTGATTCGATAACCGGTCAATCCTGAGCAGTACTACGATTTTGTTTTTCTTTTTATTGCCTTTTGATTTTTTCGATTTTTAATCGCTCGGCGATACTTTGAACGTGATGAGTGTTCTCAAATCGATTTTCTTCCATCGAAAAGACCATTCGCCTTTCGTATCTCGATACTTTATCGTTCATCTACTGATGCAGTATTCAGAGAATGGCTTATGATAGATGACATCCTTATGACTTGGCTTAACAGTGGCTTTTTATAATGTAATTTACATTTTAATCTTTATAATAAAATTGTAATATTAATAATTTGATAATTGGAATATTATGTTTTAATGGTGCATGATATCAGCAGTGGTGTACTTATAAAGTTTATCGTCGAAACATAATTAATTTACTATTTCTCCTTTTAACTAAATATAAACAGTCTAGTTTTTTTTTTCCAGGAAACGGTAATTCAAAATTGGTGACATTTTTAAAAGTTTTAAAAAGCGGTATAGTCTTATTTTCATTATGTTTTTAATTTAAAAATAATTTAAGGTGTGGTTGGAAGTTAATTTTAACATTTTCTATTGTATTGATAACAAAGATACCTAGGGAGATAGAAGGACGTCATAAGTAACGTTATGAATACCGGTGGTAGGTCCCCTGTTTACAGGAGACCGTCTGCAAGGTACCACCACGGTGCCTATTTCTGCCGCGAAGCAGTAGTGTGAAAACACTACTGTCTTCCGGTTTGAAGGGCACCGTAGCCAGCGTATTTACTGGGTAAACGAGACTTAACACCCTATGTCACACGGTAGGCAGCGCGTTGGCGATACCACTGGTATTGCTAATGTCTATGGGCGTCGGTGATCACTTCCCATCAGGTGGCCCGACTGCTCGTCTGCCTGCGTATGCCATAAATAAAAAAAAAAGTAAATAACATCACAATCGCTCATTCATCAAGGTACATTTTTTAAGGCTGCTCTAACGTTTGCACCAAATAAATTTCAATCAATATTAGATGAAAAAAAATGTATCCTTGTGTGTTTATAACAAATATTGCACCTTACACCCACACTAGATAAATTAACCGCATTCAAGTGACCACTTCGGCGACCGCATGAATGGGTAGCGAAATAAAAGGTGTATGCAAACATTATCCGGCTGAGCATTAGCTTACGCGGGGGGGTTGATAGTGGCTAGGTGTTTCTTGTCCTATCTGCCTATCTGCGGCCGTAACAAGTTGAAACCGCCCGTAGGTGACTAAATGTGGTCGTGCCGTTGGCCGCTCACAAAGCGACCTGCTCGCACCGCGGCCAACCAGTTTCTGTATTAGAAGCGAAATATTTATTTAAGAGACCTCTATGATACTAAGCACGAGTGTTTGCGCGTTTAAGCGCGCCGAGCTCCGTTCCCGATATAGAGCCGACGGTTTATTTTCGTACCTTATCTGTGGTAACATTTCGAATCTACCTCGCGACGTATTGGTACATGACGCTGTGTTTTTATGAAGGCGTTTGATGAAAAATTATTGTTGTGGCCAAAGACGCACAAAATCAACTCGAAATCCAACGTAAAAATGCTTTACCTAGTGTAATGACCATATCTCCATATCTCGAGCTAGACCGAACGACAAGACGGTCTAGCACTAAGACCTAGATTGTGATGTCCCGTTGTAATTGCATTTTTGGAATTCTTCATGTGCCATTATATTTACCTCTATTAGTTTGCGTTGTAAAATACGTGGGCGTTAATTCACGTTATATATACATTTATATTCTTTAATATCGTCGGCTTAAAACTGTTTTATGATTTGAAATACTGTATTGTCATCATAACTTAGGAGTTATGATAGAAGACGAAGTGATAAATTACAATCAAATAAAGCTTACCGTTAAACCTCTAGAAAACTAATTTGAATGAAACCACAATCAAGTCATCGAAGTAAGACTTTGGCACCATGAGTGACACATATAAGAAGTATAAAAATTTTGACTATCTAAAATATACTATACTTTATTTAAAATATGTATTATATCAATTCAATTATTATAAAATCAAAGTCATTGAGATCGTCACCTTAATTCACAATTTATAGCAGCCTGTTATTGGGAGAAGAACAGGCTTGAACTCTCACTGTGACAAGAATAAATAAAATGTCAACGCCACAGATTATAAAAGTACAGATCCGTCTATTGAAAGCGTTTGTTTCCAGAATGCGAAGGAAGCCCCGAGGGGAGGCGACGCAGAAACGCGGCGCCGGGGACGATTCCTGTCCGCGCGATGGTTATCAGAAACGCAATCCCCATTCCTCGCGGTGCTAATCAATGAATAATTACTCTGTTTAAGGGGCATCTCTATAAATAGACGCTGGATCGCTGACCTGGAGCGACTAGTCCGGACACTCGCCCTCCCCGCACCCCGCTTTTGCATCGACACGCTTCTGACCCCGCGTCCTGTGGCTAAAACCCTTTGTTACTCCTAAAACATCATCCTTCGTCGGACCTAATGTCCTGTATGCATGCTGGTGTTTCTTATATAAAGGACTTTGGTCACTATCACTTTAAAACGAATTGGGTTTGGTTTTGGTTGGGTGAGACCGCGAAGATATTATGCAGTTCACTACATTATTATCATCTTTATGGAACCCTAAAGTAAAATAAATAGCATAAATGTCAATATGTGTCACATGACGGACAATCTGTCATTATGGTATATAACGATTAAAATAGTTTTTGTCAGTGAAGAGTGTAATTTTAATAAAAATAATTTTTAGCCAGTCATTACTTAGAAGTCACAGTAAACATAACAATGACTTGTACGCGCCGGAAAAACTACATCTGCATTGCGTTATTGGCGCCATCTAATGAAATGACGAGGATAATGTTGGCATGTTTTGCCAGTAACGGCAATTCCAGCGATGTACCTACAGTCACTTTGAGGTTGTCGGTTAGCAAGTCAACTGCAGACATTCTAAGCACTATACAATTAAACATTTTTGTAGGTAATCGGGGTCTAAGTCGACGAGAAAAATATTATTACATTACCCCGCGTACGGAACGCGATAATTCTTTGGCAGGGTAAACATTTGCAGGACCGTTATTTAACATTCCGTAGTATCGAAACAAAAAGCGCACGCTAACCCGTACCCGTTTGTCACCATTGAAATAAAAACTCGCTCTCAACTATTTATAACAAGCAAGCGATGTAATTCGAACAGAGAAAAAAGAACTGCTCTGTATGACTACTATGGAGAAATTCGCGACGTCGCCATGGAAGCTGGCAAAGTAGGCGGCCGCAAGGTTGAATGTGGCGCGATCGACCGATGACCGACGACCGGCGGCGTGGAACAAATGCGTCGAGGACGCCAATTTGCCACTCAACATGACAGACGCTCACCACTTTATTTGTATAACGCTAACATGCCCCACTAAATATACACTCGTCTCGCGCTTGGTGCACAGCGAAAATTGTAAAAAGAATATCAATTGGAGCGACGAACGAGCTGGTCGTCCAGACACGGCAATTAAGGACGTCGGTATGGCCTTGAATGCGAAACTCGATAGAGTACCTGCACCGCGAGAGGGATAAAGACGCCACGGCGGCGATTATACACGTTGTAACGAATTACGGCATTGCAAGGACGTGGTAAAGTTGAATATTGCATCAGAGGGATTGCGAATGCGGGGAGGCAACGATCGCTCGGAATGTTGGCGCGGTGGCTGCGTCGCTGCTGGCCGACAGTGAGTCACCGCTCGGACATCTTATCACGCTCATATTGGGGAAATACGCACTTGATCGCTCACCGCTCAGTGACGACCGCTGACCGCTGACACTGACGTCATCACCGCTCCCCTATGATCATGACGATTGACCTACTAGGGTAAACCCCCCTCACGTACGACGGTACAATCTAGTCGGGTAAACGGTTACGAGTTAAATTGAAAATGACTCTTTGATACTACACAGTTAAGTATTATCTGAAAGTTTTGTATAGCTTGATAAATTTTTTGAGTTTGCAAATATTAAGTAAAAAATAGGAAGTTGCAAATATAAAGCACTTATTAGGTAAGGTTGTCTAATTAGACGATCTCGTTACTCCTACTAAGGATGTATTGTTAAAAACTGTATTCGTTCTTCTTCGAAATAACAAATTGATATCAATTTTCCAATGCAGCTATATCTCTAGAAGAGAAGTAACGAATGACTCATTTCTTTGTTCATGGTTAAATAATTTATAGCCGTTTGAGCAACAAATTGATATTTTTATTTCTTTCACTAACTTTGAATAATCGTACTGCGTGTCGTTTTAAAACATAGAAAAAACCGAGAATAGTATATATTTAAATTTTTGATGTTGTTGAGGTTCAACAGCCTTCGAATTGTGCTCGTGATTTTTTTACCGATTTAATCCTATATCTAATAGTAGTACTAAGAAAGGTTTCATAGGATAAATTTTGTTTAAAACTTAAAAAAAACTATTGTAGCCTTTAATAAAAAACTATCAATTAATATCTACTAAAACGAGTTATATCTCTGAATGTGTGTGGTTTAAAGACATGCAGATAGTTGTACCCTCTTTTCAGTTAAGACCTACCTTTACACGTAAGTCTAAGTAAAATATTTATTATAAGGATCCATGCGTAAGACACGTTCCGTTATTTTACCGAGGTATTTTTATCTTACTTTATAAATATGGTTTATTTTTATTATTTTCTCTGGCCCAATGAAACAATACAAATAATTTTTACTACCAGTCCGTCCATGGCTCTGCTCGTGTTTTTTTTTAGATTATTAGAATGAATTTCTCAGAGTTTATAGTAGTCTGTGTTACTCTACGGTAACATAGCTTGTAGCAATGAAAGAATATTTCAAATCGATTCAGTCATTTTGGAGCCTCCTCGAAACAAACAAGTCTATTATCTTAATAATTATTGTTTAGATAAATTACTGTATAGTTTCGTTCAGTAATTTATTTCCAGTCAGAGTAACCAACATGCATCCATTCACGTAAACTCTCGTACTTGCTTTATGTCCTCATTATAAATAATTATATTGTAGCTAAAGTATCATTAATAATATTTTAAATATTTGTAGGATTATATATTCACTGAGCAGTCGCAAGGCGTGCGTAAGGCTTATACTGAGGTCGCAAAGGCTTCAATGCCCGATTAGGCACACTTGAGCCCCCAACATTGGAATCACTTAAATTGTATCAAAAGGATCGTGGCTGCATGCTTCCGTGACTCTTTTCAAAGTGATTATTAATGTTGTTAACCCATTTAACATAACAAAGTGGAGGATTTTCTGTTTACTAGGTACGTAGTATCAATAATGCGCACGCTACAATGTTTTCATCGTAATGTATTGTCATTAAAAGCTGCTCTTTCATGATTTAAAATATCAAAAAATTGTAAAGGTCACTAATATAATTGGTACTAAGCCTTTTTAACGGTTTACTGTATTGATATAGTTCATACAATAATACCGAAACGTTAACGTGTAAATGACGGCTACGTGTAGAGAAGGCCGCAAAATAATCACGTTCTAATATCATACGTCTGAAAAGTAATGTCGTTTTAATAAGTTTGTTCAATCACTATCAAAACACGATATATTTCAACATCATAAGCACGAAGTGGAAATACGTAACTAATCTCATAAACATATTTCTTTAGAGCGATCCTTATTTCGCAGTTCCTCAAGAGATGCGTAATAAATGTGAGATGTATATGTATGTGCGATTTACTCATTTCGCTACCATATCACGACCCAACTCCCGGCAGATAATCAAGCAACTTTACGAGAGTCGTCCGAGGTTGAGTGAAGTGATTGGAATTATTTAGAACAAGCGACTCCTAATACTGTTACCGGATCAAACTGACGCAGAATTTCATTAGGCATTTGCAAAAACAAAAAAAAAAACTTTTTACACGAAAAAGTCGCCACCACCTACATATACATACTATTCGTCTTCCTTATCACAATTATTTTTAAGTAATTGCATTATTACATTAGAACTATGATAGTAAGGAAAACCCATTGAATAGATATAAAGATTCACACATCAGCATCTGACACCCACGCGCGTTATTTAGTTCGAAACCAGATTGGACGTTATAAAAAACTGTCCGTTTCCGTTGTTAATCGTAATTATCCTTATTACACATTTATTTAAATTTGTCTTGTAGTTTCGCAGGAAAAATATAATACTAAATATACTAATATGGGATAGTCATTCCTTAATTTTTTTCTGGTGTAGCTTTTAGCACTCAAGCTTTTTCACGAATAAGAGAGCTGAAAGCTTGACATGACATATCTGAGGTTCATGTTTCTTATTTGATTCAGGTATAGTAAGTTAAGTATCTATGTCTTGCAACTTTAAACATAAATGAATAGGTTTACGGTATAGCCTCTAATATAGGTATAGATAAAATCACCTTCTTAGCAAGTGCAGAACAAAGTTATTATTCGTACGTTAAGACAAGAATACATCTATGTAGATAATAACTAAAAGGTAACATTTATATAAAATTCTTATATGGGTCTTTGGATGTTTAGGTCGTTATCATAGGGACGGTCTCAAAACCACAGTCTTTAACGAGTTCAACAACCCAAATGAAATTGTAAATTAAAATTGATAAATTGGAATATATTTGATACGTGATAGCTATGAACTCGAAAGAAATAGAAATTTAATTTACTAATATACTTATCATGAATCATAATTAACAAAATGTATATTGGAACAACATTAAATGGAATCATACCCTCATATTCGATCAAGGATAACCAAAATTGTTTAAGCGAATGGTAATGTATGGTATATGAATTGTACCTTAGCCTAATACTAGAACTTAATCAAATAAAGTCTGATGGTTAATTCTAAGTAGCTAGAAACAAACAATGTTAAACCCCTTCCCCTATTAACAAAGTCTGTACTTGTACCTTCCTTCGAACAGTCTGGAAACATAACATCAGGAAATACAATAAATACAATAACAATGTCGGATATGCGAATTGATGAATTTACAGAAGAGCCAAGTGAATTTAAAAACGTTCGATTATCCATGATAGGTTTATTAATCTAGACTACAAAAAAAGGTTTAAATATACTATTATTTAATTGTTAACTACATAAAAAAATATTAATAACTTATGCGGGAAGTTAGATATAATACATATTCATATTATTAACTGAAAACTTAAAGTAGATCCGACAACAAATAACCACGCAAAATCAACTTTTTATAAAAATCTATCGTCACTTTTTCTCATCTTAAAATTTGGTGTATTATCACTCAATAGTATAAAACTAAGTCGCTCTCTGTCCCTTTGTGCTTCTATGTGTCCTATGTATGCCTTAATCTTTAAAACTTCGCAACAGATTTTGGTACTAATTTTTTACAGATAAAGTGATTAAAGAGGATAATTTATTTGTATTATTTAATGCGTAATATTGTAGACAAATGCTTATAAATTCTATACTTTATAGATATCAGTATTGCACCCGTGCGGAGCAGGGGTTGGTCGACCAATAAAACAAAAATCGAAAACAGTCACATCCTTGACTTGTTCATAAGAGAAGACGAAATTTTGACACTAAATTTACTTTATGAAAGTACCATTGATTATCTCCGACGAATATATACCTGGTAAAATATATATCCGAAGTTTTTAATCATATAACAACTTCCTTACAAATTACGTCACTCCATTATTATGTTATTATTATTATTATGTTACTCCATCATTATGTTCGCGTAATGCATGGCATTATCTGCCAAATTTCAAATGCAAGGATTAAAAGTCATACGATTATAAGAATAAGACGATAAGGATAAAATGTTAGGAAATTTATTTTTGTAGAATTTTTTTGCAATATGTAAACTGAATCGATTTTGTTTATCCTTAAGGTAAGCCCTGCGTATTTTCCTATATAATTTTCGTATGTTAGTTCATCAGATTTTTACGAAAATGAATTGAATGATTTTGATAAAGAAGATTTTAATAACGTCTCGTAAATTATAATTTGTTATATGATATCTCGTTTATTTTATTGCACATTTATAGTTAAACAAGGTTAATTAGTTTTAACAATAGATCCATTTGTGCAAAAATATTCCGTATTATTGAGATGATGGTACTGTTGTCTACTTATTGTACTTAAATATTGACGCAGTTTCACACATGATACAATAAAAGAAACAATTATGATAATACGAAGGTCATATCTGTGAAAAATTTTATCATTACATTGTGATATAAACAATTTGCGTAGATCTTAAATATATATAAGATCAAGTAAAAATATAATCTTGATCAAATTTATAAAATCGCGAATGAAGTACTAGACAAATACGCTTACAATTATTATAAATTCACTGATGAAATCATGTATGTAATTTAAAAAAAAATATATAA
This sequence comes from Lamproptera curius, assembly GCA_029286875.1. Classification (NCBI taxonomy): domain Eukaryota; kingdom Metazoa; phylum Arthropoda; class Insecta; order Lepidoptera; family Papilionidae; genus Lamproptera; species Lamproptera curius. Next base: position 1,244,019 of record JAGSMT010000121.1, on the reverse strand, counting down.
TATAATAAGTTATATATATATATATGTATGTGTTTAATAATATAAAACTATAAGATATGTTTTATAAAAAAACCAAATTTATAACGTTGTTTGCCCGTGTGATTTGAACCTGTGACCTTCGGTTTTTAAAACATGGACCAAACCACTTATATTTATTATACTACATATAAATGTTTATACTATAATATAGCCAAACTAGACTTGAAATAGTAGTAATAATAAACAATGTAACCTATAGAAACGAAGCATCCTATATCTATTTTATTAACAAGGTTAACGTACTTATCTTATTGGTATATGAAAGATGCCAAAATATAATTCGAAATTCTACATTGACGAATGATTCGGCGGCGTGTAAACAAATCGCATTGTTTGTACAACATGCACGCATCTAATCGTGATATGTGTTGTAAAATTGTACATTACACGAGCTTTTGTACATAAAATTGCAGACGGCGTAGACATTATTCATATTTATGTTATGTACAGACTACAGACGGAGAGCACCGCAACAAATCGATGCAAGTGGGCTCTCGTATTGGCATACTTTACGCCTATTTATGGTTTGTATTTAACTGTCTAACAGACGGTACTTGGTTTCGAGTCGTACTTGAACTGTACTCAGTCCTTGTAACATATGGGTCTTACTAAAACGGTACCTTTACAATATTTGTGTGTCATTCTAGGTGGATTGTTATCAATTTATGAACCGTACATTGGCACTCTTACGAACAGAAGCCAATTTTATGTTTTAAGCGTTTATGGAGTTGGAGCTTTTAATATAATACAACCTACATTATATCGTAAAATTGTGTAGATTTTGTTAAATGATAATAATAAATTTTGTTTTACATTTCATACGTAATAATAATATATTTACTAAATCATCGCAAGTTTGGTTTCTTCTTAGCCTTTCACCATATTATCCTGAGTAATAAGTTTTTAATCTAACAAGACGAAACCAGAATATAGATCTCACACCAAGGTAATGTTACCGGGAGTCAATCTGATATAGCGCACATTGCCCTAATCAACCATGCAACAGAAATTTTCCCTCCCCTCGGTTTGAACCCGCGATCTCAACTTCGTAAAACCAGACCGCAGAAGTAAATCAAACATTAATTAGATTTTATATCGTACTGTAACAAAAGTTTTTACATTCACCATCCATGTATATGTTTAATGTATTTTTACAAAAGAAAGAGAGAGATACACATTTTGGGTCAATGGCATCACCATTAAAGCTGATACGCAATATAATTTCCGTTGTTCATCAATCCAGGAAGACATTAGCATTAAATTTACAGTTATGTGAATATTACATGCACGAATTGTTGTTTATGTGCTGGTTACAATAAAAAGCACGGAATTAAAAGCTCTTAATAACTAACAACTTTATTGAACAACACGGCGTTGTCTCTCATGGACCATAAACTAGAATAACCGAATAAAAAACGAAGCAGAAATATACAAAAACGTGTAAACTGTAAATTACAATAAAATAGCTGCATTCCGTTTCATGCTTTATTACTCCGTTTCCAAAAAAATATATATAAGTTTATTTTAACAGAATTTAAGACCACAATTGCTGTTGCAGATAACAAATGGCGACAGTTAATTACTTTGCAAAATAATAAAGTCGACTAATGAACAAGTCGAAGTCATTTAATATAATTTAATGTATGTAGCGTGTGATAATTGTTTTGTATTAACAATTCATTTAAAACGTGTTTGCATTCATACATGCGACTGGCGATTTTATTTTAAAACCCTGCGTCCAAAAACAAAAACCCCGCACAGAACTATTGAATGTCAATTTTGTGACGTAGACAACTCACATACTATTTAAACGTGTTGCTAATATGATGAAATTTAAACATTCAATCAATTTGTGATGTAAACTTTTTTTTCGTAAGCAGATAAAACTAGAAAAGAAATTTCACGAAAAAAAAAGAATGTAATTAATATTAGCAAATTTATATGAAATCACGAAAATAAAGTTCGTACGAAGGTATGTCTATGACCGGAAAACTATTTGCGTTCAACACTGCTGTGTTCTAGCTTAAAGGGCGCCGCAGCTAGCGTATTTACTAAGTAAACGCGACTTGATAACCTATGTCTAAAGGTCTCGTGTGGATTATTTACATCAATATTTACATTACTATAAGGAAAACATAAGCTTACCGCGTTAAATTAAAAACGTACAAACTCCAACTAAAAACAACAAGGCTATGTCAAACGCATACAATTATTCATAAGGTTTATTAGGGTCCGTGGAATAGTTCGGGTAATAAGTTAGCCGGGGCCCTGTAACAATGTAACAAACTTCTAACTAGAACGGCTGTCGTATGCAATGAACTTACCAGGAATGCAGCGCTTCGAAGAGCATCAAGGAAGTAGTAAATAATTACGTTTCGAATATTTTACGCCGGAGCTCGTATTCGTTTCGCGTTTTATAGTTAAGGCTTGTTACAAGGGTACGATTATTTTGACGAGCCTAGAGGGAAACTTAGAAATACTTAGGCCATATTTTAAGTCAGTCTTAAACCGTATGTGTATCGTTTTAGTTTAACTATTATTTTTGTAATGTACAATTGTTTTATAAACGATTTTATCCGTGTTTGTAAATCGCTAATAATTATTATCAATATCTCAAGTGAGTATATTATGAAATAATTCAACATCCTATTTTTCTTCTATATCTACGGAAGGAAACAGAAACATCATAACTGACAATAAAATTGTTCACCAGAGCCAAAAAACAATCAAAAAATTAATATTTTGATAACAATTATATTTATTTTATTATAAATAAAAGTTAAAATCAATAATCCCTGTCGTTATAACGACGGTTCTATTTTCTTCTGTCGACATAAATTTCATCCTATTTCTTTTATCTCTCAGGGCCAATACCAATAGGCAACGGAGGCAGTTAAAACATAATTGAAATGTTATTGCGATTATTATCATAAATAATACCTATAACAAACACAACGTTAACGTAAATGTACAAACACAAATACCTTATTGACTTGTAACTATTAGTGAACTCTAGTAATAAATTGATGATGACTGTTTAAAAAATGTAATGATTTTCGATATATAAGTTATTCGAAATGAGAGCCAAGTTCTTTTCACAAAGGTCATTAAGTAACATAATTATAAATATATTTTTTCCCTAAACCGTCATTAATGCTCAAAATTTTGTTTCGGTAGCTTTTATAACGATGTCAACCTAACAGTAAAAGCACTATATACAGGCATACGCTTACTTCTGTATCTCTTCGTAAAGATGACTTGATTAGACGGATTAATGAAGGCAGTAAAAATACCGTATCAAATTATGGCAGAGTAACAGGCAGTCAATTTAATGTAATGCCTGTAGAAGACCTATCCTATAAAAGATTTTACGCAATATTTCAATACACATTCATATTGATTGTCTCATTTTCTACATCACAGATTAAAAATTAAATAAAATCATCTGTCATATGGGATCATTTTGAAGCAATTCTAAACGAAATAGAGTCTTAGAGTCTACCTAATAAATTAATGTTTTAATTTAGTTTAAATCGGTTTTAATAAACTGAAGTATTTAATGAACCAATATGAAAGTGATGTCTACGACTAATGACCGCTAGTGAATTACTTCAGAATAGCTAGCATAAAACCAATCATATATCCATAGCCATATTGAGATTGTTAAGAGTAAATGCGCATTGTTTGCTTAAAAAGGAATAGGAGCTGGAATTAACGAAATTAGAATTCGTGTTTCAGACTCGCAATGGCAATTAAACTGCAAACATATTTCGAATTCTAAAGCTCTTTAATTTTATTACGCTTTGCTTCATTAGGAACGTTTGCCGTGCGTTGGAGATTAGCTGTGCTGGACTCATTCGAAAACAGGAACTAATGTTGTAAATAAAACTAAAAAGCAATTACGCTCTTTTATTCGCCAATTATATAACCGAGTGTATCCAAATTATTCGTAAAGCATAATTTTGTAAGGTAATCAAATACTTCGTGCAAAAAGAGGTGTAATTAAACCATTTATTTTTTTTACTAATTGCTTCGTAAAATCCGACCTCCTATTGTACTTAAAGCACGTCTTCTCTGCATGTTTTTTTTCATTTATTACTAAATTGTACTGACAAGCAAGGATTCATGTTATATGTTTGAAAACGAAAATATTTTATACCAACTTAAGCACTCTTCGTTTACAATTCGATTGAACAATATGTACTAACGAAATTCTCCTCGCATGATTGAGAATATTCTGGAGGTTTTTAGTGTTATTACACCGGATACGCTCTGATACAACGCGGAGATAATAAACTGCGTGCGAAAACTGATAGAGGGCCAAGTTACGATGGGCCTCTCGCTTGCTAAATAATATCGATTACCTAACGCAGCAGATGGCCGGGCCATGCTCGGGTCCGCCGTCTGCGGCCCGCCCGCGCTGCACCGCTACCCACCTCACCCCTATAGAGATTTATCCTCCCGAAACGTCCCCTACAGCCGAATGGATTATTCGATTTATATTAAGTTTCCGCAATTCTCATTCAGAGGGTATCGCGCCATTCGGATCGGCGACCCGTCGAACGTTCGCACCGTGGATTTGGCAGTTCCTTTTGTAAATATTATCGAAGGGCGCGTCACTGTGTATCCCGTCATTAATAATGACAATGCGAACAGACCAACTAATAAGGGACGACTTAATGACACATCTGTTGAATTGTTCCGATGCACCGCTGATTCTGCTTAGGGTAAATTCGATAAAGGGAAAATTCGTTGCAGGAAATTGCACCGTGCACCTTGTCAAAGTCGAAATGTTTTATCGTGACTACACCAACCTCATACTAAACAAACACGAAGGTCTCGCTCTCGTGCCAAAAACGACTATATAAATCACGGACGTTTTGAAAAATAAAACACCGCCACCATTGCCGCCGTACGAGTTACAAAATTTACACAGTTAAATAAACGATTATCAACGGCAGTTAAAGTTACTTTGAACTCAGGCGAAACTTATAAATAGATGTTCATATCGCGTTTACCGTTAGGGCATAAAACGGCGCATTCAGTTCATTAAAACAATAAGAGTCGAGAGAGTCTATTCAGATGCGTCGGATCACAGACGCGAGGTATCAAACAAAGAGGGCGATGCGAAAACATAACGAACGAAGCTCCCCGGACATCACGTAATAAAATAAAACGATGGAATTAATATCGAAGCGCGAACTCGAAATCGCCGATGCAATAAAAGGATCCGGACATTACGTATTGGCTCATCCAACTCTGTGTGAATAACGAATTGGTTAATGCACGTACCATTTCGCGTAATCTCCGTCTAGACGAAAACTGTAAACTTGTTAATGTTTTCTTATTAAGCATGGCTGCACGCCTATAGGTCCGCATTTGCATAATGCACATCGGAATATACACTCGTGATACACGAATGAATAAGGTATAAGAGATAATTTCGTAACAGCGTAAATAAATGCTACTACACTTTCTGACAATATCTATTCTGTTGCATTTGAAATTATTGTTTTTTTTACGCAGATAAAATATGGCAAATTTATTAGGAAATAAATAATAAAATTTTAGGGCATTATATTAAGGCATAGCAGCAAAGTTATGATACTCTTGTGCTTTGATGCTTCATATCATATTTCGCCTTGACAAAGGACCCCTTTGAGATCATTTCTCATTAACACTAATTACTTTTAAACGTTTAAAATTTCTTAGAACTCTTGTTATGCTTATATATTATGTATTAAAATTAAATATGAATTTGTAAATAGTTAGTTTATTTTAATTATGATTAAAATATGGACACTTAATAAAAAATCCGCGAACGGTTTAGTTATATCGTTCTGTAAAGAAACAAATATTAAGAATATGTTTTTACTGTTTTAATGTGTCTGCTTTATTAGTAATTTTACTCTAATTATATTCTCATCTACCTAAGATGAATTCTTACAATAATGGAAAAAATAATACACTAATAGACCCGAATTATCAAAAATTAAAAATAGGAAATAAATATTAAATGTATAACATTCATCAAGCCAGACGGTAGCCCTCAGCAATCGGGCGAGTAATTTTGTTAACAAATTAATAATAATTTAGCAACAAGTATAAACGATTCCTCTTTTTACACATAAAATCGTTATTAAAACAAAAATAAAGACGTGTCAATGAGAGTCATGCATTTCAAAATGCATTCAATACGCATATTTTTTTGTGTGTGATTTTACAGTGTTACATATTTTTTGTGCAATCTGCATTTTACTCGGCTATTTTTTTGCATTATATTTCTGTTTAAAACACTATATATTTAGAATTGAACTATTTGTAATAAAATAACATTCTCATTCGAAACTAATAATTCTTGATTTTCCTTGTTTTCACTTATTTTAGCTTTTTCTTATTACAAACAGCAAATATTTATGTTTCATAAGTCCGGGATCTCGGTAAATCTCTGATCTGATGACACTATTTGTTCCTCAGCTCACCTACGACCCTTTATAAAGAACTTATATGCCAATATATCTATACTTACTTTTCTATTCTGCATTTCTTTGGGAAAAAAAATTGAATAATTTTAACTGACAATTTTAGATTCTCAAAGCGTCACACACAAATCACTTTTCGAAAACTGTAGTAATAACTGTTCATTTATAACAATAGATTATAACTCACATAATATATTCAAAACGTAAACGAAGAAAGAAATAACGTGTAATTTAGTGAATAAAAATTTTAAGGCAAGGTTTCCCGTCGTATTTTGCCCGAGGCTTCTAAGGGCTCGTAAATTTTACAGTCTGGGGAATAGTTATTAAATTACTCAATAATGAATGCTTAATAGATATAAAAACATTATTTAATATCTATAATTAGTTCTAAACATTATTTCCTTTATATTTATTAAAAAACACGCTTAAACGTGCATGTTCTTGAAACACAGATAAACACAAAGTTTTAATAGAATTATAAGAGTTTATAAGAAAACACCGACCATACCGTTTTTTTAATTATGCAATATGTAACATAAGTATAATAAGATATTTACGTTAAATGAACGTTTAAAAGAGCTTTACGAAGTGAGTCACTGAACGGGAGGGAACCCTAATTTTTTGCGTGCCCACACCACATTTGGTAATGGTTTAAACTTCCTCTTGTCATCGTTCATCCTTCTCAGCCGGTATCCGGAGTCGATGTCGACAGTTCAGCGAATTAATTTAATGAAAACATTAACCCGCCGAGAGCGTGAGGATCTGGGCTGTGACGCATTCGTTCCCTTCAAATCAAACTATTACGCGTGTAATATGGGGCGATGTAAAAACTCGCATGATCGGAGATTGAAAACGTGCATTCTTTTTTCGATCTAGTTATTACTTCTAATAATATATTAATAGAGTTGTAATATAGAAAAATTACGGAAGACATTCTTGAATGATTATATTAATTTCGATCGAAGTTATAAGAATTGAAATTGTAAAAGTAGCAATACGACTGACGTTCCCCGTTGTCTAGTTTATTCATTTACTTCAGAGTGTTTTATACATACGTAATTATAATATATTACAAAATGTTATGTCAATGCACATCCAAATAAGAATCGTAACTCTTATCTGTTTAAAATGTTATTATAAATATTGCAAGCATTATAGCTTGGATACAACAATTACGGTAAATATGGCTTTGCTCCAGCTGTTCAGATAATATCATCAGCATTCAGCATATTATGAATTTATTTCACGATGGTTTCACAAAACGTTAAATTACTCTGTTAAAGAGACCTGAATATGTATCACTTAACCAATCAATTATAAAATTTTCATGTATAAAACCTTGTAAGCGGCAATATTATCGCCTGCTTATGGTCCTTATATCAATAAATAAAATCGAATTGTATTTTCATAATTTTTTTTCATAGCATTTTATTATAATGGGGCAGTATTATAAGTATTACTAATATTATTAGTATTTGACCTTAATAACAGTTGGCACAAAGAACCACTTGAATCTGACCACCACAACCCAAAGAGTAAACTGCATTTAATAGATTGATTAGAGAGCTGTAAATTTGAAGCCGACTGACCTGCTATAACGCCCGCTAAAGATGTTATTGCCAAATGAATACTACTTTTAACGTTTCCCATTGATCATCGTACTTTTCAGGTAACTGATCATTCCATTTTAACGTAACATTCAATAACACAGATTTGCCTTCCATGCTGATTTTTTTGGACTCACAATGGATTTGATTTCGATTCAGATTCACAACCTCCCGTTTATTAAGTAAGGACGGTAATACTTACATATACAATCAAATTTAATTATCTTAATGCAACATAGAAATGATGTAAAAGAGAATATAAGAATTACATGGCAAAAGCCTATTAATATTAATACAACAATCCGTATTATTATTTCTAAACAGAATTGACTATATCAGGGCTAAATAAGACTTGAAGGTGATGTGCGCAATGTAACCGAAATAGCGCCGCACAGTTATAACCATTTGAGTGACAATTTATCAAAACATTTGCCGCGCGACTTTGCTACCTTAAATAGCTTTGCTTACTTTAATTTCTGTTAAATATATGAACCAGAAATACATTAGGGAGCCGGCGCTTTTTATTAAAAGTAATATTATCACAAACTCTTTATATTTCGAGCAAATAAGTATAAGGACGTATGTAATATCGAATGCGGTCTACCGCATCTTTATATTAATCTACCTCCCTTTTTGTACCATTCTGTGATAATACATTTAAATAACCATTTATTCCACAATACTACATTAAACAAGATGTAATACAATAATAAAAATCAGTAACCTTTAAATGATACATTGACAATATTAACCGGTTTAAATAACTAAGTACAATCAATAAATAATAATAAGTTGCATAACATTTTTTATATCAATTGTTAAAACTAATCTTGGTTTAAATTCACCTCTAGTTCAAATGCGTATCGATTTTAACATGCTAAATGCTTGTCTTGGCAATTTAGACATATTTTGTGATTCCTTGTAGGTTTTCAAATCAAAGTATTAAAATATTTTCTTTAGTTACCTTAATTTGGTAAATAATTTTGATTTTAATTATTTACGTGCTCTTTCAAATTGTTATAACTCATGTATATTTTGTTTATTTTGTAATAAAACTTTTTAATTTTAGTTGTTTTTTTTGGCATTGTGAATGATATACATACCTATAATAGGTGTATATATTAGTTACTTAGCCTTTTTTATACTTTTTATCTATGATAATGTATATATGTATGTATGCTGTCGGTGTGTCTAGATAAATAAATAAATAAACAATGTAGCATCCTGTTAATCTAAATAAGTAAAAAGTTACATATGATAACGTTCGATAGTTCGATATGCTCCTTAATATCTCTTCCAAATTCGAGATAAAAGTAAGCGGATCGTGCGCTTCGGAGAGTTGCATCATAGATGGTTGGTAACTTTGACATGCAACAAGTCCGACCATGATGCAACGGCAGTCATAAACCACGGTCTTCGGTCATGGGATGCACGACAGTCACGAAGAATGGTGGAGGTCAAAGGAACCTCAGTGATAACGAGTATATAGCCATACACCTTCGATACGGACGTAGATGTTACGGTAAACGAAGCCCCAGAAATATGCTTCACAGGTCTATCTTTTGTATTTATCATAAGGCTGACGCTGAAATGGGCACTCGGGTCGGCATTAAAGGTCTCCTGTGTACACCGGACTTGTACATAGTATACATAGAAGATCATACATAAAATAGACAACAAAGCGCATATATTTTAGCGTATTCATAAAATTTTCATTAATCTTTTTATTACTGAATTGGAAGAAGTTAGAACTGAAAACCTTATATTTATATGAAACGCACAAAAAATATCAGGGCTGGCTTTTTAAACAAAGAAATTAGATCTGTTACAGTTTCTTGTTTTGACATTTCCGCATTGAACGAAAGATACTTTATTTGCTTTGACAAAATCTCGAACAACTTTTGGCGTTCCCCCAAATTGATACTGTCACTTATGAGGAAACTTTTATCGTAGCGGAATAAATCATATTTAAGTTCTAGATGTACTTTCATAAAATATCAAGGTTAAAAATGCCTATCTCCACTATTCACAAATATCAAAATAAATTAATCTTGCCTTTCGATACAATTTTGGGATTATCCATTGAACGTTATAATTTTATATTATTAAGAGTTTCCTAAAACAAAAAAAAACCATATCTATTCTTGTGTAAGTTATTAAAGTAAGCTAAGGTTGTGTGATGATTCTTCTGTTTTTGTTACATATATTTTCATGTTACAGAATAACCAGTACCTTACTTAAACACTTTTACGCTAACATAATAGTAGAATTAACTTGATCTTAATATATCAACGTGTTCTCGGTTTACTGATCCATGTTTTTGAATCATAGTTGGATATTCATAACTCCCTAACACGAGCCTGACCTGAATATAGAATTCAGGCTATGACCTAAACTTCGTGAATTTGCGGCTAAAATTTAGGTACTACACACCTGACACGAGGGTTATTACTTAAGTTAGGCCGCAGTATTAAAGTTTCCAACAATTTGTTGGTTCCGGAGTTACCTGCTGCTCTTTACGTCGCCCATGGGACCATCTTTGGATTTTGCCGAGTTTCGTGAATATTTTAGGCGAAGGAACCTTTTTCCAAACTTATAAATTAAATATTAATACGACACGTATGTTATTTTATGTTATTTTTAGGCGCTAAAGCAATTACACATGTCAAGTGAAAGAAAAACTAGTAATTAAATAAAAAAATGTGTAAGCATAAAGATGTTAAAGTTATGTTTACAAAAAAAAAAGTAATAGTAACTTTATATACCTTTAATGAATCTTTCCTTATTATGGGATTGATATTTAAAGTTTAAATGTTTTTAGTGATAAACATTAATAAAATAAAAATTTTATATTGAAATTGCTCTGAAACTTGATAGCTTACCGTACCTAAAGGTAAATGTCATTTAATTATCCTAAAACCACGAATATTTGCCATTATTACTTCAATATAAATGACCGAATTGTCACAATTTACATCGGCTCAAGTTAACTCACGTCAACGATCTGTTTAATCAAATAATTTTTGCGAAGAGAATTTATCTCCGAATTGTGTTTCGCGATAGTTGACATCGTTATGCACTTAAATGGATCTATAAAAATAGAACCTAGAAATTGAACAACTCGAGCAAACCAGCTCATTAGTATAACTGATTGACGTTAAAGATATTTTTGCGACACGTTTGCTGATAGTCGCCTATTATGGATCATAATTGAAAAAGTGTAGCGGCTTACGCAGTTTTTTTGTTTGTCACTCGTTGTTTTGTTCGGGTTACGCTCTGAAAACTAATTTTGTGCCAATTTTTAAATGAAACAAGACTATTTTAATGTCTGACTTTTTATTAAAGTGGTTCGCCGAAAGATGCTGTTAAGTTTTTTCAGGTTAATCTATATAAAACTTGAATGGTTTTGGTACTCATACTCATTGATAAAGCAATAGGACTAGCAGGACAGTGGTAGTATAAATCACGTTGGTGGTCCTTCTCCTGTCGTTCCTTTATAAATACACCCAATCGAATATATATAGACGAAAATTATGTAATTCTAGATAATATTACGGCAGACAAATTATCAATTAATTATTTTTCGTTCCAATCAATGTCCGTAACTCATTTGCAGTTGGTTCCATCAGTTAATCTTAACATTATCAGCCGTTTCATGCATCGACAGGCTATTCCGCGCAATTAAGTTTCAGACAGGCATTTCGCATCCTTCGAGGAAACATACAACAAACAATGCGGTGAGAATGTACATAGCACACACTCGCCTACGAAGTACCGTAATATCCTACGGGTCATCGGCTCACAGATCTCTCGGAAGCAATAAAATATTTTATCAACACCACTAAACCGAACAATATGCAATATCGCAGTACAAACGATAATCAACTGACATTACGGCTTTTAGTCGCATTGTTTAAGTTAAATTACTTAGGGGCGTGTTACATTTGCCTATTGCGTCCGGTCGACCGCTGCTGGTGCAAAAACTGGCGGGTCACGCCGCTTTATCACAACTTCACTTCCTTTAAGAGATAAAGGATCGTTCTTTCTAATTTGTATTATAACATTTATTACCTATTAATGACGTGACAGCTGGGACATTTACCTTATCTATATGTTATGTATCCTGTCAATAAAATTGTTAAAAAAAAAAAAAATTTGACAGTTTTTTGGTTAACAACAAATCAGTCCACTGCGCTCTTTACCGACTTGTGTGCGTGACACCTTATTAACACAGTAATAGCAATAGCTAATTTTCACTTAAAAACGGAGTATAGCAATGTTCGACCACCACTGTTTTGCAGCAGATTTTGGTTCCAAGGTGGCACTACCCTTTATTGAGTTCACATTCACACATGAGGTCAATAACCTACTTTTTACGAATGCTTTTATTTCCACTCCACCAAAGCCGGTCGACGATTAAAAATAAGAAGCAGAAATACGAACATTCACTTTGCTGCAGCGCACGATATAATTTAATTATTTCCTCGTGAATTTTTAATCTGTAATCAAGAGTAAGGAATTTATTTACTATCAATCATCTTCGACAACATCTATAACTTAAAAATAACGCAGTTTTTTCATTTGTACTTTATAGTTACACAGTGACAATCTGGCATCTGAATGACTACATTTGACGCTTCAAAAGGGCGATATAGTTCTTTAATCTGCATTCTAGAGTGAGGTAACGACAATCTGTCATCTTCAACATCTAACGCTAAAAAGAACGAAAACAACACACCAGCTGAGCAGCAATCAGCTCCAAGTCTTCCGTGCCGTTGATTAATCGGCGGGAATGTTTCTGCTCATTACCGTGTCACCATTAATAATGGTTGCAGCATCAGCGCACTGATGAATTTCACCTATTTCTCCCGACGCGCCATTACACGGAGCGGACGCGTTCGCCGTAATTGGAATTGACATGGTAAATATCTCACCGCAACTGTACTTTTAAAGTTTCTCGTAAAAAATCGCTAACGGCCAACGCGAAGGCATAATGCAGCTGCAGTAATGGAACGTTTAAACTTTAATTATAAACTCCGTTATCAGTAATCAACTCGACGTCTGTCCGGAACTGACTGATTGCTTTTCTAAACGATTACTACGAAGGGAATGGAAGTTTAGTGAATATTACGGTCCATTAAAATATCATATGTTTTTTTTTGTTATTATTGAAAGGACCGACGAGAAGACTGATACAACCTTTGCACAGGTAACGCAGCGTAAAACACTATAGGGCCGCTGGCCACCACCGCCCTTCAAATCTGAATACTTGATGCCTTTTACTATTAAACCAAGAAAGGGCCTATAATATTTCAGTTCCTAAACAAAATTATATGTAATTATAAAAAAGATTATATCGATAAAATTTTAATCTTAACCTGAAAAACTTTTTAATTCAAGTTTCTCGTATTTCTTAAATTTGTCAATAGATAACAAGTTCTTTTATACCTGTACCTTTTTAAATCACATAGGTGAATATGTAGACTCAATTTTTATAAAATTAAAACAAGCTGTGAGACTCTTTGTCAATTTGTAGAATCGTATCGGTCCCTTTGGGAATTTACCACAACAAGATAGGAAAGTGATTAAAAGACTCAGCAGACAAAAAAACACGGCGGGGTCTTAAAATTGTATGGTCTAAGACAGGTTTACAAAAGCAAAGAGCAGTTTTCCTAAATATTTTTCAAAAGGTTTCCAAAAAACAAAATTAAAATTTGATTCTTTAAATTATTCAAATAAATATTTTCATTGCACTAATTATACACGAATTGACACGCGATTATTTTAGGTTTGTACGAGCCTCTTTATAAATATTGCGCAAATTAATGTATTGACGAAAAATAAAACAAAATGAACTTTCATTCTTATAACATAAAAGTATGAACAAAAATCAGATAGATTCGTTACAAGTTTTATACATATCTTACATTAAAACCAACTCCGAACTATCCTCAAAACGTATTTATTTCAAACAATAACCGGATAGGTGCATCCATTCACACAACACTAAAATAATGCCGCCGCTGGAGGAAATAAAAAGATATAGGTGCATGCTTACAAGAATTCTTTATTTACCCGCGCGGAGTATTTACATAGAAGTTCTCAGGAGGCTTGTGATTGTATAAGATGGAGCATGCACGTATGCGGTGGTGGGGTCAAGTGAACGGGGGTCCGTCCCGGCCGCCGCAACGTATATTTGTCTTAACGCAATACCTGTCAATTGCAGTCCTAAGTTCATTGGCATTCCCACTTTGGCGTATACATGAATGCGTTTTGTGCACTGCCCGTATGTATTCAATGCTGGTACACGCGCGGCCGAACTGGTAACCGCCGGTAACATAATCCCAGCGGTTCCATTAGCTTGTTGACATATTAAATACAATATAATCATACTCGACAAGTGGTTAACAGCGTTGAAAGTTTAATTTGGTCTTGAAAGCGACTTCTACTGTTCATTTGAGTTTTGTGTAAGCTGATTTAGTTAAACCTATGCGTCCACTTGCAGTTTCCTTTTTCCGCTTGTGTACTCATTTGAATTGCAGAATAATTGATTAAAAATATAAAAATAATTATCATGCCTTATTTGAACAATAAAGATTTCATACTAAGATATAATTATGATCGATGTGTTTTAAACTTTTATGGTCATTAATGTATATTACATATATTTTTAGTAATTTACGACCTTAAGAATTATTTTAGAGATAATATCAATTAATAACCACAATTTATCAGAAAAAACTAGTTGTAAATTTTATGTAGTCCCATAAATTATCACCGGTATTTTAATGCGTTATAATTTCCCAAATAACACGATAAGTAACGATTTTGAATAAAGAGTGACAAAATATAATAATACCTTGCAAAAAACCTACCGCAACCTTTAAAAAGGTTACCATTAAGCGACTATTTGTATTAATTACTTTCGTTAAATGTGTTATTAACGTTATAAAAATGCTGTTTATTCAAATTACTTATACGCTATTTGTTTGAAATGGTGTCTTAATTGAGACCGCTTCGCTAATGTAACGAGGCGACTCTGCGTTCACCTTATCTAAAACGTACCAGACCCATAACAGCCATCTTGTTTGCGTCCTCTTACCTTTATGTCGTAATACCTTTTCAAGTCTGCCCGCGACCGCTCTCAGTGTCGTTACAAGTCAATATACTCGTAATTTGAATGCTAGTGTTAAATGAAACGGTGTTCAATATTTTGTAACAAAACAAGGGACACAAAGGGCGTTACACTCCTAGTGCAAACATAAAGACGGACGCGCGTAGATTGACGCGTGTCTCGCGGTCGCACGTCGATCATCAAATTATCACAGTTAAGCAGCGACTTTCGACAGAATAAAAAACTAACACATGCCTAATTAAATACCAACAGTCAATATTATTGATTAGGTATCACAAGGCCCTAGCTCTTTGCATCGTGAAAGGCTGAGTAAAAATACTACATTTTTCACATAGGTGAACATTGGTTTTTGTTTTATTCCAAACTGACATATCTCAGCATGGGCGTTAAATAATCATTCTTTCATTTTTATTTTTTTTTATAATTGTGACATGGAATGTAACGTCTGTTATGTACAATGCTGTAACATATTGGCATAGGGTAAAAATTGTTAAGATTTTAACACAGTTTTTGGTTATAATATTGATATTGAACTTAATCGATATTATAACCAAAAACTGTGTTAAAATTTTATGATTTACTTGCGATATCAAGTTGGAATGTAATTCCAAGATCATCAGATAGGTTTTTATGAACTATTTTAATGAATATTGAATTTATACAAACACCGCGCATGGTTTAAAACATGTCTGTCCCGTGACCATAGATGCGGCGAAGCGTCTGGGGTACCCAGAATATTTAAAATAAATTTAAACGCGACGAAGTCGATAAAGTTCTATAAAATAAATCGAAGGTTGATGGAAAAAAATAATACTCTAAATTCTAGACCCATTTCTTATTCCGAGTAAACAATCTGAAAAGAAAATCGCAGGAACCCAACAACCAAAACAAAACCAATAACCTGACAAACCTGACCCAAGTGAGTCAGAGATAGATTTTTCACCAGTCATTGAATCACGGATGAAGTCACACAGTTGAAGAATTCCGAACGCGAGGTAAATTTCAATGTTAAATTTTATTTCACGTATTTGAGTCGTACTGTGTGAGACTGTGCAAATTTTATAGCATTGTATTATACTAAGCTATGTCTACAACGCTTCTGTGCTCAGCACATGTACATGTGTTGTACACATGTATCTCTGTGCTCTTGACACCACCCGGTAACAGCCGGGTACCTTAGCCGGCTCCGCTTAATGACTGGCCATCAAATCCTCGCGGCTAAGGATAGCACTGTCTATGATTAACCACACTTCTGTGCTGAACAAGTTTTTACGCCTGCTTGCTCTAATAATAGACTAATGAACGGTTATGCAATTTACGCTAATGCGTTCAGAAATATAGAAAATATAAAAAAATTACGGAGCCGTACGTATTAAAAAAGATGTCCAATATCAATTCACTTTCTACTAATTCACTTAAACACACAAAATTTATCAAAAGCTCAATATATATATATATAAAAATACAATGAGCATTTATTTGCAAATAAAGAGTTTATCGTCCACATTTTTAATTTTTACAAATCAAGACGGAAAATTCTTGTTTTAATAGCACGGTTATATTTAACAGCATGTTGACTTTCATTTTATTACAACGAAATCAGTCGATGAATTCATCGAGACGTTCTACTTTCTGACCACTATTATTATTAATAAAAACTAAACATTGTCAGAAAGTGTCTACGTTAAGCCCAGTGTTTAATGAGCTCAATTGTTGTTTGGATACTAACAGCGTAAAGCTAATATGTTAAAATAATGATGAGGCTTTGTTTAGAATTAATTCGATAAAATCGCTAAAGTTAAATTAAAAAACGCAAAGATCAATTCGGAAAACATCACACTCATGCATTGCCTACTGTTGACTTACGGAATATTCAATCAACGGAGTGTCCACTTTGCAGATGAAGTCGCGAAAGTCAACTTGTATTTATGCACCCAAGTTATGACACGAGAGCTTGCCAGTAACTTTGTCTACGTCTACCCAAACGTGCGAAGACGGTACGAGCAAACTAGTCGTAACTCTATTGCAAATTAAAATTATTTGCATTCATGTATCGAGTAAACGTACAATATATAATTTTGAAAAACTTTTGAAAAATTGAAAAATTGTAAAACTTCTCGATCATGCAATTTTAACCATGACTCGGACTCTTACATTAAATAGTAATAAGCTTGATTATATTCTGGCAGTACGTTATATCGACATTAAACTCAGGTAGCATTTATCTATACTATATTCATATATTTTAACTTTTAAACGTCTAAAGAATTAATAATAAAGATTCGCAAACACATCCATGATTAAAATATTCTTTTCTCTAGAATCCGTCTTTTTGCTTACGAAAAATAACTAAATTTAGTAGTAAAAAGTTAGCCTAAACTTTTTACGTCAAGTGACACGATTTTTAATTTAAGCGCATTTAATCGTAATTGAAGAACTGTACTTAAAAGAATCGATAAAAGTACAATATTTCCTTTGCAATCACGTGGACATTAAAATTTGATCAGCAAGCTCTGACAGGGCGGACGAACCCGCGGGCAAGAACTGCTAATGCATAAGTTTACGGTTCATTTATAGTAATTACAGATGTAAGTCAAACAGCGTCTAATCCCACGTTGGTGAGCAGCATTTCTTTCTAATGTTTTACAATTACCCACGTTCCGTGCACAATTAAAATGCACGCAATGCTATCTACGTGGTTATTAAAGTGTAAATAACCAACCACGTTACTTTCGCATGGCCTTTGAATGCTAATCGCTGGTATGAGCAAAACATTCGTAACCTTTTTATTCAACAAGTGTTTATTTTATGTGTTACGTTGTAGATGTTGATTTATTGTAATTTTACAATACAATTCATTAACCTTTCGGAGATATTTAACCATTAATATGTGTTGGTATAAAGTCTTGATGTCGATATGTTCGTTTTATGAATAAATTAATAGATATTTTAGTTTTTTGGCTTTATTGACTTCATTTCGTTGATATTGATGGCCTAAATAGCAAGCATTTTCTATGGGGTTATCCGGTGTTCTATACTATCCCTTTGGTATTAACACAATACTTAATACCAACTACAAGATAAATTCCAAAACACCTAATGGAGAAGGCATGCCCGCATCTCATTGCAAGGGAGGCCTATGTCCAGCAGTGGACTAGCACAGACTGATGATGATGAAATGCCAACTCCGTGCTTTGGACCCAGGAGTTCAATACTACTGCGTTCTCGAGAGATAACTTCACCCTTAATGTAACTTGACATTAAACAATTCACACTAATCAACATAATACAAGGCTTGTGTTATCATCGTCATCATCATCAGCCGGTGTTCCTTCCCTCCTCTCCATTACGGGGTTTATGAACCTTATCCCACCGCGCTGGTCCAATGCGAGTTGGTGGGTGGACCGATTTTTTAACCCATGGATCATCTTACTTTTGGATTGTGGTGGGGAGGATTGTGTTAACACTACACAATTATTATCTGTTGCATATAACAATCGCCCACTTTTTTTTCACACCTTCTTATATCTTTTTAAAATTTACTGATACATTTATAAATGATACATTTATAAATGTTACATTATAAATTTACATACTAATGTATTTAGGTTTTATTATTTTATACAATAAGAAATAAGAAAAAGAAATAAAACAGACTCGTTCATAACAAAATCAATATGTAGAGTACAAAATAACAAAGTATTCAATAGAAATTCTCACATGCATGCATGTAACATAGGCTTAACTTTTTACACCTCGTTGATATGTACATATGTAGATGTGATATGTATAACAAATGAAGTTCACATGTAAAATACAGAGAAATGAATGCCCATCAATTAGTGCTAAACGTTCATTTATATATAAAGCTTGTTGAATTAAATAAATTATTTATTTATGCTTATTACTTTTCAATGTTTCATTCAGTTGAATTTCTTTCCGAGAAGTATGTTAAAATGTCGTTTGCATGAACATGAATGAAACGTAAAATGTTTTGCAATTGCTTTTATGTATTAACAAAATTTCTATAGTGCTTGTTATATAATATGAAACAATAAAAGTATTTTATTTAATTTCATAGAATTTATAATTTGTTATATATTATGTTCGTTTGCTATTTCTTTTTTTAATTTTTCGAATTTTTCATTATAATCCTTTATACCAAAATTCTAACATTGACGAAATTTTGTAAAATAATATATTTTTTAAATATTGTTAGCAAAGCCAAATTATATACTTAATTTTAAAACAACTCTAAGCTCAACGTCTAATGGTACCGAAATATGTTGATCATATATTGCGTGATGGTTGCACATTTTTTTATTAAATGCCGTACTTTTCTCCCATTTATAGTTCAAGTACGTTTATTTGAACTTTGTTTTTTTTTTATTTAATATTTAAGCAAGTTTATATCGTGAAAGATGAAAAGAAGATACATTATATTTAGATCTTCTTTGTCCATAGATGAATGAAACGGTCGTTTCGCCTGTTTATTTCGAAAAGCAGTAGTTTATGAACACTGCCGTGTTTCGGTTTGAAGGAAATGGACAAGCCAGGTTAACTGGGTAAATGAGAGGTAACATTTCTTTCCAATGTGGAGCAGATTTGTGACGTTATATTAAATTTCCTACAAGCAGGACATACTTGTCATGAGGTCAGGCGTCCTGTTTATCTAACCGTTAATAAAATACAAACAAACGTTAATGCTACATATCATTTGTAAAAAATAATTCTACATTTACCTTAAAACGAGCTCAATCAAAATTTCAAGAACTACTAAACAAGAAGTAATAAAAAAAACCGCAAAGGCATGATTTCAATATGATCTTCGATGTAATTTAACCATAAGGCCACGGAGCAACAGCTAATAATTACAATAATTATAGAAAAAAATCGATTCGCGCGTTCTCGTCAGTTCTGATCCTCGAAGGAGCATTATTAAGCGTGACTAATAAGCATTTTATTTTTACGTGCGTCTGTATCAAAACTATGACTAAATACGTGCATTCATTCGACTCGACGTTTTAAAAATACTGATGTAATGCTTCATTATTTAGAAGGTTATTAAGAGTGTGTATAACACTATGTATTTTCCGGTAAAAAAAAGACGACTCTAAAAGTTCGACGTCGTGAATATCGATTATGACCATACTTGTAACATAATATTATATACTATATCCGTGAAAAACAAGACACGGAATTTACGACTTTTTTATTAATAAATAATTGAAAAGCATGTAAAAAATCGGTCCACCCACCAACCCGCATTGGACCAGCGTGGTGAGAAACGGTCAAAAATTACGATAGGGGTCCATTAGGGGTCTAATAGAGAAGGCGTACAGTAGGGGAGGCCTACGTCCAGCGGTGTACTAACACAGGCTTATGATGATGATAATGAAATAATTGAATATATGTATCTATGTATTTTTTTTGGTTTAAACGCGTTCTCATTGGCAGACTTCCGCCTTATTCAATCCTGCAGCGACTTTTAACCAATAGTAGCTCCCGAAGCCTTGGCGCCAATTGAGTTTGACATTAGTCTTTGTTTACGTAAATTCAATGCCATATTACATATACAGGCATAAATAACTCAAGTTTTTTTAATTGCTAATCAATCTAATTGACTCCAAAAACTGTGTACCGAGAGTTATCGATGAAAGGATACTGATAAATATATTACACGATAAAACTGTTGCGGTTTCCTTCCTTTAATTGGTTTATTTTACATATATACATATTAATTAACGCTATATGTCAACTTATAATAACATACACATATCAACAACCGTTTAATTATGATACTCCCTACATAACTTTTAATAACCACATATTTCTTAGCAGCTTCACACGGTTTTTTGTACTATTAAGACATCATCTTATCTCTTATCTATTTATTGAAAACCCTGCATATAAGATCCCTTTTAATTGTTTTATTTTATTTTCTCATATGTTTATACACAGGATCTTACTTTGTATCCACGTATAAACGTTAAAATTAAGTATGCAATAGTTTGCAATAATAGCTTCGCAAAATAGTTTTGCCATCTAATAAAACGCAAGTAATGGGTTTCATTTAAGAAATGGTTAAAAGCTTTTAATGTTTTTGCGCTTTGATATATACGTTTATTGGTTTAAGTTTTATCCAAGAGTCATTACCATTATGATTATCGACTAATCGACGTTTTCACCTTTCAAAACAACAACTGTTGTATCAAAAAAAAAATAACAAAGATTATAAAAAAGCTATATTGAAGGTCTTGAGAAAATAATACTGTTCTACTGGTTTGAAATTTTCATTTATCCCGGACCTTTCTTTAACTTACTCCTCAGTCTGTCCGGTTAAAATTAATAGATGTTAAATGAGAAATTATGTATTTATTTTTTTACTCTCTCACATAATTTGCTATTCTTAACACATGTGGCATTAGAACTTAGCGACGCCTCGCATAATTGTATTAGTAATGTGCTTTTATCGCGAAGTACGAAGTCGTTAATGGTTAATTATGACGTTCGCGCTGGCTCGGCCGGAGCGGTCAACGCTCTCCCAACATTCAGAAGGTCGCCGGACGGCCTTCCTTACCATAATGAATATTTGAATCTAAATTGAAATCACTTCCCGTGTTTACGTCGCCACAAAAACATACGCTTTCGTGCTCGAACTGGGTCGTGTTTCTATGCCGGCGTCTATACCGGTCACCGAATTAGAGAATTAATTGAATTTGCCACTTTGCGCACGACGTATCGCATGCATGCAAGTGAAAATTCATTATCAGTGACCGAAATCTTTCCTTTAACACGTTTAGTGGGTATTCTATTACACTACATGTGTATAGACGGTGTCTACATGTACGGTGCCATGCAATGGCTTATAACTTATAAGTCTTCCCTGCGAATACCTCTGTGGGAATGTCAGGCCCTGAGTCACACCTCGCGCGAAATGTGCTAACCCTTTGTGTTTACCAATTTGCGTGAGCATGGACTTAGCGATCAATTCTAGATAGGGATGCGTTTTTTTATGAAGAAGATGGTAAAATATCGTACATAAATAATATTGTGATAACTACATCGCAATTATATGAAGTCTACCCGTTTTTATTACTTCACAAATGAATTTATAAATGTGTTTATTAGTAGTATTTTTCTCTAAGTTTGTTCTAAGGCTCAATAGCGTTGGCTTGCCGAAATATTTACTCATTTCAATCCTAAAAAAACGTACTTGATATTAATGCTTAAAGGTCGTACACTACCAATACCATGTTACTATTAATGAGATTTTAATATATGTATCGCGGTCACATTAAGTATAACACTGATACCTTTACATATTAAACATATTAGTTTGTTAGATCAGTAGATAAATTTCAAAACAATGGCCATCGTAAAAAGTGTGTAATGCAAAGAGCATTAATAACAAGTCCGGCCGCGCCGCCCAAAAGACGTGGCGTGCCTCGGAGATGTGGCGACCTCGAAATGAAAATCAAGCCTCAATTGCGACCGTTATAATAACCAGGTCATTTATCAACACTATATTTGTTTCTGTCCGGCAACTCTGATGTTGGACTGAGATTTGGTTGATGATCCATTCATATGACAGTTAATGTCTAATCTCTGATGATCCAGGATAATAACAGTTGACTCCGGAACTAAAGAGTTATTCAACTAGCTAGATAGCCTAAC
Organism: Lamproptera curius; assembly: GCA_029286875.1. Lineage (NCBI taxonomy): Eukaryota > Metazoa > Arthropoda > Insecta > Lepidoptera > Papilionidae > Lamproptera > Lamproptera curius. Next base: position 1,221,079 of record JAGSMT010000121.1, on the reverse strand, counting down.
TTAAACTAACTGTAAGCTACGTATGTGTATATTGTTCGGTCCTGTCAGCTACATTACTATTAAGTTTCATTAGAATCATATAGACAAACAATCGCTTTTGTAAATAACATTGGGCGGAAGATTGACGTGCTTAGGAAATTGCTATTTTTTATTTCTTCCTAAATTAACCATAATGAATATGAGAAAGAGGAAAGATTTTTTTTGTTTGTTTGCATTAACGAGACTTCGATACTGCTGACCTAATTAAAATATGCTTTTAATAGAAGAAACTTATAGTCCTTGAGTAACTAGACAACATTTTACCCAGGAAAACACAATTCATAAAATCTAAAATCACCACGGACATAGCCGTGGACAGACTGCTAGTGTCTTTTACAATAGTAAACAAAATTATACTGCGAAGCCCCATCGATGTATGCAGTTTGAACATTTATGCTTGAACTTTGTGATGTAGGAACGATACGTACAGCTGCAGTACGTTTAACATTAAATCATTTGTAGCTCTCGAGTCCGATAAATCATGATCGAGCAGTCACTTAAGCCAAGAACCCTGAAGGAGGAAGTCTCGAGCTACACCGTGACTGTGCAATTGGGCGATGATTCAAACATGTTACCTCGTTTAGAATAACTTCGTCCCAGTGGTATTTTAAAATAGTTCGCTTTTCGTTTTAAACCCCAAACATTTTGGAATATTCTTCTTTCGAAAGTAGTATTTATCGCTTAAATAAACATTACTTTAAAGTTATTAATTTTAAAGTAATGTTTTAAAATTAAACCCCCTTTTTAGCTGTTAAAAATCAACATCGTCTTGTTTTAAGAGGTTTTATAAACTGTAGCCTACAACTGATCGTAACATAAATAAAATAATTTCACGGATTATTTTGCATCTTAAATTCCATTTTGAGTGACCTTGAACGATCAATGAAACACGCATTGTAAAAAAATATTTTCAGTATCTATATTTAAATAAAATTATCTAAATTAGAACTCATATGGTTAAAGCAAACCTCAGATTACCAAAACTTATCGTATCCTAACAAATGTAAAACGTAAATAACCTTAATTCAAAGGACCCGCATTTAATCCTTTCCACTGGAAACTCTAAAAATTGGTTAATCAAATGCAAATGTATTGAACAGAATTGGGTGAGATTTATTATATCTTGTTCGTGTTTCTCCGAAGAGAAACCTAATCTAAAAAAAGTAACGTCCCTTAATAAAAGAGTTGGGAACATTCTACCTTATACCACAATACTCCTTTCAAGTTTCGATATATCTTACCCGCATAACTTGACACCGTGCTTAAGAACGTAAAATTCCATGATTCTTTTAACGTCCCAGGATAATAAATATTAAATTAAATTAAAATTCTACAGATAATGACCCAATTTTACAACACACTTTATTATAATGTGTAACTTTGTCGACCATATACTTTCCTGACATGGCTTCACCTTTTAAAGAAATATTAGCCCCTACCTGAGTGTACGGCAGCTAAAATTAGACTAAAGGGAATAAAAATAAAAAAAGTTCGAGGGGTTTACATTTATTTGTTTTTCATTACTAAATATCTTACTGCACTCGATTTTAACCTGAGTTTTGTGAAACTCAATTGACACACTAAATAAATATACAAACACGAAAGGCCGCGATAAAAGCATTGTGTGAATTAAAACCAGTTTATGATTGGAAGCAAGAATTCAATGGAACCGTTAAAAGCTCTTATAGGGATATTTACTTTATTAAAGGAATTTGAGACAATTACGTAAACGTATCGTGGAAAAGAATTAAGATTAAGATGGAATCGTTTTTACGATCGATTAATGTCACTGAAGAATGTGTCTAGTATATTTGCAATTGAAGATATAATCCAAAATTTCACCGACATTTTTACGTAGGATCCAAATGGCTGATACAAATAAAAGCAATATAATTGTGTATTAAAGCTATTATATAATTTTATAGCTATTTTAATTAAAGAAGGTACAATTAATGATGCAGATTTAGAATTCGACTTTAGTTTTAATTCAAAATGTCGAGCAAAAATTTTTCATTGACATAAAGATGTGATAATACTACTGCAAAATAAACATTGAATAACATGTAATTTTTATAATAGATGCAATTTGAATGAATGTTTAATAGAATAATTATATTTATACCCTAGACATAAGCTATTAAAACAATTGTCGTTATTAAATGCAATGTTCACGCATTCTTGTTTCATTCGATTGGTTATGTTGTTAACAACCTTATAAAGTGGCGTCCTTGCGAAGGCCGATTATTTAACAGTGAATAATTATATGGAAATAAAAAGCCTACACGTGACGCGTGTCGTTACCTGAATTTGCGCATCACGATAAGGAAATAACCTTTGGCTGCCGACTGCGTTCAAACAAATATAAGCTAAAAGCTATTTTGATATGCACGACTTCAACAAACGATTCTTCTAATTGTGCTCGTTATGACTTTTATGCCGATAGGTTACGTTACGTAACGAGCAATTATCAAAAATCTTACAACAAAAAGATATATATTTTGTTTTAATGATGGGTAAATTACTTCACATGTAATGGACCAAAATAACTCTACTATTTACGAACAATTGCGGCGAGAACAAGTGTGTAAACAGTTACATATTAACATAATTGAGACTATTTCAAACAGAAATTTCTCATCTCATACAAGCAAGCACCAATTTTAGCTTCAAAGTGGGGCTGCATGCCTTATTTGGGCAGATAACTACTAGCCGCTACAAAAAAGCTCGAACATCTCTTATTTCCACAATGCCGTTTGCTGCATAACGGTATAATAACGTGTACTTGGGCCAAATAAGTCATCGGCTATTTGTAAACAATGGTAACCATAGCAACGTCTTGATGTATGATAAACTTAATGATGGATAGTCGCTCGATGAATGACATGAGCAGTCAGCTAATAAGTACCCAAAATACCATGACATTGCTGTTGGTAACATTGTTCACAAATCGTCCATATCTTATTTATCGATCTATATAGTCGAGATAAATGGTGACGTTACATTTGTCAACTTGTAAATCGATTACCAGCAAAATATAATCAAATATGAGACTATGTTAATTCAACGTATTCAATAAGATAGATGTCGGTGTAGGTTATAAATGATTGCGCTAATGAAATGTCGCTCAAGTTGCATAGGGTGTGGAATCGCACGCCGGTCTGCCTCTAGACATCGGATGATTGATAGCGAGCGAAGACTTATAGAAAGCATTTAAGTGTTCTCTGCTAGCTACGATGAAATTATTCCTAATGGTATCCTTTTTAAGGGAAAAACTGCCGTGCCTATTCAGTCGTGCAGTGTGGAAACTTTACTGTGTTCCTGTTTAAAGGGCACCGTACTTATTTCACTTACGGGTTAAAAGTCGTAGCAGCCGCGATGGATAGGAATGTAGCATAAGACGACATAAGACATCTAGTCTTATGGCGTCATATGCTACATTTCTAATTGCTTCCCATTATCTGTACATCGTGATTGTTTTATTAAATTAAATTAAAAACAAGAACAATCAATCTCCAGCATTGCACAATACGAATTTGTTAACGGGAACCGGTCACCTAAAACTTTTTTGTTTATGCACGCCGAGTATAAATTGATAATGTTAGTAATTTGGACGGCCGAGTGCCGTTGCACTGTACGCTAATGAGTTTATAATGGGCGCTACAGCGAGGAATGATGGTGTTTCTGAATCAATGTCTAGGTCGAGTATGTAAAGCAAGTTCGAAAATGTGGATTGCAACATGGCGGGAATATTTTCCTTCTTTTTTTAGTGACTGATGGTCGCTGTTGATCTTAGCGTTTCTACAGGATTTCTGGACTAAGGCATGGTCGTGCTATTTTACATTTTCCTACTCAAAGTTTGTGATAAATTTACTGTTATCCAAATTGGCCTTCGAATATTTATTGGTCAGAATATTTCAATTTATATTAACTTCTTTGAAACTACTTGAAAGGTTCTGACTTCAGTTTATATATAATAATTGTTTGAGAGCCATTTATTAGAAGTCTCTATTCTTTAAATTTTTTATTTAAATAAAATGAAAAATTGTGCGAATCCCTTATTTTTTCCATCAAGTACAAAGTTTGATTCCTATTTTTAATACTAGAAAGGAACTTTCATATTTTAACCTCTATCTTTTCATTTCTCACTCCCTGTTTCTTAATGTCAGCATTTTGTTTACGACTTTTTAGTTTAGCTATTGGATCGCTTTTTTAAATTTACGACAGTTCAATGATGTGAATAATAAAATATTTACATATTCTCTATCTCTGTTAGACAAAATAGTTTCTTTCAAATTGCACTTTAACTTTAGTGCAATTTGAAAGAAACTTTTTTGTAGTTGCTGACCACACCAAACATTGATAAGAAAAGTCGTTTTTTTTTCTACATTCGAATTATTGACAATCAGTTATTATTATTGCAACCTGAAAGATATAATCAATCAATCTTAACGTATCATAAAATATACAGACAGTGGAATTCAACACGGGATGTATAATTTTCCGTAATAAGAAGCAGTTGTAGATTGCGAAATGGATGCAGGTCGTGGGATAAGTTAGCGCCATCGCGGGCTACGTGACTATAATATTCTTAGTAACAATGTGAACATACAAATTCGAGCGGTATCAGCAACGCGAGCTAGTGTAAATTATTTAGACCACAGCAACACGGAGTTCGTTATAACGGGGTGAATTGTTAAAATACGATAGCACTCTTCTCACACTGAACGGTAATAAGATTATATTTGCCTTTGAGACTATTGCTATAAGAAGGAAGACAGAAAAGCTATCTAGTTCTTAAGAATGTTATTTGTACACCATACTTGATAGATTTTATTTGATTTTAAGTTGAAAATCTATTTATTATTAGATGACTAAAATGGCGTACCTCATTTATGAGAATTTAGATTCCCAATTTATTTCTTAATGGCTTCAGTTTCTTACCACATGCCAATTCTTTAATGGGTCGTGTTTTATCACATTTTTTATCCTTCCTTCTACTCAGAAACATGACACTGTGCGGTTTTATTAGTATTTTGTAAATTATCCTCAATCTTTGACGTCACAACAATTACATTCGTTTGATTCATAAGGAATTTTACGATGAGTATTCATCGTAATTGTGAATTGATGAATAGAGTTTACCCTATTCTCATAGGGAAATGTTCCATACAAAAACAGTGTTTACCTCATGTGTATATTCTGAAATATCGAGCAAGAATTCGCAAATTCCTCACCCTCTACAAACTGCATCATTAAAACAACTTTAGTTTTTATTTAACTTAAATCTTTAAATAATACAAATCGTCAATTAAAATTCATAATTTACTTTGGTGGCGTAATAAAATGATGCTTAATGTACCATTGTTCTCGAGGTACATCTCTGTTGATCGTCTATTTTTCACTGGAAACGGAAGCTGTGTTAATTAATTAATTACGAAGGTTATTTCGGTTGTTAAAGGATCATGCCGCTGCGGATTCGTGAGTTGGGGTCGAGTGGTGCGTTTGCTATGACGCCACTGCTTCCTAGATCTTCCATGGAACATGACTCATGCGAACAAGTTCGTGACACGTTTTGCGGATTTCTGGCCCCATCTCAACATCCGAACGAACATTAATAACATATTACTAATAATTTGTACCGAGAAATTAATAGAATACATTAATAAAACACAAATATTCATCCTTACAGGGAATATTGAAAATGGTTAATCTGTTTTGTTAAATTTGCATTATATCATCGGCCAAATTTGTGCAAAATCTGTTAGAATTGTACTCACCGTTTAATTTAATACTTAAATATTTACATCGACCTACTTTGAAGGAATCAATACATGCCTTGCAAAAATAGCTGCCTATTTTGAACTGTTTTAAGGAAATGGTTGATTTTGTAAATTATAAAGAATAATTTGAAAATTATTTTCTACCAAGACTAAGTGTGGTACATATATGAACAAAGAGGTTTATTGTTTAACATCAGTTAAACACGTCACAGGTGTTCTTAAAAGAATATAATATTTTATGATTGTAATTGTTTTTGTAGGCGTACATCGTTGTAATTGCAGACTTCAAAAAAAAAAAATAAATACTCGGTTCAATAAAGTATTAAAATAATTAAGAACGTCACAGTGTTATAGCGATGTATCGATTACTATTAGTTGTTTTTATTAACCCATGTTTGAATCATCGCATGTTATGAAAAACATGGTATTTTCATTAACCTCAGCTTGTCTTCTGACTAATTCATCCTCCTTTATAAATCATTATGATTCAATAAAGGTCAGATTATCGAATCAGAATATGTACAAATGCGTAAGTAAATTCCTTTCTAAGATTAAACTTGCACTTTTCGGATTACTGTCCCCAATTCATAGTCCTTCAGAGGCTCTTTAATTTCGTCCTACAGGATGGTATTACGCCAGAAGCGTGGAGCAGAAGTTTGGTGGTGCTGTTCTTCAAGAAAGGTGATAAAAGCCTCTTGAAGAACTACAGACCGATTTCCCTTCGGAGCCGCGTTTATGTCCTGTTCTCGAGAGTCATCTTGAATCGTCTCGCTTCCAGACTAGACGACTTCCCGCCACCCGAACAAGCTGGATTTCGAAAAGGCTTTAGTACCATAGATCACATATTTACGCTGCGGCAGATTATACAGAAAACCGAGGACGAAAAAGGCGTTTGTGGACTATGAGAAAGCCTTTGATTCTGTCGAAATTAGGATAATAAATAATAAAATAGAAAAATTAAAAAATACCGGCCACTTAGCTTGTAGAACCGATAACCGTTGGGGAAGAAAGGTTCTCGAGTGGCAGCCTCGTGCTGGCCATCGCAGTGTCGGACAAGCCCCCCACCAGATGGAGTGACGACCTGTGCAAATGTGCAGGAGGTCAGTGGATGCAGGTGGCACAGGATCGTACCTCTTGGCGACTTATGGGGGAGGCCTATGCTCAACAGTGGGCTTTGACAGGCTGAAACGACGACGACGACGAATTCATAGGGTACCGACTTGGAACATCAACACGGTATCAATCAACCTTTAACTTCCTAAAAGTAGTATTTAGAAAACATCGGGAGCACAGAGATGTTTTGGGATCACATTATGTAACACACTGTACCTAGTATAATGACTAATTCAACAAAATGGTCATCTCATATCTAGTGCGTTTTAGCGTACAATATCTTAGGATTAATTTACAATAGAGTACAGTATGGTTATTATAGAATATTTCATAAAAAAGTTAATACATATTTAATATTAAGCTAAAACTAGTTCTTTGTTTGAATTTTGTTATGATCTTCCACGAACTACAAAAATACCATTGTTTGCCTGAACCGCACACGTCATACGCCGATTCCTAATAACCTATTATTAGGAAACAGACTACGAAGAAACGGTAATAAAATAGGATGGCTATGTCATCACAAGGGACCTATACGTCTATTGGCATCAATCATTCAGTCTTTTGTTGGTTCGTATCTTGCAACTAACGGATACAGGTATTTAGGTAAAACCGTAACCGCAATATGTGTTTGGCTTCGATTCAAATTTTGCCCTAAACTGGAAGCATTTTAAAACTTTACACAGCTAATAAGTAATGGGCTTGTAGAAAATAAAATAACTTCATAAGAATGCACGTCAAGCGCTGTTATTGATTTTTGTTAAGTGACCATAACTTTGAGATATACCAAGATACACCAAGAGGAAATAATTATATAAAGATAAAAGTAACAGCGTTGTTTATGTCGTTGTCTGCGTTGCTTTTACAGTATTAATGTTTTAAATCCATTACATTCATACTTTCGTTAATGTAATATAGTAGTGAGATAATTTTAATTGAACTAGTGACTAAACATTTAAAGGTTAATTATCTCATGTCAGTCTTTTCCTGTACCAGTCTACATTAAAAATAATACAGTGTAAGTCAGTATGCGTGTGCTCGATACAGATAATTTTCTAACCAAAAAGAAACTAAACATAATACTGTTTAGTTTCTTTCTATTGGAAAAATAGCTTTTAAGCATGCCAAAGCAACTTTACTGCAGTGAAATTATATAAAATTTGACAGTGGTTATTAAATTTATATAATTTTTAAAATAAAGACTTTTTCTCCCTTTTGATTATGTTAACAATATTCCGGAGGTTTCTGATTTCTTGCATTCATTGTCACTGTATAGACTGGGCTGTTGTTCGTCTTAATGTCAATCTTTCGTCTATCATTGCTATTAAAACCTATATTAAACGTTATAATGTCCGTAGTCTCTTATTAAATGATGTTTAGTGTTCGTTAAATGCAAGAAAATATTAAGAATAAGTTAGTTAAAGCATTACGTCTTCTAAACGATTCAAATTTTAGCTATTAAGTAACCCACAACCCTTGTGGTGTCTTTATTTTATACTTATCATCTTCGTTTTTAACGGTAAATAGTTCGATATCGGTAAATAATCAAAACTACGGTTATTTACTGTGTTTATTTATTATATTTTAGTCACTTTCACGAGGAACAGTTCTATCAAAAATCAATTTCTTTCGCGGTATTTTCCCCTTCGATTGATTTGGATATTTGTTTTGGACCACATGTATTTTGTTGAGCGCACCCGCGCCAAAATTTGAAGTGTCTTTCCGCAGTTCAAACATACGTATTCAGTGTTGTAGTGCTTGCAAAGTACTCGATATAAAAACCAATCTCAACAAGTGTTGACATTTTACATAAATTTAAAAACTTTACGCCGTATTTTTTTATTCGCAAACCGTTCTTTGCATGACCCATGCTAGAACATTTTATAAGCTTTGGTTGCCGTATATATATGCAGAGATATTACAAAATAAATGCTATGTTTCTCTAAATTTAAGACATTACTGAATATTAATCTTCCTATAGTAACATTTTACAAAACCGTTATTATAAAGCTGGTTTAAAATAAAGCGTTAAATAAAAGATAAACCAGAGCTAAAGAGCGAAGGCTTTATAGTTCAATTAGTAATAATAAAATAACAAATCAACGTAGCACAACAGGATATATTTTAAATATATATAACAAAGATGTTAAGGCTCGTTGCCATAACACAAGATTTCCAATGTTCTTTTTTCAGTCATAGCATTTCGAACCTAGAACAGGATAGCAACGGTGAATTAAAAAAAAAGCCGCGGAAAACAATGAAAAAAATCCTGACCTAGTTAAAAATCATTCCCCCATTAATCTTCTTCCGTTTGTTTCAAATCTTCATGAAAGAAGAACAAAACAAAGAATAATGGAACGAAAATCGGGTAACACAAAATCGTGCTTCTTTTTTAAATAAATAATAATTAATGATTGTTTTCCTTTTTTTAATCATTATATATTGAGAGTGTGTGTGTTTAAGTAATAAACAAAACTGCCCGCACTTTAAACAGAATTGGTAAATAACAGCGTAAAGTTTATGTTAAATATACATTTATAAATAAACTCATTATTTAATAGCAAGTAATAAATAGCAAGTTAAGGTTTATTAATAGCATTTCAATTTATTTAATAGCAAGTAATAAAAGCAAGATAAAGTTTATAAATAGTATTTAAATTTAATATTTTCGAGCAAAGTTTTGTGTCAATACCTATGACATTTAACGCCTCGTGTGAATTAAAAATAAAATTTTGCTACAGCCTCTGCTTTTAAGTCTTAGTTTCCTGAGCTCTATGGATGTATTTTATCTAAATAAAGCTAACAACATCTAATCAGGTTATGATCTGAAATTATAAGTTGAATAGATTCTACGATGTTTTAAAACAAAAAAGAATTCAGTTTCTGACAAAATCACCGGCCTCAACTTAGAAAATATAATTCATCATCATCAGTCCGTGTTAGTCCACTGCTGAACATAGCCTTCCCATTGGGGGGTTTCTGAAACGTATCCCACCACGCCGGTCGAATGCGGGTTGGTGGGTGGACCGACTTTTTACATAAATAAATAAATGAATAGTGATAATACCAACATATAATTAATATATAAAAATAGTGAATTTTTTACTCTAGCTGTCCTCATTCATCAATGTACTAAGGCTGCTTTCACCGTCAAAAATTAAGCCCGTGAAATTAAATGATGATTGGCAATCTGAAACCCTACGTTTATTGCGACGTTTACTACTTATTAGGGCCTGCGAGGAAAGAAATTATAGATGGTACTGGTGATTACTCCTTACCATCCGGTGCTTGTTGTGGTATTTTATCGTATGAAGTATGCTCAAAATGGGGGGCTGATAGGTCTCATATTCTATAAAAAATATACTTGCAAAAACTACAGCATTCAAATAAACTTCATTTTACATTCTCAATTCTGTATTTTCTATTGACAAAAAACTTTTCAATGGAAAGATAATAAAAGATATTCATTAAAATACTTGATTTAATAATTCGACTCTTTGAAATAAACTCTAGGCCCTATGCAAAATCGTTAAACCAATTTCTCTTTGAAATGCAAAGGATTGAGCGTATGTTTGTTCTTCCTGCCTATTCATACGTGATTCCAACACTAAAGCTTACTGGAATCTATGCAAGTTAAGCCGACCGCTGTGTGCCAATTATGGTTCCCTTGGCTACTAATCGGAGATTTTCTCGTATAATACATTGAATGGAAAATAACTTGAATGGAAAATTACTTTCCACTACATAGATAATCGTAATTTATCACTATCCATTTATTTATTTATAAATAGATTTAATTTATTTTCGCTATTAATATTAACTGAGTTTTATTATACCATTATCACCCAGTGTTAGTCCACTGCGTGACATAGGCCTCCCCTAATGCACGCCTTCTCCAATAGGGGGTTTTTGGACCGTATCCCCCACGCTGGTCCAATGCGGGTTAGTGGGTGGAACGACTTTTTACATAACCATCCGACGCACGGATCATCAAACTTGTCAGACAATTGGGTGATGGCCCAAATTGTCCTAACCAACAAGAAAACAACGACAACACAAAGTTGATTCCCCGCGGATTCGAACCCACGACCACCGGTTTATAAAGCAAGGGTCAATACCGCTAGGCCACTGAGGCGGTTTAATAGAGTTGGTTGGAATTTTAAGTAAATTTTAAAGAAAGACACTTTACATATATTAAATGTCGTAATGTGAGTCACTACGCCCTATTTATGGTTTCTGTTTAAATAGTTGAATTTGAAACAAAACAATGAGCAAGTCATCCACCTAAGGCTAAAAATAAAAATGTTCAAAATTTATAAGCGAGATAAATGAGTTCACACAATCAACGGTGCCCTTTTGAGCGGAGTATACTAGTGTATGCACACTACCATTTTAATGGTAGTAACAGGCACCACACTGTGTCTCCAGTTGACTGTCCTGTTGTGACTGCAACCTCTGTAAAAAATGGGGCCTGATTTGACTGAAATAAAAAATGCTACAGCATTCAAATAGTGAGTCTCCAATTGACTGTCCTGTTGTGACTACAACCTCTGTAAAAATGGGGGCATGATTTGACTGAAAAATAATGCTACAGCATTCATATAGTGAATCTCCAATTGACAGTCCTGTTGTGACTACAACCCCTGTAAAAAATGGGGGCATGATTTGACTGAAAAACTAATGCTACAGCATTCAAATAGTGAATCTCCAATTGACTGTCCTGTTGTGACTACAACCCCTGTAAAAAATGGGGGCATGATTTGACTGAAAAATAATGCTACAGCATTCAAATAGTTAATCTCCAATTGACTGTCCTGTTGTGACTACAACCTCTGTAAAAAAACAGCTACCTTCAAAACTTCTGTCTGGAAATAAATACAATTTTATAATAATCTCAGATATGTTAAGTTTTAAGAAAATATGTTATGCTATTTTAAATTACCCGAGCGAAGGCTAGAATCATTACAAATGCAACTAAAAAAATGAAAGAAAACAGATTCATACAAATAACATATAAATTATTCACTTGGCCAGCGCCAATGTCATTCGCATTTTGTATACGCGTAAATGTATATTTTATCTATTACGATTTATTATCAGATAATATTCAATAGTGGCCAAATAAAGCTATGGTTTATTTATATTTAGTCATATGGTTTATAATACATATATTCGTAATAAATAAAGTCAACTTTCACAAAAATCGTTACGTTATTATTAAATAAAATTATTATCCTGACAATTTACAAATTTAGATGCAGCTTTACAAAATAATTACAGTATGACGAAGAGGGTTTTGAACGCGCAATGCAAACGAAAGGTGACAGAAATGTTTTAAACGAAATAAATAATAATAAATTGGTGAGCGCGCAGAGGAAGATAAATTTACAGAATATTAAAAATAAATAAAATTATTAAAACTGAAAGTATGACTTAATATATAATGACCGTAACGGCCTCCGTAGCCTAGTAGTAAAGTCGTGTGCTATAGAAATCGGAGGTCGTGCGTTCGAATCCTGCGGGGACTCAACAATTTTTCATTCTTGTTTCCTAGTTGATTAGGGCAATGCGGGCTGATCACCCGATTGTCAGTAAAGCAAGATGATCAATGGGCAGGTTAAATAGTCGGTCCTGCGCCTGATATTCCTCTGTCGTGTCGGTTATCCGTCCCTTCGAACTATGAGAGAGATGGAATAGGGTCGAACCTGGGTTTTCGCATACACTTAAGCACTAAAGTATCTCCTGCGCAGTTGGCTGATCGCTATATATTATCAGCCGCCGTAGTCGGTTGCGACTAGGAGGTTATAATTATTATATAATGAGTGCTTTATAACGATAATTTAACCAATTTTAAGGCTTACTGCTGCTGGCCCTCGCTTAACAAACAAGTTTTGGATTCGAATCCTCCAGAGAAATAACTTTATGTTATCGTTTTTGGCCACTTGGTTCGGATTAAATGGGGCGATCTAACAATAACCCAAAAAATAATATTATTTATGCGTCGGATAGGCACGTAAAGGGTAATGCCGGCTAAAAGGCCATTTATAAGATTCGTTATAGACTCTAAAGCCTATAAATAGGCTCGATGGCATGTAATCTAAAAATAAAATGACATTTAAACCACCCATCCGGTGCAATTCATTCCTCTGGTTGTGGAGGTCAAATGCCAGTAACACCGTGTTAAATTTATTAAGATGACACTTGCAGGCTTACAAGTCGACCCTTGACCAATTTAGAACAAAAATAATATTAAAATTTCAGAAAACATTTATCGACTTAAATCAGATTTCTCTTAGGGGGTTTAAAACCCCTTAAAGGGAGAAGGCGTGCATTAGGGGAGGCTTATGTCCAGCAGTGGACTAACGCAGCCTGATGGTGACGATGATGATGACATTAAAACATGTTAGAAGAGAAAACATTCTAATTATTTATAATGCATTTACTAGACTATCATTTGTATATATATTAAGACGATTTGAACGAAGAACATATTTTTTTACAAAACTGGCTAGTTCTTGACTGTACATTATTTTTTAAATTATATTTTAGATACTATTACGATATAAAATACAAATATAATGTCAAATATAACATGATGAGTGCAATCATCTGTAGTAAGTGTTATTCAATACAAAGACTCAATAAAAATAGGAAACCGTTCGGTACAGTTGACATTGTTGATCGTATCGCACCATCGTCAGATTCGAACGGAGACCTAGGTCAGTGGGTTGATTTTAATGGTGTTCCTATTCTCAATACTTTGAATGCAGGATCGCGTCCAACTTGTAGCCAAGTAGAATATATATCGGAAATGTACAATAAATTATTACGGGACACAATTTATTACGCGACATTCGTTTCCTAAATTACCCGCGTCCATGAGATAAGAGTACAAGGGGTCAATGCAAAAATTACGTATGCTTTTCCAACGCTCTCGGACGTGAATTTCAAATGCAGATAAAGCTTATAATTTCCAGTCGTGCATCGCCGCTACGTTGCCGGCAAGCGTAAGTAGTTGAGATTTTTGTGTGTACTCGTACCTGTACGGTTCATACGATGTAGAGGTCTGGATGTATAGTTTACTTGTCTCCTAACGAGTTGTGAGGAGTGGAGCATAACTACCTAACTACTCGCGTGTACGGAAGAAGCGGACGGTGTAACAAGCGCCAGACATAAAGCGTCTTGTAATCACCGCTGTGAAAACGTTATACACGACAACGGATAACATACATATTTATATGAATGTCGCCACAAGTCTGACAATAATATATACATAAAGATATGAAATAATTGTTTCTAGAAGAGAGGTAATACTTAAGTAAGTTATCACTATTGTAACAAATATTAATGGTAAAGTTATAACGTTTGAAACCATTAAAATACTATTATTTTTTCATAAGTATTTTACTTTAATACCAATTTCAGGGTTCGAATCCTTGTACCGACAAAATGAAAACGGAAGAATTTCTCCGAAAGAGGCTTCAACAGTCAGTCCGTCTCCTAAATTATTTGTAACTTGATATAGCTTAATATACGCAACAACTTAGAAAGTTTGTATACTCGTTCAATCTAAAAAAAATTGTACCCGAATAAACCGAAAACGATTCTTGAATTTTAAGATATGAAACCATAGCCCTGTTTTCAATGTATATTAAAATAAATAGTAAGTAATATACAAACTATCAAAATCATTGATATATGTATTTTATATAAAGAAAATAACATCGAATATCGATCAAATCTATAACCTAGATTTCAATGCTGTGTTAATGACTGTATTCAAAAATTTTAATTAGCACTAAAAGAGAACCTTTCAATCTTTTATTTTATTAGAATTACTTTAGATTGAAAGCTGCTGTATATTTCTCTTGAGTGTACCACTAATTATATGTCCATTATAAAATCTCTTTATAAATAGTTACCAGAGCCAAATTAATGTACATTTAGTATAATTGTAGCATCATTAATTTTGTTTTCAATCTAACATCACATCACGAAACGATTAAGGTTGATAACGGTACTGGTATACAACCAAATAAGTCCATATTTATTTACGTTCGCATAATAATTTATCCAGAACAATTAAGATAAGTGGCAACAGCCACAGAATCTCGTGTTTGACAACGAAACATAACCCAAATACCTGCATGGAAGAGGCACAAAGTTATTATTGTCTTACATAATTATTCCTAACGCATTTTTTTATTATTTCGTTATTACAACGCCGGATGAAAAGTATTCACAGCCGACAATTATGTACCGTTTAGAATTGGTTTTAATGCAGTGTTTTTAGCAAACAAATTGACCTATCGTGACCTACATTTGCTAAATTATAGTCATTCAGTTGACCCAGACACCGATTACATAGCAAATATAACAAAAACGAATCTAACCCATCCTAGGAAACATCCAATCTTGACGGAACAAAAGGCTGAAATTGTTTTTACATACAACCTCAATTTTTTTATCAAAATATGAATACGTATGTGTATTCATATTAATTAACAAGACAGTTATCAAAGGCATAAAAATCTAGTAGAATAATTTTCCATCTACAACTAAAAAATTAAATGTTATTGACATTGATTGGCAAAAATTGAGATCAATATTACTGAATACATAACTAACCTCAACTTTATAACAAAAATCGATTAGAAAATAAATGAGCACACTATCGATAATCTGCCCAAAGACGTAATTCGAATATGACATTTGCCCATAGCCGAGCGCGCCGCACAACGCTAAAAAAAAAGAAACAGTCGGGCAAACGTAGCGATGCATTGAGCGTCCGATGTGGGCCGGCGATTGATCGCTGGATAAATAACGGCACCTAACTAATTATCTATTAGCGGCAACAATAGTCTCACGAACGGGACGGCAGCCGGTCACGTCGTCGCAACACGCCCACCGAAACTCGCCCGTGACACACACGAGCCAAGAGGAACGTAACAGTACACGAATTTCCCACAAGACGTTTCGCTAGGGCGGCCGTTACGTACATGAATTATTTCTATATATGCAAATCGCTCGAGAGTTTTAAAATTCACAGCTCAATTTGTATTTGCGAGGCGTTCCGCGTAAAGCGAGGTTTTACCTGTACGAGAACGCAATCTTCGCGGTCTATTCCCAGGCGGCGTAAACAAATTCTGATCACACCGGACTCGGTCGGGCGTCGCGCTATGGCGTCGCACCGCACTTACTAGTTAACTCGTATAGCCCCTTTTAAACTATTACATGAATGCGCAACACTTAAACGATTGGTGTTATTTATTGTATCAAAAGATACTTTACCAAAAACTCACAAAAACTCTCGTATACGTGATCAATACGACATTTAAACGTATTACATTACATTGGAATACGTTATACATACATTATTTTATAAGTACATCCCGGATGGACCGTTAAAATGCCACCAAAAATCAAAAGCAATTATTAAAATTATTATAATATATGCATGTATCAAAGAATAAAATTTATTCAGAAAGCAGAACTTATAATAAATAATGACACATGAGTCAATTGAAAGTTACTCATAAACAACAATCATATAATAATCCCATCAATATGCTGCCACTAATATATGATTTCTTATTAGTTAACGATATAATCTTCGCGTTCAAGCATCACTATAAATTTACAATGATATTTCAACGGAACATTCACAAAATAGTTCATCGAACCCTCGGACTGAGGGTATCGTGGCGAGTACTAAAGGCACTGGCCCAAAGGCATTTAGAAATTGCATTGATATCCGTAAATAGTGCGCTGTATCCCGTTATGTCATAAAAAATCTATTATCTCCGATGGATTCATACGCTGTAAAGCCTGCTCGACTGCAACGTTTTATGAGCGCATGATCTATAGAACTCATCTCACAGCGAACGAGTATGTGACACACGCAGTTGTTATTGCCTAGTTTTTTATCGCCACAGCATATCATCGTGGCCATCTCCGGCTAATCGATATATCGAGATCTGTATAAGAGCTTAGCAAGTAGTGACTCGATTGGCATCGGGCCTAGTTGGGATGCGTGGCGTCGTGGCACGCCAGCCCAATAGACTATCTGTTATCGGCGAGCGGGCACGAGATTCAGGCGCTTGCGGTAACGGGACCCCACTCGAGGCTTCGCACACAAATTATTAGCCGCCGCTCAAGGCCGCCTACAAGCCATCGACATAGATACATCGGCTCGGCGGCTATGAGAACGGCCACGGTCAATATTGAGGCCGAGAAAGCGCCGCCTGACCACTCGCCGGCCGACAGCCGCAATAACCAACGCAGCGCCGTCTTAACGCTCTTAATTGTTTGAATAATTGAATTTCGCAACCCGTTAATTGGTTCACAGTGAACGCGACCGGCGAAATGTCGGGCCCCGCGCGACGCGAACTCTCTCCGCCATTATCGCGAAACGAAATTGGGGAGCGTCAGTTCGCGTTACATCCGGACCGAGAGAAACGGCCGAGTTCGCACAAAAAGCATCCCGACACCCGCATCTAATTAAATCGCAATTATTGAAAGTGCACGGAGCGTGTCATGTGTTCGATCGGTCCATTCACAAAGTTTGAATGTAATTAATTTGAATGGCGCTGCTCAAAAGTGATAGCGTCGCCGTTGTCGGTTTGGGTGCTCAGTTTTTGCGTCTGTGGGTGTACTGTTAGCCGAGTTTCGAAGCGACGCCAGCGGCTAACCTTGATATGTACTTTCAGTTACGACGCCCATTTCGCACTCCTCTTGTTGGCGCGCTCGTCTTATTGTGGCCGAGTTACTGACAAAAAATATCAATCAAAATTCTAGCACAAGCGCCCGAGGCGGACGCGCTCACTCTTGCCCAATGCAGAATAGAGCCGCCGGGGAACGCTCTAGCGATGAGGCTTAGACGTCCACCGTCGAAGGGAGCCGAAGGCTTTACCCAGCTACCTGTTGTGTTATCAACAGCGCGCTGCCTCCGTCACTTTGTGCTGATTCACGACATCGACAATGTAAGCATTATTAAAAACACGCAACTGACGCATCTCGGTTGCTTTTTTATGAAACGTAAGCGAACACTTTTACAACAAAGAAACAATTTACGATGCCTACATGATCGTTAATAATCGCATTCCTGTACAATGTAAACAGAAATAAAAATAATATAACCGAGGTATTGGTTATACAAAAAACTTTTATTACATTAAACAAACTTTTTCCACTCATTTAAAAATATTAAACGAGAACTCGATAAAAAAAATTACCCGAATTGAAATAATCGAAGATGTAATGAACAGATAAGAGCAGTGCGATCAGGAAACAAATGATTGTTTTATCGCGAGAGCGCTAAACATCGGGCTGCGTGCAGTTCAGTGACTCCTTCCTGAGTTGCCAGGAAGCTGTGTTCGCGTTCGCGAAACCAGTTTTGTGCACCCCAATATTGGCCGCGCGCAGTGGGCTTTTGGTCACAACAAGCCAACGGGTCACCGCACTGTACCTCGGATTGTCCATTGACTACGACGGTTTAGGGCGAGCAGGGGTTTAGTGTCAATTAAAAACAAATTATAGAGTCATTTCGGGGCCCGCGGTCGGAATTCGGACGTGTAACGGGCCATTCCGTTGAGCTGCAGTGAAAAATCAGTTGGTGGCACGCTCGTTTGGAATATTCGGACGCTCGGATATCACTCTGTTACAAATAACAATTAGCGAAGGAGCCTATGCGTGGAGGCGAGTCGGGGCGCAGCGGACCCGCGGGGTCATTGACAACGCGGCCGCAACTTGCCACTTAGGTTCAAGGGTACCACGGCCGGGCCTATATGCCGACGGCGGAGTTACGAAGAGACTTTTTGCAGTGGTTAGGCGTTTGGGAAATGTTATCCATCTAACATTACATCTCGAACTCGATGATCTTCTCGAAGCGATTTGCTGAGTCGTTTATTCACTACAGTTTTGGCTCGGTGCTTCATGTTCAATATAGGCTTCGCTTTAGACCCTTACTGCATTTGTTTTATTTTTCTAAAAATGCTCAATTGGGCTTTTTTTTGTAAATGGCTTGAAAGTATGTTTTTATTTAACCCATTGAACGAAATAAACTAACAAAAATTCTAATTCTAACTTTTTCATTACATAATTAATTCCTTTGTTTACGCGAATACTACGCATTATTGAATAAAAGGACTCTTAACGGATTTCATCGCGTTAACTTACATTTTAATTCCCGTGGTTTGGACGACCTATTAGGGGCCGTGGTCACAGGGCAGACTGAGATGTCATTCGCCGCGTTGCCAGTGCTGAAGCGGGATTACCAGAGCTTAATTATAACACAATTTTTAGTCTGTACTCCGACCTACGCAAAAATAACTCATTTATCATTCAATTTCATGGCATATGATTACTTTCACTACTACAACTACAGCTGTTAAAACAAAGATTATTTTTAAACATAAAAACAATAAATAATTTAATCTATATTTTGTACAATTGCGTTTAAAAAAACGTCGAAAAACTTGACGGCATGTAAGCCTTGTTTTAACTGTTAGTTCTTTGTCATTGCCACGTTCTCACGTCTAGTGCATTAGCTGTTTTGTCATCAAGGAAAGCATTTTAAATATATTCTAATCCCTTCGTTACGTAATTAACTTCCTCAACATAACAGCTTAACACCATATATCAAATATAAAGATAACATCGATATACATACGAATATTAAACTATATAATTTAAAAATTGGTATCATTACATAAAAAAAAACAAGTTATATGTGATTTAAATGTAATTAATTACTCGGTGATACAGTCGATGAAGGACTAATCAAAGTTATCCTACATCTTTGTCAAAAAAAAAATCAAAAACTTAATTTAACATTTATTTATTAATGCCGGCAGTTTTTTATTAAGCTTTACCTTAAAACTCAAGAAAAAACCAAATATATAATAAAAACTTCAAATTTACATAATGAACACAATTTGATAACGCTTTTTGTACATGTGGCTTAGTTTGCTCTATTTTATAAGTTTTAACACTTACGTATAATCAATCAATAAATATTATATTTAAGACGTATAGAAAACCTTTTATTTTTTAAATGTGACTGCATTTTATCTTTTATTGTCAGTTTTTGCACTTACTTATTATGAATTGATGAATGTCTTGTTTAAGCTTAAGGTCCTAAAATCGCATCGCTCATAATGTAACATCTCAGTAACGTACTGAGATGTTACATTTTGAGTGTGATAGGTAAAGGCGACTCAACATGTAAACAAATAAATCAGATTATTTATCATGAACAGTCTTTTTTAATGGCTTTAAAATTGTTATGTTTATTTGGAAGAGGCTACCATATCCTTGACAGTTTGACCGCACCGAGGAAAAATTGGGTCCGGGATAACCCATATCAAAGACGGTTTAATTTAGTGGCAATTATCGGGAACGCATTTTTAATTTAGTTCCAATCCTTGCCACTTATGATAATGTATCTTTTGCTTTTAAACATGTCTGTGGAAGGAATTTTGGGACACATTTATATAAATTATGTGAGTTAAAATGTTTATTCTATTTTAATAAGACTAATCGAATATATAAATAAAATGTTATACAAAATGAACAAGTTCAATCACGTAACAAACAAAGGCATTGGATAAAAACATTTTCATAAATTTAACATCGGAGTAACAATATATATGCATAGTCGATCGTTTTTCGTACCGACGTCTATCACGAAGCGCACAATTCTTTCAGTTTCGACGATAAATAACTATTAATGGACGCAAACCACGAAAAGCAATCTCAACGGGTGGCAGTTAAGGGCCCCTCAGCTCACTTTATAATGAAAGTTCTAAATGAGCGCGCTTCAGTTTACGCAAAATACTATTGTAACAACAGGCCGTTAAAGCCCTTTATCGCTTGCAAAGTCTATGCACGACGACATTGTATAATTATTACTTAATAAAGTAAAATATTATATGATCAGCCATCTGCCATACAATGTTAAGCTATCGATAATTATCGCTGCCGCCGCTAGAACTTTATTAAAGCAACAAAACGTTATAACGCGCATTATTGCTGTTAATTCAGTGATTGGAGATTAGTGACGATAATCTTGTGCGTTGATGTCTAATGCACGGCGTTCATTGCTATTAATGAGTAATATGTTTTGGTGAAAAACATTTCAAACTTCAATGGAGGTCGTGTACTACAAACACGACATGAATATACACCGTCATCGAAGTAAATACAGTACGTGATAATCTCCTAATATTGCAACGTTAAGACTAATTGGCGTTGATGTTTGATTCGCTGCGTTTATTTAATCCGTCAAAAGGTGACGAAAAGTTCTTTGACGATTCATTATTGGCGATTATTTATAGTACAAAGTGTGCGTGTCAAGGGTGCACGGCCTTGTCGTTGTTAGTAAACATTATTCCGGCTGAATCCAGTGAAAAGCCCGATGTATGACCAGCGAATGCCGTCATCGTTGGAGTCGTGCCCGTCGTAGCCTTCCGCGCTGTGCTGTTCACAAAAACTGGCCGGACGAGCCGCCGGATGAGCTAACCCATCATAAGCACGACTCATCGATTGACTAAAAAATCATCTGACGAAATTAACAATTCCATCGGAACCGTATGCTTACTGACGCCGCGCGCCTTTGAATGTAATTTGCGATCGCTTCATAGGACCCGAATAGTTAGATCTGATGTCGTAATTCATACCTTCATATGGCAGAACCATATCCGAGTTCAAGACGAAACCTCGAATTGTAAAGCCTTTTACATTAAAAGGCTTTACAATTCGAGGTGGTGCTTAGTAAAAAAATAAAAAGCTACGTATAACGATTAAATGCGATATCATACAATCTAGTATTCGAAACGTGATAGCCTTCTAATTGCCAGATAGAGTTTCGTTTTTGTAGCATTACTTTTTCCGTTAAAAATAAGCGGAATTATAGTTAGTCACTTGACTAGCTTACTCATAATTTTGGGGAATTTTCAACTGCGATCACTTAATGAAAAAGCTTTCAACTGATAGAGCTTAAATAATTTTTTCTGGGTACACAATCATAAATCAACCCACAAAAAATAATAAAAAACTGATTTAACAGAAACTATTAATATCTTATAATGTTCTGCAATATAATGTTATGTTTAGGATTGGTTAGCGGAGTAAAAAAACGGCCGTTATGGAGTTTTAAATGCGCTCGTCTAACAATACGCCGAGGCAATCGTGATCATCTCGTTTATAAATACAACGAGTCTATAAGGAGTACGGTGAGGATCAGACAACACCCGGATGTACGAAATAATAAGCCTGGATGATGTCAACAGGATGACGTCTTCAAAGATCTCATATCAGGTTCGTTCAGCTCAATGGAATGCTTAAATTACACTTCTTCAATTAATATCATACGATCTAAAAGGTTGCCTACAATTTACACATAATTACATCATACCATAGACATGCCAAACTCTTTAATTGCCCGTGTCTATGATGTTTTATTGGTCATCACGCATTTCATTAAAAACATCACCTCATACCTATTGGAGCGATTTTATTGCGTTCGGAAATAGAAATAGCTTACAACTTCTTTTTTACAAAGTGTATAACATTTACTTTATTGCTGGACCTTTAATGCTTTATGGCGTTACTCATTTTATTAATGTAATAACTTAAGTATGTATCTTACTTAACATATGATTACCTTAAAAAAAAAGAAGTCAAAACTGCTAAGTTCTTAGTTTTAAAGTACTTTTTTAGGTACTTAGCAAAAGAATAATGAGAAGATAGTTATAAATATTTAATTTAAATTTTTACAACGATCAAGAAGAAAATAAAAGTAGCACATTAGTATTTGTGGAGAACTCGATTTTAATCTCGACATCTGCTAAGTATAGTGATGATATTCGTTAACTATGTAATGGTATGCAATCAATTCGGACATTGATTGACAATGTAATTGGCAACGATTTTTACGATACATTATGTATTATGTACGTATACTTTAGTACAATAAACTTACTCACTATTGGTGTCAGAGTAAAGCTTTCAGCTTATACTCAGTCTAGTATAAAGTAGTTAATTTTTAAATAATCTCAAAATAGAACTGTTTTTAATGAATTTTATATGGCACTCGTTTAAACCATTTTTAGCGTTCGTCGATGAAAAACGTATATAGAAATATGCTGTCGCTTTTTGTTGCAGTTTCAATTATTAAATAATAATATTTCTATAGTTTTATACTGTATGGGTCTTTATTCTACATGTAGTTATACAAACAATTTTACTTTTTGTTTAGAGCATTTCAAAACGTGATTTCCTATTCGCATTTTACCATATACTGCGTCTGCATCGGAACAGTTAACAGGGTGATGACCGTTCCAAGATCGTCAACATTAAAACATCAGTCATTTTTATAAATAAAACTATGAATATTGTAGTTATTTTATCTGTATTCGCGGATGTATCGCAGTCGGACTATTGCTACTAAATGTACAGTGACGAATGTTATAACGATTTCGGCGCAAGGAACTAATGATTTTTATGAAAAAACATTTTGCTGAACGTCGTTATATTTTGTTACTATTGCGGATGCTTATTTTATAATATTATTATCGAACCGCCGATGCTAATAATTTGTTTAAATTCAAATTTACATAGCAAATTATCTTAGTATGTTTTAATGTCCTGTGTAGCCATTATTGTTATAAAAAGTTATTATAATCATTCAAATTGCACGTTATTTACAGAATTAT
Organism: Lamproptera curius; assembly: GCA_029286875.1. NCBI lineage: Eukaryota > Metazoa > Arthropoda > Insecta > Lepidoptera > Papilionidae > Lamproptera > Lamproptera curius. The sequence goes on along the minus strand of JAGSMT010000121.1, from coordinate 1,197,432 downwards.
TTAATATTTAAAAAAATATTTCATAGTAATTTGCCTATTTATAATATATTCTTCAATCCAGGTCCCACTGGTTAAGCCAGCTCAACAGCGTCCAAATCAGAGAAACTACCAAGCGAAACATTAGTCCAGATATGACGTACCTATTTCAGTGCGTTTCGAAAGCGTGCAAAATTGCGTCACCTGTCGCGGCCCTTAGCGTAAACTCGTTCTACATATCGCTTCTAGAACATTACAGTTGCTCATCATTCATGTATATTAATGTCAATATATAGGTCATGACATCTTTAGAGCATACTTCTATTTTTTTAAATATATATGTGTGAAAATTAGATTTTAGGTTGCTTAAACTGCTGGTTACCTAATTAGATTAAAGGATAAAATTTTCTTTTATTTCTGTATGATGTGACTCAGACATTACGTTGTGGAAACGTGTCCGCTTAGGGGATTTTGAATTTGGTTACTACTAGCTTTCGTGCCCCATCTTACACGATGTGAGCATATATAGAGACGTAAGCTATCCGTTAAGTAATGTTTAAATTTTACGCTAACAAATATCCATACACATAAAGGTTTGAATATATAATGTTACTAGGATAAACAAAAATATAAAATCGCTCCAATCTGTAACATGTAATAATTAAGGCGTAAAAAGATTTGTTCTTTTAGGCTAAGAGTGCAGATAAAATAGTCTATAGCTAGGGTATGCGAACATCGTTTACATTGAATCGAATCGAGCTTCCACGAATTTTCTAAAAAAATCCGTAAATTTGAGTAACATCGAATACCATTTGGGAAATTTCAAATTATTTGAAAACATTAAAATCATCATTTCAGCCAAAATACAAAGCCACTACTGTACAAGAGCCTCCACTCTTATAGTATTCTTGTCTGATCCAGTAACGCCTTTCATCGATTGGCATGTGGCTGAATGATAGCAGTATTTCCGGTGGAAGGTCCCCTGTTTACAGGAAACCGTCTGGGTTGGTACTTGTGAAAACACTGCTGTGTTCCGGTTTAAAGGGCACCGTAGCCGGCGTATTTACTGGGTAAACGAGACTAACACCCTATGTCTCACGGTAGGCAGCGCGTTGGCGGTACCACTGGTTTTGTCAGCGTCGATGACCACTTCCCATCAGGTCGCCCGACTGCTCGTCTGCCTCCGTATGACATAGAAAAAAATGGCAATGATATTTAGCCTTTACCAAAAATAAATTATCTTTAAATAATTCGAATTGAATCATATTCGAATTTTACGCACAACCCTAATCATTACATAGGTATGTATGTTAATTTTAAAACAACTTTGTTTACAGCTATTAGTTGCATCTACGCACAAACATACGGTTGAGTCACATAAAATACAATATGACGTATAGTTTTACACGGGTTTTTTTTTACGTGACAAACAAAGGCAATAAATAATAAAAATATTATGTAACATTTCTATTTATTAAACCTTCATATCCTAAGGGTATTTACCTAACATTACAAACGAGGGGTTTTGGGTTCGAATCAGCAGGAAAGCACTTCGTGGTAACTTTCTTATTAGATTGGTTAGAGCGACGTGGGCCGATCAACCAATTACCCAAAAATAAAGTGACAATGAATGAATACAAAAGTAGTTTCCAGTTTTAAGGCATTATTGAGCAGTCGTTACAGGACCATTAAAATTTACTGTAACCTTATCTCACGATTGTGAAATTCTGATGTCATTTCCTTTGCCTAATGTGTTATTCAGGTTAATCTGGGTGAATTAGATGCCGACTTTATGATAATTTTAAAATAGCTTAGAAATATATTCTTCCTATTTATCGTCAGTAGTTAGTTATCGAGTTAAGACATGACAAGACACTCTTAAGGCTCTTTATACATAGTATCTATCAAATGATTTAGAAATATAATAAGCCAATAAGGTCATGTGTTATAAATAACGTATGTACAATATTTTTATACAATTCTACGCTTTTGATGTGTTAATATATAAAAAAACCATTCATGTTTGCATGATACTAATAAAAACCGTGTATAAACAGCATTCTATAATTGGTTTTCCTATTCAGACTTTACGATGTGCGTTAACATTGATGCGTCACGAATCAGCTCTTGAATACTCTATAGAAATACTAGATATCGGCTTCAATAAAATGGCGTAAATACACACTCTTCAGAATACTTCTCTTATCTTATTTTATAGGTAAACACTTAAGCATTTGCAAATTTGCTGAATAATTTTATATTATCTTAGCATTGGCTTTGCCTCACGGTTTTTCGCTTGGTAAATTATAAATTTTCTTATAATCTTCATCAGTCTAATGCTCGCCTTCTCTATTTGGGAGTTTTTGGACCGTATTCCGCCAAGCTGGTCCAATGCGGGTTTATGGGTGGTTTCATATTCATAGCTAAATGTTTTTAGTTGCTGTTCAAGGGATAGAAATGAAACTCAAGTTGTTGTTAAATCTTAATAGAGTGTGGAAGAGTGTTTAAAATTTTAAAATTTCTAACTATTTTGATTGCACATTTGGTAGCTGTTAAACAACTGTATTTAGTACGAATTACAGCCGCGCGGTGAGATGGCAGCCCTGTCGCGGACGTAACATACTCACGCGGCGGATGCGATTCGCTTTATACGCGGCGTGCCTCCGAGGACTACGGATTTAATATCACTTATAAATTCGTTCATGTGTAGCCGCCGCTATAATTGTAATTTATAATAGTAATGATCAAATAACATACTTAGTAAGTCTCGGTAAACTAAATACTTTTGGCTTATAACATTACAAACTAATACTATGTTCATCTTGCTTTGAAATATGCTTAAGCAATGCTTCAAATAGATTCCCATCGTCATTCATAACATTTTCACGATATTTACCTGCATTTTTATATTCATTTACAAAATACATTTAATTATCGCTTGACATTATTAAAATCGGTTATTCATTTCTTCCTTGGACATCTTACTTTGTCGCTATTGCCAAGTAAGAATAAATATCAGTATGTACTTGAGTAATATGTTCATAACTGGCTCCGAGCCTTGTAGTGTAGGCTTGCGTATTAGAAGGTTGTGGGTTCGAATCCTACGGGGACTCAACAACAACACTTGTGTTTGGTCGTCCACTCGTGTATATATTATCTCAATATATAAATAATGCATATATAATTTCTGTAACAAAGATTGGCCACCGTAATCTAAATTGATTTGTAGGACGTTATTATTTGTTCATTATAGTATATTTCATGTTGCACTATGTAATAAATGTTAAGTAAAGTTATAAAATTAAATGTTTACTATATTTTTCAAGTATTTTTAAAATATTAATATAGTATCAATCAATTCTAAACACTCAGACCGAAAAAACACTACGTTCAAGACACAATATTTTTCCCGTGGTGGGAATCGAACGCTTACCCCTAGGTCTACAGTCAGCACCAACCATTACGCTAAGCGGGTCAAATAATAATATTAACGGATGATATTAAAAAAAACAAGGAGGGAAAGAAGTATTGAGATTACTTTTCAGTTAAGTTTGACAAGTATGTACAAAAATGTGATAAGAAATTTATTTTCAACTTTAATTGCAGCTACAACTAATATAAATTATCTAGTTAATAATCTAGACTAAAACTCAAGCTTGTGATTATTCGATAGCAGTTGTCTAAATACATTTAACTACAACTATAAAAATATAGAAATCCCAATCCTGAAGTAAAATGTAAAAATAACGCCTGTAAAAATGTTTCATACATACAGATGTATGTATCTATCTATCGTATTACATTAGTCGCTATTTATACCTTATGATACATAACCGAAATATTACAAGCAACACGTTGAAATTGGTCAAATTATAACCAATTATGTTGTTTTTATAATGTCGAAAAGATTGCTTTATTTTATGTGATGCGGACATTAGTAACGCACCACAGTTTAATATGTAGTTTGGGTTTGATACTACAAAAACTTTTTGAATTGTTCCAAAAAAATATATTTGATATTTTATTTTAAAGGAGAATGCTTTAAGCATTACTGAATGGCAATAAAGTAATTAAACTGTAAGAAAATAATATGGATGAACTATTGTATAACTTTTTAACGAATTATCGAATTATTTATAAAAAAAGGTAGTATTAATACCAAGTAATTAATCGAAATACTTAAAAAACCGATTCCTGTAAACTGTTTAGAAAGGACTATTCAAGCACAGCCTTGTAATGAGCAAAAAAGTTTGGTATATTAAAAGATCTATATTTATTTTTGACCGCAAGTATACCATTTAACTTTACGAACCACTAAACTGTTGTGGCTTTCAACTGAAATGTCAGGTTCGCCGAGCGTGGAAAATGGCATAAGATTTCATTTAAAGTTTAAGGGCGGTCACTGCAAAATTTTAATCACACCAGGATTTATATTACACTTCAATAAAACTACGTCGAATTCACAAAAAAAAGCAATGAACGAAATTAAACTACTCAAAAATATAACAGATACAGTGATGGTGATATATAACATCCTTATTTCTTTCATCTGATATTTATGTCTTTTAGTTACAAGTAGCTTTGTTTTACATTATACAAATACATGATAATAGTACCCTTCAGTATTCTAGTTAATGTGTGTAAGACCTACGCAAACTAAAATCCATAACAATTAGTCGAAAAATTTACTTTAATAGTATTTTAAGTACAAAATGTTATTTACTATTTCGTTTCCAAATTATATGCTGTCGACTTCTAATTGTATTAGACATAAACTACTTTATACTTTCTGTTTAGACGAGAAAGTGATTGACATTCACCTAAGTAAAGTCAATTACGTTTTATTAATGGTATAGATCTGTTTTAGTATAAATTCAATGGCTGACTGAATGATTACTTCTTTGACAAGAGACTAATTATTAACAAACTTTCAGCCTATAATTTTTTTTTCATTCATTAAATCATCATCATCATCATCATCATCATCATCAGCCTTTAATAGTCCACTGCTGGACATAGGCCTCCCCTAATACACCCCTATCCATTAGGGGGTTTTTGGACCGTAACCCACCACGCTGGTCCAATGCGGGTTGGTGGGTGGACCGCCTTTTTACATGCCCATCCGACGCATGGATCATCTTACTTTTCAGACAATTGGGTGATCGGCCCAAATCGTCCTAACCAACTAGGAAACAACAATGAAAATTTGTTGAGTCCCCGCAGGATTCGAACCCACGACCTCCGGTTTCTAAAGCAAACGCTTATACCACTAGGCTACGGAGGCAGTTATTCATTAAATATAAACTTATATCCTCTTATTCAGATTTTTCGCGTTTACTCTTTATATATTATTTCACTAGGTCTCAAATTCTTTCCAGCGCCCATGCATGCATTATGATCGGTAAAATTTTAAGAACATTCGTAAATAAGCGGATTTAATATGTATAGTAATCGCGTAAATAGAAGAAATAATAATACCTTGAAATTTATAATAAAAAATTGTAGAACCCATGTAATGAAATCAAAATTTCTCTAAAACGTACACAAGAGATCTTTCATTATTTTTAACAAAGTAGATCAATCATTACCTCTACCTTATGTCCTCCTTATGCAATAAGGGAATTAATGAAACAAACAAACGAATGTATTACGTACACATAATGTTACGTGTAAATATCCGTAGAATCATATTAAAAAACTAAGTAAAAGTGATGAACGCAAAATGTCAATATAAAGACCTTCAATAAATATATTATTATTCCGCTCATTTATTAAAAAAAAGTCGTGCACCTATTTAGGCCAGTACGAGTTAAAACAAAAATTTCTTACACTTTTTATTGCTCGGGTGCGTTAAAAATAAAAGTATTAATTTGAAAGTCGAACGTCTGAAAACGTCAGAAGTTTTTTTACAAAAGCTAGTTGTTTATCATCGGCTTATATGAAAATAAACCTGTGGAGATTTTGATGAGAGTATAATTTTTCGTATGACATTTTTTAACTGTTAAGCTTGCCGAATGACGCAAATATATGCAATTAACAAAAACTCGTGAAGGGTAATGTAACTGCCTTCTACTCTTCGCTCTATACTTATAAGGTAGTAATTTAAAATAATTATGTTAACAAATATTAAAGTTTATCTTTTCTATCTTTAATCTATCAATTATAGACCCTAAACTGAAGAAGTTAACGATGAATACTCACTGATAACTCTTATTTTTGCCGATATATATTAGAATAACAAAAACTTATAAACATTTTTAATAATTATTAAAAGCCTAGCTAGTGACTTTTTCGCACATGCACCCTTTTTTACGCTCCGAATTAAGGATAAGTCGAAATAAGGATACAAAGGATAGTGTTAAAAAACTTAAAATTTAAGAAATGTTTAGCAAATTTGACACCCCATATTACTGATTTTATTATTCTTTTACTACTAAGATCTTTCATATCACACAAGAAACCGACCAACATAACAAAACGTTACAGAAGGCTTTTTATTTATTATTACAGTAAACAAAGAATAATTCAGACGTTAAATTTAGGACCACTTACATTCATTTCGGGGTATGCGATTTATATAATACCTTGTTCAATCTGTGACAGATGTTCCCGAATAGGTTTCCCTTTGTCGTAGTGGTAGGGCTCAGTACAGTAAAGGTGAAGGGCGTTCCGCCCTTCCTGTTGTCCGCAACCAAGATGCAGTAGCAGGGGTAAAGAATGTAGGTAATTCGTGGGCCGCTCTTCCTATCCTCTGCGACTTAGCGGGACCCCACCGCAGATGTGGAGGGGCCGTGGGTCATTTTTGCATGCTGTTGTCGATCTCTCCTATTTCTGCGGCTAAAACGGGGCTGGTAGTAGTACCGAATGAGGGTTCTGCGCTGGAAGCTTGAATAATCTATTTCTTTTGGGTCCTATTATAACAGATTCGGGGGAGTTGTTACCCAGACAAAGGGGCCAAAACGAAAGGCGGGCATGTCTCGATCCACCCTGAGGTGAAGTGGACCGTGGGCCCGGGACGGGGCTGGTGGGGTCGCAGCAGACTACAAAGAAGTTCCTATAGATAGATGATGAAAGGGTGGGGCCTTTCATCATCACCATCATTAGCAGCCTTTATCCGTCCACTGCTGGACATAGACCTTTTTCGAGATGAACGCCAATACAGCCGATCCCCGGCTACTTGCTGCTTACTTGAACTGGCTACTGCTCGGATACCGGCATGCCACCTAGTCGGGGTTGACCAACGAACCTTAATGGCCACCGGTTCCTCTTACTAGATGAACGACCCACTGCCACTTCAACGAGCTAATCTATGCACTATGTCGTTGACCTTAGTTATTTTCTTTCCTCCCTTAAGCTGCCGAAGACCGACTTACCTCATCAAAGCTGGCGTAAAGAAGCTCGCTGGAATGATGCCGAGTTAGACTAACACGAGAACCGTTAAATCAGTCATTAGGTTGAGGAAACTGCGACGCGAACAATTTGCGATAGAATTCCTCTATCTCCGATAAGATCAGTCAGTGTCAGTTACCAGTCAGTGATCACTTCCAGTTTTGAACTGATAGAGACATTCCTAAACACGTGTTCCAGTCCGTCATGATGTAGTCTTGTTTCTAGTCACAGTGTCAGGACTCTGCCATGTCTACTTTCTGTGAGGCTTCTTCTTAAAATATGAACTCGTTAAAAAGAGCCCTTCCTTCTCGAAGAAATTGACCAGCATCTGTCCCCTGTGATTTTGACTACCGATACCGTGATATCCTAAACACGATTTAATGCCTGTTTGTACTCCCACTTTGGCATACAATATTTTTTATACATATAGTGGGCCTTGTGGGTGTTATGCAAGGCCTGGAGACATCCTCGTAACTGGCCTCCACTTCATCGTGAGGGCGGGCCGAAGTGGGCGCCTACACCTGTCTCCTTTGAGGGAATACCTATTAGTGAGTTTAAGAACAATTTACGCTCGGATATGCCTTACTCCCTCAGTAAGGCAGATCCGCCGTCAAGTGGGCGGTGGGTTTGTCACATCCCTACGCCGCGAACCTCACCCTTTAGGGGCAGGAACAACACGGTAGTTTAATTCGGTGCGAGTCCGACATAACCATTCCTTGACCCCGTGAGTATATAAGGGCATTTTCCCAAGTAAAATGAAAATATGTCATCCCATTAACCTCACTCAGCAGCTTAGTACTCAGTACCTGCGGCAGGATCTAGGCAAAAAAGCGAAGAGAAATCTGAGTAGCCTAAGGTGTAGACCTTGCCATGGAAGTTGCACCAAAAGAGCTGATGAAGAATGTTCTTAATAACCCAAGGTAAAGTAACGAGAGAGGCATGTCGGTATTCCATTGGTCTGTCTTTCATCATCATCATCATCAGCCTGTGTTAGTCCTTCGCTAGACAAAGGCTTCCCCGAATGCACGCCTTATCTATTAGAGGGTTTTGGACCGTATCCCACCACGCTGGTCGAATGCAGGTTGGTGCCTGGACCGACTTTTACATGCCCATCCAACGCACGAATCATCTTACTTTTCAAACAATTAGGTGACCGGTTTACATTTGAACAAACGCCCTTGCCACTAGGCTACGGATGCAGTAACCTTGCTAATAAGGCATATGAAATACCTTGGTAGGCACCAAGTAGGCAGTGCAAGATCGCCATAACATCCTTTTTTTGCCATCGGTAAAATATAGTTTACGCATTACACGCCGTCTAATAGAGGGAGCAGCTAGGATATGTGGAAGTCTCCGTCAAAGACAGAACGGCCGGTATACCCAACGGTTGCTACTTTCTGATGTTACTTTGGCCGGGGCTGCGGGACCATGTGACAGTCTTCGGCGACCCCAGCGACGTTTTCGCCATAGGTCTCCTACCTACGGTTGAGCCACCCGACGGCAGACCTTCTTGCCAGCCGTGCAGAGGCTCAACACACACACAAAATCGTATATTTTTAAGCCCAGCACTTTGACTATAATGTCATTTGAAAATTATTGCACTCAATTGTAGTTTTTTTTATACAATATTTTCTTTTATTTCATATTTATTTCAACTTTATACACAAATTGTACAGAGGCGGTTCGGGAAAAAAAATGAGTTAAGGAAGAATACCGCCTTGAGGAATATCAGATTTAAGGTAAAACCGACAGAGGGCAACAAATACCATTTCACTACTTTCTCCGAAATCATTAAATGGGAAAGGACTGCAAAGAGAACTTCGTAAGCGACGGTATTGAAGACATTCGTAAAGTCTATAAGCGGCAGAACTGTGACCATGGTATTCATAAACGCCATTATGTCGCCAGACATATTGTGCAGGGCAGTAGTAGTACTATGTCCATGCCTAAATCCTAATTATAATAGACTAATCAGTATGTTACAGAATATGAAGCCAAAAAGTTAAAGTTTGTTTTTAGATGATCTAAACTAGAAGTAGTAGAAAAATTGTGGACTGGAGGACTGTGGAAAAAACTAATGGACTTAATAAAGGTTGCCGTTCTCGATTTACCGATACCGAAAGATCCTAGAAACTTTCAGATGTTGGCAGCAGAATAACTAATTAAATTGTCCTGAAAATAACGCCGCAATGCTAAATATTGCGTATCATCTGATTACGCCGATTCCGTGCTAATATGTATGCAGACCAGTTTTCAGCAGTCCGTTCCAATTAAAATTTCCGGAACGTACGATTTCTGCGTCTCATAGCAATGCGGATTCCTTTAGTTAACCATGGAGCATGGATGTCTATTCTACATCATGGACGTCTTCTAGGGTCTAGGTTTAGGAGGTTTTTCGATATAAGAAAGGAAAATTTAATCACGGACACAAAAACTTAGGGTTGACCATGAAAGAAAATCAAAAGAAATAGATGACAGGATCAAGTCAAGCCAAGTATCTTCACCGGAGGGGTTATCATGTGTGGCTTGAAGTGGCAAAACATGTTGAGAACTCGACTCGACAGTATAAAGGAGTTTAAGGGTTCGTTGCAATTTAGGTAAGCGGAGATTAATGTTATAATAACCCATGATAACAAAATGTACATACTGTGAACCCAAAGTATCTAGAACCAACTCAAAATCAGTGAAATAGTCTGCCCAAATGCAGACTATTAGTCTGACGGACAGTAAACTACGGCTAAACTAATTTTGCACGTTTAAGTGTAACCTCAAGAAAGATGTACTCTGCGGAGGCTGTGTAATTTGGGGAAGATGAAGCTACGATTTTGCAGAGAAGGTTGGATCTAAGGCCTATTGCAACGGTCATTGCGTATAAGAATAAATTCAGGAAGAGATTATAAAGTAGAAGGCAGGTGCGGTTTGATCCAAAACGAGCGCATGTTTGAATGTGAAAACTCTTCAATGTATATAATAATAATGTCCTCTTAGTCGATTCTGACTAAGGTGACTCATCTATATAAGAGACCAGCCAACTGCGCAGGAGATATTATAGTGCCTAATCAAAGCGCCAACACAGGTGCATTCCCTCTTCCTTCACTGGCATAGTCCATTGGGACAGAAAACTGACACGAGCGGAGAGATATCAGGCGCAGGACCGACTTTTTATTTGCCTATCCGAAGCATGGATCATCTTACTTTACAGACAATCGGGTGATAAGCCCATCATTGCCATAAGCAACTAGGAAACGACATTGAAAATTTGTCGAGTCCCCGCAGGATTCAAACCTCTGCCAAGCCCAATATATAAATATATTAATACGACAATTACATCGACAGAATTATGAACCTAAAATTTTATCAAAACCATTTTGTTATCGAACTCAATAATGTTTAATTTTTTTTAATCAATGATTTGATAAATTAGTTTAATTCGACAAGTCAATTTTAATACCTTTAGTATTCTTTTTTGAGTAAGAAACGTGAAAAAATTTAAAAGTTTATAAAACGCTAAGTTTTCAATTATGCCGGTATCAAGAAAATTTCAATAAAATACACCTAGGCAATCACGACAGTCTTTCTGACAAAAGTCGGCCATATGCACGAGAAATATTATAATACATTAATATATGCACAGGCACAGGTGAACTCCCTATTGTTTTACTTTCGTAGCCCGATGGTACAGATTATCGTCACGACTAGTGAGATCAGCACATGGCAGACTTTTGCCTACCCATTCGATGCACTTTGCATATTTAGATATTCTATGACATTTCTTTAAACTAATGTAATTTCAACATTCGAATTTTTATATCAGCATTTTATGTAATCGTCGTACAATTGCCGAATTAGGATTTTTATCTTGATTTCGGTATTAGAAAGTAAGATTATACATTAGCCCACGTGTTTTAAAAACCCTTAAGACAATATATATTGTCTGTGCTATTAGAAAATTTTATTTGCGTCCGCTGTTGCGCACGATAACAGGCGCGACGTGGACCGTCCCGAGTCACCGGCGAACGGTACAGCGGTACGTAAAATTTTCCGATTGATTGAATAAAGAAAGTGGACAATGCGATGATAAACACAAAAAGCGTCCGCCGGCACGCGCACCACCGCGCATGTGTCGTAAATAAGCCGGCCCCGAGCCTCCGGCGAGATGCGCACGGTAAATCGGTGTAACGGTGCTTTTACAACCTCAGCACCGCTGCGCGCATAGCCTCGCCTCGGAACATTGCCAATTCCCATTGCTCAAGTCTTTACATCGGAATTTCTCACTTGTACGACCATAAATAGATTTACTATTCATTACGTTTTATAGAAACTCATAACCGCTGCCCGGGCTGCGTTCCGTGAAAAACCTTTAATAATTGATATATGGACATGGGTCGCGTAAAACGCAGCCCTAAACTTTAACAGCCCGCCGTCCCAACAGTTACTCAATATGGCGACTCGTATAAAAGCAATTTATGCAGATGCCTTTGTTTTTAATTTGTTTTGAATACATTTAACTATAATGAATTCATTGAAACTTGATTTTTTTAAAGTATGCATACAAACTATAGACGGGTCTTGGTGCGTTTTGAAAAGCAATAAATTTACGAATGACACCTCTCCCGACTAATATTTATTACAAGCCGCTCTGAGGAGTCCATTGTACCATATGAGCCACATTCAAAGCTTATATTTTACAGCACATATTTCAACGATTTGAAGGACTTTAGACGCTTCGATGTACAAACGGCCTCTGTTGGTGCATCGGAGCTATCTGCCCATACTGTTAGCCAGTATAATAGATAAGTCGTTAAATCTAATTCTGTAAGGCAGGAACGAGCCTTTCCCAAAGTTACGGCTCTATAAAATAAATCCTACGCAATGAAAGATTCCCGTATATGCAGGAAGACCAGGCGCAAAGGGTAAGTATGACAGTAAACTACCAATAACTGAATTTATTACACAGGGAAATGGAAACACACATCAGAAGTAATCAATGTTTATTAAAACATCATGATTAGGACAAAAAAACTAACGGCATCAAATTTATTTCCAAAATGAAATGAAAAAACTTCGTTACAATATTTTCGAACTCTACATTAGGTAGCTATTATAATTCATTATTTTGTTTTATACAATACTTCTCATCCTATCTAAAATGAAATCAATAACCAGTTAAGTGTACCATCAAACGTATTGCAATATTGCAAAACTTATCTATATAAGAATAAACATTTGTCATTGGAATATTTCACGATAAAAATGATTATTTGTATATTACAGAATATCCTGTATAATCTTTCGTATAATTCAACAAAAAAGGCATGTATAACACGTGTCAATTAGTCGTGATGGAATATCATTTTTTTTTATTATTATTATTTTTAATTACATCTCTTATCTCTATAAAATTCATCTACATTAGCACTGCAGTCCTTCGTAAAGTTTTAGTGAACTATAAAAATACTCGCAGAAATTACACAAGTACATTTCTTAAAAACATATACATAAGTAAATAAAGAATATAATGACACATCTAGGCAACGGACATTTAAAACATTGCGATATTGACGAATGAATAAAAGTGATTAAAAATTCATGCATATTAGTGTGGCGATCGAAATGAGCGATTTCGTTATATATAGTGGAAAGGAAGCTTAAGCATTTTGCACATACAAAATAGAGAACATTTGTGTAGCGTTAAACAACTTATAATAATAAAAAAATATACTCAGTATGATACAAAAAAAAGGAAGTTAAAATAAAAAAAAATAGTTCAGCATCACTAAATCAACCGTTATATAACATAATAATCGTAAACGTATAAAATGTATATGAAAAGCAAATAAAAAAAAACGGTACAACGAATAACAATGTAAAAACAAACACGGCCGTAGGAACACGGGGGTGGAATCCTAAAGCTCGTAACAAAATGTACTTTACAGTTGGATCGTTGCTATCGGTGTTTAGTTTAATAATATTATCTTATCTATTCAATTCCTATACTATACCAGGTTCAGACAAAATTCGGAAATTACGTAAGCAAAGCCCGATGACAAACAATGCACGAATGGCCGCCATATTGGTCGTTTGACGTTTGGCGTCTAACACGTTTTTCCGAGGATGATTTCTCTATATATCTTCGTTTACATAAATTCCACGCCTTATTTGAGTGTGGTACAGGCACAAGGGCCGCGCCTGAAGCGCTCTGTCCGAACGTTATTAATAGCATTTAGCGTCGGCGCGACGTCGATTCGCGTCGCCTTAGCGCGTCCGTGTCGTTGGTTGGGCGCGAGTCAGTTATGTCCACTCGTTGTGTCGCCTGGTCCCTGCGCGGTCTGCAACAAAGGAACACTTTACCGAGCCATACTTGCACCTCAGCCAAAGAGCACAAGGAATTAACGTAAAATTAGTACGTAAAACTGTTGACAATAGCAGCAAAGTGGCGGCACACGTCTAGCGGTCTTATTCATGATACGCCAGCTCGGCTAAATGGTCAGAGACATTTAATGTTGCTCCAATGTTCGTGGTTTGAATTCCTACTACGGGAAAAAAAAATTGCGAGAAAAACATTGGGTTTTTCTTGTGCCTGAAAGTTTGTATCTATACATTACATTAATTTACAAAATAAGAATAAGTTTACGTATATGCCAATCATCTAATTTCAATATAAGCTTTGCTTAATTTCGAACTTGATGGTGTTGTGTTTTCTCAAAATATTTTTTTTTTATTTTAACTGTTACCACCAGTTTTAAATCCCTTTATTGCTATTGGTTACATTGTTTACGAAAATTCTTACATCTCTTTGGCTCGGGTATACGTTTAGTCTCGACCTATTGTAATAGCCAAAAGGTGGCCGCGACCGATACACACAGTTTCGATAACTGTCCGCCGACGTATTTTATGGCCGCCCGTTCTATTCGGGCTCCTCTAGTCTTGTAATTTATTCAATTTATTTATGATATACAAAATCGGACAATGACGACGGGAGATAAAAATGGAATAAATGAACGCGTTTATCGGTCGTCGTCCGAAATGTGTGCACACGGGTTTAACAGTTATAACACAAGACAGAAAAAAAACATATCTGGGTTACGTAACGTTATAAGGCCATTATACAGTGAAATTTGGCGGACATTTTTTTTTGGCGGCTGGCTTTTTATCAGCAAACGTGTTAGTGTCCTGTATTTTTTATAAGAATACACACGTTTAGAACAAGATATTTATTGAGACACTTTCTGTTTTTTGTATGTTTCTAATCGCCTAGTCTATCTTGTTTTGTAGCCAGTGTCACGCTATATGAGACTTATTTGTACTTATATTATTCACCATAAATTACCAATATATTCTACAACAATAACTTTTTACTTGCTTTGAGATGGACAGTTTTTGCCTATGAGAATTCCGCCGTAAAACGCCCTCTCAAATGCATTCATCAGCTTAAGACGTAGGATGTTACCTCTCCATTACCAAGTCATTACACTAGTTACGGTGTTCCTTGAACCGGAACACAGTAGTGTTTTAAAGGTAGGAAACTTGGACCGTAAACTTCCGTATCGAATATAATCACCCGTACATCATTAATAATTACTAAAAATCTGATACAGTCCCACCCCACCGGGTCATTGACCGCCGTTGTCTTCATGGATATATTTTACCGCTTTTTTTTATTTGCTCGCAAATAGACAGGATACTAATCTAGCGGTGTATACATAACACACAAAAAACTTAACAGTGATCAAGGCAATAAACGCGGATAATTAAGTGAAACACCGTTAAATGTGTACACGGCGGTAATGTGAACTCATTTGCGACGAATTAAAACTGAACCGGTGGAGCGTTAGACGCAATGGAAAATTAACAATATCTTATGCCAAATTGGGTATGAATATGTATTAATAATAACGTTTTTCCTTTCTTCGAGAAACTTAAGTGTTTGACACTGGCCAATTGATCAATTGAGACGATAGAACTTTGATTATTGCTTATTTTTTATTGAAAAAAGAAGAGTCCACCACAATTCCGCACTTCCTTTAAAAAATAATCAAAACTCACATATCCTACAATAACATTGTCCATCCATCCCATTATTGTTGCTCGTCAAAGCAGATGTATAAATAAATATCATATCAGCATTGCACTGTCGGAATTTATTTATTTAACACGACAAAATGGTGTTGCAGTTTGTTATGCTAGCTATTTCCTGCTAGGTCTATAGAAGTCTTCTAGAAGGTTTAAAGATTCCAAAATTATGACACCAACATCCAAAATAAAACGTACAGCACACAAAGGGCAGCGTAAAACATACGCTAAAAATTGCATGATGATGTTATCTTTGGTTCAATTTAAATTTAAATTCAAAATTATTCAAAATTAGAATGATACATTCACCTATTGTCATAAAAACCTAGTTCGGAAAGAGACGCCTTTGACCTGAGAAGAACCGACGAAAGAGACTTAGCGGGACTATTTTTATTACAATAATATTAAAACAGTTAAAAGTATATAATTATCATCTTATTGAAAAAAACCTAGAGCGAGCATTTCATTATCAGTGTGTTATCACTTTCATTGTTACCTTTAACACCAACATTCCTTGACATTTTAAAATTTTTGTAGATTAAATTTTTCGATTTTAATAAAATCCAAAATGTCTCAAAAATATTTAGATATTCTTCGCAGTCTAGTTCCTAATATACTATTTTTAATACATAAAATAATTTACAAAACTAAAAGCATAGCCCGTACTAGGTCTACGGCTGCAAAATATTTTTGCCGTAGCGGGAATCGAACCCAACTCGACCACTAAGTTAAGCGGGTCGTCAACTAATCAAGTTACTTACTTTAATATCGTTACTTATTTCAGCAGTAGTGTCCTCGCAGCGAAGACCCGCCCACTGTACGAAGGAGGGCAGGTCCCTCGTGGGCAACTCGGCCGCCAGCGCCTTCACGCGCAAGTTGCGGTCGTCGGTGAGCAAGACCACTTCGCGCATTCTACGACCGACCTTTGGCTCCCCACTCTCTTCTGGCGCATCTATAATAACACATCTCATTAGTACTCATTAGTAAATACACATAACTTATAATAATGTCCTTTCGAGCCGATTACAATGAATAACGCCGATATATATTTCATATTAGCAATATGCGCAGGAGATACTATAATGTAAAGTACGCGCACAAGCAGATACAAGTAGAAGTTACTCAGGCTAATTTTTTAAGAAAATATATGAATTTTTTTTATATACTACCGATACGCAAACGAAGTCGCGGGCAACAGCTAGTTTATCATATACTGCACGTTAAAATGGAACAAAAGGAGAAGTATTTAGAAAGAATGTGACATCGAATGCATGACCGTGTGATCACCGCGGGTGGCTTCGTTACGTAATGCAAAAAGTGCAAGTTCGTACGCACTGAGCTCAAGCGATGTGTGACGTACACGCAGGATGCACTCGCTATGTATGATAAGCAATATCATTAAAAAAAAAACTTTTAGTTCAGTGAGAATACCTTACTAATGTATTGCAAAGTAATCACAAAAAATCTTTACAGGTAATAAAAAACCCTTAGGTGATAATAAAAAATAAAAGTTACAATATTTTAATATATAGTTGATATATTAAAAATACGATGTTTTCTAACATTTATAACGGCAAAGTGATCTTTGTGAGTGAGAAACAATGACAGAGAGACTTTGAAATGGCAACATTGAATGCTAGAGTTTAATGTCTTACACTAATAGCGCCAAAATTGAACACATTACAATTTGTGGACCACCACCATATATAATACCTTCGCCATGTTTATCAAAAAGAAACACGCCTGCGTTTGCATTTTGACTTTAAGTATAGTGTAATTAAAGGGCAACCGAGAAGAAACATTCAACGCCTCAAAGCAGCACGCGGACTCGCGGTGTCTTACGCTGCAAGTCTGCTGTTCTGATTTAAGACCAACAATAATAGTCTTAGGTCTCACGCAGCAAGTCTGCTGTTTAAGTCATTAAACAACAATAATATAAAAATGAGCGTTACAAAAGAGACTGCTATCAACCGCTGACTTATTACACTACATCTGTATTGTCATTCTGTATATTCTGTCACACATGACGTACTGGGCGTGTCCGAGTCGAGGTTCGCGTGCAGGTTGAGCGCGGTGGCGAGCACGCGGTCGTCGTTGGAGGCGCGCGGCCGGTCGCGCTCCGCGGTGAAGGCGCGCGACGCGAGCAGCGAGCCGCGCGCCGTCGCCAGCCGCACGCCCGCCGCGCTGCCGAGCCACGCGCGCGCCCCCGACGCCGCCTCGCCCACGCGCGAGCAGCGGCGCAGCCCTCACCGGCGACACGCGGATGTCATTCGTGATTATAGTTTAGAATAGCTCGACCACTTGCACAGGATTGTTCCGTGATCATGAAGAGGCCGAATCGTCGGAAATAAATGTGAATATTTAACGCAAAAAGTCCATAAAAAGTGGATTTGATATGTGTATTAATTGATTAAAGAACTGAGTGTTGGTTAAAGCGATTAAATGTTAATTGGTCACCTGACACTAAGTGATACACTGTATCCATAAGAAAAGCAGCGTATCGTAGTTAATTTTAGTCACTGAAAGTGACATTTATTTGATTCAGTCACTTCTATTCATCGTCTAGTGATCACGCGACATGTATATCTATTAATATTAACAAACTACAAAAAAATCTAACAAAGTAAAAAATTACTCGATTTATTCTCAACGGAACCCAAGTGAATCGAATCTTCCCACTGATTTGGTGTAAATAATCATCAATAACAAAACAATTAATAATAAAACAGTAATTACGCTAACTACGGTGTTTTCACTAGAGGCAGATATAGGCACCGCAATACTTCCGCAGACATACCTACCTTTTAAAGTGTAGTCTTAGCAAAAAACTAAACCCAACAAAGTGAGCTTTCCCATCATACCGCTTCTCATTATAAAGAATGTCCGATCAATGAACCAATACGCATAAATTACATTTTTTTTTATTTATCGAGCTTCGTCACTAATAAATGGGTAAACCCTAGAAATCTTAAGGTCTTAAACTGTAAGAACAAACCTTTTCGCAGAATTTGAAAATAATATAAGGAAGACTTTAAAAACAGCATGTTTTTGATACACTTATTTCGGAAAACTTGAACTTTGAAGCAAAATGGTATACTCTTTTTGTTTTAATGTTAACTCGGATAAAAGAACTTGTTATAATCAATTTAGATTATAAGACTGTAAAACATGGAGCTATGTAATGACTTTTTGAATTAACTGTAATGGAAAAATTATTTTGGACTTTTTATTTTTGATAACTTTATTTAGTGCGTTAGGGGATTTTTTGACATATACTTATTTTACTGTAAAGTATATATCATAATAGACCTGTGGGCCTTTTCACTGATGATCTCGAGTCCAAACCTTAAATAAATGAGGAACGGTGGCAAATTAATTACTAGAAAATGATTTCGATCCGTATGGGCAGAGCACTTACCACCAGATAAGTGTCCTGCATATCCCGTTGTTTTATTAAGAAATAATTACATAAAACGATGGAAAGTGACAGACAAACTCACCGACTAAAGGCACTGCAAGTGTGTACGGCTGTCCGGGCGCATCCGATATCGCCTTCAGCAGGGGCAAGTGGTCTATGAAGCAGTTAGTGTCGGGTACCAGCCAACGAGGGCGCACCTCCACCTCACCGGAATTCGTACCGCCGGCCATTTCCTGGTGAACATAACACTCGCTTATAATACACCGCTAGGCGCAGCTGTTAGTGGTCCTGACTGTGACGCTAAATGGTGTGGGTTCAATTGCCTATATGGAAAAATATTGCTTGATGAACTTAGTGTTCGTCCCGGGTTTGAATGTTTGAATCTATACGTATCTATTTACAAAACAAAAGTAAGTTTTATCTGTAGTCAAATTTCCATTGTACAAGCTTTGCTTTGTGTAACTAGATGATGTTTTGTTATGCGTTCGGAAATATTACTATTATTATATCGCGGATTTTCCCGGTCGATAGCCTGTGATACTAACCACGATAAATATCTTTTATAAATATGGAGGTAAAAACTAAGCCGGAAACTCCCATTAGTAAGTCGTTCTTTGGACGTTGAAAAATATTAATGGGAAGTTCCCTCGCTCCAATGAATGTCGTATGAGGTGAATCACTATTGTGACGTACAATCGCCTTTAGATTTCACAATCTTATTTGAGTCATTGAATGTATTAACTTTACAAAGGTGTTTGAAGTTCTAATTTTAAATCTAAACGATTAGAACCAGAAGTTTGCCACTAATATAATATTTTTTTTTTACTGCGTCCGTAACCTAATTGTATGGGCTTGCGCTTTAGAAACCGGAGGTCGAGGGTTCAAATTCTTGGGAACTTAACAACTTTTAAGTTGTTTCCTATTCGGTTAGGGCAATGCGGGCTAATCGCCCGATCGCCTGTGAAGTAAGTTAATCCATGCGTCGGATAGGCATGAAAAAAGTTGGTCCTACGCTGCTGCCACCTTAATGCTGATCTCCCCCCGGTTGTGTCTATAATCCATCCCATTGAAATATGAGAGTAAAGGAATAGGGAGTGCATTTGTGTTTGTGCGTACACTTGTGCACTATAATATCTTCTACGCAGATGCCATTTCTCTAATATAAATCGGCCGCCGTCGCTGGACATTACTAATTTAAAATAATTATTTTTCTAACACATTGCTTTTTTAAAAGAGGTAGCCCAAGTTACTCCCAGTTACATCAGTTAACGTTAAGGAAAAATCCGGTCAAAATCGGACCATCCATTCCAGAGCTTTAGCCAGAACAAACAGACAGACAGGCAGACAAAAATAAAAAAAAATAGTTTTATTATATGTACTCAATTAAAAACGGTAATTTTAATGTTACCGACAGTCACTTCAAATCCATTATCAGTACAGATATAGATTTAATGAACCGCGCACCTGCATCCGCTGCCTCCTCCGCTCCAGCGTGGCCTTGCGCGACTCGAGCTGCTCCTTGCGCCGGAGCAGCCTGCGCGTGGCCTCGTCCGCGCCCTCCGCCACCTCGGGCGCGCCCTCGCTCAGGCTGTGGGGCCCGCTGGCGGAGCCGCACGCGCTGTCCTCGTCGTCGGAGTCTTCGGGCTACGGGAACAAAATTGTTATATCAAACCATATAACCATTTACATGTTCCTCGATTGAGAAGTAGCAGTGAAATATTCACTATATTTGAAGCTTTAAATACTGATTGAAATAATATTCGAATAACTCAGACGATATGGACAAATTTCAATCAAACTCGACCATCGTACTTTTGCTTATAGGCCAGATTACCATATAAGTTTCAATTAATATAGGGATAAAGAAAACATAATAGATAATAATCAAGTACCAGATTCTGTAGCGGAGGGAAGTGAGGCTGAGATTTTTGCACCGCACTCACGTAACGCGGCGACGCATCCGTAGGATATTCCAGTTTCAATACAGGCGGCTCGACCCCCACAAGATACCTAAAATAATTATATATATAATACATCTGAAGCAAAAATAATGCAATACCCACATATTATATCAACATATAAAACTTTGTGGAATAAAGAATCGAAAACGAAAATAAAGATTTACGCGGTTATCTCATTTTTTCAAATGCCTTTACATGTACTTAAGAAAAAATTAATAAAAAGTTATCGTTCCGAAATAAAATTTATAATTGCAATTTATTTCGACTTGATATCGTATATGGCATGTGAGTTATCATGGCAATAACAAATGCCACTAGTTACTAGCAGCAACCCAAAGGTATAAAATTGCTTTGGATGGATTGTTTAGATGTCTGGCGTCTCACACAGTAGCTATAAAAGATGTTCTTCACATTTAAAGTCTAGTTTCTACACCATCCGGGAACGGAGGAACGAATTATCTATCTACAACTAAAAAGGAAAAGAAAATGTTTTTTCGCGACAATTCAACTGGAGGATTTCAGTAATTAAACGCCGATAGCACTTAGTTAAGAAGTCTTCTATGGAACAGTTAAAGGTCTTCCATTTTCGTAAAGATTCCTACAAGTAACCATTGGGTCAGTTTTGAATTCAACCAGTAACACTCGAAATAATGTTCGCAAAGCATTTGACATCTAAAACCCACTGTGATAAACTATCACTCGACCGATGGATGATGCGTTAATTTTGAAAATATTATCAATGGTTAATTTAGAGATTTTACGTTAATCATTATAAATTTATACATGCCAGCTTACAACAGCAAAATGGTACAAAATACTCTGGATTTATATCCATACATATAAACACTAATAGCACCCACTCCGTTCCGAAGAAGAGCAGCTTCCTCGTCCTGAGCGCGTGCTCGGCCGCGTGGTGGGGCGCCGCGCGGTCGCCCTTGAGCCACGCCACCGCCGGCTCCATGTACATCAGCGGAGTGAACCCGGCGAGCGATGAGTCCTCAGACAAACGCACAGCTACGTATCCTGCGCGAAAAGCATTGTGTCATTAAACTATTATTTTTGGGAGTTAGTATTATTCAAAATTCGGCCGCCGAACATTCGGCACAATATGTATGACGCGTACGTAAACAAAAATAATACAAGTCGCCACTAAAGTTAACTGTTCTTCTCCCGGGATAGGTTATCAAAAAATGCTTAAGCAATGCAAAAGCTTATTAAAACTTACCACTGATCAATTTTACTTACTAAAGTATAGTAATTTAGTAATCCATGTATCTTGAGTAGTATATTTTTTTCATATTATTCAGCCAAATACGGAATACAATAGATAAATTACACTGATGAGAAATTATCGGTACCTATTATTTCCTATGTCCAGCAGTGAAGTAATAGGGGCTGATTATGGTGATGATGATAGTAATTTCCTATACTTTAATTAGGATACAAAAAATATATCTTTTTTATTTTCATACCGATATTACGTCAAACACCTAAACGACACGGTTCATTACGTCAGTGAAAGTCATCTAATAGTCACTTACTTAGTACTTGTGTAAATAAATATATAATAATACCAAACATGACCTTAAATTTATACTAAGTCTAATGTAAAACTTTAATGGCGTGAATAAAATCTGACATTCTCAAGCTGGTTTCCACTGCTAAATGTTAATCAGCATATAAGCATATATCAGATAATTGAATCATGTGGGGCAAATTATATTTGGCGCCATAAGACTTCGTCTCTTTGTTTACAAATATTCCGAAGTTAAATAAGCTTTGATTGCCTAATAGCTAAGATAAATCGACATAACTTTTATATTGACACGTAAAGTGGTCTAAAAAATCATCATGCAAAATCAATGTAGCTATATAATCCTTACTAGTCGCCTATCGTTCTTTATCCATTTAAGATATTTGATATCGTATGTAGTATTATGTTAATAATTATTATATTAGAGACATTCGTCTTCCGCATGTCCTTATATATACACAAAACTTCGACAAGTCGTAAATGCATTAATAAATTTTGACCAAAATAAACATTAAAATAGCTGAACACTGTAAATGAACCCAAACCTTCCAAACAAACGGTTCAATTACCCATCAAAACTGCGTCGCCCACCTCAAAATTCAGTCGATACTTCACGCTCCAATAACGCAACGCATCCTACGTGCGTGCACACGACAAACCCCAAAAGGCCTAATTATATTCAACGGTACATTCGCGTGCTCTTAAAGCGATCGACGTAAAAAAAAATAAACACTTAATAATATCTACTTAAAATCGGTTAACCACGAATACGGTGTTACGAAACGTTCACATTTTTTCCCGTTGCTGCTACATAGGGCGGTCTCAAAGCCTTAAAGTACCGAAATAATCGATGGACGACAGAACTGTGGCTCGCAACCGCAACAAAGTGTATGAACGCAGACATTTTTGCACGAGTGACTAAATTTTATTTATTAAATGGGCGGCGTTGCAATCTCTAAAAGTTAACCTGTATTACTAAAGATCGACCAGGGAAGTTACACCACGGTGCCAATTTTTAACGCAAAGCAGTAGATGTTGAAATTATTGTGTCTGTTGTATTTTATTTTTAATATTAGCGATTAAACAATCAGGGCGTTAAGCTGTAGTAAGATACGAACTGCTTACAAGAAACACAGTGTAGAACAACAGAAGACAGGCCTGGAGAAATATCATCGCGGTGCCTATTTCGACTGCATATCAATAGTGCGCAAAATTACTGTCTTCTGGTTGAAGAAGCTTGCTTACTTACTTGAAGAGCAGATTTAAATGTAGACATGGCGCTTGTGACTTGACCTCTTTATGAATACAACGACAATGCGAGCGAAAAGTTTATGCGTGAGTGACTGGTTTGCAAGACCCGTCAGAAATGCAGCGACAATCGCTACAAACCCACTTGGTAGCTATAGTGGAATAATAAGTGAAATTTTAACAAAAAAAATATGACCGACATCAAACAGTATATAACTATTTTGCGTATTAAAAGACGATGATAGTGTGCCTACTGCAATAAACTATCCCGCGATTTGCACCACTGCATTTTAAAGCTCTCATATCTTTTAAGGTATTCATTTAATCAAAATGTCATGTACGATTCGACACGTTTTGTGCACATGAATGAAGATTTTTTTAAATAAATTAACTTTTATATAAACTTACACTATATTACAATTTAATAATTGAATATAGCATTTGAATTTAATAACGTTTCATTAAGAACGTTATGGTTATTCTAACTATATAATGTGCGGACTTATTAGACTATTTTAAAAGTACGATTATGTAGAACATCCTTTAAGTCTATCTATTAGTTTTGCAATTTAGCGTTTTCAAGTATCTATTAAACTAATCAAAACGAAACACAGAATTAAAAAAATGGGACCTAATGACAGCTACCTATCATTTAAAAAAGAGGAGCGGGAATTTTGGGAAGTCAATCAAAAAGAGTAAAGTAACGTCTTGTTTACATACTAAGTACACATAGTTAAAAGAGATATGGAGAGAGACCATTTGGCATCATATGTCTAACATTTTTAGTAATGAATGGTCATCATGATATCAATTAGTAAGCCACAATCCACACATACTAACAATATACATGTGTACAGCAGCAAATCTTTTTCCGCTCTTGTATAGTCGAAAATGTCGATTAGTAAAGTTATAAAATATAGCAGAATATAAATATCGAATCGATTTCCAAGGTTTAATTGGTTGATAAATTTAATTTATTATTACGTTAATGACAAAAACTTGTTGCTTACCCTCCTTCATTTCGTTTTCTAATTCGATCGTCTTGTCATCCAGTTTCTCGAGGATATTCATGAGCTTCGCTAGCCAATCCCAAGGATCGCTGTCGCTTCTAAACCAAATAATATCACATTTAGTAATATTCATACAAATACATTCTCCAAATATGATTTGGTACGTTCGCTTAACTTTTCATTATTAATCCCAAAACCAATTTCTATAAACGCAGACGGTCTCAGAGATATATGTTTAACTAATAAAAATTACTTTAACTTATAGAGATGAGATTTCGGGGAGGTCCCACCAACCCGCATTTGACCAGCGTGGTGGGATACGGTCCAACACCCCCTAATAGATAGGGGTATATTAGGGGAGAACTATGTCCAGCAGTGGACAAACACAGGCTGATGATGTGTGATATGATGTGTATAGAGGCGAGAATATTATTTAGCAAAATATAAATGAAGCATCGTATATATTGACTTATTTATGATGAACTACACATATACCAAGTAGGAGACGGAATTTCGAATCGTGCCAAACCTAAATTTTTCTTATTGGAGGTTGCCCTCCAATAACAAAACTTCAGGTTAGAACTAATGGATGATTAAGGTGCATTTGATGGATGGATCGTTGTTAAACCCATAGGACTGTATTGCAGGACCTACAGAGTTGGATAAATACTATTTAACCTATATAGTATTTTTATCCTTGTCCGAGATAGATATTGTCT
The DNA here is from genome assembly GCA_029286875.1 of Lamproptera curius. NCBI lineage: Eukaryota > Metazoa > Arthropoda > Insecta > Lepidoptera > Papilionidae > Lamproptera > Lamproptera curius. The sequence continues at coordinate 1,172,104 of JAGSMT010000121.1, read as the reverse complement.
TCATTATTGCTTTACCAGAGCCATATTAGACTCGGAATTTATTAAAAAAAAAACAAACACCGAGATATGCTGCAGTTATTACTCAACTCAGTGATGAATACCTTTGGAAAATCTATAAAAATAAATAAAATTGAAGTATCAGTTTGTATCATCGAAATAACCGATTCTAAATGATTTGTCTGTTGAACCTAACTTACAACTTAACTGTATCTATCAAAAAAAATAACAAAATATTTTTCTTACATTACCACGCGGACGAAGTCGCGCGCAACAGCTAGTTATCAATAACAACGCATATGTGAGACCACTTCGTTGCCATAGGTTACAATGTTTACATCAATTCCTAGTCTAAATTAGCCTAAATACAGTTATATATAATTAACTCACTCGATTTCGAAGTTGTCGAATGAAGGCGGTGGATTCCATACGCAGCTGTGACATAACATCCAGTCGGACCACACCTGCAACAAAAAAGTTATAAGCTCGGCCGCAGGCGAAGATTATGCAGCGCCTTAGAGTTGCCATTTCCTGCGCTTTCAATATCGCCTTATATCATACACGCGGTGGTGGGTGAAAAATGCAAGGATATATTGGTCCTATACACAAAGTACGAGACTTTTTTTTAACTTAAAGTAGATATAGTAGATTCTTTGATTTTATAACTTAAACTAGATATAGTATATAATGAAATGATTAGTACAAACTAAAATCCCGTTCCCACGCACCTTAAAAATTATCATATAAGTGTAACTGCATAGTAAACTGTACTAATTAGCATTGTAGTACAAATTATCAATTGTGTGAATGTATAGAAGCAAATTTTAAATGAAACATTTAAAACATATTGACAACAAAAACATGTAAATCTTTTTAACTGGAAAGTATCAATCGTAAAATAGAACCCTAAAATATTGTAAAAGCACAAGTTTGAGAGAAAGTATGAATGTATGTTACTTTTTTACGCATTAGTAGTAGTACTTTGCAATAACATAAGTTTTCACAACATATTTACTTATAACCTAGTATCTATGAATGTAAATATATGTTAATAGTAAATTATCCAAAATGTGACAAAAGTAAAATGAAGAAAAAATCATCCATGATGTGTTCAATCATTAAAGAGTCACATAAAAAAGTCTTCAACCGTGGTTAGGCACGTAATGTACGAATTTTCAGAGTGCTAACGACTTTTTGTTTTTCCATAAACACGCGAGAGAAACCGCGAGGCGCAACTAGTATACAACAACATTTCGAATCTCATTTGCGTGAAGGCAAAACCTATCTAAGACTAGTAGTTAAACTAAAGCAATCACGAGACTAGATAACGCAGCGAGTTACAAAGAAAACATGCTCGTTACCGCCTCTGATTAAACGTATCATTCTACCATATACAGCATACCAATATAATCTCAATTGTCCGCACCGCTCTTTATTGTCGAGTTATAGGTTCAATCCTGGTAGAACATAAAAGGAGATCTACAAATTACCTTTATCTTGTGTCTGCGTATGTAAAAACACAGGGATGCAAACGATTACATTTGGTCCAAGTCGACCACCGATTTAATTTTAAAGGTTAAGCTAGAAACTCTGTATTATTTTGTAAGCATAATCTTTCAAATACAGCTCTTCCAAAGCTAATGGCTTCTGACCTTCACAAGCCTTTGCCCTGCTTATTCACAGACCCTTTCGTGACTAGATAGGTAGAACTGGCTAGGAAAAATAATATGTTTTAAAATAAAACTATAGAATTATCATTGAAAATTTGATCCATATATTAGTAGTGCAGATGAATCAGTACTCCATATAGCCGCTTTGAAATGGCTTCCGTGAACCTAAACGTTCAAATTGCCCACCTTGATGGCTGGTAGTAGCAGTAAGGCATCCGCGTGTTGTTGCGTATTCGGCGGCTCAGGCAGAAGGGCACAACAGCGTTCGAGCAATGCGCCGAACATGAGCAGGGACACTCCGAGCGCGCACTCCAGCCACGCGGACCTCTCACCGTTCTCTGTGTTTTCTGCTAAAACAAAACCATAGGTATTAATATAAAGTGGATGACACCATCAAATTATAGTACCAAATCAATAATTATAAATAGTTCTGTATATATTACTAGCAACCCCGCAACCCCCCTGGTGAGTGGAATTTCCAAATCCGTTTTTAGCTGACCTCTATTCGGCGAAAGGAATATCCCTACCATAATTCAAGTCGCTACGACTTATGGTTTCAGAGATATCGTGATAAGTCAATATGGTGGGAATATCTTTATATATATAGATTATATAAAGATATTCCTAATCCTCAGTGTCGCTAGTCTTAGAGATCTTCGTTCTACAAACAACCGTCTTCTTCTGTGTCCCATTCATCGTACAGATTTCATTCACAAATCTTTCCAAATTCAATCCATACTTCTCTGGAATGCGCTACCCTTGGAAATCAGGATGGCTAAAAACGTCTTTCAGTTTAAAAGAAAAGTGCGTAAACATTTACTGGAAGAAGAATCGGCGAAGCAACTGACTTTGTATTTATAATCATATTTGTGTATATGTATATATTGATATATATTATATTATATATGTATGCATAAGTAAGCATATATTTATATATACATATTTATGATTATGTATGCCTATAGTGTATTTATCGTTATTTATTAAATAATATATTTGCTACCTTGTACTAAAATTTTATCTCGAATTTACACCTATTTTTGATTCTTTGTTATTCTCATATTGTACCTTAAGAGCACCCACGCTAAATTTTTCATAACCTCCCTAAGGTTGGCTGTTAGATAATGCCTAAGGCATTAAGCCCGCCTTTGTATATGTAATTGTGCAAAATAATAAATAAATAAATAAATTATTTACAACATATAATTTTTAATGGCAATGTTATTATATATCTATTTAGATATTTTGTTAGCACCTTTTTAACATGTATCATGTATCATTCATCCATTTACAGTTTAAATTGCCATTTTTTTCTTTCGTGTTTAAGTTTGCACAACAACGTTTTTCGGAACCACCATAAGATTGGCAAAAAGTTGTTTTATCAAGTTTGACTTTGTGCACTAAGTAAATAACAGATACAAGACAGATAATAAATTAAAAAAACCTTCTATGGAAAACATTATTAATGCTACAAATACTATTAATTGGTTTCAAAATTCATACTGGCTTATTTCACGCTGTTGAACATTCACAGTTACATTTTAGAACATATTTTTGCTAATCAATTTATTATTCTGTAATATAAACATAGTTAGTCTAGTCAGCAGGTTAATATATAAATTACTTTATCGTTCAATGCTTTGTTCAAACTCATAGCAAATAAAAACGGACTATAGTAAATATTTTTATTCTAACTCAAAGTATCTCTTACTCTCTGACTGTTATCTTAATAGACGGTCGAATTACTCACAACTTTGTCTTAACTTTTCGAATAACAATCTCCAAACAAATCGGGCCCATTTGTTATCATGCCGTTTCGAGACTTATTCGGAAAGTGACTCATCAAAACAAATTTCATATCGACCAACCATCTACTCGTTTCGTAACTCTGTTTTGTTACACAAACCAATCCGTCGAGAAAACACTGAGATATTCCAAAGCAAACAAAACTATTTTTAAAAAGAACCAACGATACAAAGAAATGACGTGACTATATATAGCTACAACGCTCCCACAAATTCTCTGTTCTGGAAATAGACAAACTTGTTTGTGGAGACCAACAAACATCCCCCAGGGGTCCTTTAATTTTATTCCGCTAAAGTAATTCAATAATTTACACATAATTTTTTATGCACCTATGAATATACAAAAGCCACTTCGATTACTTTATGGAGCGTTGAAGCGAGAAATATAAAATACAAATGAAATTGCCTTGTTTTTTATTAGCCGGCTATATGATTCAATGATTATATAAAATATTACGGAATACTTAAAATAAAATGTAATAATTTCGTTGATATTAAAATATTGTTGTTTTTGAACCATCTATTAAAATCTTTTTTGAATAAAGTAGGTCATATTTTATAAGAAACTCATAGAAACATCATAGATGCGACCGCAGTTATTTATAGAGAAAGGTTAATTTCACACTTATGGCGCTAGAACATAAAACACACCTGATATGTTTCCGTCACCGAAGATCAATTATGACGCGCTATATGACCGAATATCGTTTACCATTATATTTGTTTACATGAATTTCGAAGTCATTTGGGTCTAATATATCTAATATTTATTTAAATAGACAGTTACAGTTGTCGCCACAAAACGACCCTATATCCATATTGAAATTTATAATGCTGCATATAGTGCAATTATGTTATTCCATTCAACCCAGATATGTTACTAACAGTACCTTTGAGGGAACGCTAAAATTGCATGGAGATAGCATCGCTTAATAACCACTGAATGCCAGCGAAAATAGCCAAGATTACAGAGGCGACTACACGGGACTGGTCTTATTCATGCGATATATAAGACATTAAATATCGGTCACACGATATATAATATCCATCACCTCGATATAATTGAGTATAACGAGCTGTTAAAAAATTATTATGCCAGTTTATGAAGTAAAGAATCTAGAAGTTGTACAGGGCCGGCCGAGAGCGCCGCGGGCGGGTGGAGCCGGTCTCGATATAAATAGAGACGGCTAAAAATAACAGAACGGATTGCACCTGCATGCATGTAACATCCAACTATCTTTGAACAAGCTGTACTGTACTATTCATTCTCACGTTCACCTAATACGGCCATTGTTCGGGGATAATGCTACAAATTATATTACAATACTATGTTAAAAGTATTTTTGCAGTACTTCTAATAGTGTTATGTTAATAGATTTGTTTAGAATATGCAAAGATTAATCCTAAATAGACGAGTCAAGTTTACATAGAATCATTAAACATAAACTACCTGACTAGAACTAGACTACTGTAAATAAAAAAATGCAACTGGCAAAACTATCATTATCAAATCAGCAAACATAATCTCGTCTCGAAAATGTAACATATCACATACGTAAATATATTTACAAAGATGCGTTCAACACTAGAAAAAGGGCAAAGGGCGCGTGTGCAATTAATGGTTGGACGCAACCGGCCACCCGTAACACGACGAGATATCATTACGTGTGATCGCGTAAAAACGGCGTCACCGCCTCACCGTGCCGCGGAGTCAGTTTGTTGAACCTGTCTACGGCGGACGCGCGGAGGCGCGGGACACGGCGCCGGCTCGGTGCATCAACCTCCCCGATAACTTGTAATTTGTAATTACAAACCTTTACTGCACCCGGACGGGGCCGCAGGAAACAGCCGCGTTTACGGGCACCCCGGCTCGCTTTATGCGCTAATTTTGAAAATCAATTACGCGCGCCCGCAATTATTGCGAGTCCGTAGCGCGAAGGGATTTGCTTTGATTCGGTAAAAATTTTGCACACAGCACGATGAAGTATTTGGAACCTTTATCTTTGCATTTTGACAGCTCGCTTTAAAATATAGACTACTACTAGGTATATCCCGTAGTTGTTGTCCAACAGTAAACAAACTTAATTGCTGAATTTATTTATAAAATGTCGTCAAATTAAAATAATTTAATTGTAGCATCATTGTGTTATCACAATATGTATGTATTTAGTACTAAAAAGATAACTAAAGCTTATTAGATAAATAATTACCTCAAAATGATTTTCTTCCCTAACCTTATCGTTCAAAGGGTTAAAAGATTAAAATTGCAACATTTTGAAATTATAAATCTCAATACTAAACAATCTAACTTTTCACTTCCAACGGTAGACCTGATAACTTATAAATTTCTTTAACATTACAAAACCAGTCATATCTCATAGACATACATCATAGACTGAGATAGACCAGACAACAGAAGAATATTATAATCAATTCACACAAAAAAAGGCCAAAAGAAAAGTTGATAATAACGGAATATTAAATAAAATTGCCGCTAATAATTTAAGCAGAGAAAAACAAAACGGAATTCTTCAGCCCAAAGGCCTATCATTAGCTTTCTCGTAGGCATGCTCGTCAACCTAGCGGATAATGATAGCAGCTTTTACGATAAGCAATTATTTCTGATGCCCGCTGATTACCGCTCAATGTATAATTAATTTTGTGCTTTCAGGGACCGCAATTAATCCCTCCGCTGAGCACCAATACAGTGTTAATAAGGCAGCAATTTTCATGTTGTATACAGTTGGGCAGGCCTGCTCTGTTTAATCCCTTTGAAGTCTCTCTCATTGTTGCGAATAAAACTATTACATACTATATGAACATTAATACGAATAGATTGAGGTTCAAAATGTGTATAGTATCTGTGAACTTGCTTGTATATGAATAACAAAAGTACAGCTCATAAAACAAAATAAATACGGCGGTCAAGAAAGAATTATATAAAAAAGGTAATGACATCAATATAAAGAATTCGATAAATCACATCTCTACACGTCGACTTGCAATAATAATGATGAAATATTTTAACATGAAGCTATTCATTTTGTCACACAAGACGTACCGTGCAATAAATTAAATTTAGAAATTTAAATAACAACACACGCCTAAGCAAGCACGTAGACACCCAGCTTCATTCAACTGGTTAAGACGAAATAACAGAAATAATCTACGTCAGAGGTCGAATAAAATAAAGGCGGTGGATAAACGAAAGTTATCATTTCCACCGCGGCCGGTATTAAATTATCTAACGGAATACCCGTTGCACAATAGTAAATCATACTTAGAGTGTTGTTAAGCAACGTGCGAGCGGATACGATCAATAAAAATAAATTCAGAGAGACAGCGAAGGCACAAGAGATTTTAGAAAATTGAACAACCCGTTATTAACACGTTCGGAAATTCGAATTACGGTAAACGAGCGAGGAAACAACGGTAACGTGTTATTAAATGATCATAATTATTGCCCATCAATAGGCGTGCATAAAAATCTTGACCAATGCTTAACGGGACACAGCAATCTCGTAGGGAGAGCAGGAGAGTCGCCTGCCGATATACCGACTTACAAATTTGAATAACAGATAACCGCTGTAAAAATTTAATTAACACCTTTGCTGCACTGCAATTAATACGCAATTGGTGCAGGCCGTCAATTAGATATGGTTATAACTAAAAGTTAAATGTCTTTTTTTAATAATGTTATTCTTTTTAGTTATCTAGGCATTAACGTGCTAAGATTTAAAAGGTAAAAAGAAAATATAAACTTGGTACGATCCACTTTTCTGATTGTCATTTATCTTAATATGCTAGAAGAAAGCAAAAGGAAAACTTTACTATTCCTTCTAGCAATAACTAGTGTTGCTCTACGACAGAATGTAGCCGTATAGTTTAAAAGTTTTCATATTATAGATAACTTTGCATTTTCTGTTTCATTATAAGTACCTTACTACACGATCTGTATTTTAAAAAGCCATACACAACCTCAACTTTTTTAATTAATGGCTAATGCAGTAGGTCACTGCTTGTTTCAAAACAACAGGCAGAATAATATTGTATCTTAAACATCAAAGAAAAATAAAAAAGAGAACGTATACAAATTTATTTACAAGCATACAAATACAGTTATATAAATAAAAAGTAAAGTTTACCATGATTCTCATTAAGATAAACGGAATTCGTTCCAATTGGCAAAATGACGTTGACATTTAATGTATCAAAACACAATACAAAATTCATTACCAATTTAAATAGTTTTTTTAGCCGCTAAACAGTAAAATTTCTTTTGTGCAAACTATGATCTCACCAATTTTCAAGTGATCTGATAGTCCTCGAAACCAGGCTGAATGATTTAACATGATGATTGGTTGCCGATTTGCAAAGTGAAATATTATGACTCTTTGATATTTAATAGTAGAAACCACCAGCACAACTAAGAAACCGCAAAGAAGTGTATTGAGGCATACCATCCCAGGCAGAAGACATTTCAATGATATCATTGAAGCTTAATATCAATTAAGACTGTATAATATGAGACAAAGATAAAATTTTAATTTCACCAAGGTCTATTAATACCAAAGGCAATCTAACAGGTTTAATGCCTAGTATATTCATCAATCAAAATTATAGCTTCTTAGAAGCGAGGCGGTTACTTGTGGCTACTGTGAATCAATTATGGTGAAGTTATCATTTCAATGGACGAGTTGAGAACGCGATGTTTTATTTGTTGTTAAGAGCGCATAATAAAACATAAGTCGGCAATTATAAAATTGAATTTCTACCAAGGGAATTATTGTAATATACCATTCAACGGACGATGTCTTTAGTAGATATGGTTCGTGCAACGTTTTTACTTTTGTTTATATGAACTGGCTTTATTGGCGAGAGATATTTGCCTTTGGTCACATTAAATGGATACAACGAAACTAGTTGCTTAATAGATTGCTTTAAATAAGAATAACACAAGTTGGAGTAACACGGGTGAATAAATGAATTTACAACTGGTACGCGACGTATCTTGTATTCCATAAATATCAAAACACAGTTGGTCATATATTCCAACAAAGATCTATTCAGACCTGTTTAAAACCGCATCTATTTTTCACCACTACTATTTTTCCTTTGTTTTGTTTGAATTTGGTAAAGAACAAATATTTTTCACTATATAGTAGAACTTTGCACTTGCTATTATAATTTTTGAAAAAAAATAAAAAAATCATGATCACGGGCAGACTAAGTTGGCATATAAAATATATATATAATAATAATATACCTAATATTGGAATAAATATATTTAAGTAACGCGGAAAATCCGTAAATTAGTGGATTTGATATGTATACTAAGATAACCGGTCTTTGAAGTATATTGTGGTGAATAGCTGGCAAAAATACCAAAACATTTTTTTTCTTGCCAGACTTACGGGACATTCACTAGAAGTTAATTGAAGTTAAGTGATGCAGAAATAACGTTGGCTGTTTTTAGACGAAATACTAACAAAACAAAACTAAAAAAAAACTATTTCTTTTATTTATCGAACTTTATTTCACTATGTTAAAGTACCTAAGCATAAATCAAGCGCATGACATGGCCGCAACCGTCAATAAAAACTTTTTTGTACGTTACCACACAGACAAAGTCACAGGAAACAGGTAGTTGATAATAAAATAACAAATAACGGAGAGAATCTTGACAAACATTATACCCATATTTTAGTGATATAATATTTTAGGTTACATATTATTTTTATTAAACATAAGTAGTTAGTTAATTCAGTATAGTGATCTATATATCAAAAATCAACTGCTATTCGTTATTTTAGCTTTAACTTCAAAACGGCTGGACTACTTTCCTTATTTTGGTTTTGAATTATTTGTAAAACTGTAGGTAAAAATTTAGAGGTAAGTAAATGTTGAATTGGTTAAACTAAAAAAAAACATGGAAAATAGCAAAAAGGCCATTTCGCTACCCCTTACAATATTCCTTTGGTTCAAAAATTTATATTTGTCCCGTTGTCTAGATATCATCAATTGAACCGATCGATTTTTTAAAACGACTTAAATTACAATGAGACGTAATCAAAGCTAATTCCAGGTAATACAGTGTTAGTACACATAAAATATAGTGTATATAAAAAAATCTTTATTCTATTCAACGGTAGATTAAATTGAATGACTGTTTCTTAAGACGACTTTATCCGCTTATATTGCGCAAAATAGTTATAAACTGTCTGAAGTCGGATATTTTTCTTATTTGTAAAATTTTGTTTGTTTGTTTTTAACTGTTTCTGACATTTTACATTGACAACCCTACAATTTTCGATCGCAATTCTAATAATTCACGGAATTGAACAGAAATCTTGGCGTAATTCGGTTGAATTTTGCTTTGTATCTTGCATGATCTTATAGCTTATTATGAAGTTAATTAGCGGGCATGCAGCCATCGAAATTAATTTTACGCCGGGCAACTTTAGCCTGTCGATAGTAGCACTATTTTGCGCTAAGTACACGAGAACTATTTATAATTTACATAGCCAATGATAGAACGACCATGAAGATACCGTGATAGGACGACCATGACTGATGTACATGCTAACCGCATTGATGATAACTAGCAAAAGAAGCAATTCAACCATTTAATTGACAATTTCACTTAAAAATTGATAATTGAAACGTTCAGTTTACTAGTTTTAAGTGTATCAGTTTTAAATAAAATTCATCAAATACTTTTAAATAATTCTTCTGTTCTCCTTAGTTGTTTACTCTTGACAGAGCAGTCGTGGTTGACGGCGTTGCATTGTCATTATTGGCTAAAATAGCCCTCGTCCTCATCACAGCCATTATGATTAGCAATATACGTGATTTTTTTATGAAATAAAATACCAAAATACACTTCCTATTTTATATAGATCTTAATTTTATAATTTAATAATATCGTATTGTTAACAATAGCTAACCGCAGTCATAAGCCGAGGAAGACAACTATAAAACTCTTTAAAGTAATTAAAGTTACGTTACGTGCAAAAACTCTACATAAAATATACACTTTGAACCTTACAAATTAAATAAATAGTTACATAGTAAACACTGAATATAAATACCAGGCTTAACTTGAAACCTGATAGAAAGATATGCTTTAGTCGCCACAAAAATATATAATTGCACATTACATTAATTACATTCTTTTGACAATCTAAAGTAGGTATAGTACAAAATATTCCTATAATTTGGCCTGTGCTTGGAAAATAAAGTTTAAAAAAAAACAATAACACTTTACAAATTCATAACAAATACATATTGAATCCCCACTATATTCACGTCATATAAAAACTGAATTATTTCAGATAAAGGCAAACGTACAGGAAACAAGAATAGAATTTGCATGTCCGATTTTTTGCATTGCGTGTACGGACAACGCTGAACTGTAACATTACCATGGTCGAAATAATGGTCTCGGAAAAAATCCATAATGAGTGATAATAGCAGGAATTTAGCATCATTTTCCCCATAGCCTAGTACGAATGTGCGATAAATGGCTAATCATAAACACTGTTGCACTGAAATATTGGAAGGTTTACGATCTACGGCGTTAATTAAAAAATCGATATGTACTGTTTTGTTAATTACATTTAAAAATAATGTGGTAAAAACAATAAATCAAGTATTTTTTAGAGTATAAGACATATTCGGTTGAAATACTGCTTTTGGATTATTTTGCGAATTTCAAAAAAAGAAAAAATTGGTAATTGGAACATGGTAAAGCATTTTTTATGTATCATAGATAATCGTTGGTAAGAATTTAAACTTGGTTATATTATTTTCAATCTGAAATGTAGATTAATAATACAAGTGCTAAAAAACCAATAATTTAAGTAGACAAGGTCTTTTAAAAAATAACAGCGCCAGCGTGTGCCCCGGTTTTGGCATCCTGAGACCTTATTTACAACAATTTTCAACATTTCCACAAAAATATTTCCTTTGTCGCATAGCTACTTTAACACACATAGTAAATAAACGTTTAGGTACAATGTATACCCATTGATGGAGATTAGCACAAAAGTAACTGTTAGACGTCAAAAGAAAGGATTCTCTACTGTCATTTAACATCTGAACGCTAATTGAAACTAAATACTGCATGAGCTATTGTCCTATTGCAACATGCACTACAAGAACAAAGCTAGTGCGAATTGTTCGCGAATTGTTATACAGCCTAGCCAGAAATAGAATTTTAAATGCAGTTCTCCTTTTGACACGTCGAATTGTTTTGAAAATGCCGGTCAGGTATTTATTGCAAATAATTATACTATTGGAGAAGTGTAGAAAATGAATGTATAACACTGCTGCCTTCTAATTTAAATGGTACCGTAGTTAGCGTGATTATTGGGTGAACTAGGTATCATTCTATGTCTGAGGGTCGCAAGTGGTTTTGTGGCGTTTAACACTGTGTGATGTTTCGGCGTATCTCCTATTATGAAACGTTTTGCTCATATCATTGCTTTATATATTAATGTAAAGAAATATTTGATCGACAGATTTCAAAGCAATATTTAATTTTTATTCATGTTAAATATAGGTATGCAACTATTAGGATATAAAGTGTCGATACTACAAGTTTTTTTAAAGATGTGGTATCGACACTTTATAGAGAAACGTAAAGCAAGGAAGTGGCGTCATGTGTCCGGTGTTGCTATTAGTCAGCTGTTACTTTGCGATTGCCATCTCGGTGACAATTCATCAACAAAAATGCTAGACGTATGACGCCACTTTTGTGCCACGTTTGTTTTCATCAATTCCAATTGTAAATTAGCAAAACTATTTTATAACAACTGCCTAGTCACATAACACAGATAAGTATAAATGTAGTTTAAAGTTCAAATATTCTTCCAAATATAATATAGTTTAGTCAATTTAAAGGCAGAATGTATGTAATTTTAATTAACTCATATCAACTTTGTATGTATGGTATTGTCACGCGGTCTTTTACAGGTATGCAAAAATATTAAAGTTGATAAAACTGTCGAGTGCAAATAACAGCATTGTACAGTCAATGTTGTTATTTGCATGGCCTATGGCAAAATCAAAATCGTTATATATTAAATAGTTTATCATGTACAATTACTTAACAATCATCAATATTAATCGAAACATCAATCAATCATAAAGCATCGAAAGTCAACATGTGTAGTATTAGCGTAAACATTAGAAAGTAGCATAAATCGACTCAGACATTAATATAACACAGCAATAAGCCAACATCATTATCATCAGCCTGTGTTACTCCACTGCTGGACAAAGGTCTCTCCAAATGCACCCCTTCTCCATTAGGGGGTTTTTGGACCGTATCCCACCACGCTGGTCCTATGCAGGTTGGTGGGTGGACCGACTTTTTACATGCCCATCCGACGCACATATTATCTTACTTTTCAGACAACTGGGTGATCGGCCCAAAATCTCCTAACCAACTAAGAAGCAACTTAGAAAAGTAGTTCTGCTTTCTAAAGCACAAGCCTATAACACTGGGCTACGAAAGCAGTATCAAGCAATAAGTATCAAAAAGTTAATTTTACCTCGTTGTGATGCCGCATTGCTCTCAACTGCGAACATATTTAACGCGGTGAGCTGCAGTAGGCGGGCGGCCGGCGTCGGGAGCGGTTGTCGGTGCAAAAGAGCGCGAAACTGTCTCAGCATACGAGCAGCGCTTTCGTGCAGCGTCTCCATACTGTTGGGCAAAATTGATAATAGAATAACACGGCCAAATAATAGATGAAATTGAAATAAGCAGTCTGAGGATAGACCATGCATAGGTTCTTTATTAAAAAAACAAAACGCATAAATATAAACTAAGCGATGGTACAAGTAAAACTATTATCATTATCTTATACAAAAGATTAAACATTATAATCGAGCAATATAATACCTTATTATCCTTATGTAGACTGTAGATATTGTATAATCAAAAAGCACAAAAACACTCACCCGATTTTCGTTATTAACTTCCCATGGACGTGCAAATAACTCGTAATAAAATTTTTATTCAACTGTAACAAAGAAAAGAACCCATTTTAAACCTGACCTATAACTTTAACTCTTATTCAACACAATGGAAGATTTTTTTATATATTCCATTCTGTGTTGTATAAAATTATCAGGTTCACTTTTTAATATAACACAGCCTAGCAGGACATGTAAATGATATGAAAGTAATAAGTCACGTTGATAATAACTAATTAATTCTGTATTGAATATATAAAAGTTTCGCAGTACTACGGTAATATACACCTATTTGCTGTTTTCTTACTTAGAGTTACTTTTCAATAATAATAATTACAAAATATCCCTTGGCAAGAAAACAGCGTCTTTCGTATAACGTTGACTGTTACTCGGTAATTGACATCTCAGTGTCAAATGTCATGAGAGGGCAGCAGGTAGCCCCCGAAACAGCCGTGTTTCGAGAGAACTCGCGTCGCGCAGAATGTTAGGGACCGTGTCTTCCATCTAAGCCGTGTCGTCTTTCTAACTCTTTTACCACCTAACTCAAGCTGCCGTCATCGTGTCCGAACACCACTTAAGTCAATTATTCCGAGGCCCTATTATTACTAGTATCTTATATTTTTTCATTCCCCGGATCTCAGTATTTCGAACTCGGTCAGTAAGCTTGACACATCAAGGCACGCTCCATAGCTCTTTGGGCAACCCTTAAACGGTACCCGTTTTCCTGCGACAGCGTTTAACCATAAGACTTTGTTGGCAGAACACACTGATTAACTAATGTGGTTTTAAGACACTGTGGGATTTGGCGCGATTTTAAATGTAGGATGATAATAGCAGTATTACCTCGACGGGCGTCATAGCGTCGAATCGTTCGTCGTCGCTGTTGCTCCGAGGCGAGAAGGTCCTCCTGGCGCCCGGACGGAGCCATACCTCGCGCGGCCCTTGACCGCTGCTAACACTAGTTTCCCTCTCGCCGTCACCCGACTTCTGCGAATCCACCGCTCGACGCTTCTTCTCAGCCGCCTCGTACTGTAACACAACGTTTGTATTATAATTAGTCATTAGTATAAGGCAGAAATCACCCACCAACCCGCATTGGACCAGCGTGGTGTGATACGGTCCATAACCCCAAATGGATAGGGGTGTATTATGGGAGGCCTAGGTCCACCAGTGGACTATCACAGGCCGATGATGATGATGATGATGAAGAAAAGGCAGAAATACAAGGAGTGTGTATTTGTTGTTTGATAAGGATAGTAAGCAACAATAGCTAAATGTCAGCCGAATACAAAATTAAATTTATTTAAACAAACTCTAATGTCAAATTAATTAGTGCAAAACTATTTTGGTTAAATATCGCATGGGAATTTAACTTAGCCGCGGTCCACTAATAATAACGCGTTCGCTCATATTGTTTAACATAAGACTTTGTTTAAGTTAATTTTATCACTTATTTGTCTCTGGTATTATAATGCTAACCATATTAGCAAAATGTCTTTGTTTAGCGAGCAAGTTCTCTTATGACTATACTACCGTCCTCTTTTGTTTCTATTGAAAATATTTTAACATACTAATATAATGTAGTACATTATTTTAATAGTTAAGCAAATACTTCTGCAGCATTAATCTGCAATACTGCATCTAATACCTTTTTTCTGTTCTCGTCGAACAACGACAACAAACTCTCGCGCGCCGATTGAAATGGATTGGACGACATTAGACTCCTCATGTAATAATAAACAGCATCCAATTTTCTCCTCTGCAAATTGATAAAAACCAAATATATAACATTTTACTACTCATTAATGATAATTCCATTTCTACATAAATAACAAAACAAAGTACTCACAGCATAAATCGCCAACAGAGCTAACTGATTATATGGCCTCCCATTTTTAGGGTTAATCTGTTGAGCTTTCGTGTACCAAAATTTACTTTTGGCATAATTATTTGTCTCATTAACTTGTTCCTTATATCTAGCTAAGTCTCCCAAAAAAACGTATAACTTTTGTACTGAGATCAATGCCAACCCAACATAGCCGAGGCCTTTTGGGGGCAAAACGTGATTGTCATTCAAATAATCGTCCGTATTAAATTTATAGGTTTTCTCCAACATTTGTACGAGATTCTCGAAAAATACATTGCCCTCTTCGATTATTTTATTAATCAGCTTCACTATTTCCGGCTTCACCTCCGGAGGGACTTGGGTTATGCTTCTTCTTAATATTTCGATGAAGTTGTAGTACAAAATCTTCCAAAATTGATGTTCTATGTTATCGGATTGGCAATATTTAAATCGGACATCAGCAATTTCTGAAGGGCACTTTGCAGGAAATTTCTGGAAGAACACCGTTCAAAATTAAAATTTAAAAAAATACCTTTCTATACGATCTTTTAATATGTTAAACTTTAGTGAATAACTGTATCAGTTATTATGATTTTAAACCCAGAACACAAAACCGTTTGGTAATGTTATAATGGCAGATGATACTCATTGCGATGCTGATGTTTGCCAACACTCTGTCACATAAATACCTCTACTCTCGGACTAATCTACCAATAACAATAGTTCCAGACTTCAAATTATGTCCAATTAGTTTGATATTTATACTTTTTTTATTGTATTCGCAAGCAAACCTACAGACGTACCTAGTTTCTATGAAGTCATCCCAGTGCGAGGCCAAGGCGACCGGCCCGCGTAGCGTGTGCGTGCGCAAGATGGCGTCCGCCCTGTCCACCTTCTGCAACAGGGCGACATGCTTGACCGCGCGAGCGGCGTCGCCCGCCTCGTAGCCCATACCGCGCCCCGAACAATCCTTCATGCCTGTACGTAATAACACGGATAATTATAATCGATTATTCTATCGCTTCGCGTATTCGTTAGTAGTATGAGCCTGCGCTTTAAAAACCGCATCGTGCGGGATTCGTTATTGTTTTCAAGTCGGTTAGGACAATGCGGGGTGACCACTCAATAGTCTGTTAAGTACTATGATTCGAGCGTCGGATACACATCTAAAAAGTCGGTCCTTTGCCGCCTTATTTCACACCAGCCGTATTGGTTAGCCGTCCCATCGGGCTAAGTGAATTAAAGAATAGAGAGTGTACCTGGGTTTGCGCGTTCACTTTTAAACTATAATATCTCCTGCGTAAATAGCCGATCTCTAATATATTTCAGCCGCCGTAGACAAAATCGACTTGGAGTACATTATTATTATTTATACTACCAGTAAACTCGATTGTTACGCAAAAAGATATATAACCATAAGGATTATTTATTTAGGTCCTCGCTTCACAGGTTTTCAAAATTACACGGTAAATTTAATTAGTAAATTGCAAAGATTGACATAATAAATAAGTCATTACTGTAACTTTTTCGTAATTTTAAAACTAAAATATGTAAATGATGTCGTTAAATTAAATAATTTAATGTTGTCGTCAGTTGCAAGAGGATACGCCTAGTATCCTCTTGCACAGGCGTAAGCTTTAGAAACAGAGGTCGTGGGTTCGAATCCTACCCTCATCACCCAAGTCTGTCTGAAAAGTAAGATAATCCATGCGTCGAATGGGTATGTAAAAAATTTATTCACCACCCCCAACACGCATTGGACCAGCGTGGTCGTATACGGTCCAAAAACCCCTTAACGGAGGGTATGCGTTAAGGGAGGCCTATGTCCAACAGCGGACTAACAAGGGTTGATAATGACGGCATTATTTTTAGTAAATAATTTTATAAGAGTAACGTATTAAATAAAGCCTAGCATGTTTCCACGATAAATAGACTGTTCCAACACTTTAAACAGACTGATGCACGCTAAATCTATAAACTAAGCATGTCGAATTAGTAATCGAAAATACTTAGAGTTTCATTTCCAATAACTAGTGACAACGAAAGATGAAAACAATTACTTCATTTGTAATAGCCTGAAGTATAAATTAACGCTTTCTTTTGTTAACTATGAAGTTATGCTTCTTGTTTATGGTAAGCTTCATCTAACACAGAGTTCGCGGGAAGCTACCGTTCCTACGAACTAGGTGACCAACACTTTTTGCTAAAAGTGAAGGCCATTCTTGAGTTAAGCAATCTTTTGGGTCTCCTACGGATCGTCGACGATCGATTTGCGAACCGGGACGCCTACGATCTAGCGACTGTTTTAATCGGTTGCTGGGTGCGGTGAGAACCGCCCTGGAACGCGGGTGTAATGAGTGTACCGGGTGTGTGTGTCTCGCCGTGCTTGTTAGCGAGAGCGAACTACAGGTGTGAGGTTTGTAAAAATTGACGCTTAATTCCTTACTATACGAGGCTGATTAAGCATAATATGTGACTATTTACCTTGTTCCATTCTCATGTCGACTTTAGAGGGGCTAGTTTGTACAACGATTGGTTTTGATGGATTTTGATGATCATACAAAGTTTTCTGGTTGTCCACAAATCCGGAGCGCCTGAAATGTAAAAATATATATTTTATTACATTACTACAAATCAAAAAAAAAGTTTAACAATATTTAATACGTTGAAAACTTTCTTTAGATATGTACGTTAGTCATTCAAGAAAAAACACAATTTTACTCATTATCAAAAAACTCCATATAAGCCGATCTGCGAAATATAACAAACTACGTATTTCTTTCTATCCCTCTTACTGTCTCTATTGACAAAATTTTGACCCTATTATTTCATAAGAAAATTTCATACCCATCCTTCTGCATCGTAGACATTGAACTTTGTGGTAAAATTATCAAGCCTGGTTGACCGCAAGAAGACTCCGTCATAGACTTGTCCGAGAGAGCACTATTCAGTCTATTCCGTTGATGTGTGTTGTCATGCGGCCTGAAAATATCGGGACAACTATTGAAACATCACAATAAACAATAGAAACGTCAATTATTACAAAACTTTGCCGGTTTTGTAAACACAACAAAACAAGGCTTTTTGGGTGCAATTTGAAATTTTAAAAATTAAATACGATCTATTGACCCCATTATAGTTCCGATTTCGACAATGGATCCCGCATTAAAAAAAAATTAGGCCGAAATTCCTTTTATTTTAATAATCGAAGCAATAATAGTAGATGCAGCGTATAACGCCACAAGTCCGCTAGCCGCTTTTAGACGTTCGATGTTACGGCTCCTTCTCCTAGTAATTACGTAGGATACGCTGCCCTTAAAACCGGAATACAGTAGTGTTTCCACACCACTACTTAGTGGCAAAATTAAGCACTGCGGTGGCACTTCCACATGTACCTATAAGTACACGAAGCGGCCATACCGCGCGCTCTCCTACGATTCGGCCCATATAACCGCAAGGTTAGTTGCGCCGTTGCGTGGTTGGTGATAGGGGATATAAATTCGTAAACGAAACTACAAATGCAATAGCCAAACGATACACAATGACCGTATTCACCTGTCCCTGAGCGCTTGGTGCTTCTTAGACTCGACAATCTCGTCGCGCCAGTTGACGTTGGTGGGTGCCGGCGTGGAGCCCGGCGGTTGGTGCGTCGCCGGCAGGACGTTCTCGGCGTTCCTGCCCCTGCGGCGGGAGGAGCGCTTCTTGGAGCGCCTGCCCCCTCCGCCGCCGCCCTCGGAGGGCTCCTTGCCGGCGTGGCTCGGCGTCGGCGAATGCCTCCTGCGCTCCGCACTCGGGTTACGCCCGCCCGGCCACGTGCCGTTGTACTTCTGCGCAGACGTTACACACGAATCGACAAATAATAATGATAATAAATATTTTCGGACAGTAACACACGACACTTTTTAGTGCCACACTATGCAAAACTTGTACTACAAAAACTGGATGACTGCCAAATACATAATCTTCCTTTTTTTGTTTTTGGAAAAAAAAATTACTTCACAGAACCATAATAATGTTTGCCGCGTAACAATTACGGCCTATATTTTATTAGTATCGTTTTCATTTAAATTATTTACTCGAAATCCTAAAACTCCATTCTACCTTCCAATTTAACATAAAACACTGCTAGAAAAAAACGTTCTATATCATTTTATGTAATAACCTTCTCATTATATTCATACAGATGCCATTATCAAAGAAGCAAAAATATAAAAATTTCCGCGGCGCCAAATTCTCGCGCGATAATACATAATTTTTTTTTTTTTTTAACTTTATTCAAAGATTCCACAGAAGTCGTATAATCTCAAGGGTTCGAACATACCTGACTTGATGTCATAGAGGTGGCTGGTTTTGGTAATCTGAATCCATCAGCGTCTCTGGGACTTAAGGCTCGGTTAGATGACGTGTCTCTGCTGTTGCATTGTGATATAATACGCCTGCAATAAAAAAATATTTATCAATTATTATTAAGATTTAGCACTAACATAATATTATTATAAAATTAATTAAGTATAATTTAAACATGACATACTACATGCCATTTTCCTGGAAACATAACTGCACAACAGGGCTTGCACTGCATAACCGTAGGTCTTGGGTTCGAATCTTGTGGAGAATCGACAACATCGTGTTGTTGTTTTACAGTTGGTGTGTGCTATGGGTTTAAACGTAAAGTAATAAACTATACATACTTTTGCTTTATATTGGGCATTGGCTATGCCCTCTATTTTGTAAAAATCTAAACATATTTAAACTCTTGCTTTCACCTTTCAGAGCTTTGTTCCCTGCTGTATGACCTTAAAGATCTCCACTTGTCTAAGTCATCCCTGCTATTTCCTATAGTCGAGGAGCGATTACTCCTATGACTGTCTCTTCTTTCTCGCTCTCTGTGCTTCAAATTCGAAGTCAATATTTCATGTTGAATGCTAGCATTACTGTCCCTCCGATTTCTCTCAGGCTTACTTTGAGTGCTAACATTACTATCCTTTCTGATGCGTTCGGTTTTCTTTTCAGAATTACGTTGGCCTCGGCTTGAGCTTCTAATAACAGAGGTTTAGATTTATTAGTTTATGTATAGATTAAATTTATTGTAAAATTAAATGTCAAACCTTTTATCTCTTCTACGAGAACGGCCACTTCTTTTAGATTCCCTTGGTTCAGACGTTTTCACATCTTCACATACTGAAGTCTTAATATTTTGGGAGAAACTTGTGGAGGAGTCACATGTGTCATCAACTTTTCGATTTTTTTCTACTTCTTCTATCCAATCCTAATGTGAAAAATAAAATAATGATATTTTTTTAAATACTACAATAAAGTACAGTAAAAGCTTCTTACTCTGCGGATCCGAAAACATGAAACCATGAATGCAAGAAGTTAATTTATATGAGAATATAGATACATGAGATACATTCCTGGGTGACAAAATAAAAAAACAAATCTTCTTGTGGCTTAAGCAATTCTTGAATGTCACTTGATTCTATCTGTTCAAACCTAACTTGTCCTATTCCATTCTCAATATCTGATTTATATGCAGTCTAATTTTTAATTTGCACACGTTTCCCACATTGACATTTGTGAGGAATCTGTTCCTCTAATGAAATTTTGGAATCCTTTAGATTATAATCTATGTAATACTAAGTAAATATTTATTGTATATTTATCCCGGAGACAAAAGAATTCATATAAATGCATTTGTATAGACCTAAACCTGTTTTTCCCACCTACAATTACAAATACCAATTATGTGGCAACAAAGAAGAAGATAATCATGACTTACCAAATTAGCCATATCAAAAAGATTGGTTGAAGGTTTTTCAACTGTTTCTTCTTTATCCACTTTGCAACTGTCATCATTTTTAGTTTCAACAATAAGATCCCTTTTTTGGTCATGTGTTATGCTACTAACACCATTTTTACTTACTGAAAACAACATTAACAAAAGTAATGCGTTATCTATTTAAAATAACAATGATTGAATAAGAATTAAAAGCATTTGTCACATCTTTCTTTTTTTTAAGATATTTACGTACTAGTTAACATTACTTATTCATTAACAAACAAGAATGAATACTAACATCTGCATTAAGCACTAAAAGCATACTGATATTAAAAATAACACTAATAATAAGTCACTAATATGAACACAAATAAAATATCCTTAACAAAATGTTAATTTGTTGTACAAAAACCTAAAGTAAAAATTGTGGTACTCTATAGAAAAATTATTTAAAACATGCATGTAAAATATAGCACCTCAGTATTATTTGGAACTTTGTAAGTATGAATAAACTCTCACTTTTATTTGTAACCAGGAGGACAGTTTTGAATGTTTTGTTTTCTGCACATATTTTTAATGTATACAGCACAATAATTTTTAATGTAAAAATTTCTTTCTTCCTTTTAATGTAAACTATGTTTAAAACTATGCGTCAATATTGAATCTTTTTTGGATTTGAAAAAGAATAGATAAAACAAAACCACCTTTTCTTCTTTAACTTTTTCCAAGTAAATCAAAAATGTTATGGGAGGTCACACAGTCATTTAACTGTATCTCAAAGCAAAATAAAACAGGTAATCTGTGTATAAACAGAGCATAATGTAAAATTTGAATGCTAGAAACAAAAAGCACCCTAATGAATATACAACAGCAACAGTATTTGACCTTTACATAACATTTTCCTTATAAAACCCACATACTGTCACTATTTGAGTTTTAAGACTTTGTTTATATAGGTTCCATATCTTAAATAGCTAGGATATACTGTATGATATTGAAACAGAAATAAAAATATGAATAATTTAGAGGTTTTTAAAGTTTCTTGGGCGGTATCATTGGGCTGCCTATTTGTGCAGCAAAGTGGTTATGTGAAATCACTTTAGTGCTCCGGTCTGAAGGGCACGGTAACTAGCATATTTACTTGGTAAATGAGACGTAACAACATATCTCACTCTAGGCAGCACATAGGGCATACCCCTGGTATTGCCAATATCAATGGATGTTGGAAACCATTTTACATCAGGTGGTCTGACTGCTTGTCTGCCTTCATATGCAAATAAATAAAATATCTTTATTTTATGATATGCAACTTACCATTATCGCAAAAATCATTTTGAATGTCATTTGTGCAAATGTATTCCTCAGATTTTGCATAGACATTTTTACTATCCATTACATTTGGTTCATATAAATTCATGTAGGAACTGCTGGGTGTTGATCTTCTGGAGTTTTGTACATTATACTCTTTTAAATTATTAAAAAACTTTTCCCTATCAAAATTATCATGATCCTTTAAACGCCCTCTACCTCTAGATTGCAAAGTTTGGGACCAATTTGTGTTACTATTGTAAAATTGGTTAGTGCTATTAATGGACTGAGTTGAAGAAGCTAGCTTATCTCTTTGTAACTGGTCATCATTTTCATAACTTTGACCGGATTGTTCTAGAAACTTTTTACGAAACCTAGGTGGTAAATTATCCAAATTAATGTGCTTAGGTCTTGGTAACTCAGTAGGATAACCTGCAGAATTCCGGCGCCCTGATGGTGGTTTCCCCACTGAACCAGACTTGCTTCGTCCAGCCCAAGTCTCCATGCTTCGGCTGTCACGATTTCTATCTATATTACTCTGCTCTTGCAAACTATGTGCTGGAGACATGGACCTAGATTCGGAAAGTTGTCTTCCATGTCTAGTAGTTTTAATGTCATTAGTAGATGTTTCTTTGTTATTGTAGTCGCCACGAGATCTATCTCTACCAGAGACACCTTTTGAATATGATGGTGAAGAATTTTGTTTGTTTTCCTGATTATTGGACATTCTTCTGTTAGTGTTCTGACTAGAAATTTCACACCTTGACGGTGCTTTACACTGCCTGTCAACATCACCAAATGAATCCCCGGAACGAGGGACATACAATTGTTGTTCAGGTTTCCTGTTTCGAACATTTGACGCAGTCTGCTGTCGACACTTTGCATCATCGCCATTTATTGAATTTTGGGAGCCATATCGGTTCAAATCGGCCCCTTTATAGCCGTTATCTATTTCATATGTATCCATTTTACTATCCAAGCCATACCTTGATCTTCTTAAAGGGCCACTACCAGGTTTGTATATTTTTTGTTGTGGCTTGTTTTTCCTGTAATCTTTACAGTCATCATCCATAGCAATATATGAAATAACAACAAAACTTTAAAATAAAGTCATGCTACTTAAAATAAAAATGTTCGATTTAAAATTTAATTATTACAAACTAGTAATTTGACTACTGACAGGAAAAGGTTATGTTGAAAACATTTATTAGTTGAAAAGTGTTACGGTTATTCTTAAAACTTTTGTTAATGTAAGTTGTTAAATGGCAAAAAAATCTCTTCACCTTGTGTATACGTTAAGAATGTAGTAATCAAAGAATATACAATGAAAACAATGCATCGAACATTTTAACGTTTATGTTATGAATACAGATATTATATAAATTGTCTTTAAGTCAATAATTATTACCTACTATATCATTTAATTTTAAAAATATATCACAACTTTGATTTTAAAACAATTTAATATTTTTAATAAGACATTGAAATACAAAATAAATAAGTGAATACACTATTCTAAAAAATATATATGTAGATATATAAACTTCGACATTGATCTTCTAAAAACGTGGAAAGGGCTAGTATTTCAGTTATTTAAAGTAAAGTGCAAGTAAATTAATTTCTGTATAAAAATTAAAATTTGTTTTTCTTTTAAGCTTATTATTTCTAGTTTTCCCGGGATTTATTTCTTAAATTTTACTTTTTAGTAATTATACGCACAATGCATATTTGCAAAGTAATCGTTAACTTTATTCACACGAGCAATGTTTTTATCTGACCTGTGACCAATGAGTTACGTAAAGACGTTTTTCATGTTATTACGGCAACTCCAATATAGAATGTCAATTTTAGAAAGTAATCTTGTCTATTACTATAGCGCGACTTATAATACTTGATGAATGAATAATATATTTGAATAAGAAATGTATAATTTTATGTTTTATCTTAAATATATGTATTTAGAAAATTTTATTTTAAGGTTAACAAATGCTTTTTTCCTGCGACTGAAACAAATATTGTAAAACTACGGTGTGTTTGAAATACATTTCTCTTATTTAGAACTTTGAGCAGTTTGGTATTTATATTTATATTTGAGATATATACATACGCTAAATTAGAACGAAAATAATAATAATAATGTCCTCCGAGCTGATTACGACTAAAATAGCAGATCGATAGCTTGTGTAGTTATATTATAATAGTTATACAAGTGTTCGCGAACACTCTGATGCATTCCCTATGTCTTTACTCTTATAGTCCAATTGGACGGATAACCGATATAACCAAAAAGAGATTAGGCGCAGACCCAACTTTCTATAAGCTCATCGAACGTATGGATCATTTTACTGAACAGGCGATTGGGTAATTGACCGGTATTGCTATAAATAACAACACAAACAAGATTGACGTCCCCTCATTTTTTAAACCTATTCTAGCGTTTTCTTAAGCGCAAACTTATGCCAGGCTACGGAGGTATTTTTAATCTTAAATAATAATCTCTGATAGTCTTAAATCACCCACCGTCCACGCTGGTCCAATGCGGGATGCATTGGACCAGCGTAGTGGGATACGATCCAAAAACCCCCATATGGAGAAGGCGTGCATTAGGGGAGGCCTATGGACTAACACAGGCTGATACTGATGAGTCTAAAATCACCATCCGTAATACACAGGATAGGTAGAATAGTTATCAGGCTTCCGTGAAAGTGAAATATTGGAAATTGTTGTAGTTGTGTTGTTAAATCTATTAATATATGGCAAAATCTCTAAAATAAGAATACCTTTGTTCCTCTCTACATTGTGTTACATAATATTTAACATTGATTTCCAATTATTTAATATAGCTTGCCAGGGTTCCATGAAATAAAAGATTTGATTACTTTTCCATTGAGTTTAAGTTTAATATCTTCAGGCCAGAAGACTTGTAAAGCAAATTATTATTATGTAATTACCTTTATTAATATATATCACACATTTTTTCTTATTTATTGTGTAGATGTAAAAGTTAATAATTTTGTTTGCCAGTAAAATATTCTGCAAAAAATTAATAACCATTAAATGGCTTCACAATATAATTATAACGAAATAATATTAACTGTTTAATACGTAATTGTTTTAAAATAAAAAAAAATACATTGTTTTATTTTGAAAATCAAAATTAGTTATAAACTTGATAAACATGATCCGCAAAAAATTGTGTCAAATGTCAAGACTACTATTTTACACTGTGTTTTCAACTAGCAAATTGCAATGGGTTCCTAACCCGTGGCTGACGTTTAAACAATTTTTTTATTTTTAAGGAATAGAACTTGTACATTTGTATAGTAATAAGTGTAATAACGTGTTTATTTTTATTATTTTATTTAATAACGTTCATGATTAAGAAATAATGTCCTTCGAATATCTACCTGTAGCCGAAGATGAAAATGAAGAACCCATAGAACTTCCAATCGAAGAAGATGGAACATTGATGTTAACAACAGTGTCTGCGCAATTTCCAGGATGTTGCGGATTAAAATATCGTCATCCTGAATCGAAAAACATAAGAGGTATCAGGTTAAGAGACGGTAGGCTGTATCCGCCACCTGAAGGTTGGGGTAATCTCTTATACATCTGTAGTTTTCCTAAAGAAAATAAACGTAAATCAAGTGAAATTTCGGATGCCATTAAGAATAAACGAAATGATAATTTGTGTTCTGACCTAATAGTTTTAGGGCTCCCATGGAAAGCTACGGAGCAAACCGTAAGAGAGTATTTTGAAAAATTTGGAGAGGTTTTAATGGCCCAACTTAAACGGATCCTAAAACAGGAATGTCAAAGGGCTTTGCTTTTATCCGTTTTGCATCATATGCTTCTCAAATGAGAGTATTGGCCCAAAGACACATGATTGATGGCAGGTGGTGTGATGTGCGAATACCTAATTCAAAAGAAGGCTCGGTAACATCCATGCCTTGCAAAGTGTTTGTTGGACGCTGCACAGAAGACTTAACAGCAAATGATTTGAGGGAATACTTCTCACAATTTGGAGAGGTTACCGATGTGTTTATTCCTAAGCCTTTCAGAGCGTTCAGCTTTATCACATTTTTAGACCCTGAAGTAGCACAAAGTTTGTGCGGTCAAGACCACATAATCAAAGGTGTTTCTGTTAATGTATCAAATGCATCCCCAAAGCAAAATAAGAGTGGATCCAGCCAACGTAGTTTGCCAAGCCGAAACTATGATGAAGGTCATCCTCATAATGCCACAAATAATAACTCTTGGAATAGCCGCAACATGGATATGGTTAATATGCAAGCTTTGGGACTTTCCGGTCAACATGGCCAGACTGCTGTTGCTGGTGGTGGGGGACAAGCACAGGGGGGGAGTATGCCGCTGGGAATGGGGGGGGATTGCCAGTGAATCAAGCTCTGGTAGCAGCCGCTTTGAACCAAGCTGCTGGATGGGGTCTCATAAATAATATACCCTCAGGAGGCTCGGAGCAAGGTGCTTTTGCAGGTCCTGCTTCTTCAGCTCCACCAGCACCCCCCAATTTCCTGTCATGGATGCAACAAGGTAATTCTGCGCAGGGACCTTCTAGTCAGTGGGGGCAAAGGCACCAGTCCCAAGGCCACTCCGTTTGATCCAGTGTCTGATTTGATAAGCTCACAATAATCTCTGTGATTGTAGCAAGAATTAGATAATTATTATTTCATCTACAAAACAAATGGGTTGTTCTGTTGGTGAAGAGTGGATTACTTGTGGTTTGCATCTGATGTTATTTAATTTATTGTGGAATTGCTTGTGTTTTGTTGTTTTCTTGAATTGTTATAAAGCATTGAATAGTTTAAAATCAGACATACATTAAAAAAGTAGATAGGTTATATAAATTAACATATAACAAAATAATTGTTGCTGTGCTTTTCTTTACTAAATATATTTTGTTAATTGTGTTTAACCCACTAACCAGATACCATACCAATATTTGCCATAAGGATATTGGTTCGTATATATCTAAAATAGTGTGTTATAAGAGAAAAATATTTATTTATATATGTATATATATATGTATATATCTTTATCTTTGTTTTACCTAAACATTTTATGTTTGAAATTCCTAATACAAGTTTATGTGCCTTTAAATTATGTTATTTCTAAAGCCGTTTAAAAAAAAAGATTTATCAAATTGTTTATTGTTGATATCTCTGAATACTTTATCATTTTTGTTTTAAAATTTGTATCTTTTAATATTATGAATATCTATATATGATAGTGATTGGTATTAGATAGAGTGACATAACCACACATCAACATTGCATACCGACAACTGTACCTATGGTAGGTTAAGTGTATTGTGCTTTTGTACATTAATAGGTATATGTTTTTACAACAGACTGTTGAAAGTTCATACTTGTATAATATAAAATAGAGATCTATTGATTGTTATCATTGTTTATCAAATAATGTTGATTATTATAAATTTATTATGTATGCATCCTCAGTACCTGTGGCAAAACATGAGGGCATCTATTTTTGACAAATTAAATGGCTAGAGTATTTTTGTGAAAATATGGAAATGTTCTTTAAATGGGTACCTAGATTTAATGGTAGAACAATCTGGTGCAAAACAGTGTAAATGTAAATTTTAAGACAAAACTATAGATGGTTGTACAAATGACAAGACTGTGAATAATTTTGAAACAATACTACACCAAATAGATTGCCTGTATAAATATTAAAGTGTTACAATGGTAATGAACATTAAAATTTCTACGAAACAAATTGGCAGGATATATACATCTAATGATATTAATCTTGTAAAGAGTTAATTACAAATGTAACATTTTGTCTGGTTGAAAAGTAGAACACTCCTTTTATTAAAAATATATGACGTCACAACCTCTAATGAAAGATCATCACTTAAACTTTATAAAGTTAGATTTGTAACAGAGAATATATATTTATAATTTATTGTTGTAGTGTGATTTAAGTCCAGAGTATCGTAATTGCAATAAGTGCCCTAATATTTACATAATAATATGTGTATGGTGTATGTGTGTAGTGGCTACCATTTTTTTTCTAATCTTAGGCCTTTTAGTTTTTGGGATTTTAGTATGTTCAGTTAAAACTGAATACATTCATGTTTTTTGGTA
This sequence comes from Lamproptera curius, assembly GCA_029286875.1. Lineage (NCBI taxonomy): Eukaryota > Metazoa > Arthropoda > Insecta > Lepidoptera > Papilionidae > Lamproptera > Lamproptera curius. The sequence continues at coordinate 1,143,590 of JAGSMT010000121.1, read as the reverse complement.
TTTATTTTAATATTTATCTGTGTGCTTTTCACTGATTTGTTGGTTTTGTTTGTATTAATAATTTATTTTTATTTGGTTCAATAATAATCTGGTTAAAACCTTTGGGTTCATATAATAGAATAAAAAAATGTGTCTACCAATATTTATATTAAGAAACCTTAAATCATAACTTGACATGTCAATTTAAATATGGAAATGTTATAAATTAATGGTTTTAATAAAAATTATTTGCATCAGGTATATATGTTTTACATCAATAGGATAAGCAAAGTTAACAACAAATCTGCCTTTATCAAAGTGCAAAACAAAATATTTGCTAAATATCAGTAATTCTAAAATATAAGGAGCACTGTGTTTTTGATGTCTTAGTCCTCTTCAAGTTATCTCCACTTCTTATTTTGTGAAAAAAAAGCATATGATATAGTTAAAAATGTATTGAATGCTACAAACAGCAAAGATGTATCTGTATCTGACAAAACATGTGTATTTTAATCTTTTATTTATGTTCTATTTTATGCAGAATTATGAATGTTTAAAATTTTGCTCTTTTTTTTTATATACACAAATTTTTAATGCACCTATGAAAGCTAAATATGAGAAAATTAAAAGAACTTTTTAAAGCAAAAATATTAGTAATTTTTATATATTTCACAAAATTTTTTAGTGTTTTATTCTTAAATTAAAAGAGTCAAGGAAATTAAAGATCCAATGTCGTTATTGTTTTTACTAAGACTAAAAAACAAACAATCATTGTTATCACTAAAATTTCTTAATACATGTTTTCATATCAATTATGAACTTGTTTTCTTGATTCTTTTAGCTTCAAGGTGTCATTCACATTTGGTTCCATTTCAGCGATGTACTTAAGTGCAATAGGCTTGCATTAGTTGTCTTCAATATAAAAAATTGTAGCGCACAGTAGAATAACATGGTTTTGCCCTCCAATAGTAATGTCAGTATAGTAATATTGATATTATTGATTTATATCCAAAGCAAATTTTGTTACTATTCGTGAACTATGTCATCCACTGTAACTTCATGCACTTGATTTTTATTAATTGACGGTGATTAACTAATCAACAATAAAAATGCTAGACATACTGAGCCATGATGTTTATTTGTCTTTCATTGATTGATTAACTTATCTGATTTACATATTGATGATGTCTGAATTTGTAACTTCTAATATAATGAACACATTGACAGTTGGTATTTTAAACATTTTTCTGTGATAGTAATCCGCAACCAATGAGGATATAAATGTCATTAGTTTTGAACAAGATATAAACATGTTGGCAGACTATGAAAACATTCTCATATAACTTTTGGCTCTTAGATACGACATATATATGTATATACATTGTGTAATCAAAATTATTTTTGAAAATTGAAACAAACTAGTGCCCTCTGATCGTGGGGCCATACATATACCTACTTGAAAACGGTTTATATAGATTTATTTATAGAGTAATAATATATCTATTCATTATTAATGTGTGGAGTGATGTGTTGGGCAGTTGTTTTCAAATAAATGTAATATTATTTATACCACCTGAAGTCACGGTGACAAAAGTCTTTTACTTTAATTACCGCTACCTTACTAAAATAAAAATTATTAGACATTTACATTAATAAGAGAGAATATAAAAATCCAGTCCCACAAAGTTTGTTTCAACTATAGATAACAAATTACTTAATTACAGAATGGTGACTGTAAACGCCGCTAAACTGATAAAGCAAAACTTATCAATGTGAACTCGAATTCCAGCGGAACTCCTACGACTTTATAAACAAACCACTTTTCCGAGTTATTTTCGAAGCTATAACTTTGGTAGGTATGAAGGTTCTTTAATAAAGCTCTGTTAGTCTTGTTATAATGGAATAAGCCTCTCCATCTCTTTATTGAATAAAAATTTTCTTTTTTAATTTTCATTTGACGACACCTTAGAATGACGTCAATTATTTCAAAATTATTATTCCGTTTTATATTTAGATATCACGGAGGTTATAGCGAAGATCGGTAGATTATTCTTCAGATCAGAAAATTGAACCACTACGACATCAAAAATGTTGCACTCGACCTTCTGACTTCGTAGTTAAGCTATCGAACACTAAGGCCTAGGTGACTAGGGCTTGGGTATGTATGCGGTTCCTCAGTGCTAATTCTAGGAACTTATCTCTTACTAATCTATATTAATGTTATATTTGGTAAAGATACTTTATAAATATTTAAATTATAACGTCGTAATTTGCAATGTAACAATGTAAATAAAACCCTTTCGAAAGTAGGATATTGGTTTAGTCAATAGTTAGGTTTTACGACTCCTAACGTTCCTCAAACTAGGTGTGATGTGGATAGGAAAGCGCTAGGCCACATAGATTCGACCGTATTTCTTTGCATAGCATTAGGCTCTAAACTGCAATGGGGTGAGCATATTAATAGGCTGCGCGAGCTCAGCAACTTATGCAGTCAAAAAATTATACAGTTAACCAATGTTGAGCCACCCTGTACTGTATATTTTAGTTATTTTTACAGTATAATGTCATGGTATTCGGCTGATATACATACCATATTTGCACTCCAAAAAAAATGATTAGAGTAATATATAACCTGAGCCCCAATTGAATTGCTGAGAAGGATTCTGAAATAAATGTAATGACTGTTTCTTCTCAATACATATTTAAAAATGTAATGTATGCCGATAAACATAATAACGAATATGTAGAACATTGTGATATGCACGATATAAATACTAGGAATAAGCATAAACTTGGTCCCCCAACGGCAAGACTCAGAAGAACAATAATATTTTTTATAGAACAGTTTATCTGTTAATGAATTTAAACAGTTTACCTGTTAATGAATTTAAAGAAGTTGTAAAATAATGTGCTAGAGGATATAATTTATGTAATGGCTATTTAACCGATAACACAGCCTGGAAATTAACTGCTCGCTCCAGGCATTTCAAACAGTATATATGTTGTAATAAATATTTCTCTAATAATTAACTTAATTTTGTAATAGTTTATTGAAATAAGGAAAAATAAGAGTCGCGCTGAGTTCCTTAGGGTTATTCTTAGGTCTACCTAGGAGACTAATATTTTGAACCGGTGATAGTTAGCAACTTGCACGGCAGTTGTAGTGACTTGCCCGGGGGCTTTTTGGGACAACGCCCCACAAGCGACTTCACCATAATTAATATTTGTGGGGGTCAGTACGTAATAGCTTTTTTGAATTACTTTTTGGTTTTTTAACATAATCTGCTGCTTTCTGGGATAAAACCTTAATATTACCTAATTGTATATGAAGGGCCTCGTTGCTCCAGGTCCATCTCCACCTAGTGCCAAGGAGCGTCGGCGTCAAATTTTCATTTCCCGTCAGTATGCTGAATCAAGCGCTGATTGGTTGTGCCATGACTGCGGCTCGATGTCTGTGTCAGTTGTCCTACACTTGTACGTGTGGAGGGTGTCTGAGTACCTACTGGTTGTTGCTACCTATTTAGCCTTAAAGGCGTTAATTATATTGTTATATCCAATAAAGTGTATTCTAAGCATATCGACGCCGTCAATGGCAAAAAGTACCGACGCGACTTGATAGAAATCGTGTAAATTTAATACATTCAGTGATTCCAAGAATATTGATAAATCTTGGTTAGTGCTGCCATTGTTATGGCTACTATATTGACCGTTTTGTGCGGCATCGGGCCGCTGTGTGCTCGGGGTTGGGTAACGGAGCTCTTTTTTTACTACGCGGGGCCAATGGAGGCATGGCCGGGGGAATTGTCAGGCACTGGAAGAGCGGCGTGATGGGAAAGCAGTGATTAGGAATGGGTTTGGTGGCCGGGATTACGGCACTTAACGCACGTTGGGGGTTTGAAAGTAGCAAGGAATTGTTAGACTTTCGGTTTGGGACAATCTTCTCTGTCCCCAGTCCCGTGGCATTTAACGCGAAAGGGATTGGAGAAACAATTACGCGAAGTTTGAACGTAAAACTGGCTGTTGTGACACTCCTCGAGAAGTCCGTTAGAATGCGGCCTCTTGAAACTGAGACAATTGATCTTCCTTCGTACGCTCAAAGGTGACGAGGACCACGCCATAAAGACGTTTGCTGTGGGGATGGCGGACTTTAGTAAAGCCATTGCTGTTAATCATTTGAAAACTGGTAATATTTTTTTCTAATGCATTGTTTTTTATCGTAAATGGCAGCAATTAACCAGGTGATGGTGTAAAGGAAGCCAGGTTTGCTAGGTTTTGCTAGCACAAAAACGTGAAAATTCAAGACGCTCTTCTAATGGAAATATGGAATGATCTTTTAGGCGTTATCGATAAAAGAGAATTTACAGAATAGCACAATCACTAGGGACGCTGTAAGGAAGTTTTATTAATCTTAATCTTTACCGCATGCAATGTATACAGCAAGAAACGGCTGCTAAAGAAAAAAAATAATACCGTTTTTAAAAATATATTCAAAAGAAAATTTTTTTTTTGTTTAAACCAATTTTTAAAACCATGTCAAAGCAATCAGCAGATTCATTTATTTCAACCTTACATAGCTTAATAAAATGAGATAAATTGGAATAAACTTTTCCGTTCTTCTAATAGTTACCAATTTTTGTAAAGGGCGGTCATTTTGTCACTTAAGAGAAAAAAGTATTAATTAGGAACAGTAATATTACAAGAACGACTTAATTGTTTGTCAATAATGGTATAGAAACTGATATCCTTTAATTACCGTAAGGATAGAAGATTTTGCTCAACGAAAATTCCGAAACAAATTGTTATACTTACTATAACCAAAAACCAGTAGCACACTAATATAATTAACAAGATGTAATCATACTTAGATATAATAAAGAATGTTTTAATAGTTCACTTTTCTTATTTTCCAAAAGGGCCCCAAATAATTAAAAAGTTGTTTTCGATAGTCATAACAAATCGCCTCACGAACAAACTTGATAGATTCCAGCCACTGGAGAAGGCTGGGTGTTGCAGAGGCTCTAGCTACTATATACCATTTGTTTACCATAGGACCACTTTTACAAAAGACTTATGAGTACAATCTGCCACTGTGCCTTGCCTTTGTGGACTATGAAAAAGATTTTGACCTTATAGAAACCTAGGCTGTTCTGGAAGCTCTTCAACCATCTCAGCTCGACTATCAATCAGTCGAAGTGTTTAGAGGTCTGTATAGTTGTGTGTTCTTCTCGTCCGAAGAGGTCAAAAGATACTAATCTAATTGCATCGAGGAGTGAGACAGTGGAATGTAATAACCCCATAACTGTTCACTAATGCATTGGACGATGTCTTTAAGATGGATGTGGCATATTTATTAATTATTAGGTTATTACCGCTGGAGTGCTTGCAGAAGATGTTGCACAGTTTAAATGAATCTTCCAGACATATCGGAGACAGGATAAACTGGGACAAGCCGAAAGTCATGTTCAGCGACCACATTCTCCCGGGGCCTGTCAAAGTCGATGGTAATTTGGCAAAAGTTACCGACGAAATGCAAAAGATTAGCTCTGTGGGCTGGTGGTTAGTAGTTCAAGCAACAGATGGCCGACGATAAGGTTCTAGAGTGGAGGCCACATTCAGGAAAACGTAGTGTTAGTCAGCTGATCTTCGTGCAATATCCGGTTCAAGTTGGAGGCAAGTAGCAGGGTAGCCCGTCTTGTAAAGGTGGACGGTTAGGAGCTGATGATGATCTATTTTATGATTTCTATTCATCTCTTTCAAATACATGTTCTACTTTATGGTGGCAAAAGAGTTATGATGAAGGGGAAGTAGCGGTAAATTGTTGACGTTATACGCACAAGTATTCTAGGTATAATGAGACCTTTGTGTATTTTAAGGAATACATAATTTTAACGATAAAATATTTATTTTGAATGTTCCGTTTCATATTATCATTAACGTATAACGCGATATATATTCTATTAAAGATTTGACGGATCCCAAACTTTCAGACTGTATGATCTGTGTAAATATTTATTTGATTATATCGTATGATAGATCGATAAACATCAATCACGATAGACATTATTAAGAACAATTTAACGTCATGACTAAAATTCTAAATCTTAATGTTTTTAATGGATCCAGTGCGAAAAACGAAGCCTGGGCCGTTAGCGGCTTCTAGTTTTAAATCAGCTAGAAAGAGCTTTGGTTTCACAGATGGATTCTCAAAACGGGAGAATCGTAAAACTGAAATAATAACTGTTCATACCAGTACACCGCACATAGAGCACCGCTCTTTTTATACTGATCAATCTCAAATTTACCAAGGCGATGTTAACTTGTTGTCAATTATGTACTATTTTATTTTCCGTAAATCTTCGTAGCTTTAGAACTTAAATCCTTCGGAAATACTGTTTAAATTAATATGAAAGTAAATAAATTACTGCATAAAGATAACAATTACGTGTTTACTTTGTAAGTTTTTAACGAAAACTTAATCATAACTGCAGTAATTTATTATGTTAACTCTATAATGCTTTTGACATTTAAGTCTTATGCTCTTGCCAGTTTGTTACCACCACAATCCTCAAAATAGTGGTAAAAATTTGCATCTGTTTGCTAAAATAAAATAAAAAAACTTTCAGAAACACGAACAAGGACATTATGTGCTGTAAATATACCGAAGACGTGAAGCATATTGCTCTAGGGTTTTCGGATGGCACCGTCAGGTTATTTGACTGCAACAACGGCAATTGTACGCATACCCTCGTTGACGACGAATGCCGCACTTATCCTGGCCCAGTAACTAGTATTAAGCACCGGCCCGTCAGCATGTCACATCCAGTCACGAACACACTTTTGACCTCATGTGCGTAATAAAAATCCATTAAATTAAATTATTTTACATAACTTATTACGTATTTCACCGGCCTAAGTAATGAGTTTGTATATTATTTACACATGATACTAATAACATATACTTTTTGAACGCGGTGGTAACACTGCAGACAGCCCACCGTAAAAGGGGTATCTACACCGACAGCTAGATATTTCTAAATGTGCTTGCAGATACCAATAATCTAAGCAGATACTATTTATTACAGATGTAAACGGTTACGTGAAATGTTGGAAATATGACTACAGGCAATGCTTGTATACAATTAGAGAGAAACGACAAACATTGGGTCTGTGCTATCACCCACGATACTCAAAATTCATCACTTACGGAGACGATGCAATATTGAACATGTATGACGACGAGACGCAGACGCAGGAACGAGCTTTTCATTCTAGGTAGACATTTTCTTTTGGTTTATGGACTTTCTATGACAAAACAGTTATGTTTGTAGACAACGAGTTTTGATACATCTTAATACTAAAAGACTATCTTTAATTAATTTAAAGCGGAAATAGAACTATGATAGACGGCCATCGCTCAAGAATCTTCTCATGTACATTTAACCCGAGGTCTAACCATGAACTAGTGTCCGGAGGTTGGGATGACGTAGTATTATGTTGGGACGCGAGGCAGCCATTTGCAACGCGTCATTTTGTTGGCGTCCATTTATGTGGTGATGGATTAGATTTTGACAAAGCAGGAAAACAGGTATGCGTTTTTGTTCATCATTGTTAAAGTTGCATTTTACGAATCTAATATTATTTTGAATCTGAGACATTTTAAGGTTTGAAGTATTTTTTATGATGTATGTGTTATAATGTCTTTCTTAAAGTTTGATCTAAAACCAATAAATAGAATCAAAACAAACATATTTTTTACAAAAAATTAACCACGTTCGAACAACAACATATTTTTCAATCTGCATATTATAATGTATTTTATCGATTTTAACTGAACGAATTGTATTATCCCACATACTTTTCTTTGTGTAGATCTTAACATGTTCGTGGCAAGACACTGACAACATTCAAATATGGGATTACGGATCGTGTAAACTAATTGAAACAATTGTACCAGATAACCACCAATCTAAATTATATTGCGGTAAATTTGTTCCAAAAACTAACCTAATAGTATGTGGTGGTTCTGACGGTAATATATTACGCATCGTTGATATCAAACTTAAGGTGGTAAGTCCACTTAATTTAATGTTTTATAGTAGTTATTACAAACTGTCTGTTGATAAGTTTATCTTATTAGATGCAAAATTGAACTAATACAACTACTTTAGTTGTAAAATTTGAGCAACGTTTTGTAATATCTGTGTGTGATAAAAACCTAAATTGTACCACCTTTTAATCTATGTCCAAATCTAAAACAGGACGTTTCAAAATTGTATAAATGTTTTACAGACAGAATGCTCTATTAGCTATAATCCTGGTGCTATTTACGCATTTGATTTCGGGACCGTGCGAAGGAAGCCGAAAAAAGTTTCCGAAACATACAAACGAGTAAATGAGATACAGAGTGTGCCGCGAGTGGCGTTTGTAAGCGGAAAAAAACTTCAGATCGTCGATTTCGGCTAAATAAAAAAATATTTTTTTCAATTTGTTTAGGTGCTAATAAAGAAAATTAAACACATTGGTAAAACTTGTACATCAGTTGTATCGAATTTATTCTCTCTTTTAACATTTCTCTACGCAAACAGCCGCTTAATACAATTTGAAGTGATAGACAAATACACTGTGATTTCATTTTGTAAATAGTATATAAAACTCTAGAAGGATAAAATATCGAGTTTGGCAAGAATTCATAATAAATAAAAACGTAATACTCCTACATAGTATTATACACAGGATTTGAACATCTATTATTCGACCGGTTCAAGTTGAGCCTCGTCAAAGGATGGGTCTTCCCATGCTGCAATTGTTTTTTGTTTTGAGCTTTCGACATCACAGTTGAGACCACAACGTTGGGATAGTCGACCGGCGCGATCGACAGCACGACCGGCGCGGGCATGGAGGCGGCGGGCGCGGCGGCCGAGGGCGCGCAGAACGAGTTGCGCAGCGCGCGCCCGCCCGCGCACTCCGCCAGCCGGCACTTCTTGGACTGCGAGTCGGCCGGCCTCCGCGCCGTCTCGCCGCCCGACTCGCTGCGCACTCGGCCCGGCCGGTCGTAGCGCCCCACCAGCACCTTCACGGACAGGTCTTCGCCGAGGGGCGGCGAGGCGCCCGTGCGGCCGCGCGCCCCGCCGCGCTGCGCACCCTCCGTCTCGGAGCGCGCCTCGAACTCCTTCTTGAGGTTGCTGACGAGGCCCGCCGCCGAGCCGGCGCCTGGCGCGGCGAGGGGCGCGCGGGGCACCGGCGGCGTGGCGCGCGGTAGGTCCGGGTGGGAGGCGGCGGCGAGTCGGCGGCGCCGCGGCCCCGCGCGCAACCACGTGTCCGCGGGCGCCGACGCGGAGAGTCGCCCGCCCCACGTGGAGGCGCCGCGGTCCCGAGCCCGCTCCATGCGCGCGGCCGCGCACGCCAGCTCCTTCAGTATGGCACACGTTTCGTTGAACTTCTTCTCGTTGGCCAGGATGTCGGCGGGCGCCCGCGGGGCCGCTCTGCGCGCGTTCCTGGGCTCGCTGTGCTCGCTAATGATGCCGAGGTCGGAGGCGGGCTTGGGCGCGGCGGGCTCGACGCCCTTGTCGATCCGCTCGTCGGCCCTCTCCTTGGCTCTCTTGGCGGGCTCCTCGCGGAGCGCGACCTGCGGCCGTCCCGAGCGCGTGTCGTACGAGCCCCAAGACGAGTGTCGCGAGAGGTCCGGCACTACGGCGCTGTCAAAGGAGCTCCAGGAACTCTGTCTGCTCGGTGGTGGGGCGTCGTCTTCGATTATCCTCCGATCGTCACAGTCTATATTACGATCTATACAATTTGAGAAAGCGTCACTCGTTTTAATTTTTACATCTATTATACCACTGTCACTTTTCACTATATTATCACTATCGCTACCGTTTCGATTATCGTCAATTCTGTGCCAAGGCACCTCCCCGGGTCCCAGGTGTGTATCTTGTCGGCTTCCACGTCCGAGTGAGAGTACTTGTGGCCTACACTTCGTAGCGGTGACACCTGCTGCTGCTTGCTCGGCAGATCGGCACCTTGAGCGGCCAATCCGACCGAGCCCTCTGAAGATCTGCTACTCGAAACCTCATTTTGGACACCAAAATTAAGCCTTTGATGTCTTCTGACGACGTCCCGTCGATCAATCGAAGCCGCGTTCTCTATTTCGTTAACGATGTGTTTGACGGACGGGGCTGCCTCTTCTTTTTCTTCTTTTAATCTTATGATTTGATTTGGTGACACGCTATAGCTTCCATTGGCGCAAGGCATAAGCATGTGGCGGGTTTCGGAGGCTAAATTCTCTAACGAAACGGAGGTCGGCGGCAGCAGCTCAGATGCTAGTTTCGTATCGGGAGACCACGACCTGGGTCGCCCCGTATAGGATCCGGTTAAAGCAAAAAATAAAGGAGTGGGATCCATTGTCTTATTTTCTATTTTTGAGGCAGTTTTGGGCGATTTCAAGTTGGTCTCCGATTTGGACCTTTGTAATTTCTCTTTATTCTTCATGGCATCGAGTATACCCTGGTAGGTCTCGAGTTGGCTCAGGAAATTGGTGTTGGGCTTGATGCAGTTCCTTTTCGCTTTCACGTGTTTCAATGCCTTCTCGAAGTTCCAATTGAACGCCTTCATGGCGTACGCGATAACGACGGAAGCCGATCTGCTGATGCCCATTTTGCAGTGCACTAGTACTTTGGAGCCCTCGTTGCGCGCCTTGTTAATGTATTTGAACGTGTTATCCCAGTGTTTCAATAGGTCAGTCTTATCGTCGTCGTACACTCTTATGTTTAGGTAATCGAACATACCGGGAAAAAAATTGTCTATTTCTCTCGTCACGTTCAGTATATGACGAACTCTGAAAAGCAAGACATCAAAAATTAATGTAAAACTCACCTATTCGACTTTTTCCCAACTATTTTAATAGATAATTACTTCACTAGCAGTTCAAGCAGCAATCAAGTACAAATACAATAAAGTTGAATTTTGAAATTAGAAATCCACTTCAGTTCTTAAACAGATAAAATATAATAATAATAATAACTGTGTACTTTTTTTTTTAATACACGCAAGTGACTGAATTATTTTTAGCTTAACAATTAGCTAATGGACTGGCCGCGCTGGAGAAACATTTTAACAAAACGAGGATTCTCTGGGCTAAAGAAATTATATAAACACAGGACGAAAACAACCCACCCATTTCGTTGCAACTCCTCGAGGTTGCTCGCGTTCCACTCGGAGCCGAGGTAGACGTGGTCGAATATCTCCGTGGGCGCGTCCATCTGGCCCAGAATCGTCAGCATCTCCTGGTCTATGAAGGACTTGTACTCCGCCAGGTCCATGTCCAGCTCGTCCTCCAGCCTGCCGCGGATAGCTTTGCTCGTCACCTCGTCTAAGTCGACGCTCATCATTATCTCCTTCAGGGTGCACCTTATCACGCGCTCCGTTTCGTCTCTCTCCCTGGGTCTGAAATCATATTCCGTATAAATAGGATAAGTCACATGAATGAGGTATCCGTATAAATAGAACGAGTGAATGGGTCAGTGAAGATTGACAGAAACGGGGTAAAGGTAAAGGCCAAAAAGAGATCGTCGAATGCTGTGGGGACACTACAGCTTTTCATTGTTGTTTCCTAGTTGGTTAGGGCAATGGGGTCTGAGCTGATTATCAATATAAGCCAATAGTTTTGGCACCAATAATAATATGATTTAAGACAGCGTATATAAATTCCATAATAATTGTTATTTATTTTATCGTTTAGTGGTGTATGGTGTGAAGTGATATAACCCCAGGCGACGTTTACTGCCAATATGGAAACCCTGTGACGTTACAATGGTTACGTTGCTTACAAATTGCAGGTATTATTAATATTTTTAGGAATTATACATTTTAAAAACGGTTAATTAAAAGAGTGTGCATTACAACGTTTTAAATGCTTAATAATTGTAGAGTACTGTATTTTAGAAGGTTAATCGCTGCTGAAGGTTATGTTTATCATAAAACTCGGTTAAGAAATTTAACATCTTACATTTCAAAGTGACTGGTATGCGGTATAGTGCAGTGTTTTTATTTTAAAACCAAATAGTTCATCACACATGTGTAGTTGAGGAATATTATCATATATTATATAGACATCTATTTACATATCTATATAGAAAAAATATTTTCGAAAATAAAATTTTCAAGTTATGTATCAAATGTTTTTAATAATACTGGTTTAAACATTGTTCTTGTCAATATTTAAGCAAACATGACCGCGCAATACGTAAGGATTATTTATTGATTCAAGCGAGAAGGACGATCACCTAATGGCAGTTGACACGCCCTGCCCGTAAAAAATTTAGCATTAGACTCCACAAATCCGGTCGCTGCCTTATGACATAGGATGTTACGTTTCATTGAACTAGTAATTACACCAATCCTTTAAACCGGGAGACGGATGGAAATAGGCACTGCGGTGATATTTCCCCAGACTGTCCCCTTAAGAAGGAGACCTATCATGTTAATGTATATTAAGCAAAATTTCTGGTTATTTCGAACGCCTACATAGGCCTTTCGTATTTTCATAATTAACTCCAAATATGGACACAAACACAGCAACGTTGGTATGTTACAGAAGTGTTTCAATAGCACCCGCTTAGCAAATCACGCGAGAACGAAATGTAGGAGAAGAAAAAAAACATTCGTAATAATCTTTTGTTCCGCGTACAGCGAACAATTAAGTCGGCCTTAACAATGACACCGAAAATCGGCACTCACGATGACGCAATTAAATGCTAATGAGCCCAAAATGCAACGAGTATTTGTTCCACATTACGCGCAACGCGAAACCGAGCACACATTAGCCGACGCCGGATTGTTTCAAAGGTTAAGAAACGAGGTCTAGGCAACGCACATAACGATCTCTCTAACAGCCAGCCGTGTTAGTATCCGTCTGAGGGGAATCATTGTTTCAAAGCGTATATTACTACTAATTGACTCCTGTTCCTAAATAACCCAAACCTCACGTTAACACGGCCATTATCTATAGAAACGACGACAGTTTTGAATATGTGTACTGTATGTGTAGGCAAACATTAATTATTAGTTGAACTAACAAAATTGGTTGAATTGTTTTTAATAAATATTTTCATTCTAAGATGGGACAGCCAAATTGCGTTTAATTAAAAAAGTTATCATTCTTTACTAGACTTATTACAATAGTATACATAGTGGTAGAGAAGAAGCTATTTAGAAGAAGATATTTGAAAAAATCTTAACATTAGGATCGATGCAGAATCTGTACAGTCATAATCACAAAGTGTAAAACATAAATTTCAAATTCAACAAAGCTAAGCATTTTAAACATATTGCAAAAAGCTTTGTCGAATGAACGTCGAAGCCAATCATGGATTTTAAACATTGTTTTCGCTATTAGTGTTTCAATTATTACCGAATGTTCTGTTCAACAAAAAATATCACAAAGCTACTCTCTAAATAGTTGATGACAAACCATTATGCCAATATTGGCCATCTATATTGTCATTTTATAAATAGTGATAGCGATTGATCGTTGGCACGAGGCGATCTAGGTCCGATGTTGATTTCGAAACAATGTTAAATAGACAGCAAGGTTAATTTCGCGATGCAATATTATTTTTCGACTTAAAAAAAATGAATATATTTATTTTTCTATAATTCATATTTATATTATTTTACTGTTAACATTTGAAACAGTACCTGTATTGTATATATACATTAATTGCTGTATAATTTAAATTAATACTTTCACTTCACAAGGTTAACTTTTATCGGTACAAATTTCCTTGTTACTACAAAAAAAAGCATTAAAGCTGCCTGTTTTATACTTTTACTTTTATAGTATTTCTTTTTTCTGTCAACCTTTAAAACGGTCTAAAAGGATCTTTGCCATAAATTGCTTAGAGAAACGGTAGGGAGCGGAATATAAATAGCTTGCGTCCCTTTAAAGGTCACATGTATTATTTTAAGATATCGCTGCTCCGAAAGGATATAAATCTAGTCATCAAACTTACGCGTTTTGTATTAAATCATATAAACCTAACAGACCACCTTCTCTTCAGTTATTTATTAAGATTTTTATAGACGTATAACTTAACAATTAATATGTAAAGTCAAAATTATAATTCTCTATGGGTTACGAACAAAAAGCAGATAACTTTTCAAGATACTTTTATACACTAGTTACTACTACTTTAATTCAAAGTAACAATAAGTTTAAATTCTTGCATGAAATAACGAGAGAATATAATTTACAAGATAAACCTACTTTTCTCCTTCCAAAAAACGAATCGCGTTCATTTATTTAACTTTTTGTTACAAATTTTGAAGGAAATGATAATTCCTTTTAATGTAATTTTAGTGTAAGATACTTATTGGTGCGACAAAACAATAAACAACTTTACTTTTTGTATTTTCGAAATTTCACATAAATTATAATAAACCTACGTTTTACTAATGATAAAAGTTAAGGTTATACCTTGATATTTACTTACGGGTGTAACAGTAGTAGTTAGCCAACGAGAAACTGCAGTATTTTAATATTTTTAATTTGTATACGACAAACAGTGCAGAAAACTTGTCAATGACATGATACTTTATAATAGGCTAATGTACTTTATACAAAGAGTGAAATGAGTATTGCAAGGTAAATCATATTGTAGGAGATATTCTTTAAATTATATTACCATCTGTATATAATAATTAAAAAACCGTAACGCGGTTAAAATTTGAAAAGTTATATAGGTATGTAGAGGTAAAAAGAATATTAGAGTTAAGTATCAAAATTCTATGCTGATTTTTCAATTATATTCTGTATAACATGTTTGCGGCAAGTGATTTATGATATATTAATATGATATATCTTACACATTCTGTATACAGGGAACTAAAGCACAAGCGAAATTCCAATACTTGGCTTCTCTTTCAAAAACTATTATAAATTACCGCATTCGTTAAAAGGCATATTTTCTATTCGCTAATTCAGAGACAAAAATTTTAGACATACAGAAAAAAATTGTAAATAAAGGCTTATGTCAACTCTTTTGGAATTATAAAGTAGGTCACTCTTGTAGGTTCAACATCGCGTGGAGATTAAGGATTCGCCAAAATGACACTACTGCTGTTTGACATTACCATTAATTTAAGACATAACATTTATTCGGTTTTCACCATTACGTGAAGATGACATAAACTTGCTACAACGTTTTAGATATGAAGAGAAAATGTTGTGCTGCGCTTTTTGCAACATATTAGAATTGCTATTTTCTCTACCAATAATACATTATTTACTACTGCACGCGTGCGCCCTCAACGAACCGACATCGCTAACCTCATCACCAAGCTGGGTGAGCCTCTCTACACTCTCGCCCTCTATGACCCACAACGCCCTTCCAACCTCTAACGGCCCTCTCGCCTCGAATAATTAACCGGAGATGGCAGTTCCCTTTTTACAGAGGGCCGTCTGCCGCAAAGCGGTAGTGTAAAAACGCTACCGTGTTCCGGTTAGAAGGGCGCCGTAGCCAGCGTATTTGCTGAGTAAACGAGACGTAACATCCTATGTATTTACGGTGGGCAGCGCGTTGATCATACTCCTGGTATTGCCGATGCCTATGGGCGTCGGCGACCACTTCCATGGTCGACCATCTACTCTGTCTGTTCTGCCTTCGTATGCAACGAATAAAAAAGAAAAAGCAACCGGTACTGACTTGTGCCTCAGCGAGTCAGGCGACGGTGGTCTCCGCGACTCGAGGCAGTCCATCGCGTGCCATTCGTTAAGGCAGGAGCGGTCTGAGTCCACTCGAGTCTCGTAGTAGCCGCACCAGCCGTGGGAGGTGCCGCCGGCGAAGTGGTTCAGCTCGCGCGCCCTACCGCTAGCACGGTGCAGGGTCTGCAACGCTGACCTGCGGAGAGTGGAACACTTTTACATAGAAACACTTAAAAGCAAAATGATTCGATGAATATAAGGTTTATTTTGTGTAGATACGGTCTGCAGTACACTAAACAATTAAATTTTTAAAGATATAAGGAATATCTGATACGGAAGTAGACGGATAGATGCATCGCAATATTACAGCTCTTAGTTATTCAAATTTAGATGAAAGTGTATAAAATAAAGTAAATTGTCCTCAATCTATAATATAAACTATAATATAATTGTTAAAATGTTTTGCCAAGTGCAAATCTCGAGAGCTGAACCGAATTTGCTGATTCTTTTTTGGTTGCGTTTGATGAAGGTTCTTAAAAAATAACATTATGAGATGAGCCGACAAAATCGGGCGAATTTTGTAGGTAACTGACATCTAACATTAATAACCTAAAGGGTAAACTGCATTCGATGGGTGGATATCTAATCCATCGTATACAATTGCAAAGATAGTGTAGACACCGGGAACCGACTTTTCTCATCCGATAACAGATTATCTTACTTCGGATGGGAATGTAAAAATTGTCGTTGGACAATAGGATGGTTGGTCCTTAGCGTAACTAAATAACCAAATAACAGAGAGTTGTGTTTCCGCTGGATTTGAACCCGGGCTTCCGTTTTATAAAGCAGGACTAATAAAAGTCCTCCTCAGGGATAGTGTAGAATAAAAAGTAAATTAATTTGCAGTAAGCCTAGCCGCTGTTTCTTCTCTTCTAAACACGTGCACATTTATTCCAATGTGCACATGTTACATAGTTTTATTCGTACTCTACTTTCATTGCTTGCAGCGTGAAAATAATAAATACTAATTTAATTAACAGCCAAAAACAAAATAAAAGTTGTTAATATTATATTTTACAGGAAACTACTTTTTAAAGTTACAGAAGACACAGTGGTTGTTTTATAACAGCAAGACAAATAAAAAAACATTCGTAATTTAAATCGTTCATTGCCAATGTTGAAAACGTAACATCAAATCATAACGCGTTAGAGCACAACATATCAATAATTAAAATGATTCAATGGAAATATTCGTTGGCAGCAACTAACAGATCATTTCATCCAGCACATTCAATGAGTTTGTATTGTGCAATATCTATGAAATACAATACGCTTTCAGACGCCCCACGCGTACCTTGTGCGAACTATAATATTTACATTCGTACAGTACCTACATAAAATATTGAAGGTTATCCATTGAAATTGCAAAAGAATTAAACGGATCGTTATTACATTGCTAGGTTTCTAATCAAATCTGTAATCTGATATTTACAAGCCGTGTCGCCGTTGTAAACTCGCTGGATATTAAAAAAGAACACCTTAACATACAACTCGAGTCAAGGTTACGTAACTATTACAAGGAAGCTTTTTCTATTGCAACGTACTTACTAATAAATGAATTAACAAAACTGTAATGATTTTATTGTATAAAAATACAGTTCACGAAATTTCAAAGGAAATTACAAAAAATTGCTTAATTTTTCTTTATCTCCCATAGTTTAAAAAAGGGGAGGACTTTTGAGCGTGTGTTAGACCAATCTAAAAAACTAGGCTTATTAGGCATCAAATACTATCGAAAACGGCAACAAGTAAATTTCTTGGAGGACACGAACCTAAGCAATGAGAAAGAAACACGACGCAAGAATAAGTACCATAACTCGTATAAATAGCTGGAATTATTTTATAGCGACACGATTGTCACTGAGAGTTCCCTATTGTATTTATCACTATACCAATGCCAAACAAAAGATGAAAGTCACAATTTAACCCATACCAACAAATTGGAGTCGTACTTATGGCATTGCAATTAGTTAATTATTTCACAGTCAATGACATTTTGATGAAAATTAATCTATTTGAACGGTAGGCGTATGACGCCACTTCGTTACATTGTTCGTTTAAATTTCGCCCAAGCTATGAATGGAAAACCTAAAATTTATTGTAAAGAAAAAACGGGAATGATGTAGTCTGCGTTTTTATATGGGTTGTATATAAATCAGTGTTTTATAATTAATTAAGACTTATCATCCTGTAAATGCATAAGCAAAGCATAATCCTAACAGTATGACAATCGTTGAAGAATTACAGAAAGCTGACGGCTGCACATTTAGCGTGTTACGTCGATAACGGAGTAGCACTTACCACATCGCTTGGACAGATACGGGCTTGAATATGTGTTGCTGGTTGCACACGCACACGCTGAAACCCCTGTGGACAATGAATCCTTAATTAGTTATTGTTCATAGTTCACCGGAGTGTGCGGTATGCTTGGTGGCTTCTCATAACTATTCCCAGTGCGTAAAGGTGCGTATGCATTGTTGAGCCAAAACTGGCAGCAGCAGAATTCTAAGTAGTTATATTTATAGACATAATCTCTGAAGAATCGCTTTATATCCGTTTTGTTTAAAGTCTATAGTCTAGCTAAATCATACTTGGAATAAATGTTAACAAAGTAACCCTTAGCACTTAGCGTCCTTTACGATTAATTGATCACTAAACGAGTCGTCTAAAAACTATATAACACGTACTAAGCCGCTTCGTTGCCATGGGTTACCCTGTTTTCATCTATTCCGAGTCAAAACTTTCTCAACTTTATAGGAATCATCTCTAAACATGTTACGTTACACGCTCGGCTAGTGTATCCGCACCTCTAAAGCACAACATCATCGTTGTCGCGCATAGTCGGGCGCGAAATGTGTATTCGTAAATGGAGCGATGGCCATCGGCTATGAGTAATGTGAAAAAACTGTTAAGTGGCGAGGCCCAGTTTCCCAGATATTTTCTAGAACAATTCGCGGTCCGCCATATTTCGGTCGTAAACATAATTATATCAGTGTTATCGCACGTCGAATCCGACCCAATATGTGCATGTAATTGGGTTGACCGAGGCCGGCTCTAATGGTTTAATTAAATGTGTGGAGTAGGGATAGTTTTCGGAACGCGGTCAGACTTTTACATGATTATATCTGTTAAAGGCAAATAACTTTAACTGTTATTTGTGAACTCTATTTAGAGACCTACAACTGATTAAGTTCTTACTAAAGTTTAATATTCTTATGTGTAAACATTCCCTAACACCACGAGCTTTACTCTACGAATAGGTTCGAACGCCATGTATTTGATTGAGTTCGTGTACGCGATAATCCGAGCAATACTCGGTTACACAGGTACTGCACATATTAATCGATAATCGGGTTGTTGACCGCCGACTCAGAAATTTTGCAACTGCAGTCTAATGCACACTACCACGCTGTTCCTATATTGTTAATGCATTAGATTTAATATCCGACAAGTACTTTAGAATAATTCTTGTATATTAATGCTATAAGGATAAGTAGAGGCCTTGTAATTGAAAGTTTTTCGGCCTACCAAAAATAAAATGCATATAAAAGTTAATGAAATATATTTTGCCATATTACCCTAATTTATTTCCACTATAGTTTGAACCACAACAACAACAAGAACACTTCCTTAAATCCCTTAATAATCATACTTTACATTGGGCCGTTGCTATATCACAAGTATGTACCTATATGTTCTCTTACGGATGAATCGTGTTACCAGACTAAAAAGCAGTGGACTGAAAACACAACTGTGTTTCGTCTCGTATGTCTGTTTGTGTGTTGGTGAGTGTGAGTGTTTGTGCATATGTGTGTGCGTGTATGTTGCCTACCCGTCTCCGTCCAGCTTGATGGAGGTGTCGGCGAGCACGCGCAACACCAGGCCCACCGTGGTCCTCTCGTTGCAGTCGATGCCGAGCAGCGCCGCCTCATCGCTCCGGCACACGACCACTAGGTAACGGGTGCGCCCGGCGTGCGCGCTCTCCAACTTCACCGCCTGGCGGCACCATTATTTAAACCCCAATTACATTATGCAAGAACTAATAAGCTGCGATTGGGTCTACAAGAGCTGTTCCAGTGTTGATCTGGAATTAGAAAATTGAACAGATGCCATTCCTGCAAGCGATCGAGAACGCGTCTCTTCGTCGTATCTATAGCAGCGGCGCAGTTCATTATGCAGGGAATGGTTGAGGTGGCAAGTTTAACAATGTTAGACTTATATTAAAACACATGGAAAGTTTTGATTGCTTGAATGATATAACTATAGTCTTTTACATTCAATAGAAATAAATATATAATAAAGCATTACATTCAAGTATTGACTGTCAGATAATCTCGTTTCAAAAATGAAGGGATCTAAGAGGTCTGTTTCTCTTAGATCCCTCAGTAAGAATGCCTGTGAAAAATTCTATTCCTCATGTAAATATTTTTTTAAGTAGACTTAAATCAATAGATAACAGATACAAAAAAACAGATATGTAACAGCTTTTTCAATTTATTTACTGTCGGTTTTTAATCTCCGCCGCAAAAACAATGTTTTCATTTACTATTCCGCCAGTTTTAATTGATTTGACGTGTAACACGAGTTAACGATAAACTCGCTCTTAATCTAGACTAAGAGGGCAATCGTTTCGATGTAACACAATCATTGTTTGGTGAATCGATCCTCGAACGGGCACATATGAACCTAGTGCGTTGGCACCGCTTAGCAACGCAGTCAAAACAAACAATATAAGAATACGCTTACAACAGCGACTGTCGGATCGCACGGGATTAAGGGAAAATTTTTGTTTTCCACATAAATGTAAAAAATTGTATAAAAAAGGCATATCTGACACAAAAATATATTTAACAGACAATTCCAATACGCACAAGACTGTAATATCGCCATGTATGTTAAATTAAACGCTTTGCTTTTCATCAAGTTAAAACTTTTATTTTACATTTGAAGCTTTTTATGCCAAGAAGTGAATATCAGAGGAGTCAACTATTAACATAAATTTACACGTACATAAGGGGTGTTATGAGCTCAATCTTTGATTTATAAACATTTAAAGAAATTGTAAAGTACATTCATAACGCTGACGGAAGTGACTAATAACTGAATGAATTGCGATAAAAATCGGTTCATTCCCTTATCTGTCCGGTATGCTAGCGGTTCCAAAAGAGATCCGCTGCGTCTAAAATCTATGAACTATAACAATGTACTTGCTATCTAACGAATGATACTATTTTAATAATAGAAATACTTCTATTATAAAACATTACTAAGGGAATTTTTCAAAATCATTTTTAAATTCCTGAATTTTTATTTTATGAATACGTAAAGTGACCTACTAAAAATCTTCAAAGAATGCACTTATAATAATAAAGATTTATAAAAATAATATTATATCACATATCAAGTCAACTTTCAATGCAAACTATAATCGAAAAGTTTGTTTTACATGACACCGTAAGGGGAAGTACCACCGTGATGCATTTATACCGCAAATCTCTAATGTATAAGCACTGCTATCCTCCGGTTCGAAAGGTACCCTTTTCAATTATTGGATAATCATGACGTAACACCTATGTCTCCGGGCGATGAGGGGATTTGCAACGCCAGACGCTGCATTTCTTAACGGCAAGGCACTTACTACCACATGAACGGCATAAGCTTTTTAAGACGGCTCAAACAGCATATTACCTTAACTAATTATTAAGTAAGCGAGAATGGAAAGCCTTAACAAATCTTAAATTCACATAGGCATTTGGGCATGTTCACCGCTGACCATCACGTGAACGTCACGATCGTGACGTCACTCCATTGCAACAGGTGCCTTACCATCTTTAACGTAGCTCACCGCTTACCATTACGCCCGTGACGTCACTCCATTTTATCATCATCAGGTTCTAAATATACGCAGCAGATGCTTACCATCTTGAGCGTCTCCTCGGGGCGCACGAGGTAGAACATCGCCCGCAGGTGGTGGTGTATGTCCGGCTGCGGTATGGGGCGGGCCGGGGAGCGGCGTCGCTCCGAGCAGCCGTGCTCCGCGACGCCCAGCACCAGGGCCGCCCCCTTGTTCGCGAAGTAGCACTCATTGAGACTGAAACAATGTTCGCGGTCAGTAAGCGGTAGCGGCTTCAGATCCGATCGTGCGATGAGTATAGGAAACTATGCTGATTTTGCGCGCTGATGTTAGCTCAACACGCAGTACTACAGCCAGATAAGACATAAATCGCATGTCTTATCTGGCTCTAGTATTGCGTTTAAACAAAGCATTATGTCAACACTGATGGCGCCGATAGCAAACACGTTCATATAGTGGACCGTTGCTATACCAATCCCACGCGATGTTCTTGACGAGTAAACTTTTTAAATTTAAACTTAGTAAGCTCCATGACTTATTTGACTCAAGTATAGGTCCGAGAAACATGTAAATCGCTATGTTTTATACAGAATACATAAATGTTCTGTATAAAACATATCCACTTTCATGTTTTATATAAAACTATTCATAATCTAGTTCCCATAGTTGGAGCTTTGTTTAGTTTGACATTAATTTGTGTTATATTAGCGTCCTGATTTTTTTAAAATAGATTTCAGTAAACTCGAAAAAGGTTACAGATAAAATATAAAGTGCATTATAACACGGTGGTACCGTACGATGCAAGCGTAAAATGGTGTAATAATTATGGTAATAGCCTTATCTTTTGTCTAAGCATAAGAATTAAGCAACATTATAGAAATTAAATAAATATTACGTTTCGAATATTTTATAACAATTGTTTATCATATCGAAACAAAAATTGTAATACTGTTAAAATAGAACTGAAAGTGCGTGTATCAAGAGTTGTATTTTTTTCGTATAATACATTTTAGTACATTACATACATAATAACCATACGTTCATCTATAATTATTTATAACAATATTAAACTAAACTTAATATTCTAAAAGCCCTATTAACAATCCGTCTTGGAAATTTCTTCTATTTCATAATATAATACTAGTAGTAGCCTAGTTATTTAACCTGAAAACTGACAAATCTATGCGTAGTTAACTTCTTATTATCTCCATGTTATTAAATGATAATAGTCGATTAATATTCTTCTGCTTAAGCTTTTTAGCTATGACAAAATGCCAAAATCAAGCAAAGCTATTTCGTCACACGCTTAATTAGTCAATAATAATTTTAAAATACACATCCACCAATAACGTATTCGCCACATAAGATATACGCGATAGTGAACGGGATTAAGAAATTTAAAAATAACTCGGCTCAGTAAATTTAACATGTATACTTTTTGCGGTTATAACAATAAAAACATCGCCCACCCCGTAATAAGTAAAGTATGCGCATCCTGTCAAGTTGTTGAAACCAGTTCGTAAGGTAACGCGAATCAATCATTTACGAGACAGCGCCTAGCCTGAACGCAAGAAGTACGCGTACGTACAATAGACAACGCGGCGATATATTTGTTAATCGAAAACTTATTGAGTGACTGTGTAATTTAATACGCACCGGCTATAACTGGACACCGAATCGAGCTATTTTTGGTTCGTCAATGCCATTCTGGACCGACAAGGAACATTTTCAAGTTCGCATTTGTTTATACAGACAATAGATGAAACAGTGTTTAATGAACACAGAGAGAATGATAACCTTATCATGAACTAAATCATTTAACGATGAAGGATCAAGCTTAAAAGTTTAGCATAGCAGTCAAGCAACCTTTATAATCGGTTAGCACATGCTTGTTGGTAATCAAATTAATCGCACAAGACGAAGGGATTCGCACGCAACGACACATGATTATTCTCATTACAATTGTATATAATGCAAGCGAGAAATGTATGAATGACGCCATTTTTAGCTG
This sequence comes from Lamproptera curius, assembly GCA_029286875.1. NCBI lineage: Eukaryota > Metazoa > Arthropoda > Insecta > Lepidoptera > Papilionidae > Lamproptera > Lamproptera curius. The sequence goes on along the minus strand of JAGSMT010000121.1, from coordinate 1,119,989 downwards.
CGTTGCCGCAATCGGTATTGGCGCACCGGCCGTGTTTCCTTTCACCCGCGCGGCGCGGTCGCGGCCAGTGCTAGACGCGCTGGCTGGCCCGGCCGCTCGTACCACTCGATATGTACACAGGCGCGATTACTCATTGAATTGCCCGCTATTTTATGAGGCCTAACAATACGCTTGCATCGACAACGCGCGCACCATGTATATTTAAAGCGCACTTACGTCCATTAGCACGTACCGCGCGCCACGCTCTCGAGCTAGTTTAAAAATGTGCATTATGCTCACGGATGGCGAAATTAATACCGACGATGTACGCACACGCCGCGTGGTCCGTAATCAGTGCCTACACAAAATGTAGCCTGCGAGGTCGCTGAAATAATTATGATTTATATTCAGATTTCGTGTTGTGTTGTACTAACGGTCGAAACATAGCGGTGCCGGCGTTTGTTTATCGTCAACTCATAAGCATCTACATCATGATCTCGAAAAAGTATTTTATTCGATTCAAATACGTTACTATTTGGCACAATAGGGATCCTTTCAAAATCATAACCTATTCTTGAACTTAAAAGACGAAATAATAGTTTCGTAAGAACAGTATCAAAAACATTTTCGATGCCTACTAGCATTTCAAATGCAACCGAGGTGCACGACAAACGAGTCAGAGCCTGTGTAATTGAGGCTCTTGCGCGTCTATTATAAGAGATAAACGAGCGAGTAGGGTCGCACCGTGACATTTGCCTATATACGTGCCGTGTGTTTCAGAGAGGCGTACGAAAATATGACGAGGTCATTCGAGAATAGCGTCACGAGTTTTCAGTGGGGAATGGATGAGGGGTAACGTAATTAATTACGTAGCGTCACATCGATGAAGCCGCGGGTATTTGTTTATAGTGAATCGAGCGGCGGCGCAGCGGCACTGTCACTTACGACGGCAAGGGCGGTTGCTCTCAAGGTTCGTTAAAAATAGAGCGGCGGCGTGTTGCCAAAGCGCCGCCCGCGTACATATAGAGGCAGTCCCGCCTCGTTCGCGCCAACGTAGCGCTTTAACCAATTTAGGGCGGACCGACGGATCTCCGTATCGCCCTGAAAACGTGAACGTCTCTCGAATCGCGATCAGCACGGCTCGCTCATTCGACCTTCGGACGATTTCACTCTGTCCAACATTACAGATGTCAGGGCCGCACTTTAATTTGTTGACATCTAATCCATTCGTTGAGTGCACCTTATGTTCGTTATGGAAGTCTGACGCCAGCCGCCCTTCATAGTCAAATCTTAATTTACGTAAAAATCGGGTACTTTGGGAGCAGTCTTAACTAGCGAAAATGGCTAGGATGAAGTAGAAACGTATACGAATAGCTAAACCATTAAAATTCAATTAAACTGCAGTAATATAAACAAATATACCATGGAAGGTGTGATAAAACTTTCGGTCTACGTATTAAACGATGTAAAAAAATATATTATTTAAGAAAAGGTAAAAAGTGAAGGTGTTTTTTTATTTGCAGCTTAATAATCATAATAAGGTAAAATGATCGCGGATCAATTATCCGCGATTATTTTATACATGTAGCGCACAATAGCAGTACACAAAGAAGAATGTATTAGCAGTTGTACGTTTTGAACTACAAAGCAAAACCTATAGTAACATGTTACTCAATCTAATTATCTAACACTAAGTATTACAGCATTAAAAATAGCTCTAGAAATCATTCTGCTAAGAAAACAAAAGAAACTAGTTTCTGTTCCAAATTAGCTTCACATTTATCGACACATAAGATAGCGATTTTTTAACAATTACGAGCTATCGCCTTAAAAAGAACGTTACAGCGTTGCTTCGTGCCAAACCGAAAGTTTCTAGGCCAACCGGAAATAACTACAGTAATTTAACATATAAGTATGCTAACAATACATTTATTTAAAAGTTGCCAGAGCTCAATTTTAATAAATGTATTTATGACAAAGTAAGAAATAGCATAGCTAAAATCCGAAAATTATAAATACTTATATTTCTCAATATTAAAATAAACCAAATGCTAAAGGATAGGGCGGTCAAACATAAATATTTTGTACCAAAAAAAAAACATATAAAAAGCAATAAAAAAAATTGTCCACGTAATTGGTGTACGACTATTTTCAAAGAGTTATTGAACAAAAATTTTTTTGCCATAAAAAAAACATAAATTGATTTTTTTTATTGGCAAAAAAATCTCTGTTTATTGTCTACTACGGAAATTGAAATCGTAATGCAATCAACAAATTATAAACGTTGTAGATGGTTTTCTTATTTTGCAAGGTTAGTCTGCCGCAAATCGGTAGTTTAAAAGCACTACTCTGGTTTGTAGGGCACCGTGATTACTGGGTAAACAAGACCTAACATCCCGTGTCTCAGGGCCTTCAGCGGATTATTAGCTCATTTTCTTACGGACAAGGTATTATATTGTATTATGTGCCATCAGGTAAACGTTCTGCTAATCACACAGCTTTAACTTATAACCTAACCAAAAAACTTACATAACTTAGCCCTTGGAAAGGATTTCGTTATAAAGTACTTTTTTGTGATTAGTACACCTTCTATTGCCAAATAACACATAAAATGTGAGATTAAACGAAGTCTGATTTCAAACTATAACGCCGCTAAAACATATTGACATCTTTTCGAAACATCTCATATTGATTATTGATCGACGGTAATCAACGGTGAATTTGAAGGCTAACACTGTTTAAATGAATTCCAATTATTTTGGCAGTAAATTTTCCAGTGCTTTTCTTTAATACGGGCTGGGCTTTAAATATTGTAAAACATGATGAAAATGGTCCCGATGAGTTTCTTACGCCGGTTCTTCTCAGGTCAAAGGCGTCCCTTTTCGAATTGGTGGCAGCGGTTTTGTAAATCAATAAGTATCACTTTCATATTTTTTTATATATAAATGTTTTAATTATATACAAAGGATGATCATTCGTATCCGTTCTACTCGTACAGAATATAATGATTATATTTATAAATATAAGTAACAATTTAATAAATAAATATAGAGGGTTGAAAAAAATCGTAATTTGCGTTAACTTATGAGTGCTGACAATGTTTTAATTAAAGCAATCGTTCGTTATTTCATTAGCTTAATCGAAGATGTATTTATATTAGATTAAAACCTGTGTTGTTGCAAAATCAGCAGCGATACACAAGTGCAAAAATCTCTTAATGTTAGGATCAAATCATATCGAAAGCTCTTTAAAGTAATTTTTACTTTGTGACACGACCTAATTTCCTTCTTTCCTGTAAATACGTTTGTTTATATTAGAGACAACTCGTGCAATTATAAATGATTACGCGACGTCAAAACTGATAATAAACAATACAGTTTTCCTGCTTTGAGACCAATAATGCCGAGGCATTTTATATACCATGGGCGTATTTGAGACAATTCGCCGTAGTGGTATCAGTCGTTGTTTATAAACCGTGGGTTCCAATCTCGGGGAGAAATAACGTTTAAATTCATTAAATTACTTAAAAATTGTAAACAATAATAATTGTTACCGTTGTTTTCTGGATGGTTAGGACAATATCGGCCGATCACCCAATTGTCTGAAAAGTAAGATGATTCATGCGTCGGATGGGCATGTAAAAAGTCGGCCCTGGTCATCAATAACATCTTTGACAGTCGTTATAGGAAGTCAGTGCCTTCAAATTTACAGACCACTAATTGATCCTTCGAATGCAGTTTACCCTTTGAGTTGCGAAGGTAAATCTGGATGGATTAGAAGCCAAACCCATGATAACTTGGGAAAATGGCTAGGTGAAAGAAAGATATTTGAGACAATTCAATCATAGCAATAGTTTTTAGGTTTAATTCCGCAACCTAAAAGTTAGTAAACGAATGTTGACGCACGTCTAAAAGTATTGTTAGTAAATGTAAAACGTAAAAAGATATAATATAAAGATATTATTTAGATAGTGTAACGAGGAATTCAGTTATATATTCGTATATATTATATGATTTATTAAAATTCTCTACGCAAATACTACGAACGTGATTTGCATTAACGTTCGTATATGTAAAGTATGAAACTCAGCCAACGACGTCCCGAACGTTACCGGAATTAGATTTTTATTCGCGTGGTCGATGACAACTAACAACTTACATATGCAGAAACGCCAATTTGATACGCAATAACTGTGAATCAATAATATTAAATATATAATTATGTTGCCCATTTATATAACAAATCGTGTCAGGCAATAGCACTTTAGCAAGAAACTAACACTGTACAGTTCACAAAACAACAATGCGCGTTCACTGCTAAGAAGGCCATAACATTTGCAGAAAAATTGATATCTAGTTCCTTTCGCGGTTAAATTTGTTGTCAAGGTCTGTATTACTCAAGTAAGTAGGTATAGACAATTAATTCTGCGCTGAAAACATGAAGGAACAGCGTTTCGGGTTTTGATAATCAAACTAGTTATAAATGCTTTTGTATTTCTACAGCAAAAACTATTACTAAAAAATATACATAAATATACAATACAGACAGTGTCATTCATTACCTGAACGCAACCATATGACAGACAAAGATGAGGTGAGGGGCAATCAATCCCAAAAGATAAATGGCGGGAGAGTTCCCGCTCAAAAAAAAAAACACTGGCACAAAAACAACGGATCCGCGGTCGCGAGTTTGGCGGATGCGGTCTGCTGGAAGCGGCACGCGGGCCGCGGCGCTCCGTCCGGCGTCCCGGGGCACAATACGATGCGCACGAGGCCCGACGCCCGCCCGACTCGCGCGTCACGGCTTCCCATCGCAGTTGGACCGAGCGCGCCGCGTAAATATAGAAACGGCGACGTACAACAGGAAAGGAACACGAGGCGCACGGGAACACGCTCCAGTGTACTATTGTTGCCTTAAGACGGCAACACGAACAATAACATAAATAAACCGATATTTGAATGATGGTAGAAATAGGAAAATTAAACATTCATTTTTACATCAAAGGAACGGATTAATTTTTGTTTCTAAATGTTGATGTAACTTTTATAAACATTGTTTTTGCATATTGTTTCTTTGTTAATAAGAGAAAAAATTGAGAAAAACTATGTTGGAATAAAATTATACTCTTGATAAGAAATTGATTTAAACAATAAAATCTGGTTTAAGTATAAAAATATAAATATTTATATAAAACAAGATGTTATACAAAAAAGTTCAGTTGACTTTATTGTTTTAAAATTACTGCAACTAAACCTTCTGAATTTATACAAATATTTGTTCTCACATTACATATTAAATTAAAACTTCTATTTTATAATGTATGTGTACCAAAGGTAGAAACCACATGCAAATTTTTATAACTATCAACAAAAGCTTTTTTATCACACAAATAAAGCATGTCTTACTTGCTTGTCTTAATTGCAGGTCAGTCTTTTGGTACACAGAATAACAAGCTTAGTACACCTTTTCTTGTTTTAATGCAATGTTTGAGCTGTGTTAGCAAACTAACTAAATGATAGGAAAATTTATAACAAAAATAATTTCATATCAATAAATAAATATACCAGTTCACAACGGTAAAATAGAAATACTTATTGTACATATTACAAAATATTTATTTCACAAAGAATGAATTATTCTTTTAACATTAGATTACCTTTTGTTGGAACGGTTTCCCAGATCATCTTCACTTGCTTCACTTGATTTTTCATCGTCATCCTGAAAATAATAAGAAATTGTAGGTACACTTATTTTTTAGTAGTTTACACAGATTAATAAAAATTTATACTTATCAAACATTATGACATATTAGTAACCTTGACCAAGAAGACTAAATGACAATAACTATACTTTTAGCTCTGTTTTTTACAAACCATATCTTATTTGACCCAACTACATTTCAACATTCAATATAATAACACAGCAGTGTTATGCATGTGTGTAGTTTTCTCATATTTTAGCCAAAATTTATTCAATGATGATATCTACTTAAAATATGTTTTTTCATTAAAAATATTCACATAAACCCTATAAAAGATTTTTGGGGTGTCAATGGTAATCTTTCTTCACTTCTCGGATAAAAACAAGTTTTATTTATCCAATTTTCACTCTTAATATACATAAACAAAGAAACCTAGCAACAAAGCAATGTTATACATAAAGTCTTAATTCTAGTCTGGTGCCATTCCGTGATTAACACCTTGGGGATAAATCATCAATAAGAACACTAGAAGGATGAAGCTAATTCTTTTTAATGGCTTACTTTGTTTAGGTCTATTTTAAGTCATTAAATTAATTGAACTAAACTAAACAATTAAAATAAATTGTTTATTTTGCTAGTTAAAGGCTCACTATAAATAACCATAGGAATCGATTATAACCCTACACGGATGGATGTCTTTGTTTATTTAATTTGGAAACAATTTTTAATTGTTTCTGCACTTATCAAGTACTAATAGCACAAAACATTATTAAGGTAATGTATACTTTTAGGGTGAATGCACTATAATGGTACATTTTTGTGAAATGAAGATTTAATATTGAAGTCCAAAAAAAATATGATTAAACTATGTTCAAACAGCTGTTATAAAATAAAAAAGAAATGTTTAAGTGACAAGCTATAACATTGAACATATTTCTTTAAGTAAAATAATAAAAATGTTGCAAATATAACAACACACTTAAAGAAATATCATAATGTACATTCAAACAGTCTTCTTTATTTACTAGTGCAAAAAATAGTTAAACAATAATAATTGTATTGGCTATAGTAATTGTGCTATTGAGTTTAATCAATTATTGCACATATTATATTACAGAAAAAAATATAGTAAATCTAAAATACAGTGTGTAAATGCCAAAAAAATGTATATTACAACAAAATTTAAATAGTGCTTTATTAAAAACAAAGTGCAATGTGTGGGTTTTGAAGCTTTTACTGCAGGGTTATTTCGAAAAATTGTTTTTTATAAAAGTAGTAACTGGTCTACAGCAATGCATTTTAAAATATAATGTCTAATGTTATTATTTTTTTACATTAATGAATGAAAGAACGTGTAAACCATCATAACATGATAGTTGTACAGATAGTACAAAATCCTTAAATTGTACATTATATTAAATTACTTGTTCAGAAGCTGATAAAAAATATCCTAAAAAACTGATATCATTACATATGTCGAGAACAAAGAGTAGAGGTTTCATCTGTCAACCTTATAGGTCCTTATTGCTATAGCCTGTGCAAAATTATTGACCTAACTTTTACATCCGTTTTGTTACTCACCGTTTTCCTTGGTGTTTGAACACTGGGAGTACGTCGAATTGTTACAAGTGCCATACCACATCAGTGCTAACGAATCATTATCATAGCAATACACAATCACAAACATAAAGTAAAATAATATTGACTTATCATAACTATATACTAATCTTTTTTATGAATCACTTAATACACGGTAATCTGTATGAACACACATTATTAAATACTTTGTTATTAAGGCTCTCAAACAATAGATGTTGTAATAAGTAAAACTTTTAAAACTTTATTTTGTTAAAATATTTCTCACTACTTTACAGACGAGGAACAACCGACATAATATAGCTGCAATTGAAATGCATTGCAAGAAGAGACACATATCATTTTAAAAACCACAGATAGATAATCACATACAAAGCACAGAGTTTTTGTCAATAATTACGAATGTAGATAAACAATCTCCAAAATCACAGAGTAAAAAACAAGGTATTTTAAAAAATATGATACTAGAAGTGACATTGCCAAAACTGTAACAATTTTTAATTTATGCTCATACTGATTTTAAAATAACTAGTATCAAAATGAATCATAACAGTACGTAACAGTTTTAATTTTAGAATGGAATAAAATTGGACAATGCATGCTACTAGACAGCGCAAAGATACTTGATGGCAAGTGAGCTGAATCATTACAGTCATTGTACATAATGTTATAAGTTACTTAGAAAAAAATTGAAAAACTTTAACTTTGAGGGCATTTCAGTTAGCGCAGTGAAAACAACAAATTTTTAGTAAGGGATCGCCGATTATATTTATTATATTGTCAATTTAAAACTTTCAATTTCAAGCGATAAGACAAAGCTTATATACCATTTAGAGTTTACTAAATAACTCCTAAATTGCTTGCACTATTACAGAGTTAAAAACTTAAACCGTATTTAATTATCAAAACAATTTTACTATAATAATATCTACTGCCGATAATTCAAGTTTACCGCATGCAGAGCGTGCACCACTTTATCTACTGATATCTATCATTAACACTTTCTCAATTTTATTTGTTTTATTAAAATCTATTACTTTATACAATGTATTTTCTGTTTATATTTTACAGCTAAAGATTTCTTGTGTTTGATTAAATTCTGTGCCTGGTACATAAAGCAAGTAAAGTTAACTACACCTAAGACGAAAAATTACCCTAAGTTAAATTCGTAAAAGATAATACATCAATAAGTGTTCGATATTTAGTCGCCATTACATTACATTATGATATTAAATTTTAGTTTACCTAAACTATTTGGCTAGGGTACGGAGAAATAAAATACAAAATTAAATTGGTAACATTTAGAAACCTAAATGCAGCATATAGGAATGATTTACATTAGAAAAACATTAATGTTCACATCGATGTGCGATAAACATTGATTAAAAAATCGATGTGTATGTGTCAATAAAAATGAAAAATATATATTTATTCAATTGAAACGTTTTAATTAGTACATTCTAAAAGTGTTGTGTGTATTCACTATTATTAAAATTAATATTCGGTCATGTTTAAAAAGTCTGCTAAAATGGTATGAACATCGCGCGCTGGCCTAAAATTGTTTTTAATTTAAGAAAGGCAAATAAACTGTGCACCGCTGTATGCGTTTACCATTTGTATCATTATTTCAGTCATCATTTTATCTTTATTACATCAATTTTTTTCAGGTAAACATCGATGTTTTCAAAAACATGGATAAATATCGATCATCCCTAGCAGCAGAGCTTTCGTGTTTTTACTATGATATAATATAACGTTGTAAAATTAGTCAAAATTAAAGTTATGCAATTGGTATTGGAGACTAGGTTATTAAAAGCAGTTACATATTCGTAGGTCAGTTAATAACAGTTACGGATGATAAAAATTTGCGTTGTATGAAATGTTTTTTATTTCTTTGCGGTTATACGTTACTGACACTAAGCTTGTTATGACATCTTTACAATTATACAAATATTTATTACGTCAATGTGAAAGATTGCCACCGGATGCTTGTAAACATTATAAGTTTTTTATTAAACAGGTAACTAAACTTAAATAAACGTTTATCATATGTTATATAATTCACGTAATTTAAAATGATCGCAACGTAAAAGTAAATCAACTAGTCAAGATATTTACAGTATACTTCAGTTGCTTTTACAATAAAATGACATTACTTTAATTTGATTTATGTTTATAGAGTTATAAACAACATAAGTCAGAAAGTGATCCTGAGAGAGTAAGTGAAATAATAGCAAAAAGTATTGAAGACGCCAAATGGATTGTAAACAAGGTATCCATATGTTCTTGTGTCTAAAATTATTAATTTTAAATGTTTTCATGTAATATAAGTGAATGCATCACTAAAGAGCGTAATCATATTTTTTTGATGGAACTATGTATTAATGCATAACTTCTTTTCTTTTACAGTACACTAAGAAATAATGGCAAATTTAGCAGTAATTAATGCTTTTCATTTGCATAAGAAAATATACATATACGACAAGCAAATTATATGATATAAAAAATGTTTGGTGAAAAAATAGAAGAATATGAGTTATTAGAACATTTAGGAAAAGGAGGATTTGCCAATGTTTATCGTGGAAAATGTCTGAAAACTGGGTTGTTTGTTGCTATCAAAATGATAGACAAAGCGCTCATGGCGAGTGCTGGTATGATAGGTCGAGTAAGACAAGAGGTCACAATTCACTCTCGCTTAAAACACCCTGCAATCCTCGAATTATATACATTTTTTGAAGATGCACATTATGTGTATCTTATATTAGAATTAGCACATAATGGAGAATTAGCAAAACACTTTAAACTTGGAACAAGAGGTCTTTCTGAAAAAGCAGCTGCTGACATCTTTCGACAAGTATTAAGTGGGGTTATGTATTTGCATACTCACAACATTATTCATAGAGATCTATCATTAAATAATTTACTATTGACAAAAGACTTAAATGTAAAGATAGCAGACTTTGGTTTAGCAACTCAATTAAATGGTCCTGATGAAAAGCATGTAACTATGTGTGGGACACCAAATTACATTTCCCCAGAAGTAGCTTCAAGGGAGTATCATGGATTGCCTGCTGATGTTTGGGGATTAGGGTGTATGTTGTACACTCTACTGGTTGGTAGACCACCATTTCATACTCAACATGTTAAAACAACCCTAAATAAAGTAATAAATGCAGATTATCAGATTCCAAATGAACTATCACCTCAAGCACAAGACTTGTTACAGAAATTGTTATGCAAAGATCCATCAAAGAGAATTACATTGAAGGGAATTATGGAACATCCATTTCTTAATAATATATTCCATGGTATAAATGTACCTAAACAAGATTTATCAAGAGACTCTGGTTTTTTAACAACTATGCACAGCACACAACATAGCGCAAAGCTTAGATTAGTTGATAAGGTGACAGAATATTTAGGTGGATGTGCAGGACATGGTACAGAACTTATACCAAAGCAACAGCTAAATATTCATCAACATAATATATTTTCGGGAGCAAATACTGAACAATCCTTATCTGGTTTTAGTAACCAATGTAGTAATAAACATTATTTTAATGATTGTAGTTCAGTTGGACTTCATGAACAAAATAATAAAATTGACATCCATAGAAATGATAAAACAACTAGTACAACTTCAAACTTAGCAGATAATTTTAAGTATTTGAATGTTCATCCACAAAGCAGCTCACAAAATTTCCAAACTGAAATAGATTATAAGGAAAATATTTCAAAACCATGTGTAGCTGTCAGTAACTCATTAAATGTGCCACCTCTTTGCTCTGAAAGATTGCCTTCAATTTCACATCGTACCCGCAATGCTATATTGAAAATAGAGCCATCTGGTGTTGTTGTTGAGTTCATTAAAAAAAAAGGTAAGAACAGAGAAGAAAAAGTTGTGGAAATCTGCAAAATATCAAAAGATGGAATGAAAATAATAATTTATTCAGTTGATAAAGATAAAGGGATAAATTCGAATACTGAACATGAACCTGCACCAGATGAAGTATTTTCCTATCACAACTTGCCACAGAAACATTGGAAAAAATATTTGTATGCATCGCGTTTTGTCGACCTTGTAAAAGCTAAAACTCCAAAAATAACTTTATATTCGCCAATGGCCAAATGTCAGCTTATGGAGAATGGTACAGACATTGATCTTTTTTTCTACTCTGGGGAGAAAGTTACTTATACATCTGCAGATGGTATGAAAATTATTGACAAAAATTTGAAAACTCACAATAATATTTCAGCTGTGCCAGAATTGAAATATCTCTCTGACCACTTTGATGAATGCTCAAACCGTATGAAGAGAATTCAGTCTGCTTTGTCTGGGATTCAGATGAATGTTTTCCATTAATTATTGGCAAAAGGCCAGTTCAGTATTTGCCTATGAATAAACCTGAGCCAGAGTCAGCAAACAAAAATTATGGCACACCAGTTTTCAACATTGGTTCATTTCATAGAACAGCTAGTTCTAGTCAAACAAAAAGTATTGATTTCTCATAGTAATGTTTACGACATTTCCCTTAATTAATTTTATTATAAATAGACTTGAAATAAAGAATTTTTAATTAAAATATGAGCTACTTTTTAAATTCATTTTATTGACTATCCTAATTTTTGGTAATTCATTTTACAAATTTGTTCTTTTAGTTTTATATTATAGTTACAACAATTGTTATAAATATTAAATATCTCTTTATATTTTACGATCGGTGGCTGAACCCCACGAGATAAAATAATGTACACGTATTATACGCCTTAAAAGGTCAAGAAAAGTGTCCATCACTAACATCAGCACTGTACCAGTGGGAAGCCGGGACGGGTCTCTAGTAAATGAATAAAAATATGAGTCATGTAAATCGTGGTAGTTGTTCCCTAATTAAATAAAATTGAATTACAATTTTCATAATCGGTATATATTGCTCCAGACCTAAAGACAAGGAAGCCTTTGCAATCTTCGAGACCCCAGCGTGCGTTAATCCAGAGTTGCCACAATCCCGGCCACACGGCCAACTTTCTTATTTTTTTTTCTATTGCATACGCAGGCAGACGAGCAGTCGGGCCGCCTGATTGAAAGTGGTCACCGACGCCCAAAGACATTGGCCATACAGGTATCACCAACGCGCTGCCTACCGTGAGACATAGGATGTTAAGTCTCGTTTACAACAACAACAACTTCCTCGTCTGCCGCAGAGACCTACCCAACAGTAACGCTTTCCCGCACCTCCAACCTTCCAACGTCCGGCAATTCCGCCCAGTGTGGCAACAGACAGCGCCGGAGCCGGCTCCGAGCGCAAAGCATTCGCGCTCTACACGAGCGACATTCCAAAGCCCGACGATGTCAATCTGGCACTTTTCGCCGATGACACCGCTCTCTATTGTTCGTCGCTTAGACCAAACTATATCTATAAAAAGCACCAGAACGCGATCAATCGTTTAGTTTAGTTAAAAGTGTAGCAATACACTTTCATCGGTCTAGATTACGTCGTGATTACACGATACCCCCGGTCCTCAACCCAGGCGTCAGGATAAGGCCACGCGCTGGCTGACACCAGACACTAGGGCAACTAAATTTTTACGGCCAACCGATCCCATGGGAAAGGAAGGCCAAATACCTAGGCGTGACCTTCGACTGCAACATGTCGTTTAAAAGTCATAATTAGGACGTTAGGAGAAAGGCAATGTTCGTTTCGACCAGACTCTATCATCTAACGAATTCTCACAGTAAAATGTCACTCAAACATAAGCTTCTATCGTACAAGGTATGCATACGACCAATCGTGGCTTATGCATGCCAAGCTTTCGCTTTACGCATCCTCCACACTCCTAAAACAACTACAAGTAGTTCAAAACAAATTCAACCGCCGCGCCACCGGGCGCAGTGGTACCAACGAAATGTAGATTTAAACAGCGACTGCGAATTGCCGACATTCCGCGAGCACTTTAAAAGTTAACTCGCAAACACATAGATAAAGTAGTCAACCACGAAACCCTCTGCTGGTAAAGCAGCAACATATACGGCTGATCCAAACGCGTCTAGCCAAAACGTAGACGCGAAACGTTCTCCTCGACCGGACGAGGAAGGGTCGCTGAGACTCCGGCCCAACGGGGTCACTCACCTGTAGTTCGCCCTTGCTTACGAGCACAGCGACACACACACACGCGTATACTAGATGCACCGCGTTCCAAGGCGGTTTCGTGGGGACAGGAGCATCTCGCGAACTCTGTGTTAGATGAAGCTACTAAAGACATGAGTAGTAGTGGAAGCATAACTTCAAGTTTAAAAAGAAGGCGCAAAGGGCTCGCCGCCGCGTCAAATGCTCAGCTTGCTGTTTACCTCTGCATTACTGTTTACTTACTGTTTTGCTGGATCTATTTGATCTAGACGACTTTAATAATGCTGCAACCGAATAACCTACGCTCAGTGTTTTTGTTAATTACAAGTTTTAGTTTACGTCCAACGGTTAATGGGTTGCGACAGCCACGCAGTAGTCACATACACCCTACTCGCCGGTTAGGTTGAACTAACACACCCTTTGCTATATGACACTGTTGCTTAACACCTTATTAGATAGGGGAGTTGCTGTAGTTTCTTGCGCCACTTCTTTACCCGGCGCTTTAAGAAGTGCTAGTAATGTTAGCTAGAGCTCGTCAAGCAATGAAATATATCCTTAAAAAGGCGACTGAATCGGGGAGCCTAGGCAGGCCTCGATTTAGCATGCCAACGGGAACCACAAAGTGACGGCCCAAGCCGAGGATACTCTTCTGGGGTCCGTTAGTGCATTATGTCTCTTCGTAGGGAGACGAACCTGTGGCAACGAACTCACTTACACCCATTGTAAGAATTGGTCTGTTTCACAGAGCAACCGATCCAGCCAAAATAAATCCTATAGAACAGATTTATCAACGCACACAAGCTCTAATATCTTACAGGTAATTTAATAGAAATAGTAACTACATGAGACCCAATCATTTTTAATAAACAGTCTAACGTTAGTTTCAGTCACCAAATGAAATAATCATTATAATACAATACGGGTGCAAAATTATAGCAAATTAAGTTTGTTTATAAAGTTGTTTATATTGCATAAGTAAAATATTGAAAAAAATATATAGAAATTTATATATTTTTTTAATGAAACATTTTTTGTGATGGCCTTCGCAAGTTTCGCGGCAGCGTGAAAGGCTAGTGCGGATAAGACAAAAATGCTAGAAAACGTGTCTGAGAAAGGTATGCTGACGGCTAACAGAAGTGGCTGATACGCAGTCTTGTAGATAAAAGTTATGCCTTCTCATATTACTTTGACGGATTAAGTTTGTATCCGCCAATGTTATGCCTACTTGTTTTACGTTATTTTCGATAGCACAAGGTTGCACGATAAAAAGTTGGAATTTTGATATCTAATGAAGCGCTCCAACATGGGTGATCGCAGGATTATAAATAAATATATTTTTAGTATATTTATACTCGTTTACGATAATACCATCTTATAATAGTAGAGATGTATTTTGTTTATAAATTTTTTAGCTCAGGTTGTTGCTAAGATTTTAATACCTTTTAAAGTTAAAGTAGGAAGCGAAATGCAATATAAAATAATCTTTGTATATTTCCGAAAAAAAAAAAATAGTTTATATTAATAATAATATATTATATAGTAAATATTAATGTAATTTATGCAAAATGTGTTTTTAATTCACGCAATTTTTGCTATGTGTTTAATTTGAAAAGTATATATATTAACAAAAAATAATAATTTTATTGACTTTAAACAATTTTCTGAGAGTGTGTCATAGATAGCATAATCTGGCAACTTTCAGTGGCCTCCATCTTTTTTGTCACGATGCCTCCTAAGAAGCAGCCTGAGAAATCCGGTATGTTCATATTTTTTAATTTCTTCGTACGTAAATTTTAAATTGATAAGTACAATTAAAATTTTAGATAGTGAACAAGTTTCTATACTTAGATAATAAACAAAAATTGTTTGTTATTTTGGCTTACGGCTATGACACTTTTAGGCCACGCGGTACGCTCATATTTATGATGTTATAATTCAACTTTTCCATTTATCTCACACAAACCATTTTATGTTTATCCTGAATTAATATAAATATAAATTTGTTTCGTCGAGAATTGTAAATAATTATGTAAACTAATTTATTTGTTAACATCATATCAATAACCTCTTTCTGTACCAGGATATTTTTTATATGCACATGCTTTACTTTTACTTTGCAAGTTATTAGCACCTACGGATAGGTATTTCTGGTTATAATAATATTAGTTTTGAACTAAGCGTATGATTCTAGATTTTTTGTTTTCTTAAGCCTTGTCTTTATAATTTATTTACTTTGCGTTAGATTATAGTTTTTGTAGAAAAAAAAATGTACAGTTATCTGAAGCTCTTTTAATAATATATATACTTAAATTTTTCTTTATGTTTTCATTTAAGAATGAAATATTTTGGTTTCCTACCCAGGGTCGACTGGGAAACCAGCGGAAAAGAAACCAGCCACTGCTAAAACTCCGGCAGCGGCACCAAAGGCCGCAGCAGCTCCTGCTGCGCCCAAAGCAGCGTCGGCCAAAACACCTGCACCAGCTCCTAAAGCCGCTGCCCCCAAGTCTGCACCAGCTGCTGCCAAGCCTGCCGCAGCACCTGCAGCAAAGCCGGCAGAAAAGAAGCCTGCAGCTCAGCCATCGGCGAAGCCCGGTTCTGCTAAAGCGGCAGCACTTAAAACCAAGTCCAGCGCAAAGCCTTCTGCTAAGAAAGCGGCATCAGCTACCAAGCCAGCCAAACCCAAGCCTGCTGCTGCTAAGTTGAAGATTGCCCCTAAACCTAAGAAAACTGGCATTAAGGGACAAAAGAAACAAGCTGTAAAGCCTGTCGCTAAAGCACTTAAAGCTCAAAGAAAAGTAAGATTTTTTATCTCTATTCTTTACTTGCTTCACATTAAAATACTGTTTATAGGTATGAGATTCAAACCATGCTTTATTAGGGTAGTTATAATATTACCAAAATAAATCAACATTTCCAATATTTTTAACTTTTACAGGTAGTAAAGGGAGAACATGGCAAGCGTGTGCGTAAAATACGCACATCAGTGCATTTCCGTAGGCCGAAAACCTTTGAGCCACCTAGGCACCCGAAATACCCTAGGAAATCCCTACCAAAAAGGAACCGGTAAGAAATAAATATCATAATATAAATATCTTATTGTGTCCTACGATTTGAACTATATATAATAATTAATCTTTAGACTCTGAATCAAGAACTTTGTCCTTATTTAAACTGTAAATATTGCCTTCTATTGAAGTTGCTTCTATCTTCTTTCATCAGATATTTTTTATTAAAACTGCTATAATAGCTGCTATCATAGTTTTATTGCAAAAACTATAATTCTTTAATAAATAGTCTAGAATGAAAAAATAAGTTTGTAAAGCTTTAATAATGTCTTGTTATTATAATTCTTGACATTATTTACATAATTTTCCTTTCCTTTTTCTTTTTTTTAAATGTTATTACTGTTGTGAATAAATGGAAGCCACTACATAGACTACTAATTGTTTTTTCTTCCAATATTTCTATTTATATAATATTTAATAATAATTATATATTTACCTCTGTTTATTTTTTATATGATTTGCCTTATGCAAAACTTTGTGTTGTATCCTGTGCTAGTGTAGTTATTTTATGTATATGTTTTAAATATGTTGTTATTAATTTTATATATATATATACCACCAATATTGTTAGGATATATATTATAGGATGTTTTTGCAATCTTTGATTGTTTAATATCTCATTTCCAGAATGGATGCTTACAACATCATAAAGTACCCGTTGACATCTGAAGCGGCAATGAAAAAGATTGAGGACAATAATACTTTGGTATTCATTGTTCACACAAGTTCCAATAAGCACCACATTAAGGCGGCAGTCAAGAAACTATATGATATCAATGTGGCTAAAGTTAATACCCTGATCAGGTTGGTAGCACTTTCTTTCTATTTACTTTTTTGTACTGTAGGCTGTAATTTGTCTTAAATTATCTGATGTATTAATAATTTGGCTATAGGATTTTTTTAATTTAAACAATATATGTATTTGTATTCCTATTATGAGAATATGCATAGTTTCTTAAACACATATTAACGGTAGATTTGAATATCAATTGGTTTATGTTTGTTATTTATAAAAAGATTATTCTTAAATTAAGGCTACTAAAGTTCAATGTACTTTGAAAGGGTTAGGTCTTTTAAAATGGTGTTGGCATTGTCATTAGGACATAAGTTTCAATTCATGGAATGAAAAAACAAAATCTATCATCTAAGTGCAATTATTCCTATTATAATTAATATAAATAAGGTAACACATAAAATATGTGTTACCTTATTTATTCTATAGAGAAAGCTGATTTAGTTGTAGGAAAGGCAATATTAAATAATATGATGAAATCTTTGTGGGAATCTCATTGATTAAGAATGAAATAAAACATACACAATTCTGATGTATTTTGTCATAAAACAAAAGTAATATATTTATTAAAGCCGGTAAGCTAAAAACTTTTCTGAAAATTTCAGACCCGACGGTAAGAAGAAGGCATACGTCCGACTTGCCAGGGATTACGATGCATTGGATGTCGCCAACAAGATTGGAATCATATAAACATATGTACCATATTTTATAAGAATACAAAAAATGTTCAAAAATTGATTTAGTTTTAATCTTAACATGCATCTCGTTTTTATTATTACTATTAAAAGTTATCAAATATAAAAAAGATACCGATTAGGGAAAATCATCTATATTTTAAATTTTTGAGTAGGTATTTGTCATATTTTTTGTAGAGCTTCTATTCTTTGGGATATGGATAATAATTTATAGAGTTGTCACGACTAGTGATTTGGCCGAATACCGAATATTTGGCTTTTATGAATGGTTATGAATCATGTGAACAATAAATAACATATGTGATTTATGTTATTTCGATCGTAACAACCATAAGCTAAAGGTTCTCCCTCTGATAAATTTTACCAAAGCATTGTTATTTGATTATGAATACTTTTATCATGACTACATTTTCTCAAGATTTAGTATTTCGTATTCGGCCAAATAATACGTACTATACGGCCGAATACCGAATAGTAGCCTAATATTTGCGGCCTTTAATAATTTTACTGAAAGGTACACAACATTTGCAGCTCTTATCAAATAATAATCTTAAGCTATATTAAAAATACTAGCAGGCCCTGACGAGCGTTGTTGTGGCTTAGATTTTTCTTATATATTGTGTAGAAAAAATTCATGGATCATCAAGTCATGGGGACCACAATGCTTTAATGCAAAGATGTATTTGTAAAAGACATGGTGGCCTTCAAGACTGAATTTTTACATCCGTTGTCTTTACCATGAAATTATTATTCACAGACTAAGAAAAAAACGTTAACGCTGGTATTAAAATCTTAACTATTAAAAACAATTATCTTATTGGTATATATTATAAACATTTACGAGAAAAATTAAAAATGATTAACATAAAATAAAAATTTTAAAATTGATTATTATCTGTTAATTAAAGTTAGTACCGTATTAGTAGGTATTTTAAAAAGTTGTTAGTATATAACATGTGGTATTAAGCCTGAATTCCGGGTAAAAAGACAAAAGAAAAATCTATGGCACTGATCTAAAACTAGCAGAGCTCCCTAAGAAAATTTTTGAAGACCTGGCGGGATGTTATCCTTGTAAACCTTTTGCAGTTGGTCGATGAAAAGAATGCGTTGAATATTAAAAGCCGGACATGTGAAAAATATATGTTCTATAGTTTGTTCTTAATTTACGGAGCATTTATTACAATTTGGTGATAAAAAGAATGCATATTTTCTTTGCATTAACCCTTCTACTACTACTACTGCTTACACCTTAAAAAAGGTTCGTAGGGAAGAGAGTTTAAGATATTTATTATTTTATTTGTTAAATACCAATTTCAATCACGCGCCATATAGTTACTAAATGAACAATTTGGTTTATTTAAACGGCCAAAATAAGTTTTGTTTCCCTAGTAACATAATTTTATTAATTGGTATATAACTTTTATTAAGTACGAAGTAATGTTTAGGTGCCTATTTTCTACAGTCTGAAAGTGTTATATATGCCTAAACTTCTCTTAGACTTACGACGAGGTTCATGAGCACGTTAAAACTTAAGGAGTATGCTACTCTATCCATCTTCTAAGTTTCCCTGCAGTTCTATCTTTTGGATAATAAGGTCTCAATTACATAATAATATAAATGAGGAAAATGGTCGTTAACTTTAGACAGATTTTTACGATGTCTATAATTGTCGTACATTGTGTCTTCGAATTACAAGCATAAACAAGTTATAATTATTAAAATACAATTAATTTTAACTGCAGAAGAAGAATTAGTAATTTCTCAAGGCGTTACAAACTGCCAAACACGGTACGTAAACTTTTCCAAACAAAACCTTGAGACATCTGTGCTAACAGACGACGGCTGGAAGGCTTGTTCAATGTTGTCTAAGCAGCCTACTCGACAATCCAACAGTTACCCACTTTCGTAGTGATGGGGCTTAGTGCCTGAATCCAGTACCTGTAGCCTGGTAACGGTCGGGAACGCCGAAGGGAAAACTAGGGCCGACAACCTAGCCAGCATGATAAGTAAAGCTAGCCGTGGAGGTTTAACATGTTAAGTCTGTGCCTAGTTGGATATACCCACCCTGGGTTGAAGGTGGAAGGCGTGCTGCCCTCTTAACAGGGCCGTACTGCAGATGCGTTTTCGAGGTAGGTGTAAAATAATCCAACTTAACGTATACCGATTCCGTGCGTTTGATTTACGGAGAACTAAAAGACAATCCATTCAATTGCAATTAATGTATAATTAATAAAGCTTAACCTTAACTTTTTTAACATAAATTATTTATTCATGAGAGAATTGTAAGTAGTGTTTAAAACCTATTAAAAGTACAGATTTATTTAATTTGTATTGTCTTTTTTCTTTGCTATCGTGTGTAAGGTATGTTGATGGAGAAAACATAGTTTTCTTCATAAAAATGCCCTATAACCATTCCCTAATACCATGGTTTTTATCAGTACCAGCCAAAGTATCGTTTTGGTTCAAATCTCATACGGACTTATGTATACAAATTTGTAGCATAATCAAGTCGTTCAAGTAAAACAGGGTGAAAACTTCTGTGCTGTGGAATTACGCTGATTGTCAGCGTAAACGTGAACTGACATCCTTTGTCAATGGCAGGCTAATTTGTGGTGGTTACATTTCTTACTCTCATCCTAGTCCGGTTAAATAAAAAATTAAATGAATGTTATGAACGAAACTACTTACTGAATGTATTGTTGAAAAACCTTAATAATGTTATTAATGCGAAAGTAACTATGTCTACTTGTCCGTTTTTATCGCCTAAACCAATGAACTGATTAAGCTAAAACCTGGTACATTCGTAGAATAGATTCCAAAAAAGGGCATGGGCTACTTATAATGGCCAAAATGTAATAGTGAGTGCGATGAAAGATTGAAATGGGGATGAAGTTTATACCGAATTCATCATTGTTGATAGAACTATGAAACTTTGTTTTTAATTATAGGCAGATGCAGTTAATACCTTATTTATATTACTATACGTTATAATTGACGCTATACTTTGCTATTTAACGCGGACGAAGACGATGGTACCAGGTAGTTAAAAATAAATCATCACTGTTTAGTCACCTACTTATCGTAAAGATGATTAAATTTGATACACAATCCTAAATAGACGCTTTGAATACACAAACGTGAGTTTTTAAATCATAGTTAACAAATAGTAATATTATAGTTTATTTACTTATTTTATTGGTGTCTCGTAATATTTATTTTTTTATTTAAATTGACCCTGAAGAGCAAAGCCAAAAGATTTCCAAAAATGGTTTTAGTTAATCGTTATATTTATTAATTAGAGCTAGGCTTCGGCGGTATTTTAATGACAAAGCTACACGGTAGTCGAATTGCAAAAGTATTCCGTATTCCTATTACTACTACATATTATTTGGGAGTGTTGAAAATTATTAAAGAGACATGAATTCCAAGTGATAATTTTGTTTCGATTGTAAATCACAAATAAATAAAAAATTTAATTTTCCAAAGTTTCTTGCATAAATATTAGTAAAAGAAATAACGCTTAATCAAATTTTCGAAACGACTTAAACTCTTACCCTTGTGAAAATGTAATCATGTCAGGTTTAAAGTACATTTTGCCAATTAATTTTATACTCGATGACCATACCCTTAGTTCAAAGACCTTCAAAGCCCGCGGTCGCGACAGCAACCTCTGCACGTACGCCTGTCCCGGACGCTTACTTTGTATGCTAGTAGCTCTATTTTTCAACATGCTGTAAAGCTCCAGTAATCGTGAGGCTCTATAAATAAGAGATCTTGTATATCAATAGAACGATCTTCTGAAATAGTTAGTATACAATTTGTCAGACATTCATTAAATTTACTAAGTCTTAAGTCAAGTTCAAGTGAGAGTGCTAAGAAAGAACTCTCATTAGTTAATTAAGAGTTAAACATCCTATAGGGATTGGACATGACCGCGGTTCAATAATGTGAAGCTGTTAAATCCTCGCAGACTTCGAACTGATGGCCTCTGGTTTCTAAAGCGAAAGTCATTGTCATTAGGCTATATAAACTATGTATGTATTAGTACATTATGTGCTAGTACTATTATATAGTTTAGTATTTTCCATTAGTACGAATACTAATCGCGTATCTACACAGATCTAAAGTCTAAGCTAGTCTAAAGTTTTTAGAATGCATTGCATGGCTGTAAGATGTCACTAAATTCTTACTTGCTTATTATTTGGATGTCATTTAATGTTATAAGTAATACATAACGTTAAACAAATTCTAAATAAGCTTCTTAACTTCTTTAAAGAAGTATAAAATATGATTCTGCTTGCAATTTTACTTGCGCTAACGCAATACGGCACTAATTATCAATAAGCTCCAAGAACGCAACCTTAATAGTAATTGTGTGATACGATCGTACGTCATAAAGGTGGGGTTTCCCAAAACTATTAATATGTAGTAAAAGGATAATCATATCATCATCCTCTAAAATAACCGTGTTGCGGTTAACTAACACTACTACTCAACAAAAAGGTTAAATTATAAACTTTCCATTAAAATTTTGTTTATATATAAAAGGTAAAAAATAATTTTACGTCTATAAAATAGGTAAATATATTATTGAGTAATATGACTGAAAAAGATTCAGAACAATCCAGAATTTTCGCATTACGCACTACACATACCTGTCCCTACCTATCTAGGTATTAAAATATACGCCGCAACTTTATCAGCGATGGTAACAAATTAATTACGATTATATTAATGTTAAAAGTGATTATGACTATAATTTGTTTTGTCAAAAAATTAATGTAACTAAAAATGTAACTGAAAAAGTTATTTTTTTCGGGGTATGTATATATCTGCTGCAATGATCAGCGTAAAAAAAAATACTACATGACATTTAAATTAATCATTTATAATGAATTATTATATTTAACAGCAAGTCATTAAACTGTAGATACATTCGCAGGCCAAAATAATAATCGTCACCAAAACTTCAGTGCCTTGAACGATGCACGTGTCGTAGCATACTTATGAATCGCTTAACCCACATACTTAAAAACGTGTTCGTACGTTTTCTAATTGTGAAATGCTACCAAATAAGTTTCTCGACATCATCACAGTGATCATTGATTAAACTATACACACGATATAATTAAGACACGTCAATACTAATTGTAATAAAATAAATTGTCCGTTAAAATTTGTTACAATTCAAAATGGTCTAATACTTTTTATTAAATATACCTACTAATATTGTACTTTATGAATTCGGAACGATTATTTTTTTGTTATAACTAGTCATATTAACTTTAATATCACAACGTAGTATGACAAACAGAAAATGATATCTGTTTGTCATGTAACTACAATCTACGTTTTTCAATATCGTAGTTGTGACTTGTATTTATACATATATATCGTATAAAGCAATAAAACGCCAACTCATTTGAATAATCTGTATTATATTATTTATTGCGAAGTCTAACGCAAAGACATACACGTGTAAACACGGCATCGATTTTAAGTACCTTTAATTATTTAACATTTACTTCCGGCTCTCACTTTCCCTTACAAGTTTAAGTTTTTTTTATATTCACCGAGTAATTTCAAGATTATAACCTTGTTTATAATGTTAACCTTACAACTTAAATAAAACTGTATTATAATATAAGGATTTTATTTCGTAAAATAGCAACTTTTTCTTTTTTAACAATGAACCATTTTGATTCAAGGATATAATAAAATTTTTAAATATACAGCAAATGAATATATTATAATATCGTTGTTATTTTGTGTTACATAATAAGTTATTCAGGTGATTTTATTTAATTTTTGATTTTTTGATGAATCAGTGGTTTGGTCAAAATTAATACACAAACTACGTTTATCCTCATAATTGTGATAAATAAAGTAGATAACATTTAATGCACATAATCAGCTATAATAGTATAAGCAATGCATGAATTTTAAAAAAGTCTTATCATAGATAATACATTGAAGTTTGAACACTGACTGTTCAATTAAAATATATCTAATGTACTCATTTGAATACAACCACAAATTCTTTTATAGACCATATATTAATGTTTGTATATAAAATTAAAATTCGATTTGGCGGTCAAGGGTTTGAATCCTGATGGAAACCCTGTATTGTTCTCGTTTTAAGTTGGTTTACATAATATAGACTAAACAACAAAATGTGATTTAATCGCAAAGTAAAATGCAATTTTCAAATCAAATAATTAAGTACCTAATCACGAGTTTTGGTAGTCAAAATAACCCCTAATTTAACAATCGTTGCAATTCATTCGTTAAATAAGGCTAATCTATCAGCAGAATGCGGTTTGCACATTCAGGTTGTTAATGTCAATTTTTATTTTCGTAAAAATTGTTATTACATTACGGCTCGATTTATTCCAAATTATCCATTGGGGTAGAGGGATCAGAGCATCCAGACAAAAAAAGGATTAAACAAGTCAGTCACTCTTGCCTTGAAAATTATAAAGAAATCCATTGCCTCGTCTCTTCTGACCCACACCTAAAATCGCATTAAAATATAACCTAGGTGGTAGGTCTCCTGTTCACACGGGGCCGTCTGAGGCGGTATTACCGCTGTGTCTGTTTCTGCCGCAAAGCAGCAGTGACAAAACATTACCGTGTCCGGGTTTGAGAGTTACAAAAATTTTGATTAAATCCATGACCACGGGCGACGGTGATTATTTTCCATCAGGTGGTCCGTCTGCTCGTCTACCTACGTAGGTAATAAAAAAATAACCTGATGTTTAATTACATAACAGCGCACATTTCTTTACGCATTAAGTTAAAGTTAATTTTTACCTAATTGCATCGTTTTATATTGGGAGAAATGTTATCAATAAAATGTATGTTATTTTTAACTTAAATAAAATTTATAGAAATAGAAGTCACTATTTACACGAAATAAGTAAATATTAGAAAATAAATAAAGTCAAATGGACCATAAAAAGTAAAATAGACCTATATTAATAAAGCCAAGAGAATCTTGTAAATCATTCTTTAAAAACACGAAAATATTGACTTTTTCATCATTTTACATTTTAGAAAGCTGGCTGTATATTAAATTAAAAACCTTCATGAGTATATAAACAGACGTTGAGCGTAAGAAATAAAAGACTAAGAGCGGAAACCTCTTAGACTACTATCTACGGCAAAAGCTTATTTAACATGCAAATTAAGATATACAATACACCACAAACTCCTGTCAAGGATATTATGACAGTTATTCAATTTAAGAAAGCGTTACATTTTTAATTAGTGCAAAAAGTATACTACTCAATAAATCAGTTACCAAACGCATAATGTTGTGATCCACATTATTTTCCTATTTTTTGTTTTAGTATTCTTCTCAATTTATTTTTTCAGTTATGTTATCATAATTTTATCATCATTTAATATGTAATTGTTAATTTTATGTATTAGGTCCAATTAATGTTTGTTTTATGTGTACATTTTTCCAAATGGGTGAAGTGTGTGAGAACATCACGGACTATAAGAATGATAAATTTATAAGAATTAAAATAAATAAATAAACGAAAAATAAAAAAAGTTCTTATTACAAGTTGGCCTAAAGTATTTGGTTAAATAAGGAAGCTTTGCTTTAATCTATGCACAAAAGGCCCTGGCCTTTTAGCCTCAGGACATTAAATGAACCCTTAAAACGTATGGGACATTATGAAATTTAATTAACAAGCAAAGCGAGATAAAACTCACAATCATACAGCATGATACATTGTAAATAAAAAAGAACAGAATCCTCGCACATTGAAGTCAATGTGAAACTGTGACCTATTCAGACTACTTAAAATTGTGAATAATCTGAGAAAATTCAAACTTTGACTGCACTTACAGCCGTCTTTGCTAATGGAATAGGACGAGTTGGGTTCGTTAAAAGCACTTACCTATATAAGAAATGAATTATACAATTATAATTAGCACATAATCATTACATATATTAGTATATTTGAATACAATACAAAAAGATTACTTCAAATTTTAGGTAAACGCGCAGGTACTTAAGGCTATATTAGATTTTCATAATCATCATGATTAGCTTTGAAGGTAATTGACGTGCTAAAAATAAATAACAAGTGGAATTTTAACAAAAAAATATGACCGGCTTATAACCGGCTTATTTTGCGCAATATAAGCCGCGGTTTCCGCCACTGCATTTTAAATATGTTATATCTTTTAAGATGTTCATCATCATCATCATCAGCCTGTGATAGTCCACTGCTGGACTATAGGCCTCCTAATCACACCTACATCCATTAGGATTTTGGACCGTATCCCACCACGCTGGTCCAATGCGGGTTGGTGGTGGATCGACTTTTACATGCCCATCCGACGCATGGATCATCTTACTTTTCAAACAATTGGGTGATCGGCCCAAATTGCCTAACCAACTAGGAAACAACAATGAAAATTTGTTGAGTCCCCTGCAGGATTCGGAACCCACGACCTCCAGTTTTAGGACACGCCTCATACCACTAGGCTACGGAGGATAGGCGTGCTATGTCGTGTGCAGAGTTTTGTGCATAAACGTGTATTACACGTTTATGCACAAAGAATATTTTTTGAATAGATTACTATTTATGTAAACTTTTTATCATCCTAAATGTGGTTAAAATATGCCTCATTGCAATTTTTAACAACGTCTGTCTTTTACGGTTTCGGCAGCGTTTGCAATTTAATAGCCTGTGGTTGTGATTTATAAGGCCAAAAATTTCTTAATTCCTTTAATATCTATTAAACTACTTTTTACAAAATGATTAAAGATAAATGGGACCAAATGAATGCTAATACCTATTATTTAAAAAAAAAAATAAACAAAATCGGACCACTAGAAGCAGAGAAGAGAACCACCATCTTTTGGGAAGTCAGTCAAAAATTAACTCTGTCATCTTCAGTGTTAAGTAAAAGCATAGCCTAGACGTTTTAACTTAAAAACTTGCTTGTTTTAGATAATATTTTGAAACTTTTTACGGTTTAACACGATTAAATCAAGTCTTTATTGAACAAAAATAATTTGTGTAACGCTAATTATTTTCATTAGCTTAAAGTTATTGTTAAGAATCAAATATCCAAATCGTCATTAATTGCAACGATTCTTTTAAAATCAAAATTTTCACTTGTTTTAAAGAATTTTTTTTATTTATAAATACATACTTCACCAAAGAATATTAAAATATGATATTAATACTGGTCGGGGTGATAGCATGCGGAAGCTTGTCAGGGATACTGATATCGCGATAAATTTAATCAAACAAAGAAATGTAATAAAAAATGTTTCCTCATAACGCGAAAAATGATAATTAATCGATTACAGAACGAAGGACGAGGTCTCTCTTCTTATATAAAAATATTAAATCCTAAGTTAATTACAAGTTATCTATTATTTAAGTAACCAAAGTTAATGATTACAAAAGCAAAATATCTGACAACTTATGTACATAACTTGATGTGGTGGAAGCAATGGCGTGCATTAGGGAGGCCTATGTCCAGTAGTGGACTATCACAGGCTGATAATGATGATGATGATGAACTTGATGTGTATCGAAATGATGATGATGACGACTGTTTATCTTGAAAAATACTTTTTTGCCAGACAAAAACATATACGTGAGTGGTTTACCCTTGTCGTATTTTATTATTATGTTATGTATGTAAAAAGGAACGTAATGTTACATCGCTATTATATTTACATACTAATTCACTGACGCGTAATGATGATTTGACTAAAATTTCATTATCAAATCGCACTGATAGCGTTCTTCAAAATATAATCACTTCAATGTAACATTGAAAATTTTACAATAATATAGTACATGGAAACAAAAAATTAAGCGGTCCAACCAGTTTTCCGCGATCAATGTTGCTAAAACGAGTCGATTGCCGAGTACTTACCGAGACTTCAGACATCAGTTTAACCTTACAATTTTTAAATCGTACATTTGAGTTGATACACGCAAATTAAATATGTCTTATTGTACTGTCAATATGAAAAGGCAAAAAAAGTAGCAAAGCGGTAGTCTGAAAATCTTACAAGTCACCATGAGTGTACAGTTGACGTACTGATATTTTAAAAATAATGCTAATATATTAAATGCTAGTATTTTTTTAAAAACAAAAAAAACATTCCACGGTTGCGCGTTAGCGAGTAGCTGACGAGTTTCAAAAAGGGGCCACAGATTGTATATTTATGTGGTATAGCAATAACAACGAAACGACGCACGCTTTGCAGCACCGTGTCGGTTTCGGCTGGCCATCACCTTGAGTTGCTGACCCCAGTTGCGTCATTGTTTCATGCATTATTAAAATTTAGATCGCCGTGTGTTTTCCGTTATTTATAATGCTTCGCGGTTTTCAAGCTTCAACAAGGCCTGATTTAATATTATTTGCCAGTTATCTTATGCTCTTTAAGCTATTTGCAATTAGAATGGCTCAATTTGTAACTTAATCATAACAAAAACTTGAAACAGAAACAGTAAATTAATTTTAAAGTAAGATACAAAAAGTTTTAAACAAAACTGTGGGAATTTTATTTTAATTGTATATGTTACATTTATTATGCATTTATTATGCTATGTCAGACGTTACGTTTAATTATGTTGCACGATTTTTGCTATTGTTCGAAAGAAACAATTGATGTTTCAAACAGAAATAGAGTTCTTTTGTTTGTGTTCTAAAATAATATAAAAGGAGAGAATCGATCGTTTAACATTATACATATTAATACTGTCCTCCAATCGACCCTTTTACATATAAAAATAATGTAAATTGGAAATTTTGTATTATGAAAAAAACAAACTATAATAAAATACACTCTGCTCGCTAATATTAACTAGGTAGGGAATTTCGCTGGATGGGGACCAGTTAGTGATTCAAATTCAAATATCTTTATTCAACATAGGTGTGATACACTCAATTATTGGTTGTCAAAATGCTACCACGTTGTTTTCAAATACATGTCGTTATTAAAATATATAGTAATTATACAAATACATTGTATATTTTTTTCAACAAATAACATATACATAATCCAGTTCCCCATATAGCCAACAAAAAAATAATTTTGTATGTTTATTATTTTGTATTTGACAAAAAAATCCAAAATACCGAAAATGTTAGACCAAATTATTTAAGTTTATGATCACTCTTTATTAGTTTTTGATTCTCTGCTTATAGTACCCAAAAAGTGAGAAATTATAAGAAAAATAGTTTAGCTAATCATATCAATATCGTAAATAACCAAGACAATAATGTTTTCTTGGTAAATTGACATGATACAAAGCGTAAATATTGAACAAAATCCATTATACAAATGTGAACTTTCGATATAACTTGTGTACAACCGTGCAAACCCTATTCATTTTAAATCATTATTATTCATTTATCATTTCATTTAATACATAATCGTGGACGTAATCAAACATCAGCATGACTACCAACGAATAAATCAAGAAAGTTTTGCACGATACTATATTTTAATATTGCAATGATATAATATTTAATATCAAAATTTTAAGGAATACATCAGTTTCCCATTTTATTTTCCGTATGCGACCTCCCGAATAATTGTGCATTTATAAATATTAAAAAAAAACTTACTTAAAGGTTGCTTTTTATGCATATTTTTATAAACTTAATACGGTATATTACCTATTTAGGTATTTGTATAATATTTATAAATATAACTTTATTATAATCCAAGAATTTACGTAATATTATCTCGTAATTCTACTGAAAATCTGGAATTGTTCCAATAACATCAATTGCCTACTCTTAATCAGTAATTGTAAAGTTCCTTCATTGAGACAGTTAAACTTATATTTAATTAGACTACGTAATTGGGCTGTTTATTTATTTCTTTACAAATTTATAAAACAAGCTGCTCACCAAAAAATTATTTCTCTATATTTCTAAACATACATACATACATCATCAGCCTGTGATAGTTCACTGCTGGACATAGGCCTCCCCTAATACACCCCTATTCATTAGGGGGTTTGGACCGTATCCCATCACGCTGGTCCAATGCGTGTTGGTGGGTGGACCGACTTTTTACATGCCCCTCCGACGCATGCTACTATTGACGCATATTATTAAACATCAAAGCTTATTAGTAGGTATATTATTATTTACTCAATTGTTTTCCATCCGTGATAAAAGTTATGTAGCTAGGTAGTCTACCTATCTACCTAGTCATTGGATATAAAAAGATAATTGGCTGGTTATAATAGGTCATTGTGGTAAAATAACTTGGTATTTGAAATAATTAGAATAGCATGACTGGATTGAGTCATACATATTTTCTGAAAAGTAACCAAAATAATTTTTTTTACAATTTATTTAAATTGTCTAATCAGTTTTTTTGTCTGATGATGGTTTAAGCTTGTGTGTATTAACTTTTACATGAAATAGAAATTTAGATTTTCTGTTTAGGAAAACTGTAAGTATTATTTTACAGCGAAAATTCTTATGATACGAAATTTAAAAAAAAACCTCTATCTAATACGTGGTAATTATTATCTTTAAGATAAAACAAGATTATGTTGTATAAAAATTTAAATAGAAATTAAACTGTCTTTGCTAACAATTGATAGCAGCTCTACAAGGAATTAAATAAAAAAGTATTTATTTTCAATTGTTCACGATACAAATGAGATATGTCTGTACCTAATATATGTATATATGTCTGCTTCTACTACTATGTCTACTTCGAGGTACAGACATCTCTAAGCCGCTGAAACGAGTCCATAACTTTGGAAATAAAATATAAAGATTAAAAGTAAAAAATAAGTAAATAAGTGGATTTAATATGTATAGGTAGTAACCGAGCTAATAAAATAAATAATTTAAAAAATACTGTATAATATTATGTGTAGTAAATGCATGGGCTACACAAGCATCTATATGGTCCCCATATGTCTCAATAAAACGAAATTTTCGTAATTAAATGGCAATGAAAATAAATTTATGACCAATAGGTAAGTTTTACCTAACCTTCATAAAGTAAAGTTTTTTAATAAATCTATATAAAAACAAAGCTCTAAGCTATAGGTACCTAATAAGTGTATTTTATAGATTAAGCACCTAGGTAGGACTTGAATATAAAACGATTATTATCACATGTACCTATATAATAATAGCATACTTCAAATTATTTAATTTATTTTACAATGTTAAGCAAACGGTGCGATTATGGCATACCTATAGACGTAGTTTGCAGAGACAAAACCTACCAAGGACGTAAGTCTTGTGGTCCTAAGGTTAATGTCATGCACGGTGAATTGTAACGTTATGGCAATCGAATGGGCAGACTACTCAATACTCGCATCCATATCTACCCGCAAACGCTTCAGACCATATTTAAAATATTCATAAGTTTGTAGGGAGTTGTTCAAAAACGATGTTCTCTCTTACTCGCCTTATAATCGTCTTTTAAATCAGGGATACCATGCTCTCAATTAAGCTTGTTTTATAGCAAATCTAAGCAAAGACAGTCAAATGCAAACATATAATCTATGACTTAAAAATACATTTAATGTCAATAGTTGCCATATCAATGTAATAACAATTCAAGCTACCAATATTTATTAAAATAATCCTTAAGTTTTTTAGCAATACGTAAATGATAACAATATTTTTATATATTAGTCTATCTCTTTAATAATAATTTTGTGGAAGATAAAATTTAGTTATTGGCAACACTTTATTATATCTCGTTGTTAGTATAATTTTGACGGTACGTGGAGCACGACGTATTAAAACAAATGTGCTGCTCTAAACCATACCGCGTACTTTTTAAAATTTGGACATTCCTCATTATATAGACGAATATTGTGTACAAGATTAATAACAAGACTGTGATAATAATAAGTAAAAATGTCTGAAGAATCGCAGAATGTAATAAAAGAAGCTGCAGCGGCAGCTGCTGTAACTGGATCGCTATTTAGCACATTTGATATTATCATGCTTGTTCTTTTACTGGGAGCAGCAGTTTGGTGGTTATACAGTTCCAGAAAAGGAAACAAAAAGGATGAGATTCTACTCAGTAAATATTCAATACAGTAAGTGTTGCAATTATTTAACTTAATGATTTTGCACTTAACTTGTTGCGTTGTTAAAACAGGTTAGATTACATTGCGGTAAAAAAAACTTATCATTTATTTTGAAATCATTACAAGCACGGTTTATTTGTAGACATAAAATGAGAATGTCTCGAACGAAGTATGCACTTGTTTTCTTTAAATATTTTCCGTAAATTTATACAATCTAAAAAGAAGAAGGTACGAAAGTGTGTATTTTAAAACAGTTGAATTTAATAGATGTTGTCTTTACGCGCTATTTTAAATTACTTATTAAAAGCAAGATTATTATTTCACAATAAAGTGATAGTAAAACTTGCAATATCTAACTATTACATTATTATGACATCATTCCGTCTGTTAGTGATAGCGTTTTTGCATAGAAACGATGTTGCCAGTACTTTCCTTGCTACAACACATTTATTTATTATCTGTAAATTCTGAACTTAGTAAAATAATAACAATTCTATTTTAGGAACACGAAATAATTGTTCTATCAATTTTAACTTAGCTAATAATGTTATTGTAATTGTTGATGTTATTTATATATCTCTCGTAACATTACTGCTTTTCTAATATAGTTTTTGTAGACGGCAGCAGTAAAATAGTTAATTTTGTTTATTACAACTAAGTAATTAAGCAATTTATACTAATGATCACTTTATGGTTTAGTTATGACCCCGAAAGTTGGGCGCTGTTTTAAGGGTTTTATTTTAAAGCTTGATTTTAACACTTATAGCGCGCAGCACTTATAAAAGTTGCCATTTACAATTTGGGGTGCCCATGTTCTTTTAAACCGTTGGTTGAAGTTTTAGGTAATATATTACATATTTAGTAATGTTTTTTTTAATGCTTGTTTTTTTTTACTTCTTACATCAGATACAGAATGATAAAAAAATGTTTTTACACAGAGCGTAAAATTGCAGACGAAATAACCTTGAGCAAGTCACTCTTAATTACACGACCAAAAAAGAATCAAAGTTCGCGTGTATGTGTTCATTGTCTAGCACTTATAAGTCCTAAATCCTAACGATTATTCCACGACCGCCGGTACGCGGAACATCATTGTATTACTAAATTAAAATGATTTCAATGTAACCAACCGCAAATTTATTGTCAATAGTAATGGTTGATATGTGTGTTTTATGTATCATGAGAATAGTATGTTTTTAACTCCGTTAACGTTTCTGTCCAATGTTTGATGAAATATTATAAAAGCTAGATAATAACTTATATCTTAATTTAAATACTTGTGACTTTTAATGAAAGAACTACATTCATATTAACGTTTTAAGCATACTTAAAACGTAATACTTGATAATAATTTAAACAAGCATCGCACATTTTTTATCAATACGTGGTAACCTTGATTTGTCGCGCTACCTTCCAAGATAATGATTGCTATTTATACGATTAACTTTTGGACTTTAATTATACATTTACTTTTTTCAAGAATTCTCTTTACTTCTTAACTCTTGTGGACATAATTAGAAATTCACCGGTTCTTTAATGAAAACCTTAATCCTGTATATAGTGTTTATAGCATTTTAATTAAAAGAATAATTATATTTTAAAAGTGATATAACTACGTGATTCATTGTACAGATATATCTGTTTAGATAATACATTAAGTACTGTTGCTATCTCTGATAAGGAAAACACAGATATTAAGTACTAAAACGTTTCATGTCGCTTGTTATAACCAAAGTCTGTCGTTACAATCTCATTTAAGTATTTGTTAATTTGGAAAATAGCACAGTTTGAAAATTATTATGGAAAGTAATGTCACAGCAAAGTTAATAGCTTGTAAATTTGTCTGAATTAGAAAAAAATGCATCCGTAATATCCTACCTTTATCCTAAGATCCGTAAAACATTGTATAAAAATAAACACCCAAATGTTGGGATTAGCAATTATACTATACAAAATATATGAAATAAATATAAATGAGCAATCTGGTCGCCTAAGCAGATCACGTATCACGGACCCCAAAAGATAATGCATTTAAAAAAATACTGCATAGCTTCCTATTCACTGTACAAGTACCAGTGTAACGATCAGAATATCTCAACGTTTGACGGTCGTCTGTATAGAATAGGAATAATTATAGGTAGACCCAATCATTCTAGCAACAGTGCCTTAACGATTTCAAGAAGGCGACACGCTTTTCCGTGTCATGCTTGTACCTACGTATTAAGCAGTCTTGTAATGCTTCCATCGTAAATTGCAGTGTAATGGAGGCACCAAGGAAAATATTTTATTTAAATTGGCATATTTAGTACGGTTCTGTTCTATTGATTGTTTTGTAAAGGATTTATTTTTTTAAGAGTAGCGCTTTCAGCTACGTTTTAGTTATCATTCCTTAATACTCCGTTTGTAACTATACTTCAAATATAATTATATACTAAAACATATAATACAACTAGCCGCTATTGGAGCAATGGCAATTTGTAACTTGTGCCCGGGCACGGTTTTAAATTGGGGAAGGATCAAAATGATCAGTGCGAGGTCTTTCGTCATAGGTTCCTTGGGAGTTAATAAAATGCAACTGGCTTGTCGATTTGGAATAACGTATTAGTTTGAAGGGAATCATATCAATTTGTTTATGTTGATTTTGTGGAAAGTGCAATACATATTATTACTCTTTCAAATTTAATGTCCATTTCTCTGGCAAACTAATATCTACGTTTTGATATATATTTTATACGTACTACACGTATACTGATTTTAAGGCAATAATAATTTAGGAGTTGTATATCCTAAATTTTAATTAATCAATCTTTTTATGAAAATCTACCGTAAACCGTTTAATAGTTTACAACTAAAAAAAAGGGAGAGACTTGCGTATATACGTTAGTAGGATTGCCTAAGACTTTAAATTGTTATTTTTTTGGTTTATAAAAGTCGCCGCCGATATTGCTTTTACTAATTTTGTTCTTTTTAAATCCATTGAGATCGTGTTATCATCATCATTACCATCATCAGCCTGTGATATTCCACCTCCGCCACGCTCCACGCCTCCCCAATCCATTAGGGGTTCTATATGCATCCCCACCACGCTGGTCCAAAGCGCGTTGGTGGGTTATGTTAACTTTATGCGTATTAAAATGATTTTTTTAAAGAATATACATTAAAAAAATTGTATTTGTGTTGTCTATGATAAGTCAATGAAACATTTGCTATAAACAAAGCAAAGATTGCTCAATTACATATTTTATCTAGTATTGAAAGATCACGAGGTCAGGTCGATTGCTTTGCTACTATTATATTGCATTACATTATTATTAACATTGAATAATTATATTCATAAGTAAGAACTTTAAAATATCATACGTATAACAATTTAATTAAAAAGTTATTGTAAATTTTAAATAACATGTACTGAACTGTATAACGTGTAATGAAAATTAGTGTAAGTAATTATTTTTGGCAAAACATTACACGACTTACAACGAACTGTCCAAGTGAGATTGTAACAGTTTTTGATATATGGATTAGTCCTAACATTTAATACTATAGTACTATATTTATCCAATTTTGAATTGGTTTTTATTATTCTCAATTCAGCACTACACCTTGAATTTAATGCTTCGTAACGTACGCACAAGGTCTCCGACTGCCGTATACAAACCTTGTTTGCACTTCAATCTTTTCCTATTTACTTCATTTGCGAAGTAATTATCATTCGCTTATATATATTTTTACAGTCTGGTAAACTACCGGAAATATATTGTTGTACCTTTTTTCTACGCCTTTTTAATACGGAAAAACATTTATAAAAATTTTATAGAGTATTTATTAAAGTATTTAGAAAAGGTAGATTTATAGAAAAGGTTTTTTTTTAAATCTTTGTCGTCTGTTTACAATATTGTTGCATTTTATACATCTCAGCTTTCTTTGTAATTTTTTAAATAAATAAGTTAGGCGTACGTGAAATAACGAAAAATATTGTAACCAAACGCTTATTTAGATATTTTGTTTGCCAGTTGTGAAGAGCATTGTAAATATCATAACTAAGAGGACAGCTAGTGTTTTAATACTGACTTAGAATAAGGGAAACCGTCAGTAAAAACAAAGTGATACAATTTTTAAAGAATTGACGAACACACGCAACATATTTTAATGATTCTACTAGAAATATAGCTAGCATCTGTAAATACGTTACCATTACTTTGTTTATAAAATTTTTTACAATTAATTATTTAAACATGTCTCCATTACACAAAAATATTTACAATCAATCAATGGAAAATAATTGATTCTTTGCTATATCTATAACAAAAATTATATCGAATAAAAGGCAAGATATGATGCACGAATATTTTAGCAAATTTTGTACGAAAAGTAAAAGTTATTTCTGCATAGTTTTCATAATTTACATAGAATAGAGATTTTATAAATTAACTTTTAATGCATCTTTTATTGTGTTTAACTAATATATTTTCTATCCAGCATCATCCAAGACCATACCTAGACAGAAACATAAAAAGTTAATTAAATCAAATTTATTTTTGTATATTTATTTCATATGTGCGCTAAATTAATATTTTCTTATTATTTCTCTTTAAGGCCTGCTGGATCTATACAAGTAACAGAAAACTCCTTCATCAAAAAGCTTCAATCATCGGGAAGAAGTCTTGTAGTGTTCTACGGTTCCCAAACGGGTACCGGAGAGGAATTTGCCGGGCGTCTTGCTAAAGAGGGCATCCGGTACAAAATGAAGGGTATGGTCGCTGACCCCGAAGAATGTGATATGGTTTGTTCTATAAAATATAACTTTTAACCTTAGTGGTTGTTACTGTATTGTAATTTGCATATACTCTACTGTATTTATTTAAATCGTAGGAAGAGCTTATAAAACTGCCGGATATATCTAACTCATTAGCGGTATTTTGCATGGCCACATACGGCGAGGGAGACCCGACTGACAATGCTATGGAGTTCTACGAATGGTTGAAAAATGGCGAGCCAGATCTTACAGGCTTAAACTATGCGGTAAATTTTCCTCCCTTTTTATATTATTATACCTACTGGTTCAAAACCAAAGTTGTGGCACAGATCATAATCATACTTCATTGTTTATTGTAACTTTAGCTGACATCATTTTCAATGAAGTTAAATTATTTATTCTAAGAAAAATTAACAGCGTTTTAATGCATTATTGATACTAATTTTTTACTCAGTCTACATAATTATTTTTTTATTTTACTTTAAATTAGAGTTGCTTACGATATGCGGAATTACACCTTATTTGTTAAACCACATTTTTAAATTCTAACCAAAAAAAAGAAAATGGAGTAAAAAGAGTAAAAACTAACTGAAACGTTAATTAAAATATTCTGTGTTTAAACAATTTTCGTAAATAATTCTGTAGGTATGTATATAGTAAAATAACCTAAAAAATATTCTCCATTTGGGACAGATATAAAAATATGGATTGGTCGGTTATATTGGAATTAATAAAGTTTATTTGTTTGATTATCTAAAGCACTAGCCAAATAAGACATTAAATTTATGAATAATGACAATCTATGTACGCCAAAAATATTAGGAGGTTTTAACGTAAATATTGAATAAATTTTCTGAGCCTGTAGTGATTGATTGGTTAAACATTTGTTGATTTACAAATATACACAAGCTACAAATTACGATTGTTAAAGCTAAAAATATAAATGCGATAAAAAAATATTAAGTATACATAATTTGT
The DNA here is from genome assembly GCA_029286875.1 of Lamproptera curius. NCBI lineage: Eukaryota > Metazoa > Arthropoda > Insecta > Lepidoptera > Papilionidae > Lamproptera > Lamproptera curius. The sequence goes on along the minus strand of JAGSMT010000121.1, from coordinate 1,082,226 downwards.
AATTTGTGTTTAAAAATATATGTAATCTTAATTTAAAGAAAAAAATCTTTTGTCTGTGGTCTTTCCGACATTCATGTTATCTGTGTGTACTTTGAACAGATGACTTTCGCTTGACAGTTGACAATAGCAAGTGGTCTTGACGTTTTACTAAATCTTGGTTAATAATTTTAAATATTGTTTAATATTAAATAGTTATTTTCCCATTAATGAATTAAGTTTGTTAAACGAAAAGTTACTATGAATAGGGATAATCTTAACTGGTTGTTGTACACGTAAAAGAGTCCAGGCTATGATGTTTTTCTCCCTTTTAACAATTTCTGAGAGGATTTTACCACGTTATATCATACACCTTATATATAGGAAAAATATCGTGTCGCCTATTATAAAGCTTCGACATACGGTATATATTTATTCTGTATTTATCTTCTGTGTGTAATGGATAAGAGTTGTGGTAACAAAATTTCAATTTTTTTTTACAATGAATGATAACTTTGAGGATAGTTACTAAGATATTCTTGGTGGAGCCATTATAAATAAAAGATGGAGAAGAATTTTGAAGATGAAATTTAATATTAAAAGAAGAGTTACATTTATACATATTTTTGCTCTTTTTTGTGACAATATTTATAAAATGTTATACTGTCCATAAACTAATTTCAATCTATTTATATTGATTAAGATGCTCCTGTTCTGTTCGTTGTCATAATTTATACATAATTAGAAATAATGAGGTTAGATTAATCCTTTTAAATATAGATTCTGAAAAAAGTATTCTACTTCTTTAAATTTTTTATATAGAAAAGTTTGTGTGTTGGTAAGCTGTATATCAAACTTTACACATTGTTATTGCAGGTATTTGGTTTGGGGAATAAGACATATGAGCATTATAATGCGGTTGCCATTTATTTAGATAAACGTCTTGAAGAACTTGGTGCTACTAGAGTATATGAACTAGGACTAGGTGATGATGATGCAAAGTAAGTAGTAGTATTATTAATTTAATATTAGAGAAAAAGATTTGGCTGTCACAATTATTTCATTATTAATCAATGTAATGATTGTTATTAGCATTGAAGATGACTTTATCACATGGAAGGACAAATTCTGGCCCTCTGTTTGTGAAAAGTTCAATATTGAGAACACTGGAGAAGAAGAATTGATTAGGCAGTTCCACTTGGTCACCCACAAACCTGATGAACTAGAACCTAAACAAATCTTCACCGGAGAAATTTCCAGACTACATTCTTTGCAAGTTCAGAAGCCGTGAGTTGTCTCTTTTTGATGTTTATTCAGTTTACTGTGCTCATATTTAGGCAAAATTTAGTAAAGGTTACATTATATTAGTAACTTACTATTCTTTTAAATTAACTAAAAAGTTTAGGGTACAATTTGTAACTTTTGCTATCATTAAAATATTGTGTTTTTATTTTCTGTTAACATACTTTTTTTATTTATTTTATCATATATTGATATATTTTGGTAGCTCAATTTCAATTTTTAAATTAATTGGTTTGTAATGTTGTATCTGATGCTAATTATTAAATTTTTTTTAGGCCTTATGATGCTAAGAATCCATTCCTTGCCGAAATCAAAGTTAATAGAGAGTTGCACAAGGGTGGTGGCAGATCATGCCTCCATGTTGAACTTGATATTTCAGATTCAAAGATGCGATATGAAGCTGGTAATTGTTTATTATTTATATTATACATTAAATTTCCATGTGTCAAAAGCATTGTATTGTGTAGTATTCAATAGTTGGAGAAAACATTGCGTAAAATGCATTGATAAAATGTTTCAGGTGATCATGTTGCAATCTACCCTATTAACAGTAGTGACCTAGTTGACCGTCTAGGAGATCTAACTGGTGCCAACTTGGATGAAATATTCTCCCTGATCAATACTGATCAAGAGAGTAGTAAGAAGCATCCCTTCCCCTGTCCTACTTCATATCGTACAGCTCTTTCACATTATCTAGAGATCACAGCTCTGCCCCGTACACATTCTTAGAGAACTTGCAGAATATTGTACTGATGAGGAGGTAAGGATATGTTTTTAAAGTGTTGATTAGACCTTGTCAAGGTATATAACTAAATAATTTCAGATGTATAACTAATATTATTTATATTTTAGGATAAAAAGAAATTATTGCTGATGGCAACTAACTCCCAGGAAGGCAAAGAACTTTACCAGACCTTCATTGTAGAAGCATGCAGGAACATTGTGCATATTCTGGAAGATCTAAAATCATGCAAACCTCCTATTGATCATATTTGTGAATTATTACCTCGTCTTCAGCCGAGATATTATTCGATTTCATCAAGTCCTAAGGTTTGTATAAATATTTTGAAAACATTAAAATTTATCATTCTTACATGAAAAATATTGGTGTTTGACATTAACATGTCCAAAAGCATACGCTTTTATAGCTTTTTGTATTGGTCATGACCACACATCTGATGATTAGAATGTGTTCATATCATACCTCTTGAACGTTTCAGCTTCATCCAGAGACTGTGCACATTACTGCCGTGGTAGTAGAATATAAGACACCCACTGGCCGCACAAACAAAGGTGTGGCGACTACATGGCTAGCTAAGCATAAGCCAGAACCTGGCAAACCTCTACCACGAGTGCCCGTCTATATTAGAAAATCTCAATTCAGGTTTGTGTAATAAACTTAACTAACAACCTTATTCTTCAACACCTTATCATCCAACTTGCATTTATCAACAAGATGTCATAATAAGTCAATGTGCTGTAAGTGCATGGACTTTGTTAAGATAAGTTAAAAATTTAAAAATGCAACATATTTAATCTAGTTATTAAATTGAAACTTTGTAGCATATATGTTATTTTGATGATTAAGTACATTATTGAAAAATTTTATTAAAAATCTATCCGGTACTTTTTACGTGAAAGAGTAACAACATCCATACAGGAACCTTTATAATTGTAGAAAGTAGGATAATATTAGGATTGCCAAAACAAATAATTATGTTCACTTTGATGAGGTACAATGAATTGGTATTGATTGCAGATTGCCATTGCAAACCCAAACCCCAATTGTAATGGTTGGTCCAGGAACAGGCTTAGCTCCATTCCGTGGTTTCTTACAAGAGAGAGCTTACGCACGTGCAAACGGCAAAGATGTTGGACCCAACATTTTGTACTTTGGGTGCAGACATCGTGATCAAGATTATATTTATCAAGAGGTTAAACACAAGACAAAGATTATTTTCGATCTTTTTACCTAATATTAGATCCTAGATTTAATTTCTATTTCGGATAATTTTACAGGAACTAGAAGAGTACGAAAAGAATGGAGATGTGAAGCTTAATGTAGCATTTTCCAGAGATCAAGCTCAAAAGGTATATGTGACACATCTACTTGAGAATAACATGGATGAGCTTTGGGATATATTAGGCAATCAGAATGGACATTTCTACATCTGCGGGTATGGTTATCAATATTATGAAATTAACTGGTATTATTATTTCGATTTATATTTTTTAACCATTAACAAAACTAATTTCAGTGATGCTAAGAATATGGCTGTGGATGTTCGTAACATTGTATTAAGAGCTATTCAAGAAAAAGGTGGTCGCACTGAATCAGAGGCTGTCCAATTCCTTAAGAAACTAGAGTCCATGAAGAAATATTCTTCAGATGTATGGAGTTAAAACGCAAGGAAATTAGTTATAATTAAATTGACACTGGGCACATAGGATAAAAGATATATTAAAAATATGTCTGCTCCAAATGTTCTTACACAATATATTAAATATTAATCCATAAATGTAATGTCAAAGTAGCATTTTGTATTTTTCTAGCTATATTTTTTTTATATTGTAAACGCAATACATTTCATATTTTGACGTACAAAAAAATATACGATTTTGTAAATTTTTATGAATGTTGACATGAAAAGGAACTAATTTTTGTATCATAGACTAATTTCCTAAGAGGAATGTAATGGTTGTTTTTGTACATTTCATACGTACAATTTCCGAAGTTGTTAGTATGTTCTATTTAAGTGGATTGGGAAAAAGATATAAATAAGTAAATGTGGTTATTTTATTTGATAAAATATATTAAGTAAAATCATTTTATTTAAAATGTTTGTTTGAATAATAAACAACAGAACAGCGGAAGACAGAGTGATTTTTTTTTAAATTGATTTAACTACACCTATTTTTGATATGGTCCACGGCAATTTTGCGTTAAGTGGGCTCGAGTCAATCACGTTTACAAAACAAGTTGTCTTATTATCATAAATGTTCACGTATTCCAATGAAATAATCTTATCTCATATAATTGACTTGGGCATATCATGGCTGCCAAGATATTACTTAAATTTATGACAATTATATTTCTCATTTATATGTTTGGTCAGTAAAGAAAAAACAAGTTTGTCACCGGAAAATATAGTTACTGTATATCTAACATCATTAAATGAATAAGTATTTTGTTATTTGATTAAAATAAAAATACTAGTTTGGAATTATGATATTGGGATGATTGGAAATGTTAACCAATAAAAACGCTAAAATATTCGGAAACAATATTTTTTTTCAATGCTAAGATCCCGGTATCTTATTTGGTAATGGCAGAAGATCAGAAAATACTGGCAGTTTTCTGGAGGTGGTAGGACTCTTTTCACAGGTCCGTGTGCGGCAAAGCTGGTGTGTTAAAAACACTAACGTGTTCCGGTTTGAAGGGCACCGTGGACAGCATATTTACTGGGTAAACGAGAAAACGTAACAACGTCCTATGTCTCACCGTAGGCAGCGCGTTGATGACGACTTTTCGTCAGTTGGCTCAACTGCTTTGCCTGCGTATTTATATAAAAAAATAGTTATTTTTAGATACGCCACTGCCCATGCACACGCCCATATAACTGAATTAATAACTGAACTGCTATATAATATATTTTGAAAATACTAAGTGAAAATAACGAGTCATTTAAATACAGTCGATCAGAAGTAGATATTTAAAATTCATTAAAGTCATGAATAAATTTTCTTCAAATCACGCTCGTCATGTTATAAAGAAATGATAAGCACGTAACCTGCCGAATCTCCAACACACTTCTGATGCACTGGTGTTAGACTTCACTGTACTATTTGTAAATACACTTTTCAAATCATACTCGATAAGACATTTAATGAGATACTTTCCACTTTTTTTGTTATTAATCCTGTTTGGTATGTCTATCAGGATGAATTCTTACAAGCCACTACGAATATTTCTGGTTTAATTTAAGAATTGAGATAGTACAGCTTATAATAACAGCCTGAGGATATCAATAGGTATGTTGTCACCTGTTCTTGCGAATTTAAGGCCCTAATTCGTCAGATTTTAGTGTAGAGGGCCGTGTCATCAGCCGTTATGGAGATGATCTAAAAAAATCAGAAACATAGCATGCTCGGAATTCCACCTCCCTTTGCACTGCACCTAGTTTTGATTATGATGGTAATCGGCGGATACTGATATTTGCAAGTACCTGATTGCTAAAGTTAGAAACTATCATTCCTTTTCCTTGCATTAACGACGTCATAAAGATTTATTTTTCAAAATATATGTTCGTGTATCAACTTGAAAGCATCGGCAACTACTATTTGTCCCATTTCCTAAAACTTACTATTGGCTAAGTTATTATCATTATTAAAACTTATATATAAATAGGTGTCTCCAGCAAAACATAATTCTTTTATAGTATCTCATTTTCGAGAGCAACATCTCTAACGATCTTTTCTAAATGTGTAAGCAGACCTGTACTTTTTGTAATGTTAAAATTGGATTCTTCTCCGCATTACTATCTCAAGCGTTTAATTTACATATTTTTATTACTATAACGTATGTTACAAACATGCGTTTGTAATCATATTTTAAGTTACAAAATAAATAAGAACCCGAGTCTAAATTATAATTTTACGCTAATATCTATATCGTTAAACTGTTCGTGCGTTAGATTCCTCTAGTCGCACGTGATTCTTATCAACTATGATATGAAACAGCCGTAAAAACATTTTTAATCTAAACAACATTGCGGAATAAGATAGTATTAGACACATACACCGCCGGTCAAAAGTTTAAGGCGACTCGGTAAACAACATCCTCCTATCAATTATACTAAAAGTCAAACTAATATAAATTTTTTTAGAACACCGACAAACGACGCTTTTGTTTCAAATTGATGAGAATTATTTAACTCGCGATAACAAGTTTATAACTTATTATTACATGAATTCTTTTAGGTTTTTTTTGAAACAATCTCAATAAGTTCAAACTTTTGGTTTCTACATTCGTCTCAAAAAGGGAACAACTCGCGTAATCAGTAGTAAAATATGTTCGGCCGTCGTCGTTTTACATAACAGAGGCTAATTAGAATGTCAAATGCTTTAATCTTAAATAATTGAAGACTTTATTCATTGCAGCGTTACTCTATACAGGGACACAGGTAGTTACTTAGGCGTTGTACGGCGCGTTACCATTACAAAACCTTTGTTATAAAAATACAGAAGGCATATGAAATAATAAAACTGCATAAATAACCATATTTAGATAAAAATTGGAGTATAAATAACTTGAGTACATAGGCAAGATTTTGTCCAACCAATTCAAATGCAAAGTTGGCAAATGCAGCTGACGTTGATAGGTTTGATCTCTCTTCAACGTTGATTACTTAAGACGGTCTCGCGAAGTACCACTGAGGTGCCCATTTCTGCCGCCAAGTAGTAGAATGAAAACATTACTGTGTTCCGGTTCGAAGACTTCTAAGCGACCATAATTATTGCGTAGAGGGTCGTCAAATTAGACGTCTTAGGGCGATGTCAAACGGACTCTTGGCGTCTAATTGAATTTATTATGGTCGGATCGTATTAGATAAACGTCCTGTACTTCTCATCGTTTTACTCAATAAAAATAAAATCTCAATATTATTCGCAATCAAAACGAGAGAAGCGTTATAACAAAAATTTCGTAACAAGTAGGAAGGAACTTGATTTTTAGATTTAAAGGAGAAATAAATAAAATTAAAATGCTCTTGAAAGACGGTATCAAAAACGCAAAATTAAAATGTTTCGGAAAATAAGGAACGCTGCGAAAAAATATATTCAGAATTAATCAAAGATACATAATTTTTAAAACGATAATTTATTGATTTAACCGCAAATATATTAGTATATGTACAATAAGTCAACAAAATGCAAATGGAGAGCCAGGTATACACTAAACCAACAGATTTATACTTGTACGGTTAGATGTATGAACTACAGATATCAATGTTGGTGAACTTACTGCTAAATGATACAAAACATAGCTTCTTATAATTTCTAGAAAACTACTAATTTTTTTCCTTAAAATAAGTATAGCTTTCAACACACTACAATATTCTCGCAAATCACTATGAAAAAACACCTTTCAACTTAAAATACTGAATTTAACAAACGCCAAAATATCAAAATCTTAGATATCTATGTTAATATTACACTATTATTTACACTAAGACTAAGTCAGGAATTTAAATATGCTCATTATAACTCAAGTTTGCTCAGACTCTTGGTGAGTTATCAATGAAATCAACTACTTAATAGTATACCTATAATTGATAACAGCTTAAATTATAGCAAAGTGACATTTCTAATACTTCGTTCTTGAGCTATGTATAAATAATTTTGCTAAAATGAGCCAATTGGCGATGAATATGAGGGCTACCATCAAATTTATATCAGTACAATTACACTTTCACTAAGCATACACGCAACAATATACTTGTACTTTATTTTACATAGGTATTATACAAATAATCTACAATAACTATATCATAACAGTCAATTACACAACAAAGTGAAACTTCTAATTACTGCAAAGTACATCGGACCGTAGATTGTAGGAAAAAATTGTGATTACTCAGAGATCAATTTTTTATATGCGGTAATATTATTATGTGTTCTATGTACTGGCTGCAGTAAAGTAGATTTCTTTGAAAGGCACGTTTTAAGCAGTCTTAAAGCACACAGTAAGGTAAAAATACAAAAGTAAGTGTCAAACAGTCAACGAAAAATGTTCAGATTGAAAATTTCTTCGGCACTGCTAAAAGAAATGTGTACAATACAACTAATCATTTCATTGTATAATGAGCATCCTGACCATATTTAATTATCACTAGACATCGAAAAACAAAAAATGTATTCAAGTGCCAAATGGCCACCTTCAATAAGCTTGAGAAACATAATAAACCAAGGTTATGATCCATTAAGATTGCTACAAAAATAATTTTTATAAAGGGAGATAGAAAATTTTCTGCAATCATTGCATTTATGGCTAAAAAAAAGGATAATATAATCAGCAACTTGGTGCTCTCACATAAAAAAAAACAAACTGAAACAAGTCATCCTGTAAAATAAAACATATGTATATTTTGTATCATGCTGTGTCAACACACAAAACTAATATACCCAGTCATAATGTTACACTCGATAATTTATATGTTATAAAGTTGCTATTTCAAAGGAGGAACACACTAAAAATAAACAGGTTCACAACTCATAATGCGAGACTGCGTTTCTAAAGCTATTGGAGGCTGATAAAGCTGCTGAAGTACATTCACCGAAATGCAATCCCATATTACTAGTCAGCGCAATGCAAGACGCAGGATGGTGGTGTTCATGAATCTGGCGGTATTTCCCATTCCGCCAAACCGCGCTCTACTAACTCCCTGTTTAAGAATATCACTTGCTGAAAAAATAAAACAAAATTTAGTACAACTCAAAAATTCATTTAAATGAATTAAGTATGTAGGGTAGAAAACAATGTTACATAAAAATTGTATCTGACAATTTAGTTATTCAACGGTGATGCAATGATGGTATGCAAGTAGAATATGAATGTAAAGATAGAAAAAGATGTATACAACATAATAATTAAGAAAACTTAACCTGATATATTTTTTTACCTGTGGATTAAGAGTAAGATAAAGGTGTACTAGTGGCAGACCCGCTTCGTCGTAACCAGCGACTTGAGCGTGTAGCAGCTGTCCAGCTGTTAGGCCTGCCATTATTCTGAGTGCCTCACTACTCCACTCTAGTTCTGCAAATCAAGGAATGTTAATTATTAAAAGAACATGAGACTGTAGTGATTTCTAACATATAAATGAATAGTAGATTTAGTGACATGGATAGTATGCAGTATTACAATCCATTGATAATCAATTAAAAATCTAACAACAAAACAACAAACTCACACCAAAATTATTATTGAATAATTGGTAATAGCATCATCCATAGCAGGTTATTGGTAATTTTGTTCTTTTAATAAAATTATTTGAAAAAATGTACAACAACACTTAGCATGCAGACATATTATGATCTCAATAGCTACAAAGTATATTTTAACCATGCAATTGCAACTTGAAATGCAATTATAGGATGTAATTATTTATTGTTATCTACTTACAAATATATGCCAGACCTATAAATATTTATATGTTGATGATGTGATAAGAAGTGCCTTAAATTTATAAGATATTATATCTTAAAAATTGTTCAAGAAATTTTTAAAAAATTCTTTAAACGGTAATAAAGAAAAAATGTAGTTTACTAATACTGTATTAAAAATAGAAAGTAAATAGTTGATGAACACAGTTTACTGGATTGAAAATACAAATTGAAATGAAAAATAGAAAACACTGTTTTCCAAAAGGAGAAAATTATAAACAAAAAAGTAAATTAGGAATTGAGTCACAAATTATTAAAGAATTACGGAAACAGTAGACAGCCAAAAAAATTTCAAAGCAAGAAAGAGTAGAGTAAATCTATCATATTAACCATTATTTGCTGGTTTGACAAATGCCAAAAGGGCTTCTGTTGCCTGGAAAGGCAGAGTCATAAAATCTGAACGAATCTGCTTAAGCTGGTCATTGTCAACGGTGAGATATCCTCCAAAGTCAACAAGCTTCACAACAGATGTGTCGTTTTCTTCAGACGTTGAAATCACCTGTGCGCGGTACCAGTTGTTCTCTGTAGGAGCGGCACAATTGAGCCCTCTGTGAACAATAAAGGTAAGGTTTATAATCTGCTTTCTTGAAATCTCAATAACAGCATAGAATTTAGAAAAATATTGTAGCACACCTGGAAATTAAAATGTGAGGCAAGTGATTACAAAAGTCAACAAAATTGTTAGGAAGTGAGTTGTAGTACAATTTATCAAGAATAAGTTTGTTAGATATAATGGTTGAAAATGTCCAAATAGCTCTGTTTTAATTCAACATTATAATTTGTTGCATTTGATATATGCAAAACTTGAAAATGGCTAAACGGATTTGTCTAAATTATTTGTGGAAAACACAACACAAATCTGGGTGTTAAAGTGTAGGTAAATTTTTTTTAAAGCATATTGTTACACCATAATATGTATAAAAATAATTAATAATGTGTAATTTAATAGTGTAATTTGCAACATAATTACGAATTTCAAAACGCAAGTTGTGTTCCAACTAGAATTTTGCAATTCATGGTTATAGTTTTTGTTCAATTTCCTTTAAAAATATAGTCAAGTTTGACAAAATTTTATTTAATCATAAAATAAAATAGAAAGCTTTAAATTATATTGTCTTAACTGAATATCAAATTGTTGGTAAGTCCCCTTTTTACAGCGCCGCAAAACAGCAGGGTGAAAACAATGCTGTGTTCCAGTTCGAAGGGCATCGTAGCCCACATATTTACTGGGAAAACGAGACACCCCATGTCTCACGGTAGACAGAACATTGGTCATACTACTAGTACTACCGATGTCTACGGGCGTCGGTGACCACATTCCATCAATTAAAAAGAAAATATATATATCTAACCACTTTGACATGAATTTATAAAGTAATACGAAATAATTAAAAAACTTGATAACCTTTATTTAGTATGATGTATTTTTATAACTTAAATAGCTTACACTCGCTTATTGATTGACAAAAACCAGCGAAAGAAACTCAGTAGGCTATTGTTTTGTCATCTTTTAAAATTATTAATAAACAATAAAAACATACTTATTTGTAATTTTAAACAAAACCTGGAGTGAGTTCATTACCAGGCTGTGTTATCATATAAAATTTCATTTATATTATAAATAACCTTTAACACATAAGCATTTCTTGACAATTCCTTTAAATTTATTAATAGATAAATTATAGAAAAACACTACTTGATTGAATTGTAAAGTGCTCAGAAACAAATGCAGAATCAATATAAAAATTTATAAAGAAGTTTTACAATCTGTTAATTAACACATTTAATTAATGAAATATTTTCATTTTTTATCTATTAGGACAATGATGTAAGTAACAACCCCTTAGAACTACCCGTTTTGGCATTTTATTGTAAAAGCCAATTAAAGCACTTTTCAATGTTAAGTTGCCTGAATTAGCAAAACAAATGTTTTAAAGTAAAAATCAGAAACAATGTTGAAAACATAATTGCATTAAAAAGTAAAAACCATTGAAAATAAAGATGAGTATTCATAATTTAGTTCTAAATTTGACAAGGTTCTACACAAATTTAATTCTTTTAGGTCAATAGAAATTACCATAATTCACAAAGCATCAAAACCTTGAGAAACATTTAACATTAAACCAATGACATAATTAAGTCTATTATATTGGATTTACAAAAAACCATAAAATAAATTATTCCACTATTTATAATATATAATTTAATCCCGAGCAAATGTTCCACAGAATATTGTGTGTCAAGTTTAAAGGTATTTAAATTGCAAATTTAACTGAATTCGTCTCAAGAAAACTGTTAAGCAACTGCATATAATTACCGAGATTACGAGACAGCTCAATTTCATGCAAACAAATGTCAAGGTTACCTTTCACAGGGCGCGGCAGGGAGGGCACGTCCGGATTCTGGTACGTGGCGGCCATTAGCCGGTGCAGGGCATGCAGCGAGGGAAACGTTGGATGCAACGGTTGTTGCAGGAAAAAGTGTCCAGCACTCACAAGACATGTCATTATCGTGTCATTGTTCACAGATTCCACAAGCTGCAACTGATAAATTGAGCATACAATGTTCGAAGATTTACTCGATTTTATAAACAAAATTCGGGAATATAATCATTAAAACACACATACTACAAGTAAATGACATTTGATTAAAGTTGCCTAAGAATGATTGCCAATATGAAAATTTTTAATAAAATTACAAGACAATGTTATAAACACACCAATAAAGTACAAATATAGTTTAATGTAGCATATGATAAAAAGTGCATACAACGGTACTAAAAGGAAACTATTGATAGACTGTCATCATGGTAAATCCCCACGCAATTTGCCAGATTTTTGACTGCAATTGAATTCGACGTAAGACCTAGTTTACGTACACTTTTTTTATAAAACTTAATATTTTTTATTAAAAAACAGTTTTATAGAAAATGGCTTTGGCAAGTGTCCTCAAGTTAACTATTACATATAATAAAAAGGCTATAAGCAATTTTAAATTGGTGTCATTACAGTAAGCAAAAATTGTGAAATAAATGTATTCAGCATTTTAGATCAAGAAGTATTTGCGCCTCGACATAGCCATAATCTCATAAATAATGTTTCCTGGACAAGAAAATTTAAAGACTATTTGATAAATCTATTAATACATGCGTTTTAGTTCTATATTTGCATAATTAACTTTTTACCGCATCACATAATACAGCACAACTTAAAAAACTTAAGTAATAAAGAAAAAACAATGTTGATAATTATTATTGTTTTATAAAATTTTTAATAATTTACATATTATGTAAATTGTTTAATGCACAAACTAAAAAAATTTAATAACTCTTTAAAATATTAAATAATGTTGGTCACTAACATTTTATTGAGGTCAGTCTCGATATTTGGAGTTTGTGTCAAATGAATAATATAATTATTTCTATAAAAAATTTTAGCCTAGAAAATCAGAAGTCAGTTTGAATTCAAAATGGTAGAATTACTTAAAATTCCGAAAAGATGTAACCACAGCATTCTTCTGCAGTATAAACAATATTTGTGTAAATTGTTAATATAAAAGTTGCTTTATTAGATTATAAGCCTATTGTCACAATTAATAACATCTATGTTATTAGATATAAATACATAGTATATACATTGTAATTAAAGTTATCACATTTATCTATAGCTAATTTTAGTTTCACTTACTTGAAGAAATTCTGGTACTAAAGGTGCCAATTTCTGATATAGCTCTGCGCTAATTTCTTGAATTGTAAAGTTGGGGAATCTCTTTTCTGGAAATTTATCTTTAATCATGTCTAAGGCTGCCTCAATCTCATTTTGAGTTCCTATAAAAATAAATGTACATTAACACTTAATTTTACAGTTATTCACAAAATAAGTAAACAATTTGACAGGTCATAAATTACCTTCAACTGCACAAATTTTTTGTTTAACAGATTCAGGATGTCTCCTGACATATACACTTGCACCAGTTTTGGCTTTGATTTGGTTAACAAAAGAACCATGTTTGCCTATTAAAAGGCCAACTAATGTCTGAGGAATAATAAATTGATGTATTCTAAGGCCAGTGTCAGAAGCAACCATATTAACAGGGGGTGGACTAGCTGCTTCTGAACACCCTTTACCGCTATCACTTGAACCCTGAAATAAAAAAAAATAACATTAGGAAAATAAATTTATAAATACTTGCGAGATATAGAATGGTGAAATGAACTTGCAAAAAAGATTTTAGAATACAATTTTTTAGTCTTAAAATTGACAACTTTGATACTCTTTTATTGATCTATTTGTAAATATTATAAGTAGAGAGAAAATGTTAACATCTACCAACCTCACTATGATCATCTGAAAAGTGACACATTGAAGGACTAGCTAATAATGGATCTATTGGACTATGATTTGCCGAATCCCTCTCTGAGATTCGTCTATTCTGTGGAGAAGAATATGTATTGCTACTTTCATTGCTTTCACTAGCTTGGTTATTAGTACTGCAATCATCATTATTATGGTTAACATTAAGACCTCCATTATGAGTTATACTTGGCTCTGTTAAATTATCTTCAGATAAAACATTCTCAACTTTTGTACTATCTCCAAGAGAAATATTTGTAACCAGATTCATTTTTATTTTGTTTTGCTATGGTAACAAAATCTTTGATATCCATATTTAGGTCAAGAGTCTTATCACTTTTATTACAAGTCATTTCAGTTTGCAACGGTGAAAATTTAACTGGTGTAGATTCTTTAAAAGCAACAGGTGATCGCTTTTGTGTTGATGAAATATATGTGGTACAATTAATAACTTTTTCAGGTTCCATAGAGAATTTCCTTTCCTTCTCTATGGACTTCTTCCTAATAATCTTCTCTATTTCCAAGTCAACTTCTTCGTCAGTCAACTCCAAGGAGGACCTTTGGGATCCAGTTCCCTTTGGAATTATATCAATTGGTGCAGATTTAATAATTGAGCGTTCAGCTTTTCCTACAGGTGAAATTTTGTTTAGTTCAGCCTGTGCGTTCAATGCTTCTGCTAATTCTTCTTTTAAACTTTTTATTCTTTCTCTTCCTCCTGGGTCAGATTTGGCATACTCCCTCTTTTTCTTGAACCAAAATATGCCAATTAACACTGCTATTGATGGTACTGACCACATGAGCAATTGACGACAAGGTGCCATTGTAATAAGCCACTTTTACTGGAAACCTGTAACAGAATAATAACATTTATACTTTGTTACAACAGAAATAACATAGGAAAATTATACTTTCAGTCGGAAAAAAAAGGAGATTTACAATTGTCAATAATAAATAATTTAAACATGTGTATAACCTAAACTTGTCATGTGACTCTAGTTTTCAAGAAAAAAAAAAATCACAATTTACGTAAAATTACTTAATAAAATTAAAAATGGAGTTTTAATAATTTACAATTAATTTCTCGACGAGATACAACTCACGAGAAAATTAAAAAAATTATGTAAGAAACGTATGAAAAGTAACGATAAAAATAAATAAAATATCATAAATATTTGGTAGCCCTAAGCTGCTTATCTTATCAAAATGTTAATATAATCGGGCAGCAAAAGTTCAGCACGGTACCAAAAAATCCGAAAATAAGAAATATTTTAGAGCATGGTTCAAACAATGAACACATGTTTACGGTAGAGAAGAAACTATTTATTATCACAACAAAAGTCACATGTTTCCACTAAACACACAATAGATGAATAGGTTATTATTGTTTATGTTAATAAAGAAATGAGGACGTAAGAATTATTAAAAATAAAATTAAAACGCTTAAACCAACCATTTTAGAGATCTAAATAGAAAAACTCGTACGTGTTATCGTAAAATATAAAACGGAAAGTTTAAAGCGTGAACTAATTAAATCTACAATCGCTTCAATCACGATTATTGCTTGACAGTTTAAAGACACGTATACGGTACTTTCTCGACGGCAATGAGAGTAATGCAACCATGTGCTTTCGGTCTTTTCATATGTATACGTAATAAGTTGTCCGGTGAGGGTCACGAGCCGTAAAAAAAACCTTCACGGACAACACGTAAGCAGCACGCATGAAATTGTAAAATGAATGGTTACGCAATTATGGGTCGTCAATTTTGACTAAAACATATTGATACAGTTATACTATCTTTGAGATATAACTGTCTAAGACGCAAATTAGAATGTAAAACCGTCACAAATATGGTTGATAGAAAGGTTGAACCCGTGATCCAAATCTGGAATTACTTGCCGGTATTCACAATAACTACAAACTTACGTTGGTATCCAATAAAAAATAATTGCACTAATATATGGTGAAGAGAATACAAACTAAATGAGTTCACTATTTGATACGAATAACTAATAAATTTTGCCAAAAATTAAACTTCTAATAATCCACGTGCTCACAATGTTTTCTACCGAAGCACAACAAAATTCAATATGGCGAATTGTAACAACTTGGCAACATTCTAAAGTAAGCGCAAGCATAGACCATAGATTTTACAAGTAATTAACTATTGTTCAAGATGTTAAAAATTATTTTAATGTAACTTATAAAAATATTGATATTTTCAGTCAGTCACAGATCGTTGGCCATGGAAATGAAATATGAAAAAATATTTTATAATTCTATAATAGCGACTTATGTACATGACGTACGTTTCCCATTGAAATAAGTAAAGTAAAATTGTTGTAGAAAAGTTATATATATAAAAAAAATACTTTTACAGTATTTTCAGCGTGTTTATGCTTTTATTTTTTTTGTTAACTACCTGTTATGAAATGATTCATGAATTAATTCAAAAGAAGTACACAATGCTATAAAACCTATAGTAAGAATTTGTATTTTCTATTATATATTTGCAGTGTCTATGTTAAAGCTAGCAATAAGAAAATATTTCTGTTTTTGCTAATAATGAGGACTAAATATAGGACGCTTTTGCAAATCGACTTCTGACGACAGTTCACAAATTTGACAAAATTTTTAAAATCAAAATCTTTTTCAGATTAGTTATAAGCTTACAATATATAACTTTAAATAAAACGTTTTTATTTTCGTAGCCCAATTAGGGTGCTAAATACATTTTATTTTTGTTATATTCCAATATTCTAGGTAATGGAGGTAGGTAAACCTAATATTACTTAACGATGGCCCTTCTTTAACGATGAAATTGTGAAATAGATAGTTATATAAAAATATTATCTAAATTCCGATCCGATGTTTATATGAATGTAAAGACAGTGCATGAGGATATTTACCGAGCTAATTAACATGACAACGAGATATTCAACAGGGACTTTAAAACAAAATTAGGCAGAAGGAAAGACGATGAACTGAGAATCGACAATTACGGAGAAGGACAACGGAACCAGAGGGGGCAACAGCTCGCTGACTCCTTTTGATGAACTCCATTTTTAGAAAGCAGCCCCACAGAAAGTGGTCCTGGATTACTCCGGTGGCACTAACTGTTTGTGACCTTCCATAGGTTCTGTTGCGAGCACTTAGCAGAACAGGCAGAACAGTCCAACAAGTGCGCCATGGTTTGGACCACCGCGCTGCATACACGGCCCAATTTTGGTTCTTTATAAAGCCCCCATTTGAACATGTCCTTGCTTGGAACAACTTGTATTCTAAGTTTATTCAATACCTATCAAGGTATGTATGGTCGGCCATGGTAGCTCATGTCCAGAGGGACGAGAGTCCAGGGAGATTCTGAGACATCGGAACAAAGGGGTTCGTGAGGGTGATTTTGTACGCCACATGTTACGTCTAGTTATTGCTGGCTCGGTTGTTAGCAGGACGACACATTTGGAAAACTATTCCGACTTTTAAGTCTTTGCAGCGGAAGCTTGCGTCCTTAGAATGGGTGCCGTATAAGCATCCATTATCGTCCTCTCATGAGAGCTTGTCACTGCCCTGCGGCGCTATGGCAGCGAGTGGATACAGCAATTTTACTGGCGTTGGCTTTAAGCAGTTAGTGATAATCCTGCAGGTTTCGTTTAAGGCTATATCCACTTTCTTGGCGTGCCAAGCATCGCATGCCTAGTATGGGATCGCTAGGCCCACGGGCCTGGCTATTCCATACTGGGAATGCGTAATCGCTTGCAGAGAATACAAGCGCTAAGAGTCGCGTTTATGTCTTGTACTCGAGAGTCATCATAAAAAGTCTTGCTTTAAAGCTAAACGCTGACTGGACTCGAAAAGACTTTAGTTTCACAAACCGTAATTTTACGTTTCGTTCGGGAAGTTACGACATACCCTCTCGTCCAATATCCCTCAAGGTCTCTAAGGTCTTTGACCAATGTGTCTTGCTAGTGTTGACCTACGGCACTGAGACGGAGTCCTTCATTTCTAGCCGTATAATAAGCCGAGATGGAGAGACCACCTGAATACAGGGGACACAGAATCGAGGCTTTTGACAACTTAAAAGAGAGGTTTATGTTCAGTAGTGTTAAACTAACACGCTGAGCCGACGATCATGTAAATTTATCGCGTATTAATTGGCATAAAAATGAGTACGTCTGTTTTTGTAGACACGTACAGCACACGTCACACAGGAATTATAGGAAATAATCAAGGTGTTTATTGTCTATTTGACATCTCATTAACATCTTTGTTTGATAATCATCTTTTTAGCCAAGCTCGCAGTGCAGTCTGGGTTGTTAGTAGAGGCCCACTATGAGTAATGCTTTCTAAAGTGGATAAAGAATGATATATTTATTAAGGAAGACGATTATCATTGCATTAAATTTGCACTCTTCCAGTGCGTCATCAACTCAACACATAAGTAACAATGGTTACACTTTTTCCAGGGCCAGGTAAAAAAGCTTTGTCTTTTCTAGCCAAAATTATTACACGAGGTTTCAACTATTTGACTCCTAGGTCTGGGATACTCCAGCTGTAGCTTTTAATTATGTATAGCATGGTGTGCAATTCTACTATGTGACCCTTTTTTATTCTTTGGCTGGCCTACGGCTCGGATAGTACTCTTTTTCACACCAGAAATTTCTATATAGAGCGAGGTTTCAACTACAGGACCACAGGGTAAGGAGCCAACCTCTTGTTCGTAACGGTCCAATAACTGGCACGGCTCAGGTCGCTAACGCATACGTACAAGCGATTTTAATGGCTCCTTTTTTTTAGAGGACCGTTTCGAGAACTACCACCGTAGTGCCTGTTGCAGTCGCAAATTAGTTGTGTCTAAACCATACTATCTTCAGCTTTGAAGGACACTGTAATTAGCGTAATTACTGGGCTTAAACGAGACGAAACGTTTCATGTATCAGGGGGGCGAGCGGATCTTTCTAGATTTGTGTTTTCATTGAAAGCGACCAAGTAGCGTTGGTCATTTCAAGCCGTGGGATAGGATTTCATAGAGATGAGAATGATTAATATATACCTTGTGATGAATACTTCCGAACTTTGTTAAAAACATCAGCAACTTTACTTTCCCTGATCGTTAATGTTTTTAAATCGAAAGTAGGTTGCGTAGATCAAATGAATCGTAGAACTTTAATAACTTGATAAGAAGCCAATCTATCGGCGATGTATTCTTACCGAAGCAAACTAGGCTCTGACATGGATACCTCAACACAAAGCGGCGTAGGGATTACAGGTGCAACGTCTCCGAATAAAACTATTAAGATACACCAATCGAAAATCCTAACGATCATTATTAACAAAAAATTGTACTATGATACTCCTGGACGAGAACTTGGGACTCAACCTGCGGGACTCAACTACTTTTCTCAGATATTTCCTAGTTGGTTAGGACAATTTGGGTCGATCAGCCAATTGTCTGAGAAGTAAGAAGATCAATGCGTCGGATAGGCATGTAAAAAGTCGGTCCACCAACTTTTCACATGCCTATCCGATCCAATAGAGAAGATGTGCAGAAGGAGAGGCCTATGTCCAGCAGGGGACTAACACAGGCTGATGAGGATGACGAAACGCAATTAGATCTACTGAGTAATATGTTATATTAGGTTTGCGAAATAATTCGCATAAAAAAAATAAACATGCTTTATCGTTGCTCCTTTGTCGACTGAGCCATCTTGTAAAAAAAATATTTTAAAATTTGAGCTAGTGTATCAGGGATTGTATAATACATATATTGTATCAAAGAACCAAGTTAAGTATTAATAAGTATAACTAACAACGTAATAGTGAAATACTTTTAAAAATTCGAATCGAATTATGAAACGTCGTAACAAATATATATAACTAACGCGAAAAATCCGTAAAATTGTGAATTTGATTTGCACTTCCGCAGTCATTTGGAATGACGGCATTAATTCACACTATACAAATGCGACAACGTACGCATACGCATTTTAGATAATATGGTTCATATTTATTCTCTTTAATGTAGCTGGTTACTATAAAGCTCATTATAGGACTAACTTTACCAAGACAAAATATTAGTACTTACAATATTCATGTAAAACATGATTATCAGATAAAGTCAGGCTAGTAAACTGATGTTGGTACTTACCATTCTAAAACTCTTTCCATATATAGTTAGATCCATCATATTCATCAACTGGAATGGCAGATTGTTACAGTAAGGCTCAACAATTTGGTAGATTTTTTTCAAAAATTGTAAAATGATGTACATTTGATCTTAAAAAAATTGTCTCTGCATCTTAAAATGCATTCAACATCACTGTGGACTTTGTTTTTCTATTATATAAATACAATGGCATTCATCCAACAAGCTATAATAAGCATCACTGTTTTTATTGAACAATGCTTCAAGTACTGTAGATTTATACTGTTATATTTGTTATTAACTAATAAATATTGATAAACCTTACGGATTTGATGCATAAAAACTTTATTTCAAATTTTATATAATAATTTCTTATTATAATTGGCAGTCACAATGTATACTAAGATAATTTAAAATTTATAACATACCTGATGGTACCAAGGGTAAATATGAGTGCAGCAATTTCATAATTTTTTTTATGAAACTTATTTGAAGGTGTATTTTAAGAGTATATATATAAACATTTTTATGTAAAGGGCATTTGCTTTAGAGAATCAATTATGGAATCAGTATTTTTGAATTCCTACATAAATTACATCAATGCAATCTTTAGTTCAATGGTTCTTTTGTCATTCTGCATAATATTTGCTTTTATAAATTTATTTTATAAACAATGCAATTATTTTTGTGAATGATAAGTATTGCCAAAAACAAATGCCACTCATGTGGTTACAACATTCCATGTGATAGATTCGAACATATGATACTTTGAACAAATTGACTATACAAAGCCAAACTATACCATTAACCACTACTGCAGCATTCAAATTTAATATTCTACAAGACATTATCACAGGTTAGTTTGTATCCCACCCGAATTCACTTGAACAGTTTTTACAAAGGGAATGTTGTCTGTCAATCACAATCAAAAGGGTTAATGTAGGCTGGTTTGATGGATGTATCTAAATTTGAAGAACAGACTTTTCATATGCCCACTTGATGTATTATTTACGTCACATTTTCAGCAGCCATGTGTTTTGTCCATAACCAACTCGAAGAGGTCATCCAGCAGGATTCCGACCTGCTACCCCAGTTTGTAAAGGGCCAATAAGTAACACTGAGCCACAAAGACTGTAGTACCACAGTATTACAAAATATTTGAATGGTTTTCTTGCTGCTTTCAAACTCGTCAATTGTCATTCTACGTATCACTAATGAGTAGTATAAATATAAGAGCACCTTAAACTCAATAAAATAATTAACATAGGGCCTTTACTCTGTTAGTTCACTGTTTACAAACTTTATTATCAATTGATTGGACATATTTATTCTAAGAATTATTTATTTGTCACTGTGATCCAATTAACTAGTAAGCTAAATTGTGTTTACTATAAATTTTTTATTTAAAATAAATTTCATACAAAAAATTTGATGTTAATACTTCATGTATGTACAACAATTTCATAAATTGCTTTAAATTTCTTAGTTACTAGAAATTTCATAACAAAACAACACTTCTAAAAATGTGCACACAAAGTATACTTACAAAAATTGTTCACAGTTATTATCTAAAATTGCATTGTTGGTGCAATTTTGATAATAATTTTTTTTATAATACATATTTATTAATATTGCAGATGCATTACAATAATATACAAGTTACAATTACATATAGCAATAGAGCTGTAAAAAAATACCCATTTTTAGAGTCCCAGGAAGCAGCTAGTTAAAAGAAAACAAGTTTTGCTTTTCATCATAATTTAATTAATGTACATTCCTTATTTTTACATGTTCCTCAAAGATGCTCCATAAGAAATTCAAGGAATGTTGTGCTTGGTTTGAATTTTTTGTTATTGTAGTGTGTTGGGGATAGATATACTCTCTTTTAAACAATTATTCTATGTGCCCTAAAGATATGTTATGAAATAATTTGAGTTTGAAATAACACTGAGTGTCTAATAAAACTAGACAATTGGCTACTGTGAATATCAATAATTTTGAGAACAAAACTAAGATCACAAGTCGTTTTATTTTTTAACAGAAAATAAATTTACATAAACTTACTGTAGATGGTATACATAAAAGGTATTAAATAGCATCTACTGCGTCAGCTTCATCTTCTGAACTGACTTCATCTCCGAATTCAATATCTTCATCCAATCCGTCGACAGAATAAACGACAGTCTCATTAATACGTACTGTTTCAGGGAACTCTCCATACGTCTTAAGATTCCTTGCCTCGTCTGGAGTGTATTTTAAGATGACATCTGCCTTGGCGTCTTGATAATCTCGTAGGCCAATTAATATAATGTCACCTTGATTTATCCATACCTTTTTTCTTAACTTCCCTCTAATATGACATAGACGTTTTATGCCATCAAAGCACATGGCCTCCAAGCGGCCATTACCGAGCATCTTTGTGACTTGGGCGTACTCTTGTCCGTCTTCTTTAAAGACCAATTCACGCTTTTCCGTTTCATTTTCATTCTTTCCCCTCCTCCTGTTTTTACCACCTTTTCCTTTATTCTTCGGCATAATTTATGTAATTGTGAGTAGAAACATATACAACTAGATCTATGGAAATCTCGTAAATTTGGTAGTTTTGACTGACCTGATTGACAGTCGTATCCTGCCACTATTCAGTTCCACAGAGTAAAAAGTACAGATAGTTAATTTATAAAAGTTGTGGCACCGCAGCTAAAATATAATTTGTTTTAAGCGTTACTTTTTATTACCATAGACATTGTGTTCTCAATATTTTTTTTTAAATCAGGGTTCAGGTTTAAAAAAAAACTTTCGAAATGTTTTATTTATACTGATAAACTTCTATCAAATTTGATAATAACTTCAGGTGATTAAAAGTGTAGCCATCTAAATAAAAGGTAACGTGTACAACGTTGTACGTAAAGTATTACGTAATAAGTATATAACTTTGACGTCTTTTATATATTCAAGTATTTCTTTTGGCAAGATTTTTATTCAACTAAATATCTAAAGACCCTAAAAAGATTACTTGCTTCTGAGTTCTCAATGCCGGAACTCCGGTTTCACACAATTACAGTGGGTAAAGTACTATTGTCCTTACCTGTCCAAAAGTCGAATGAACCTGACGGATTTCTGCTCTTGTACTAAGGACACGTGGTCCTGAGTTGGCACCAGTTTAACGCATCTTTTCCGTTTCTCTTATTCTTTAAACGCTGTCCTAAATCTCTGGAAGATTATTCTTTTGCACCCGATCCTTGAAAAAGGCGATCGCTCTGATCCACCCAACTACAGGCTGATTGCGATCACCTCATTGCTCTCCAAAATAATGGAGTTAATTATAAACTGCAAACTACTTCGATGCCTGGAGTATCACCACCCATCAACGATCACCCTACATATATATACATAGATACTTGACTCACAGGTGGGAAGAAGGAGGCCGTGGCAGTTAATTTGGTTGATGCGAAAACCTACGATCGGGTCTGGCACTGGGCAGTTTTAGAGAAACTACCATCTTACGGGCTACCTGAGATATTTTGGAGATGGATATCCAGCTTTCTCATGGATTGGAGTATTAACGTCGTTGTTGAATGCTCCAACACAGTACCTGTGAATGCTGGCGTACCACAAGGCTGTGTGCTATCCGCATCGCTATTTATGCTTTTAACGATATGTTGTGCATCAGCAATGTTCATTGTTATGCTGATAATAGTACTGGGATACATTATATACCGGCCAAGCAAATATTTCTCGGGTATGCGCTGAAGCGAAACGGAACAACTTATGTCTGCAGTAGAGATTCTACTAGACAAAATCTCGAATTGGGGACGAATAACTTTATTATTATATTTAAAAGATTCCCCTTGTAGTATCCCCTCGCTTTCAAAGCACTCGTCTCTGTAGCGCTGATTCGATCGGTATTTAACGCTGATCAAGTCAGCGATACAGAGCGTGCTGTTAGGATGGCGTTCCATGGGTCCTTTTTAATAAAAAAAAACACTTTTTATGCTGCTAGAATTTATTGGAAAAAATATACATACTGCTTGGACTTTAATACTGCTGTCGGACTTGCCCTTTTATAATGTTGGTATAAACATGGAGGCAAGGGGGGTTATTGCTGATGTTAAGTTTTGCTTACACATTTAATTATTTATTTATAACATAGGAGATGTTGGATTTATTGGAAAATATACACTGAGGTGTGTTACAGAATGCTTGGACTTGAATACTGCTGTCGAACTGTCGTATAACTTCCCCTTTGATAATGTTGGTATAAACGTGGAGGCAACGGAGGTTATTGCTGATGTTGCGTTTTGCTTACACATTTATTTATTCATAACAGTTTGTTCTGGAAGAAAAAGTCAAATTGGCTTCCAAGAAACTGAGTGTCCTTGGTAGAGCAAGGCAGTATTTCCGTTCGGCCCATCTATTACAGCTATATAAAGCACAAGTCCCGCGACACATGGAATACTATTCTCATCTCTGGGCCAGGGCACCTGAGTACCAACTTCTTCCATTTGGCTGCATCCAGCGTCAGGCAGTTCGAATCGTCGACAATCAGGCTTTCAACGACTATCTCATTTCTTTGTCATTACAGAGAGAAGTTTTTTGACCGGTTCGACACATCTAGCAGAAAGTAACCCTTATATTTAACACCTTATAAAAAAACTACCGAACACCCGTAACCAGTGATATATGTTTGCTTCTCTTTCCCGAGGAACACATGCTTATTGACAACGTCAAGAGTAATGAACATTGATCAGCCCCGGGGAGAACATGTTCTTTGAACGTGACTTTCGTCTTGTCGAAGTTCATCGTAATAGTGCAGTAGCCTATTTAAGATGGCAGCGAGTGGCAAGGAATCGGCCGTCTTGGCGTTTATTGAAAAAGCCTATGACCAGCGGTAGATGGCTTGGTTTAAAATACATTTCTTCAAATAAACATCTCATTGAAGGTAGTCTTATGGCGGAATTCTATACCACTGTTTTAGTTATATGTTTTCCTGTGAATATGATTGTATTTATTTTATTAATAAAATATCATTAATTAAAGTACCGACTAAGTGTAACATTTACCAAATGTGTGAAAAGTTACACTATTTATGATTTGTACCAAATGTTAAAAAATGTATCGATATCATGTAGTATAAATAGGTGATTAATAAGTAAGTATAATATGGTATTAACATAGTACAGGTATCGGAGCATATTTAGATTGAGGTGTACTCCTATTGATGTCAAAGTTTACGCATGCCGAGTTACCAATTGCTTATCGATGTGTTTTTATTCTCGGATCATTAATGATTTTGTTAATAAATGGTAACATGAACCATCTTACCAATATTGTAAACAAAACTAAACGCAAAATATAATAAAATGTGTAATTAGGCTGATAAAATCTTTAAGATATTCATATCGATGGCTATTGATTATCCGCTTTTACTAAAATCTACTGAATTTCATATGCCAGCACCAAATAAAATATAAAGCTTTTTTGAACAAACTGACATAGTAAGTAAAAGTCCAGTGGGGGCTAAACGTATTATTAATTTCCATCGATTTTTATGTTTGGTTTTCTCATGATGACTTCAAGATATTCTAGGCAATGGTTACCAACTTCTTAAATGCCTGCCTTATTATCTAATACATGAACATTGTTACTTTTAAGTAGTATGATAAGCACTTTCCTCTTACACCAACTAATGAAATTACCAAGAAAAAGTTGTAGTAAAATGCTGAATGAAAACTCACGACCGTAGTTTTGTTGCATTTTATATTTCTAAGGCGAGGGTGAGTGGGTTTTACATGGCTCTTAATAACTTTTATTGTTTTATTGTCTTCTTCTTTAATAGCAGTGAAATGTGCATGTAATAGATTTTCGTAAATATATAAAGTTGCTAAAAAGTGTATGAAAAAATTTAACCATAGGTGTAGATAAGTAGAAGTCGTGGAAGGTCGAATGTTGCGACCGTAAGGAACGTATCTCTAAGGTAGGGCAGCTTTTGCCGCCAGAGACAGCATTGCTTAGTAAGTACCTTCATTACCGTTACCGTTCATTATATATATTGAGGAATTAATCAGTGAGTATCCAATATAACTTTTTACCAGACACGCAGAATATTTTCCCTACAAGTCCGCTTTTCGCTTTCCGGCATCAGACTTGCGACTTTAATTAATTTTCTTGCTACGGTACCTGTTATAACACTATAAAATTGAGGTTGAAACATGGCAACAATAAGTACTACGTACAACGTTGTTGTACAATTTTTACGTAGGAACTATTATTTCCATGGGTTAAAACAAGATGTAATAGTTTCTAGACAATTATTATTTAAATTAAGATGTAGGGCGATATTTCCAATGCACATTTTGCCATTAGTGAACATATATTCCATACATTGGT
The DNA here is from genome assembly GCA_029286875.1 of Lamproptera curius. Taxonomy (NCBI): domain Eukaryota; kingdom Metazoa; phylum Arthropoda; class Insecta; order Lepidoptera; family Papilionidae; genus Lamproptera; species Lamproptera curius. The sequence continues at coordinate 1,055,848 of JAGSMT010000121.1, read as the reverse complement.
CAAGTAAGTATGAAAATGAGTTGACGCATTTTAGTGAAGTAGGTAAGGTTTTTGGGATTGGGTTTTGGTAAAGCGTATTTTAGTAATTTAACTTTATGTAAGTATCTTAATTTGAAAAACTCAAAGTCGTTTGTTAGTAATGAATTTTCATAGATAACCGTTTATTAATTTTAACATTTAATAAAAAATGTATATAGATAATTGTATAATTTTTAAATCTTAAAATATATATAAATATCGTGTCACATTGTTGTCCGCGATAGACTTCGAAAAATACTTAACCGATTTTAAAATATACTTGCCCACCATGTACAGTTTAATCCAACTTGAAAGATAGAATAGCTTACATCTTAATTTATAATCACCATAATGTTTTATAACAATTTATTTTTCTATTATTATTGTGTCAAAACGTTAGTTGTTTTTAATTTATCCCTAATAGGAAAGGCAAAGGACTTTAGTCCTCAAAACGTTAGTTACAAAACGATCGTGACAGTTGGCGATTGGTTGCGTTGTGTGTGTCAAAAGATGGCGCGGTTTAATGGTATAAACTTTTTGTTGATAATAGTTGAATTGGGACAATAAAAAGTAATTGCTAAGAATTAATTAATTTTGGTCAGTTAAGTTTATAATAATTTTCATCTATTGTCAAAAATAAAAATGCAATTTCATAACGCCGTTATTTTATACCAGGCCATCAATTAAAAAAAAATAATGAATAAAATAGCTTCCTAACATGCGCCAACAATTAATAAAAGTGATGTTGTATCCTAGATAAAGGAAATATTTTTAGACATGTTCAACGGCGGATACTATTGAAGGAACTGTCTATTCGATATTTATTATTTCATACGATAGAGGTTTCTTTACGCTTGCGACGAATGTAGTCAACTTTTGTTCTTTGTTTTTTTAATAACCATGCCTCTAAAACACTAAAATTATGTTTTTGGTGGTAGTGCTCCATATCCATTCAAATTATAACATTTTTAATAGAAAAGTAAGAATTAAATAAACAATAATAATTTTTAAAACGAACTCTTTTGTATAGAATTATGCACGATATCAACAGAAGGAACATTTTGATTAATCGTCTTCAGTCGATTTTTATACCACTGCTATTTTTATTGTATTCAGGTATAACGGTAGCATCATAGAGTTCACTGTTTTTTCACAAATGACATTTATCTAATAAAACATGATGGTCCTCATGACTGATATTCTCTTTCCGGTTATCTTAAGCCCTTAAATTGTTTATTACAATGTAAAATAAGTAAGAGCTAGCCGCAGCAACGCGTGGCAGGGCTAGTACTGTATATTAAAAAATATTTTAATACATTAATTGTTTTGATATTTAGTATTTGGGCGTGGAAAGTTACTGATTGATGACGTAAACAACAACATGGTACATATACAATGTTTACATATGTGCTATTTTTTTAATTATGTAGAACTTTTCTGAAATTGTTGTCCTTTGGTAGCCATACCCATAGTGTGATGTATGAAGGCACCAAAAATGGTAATGACGAACCTTTGAGTGTGGTATAGCAGGCTCTAGAGATACTTCACCAGTACGAGAGGTCTGAGAGCTGCGTCTCTAATGTAGCATTCGGCTTGCACTAATTACAGAGAGAGTGCGAGCACAGGTACCTACTTATTTTCCAAGCGTCAAAATGTATTGTTTTATTATATAGCAGAAAACATTTAGCTTTAATTTATTTATAAATTTAAAACAAAATGTGGTGATTGTGTTTAAGGATATTATAGTTGTAATGACTCCTTAAAAGATAACAGATCCGGGAATCGTTCGTTCCAAGCTATTTCATACTGAGAAAAATTTGTTGTACGGACTTTACATTTTGCGAAGAATTAATTGAAAAAAAAAATGTTTACCTGTAAATTGGTATACGGGCGAAAGTTACGTGACAACGTCTTTTAGTGGTAGAATGGTTGTAATGTGATTATGCATTTGTATTGTAGGAAGGAGTAATAAATTATAATCATCATCAGCCTGTGATATCCCTGCTGGACTAGGCCTCCCCTAATACACCCCATTAGAGGGTTTTGGACCGTCTTCCACCCTGATCCAATGCGGGTTGGCGGGTGGACCGACTTTTCACATGCCCATCCGACGCATGGATCATCTTACTTTTTCAGACAATTGGGTGAACGGTCCAGATTTTCCTAACTAACTAGCAAACAACAATGAAATAAAAAAAAAAACTACATTTAAAAAAAAACTAATTACGTTGTGTCCGCGCTGGATCGCTTCGAAATGATCGGAGAAAAAGTTTAATTAAATAATATAAAAATTTATTGACAACACTTAAATTAAGGCATTGACAAAAGCAATCTTGATACACCTTTGACTATAGAGTAGAAGTTAAAGATAACTCAAAGTTGTCACGTGCCGCATATTCACTTGTTAAACAATATATCTGAATGTATCTAAACAGTATTAAATTTATGCCTTGATATAAACTCATTAGTGAGGTCACAGCAGACCCTCATGCGCCTGTTGGTACGCATGATATCAGAGCGTCTCTTACACTTGAACAACTTATATAAAATCTACTTGAGCAAACGAACTATGAAATTAAAATATCGTATAACATTAAAAATCTGTTGATATGAAACTGAAATACCATCTTTATTATTATTTTTGTAAATTTTCGCGAAGTGATCGACATCTTAATGACTATAAATCAATAAGAACGCTAGACGTACGACGCGCTATCGTCGCTATGGGTAAAAATGCTAACATCGCTTTCATCTTGTCTTTAGCTCAGGTGTTATTTATTGGCAAAAATCGGCGGCATCTATAGGAAACTTTCACGAAACAAACATTTGCACAAACGAAAAAGCGCCGGCTAGCACGGCAAGCGTAGCCGAGTAGGCGTCGGGGGGGTGGGCCGCAGGGGTGAGGCCAGACGGGGAATGAACTGCAAGAAGGGTTAATGTTCGCTTACCCCTGCACCGGCTGCGTTCGCCAACCCGCGTTTTTGCCACTGAACAGTTGCATTATCTGTGCACTCTGATGTATCTAGACAAACGAAACTATTTCTCTTGTGGATTGTCTTTTAACGATTGTGAATTTTATGACGGGACGAAAACAATGTTGATCTTTTTACAAACGATCTGATCCCTTTTTCTGTTATGTCATGTTTATATATATATATATATAATAGTAAATGGTCATTATATTTTTTATCATCGAAATTTCAAACGGTTATGTTGAGCAGAGATAGAAATAAAAGACAGATACGATGTTTAAGTCGTTTTAAATTAAGTTATTTAAGTTTAAATATCTTTAGAGTTGTATAAGTATTGTTTCCACTTAAAAACTATATGTAGAGAGCTTAAATGATATAAACCATACGAGACTTAGCACTACTTTAATTTGAAAGCGAATAATTGATACTTTCTTTTAAACTTTGTAAAATTTATAACAGTTTGTATGAGGAAATCTTTAACCAAATTTTATTGTGATATAAAAAAGATATTTTTAGCCTACTGACTTTGAATAATTGAAAACTAATGTCAATTACCAATCTTAAAATTGCTATTCAAAATAGTGATTAATTTGTAATATTAAAACCATTACAATAGTTTCTTATTTTTGGTAATTTATTCTCAGTCTCATTTGGTGTTCTTATGCCAAACGGGGAAAACTTGAAAAAAAAGGCGAACTTCTTCGGTAATTCTACTTCATGGACTGTAAAGAAGAAGATTACAAATAAAGTATACAAAAATAATTAACGACGGCGACTCCTGCGTAAGCGACCGTAGGATGCGTGCCGCAAAGGATTTTGGCGTCGTCTCACCATAACGAAAAATACAAAGCGTAAATGAAGAATAAATCACATTAGTATTAATAGCATACTGTTATGGAAACGGTATAGCTAAAGGGCATGAACAACAAAGACTTCAATAGAACGTGGAAAAATTAAAATGAATATTACAGTCTTTTGCTGCGATTCGAATTAAGTTTCTGATTTGATCTCAAAACTATAGTCTTTATACAGAAGGCAGTTCAGAAACTGCTAAGAAAGCCGACAGTAGTAGAGTTTTGCCATGAAACTAAAGTCATATTTTTTTATCTAGTCATTATTGAAACGCTTTGTACTCAGCAGTGACGGATACATACATACATATTTCTTATTGATATTGCTTTATTATACACTATTTTAAATATTGTATTACATGTGATAAGTTTCCTGTCCTTATGAAGCACAGTAAAGTTATTCCGGTATTTAAATCAGGCAGTACTACAGACCTCAATAACTTTAGACCTATTTCTATACTGCCTGGGCTTAGTAAAATTTTCGAGAAAATAATTCTTAACCAATTACTAATACATTTTAATTCTCATAATATCCTTAATAACAAACAGTATGGTTTTACACGGGGTCTTTCTACAACCGATGCAGGTGCCTATCTTGTTAAGACTATATTTGAGGCATGGGAAGGGTCACACGATGCTTTAGATGTCTTCTGTGACTTAACCAAAGCATTTGACTGTGTACAGCATGATACTTTGTTCAGGAAATTAAGCCACTATGATATCAAAAATGCTGCACTCAACCTTCTGACTACGTACTTGAGCCATCGAACTCAGAGAGTTGACGTGAACGGCAAGAGATCTCCCGGGGCGCAGGTAGGTATGGGGGTCCCACAGGGATCTATTTTCTCTTCCTGGTCTATATTAATGACCTACCTCACCGGGTTGAGAACAATAACGAGATTGTATTATTTGCTGATGATACTTCTTTACTATTTAGAATAAAAGGACATAACTTGCAAAATGACGATGTAAATAATACCCTCTCAAAAGTAAAATACTTATGACTCCTAATATTCCTCATGCTTGGTGTGATGTGGTCGTAGATAGAAAAGCTCTAGACCACGTTGATTCCACTGTATTTCTCGGCATCACAATATATTCTAAACTGCAATGGGGACCTCATATTAATAGCCTGGCGAGTAAACTTAGCTCAACGGTCTATGCAGTCAAAAAAATTCGACAACTAACCGATGTTGAGACAGCCCGTTTAGTATATTTTAGTTATTTTCACAGTATAATGTCTTATGGCATTCTACTGTGGAGAAACGTAGTTGATATTAATACTTTTTTCATAATTCAAAAGAGAGCGATTCGAGCAGTCTATAAACTGGGCCCCAAAGAATCGCTGATAAAATGTTTACAGAAATCAATGTAATGACTGTTTTTTCTTAACACATATTTGAAAATATTATGTATGTTCATAAACATAAAAAATGATTTTGTAAAACATTGTGACACACATAATATAAATACTAGGAATAAGCATAATTATGTTCTTCCTAAAACTAGGCTCCGAAGAACAATGAAATCTTACATGGGACAATATATACTCTTCTACAATAAAATACCAGAAAACCTTCAGCTTTTATCTGTAAATAAATTTAAAAAAGTTGTAAAGGAACGTTTGTGTGTTATTAGTTATAGGATATTATTGTTGTAATGACTACTTGATAGATAACACACCCTGGTAATGAACTGTTAGCTCCAGGCTATTTCAAAGTAGTAAAATTTAAGGTATTATGTAAAAATTTTGCGAAATTTATTGAAAAAAAAGGAAAAAAAAAGTCCCGCTGAGTTTCTTATGCCGGTTCTTCTCAGGTCAGAGGCTTCCATTTCCGAACCGGTGGTAGATTATTTGACAATCAATAAGAAAGTGTAATGCTTCCATATTGAATAAAGATATATGACTTTGACTTTATATACTTAAGTTAGTAAGGTAGTAGGTTTCCTTTTTACATGGGACCGTCTGGGTGGGTACGCCACGGTGCCTATTTCTACCGCAACGCAGTAGTGTGGGAACACTACTGTGTTCCGGTTTGAAGGGCACCGTAGCCAGCGTATTCACTGGGTAAACGAGACTTAACATCCTATATCTCACGGTAGGCAGCGCGTTGATGATACCAGTATTGCCAATGTCTATGGGTGTCGGTGACCACTTTCCATCAGGTGGCCCGACTGCTCGTCTGCCTGCGTTAACTATAAAAAAAAAAAAAAAAATGTTAAATCGGAGTCTACGTATAAACACCTTTACATTAATAGTTTTAAAACAAGCGTCTGATTTTACTAACGCGAACGAGTATACCGCATTCGTTTTTTGATTAGACATTGGGATGCTGTGAATCATTTTTAATTCTATGGTTTATATGGTAATTATGATTTTGACAATATCATGGAATCGGCATCTAATTTACCCATACAACCCTCCGTAGCCTTCTGGTAAAGGCTTTTGCTCTTGAAACCGATGTCGTCGGTTCGAGTCGGGGACTCAATAAATTTTCTTTGTTGTTTCCTAGTCGGTTAGGCCAATTTGGGCCGTTCACCCAATTCTCTGAAAAGTAAGATGATCCACCCACCAACCCACATTGGACCAGCGTGATTGGATACGGTCCATAAACGCTCTAATGGAGATTATGGGAGGTCTATTTTCAATAGTGGACTAACACAGAGTGATGATGACTATGAACTTTAATGAGAGATTTTACACAGAGCAATATATAGTTTATATGTGAGAAAAATTAAAGAGCGCTGTTATTCTACGACCAGATGCAGTTTTAAACATCTTCAAATGCGTAATCGACCCATATTGCCCCAACGAACCAAAAATCGATGAAATACAAAGTTGTTCTCTTGCACGTATTGATTCTGGACGCAACTGGTTTTTCGTAACCGTAACCGAAACCAAATGATCTGCCGTAGCTTCAGTTTCGGCCGAAACCAAACCGAAACTTACGTGGTCAATTGTAAAATTTCTGAAAATACTAAAATTTTATAGATTTTGCCCACTATATATTCCCATTATTATCATTTATTATAATATTAAGTTGGGAATATTTTTTTATAAAACAATGAATAAAAATATAATCATTATTTTTTCAAGTTAAATATGTTATAGCAAAATGTGTTTCAGCTATCTATAAATAAATATTTGTTGACTCATTAAATACTAAGCATTCGCTATTAGTGATCTTGCTAAATAATCGTTTATCTTGGTATTAGTTGTTCCGACAAGGGATCAAAAAATAGTAAGAAATAGAAATATAACAAGTTATTTATTAACTTTTTCACATAGTCTTCAATAACTAGTATATTACCCACCGATTACACACCGAGTCCAGCGTCCAATCCTAAAATCCCTTTAAAAAAAGGTTCTTCTTTGTCCTGCAAAAAGTTCACCAAAGCAAACTTTACTTGTATTGTCTTCACAGATGTTTCCCCTTTACTTTTCTTTCAATTTGGGGACAAGAGAGATAAGAAAAGAGAGAGAGAGAGAGAGAGAGAGAGACAAGACGCCAAATCTGGTAAATAAGGTAAGGCTTAATCAATTTAAAGCTAGCTGCTGAATGGCAGCCTTCGCAACTTCCAACCTCTGTGAGGATGCATTGTGAAGCTGAAAGAGCACGCTCCTTCAAAGTTTCCTTCCCTTTCCTTTTATCATTGATGATATTGCTCTACTTGGGAATTAAAGCTGCAATATTGACCCCTAATAGTGGTCCACGCTCTAGGTAGGTAATCAAATCAGTCAGCCAATGCCACGCAAGTCCTTCGGGTCGGCGAAGATGGCCGTTTCTATTGCGAAGATTGCGGTTTTGTCTCCGATCAAATGGTGAATGTTACGTCCACTATTAAAAAACGAGAAAAAACGTTTTCAGAATGTTCCTTAAACTTGTTCAACAATATCTAGGAAATCTCATGTCGATTCTGGTTCTGATTTTCTGTTAACATTCTCGGCACCCATCTTGCAGAGGGTTTTCTAATGTTCAAAAACTGTTTAAGATGCCCGTTTTTTTAATTAAGTAGTACACTTCGTTTTTCTTCATTTTCGACAACACATTCCAACACAAAGCAAACAAATGACTTCATTCAGAAAAAAGAATCAAAGACTTTTTCTTTTTTAACATTACAATTATTTGAGTTACGCCTTCTAGTATTTTTTTCCTACAAAGGAGTATATATATAGTTGTCACCACGTTTGATCCCTCCTCATAAAAAAGTAACTAATATCGACTGATCTGAGCTCGATTGTTCCTATGATACTCATAACTTTCGCTACAATTTTATAATCGTTTAGTTTTGATAACACCTCAACTCCGAAACTCGATTTATGGCCGAAACTCGGCCGAGACCAAAACCGACATTTTGGATGGATACAATGCTGTGAAAGAGCGGTGAAAGAGTGTACTATGAAAAAAAAAATCTTATTACTATTTGCATTTTGCGACATCGCATATCAAAACTAAGAAGTGCAATAAATCTCAATTAATTTTCATTTTTTTGAAAATAAACTATTCAAAAGTGTCTACGACACTAAGCTTCTAATTGTTATACTCAATTTACGCTCAGTTGAATCGAATAGCTCAAAAAAGAGCTGGTTCAAAATTGCACACTTAACTTGCAAAAAAAATCTCACAAGAAAAGAAACAACGGTTAACAACATCTTTATTTTTAAGTTGGTAAAGTTTTAATAACTTTATATTTATTTTATACTTGCTTAGCAATAGCAAAAAAAAAAACAAAAATTAAACGGAATCCACCAAATTAAGCCAGCCAAAGCTTTATAGGATTTACTTCCAATTATCTTTTATTGTATTGTCGTATTTATTCAATCAATTACAAGGCAGGAATAATTAAAAAAAATTAAAGCATAATATTAGTTTAATCCTTACATGAAAGTTTATCTATTTGAATCATTATCATCAGCCAGTGGACTAATAATGTGGACAGATAAAATGGACTAACCACTGCTGGACATAGGCCTGTCCTAATGCACGACTTCTCTATTCCGGGGTCTTTGGACGGTCCAAATCCTATTAGAATATCAAGTTAAAATTAACATTTACCACCATATCTTTTGGAGATTTAGGGGGCTGAACTTGAAACTTCCGTTTATTGGTTCACTAAATATGCAACTTTTTCTTTTGTGATTAAAGTTATGCTTGCTAACCATAGTTTGTGTAAAGCTTTACCTATAAAAAGTCCGACACACATAGGATAATGAAAATTTATCTAGAATTTATAACTTATTGGGTCCAGTATTTTATTGTAAATTTACTGACAGATTTGAATTAATTGGCAATTAAACAAAATAAAACATAATTTAATAAAAAAAATTAAACAGTACATATTAAAAATAAAGCTAATATTCAATCTGTATAAGTTCTATATTAGTTGGTTTCCATACACTCAAGAAATTAGCCAGCGCTAAGGTGTAATTAGTTTTCCTTGGTAAATACAGATGTCACTGCTTGATAGATTTATGACAATGTTACGAACGTCTTCATTTAGAAAACATAATTACTTTTAATTTAACTTATTTTACTTTATCAGGATTTTCTTAACATCATATAATCTAAATGGTTTCAGTTTTAATTACTTTTTAAAGGAAAAGTATTAACAATCCGGAAACGATTTGAAGTGTTAAAAATTTGTCCGCTAGAGGGCAACACGGTTTAGTAAAAACAATCAATAAATCATTTTATATATTAAACCTATGTACTATAAAAATTTTCAGTTAAAAGGAAAAATAAAGTACAATATGTACAAAACTAAATGTGGTAACGCCTAAGTCTTTTAAAAAACACAATAAACGAGAGTCGTTAAAATTATTACATTACAGTGCCCTGCAAGCCGGTAAATAAAATCAAACGGAATAAAAACATCGACGAAACAACAAAATAATATAATATGTTGTTTATAACGAAATAAACCTATTAAGGACCAAAGCTATACTAGCAGTTATTTGAAAACTGTTTTATTATAATTGCATTATTGAGGATTTTTTTTAAATAATTTTACAAATTTAGTTATATTTAGTTATAATAATATGTCTCAGCAATCAATAATTCTATTAAAAAAAAGAATTATATTAACGTTAACTTATTTAATTGGTTATCTAGTTTTGCGTCACGGTTGACCAGCGTGCTGAAGGTGATTTGTAATAATAGGTAAATGAATTATTTGACCCGTAGTACACTAGAAGAGGTTTTTGGCTTGCTAACAGCTCGTAAATGACAGATTTTTTACATACATGATACACCTATATTGAATTTTCTTTTATATTATAATAATCCATCCTATACCTTTATAAATTTCATTATAACCTATGAGTTTTTCTCACACGTATTTCATTTGTTAAAACTTCTTGCACAAATACAACTATGCAAAGGCAAGTTTAATGCCATAGGCATTATCTACCAGCTAACCTTAGGGTGGTAGAAAGATATTGAGGTGGGTGCACGAGTAAAAAAAAATATTTCAATGATAAATCCAAATAATACAATACATACACATATGTATACATACACATATGTATACATACAATGTATACACATATAAACATAGATATATACATACAAATATAGGTCCTATAATTTTCAGAAAATTTTAGTTAGCGAACTGACACTACTTTTGACAGGTAAGTAGAGACTACTAAAGACAGTATGCGGGTCTTTCTTTTAAATTCAATACGTAACCTATGTTTTTGTACTTTCATTAAAGTCTAGTATTTTTTTTGCCTGAAAGTGTGTAATTGACTACAACCATTATTCCAAACTTTCGCATTTACAATATTAGAAGAATACTCAAAACAACAGTGGCACCACTTGAACAAATTTTCCGACGGCCAATTAAAATCGCTTCTTATAAAGATGATAATATGATGATTATATTTGGAAAAAACTATAAGGAACAAGAATAGAAAGGTTTTATGTAAAGCAAAAAAATAAGAGGCGACTCTACAACAGGCCAGGTAACGTGTAACAAAATGATAATGGCAGATTGGCCTATGATTAAAAAAGATTTCTTCGTTGCTAGAAAAAAGTCCTTATTCTCAATTCTTGTGTTGTCTATTTGCGATGAGTACTCAGTTTAAAATTTTAAGATTCACTTTCCGAACAAACCCCTTAAAGCGTAAGCTATATTCAGTGTTCGCAGTAAAATAAAGTTATTGAAAGAAATGACATAAAAAAGGGGTTTACACACATCCCATCTAGAATTCAGATTTTTCTCCATTTTTTGTTAATGTCTTGTACCTACTCCCTTAATTATTAAAAGAAATATTGTGATTATTTCTTATTTACACTTTCACTGACAATTATTCGATATACTACGATGGATTGGAAACATAAATAACGTACAAATAGAAAATGAATAACGTTCCATCAGAAAAGCAATTTATCAGAGCTTGACAACGTGTCACGCATATTTTTATATTAGGCGGCCGATATCCAATAAGAGGTATTTGTAACAAGGTCAGGGTACTGGGTGAGCAGTATGGCGCTTGCGCGTTTAAGGTCAAGGACGATCCTCCCTGGAAGATATTCTCGGGTTCGACGGCCCTGGTTCGCATTTCGGGGTTGTTCGGGCACAGCTTGGTACTTGTGACCTTCGCCATGTCATGGCCGCTCGGCCTGACACGTGTATTGCCGCGTAGGCGGAATAACCGATTCCAACCCCGCCATATTGTGTTGCCTCTCTATTGAACGGTAATACTCTCTGTATTGTTCCTTATTACGGAAAGTTTCCTACGATGTTTTTACCTGCTATTGTATGATTTATCATAATCACGGGCAAAAGGAAAGGTTATACTATCATTAAATTTTATATTTGGTACCTGTTCCAGTTTAATATCTGACAAGGTGCCGATTTTGATTGCTAGAGCAAATATTAAATATTATGATGGCTTATCTAATTAAAGACCTTATTATAAGTTAAAAAAAAACTTTTCGTGCCCAATCTGCGTGACTATTTGAATAATAATCAGTAAATGCAAATCACTAAAGTTACGTGAAGTTCAGTGCTCCACAGTAAGCGGTGTCACAGAGAGCTGTGACCTAATCCCCTTCGTACTTTAAAGGTCTCGGCAAACAAAAACTGAAACATTTTATTTTCAATATAATACCTAAATTAAGTTGATTATACTTTAAATTCAGCGTGTTGAAAGTTTTATCGGTTGTTAATGTGATCAAAGATTATTTAACACAAAACTTTGTCGCGTTATTATAATTAATCCGTGGTTTTATGTACTTTATCCATAACTTAGCCAAATAAGATAATGTAAAATTTAGATATAAAGTTTTATTATAATCACTATGAGCGTCATAACCTAGAGTGCTCATATTGGTCAAACATTGCGTGGCTATTAAATAAGGCTTTTTGACGTCATACTTTGTTCACTTAATTCCCAGTAATTTAGCCGGATATCAATTACATTTAAAAATATCTAGTAGATACTTCTCTATCGAAAAACCTGAATTACACACACACACACATATATATATATATATCAACCAGCAATATTTAAGTGACTACACACCATTGCTTTGCAACAGAATAAGTCTTTTAAGTACTTTCCCAGTCTGTTCCGCAAGATTTTTTATTATTACTATAATCATAATCCAATAAATAGTTGTTGAGCCCTATGCCTAGTTTCCCTATTCAATGGATCATGGCATGTAAAAAGTCGGTCTACCTACCAACCCACATTGGACCAGCGTAGAAAAACCCCCTAATGAAGAAAGTGTGCGAAAGGGGAGGCCTATGTCCAGCAGTGGAATAACAAAGACTGTTAATGATGAAAGGATAATGGTTCCATTATTATCATAATTTTGAAGATTTTCTTTATATTAACTTTGGACTACATTTTGAATCCACTAATTTACGGATTTTTCGCGTTACTTAAATATTTATTCCCGACGTTTCGGATTCTTTTCAGCATCCATGATCACGGGCAGACTAAGTAGTACTTAATATTTATAAATATATGAATAAATATTTAAGTAACGCGAAAAATCCGTAAATTAGTGGATTTGATATGTATAATAATCGCGTAAATAAAAGAAATAATTTTGGACTACATTTTTAAGATTTTCATCTATCCTGGAAAAAGGGATCAGACTTACACGTTAAAAAGGCCCATAAGAAGTATCGCAAAAAGTAAAATAATTAAAAATTAAAAATTTAACTACAGGCAACGATAAAATATAAAAATTGCACTGTTTTAATACATTCATAGGGTGGAATGTTTTGATATTCGATTCTATAAATATGTGTAAAATTTTCTTCTATGTTGTTTGTTCAGGAAAGCCATTTATTTATATATTTTTATTGGCTATTTACGCAGGTCAAAGTATTATTATTATGAAGTGTTATAATTATTTGAAGTAAATATTATTCAGATCGAGTGCATAAGACCACTGAAATCAATAAATAAGAATAACTAAGAAAGGATCGCCAATTCACCGTCGCGGGCGTTCAGGAAATGGGATGGGAATAATTGACTTTCTTGTATTTGTTATGAATTCTCCATAAATATATTTTACTTGATTACGATGTTATACAATGATTCGAAATACGATATAAAATGCCATTTTGAGATTTAAGTAAAATACTTAGTCATTAAGTGGGTCATTCCACAAAATAGAAAGTTAAAGTTTACCACTCTAATTTTTTTAACGATGAAGATATGTAGATGTGATGTGAAATCCCTTTGTGTATTATATTAATGGCTTTTTATAAAAAAAATATTACAAAGGCCAAAATAACTATGGCATCGCAATTTTGGCCTTCATAAGCTGTTATTTGCTGCTTATGTGCTGTTCAAAAAAAATATATGTCATTTTACAGCACTTAAATAATTGTTTAACTGTTCGCTCCGCACGAATATCAAAATGAATAGATTTTGAGATGATTTTTTGCCAACGAACATTTATTACATTGACTTACGCAGTAAAAAAAATAAAACGACTTTAATCTACGTTAAAATTAATGAGCGGGACAATACGTAAGTGAGGAAGTAGCGAATGAACTGTAGGAAATAATTAAACTCGGATTATGAATATCCCTTAATAGGTTGTTACAGCTTTTGAGACCATATCTGAATTAATTTAACCATACTACATTTCCTAGCTCTTTTTTGACCTTAGAATATTTTTTCTCAAGGTCAACTATCGTTCAATTTACGGAAACGAAGTTAGAGGCATTTATTGCCTTTTAGGGAATGTAGGTCACGCTGCTTTGAAAGCCAATTTTTTTTGTTCTTTACAACGTCTAAAACTCAATTTTATTTTACAGTTTCATTCTTTTTACGTTTTTCTGACTTTATTAAAATTATTTCACATTTTTCTTTTAAAAGCTAGTGTACATTTGAACATTTGAAACTGCCTCCCTAGCCTAGTGGTATGGGCGTGTGCTTTAGAAACCGGAGGTCGTGGGTTCGAATCCTGCGGAGACGCAACAAATTTTCATTGTTTATTCCTAGTTGGTTAGGGCAATTTGGTCTGATCACCCAATTGTCTGAAAAGTAAGATGATCAAGCGTGGATGCTAAAGGTCCCACCTGACAGCGTGGTGGAATACGGTCCAAAACCCCGAATGGATAGGGGTGTATTAGGAGAGGCCTATGCCCAGCAATGGACTATCACAGACTGATGATGTTGTACATTTGAATGTAATTAATGGTCCTGTGCTCTTTGTCTGTCCGAATATTCTAATGATATGTATATATATGTATGTATTATTATTATATATATATATATATGTATTATTGATTTTTATTTCTTTAAAAAAATCTAGTATCCTAACCAACCAGAAAACAATAATAATAAAAATGTTTTTCCGCGGGATTCGAACCCAAGACCTCCGGTTTATAAAGCAAGGGTCAATACGGCTAGCCCATGAAGGCGACCGTATGTAACAAATATCATCTATTTGAAATTACTTAAATGAATGTATAATTTACTTTGTTATAATTAATATTAAGAAAAAAGGGGTACCAGTTTTCTTATTATCTAATTACACTGTAAATTCCGTCGAAATTGATCGATTTAGAACTATCAAGCTGCCAAGTCAATTTAATAATAAAAAAACTAGCACAGACATTTACTAATAAATTGTCATGGCGTAGATATTATTCGATGTCGTCTTCTGATCCGACTGAGCGATATTACTTTTATAAAGGAATTAGATACTCCGATGTATCAACTGTGTGTACAGGCGCGGGGAGGCTGCGCGGCGTGTCAAGGCCGCGTCCTCGACCGTGACCGCCGCGCAGCGCTGTCCCCCCGTCCCCGCGCCCCTCCGCCCCGCCAACCGCTCCGCTGCAAATAACCTTTACGGTAATCTGTAATTTTATGCTTGAATTATGCTAACGATGTTGTATTGATGTGTTACAATTATGAAATGATTATTTGACCGCCATTTTGTTTTGATACTGTGTTTACAAAACGTTCACAGATTAGGACGGTGAAAGACTTAAATTGAAAAATCTGTTTTTGCAACCACCAGATTTTAATGGTGAAATGTTTTACGATTTAATTAAAGTGCGTTTAATTATGATATAATAACAATGAAAAAAAGCCTAGACGAATTTTTTCTACGCGGATTGTTTGAGCTAAAATTTAAATTCCAATTCAAGTGTAAAAATTTCTTATGTTTGCCAAAACGCTACCACTCGTTAGGAGGAATCCTACCAGATAAGATCCGGGGGAAAAACTTAATGGTATACTACTTTAATGTCTTATTTTAACCTTAATAGTTTGGGGTCCAATAGAAACTGGAATATTAAACACATGATTATTAATAAATGCCAAGTTGTATGAAATTTTCGTCATGGAATTATTGTTATTGGTCATATATTCAGCCTTGACCTAATGCCAATTACATTATAGTAGGGGAAGAATTTCAGGGCTAAATCGAATCCAGCTCGAGGGCGAGGGTATTTCGTTATGTAAACGAATTAATTTTGAATCCATTAACGTCTCGGATTGTTATATTTTATTTAAACAACTGGCCGCATTTTGTTGCCTCTATCATTATTCTAAATATGATAAATAATTAATATTTCGGGTCGACAACTAAACACCATCTTTTTCAATACGAATCAAAGCTTGTATTATGAAAACTAGATAATTGAAAAATACAAAAACTTAATTATTTTATATGAGTACATAACATATGGATCCAATAAATGAGATACGTGAAAACACAAACCTTTTTATTCCTTGATCAGAATCGAACCCTTGCACTGCTGTAACAGTCTGGGCACTAACTACTACGCTAAGCGGATCGTTCCAACGTTTTAAATATTCTGATTTAAGAGGTTATGATAAAAGAATTTATTAGGTGCGATCATTATGAAACAATAATATTTAAGTACATGTTGGATAATAATAGTAACGAAAAAGATACGTATGGATATTACAGTAAAAGCTCCTTACTCGCGAGGGATGCTTTCCATAAATATGCCGCGATCACAAAAACCGTGAATGAGGGAAAATAATTTTTATGGGAATATAGGGGTCGTATACGTTCGTGTGTCACAAAATAAAAAAAAACAAATATCCAAGTCGGTTTCAGGCAAATCTCCTTTGTTTTAAGTAATTCACTGGATTCTAT
This sequence comes from Lamproptera curius, assembly GCA_029286875.1. NCBI lineage: Eukaryota > Metazoa > Arthropoda > Insecta > Lepidoptera > Papilionidae > Lamproptera > Lamproptera curius. The sequence goes on along the minus strand of JAGSMT010000121.1, from coordinate 1,039,399 downwards.
CCGTTCAAACGCATCTCGTCCTATTCCATTGGCAATGTCGGCTTTGTGTGCAGTTATAGTTTGAACTTACAAAGATTCTTCGTAATTTTCCGCTGTTAGAGCAGGTCGCAATTAATCTACATTGATTGCGTGAGAAATATGTTTTTACAATAATTCTTTCATGTTATCAAATGTCTATCTTGCATTGTCAAATTTCATACAGAACTACATAATACGTATATCAAATTTATTAATATTCAGTACGATTTCGATGGTAGGTCTCATGTAACAGTTTTTGGTTTCAGTTTGGTTTTACCGCCAGAGGCCACACCACCTCCGGCAGACGTTTATTTTTTACCACATTTTTTCTTTTATGTAATATTCTTCTTAATTAATCTCATGGAATAGAATCTCTGTGTGAATGAAAATGTATCTCTGGGTAAATGTGTATCTCATGTAATCCTTAATTAATTTCATGTAATAATAACTCTTTTTAATTTCATTGGGGTCCAAAAAGATGGATTATTTCTTTGTTCGTACATTGTAGAGCCTTCATGTTGGGAGCGGCGACAGCAAACTCGAATAAAGGTCTATTTTACTTGTTTATCAGGTTATGTTTTTTTGGATTCTTTTAATTGTTATTTAATTACCAATAAGAATCGCAAATAAAGAAATACGTTGCCGCAAATTTAGGTTCGCAATTTTTTCACCCGTGAACTGCTGAACGCAAATAAAGGAGGAGCGAATGTATAATTACATCATTTAGGCGCTTTTTGGAAATGATATATAAGAATACTAAGATAAAAACCACAAATCAATTAATTTATTTGAGGCTAAACTTTAAAATAAAGAGGAGGAGTCAGCAGTCTTTCTATTTAGTAATTAGTTTAAAAAAAATTGTATATATATATATATATATATATATATAACATATATTTTATTAGCAATATAATATATTTATTAGAAAATTGAAACACTTTAAAAATAATATAGGTATTTCTTTTCTTGCCAGATATTTCGATTACCGTCAGGTAGACGCTTTGCTCATAAGGTTTTTTTAAACATAAAACATTCCAATAGCTTTAAAAGAGTATTTGCATCACGTAATTAATAATAGCGACGCTTTATGAGAACATATATTATTTTAAGAGAACATTTTAATTTTTATAGCTTATATTAGTAATAATATGGTGGGATTGTTTTTTTTGCGAGAGATTTGTGATCGGACGCCGGTCTAGTCTGTTCTTAAATTTCACGCTGCGTTAATTTGAATAATTACTAAGCACCGCGTGTGACCTGTACAAATTGTGAAGGTTGCTTTGATATACTGAGCTTTTTGCGCGTAAACATTGTTTTGCTATATCTCGAAGTTGAAATTAATTTCCGTCTATAGTTTTGAAGAATGAAGTAGAAAAAATTTACATTCAGATGACTTAAATTTCTGCTGCTTGAAACAGTACAGAACGAAGCACGATACAAAATATATTTTTTAAAATTACGAGTATGTCGCTTGTTTACATTAATGACAATGAAACAATAAAACATCAGGTATATGTAATAAATCAATAGTTTTCAATCTATTGCATTTTTTTTTCTCTGACTTTTTAGACTCATCGCCCATTAGGGTTGTATTTACTTTAATGTTATCTTGAGTTACTGTCATAAATTTAACAGCTTTTTAAATTTTATTTACTATTAAATTAAAATGAACTGATAATATTCTTAGGTTTTGATAAAAATCTACACGATAAATCAGTGAAACTAATCTTTTTTATACTGTATATTATAAATAAAAATAAGAAATATATAAATAAATAAAATCAAGACATCGTTTACATTATTACATTATGTATAATATCCAATAAATTTTTTATCTGTATCAGGCAGGTATGATACAAGTCAAGGTAATTTTTTCAAGTTACATAATATGATTTTAAACAAATTACAATAAATCCATGCTAATTATTTTGCTAAACTTTACCTTCTAATAGGTAAAGGGTAGTTAAACTCAATTAAAATTAAAACAACCGCTGTTCATTGTTCAGTTTAAGGTTTTCTAACTTTAAAAGACAGTTTTATAGTTACCTTGTGTTTCTTGTTAATTTTGAAAATATGTCTGAGATCAGTTTCTTTTACTACGGACCCCTATTTTACGATTTTAAATATTTATGCACCAATGTGATAAACATCACGATTATTACTATATATTCACAAATGAGACAGGTGAGATTAACGTAAGAAACGCAACGATAAATATTTGAATTTCCAGTTAATTGCGTCATTTCATGTTAGACTTCGATCAATATTGAATTTATCATATTATCTCATATATTGAAAGCAAATTTATGTTAATATTGCTTTCAATATATGAGTAGTTACGCTATAAAAACTTTAAATTTTTCACAAAATTTTACCGGCTAGATGGCGCTAAATGCCTGTGTCGAGAACAGTTACAAAATTTCAACTCTTTCGGGTTTTAGATTTTTTTTAATTTAAATACTATCCTTTCATACTACATCAGTGATTAAATCTATTTACTTATATGTGGATATACCCTTCAAAAAAGTTCTTTCCCGACTGACCTTAAACTTTAACATAGTAACGAATAGATCGTAGGGTCTAAGCATAGGTTTTATTTCCTATTTGGGTGATATTTTTATTGGTCACAAGTTATTACAAATGTAGTTTATGACTACTGATAAACGTACCACGCCAAAAAGGCAGTCATATGGGATACGGTCCAAAATCTCTAATGGATGGAGTGTATAGGAGGCCTATGTCCAGCAGTGGACTATCACAGGCTGATGATGATGATGGCATTTAACTTTATAAGCCCTCAATTATATAGGTAACAAGTGTGCCACAGCATAAATTAGCGAGGTAACTTAAAGAGATAAATAACAAATTTTCGTTAGTAAATAGTTTTATTTAATAAACTAAAATATCTAGTAAACTAAAACTTAAAATATCAATTCTACCTTATCTCCAAAGTATAAATAAAGCAATAATTTTTAAAATTTTGAATTGTAATACAAAAACTCTTTATTTTAAGTATGATTTTTATTTTAAGCATCCATAGAAGTATTTTCAGATGTTATTACAATGACAGACTATAATAATAAAATTTAACTATAATTGGTACAATTTAAAACATTAAGGTATAAAATTGTAAACATGATTATCATAAGCAAGTTAGATGAAGCTCCAAAGTACCGATTGCATCTCATTTTTTGTCTTTTTTTTAATATTGACGGCATTAAATATATTTAGGGTACAATCTCTATATTTCCTGAACTGGGACCAGCGCACATTGAGGATATATTGGTGTCAGTGGTTAGGTTAAATAGTTCACCGTTTTAAAAAAGCGTGTCGCTACAAATCAAATGTGACCTACCTTTACTATTTTATATATATTGGGGCTATAATTTTGCAGATTTTAATGTATTTTGCTTTATTAAATGAATATTTTAAATATGCAAGCACGTATCTAAACTTTAACTTCCATTCCAAATTTCTTTAATTTCGCCAATCAATTAAGAGGAGCGGTCCTGAGTTTGATAACGACGGATTATTAATTTCGCAGCGGCAGCGATTAGGGCGAGCAAAAAAGCGCGCGTCTCGGTGTCTCATTGTCTCGAGTATGCGAGTAATCGTTTTCATTAGTTCAACGAATCAAGGAGCGACGAGGGCTGGCATCGATGGGAGCGCTGCAAAAAGTGTGGCGGATACGGGATCCCGATGGAGTGCGGGCGCGGCGCGGGGACCGGGAGTGCATCGGGACATTGACTGTCTGGCTCCGCGTTATCTGCAGTTGCCCTTTCGTACGATGCACCGTAACCCTCCTTCCACCCCCACGGTGGGGGCCAGACTGCCGCAGCCCCCTTGGCCACTTTCTGGAATTCGCTATTGACCTGCCGTGGCGGTGGATCTTTTTTTTTTGGAAGAATTGTCTATGGCAATTTGATGGTTCAAAGCAAAACTGCTAAATAGATTTCAAAGGGTAAATTAAAAAATGTATGGCCAGTTCGATGTATCATTATTAACCTATTAATTAATTTTATATACTCAAAAAATATCAAGATTTTTGGTGATATACCAGCGGACGGACTTCGACTGAAAAATAAACCCAATAGACAATTAAATTTATTGATAATAAGAGTATTCTTATATTATAACAAGAAAATCATTACGGATGTATGTAATTGGTTTTATTTTAAAAGAGTATTGCACTTAATGTCGCAATTTTATTGTTCCGAAACCAAAAAAAACTTTGATTTCGTTCGTTTAAATACGTTACAGAATGCTAAAAGGCAATAAAAATGGCATATTAATGCGTTGTACGTGCGCATTGTTGTTTTCCAACTAAGGTCATGGGTGATAACGAGTGCGGCTTGCTCACTGGAAACGCCTTGAACCCAGAGTGTAAAGGACCTTAATTATGATTCATAAATTAATATGTGACGAACATTAATTGTAATATGATTAAAACGACGCGCTGTGCTTTCGTACCAAGACGGAAATAGAAAATAGTATTAAATGAAATAAAAATAAAATAATGTTCTTTAATTATTTTTGGATTCAATTGAAACAATGAAATATTGTAAATGTCTATCAAACATAAATGGTTAAATTATTTATTGTTTATAAATTTCATAATTATGAGTTAAGAAGAAATGGTAAGATTAATTATTGATTTCGTTTAATTATCTTAATCAGCGAATGTTACATTACTTTCTTTTTGATTTTTGACATTTTATTTTGATAATTATCACGAACTTGATATAAGCCAAATTGGATATGGAAATCATCTCAAGTACTAATGGCCCCAATAATTAACGCGCTTTTATAGGAGGACTACAGTTATATGTGATTCCCGCGCGTTGATTTACTCCTAAAAGCACTAGACGTTTGACGACATTAAAGTTTGAGACTAGACTTTGCTCACGTAAGTTTTGTGTCTTATTTGGAGGTATAGACGCCAACGTTTCCTTATTTTTATGATAATCTGTTCCCTATACTGTTTATTCTTAACTGACTACACAAAAGGCATGCTATTTCTGTAATTTTTTTTTTGGAACAGTTATTGAACCCACTTTTAATTTACATTAGTAAAGGTATGAATAAATTATAGTGATTAAAATTAAAAGGACACACACAAATTATATCAAGTTTTAAATGTGTCGTTTATAATACAATTACGATCAAATAATTATGTAGTATTTAAACCACGTGCAAAGTTTCCAAGGTTATTGTACCTGTTTTCGTCATTGTCAAATTTTGACACGACCACGTTATGTACTTAAATTAAATTTTGGGACATTGTTTACTTAAAATCGTTTATAAACATGATGCATTATCATCGAGATATTTATAATTACCTAATAAGCAATTTCTATAAATATTTTAATTGTTTATAAATAGATACCTCATAAAAAAATATGTGATGTTTAAAATAAAAGAAAAGTCCCAACATTTCGCTACGAAATAACACCGAGTCGGGCGGAAAATTAACGATTGCTTACTTAGTACATGCTTCCTTCGATTTCGTCACGTTCATTAATTTTAATTAGTAGCGAGGAATATAAATTTTATCGAAATCATTAACCCTTGAGGCGATACGCGAAATACAACTAATTGTGTCCATATACAACGATCGTACCGTATTCGTGGTGGTAATGAAAGGATCATTAGGCTTTAGGAAACGGCAATCCATCACTAGGTTAGATTGATTTTTTTTGTATAATGTTCCGTGGCTAATTAATTTTAGTGGAGGAAGCTACATTTTGTGAACTTAAAATAACCATTGTAACAGTTTACGCAGAGGCGTCGAACGTGTAAGAAACCGAGTTAGTCAGTTTTCGGCGGTCCGACCTTGGGCGTTCGTCCTCGGGCCGTGTCAACGGCAGGCCTCGGCGAACGTGCTCCCCTCCCCAGCCCCCTTTCAGGCGAGGCCCCAGCCTCCCGCTTAATTCTACTGTTTTAATTGAACCGGAGCATTGCTAAAAATATTTTTGTATGTCTCAGTGATATTTCCTGTCGCATAAACAACCTATAACCTAAATAATGATCGCGTAAAATGATGGTAAGTTATGAAAATTACAAATTTTTAAACAACCTTTGTACATTTATAATGATCAAGTATAAAGTAGATTTCAACATTTTCCTGGTGACTCATGCGTCAATAGTAGGTTAAAGTTATTGTTACATTTATAACAGTTAATGTGTCAATTACATTCCTACAAGGTTATAAAAATAATTTGTGAGTAAATATAAAAAAAAACTGAATATTAATGGTGGCCTTTCTAGAACTTAGTAAAATGTACTCATGATAAAACATTCTAGATCTTGTTATGTTTATTGTGAATAAAATACTGAGTCATAACATATTTTGTTAGTACTTAGAAATGAATATATATATTTACATATACATTATTAACTCCATTTTTTTACCATATTTATAGTATTTAAAAAAAAAAACACATATGTCAAATATAAACTGAAATTTTGCAAGGGTTTGATCACATTTTTATCGATTTTAAAACGAAACTCATAAATGCTACACAAAATATAGCTAAGGCAAATCAAGGGCGCTATGCCCACCTTTGTCAGCTCTATTTTCCGTTAAACATGATGTTATATATCAAGGATTACTTTAACGAGTAACATTCTAGAAGCAAGGGCATGTGTCATTTTATTGATTGCGTTTATTGACGCTATTGTTTATTTACACAGTTGCATTCTTTGAAGAGATCGCGGGTGTGGGGTCGGCAGGGGGTTGGGGGAGCGGGGGGCGGGGGAGGGAGTGAGGGCGACGACTTGCACCTAAAGTCCGACATTGAGATACCCTTGCAAGGGCATTCCACTACTGCAGTCTTCAAGGCCCGTAGGGTCCACATGCCCGCGGACTGTGTTCGCGGTTAAACTTAACTCGGACGAAAGTCTGTCAAATTATACGGCTGTTAAAGTTTTTTATCAAGTACCGCTGACCTATGTATTACACATTACACATGATGTGTGGTACATTTATAGTTCTTCGGGTTCTGTAAAAATTGGGCATTAATATCCCACATGGTTATATGATTTGGTTTTTCAGCGAGCGGGCTTAATTTTTCCCGTGCTCTAGTTAATTAGAAAGATTTATAACTTAAGCGTAATTCATTTTTACCAGAAAATACTACTGCGAGTTTCACAAACATTATGCACTTTTATAAATAAGGGTTAAAAGTAGTAAGAATAAAACTTAAACTGCGATTAATTTAAATGGTTATGAGAACACTGTGAAGTGAATATATTTTTTACTGATTCGAAATTTGTTAAAACTTAATACATCCAGTGACAGTGATGATGCTTTACAGTTAAAAAGCTATTGTTGTAAAAGCTCTTTTTCCTTTTTTTAATGTATTTCAAAATGCAACTAGGTTTGAAATATAACACGTCAAATATTATAAATAAATAACAATTTCTAGTTATCCATTTGTGTAACAAAATATTAGTCGAAATATCTTCATAAACGTATAAAATTCATCGTTATAAAACCCGTAGGTAATATTCCGTATCGTTTATCCTCGATTCGGGAACGAGCTTTGTATCCTGGGGAAGAAATAAATGTCTCGCCGGTGCATATCGATCCGTGGAGGTCGCGTCGGCGGCGGCTGGCCTGCAGGATGCACTCACACCGTTCGCCATTTTAATTATCCTGCGAAAATAATGATATATCAATAATTTCACAACACGTATAGGATAAGGTTCATTGAATTTTTTAGAGTATTTTAATTATAAGTATTTTTGTTTCTTAACAACGTATTGTACTCGAGTGAAAACTATATTTGGAACCGAGCTCAAAATTAGCACTTCTTGTTCATTTTTCGATTAACCAAAATAACGCAAAAGTAACGTCATTGACCGTAGAGAATCTTATGAAAATATATATACATCAACAATTTACTGCCAACAATGAACTGCCTCCGTAGCTTAGTCGTATAGGTGTGTGCTTTAGAAACCGGAGGTCGTGGGTTCGAATCCTGCGGGGACTCAACAAATTTTCATTGTTCTTTCCTAGTTGGTTAGGGCAATTTAGGCCGATCACCCAATTGTCTGAAAAGTAAGATGATCCATGCATCGGATAGGCATGTAAAAAGACGGTCCACCCACCAACCCGCACTGGACCAGCGTGGTGGGTTACAGTCCAAAACCCTCTAATGGTGTATTAGGGGAGGCCTATGTCCAGCAGTGGACTATCACAGGCTGATGATGATGATGATCAACAATTTAACATAATGCAAAAAAAATATTAATGTAGGTACTTATTCTTATCGGTGGCAAGAGTCCTATTTATTGTTATTCGCAAAAAATAGATTTGTATTCGCAATAACAATAATTTCAAAACACTATAATGTTCCGGTTTAGGACCAGTCAATAGTGCAGTGAGGTTACCTAAGAAGGTAAACAAGACGCAACGTCTATGTCTCATAGCGCGAAAAGATTCAATCACAAAATTATGTTTTTTTTATTCAATGTATTATTGTGCACAACATAATAATAATGCAATAATCTTCATATGTATGCGTTACTTTAAAAAGGTTAACCGACTATATTAATAAAATAACGGCTCCTTTAAAAAAGTGTCACCAAAGTAGTTGAGGTTTCACTGTTGCAGTACCTTAATAGCTATACGTTCTGCCAAAAATTAGTATTCAAACATTGCACTATTTTACTTAACGTTAAGTGAATATCTTGAAATAGAAATGCACTGGTATAAAGGTATTATAAGTAAATTTTTAAAGACGTTCACTGTTAAATAAGGGTTATCATAGTCGGCCGTCTTGGCGTTCATTGAAAAAGTCCTATGTCCAGCAGTGGACGGATAAAGGCTGCTAATGATGATGATGATGATGAATTAAGATTTGGAAACTAAATTAATGATATTTTACGTTGTCGTTTTTAAAACTATCATAACCATAGAAATAAATATTCCGTGATGGAAACGCATAAACACATACTATATGACAACAAAACAGATAAGTCATATGTTTTCTATACCATATAGACACTCAAACTGGTCCGGTAAAACACTATGTTTGATTTTTGTACATTGGGAATCAAACCCACTTTAAGGCTAATCGTTTCATCAAAAAGCTTTAACTTTAATAAAGCTTATGCCAGTGGACCCTCCCACTTTCCTCTTAGCCATATAATAATATAATGTTTTGTACAATCTTTACCATATGTTATTTATATCCAAAAAGTCAACGTTGTAAACAATGTATACTTGTATGTAACCCATCGAAACTATTGTTACTAAGGAGATGTCCATTACTGTCATACAAAAACGTTTATTACATCAATTCTACTTTCCATTTGTCTGTGATATGTTGTGTGGTTATTTTCATTATTATATATATTCATTATTATATTACCTAATGAGTTTTTGCGTTATAGGTAACACGTATCTATATCGACAATGACACCGAAATGTCGCTAAGTGACTATCGGGTAATAACATCGCATTACGTACTAAGATGCCTCGTAGCTATAGCTACTTTGTTTATATTCATTGCAATTCTAATTTGTCTAAGTATAATCACGGATCAATAAGACGGTGGTCGGTGTGAGCGAGGCCGGCTGCAGCGTGCACGCGCATGCGTTCCCGTCCTACACCCTCGCCTACCCTGCAATGTCCCGGTGCCCTTCCCGGGCCATCCGACTTTCACTGAACGCTATAAAGCGATATCAATGGGCACGCAATGCGTCCATATTGCTGCGGCTGAGACCTGCTTTCGGTCTCCTATTTTTCCACGATGGTTAACGTTCGTTAAAGAATCTCTCTTCAATACTTATTTATTATTTTATAACAATAATGATGCTAATAATATAGTTTGGCAAAGGCGATAATGATATTGGTTTCTGCGGAGGTAATATGTTAAGAGTATAACCGCTTAATCATTTTGTTGCATATGCAACAGTTCGTGTATAATTCACCATGTTGATCCATCATTACAAAATCGCAAAAATAAAACAAAATCATAATGATAATATACTCCACATTAAAATTTTAAAGCACTAGCTACTACAGTAAAATCTAAACGCCACGACAATATTTGCGAATCTAAGTTGAACTGCCATTCAACTTATACAGCGTGTGCACATTGAAGAATTAGTTCACCGTCCGCACGTACCAGGCGAGTTCATCGGTGCCTTTGTTCGCTATGCTTGCGAACTAAAAAGTTCATTGAAACCCGTCTCCGAAATAGACACGGCCGTGAGCCGATGGCAGTGACCCCGGCGCACCCTGTAGCTGCAACCCCCGGCGCAGTCTAATGCCAGCTACCCGAGCGCGACCCCCCCGCTGTCTACCCTCCATGCTAATTTCGAAACCGCCCGAAGTTTTTAATATCATCCTGTATAATACAATATAACGTTAAGAACGTGTACCGCAACTTAAGTGTTCTTGTTTTGCACAACACGTTAATTCTTGCTCTGCTCTAGTAAAGGTCTGTTAAAATTAAGTGTACCAACGTCTAATTACTATACAGATATTGCAGAGACATTTGTTTATACGTTTTTGATATCGAATAAAAAATATTTAAATATCTATAAAAGTATGAGCTATTGATGTCCTTTGAGAGCTAAGCGTTATTAAAAATTATTTAAAGTAATTATTTTCCCGCTAGCAAATCTATTCACTTGACATATAGATTACAATTGGTAGTGGGTTATTATTCTTGCGTTAAACAGATAGAACTTAGGTTTTTTAAGGCCACCGACATTGGTGATGATGCCATGTAGCAGACAATACATTTTCTATGTATGGATGATGACTACCATTGCACCCTCTAGTTATTTTTACCGCAAAGTAGCATGAAAATGGTATTTTCTCCGAATGGCAATTGAAATTACTAAATAAACGAGTCTTAACAGATGAGTAAAAAATTGAGCTGTATAACTGCGTGTATCAATGAAAATGATGCATCGCATAAATACCATCAGGTGAACGTTTCGCTCTTCACATCACTTAGCGCGATAAAAAAATAACAAGATTCGTGAATCGGAACGTGCTAATGTACGAATCGGCACTTTCATTCGTGGACTATCTGTCGCGAGATACAGCGATGGTCCAATTTGGCAGATAGCAGATAGATGTGCCCAGTCGCTTAGTTATCTATCAGATTGTTATCAGTAGATATGACCGCGCGTGTTCAAATGGCCAGCGGATCGATCGAGAACCGTAAATGTCATCTTACGGAAGTGATAAGGTTAAAATTAGAAGGCGTTTGCACGTGAACATTTCGGATCGCAAGTTACGATATCCTTTTGGTTATTGACGCCTATTACCATTTACTGTGCTTGAAAATATTTAAGTGATATTAAAACTATAATGAAATCCGACGCTAGAAGAATTGTTAAAAAAAGCGACTTTCAAATATATAATAATGAAAAAATTCAATTAAAAATCGACACTAACTTACTTCTTACTAATATAGTTCGCTATTTGTGCCGACAACAGAAACCATTGAATTTACAAATACAGTAAATATATATTTTATTTTTACTTACTGTTGAAAAATGCAAGAATAAGTGTTTATTCAATACGTACGTGTCTTTAATTTATATAATCCACAATTTGCATGAAACATATGCAAAATAAACACTAGGTCAAGGCTTCTGTAACACAGTTATATAGTAAAGCATTTGAAGCAATGGAAGTGTAGGCTAATCTATTAATTACGCATGGCATACGTGACCAAAGCAAAAGGAGTCTAGGTGCGTCGTAAATTGATTATGTCGAGTAATAAATATTTTTTTTATAAAAGTATTTTTACGTAGATTGTCAACTAAAAACTCTCAACAGTTAACAATTGTAGCTAATAATTAAAACGAAAAAAAGCAACGCTAAAAATTAACGAGCCAATCACAACATCCGGGATTTCATCCTGACCGGCCAAGCACAATGACTTCATTGTACAATTCTATTTTTTAATTAAATTATGTTTAAATAAATGGTATGTATCATCATCATCATCAGCCTGTGATAGTCCACTGTTGAACATAGGCCTTCCCTAATACACCCCTATCCATTAGGGGTTTAGGACCATATCCCACCACGCTGGTCCAATGAGGGTTGGTGGTAAATGGTATATATAAATAACTAATATTAGTAATTCACACTAATTCCGATTTCAAAGTAATGTATGTAGTACTTATTTATAATATGTTAATGGAACTATGTGTTATTTTTTAATAAAAAGTTTTCAGGTATTATGTATATTGTAATATTTTAATCTTATAATTTTTAGTTTAACCTATATTTGATGAATGAGCCAGATGAGACATGTGCAAATAATACCGCATCCAGAGGAAATATGGATGCGCGCAGAGCCTTCTGGAACTCGCTTTGCATTGAAAGTAGGCCTGTGATTCAATACGCGCGAATCGCGGAAGAACGTAGGAACTGTGTGAAGGTGAAACGTTATAACACACTCTCGAGAAATGCGATCGTTATGCTGACTGGTTACGTCGGCTCGTTAAACTGTAACAAAGCAATGTTTAAACTAATTCAAGGTCAAGTGAAAGAAATGTGGATTTCAACGCTCGAGCACGGATCACGTGAACGTTTCGGCTAATTATTATAATCGATTGTTTAAATAGTTACGACGTTTAGCTTCACGTTATATGATGCGTCACGAGTAAAGGTCATAAACAAATTTTCTGTGCTAGATCCAAAGAGTTTTTTATTCGAGAAGTCGTGTTCCGCCTTTACTTTATTTTCCCTTTTACCTTAGTTTTTTCTATAAAGGAAAAAATTACGATCAAAGTTCGAAAAGAAAACACGCCATATAAGAAATTTTCGGCGTTCAGTGGTACTAAATATTCGTTACTCAAGTTTAAAATATCAAATTTAAAAGCAATAAAATATTTGACCTCTAGATCGTGCCTATTTGCGTCAATGTTGGCGAGCACAATTTTATTTCGTTTGCTTTCCCATTCGCCCTCAAGTGGTAAGGTAAGGTTTCTGTGTGCGTGGCGTGCAATAAGGCGTACGGAGCTGCTGAAAAATTAATCGAGCCGGCGGATCGTTGCACTCCAGAGGTCATAGGGTAAGGTTAAAGCAGACGGTCGGGTGCAGGCGGCGCCGCTGGGCGGGCGGTGCACTACCTGAGGGCGGCGCGGGGCGCTGCAGATTCACTTTCGTCCGCCCGCGGCCGCCACGCCAGTGAGAGAAAGTTGGCCGCGGCGAGCGAACGAGTCCCGCTAGTGGAGCGGCGCGCGCCGCACCGACACGACACGCGCTACACAACTCGGGACGCGATACGCGACCATGCACCATTGATGCTACCCTGGTAGCTCGTTTTGATATATTATCGTGAATAAAAGAACTAGTTTGAACTATGCAGTGCTACCCAAAGTTGTCACCGAAAAGGGAGCCCCCCGAAATGGGCTATGAGGCCGAATTGATGGGCGCCCGGCGTCTGGAGCTACCAGCACCTCCTGGCAAGGAGTTCCGAGCGCCGGTCCTGCTGCCAGCTCCGGCGCCGCATTCGGTCATCCAGTGCATGAGACCACCACCGCCACCTCCACCGCCGGCACCACGCCTTCACAAGCCACCGTCTTTTGAAGAACCCTCCAGCTCCATTCCAGATTTAGGTTCGTTGTTTTTATATATTTTTTCTTATATTAATCAAACATGAACATAATTTAGATCGTGAAATCAACAAGTGGTTTATAACCATGGTTACCTGCTTTGTATACAAATATTTTCTAAAGATCTCCCTGATTATATAGCCTAATTTAATTTGTTAAAATATTGTTTTATTCACGCCTATTTTTACGTAATTGTGTTATTCTTTTTATCTTTTACGAATTATTATTAATAAGCGCGCTATATTCAACAACCTTGAGGATGTGTTATAATAATTATAGCGAGGTGTAATGATTGAATACAATTTTACTTCGCCTTGGCCATCGTGGATTTATACTTCCTGCTTCGGAAAATTGTAACAGAGCGTTTACGGTTACATAGCAATTTCCGGGTGATGACGCCGCCATACCAAGGTCTTGTTTGTTAACCAGCGCTATGTATTACTTTGATGTCGATGTGATTATACATTTTAATGTACGCCCAAGAACTATGTCACAACGAAATAAAATGTAAACAATAAGTTAACCCATTGCCATCATGGAACATTTCAAACAACTTCGTTTTACTCTTTACATTGACACTAAAATTTATCTTGTTACATAGCTTACTTAATCGGCGTTATTAAAAAGCGCAAATGGCGTTTATATTTTACTAATGCAAAATAATTAAAGGACGTTATGTGCTAAAGAGCACTCAGTTAGTTTAACGTTTTAACAAAAACTTATTTTTAGAAGAGCATAATTAATTTCCTATGTTTAACTTATTCATTGAGGTACCGTTTTTGTAGCCGTTAATTAACCTAACAATATAAACTTTAAAACAATTTATGCTTCAATAATTTCTTAAAGTTACATTTTCGGATAAGACTATATAATTGTACAAAAATGCCACACAATATCTAAATATAATATATTTCTGTAGTAACGTGAACTTGAATAACGTTTTTGCGATTATTCTAAAAAAATTTAACTGAATAAATAGTCGAGGGGCTTTTCCGAATTTTTTATCGCCTGGGATATCCTCTTGAAATGCGATTATGGTATTAAATAACACAATTCTGTTATTCGAAATAATATATTCCATTTGGATTGAATCAAATTGAAAGAATATTATAACAAAATAATTTTTATTAAACAAATCCTTAAAAAGTGAATTCTTTAAAACAAAATATCAATCGCTAATAAACATAGACGAAACGCATTGCTGCAAGCCGAAAATAAAACAAAAGACTCGACTCGTCTAAAAGGAAGAATAATGTGAGATTTTCCTCGCCGTGCGGGGGCGCCGCGCGGGTTCCGCACTCGTGTGTGTACATACACAAAAAGTAATCGCGCTAACAAATTTTTCGCGAATGGAAGATTAGATAAATATCGCAAGGTCGGCCGGTGCGACGAACGCGGTGGTGACGGCGCGTCATTCGGTGTCAGTAAGGTCACTGTGACATTGGACCGACAGCGGTGACAAAATAATAGCGCTATCTAATCTTGCAATGTCAGCGGCGCGGGCGCAGGTGCGGACGACCTATACACCCTCCTCGCTTATTTACGGACCCTCTGCCAACTGACAAGTGACAGCGATCCGTCAAGTGAGTCACGCGTAGCGGGTACTGCGCGTTTTTCGTCAGCAAACGGTACCCGGTTGGCACAATAAGTTCGCTCCCGTTCCGTGTTTATTTACAATATGTAATCTCACCGATTATCGAATTGGTCACATTGCATACTTGATAAGTTTGTTGTGATCGTTACGTGCGATTTTGTAACACATTGTTGCGGTCTGTATCTAGAACCATCAAGAACTGCTTCAAGATTGCATTTCAGAGAATTTCGATGGCTGAAAATGACAAAGTAATATCTTTGAAGCCTTTAAGAGTCAGGGGTGTCTATGGAATGAGTACATTGCCCTCCCGTCAGATGAAAGTCAATGTCAAACGTCATTAAGCTTATCTCTAATTTATTTCTTTTGATTTCATCTCTGTTCAAATATCGACAATACGATTAATCGATAGTTAGTAACCTAGCAGTGTTGTTTGTTCTATGTTTTATAGCAAAAAAATTCCTCAAAACTAGCTCTGAATTAATTATTTTGCATGAAAATAAGCTTTAAACGGAAAACCATGGTCATAATTAAGTAGTAATCGCAGTAATATATATTGAAATTATTTCAATTCTTTTTAAATATGTATAAAAAAAAACAAAAATCCGCAACGTTTCTCTAGAGCAGGTTTGAGGCCAGTAAGGATTTCGTAATAATCAAATTGCCGAAAAAAACTTGAATTAAAGAAAAAACAAACAAAACCTTTAGATAAAAACAAAATAATCGCGGACATTTGACCAAATCCGATAATGCCCACTTTGATACAGGTAACCGGTTTAGGTTTTTTCATTGTTGTAATATTATATGGCGTAATATTAAACAATGTTTCTGTACGTTAATCCGTATATATGCCAAGAGTCAACCGTCGGCCACGATGTGTTATCACTATAACCTTCTGTGAGAGCAAATTACTTCCTGCTGATATTGATATATTACGTGCTATATTTAGATAGCGGAGTTATAATTGGGCCTTTTGATTTATAGCCTAGGTAAAGTGTTAAGATATAATAGTAATGGGGGCTGACTATAAGTATTGCATGCTCCAGTAGACCACCACTGGAGACATAACTTTTAAGGCAAAACCATGAAGTTCTGGTTTGAAGTCCCTGTTTAAAGGGTAAAGAGATTTGTAGAATTTTACGCTACATTTCTGACAAGCAAGGAGTATCGCTATTCATGTCAAAATAAAAACAAATATTTTTTATATCAAAACAATTGTGCAGTAGCAAATTCATGCACAATTTTTCATTTTATTATAGAAATTACTTGGCTTTGATTTCTTTTTAAATATTTCGTGAATCTAAATGATTTTGTTATTGTTATTGTTATTAGTTAATATGTTTATAAAATACATGAATTGAGTAATATCTTACGCGAGTCACACGGTTCACGGTAAACAATATTTTAGTAGTACGAGCGAGATAAAGATGTTTTTATTATTATCGTTATATATTTATAGGTAAGTAATTGCGTTGTTTTACTTATGAAACATTTAATGACATACTTTGTAGACTCGGCTTTAATATTCAGTAGTGTAGCTATAGAAAATTATACCTGGAATAACGTTGTAAATAAGTACTAAAATCATACGTCTTTGAAGGATTGTATCAAAATAGATTTATACTTAATATTATATCACGCGTTATTATATTAATTAGTTTAAATTTTTAGTCTCCATTTTTTAATTATTCTGTGTTGTCGCTGTAATGTAACGGTTTATAGGTAAAAGTTATTTTTCTTAACATTCACAGGAGCTGACATTGCTTCATCTTTCTTTCTCCGATAAGAACTTAAGTCATTTCGGTTACAAAGTCGAAGACAAAAACATCAT
This sequence comes from Lamproptera curius, assembly GCA_029286875.1. NCBI lineage: Eukaryota > Metazoa > Arthropoda > Insecta > Lepidoptera > Papilionidae > Lamproptera > Lamproptera curius. Next base: position 1,022,360 of record JAGSMT010000121.1, on the reverse strand, counting down.
AGTATATGCTATTATTACGTTGATTAACAGTCGTTTATAAATCATGATAATAATAGTATCAAAATAGAAGTAAAAATAAATGTTTGAAAGCTGTAAATTAAGCAACTTTACGCATTTTATCGCTTCAAACTTTGTTACCAATAATGAAAACTTTTGCTGGTTCTAAGATGTTTTCGGGTATTATGCATAAAAAAATAAGTGCAATAATATTTGTAAAGTGATTTCGTTAAGTTATAGAATATATTTCAGTAAATGCGAGTATCTATTACAATGAAAGTTATCTATTAACGCAGCTATTACCTAGGTATTACCTACCAGTTAAACTTTTTGTGAACATGCGTCATGTGCATTAAGCAGTGACCTTTAATTAGTGAATACTAACAATGCATATTTGATCATTACACAGTCAATATTAGTTTCGGTCTGTGGTCGCGGACCGTTCTGAAGTTACATCTTTTTACAAAAGATTTTTTACATCTTAGCCTTAATTTTGCAAAAAAAAAATGATTGTTGCAGTACCATATATCATAAGCCTTTTATAAGATAATTTTTATAAACAAAAATGTTGAATTGTTAAATGCTTGCGTATTAAATACTAAGATCTTTTTACAAAAATTGCTTTTCGATGTTATTATTTGCTATGGTTGCTATGATACGCCTTCTTAAATAAAACTGAATGCATTAGAAACTATATGTGGAACAGTATAAATAGCTTTATTATATCCGCGCTTCTCTCATCCGTACATAAGGATGTACACAGTTTTATACATTAACCTTATCTCAAGCAACTATTACATAGTATGTCCTTTAAGATAGCGTTCGTAAATGATGTAAATGTATATCACCGCCATTATTTCGGTAACCATCCGCCATATTAGTTCTTCCGCACCGCTTCCGTAGTCTATGGTACAATGTAAACATTGCGAATACAAGCATTACGCGCACTTTGCGCTATAAGCGAACGCGCACACAGGGAAGTGGCTAGCAACCTTGCCAGAGGTCGCGACGTCATTTGCAACACTTGCAACACTGCACTGTTTCGTAACAGGCAATTACAGGCGGATGCACCCAACGGCTTTTTTATTATCAATGGCATATTACGGCGCTATATTCGCTTGAGTGTCATTTTTCATCCAAAGTCAGCAGGGTACCGACGGGAGAAATACTACCGTAAAGCTGTAGTATAGATACTGTTGCGTTCTGGTTTGAATGGCACCGTAGTTACTGCAGTAGTAATTAAGATTTACCAGGACGAGTCCTAACAAGCGTCGTACTTCGGTTCTAAAGGGCAGGTTGTTTTAAGTGCCATCAGAGGCGCTTTGTTTTGTCTCTCCTCGTTCTATTTAATAAAAATATACATACTGTGGACTCTAAGCAACCGCTAGTTCGATTTTCTTGTTCAAAGATTTAAATGTTTACAAGGGCTCTGACTAGAAAAGCAGTGCCCGTCCAAAAGCAGCGGTGCACAAACATTATTGTGGCAGTTTTAAAGAAAGGTTACGCAATGTCTGCCATACCATGGCAACGGTCTGCGAAACATTAGTAGAGTTTATCTCTTAAAATCATTAACAGCCATCTTATCTCATGTGTTCTTTTAATACAAAAATTTAAAAAAAAATCTTGAAAGCCATGCGTTTTTAAGCATACGAATCTAATGCGAATATCACATTACATACTCTATTGAAATTAATATACGCACTATAAACTACAATTCAAGTTACTTGCACAATCTTGGCCCTCAAAGTCGCCAGTTATCGAATGCTGCCTCCCAACTTGGGCTCAAAACGCCCTTTCCCCTCCCCAACCCCCTACTCCGTGCACCCCTTGCGATGTGAGGTCACGGGCGTTCGGTTCATAGCCAGAGTCAAGGCTTTTTATTAAGCGGTAATATTATCAACAACAAAATATTCCAGCGAACACGTTTAACAAACAATGTGTTTACTCCGAACGTGGGCTGTGTTCTTATTTTCATGGCTACATTTATGTCGAATTTCTTTGATGTTGAAAAAAATGTAACATAATTTCTTAGAAAAAATAGAGGCTTCTTCTTCTGTAGAACATTTCAAATCTTGGACGCAATTAGTAATGTATTATCGTGATTTTTATAAGTCAAAAAATTATACAGTCCAAGTCTTACTTACAAATAAGGTGTCAGTTTTTTTGACATCCCGTCTCGGCAATTTTACGTTTAATGACAACGGACATTGTTAAAGGTTATATAGGATTATCTCAATGGCCTTCCGTCGAGAACAACAGGAAAGGCTTATTGCGCACAAATGTCTATTTTGCGAACTCACACGCGAAGGTCTATTTGGATTACTACCTATTCTTCTCATGGTCGTACGCATCGGATGCTATGGCAACCGTGAAAGATAATTTATGAAGTATTAGCTTACTTGTCAAGTAATTCTAAATCAATAAGAACCGAGAACGAGTTTCTATTAGTAATGCCTTAAGTTTCTACATTTGCATATATACAACGAAAGCTTTATGTTTCAGTTGTAATTGTTTCCTTACTGGAGAATCAAATATGACCAGGAATACAGCGTCCAGTCCATCCAACTTTAAATGCAGAGCGACTGGCATCTCCAGTATTGACAACCCGTACCTACTTTAAAACCCGTTTAACGCATGAATCTTCTTACCGGACAATTGGGTGATAAGCAAGCATTGCTTGAATAAACTAGTAATTAACGATAATACGTTACAGTTTTCTCACATAAGTCGAACCTGTATATAAATAAAGTGACCGTACTTTTAGGTAATAGAGACTTTGCTTAGCTAAAAAAATAGCGATTGTCATATTTTGTACACTTTTTTTATGTTTAAGAATCCGATTTCTGTAACTTCTAGTAGCAGGCAATTCGAAACCTTAACATAATATGTTATATTTTGAAGCCAAAAAAATTGTTTACAAGTTTGATTCAGAGCTCTCTTTAGCTTAGGTGTAGAATAAAATTAACTTGTTATCTTTTACGTAAATACAATTAAACTATAGAAAATATAATACACCACATACGTACTAAAAGTTTAATTTCAACGATTATAATTTATTCATATATTAATTAAACATTCCATAAGAGAAATAAGGTTCTATATAATTTATGACCACATACGCAACACATGGAGGTATTTCGGATACGACTGTTCCATAAAATATTTTATGAGAGTGAGCTGATTAGCTCACATAGGCTCTCTCTCATAATTACTAATTTAAAATTAACTCTTAAATAATGTTTTCGTATTGTGACTGCACGTTAGTTTATAATTAAAAGTAGTTAAGTATAGTTTTTTAACGTTATTAATTCTTCATTCTATAATATATAGATTAGAAATGTTTATATATCTACTAATTCGTAGGTCCCCGAAAAATATAATATCTATGTAAACTTTATATCAAAGCCTTCGAAATGGTTAAGTTGATTAACACATCACATATAATGAAGTAAATAAGAAGAAAATGTGAATATAATCATATTTCTGAAGGGACCGCAAACGTACTTTATGTTTTCACAGAGCGTTTACATTGAAGGTCGTAGATAAGGAATCGGCTACGTTGTTACGATGGAAGATCGTTAAAATCTTGGCAGAGCAAGAAACAATAGTCATAAGAGTTTGAAGTTGAAAATAGGTTTTTACGAGTCTATTTTTTACTTAACTGAATATACAAACATTTGACAAAAAGTATATCACGTATACAGTTATAATTACGTTTACTTCTTCTTATATAACCGTGTGTTAGTAATTATATCAGCGTCTAGAAATTTCTTAACTTTTATCTAAAGGAATCCGACAATTATACGCAATCTGAATCAATAAAGTGCCAGCTCTATATTATCCCAGTTCAAACATCGCCTCGTTGTTATATAAGCTTAGTTGTATCGAGTGATCTCGCCCATGACCCACGCATGGAGCGGCGCGTTGCCATGGTCACGGCCGATCGATGCCGGCGCGGGATGCACCCGGAACTGTCATTGCCACTACTATCTACGGCGACTTTGAATTTCAAACGACACACATATTGTTAGCGGTTTTTTAATTTTAAAATGTACATTAACAAGATTTTCTTTGGGTTTTTAGTGTTATAGCTTGGTTGACATTGAAAACATAATGAAATATTTGTTATAAAAATTATTTTAACATTCCTTGATGTGCCATTTTTATTATTTTTTTAAAGTACATTAACATTTTAACATGCAATGGACACAAACACTGAATCTATACACAAGTGCAACGATTATCTTTAGTAGGTACCTACCAATATTGGAATTGCATAAGTATGCAATGTTATCTACTTTATATTTGCGGGGTGTGTAAAATACTTATTTATCGATATAGATATTATCAGCACTAATTAATAAAGATGTATACAGTGCTGCATTTCACATTTGTTACAAATTGGATTTTAATTCTAAAGTTAAATAATATTATTTGGAGATAACAGTCATAACGTTACTGTAAAAATACGTTAAGGCGTTACTGCATTCATAACTCAAATAAAGTAAATAATATCAATCTTACTGTACGGTTTACTTGCGCAGCGCGTCTGTGTAGCAATGGACACGCAGCCATGAAAAGGTTTCTCAGATAAAACAAGTTGTAAGGAAAAGGGTTGAGCGCTAAACGAACCTTTGGTACCAGAGCAACAGATTGTGCGAGGTGGTCGCGCTGTGACGCCCGAACGACCTACGTCATTGCATCGGCCACTGGCCCAATGCACAAGTGTGCAATGTCAAACGTAAACGTCAAATGACGACCGCACGCTCTCCCAAAAATACAACTGACGGTACCCTGCCTAGACTAATTTTAGTAGTTTATATTTTTAAAGAAGAAAGTTTTTTTTTATATAAAATAGTGTTATTGTAATTGCTAAGTGTAGCCTAAATTGTACTGGAGATGTTATTGTACCATAATATATCATGATTTTTCGCATTAGTAAAGATGAGCATTTTGTTTATTTATTTACTTATTCGCGTGTCACTTAGCCACAAACCATCTTAGCCTCGTTATAAACACGATACGGGGTTCACTAACTACCATGAAGTTCGTTATTCGTGACCATTCGAAGTGTTTCCACTATAAATACACAACAGACGTCACTGCGTTCCAACACATGCGCGTAATTCGCTCTGTCTCTCTTGCACTTGTACAAAACTGTAGCTTTGTCCAATTGCATGCGAATGCAAGGCGCATTTTCTTATACAATCTCCTCGTCGATTCAGCTCGCCTGGTAGATTGTATTGAAATCAACAGTTAACAATTACAATGCAGTTACCTCCATTGTTTGAAGAAAATATTTTTAAACCGTTTTTATTTTTTTTTTGTAAAATAAAACTTTATGCTAATTTATAAAAAAAACTTAAAACTATTTTTATAATTTTGTATCAAAAATCATGTTTTTTACTTATTAGTAAGTAAGTAAAGTACATTTTTTTTCCTTGATCCAACAATTCTTACAAACGCCATGCACTTTAGTGCAACGAGGTACCAGGGCAGCATGTAAGTGCAGGAGTTGTAATGAATGCACACGATGTTTTTATTATCAGTAAATCTTTAAGATGTGTGCATATCGTATAAAATATGCGATATTCATTTTGTGTGTTAAGGTCATTCAATAACACGCCGTTCATTGCACTTTCGTTTTATTCTCGTTATCTGTACATTCAGATAACTTTAACAATGCAACGCGTATTCAATGAGGTTTTTCTGAGATAAATATTTAACATGACGTAAAGGCATTCTCAAGCGCATTATACAGATTTCAATATATTATTTAAAGTTTTTATTTAAAGAAAAAAAAACAAAAACTGGCCCTAGTATATTCATATATTTCGTACAAAATCGCAGATGCAATAAAACTTGCATGTGACATGGTTCATAGTTTTTTGTTCGCCTGATATATGTTGAAACTCCTTAATCGGCGTTTAAAAACAGTGTATACTACAACAACTTGTGTATGTATATATACGTGACTGCGTTAAACCTATATTTATTAACAACCTTTTATTTGATTATATGCAAACAGAATAATATTATATATTGAAAGAATTTGTAATGGTTTACACAAAAGTTTTTGAATGCTATTAAATTTGCGCAGGCGCACATGCATAAGACGTGACAACTATTATGTTCCAAAAAACTAAAGCCATAGTTTTGCACTACTTAGTCAAAATTGGAGAACCTTTAGACTAAAACCCTTATACAGACAAACATATAATTTTTACTTTTAAAGTTTGCTTAAAACCATGTTGTTGCATACTCTTACTAATGAAAATATTACTAAAATTGAGTAATACCGTGAACAAAATGATCTGCTTTTGTCAAAAGATTATGATTGTATAAAATCAGAAATCGATCAAATTGAATCAGATTTTGGTGACGTTTTTAATTTTTTTTTTGCAATAGAGTACACGTGTAAATCTCTAAAAGCACAGATTACGAAACGCGGTATGCAATCAACTGAAAGTGGATGCATGTAGCTCTCGCTTTTACCCGTTCGCCGCACACGGTTACGATTGCTTTCTAAGGCGAGGCGAGGCCGCGGTTCAAGTTTAGTGTTGCCAGCCGCGGAGCGTTGCACTTCTAACGCGTGGGGCAATGAACGGACGCAGCTGCCCGGGAAATAGACGACTATTTCAGAGCTCGGATGCCGCGCAGCACTTACCTACCTGTAACGTGAGACGAGTATAGTAAAATATCCCTTAAGAGATGGGACGCATTAAAAACTCGCTTTATGTCAATGTCGGGAACGGGTCTGATGGACATCACGTTCGATATTTTAGCCCGTTAAACACCTCAAGACAATTTATAGTGGATTGGTTCCCATCCATACATTTTGGGGTATCGCATTAAATAGAAACTTATTAGGCTCCCAGTCGAAAGTTACCTGTGTTTTATGCTTTCCTGGTATATAGCGTTGCATAATGTGTTTTTAGTTTACATTGAAACACATATTTTGCAATATAATTCCTGTGCCTTTTCGTAGAAAAAATTACATTAGATCACTTTTATTAATTTAATATATCACATGTATAAGCGGGAACGATTACGGAACGTCCCTTGCGTACGAGTACAAATGTAGAGCGGATGGGTCGGCTCATTTAATTGCATGAAGTTCACGGGGCCGTTGCACTCTGGATGCAATACGAAATGCGTCGGCGCATTCGCACGCGAAAGTGATTCTACACAACGTTTCCCTCGGGATTTGTTATTAAAAGGTCAATTGTTTTACACATAGATTTTATAGCTGTTTACTGTCCATGACACAATTAGATGGTAGAATAAAATGTCCACTAACATAATTAGTTGTAATGGCTACGTGTAATGTTAAATTAATATCTATGGAAAATTTTAAACAAAATTCGATAAGCTTTAATAGATCAATAAAAAGATATATAGAAGAATCTTCTTAAATGTAATACTACTACTACTTAAATGTAGTGAATAACAAAATTGAAATAAAAAATATAAAACATTCACACGTAATACCTACATTTTTACCTGAAAAAACAAAACAAAGGATTTTGCGGGTCAATCAAATTTTATATAAATGAAAATTAAGTCCACCATAACATATCAAACAAACAAACAAACAGCAGCCCACAAAATAAACAGCCGTACGATCGTTATAACTAAAACCTTTTTCTATCAAGAGCAAAATAAAAAAAAACAATTATTATGCAAGCTTCTGCGAACGCGGCGATATAAAAGCTGTTTTAACTCGAGCCGGTGGGAATGTTCGCGGAGTAATAAAAAAAATGCAGCATTAGAAGTATCTAAGCAAGTCGAGTGCAGTGGCCGAGCAGTGCCAGTGACCCGCAAGTGAACGCCGCGGCCCACCGTAGCACCCCGCTACGAGCCCGCTACGAAATATCGCATGATCTAGGCTACGAAATTAGATTCGAACTTTTTCAACTATGTTCTATATTTGTCTCACATAGAAGTACGAATGTCTTTTTTGTTTATCATCATTTTATAACAGTTCAATAGTGTTAAACAATAATTTATAAGGATTCAATAACAAATTGCGTAATTGAAATAATGTTTTTTTCAATTAGTATAATAAATTTGAGTGAAATTAAATGTTTTTATTGTTAGAGAGCTGCAGTTTAACCTTTCAAAAATGGTGCTAAATTGGTGATGAATGTAACTAATCTTTATTTTAAATTTAGTATATGATTTTGATAATGTAACCATCAAGTTTTAAAGTAATAATCGGTCTATAATTTAGCTCCTATTATATTAATAGAGACGGTCAATTTTCATTAAGTTGCGGATATACTGAAAATAGATAGGCTTCCATGTGAGTAACGCATCAATCGGTTTTCCCTGAAACTGCCTATTCATAGGAAAAACTATGACGTGTCATTGGATCAATACTCCTATTCCGGGAATTCCATTACCATCTTATGTATATTCACTATTCATATAGTGTTAACATCACATATTGTTGTATTAACCAATTAGCACAATCATCTCTATTGTAAACAAACCTATATTTTCACTGTACTACTAAAAGAAATTGTATCGTTATTTCGTTTTGAAACATTTATGTTATGGAAATTGTATTATAACAAAATAAATTATTAACTTTTTTAAATACAGTTCATTTGTAAAATGTAAAACATAATATGTATTTTACCTAAATTAAATAAAGACGTTAATTATTTACGTGTTCAATTCTGTTACATTGTACTAGGAAGTTATGAAAGTAAACATGTGTATGATATAATGAAGTTATTGTATAAATTCAGTATATCGCAAATTTTATATACATTCGTAACTAGATTGTTGAGCGCTCAGTAGACTCATGTAGTTAAAATCATGTGGCTTAAATTTGTATTTTCATATTACTTGTAGTGGACCCGGCCTTATTTTAGGATAAAAATATTTATATTAAATTCGTTCTAAAATTACCTATTCCGGTCAAAAATATTATTTCTACACATCTTTATGACTTAGAGTCTAATGATTCCCGAAGAACACGTTGGCAAGTGGACTTCATTATAGAAAAAGAAATGAAAAGTTGAAATATAGCTCATTAAATGTAGCTCGCTTTTCTTTAGACACCGAGTATTTCATTCACTTTCCTCTACGTTGCCGTCTGAACTAGCCGAGCATAAAATGATTAATACCTCATGCCTACAACGTAGAAATTTCCTTTCCATCATTAGTATATATTTAACTTAATTATGTAATGCAATAAAATTGAATTGCGACGTATTAAATATAACTATTTTTAAAAATAAGTTATTATAAGCACCATGCCTGTACTTATAAGAGTAATTGTGAAAACAGTTCAGTGTCTTCTCAAATGTAGCTAAAGATGCATTTTCACAATCCGGTGTCAATTCTTATTTAAAAACAATATTATATTATTATTGTCGCTCATATATTTTTCTTAGCCTTTTGTCAAATATTTGTAAATTAAGCTTATTACTTTCGCCATCTAAAGTAGTAAACTGTATATGATAGGTTGATCAGAGGACAGAAAAATTTGAAATTTTGCTGCGAGAGTTAAGGGTGCAACATTTCTGCAGCATGCTTTCCTAGCATGCCGATGCAGATCTGTATGCTTGGACAGCATACAGCATTCCGACCCGCAGCAGCGGCCGACGACCCGTCGCCGGCGGTTGACCCCAAGTGGACCCTTCGCGGGACGGCTCTCGCGAAACGCAAACGTTTAAAGGTCTAACCGCACACGCATGACCGTCTTTGATACCTCGCCGAACCATTCAAGCTATGGGTGGTGTGCTTATTTTAGAAACTAGCTTGATTTTTTAGGTGTATAAAGTTATTCATTCGAATTAAAAAGTATATTATGCATTAAACTGCATACAATATACATAATATTTAATTAAACTAAAATGCCAAGTTGTTTTTTGTTATAACGACGGGACGAACAGAATACATTGCATAAATTAGTGTGTTTTATTCGTATTTTGTTTGTATTTATACTAAATATCTGTTAAAAATACTATACATGCGCGATGCCCTTTATTACGCTATTGAGCGAAGCGTTTTTTCTCATCTTAAATCTAATCCGTATTTGTTAGAACGAAATTAAAAAAAATATTTATATCTAACGAAGGCATCAATGATGATTCGAGAATACGTACTAATGCAACTGAGAAATGTAATAGGGCCGCAGAACTTGCGGGAGTCGTTGGCCGCAACCAAGGCCCGCACGGTCAGGGACGCCATATCTAACTCGATTACAATTACAACACGATAAAACATAATAAATGCTTTATTCCGTATGTTAAGCAAAACAATTTTAATTATTTACATTAAAATATATCGTGCACAAGGAGATAAATATAGGAACGGAAAAATATATGCTGTGTGATCGTGAACTTTACAGTCATTCGCTAAGGATGAAAAAAACAAATCAGTACTTTATAAGAGAAACAGGATGTGCGTCTTGAAAAAATTTATTTCTAATCAGGTTTTCGATTGATTTAAAACGCAACATCTAATATGCAGAAGAAAATTAAGATTGTCATATTATTTATTAATGGTACCTTTCTGAAAACCGTATTGTGATAAAGTTATTATACTGGTATATTTTTGAAGTCAAATGAATACTGAAATAGTTATTTAGTATTAATTTCATACTACCGTCCGCCCACCCTTTGCAATTTAAGTTGCAGTTTTTAAAATAAGTGTGAGATTTTTAAACAGATAGAGAAACTGCAAACAAACTTTTTAAATGTATCTTTTTTGATTGACAAATATCGGTTGCAACTTTATAAATATTTAAAACAACTTTAATATTATTTTTATTTTTTTGATCTGTAGCAACAAAATTATGGTTTACACCAATAAAATGTACGTAAATAACTGTCTGTTAACTAACAATTTTTTTTATCTTCGTTGTATTTCATGTTCAATTAATAGTAGATCTACTTCTTACATGCTGCGCCTTTTTTCTTTGCTCTTTATTAAATCCATTCCGCAATAGGTTAAAAAGGTATACTATCAAAATCTGAAAGGATTTTATATTAAATTACACTTTATCGCATTGACATGAACATTCTTTAGGCGTGTGAATAACTAGCATTGAATGGTAAAAGAAAGAAATATTTTTCAAATGTTATTTCTATTAGTATTAAAATTTATTTAACAAACGATTATCAACGAAATAGCTGCAATAAAAAGAAATAATATTTAGTCAAGACTAGGGCAACATAACTCATATAAACACAAAAATAATCATCGCAATACCCAAAAGACAGGGGCACTTAGCGCGGAAGCATTCGTTCTCGTCTCTTTTCCGCCTCGTCAACAATGCGGGGGATATCTCAGACATGTCAGAAGTTGTTTCCCCATTCGCCTTCTTTGATACTCGGCAACCGCGACGAGCCTAAAGTTACTATAACAGACGCCATTGTAAATTGCAATCACACCCCCGGGTGTGGTGCATGTGTATGTATGTATGCCTGGTAGCACGTAGCGGAAACGAGGTGCGTCGGGCTTCTCCCGTCTGGCCCCACACCATGCTCCACCCTGTCTGCAAGACCCCCCTCGCCGCGTTTGCAACCGCCCCTCCCCCCCATTTCGCCCCCTTTGTAATTCACTCTCACTAACCCACTGCAGCACAGTCAATCATGCATATCGCACAGTCTATCTAATTCAAGGCGACGGCTACGTCGCTTGCAAATAAAAACTGCAGACGCTCTTTTTCATTCGCGTGCAGACATCAATGTTTATGATCGTTTTCTTATTAAAATTCCTCGTTGCAAAGTTCTAAATTGTGTTTTAAGATATGAAAATACCTAGCTTTATTTGGAACAACTTTATGTTACAATCAGTTATATATCAGTATATAAATTCATTGAGTACTGTTGCTACTAATTCAACTATTACTCATTTCACCGATATCCGGTAAATTATTTGCACACAGTACACGATATGTACTTTTTTCTTATAATTATGATGTACATAATATAAATGAAACCGGGTATTTCAAATAATTATATTATATGTATAAGAATAAGGCCGATTAACACATATACATATACCAAATTATTAATAAATAATGACCAGAAGTTTGGTAACTAATAGGTTCACAAATTCTAGTTTAGTTATAATATATACATATCATCACATTTATATATCGTAACCGTAATGATGTATAATATCGGTTCTCAGATATATTATATATATATATAATGGAACGTAACGATGTTGATAAACATACGTCTGGGTAAATGGCAATAAATTAAAATGTATGTATCAAGCAGTTCATGTAAATATAAAAAAAAATTAAATTTAAATTGAAAAAAAAAATGAAATACACGCCAACGCTTTAATGGTGGGCAGTTGTACTATCCGGCGAGCAGACGGGGTGGACTTTTGTCTCCGAATTGCAACAGTGCATGTCTGGCGTCTTTGGGGGTTTTGTTCACGTGTCACGGCGGGCTTCGGCTAAAAGCGTCGATGCATACTGTTTTTATAATGTCTGCAAGTCGGTGAAAGCGCGGGGTTTGGGGGAAAACGCACGCGACAGGAGCTGCGGGCGCGGAGGGGGCGTTGAGGGGATGAAATGCCCCCACGTCTAGACTGGGTCGGTAGTTTTCCGGGATTCATGCGGCTTTGGCTGCAGCGCAACCCGCTCATTGCAATATACACGTAGCTAGACGTATACGCGTGGAAACGTCTGAGGGCCCTTATCGTCCTCCTGGCATTAGACGCAGTTTTTTTTGTATTACTCTTTCTTTATGCATGCGCCTCTTAGCGTGCGCGCAATTGGCCGACGCGCGTGAATGGAGTGTTTCGGTGCTACGGGATGGTACGTGCAACGTATGTCTCTACGGGCCCTACGAGCTTTTTTTAATTATTCCTCGTCTTGTATCACTACTAAGAGGAGGCGAGTCTTCATGCAACCAGTGATGAATAAAATACATAATTTGCATGTTTTGGGCTCCTAAAACATGCTATAAATTGGCTTTACATTAAAATCAATTAATGAGAATAGAGAATAGATTCAATAAGCGTATTAAAAACCTAATCTACAGTACATAATGATATCGATAGCACTTGCTTGGAAATGTGTGAAATTATGCATAATTACGCGTTTAACGATTCCTTTTATGTGCCTCACATGAATAGATTGAATAGTTGATAAATGTTGAGATCATTTTAGAAGGGAAATTATAGCAAAAGAAATCCGGGTATGCCTACGCAGGGCGTTAACTTCTGTTTTTATACTTGTTATTGTTAGAATTTGCTTTAATTAGTAGAAATTTCCTAACGCTTATATTTTATGTATAGTAGGTCTATTTAAGTGCACAATACGAAGGCTTCATGCAACGTTTCTTTGAAATATCTAGTTTGCTGAAGCAACGGACACCATAATCGTTGTAATAGACCGGTCGAAGCTTCTTGTTTCAGCATAAACAATTCATTTTCAATTCACTTATAGGATCGTCCAGTGAACTAGTAACAATAGGTGATTTCCATGAAATAAGTCTTTGTTATGGTCAATGCATGGGTAGTCGATATTTTGCAATAGACAAAATAGGCATTATTACTTTAAAACGATTACTTGCAATTATAATTAATCAATAACTATTTGATTAATTGAGTTATTTAAACATTATTAATTAATTCTATTTACACAGACAGCTAATATGATTGCAATTAACAAAAATAAATTAATTTATTTCTGTACTGATACCTAAATTTAACTAAGGCATAATACAAGTTTTATTTTACACTCATTCGTCAATATCGATTTACATGACGACTCTTCACTGTAAATACTTTCCATATTGCAACTTCCTTAAAGCTAAAGGTCTAATAATAAGGACTATAAAGCTTTTTTAGCAATAACGATGAGTCACTGTTAAGGAAAGTCGTATTAGCCCATAAATAATGTATCAAAAAATATTTGATAGTGTATATTTATAGCTACTATTGTGACTCACTCGAATTGGGGAACCAATCAATGCTCTTAGCTGTCACTACTATTTGGATTAGACTATACTATAGTGCTGTCGGCTTACGCAACTTAGTGTTAAACTCGGACGCAGACTCGAAATAGTACGGATAATTGCGTTTCATAACAGCCGGCTGAAGGGTCGCGGTTGGTATATTTAGGTATGTGAGGGGAAGTTGATGGGGGGGGGAGGTGCACGCGGAAACGTAGGGCGGGCGGAGGGCGATGACCGTGAACGTGGGGCGGCATCGATCCACCGTCCATACCCTCGCGCAACGGGAAAGTGTACGCCGCACTACGATGGGCTATGCGGCCAACGTCACTATGCATTTCAACGTTAGCTGAAGTCGCGTATCGTAAGACTCCAAAGATAAAAAAGCTCGAAGTATGTACATGCTTTCGTAACACGAGCTAAAGTTACTAGTCAACTTTGATGGTCGGTTGCGTGAAAATCTATTCAGCGATATAAATTCAATGGGTTGAAATTTACACGGCACTCGCGTGAAATTTCATTAACCGATATAGAAAGCTTTGGTCGCAAATTGCGCTAAGTTGCAAAGATAAAATAAATACGATATACGACAATACATATAAATTATTTTTCATGTATATTGATAATGGGAGAAATGTCATACTTATGAGAGACTAAAAGTTTTATAAATAAAGCAAAGAAAAAAAAATCCAAAGCACATCACCCTGCAATCACTTATTCAACTCTGCAATGGGATTGAAGTGTCGGTAATATAAATTTCATATAAAAGCGTATCAAAATTAATCAATACTATATATTTCGCATAGTATTCACTAGAAAATCGCACATAAAATGCCAAAATTCCGATCTTCTCAAAGGTATTGAATCTTTTTGTTTGGGTAAGATCAAGAATTCGCTCGCAGTAGACGCCGTGGCGTATTCCACTGAACTCGAACCCTCTTTATGTCCCTTTTCTCTAATAACGGAATTAAAGTTAGTAGGGTGGCAGACACGAGGGGTGATCCTGCGAATGCGTGTCGAATATTATCCTGCGCAATCGGTATTTGTGTTACACTTCGCGTCTTCGCTACGACAAAAACGGAAGTTGTTGTTGGAGTTATACAAAAGTTATAATACTGTAGTAATGTAAAAATAGTACTTTATAATATTTTTCTCTACAACTATTTAAAAAAAAAAGTAATAACTTTAATGTACCCTTAATATAAGAGATATAATATAACAGGAAAGTATAAATATTTATTTAGCACTATCACGGTTATAATAAGTAAATGAATAATGTTAAGCTAAATAGCGATTATCCAAGCTAAAATTATTTTATCAAATATGAGCCGTGCGAAATATCAATTAGAAGAGACTTTGCTCAGCAATGGGACAACAAAGTTGAGAAAAAAACCAGACGAAGAAAATTCACAACGTACACTGTTGAAATGGAATCGTTACATTCGTATTCGGTGCGTTCAGTGTAGGTAGACAAGTGCAAGGGGTGGTGGGTGGCAGGGGGTTGCGGGTGGTAGCGGGTGTTGGCGGGTGGTGGCAGGGGCGGTTGAATGTCGGGCAAGGGCGGCGTGAGTCACGGCCGCCTAATCGATACTGCACCCCGACGTTTCGGCCTGCAACTCCTTCCGAAGCCACCTCGAATGTCGTTCGAAGGTTAACTGTTGTACTATTGTGCAATGCACACACCCATCTTACTGGTATATTTAAGCAATTGTGGCGTTATATTATGTAGAGTACGATAATTACCTTATTATCTTGCAATGTAACTTTGTTAATCTATCGAAAAGAGAAAACCTGGAAAAATACGTACGTCCGTGTATTTTTATTAATGTTTTCTGGTATCTTCGAGCATTGAGCATTGAGCGTTTTTTCAGGCAGAAGTTGTATTGTTATGTATAATAATAAGCGTAAATTTAAAGCGTTGATTCATGGACGCCAGTTTAAATACTGATTTAATTACAATCAATGTAAGTATTGTTTTTAAGTAGGTTTTTTTGGAAATTGGTCTTCAATATTTTTAATTGTTAATTTTAATAGTAATAATATTATAGACGATTTTCTTAAAAACATATTTAAATTAAATTGTTAGATATATAAGCGAGACATATTTTTCAAACTAAAAATTCGGTATGGTTCACGATTCGGCATTTCAAAACTTGTATACTTTTTTCCAATCCATCCATATTTACCAGAATAAGAACCAAGAGGGTAAACTGCATTCGGTGGATTAGATAATAATAAATTTGAGGTCACCGATTTCCCGTAATTGCTGTCAAAGATGGTCTAAACTACCGGGCCGACTTTTTACATGCCCATACGACGCATGGACTATTTCACTTTCTGACAATTAGGTGATCAGCCTATATTGTCCTAATCAACCAAAAAACAACGATAACATAAAGTCGTTTCCTCGAGTGATTCTTACCCACGACCTTTAGTTTGCAAAGCAAGGTCCAATATTTACCGCTAGGCCAAGGAGGCGGTTAAATTATAAAATAAATGAAGGTCGTAAGTACTTTTATTTATGAAAAACACATGCTCTTGCTGAGACAAATAATTTAAACTGCATATTCGACTTTTCGAATAGCCCCTTTATTAAATATATTTGTAATAATCATCATACAGTTTGCAATAGACAATTTATTAGCAATTTTATCCGATAGTTAAATGCACTTTATTATCGTTTATTCAATGTTTTTATTTTCTAATATTCAGACAGTTTGGTGCGTCATTTGAAAATTGTCAGCCAACATTCAGGTTAATCGTATACAATGTCTAGACACAAGGGAGGGTAAACATAAACAGACCTAACCTTTGTTTGCAACAATAATTTACGTCGCGAAATATCAGTTTTACGTATTTAACTTCAATTTTACGTATTTAAATTTAATAACTGTATTAAAACATTCTTATAATATATCATTCTTATAACTTATCGTCATCTTATTTCCAAGGACGACTGTTTCTAACTTTCACGTGTTTATTCTTAGTTTATTACTATATTACATATTATTACTTAGTTTTTCTAATAGGCGTTCCGGTAGATTTAATTCTGAATCACATTTTTTTTTAAATAAACAAAAATTCAAAATTCAAACCTTTCAAATACTAAACGTAAAGTTGCGGTAAACTTGGACAAACAGTTATTTTCGATTAAAAGAGTAAATGGATAGATAAAATGTCTTCTTTTGAATTGAGAAAAAGGTTTTCTGATCGTAAGTGATACGCCCTGTCCATTAGATCTGCAGCGTAATAATGCAAGTTCACAAAGTAATTACACTGGATACGGTGTCTTTAATATTTTTGATAATAATTTCATACTAGTTCACCCTAAACTCTTGAAAAAGTAGATACTACCTTTAATCCACCTTTCTAAGGGGAAAGCAAGAACTACAACCAAGTAAATGTGGTCATTACATTCTTCTTGGTGTGATAAAATCGGAAAATAATATGTCGCGCGTCGATCCATAAAAAGGTGATAGGTCTCCTTTTATCAAAGTGACCGTAGTACCTACGCGTTGTCTATTTCTGTCGCAAATTAGTAGCTTGTAAACGGCGTAATTACTGGGTGTAAATGTGACGTAACATCCCTTTTCTCAGGGCGGTGAGCAGATTTGTGTCGTCTTACGCTGCGTTTTTTATTAGCATGGCGTAGCTTATTATCAAGTAAACGTCCAGGTTGTTTAAAACAGACGATCTATAACCAAAACAATCAATTATCATATTTTTCAATAATATGATAATTTTATACTCCCAATTGTTTGTTTATTTATTGCAAAAGATGACAAAAAAAAGTCCTGCTGAGTTTCTTTTGCTGGTTCTTCTTAGGTCAGAGGTGTCCTTTTCCGAACCGGTGATAGATTTTTGACAATCAGTAAGTGAGTGTATCGCTCCTATGTTGAATGAAGATATTTGAATTTGCATATATTTCGTATTGACTGTATTCTTATTTCGAAATATTCGTTAAGCGTTTAACCACACAATCATCATCATCAATACATATTATAAAAAAAGTCCCCGGCCGTGACTGTATGTCTGTCTGTTCGCGATAAACTCAAATACTACAGCATAGATTGTCACGCGGATTTCGCAAATCGATAGGATGATGCCTCTGGAAAGTTTAAGTATAGTTTCTCTGTACATTTGAGTTTAATATTTGTCAGAGATGTCGGAAATAAATTAAGCCGATTGAGAGCTTGCAACGAAAACGCTGCCTAAACCAAATGAGAAATGACAAAACTATGTAAGGTGAAAATATTATTCTTTTCTAGATCTATAAAAAAGTCCGCAATAGTATATCTAATGGCTGGTTCGATTTTAACGGAGACTATCTTAAAAAGATAGCTAACTAAATAGACAATTTTTTAAAAATAAAGTTTTATTTACATGTGGACGAAATCGCGAGCAACAACTAGTTTTATTAATAAAGGCTAGCGTCAAATTGTCCAGCATAATGTCATACTGTTTCCGCCAATAGTGTTTAGATTTAAACATAGTTTATAAATATTCCGGGCTTTTTTGCTTTTATTTTTTAATGGCCGTTTTCTAAATAACTGATAATCTGAACTAATCCATATCAGTATTTGATACAAAACAGTTATTAGTTTTGCCTTAACATTTATAAAGTTTCTATAAACTTTATAATAACACTTTACCAACTACTAAGTTATAACTTAGGCGGCGATTAATGTTTGTAAATAAGCTATGTACCAACATTTAGATAACATTAAGCGATTACTTTTGTAAGTAACTCAATAGACACGTTTTTGTTAAAAACTGAAAACCATTGTACTATACCAAAAAGAGCTAACACATAAACAAATTAACAAGTAACGTACTCTGAAAGGGGTTAATTGTTCATACAGAAATCTATTTATGTGCCTTAGGTGATATAATAAACGAGTTCTCGGTGTATTATAATTATGTAATTATTTAATATTGCATTGGTTATATAAAGCTAGTTTTATTCTGCCTGCTCCAAATTCCCCATATATTAATTGGAATTATTTTAAACACCTCAAAGATTGTTTATCTCACATCACCATCTCTTCAGGTTGGTTATTCATGCTTGGATAATGTCATGTCTTAGAAGTTAACACCTTACGTAGACTTCAGGGTGGAAAATTATGTTATGGCATTTAATTTAATGCCGAGCGGAGTATTACAATATCACATTGTCTTTTGGCGTCTCTTTATGTTCTCAACATTATCGACATGAGTTCTAAGAATTTAAAGAAGTGATTAACGGCTTGGTTGAATAATAATTATATTAAGGTTATTCTTTTGCTTATAAATTATCACAACATAGTATAAAATAAAGTCGCTTTCTCTGTCCTCATATATCCCTGTATGTATGCCTGTCCTTACATGTATGCTTAAATCTATCAAAGTACGCAACGGATTTTGATGCGATTTTTTTAATAGATAGAGTGAATAAAGAGGAAGGGTTATATGTATACCACATGCTTAATATTGTCGGTATATTTTCTATCAGCATAGCTCCCGTACAAAGCAGGGGCGGGTCACTAGTATTGAATATTTTGTTGCTAAATAATAGATAAATTAATTTTAATAAAATAAAAAACTAGTTAAAGTCACAGTTTTTTTTAAGTTTTAAAATATATGTATCATTCAGTCTAATTCGGGATTTTATTGGTATATAGTTGTAATTTACGGTTAAAAATTTATATATACAAAAAACATCAGGCAACATTTTTATTCTCATAATCAGAAGCGATAAAGGCTAGGATATCTGGAACTTTAAAAGATGCTTTCACATTGAAAATCTTTGTGCGCACTGACGTTGTGTCTATTTCGGGAACTGTTTAATACCGCTGCAATTTAAGCATTATTTCGCTTATCTACAGACTGTATTTCAAAGAAAGAATTTACAGATTCAACTATAAAATGCAACAAATAATATAATTAGCGTATTGTATGACAAAAATATACTACGAAATAATTTAAAAATATTTTTATAAAAATTTAAGAATTCAAAAAAATAATAACATAAAACACGTTATGTTCTTCTTGAATACTACATAACGAAGCTAGTAAGTTGAAGTGCGCATTTTGCTAATATTAAAATATTTTGCACTTAAGAACTGCCTTCAATAATCATAGCATAATGATATAATATATGTAGTCATCCTATAAATATGGTTCATCCGATAATAAAAGGATAAGAAAAACTAAACTTCTGATTTAAACAAAATCACCTGATTTATGTGTCACAATAGAATAAATCAATAGTTTCATCTATACAAATAAACTAAAATTGGGGTGACTGTTTTTAAAATCAAAATAACCGTTTTGAAATTATTATCCAGATGGTACATAAAACAACATTTTTATTTTTTGTTAGGCTACTTCAAAAAAATGTCATATGTATATTACTACTTTTTTTATATATACCACACGGATGTAGCCGTAGGCAACAGCTAGTTTAATAATAAAGTACAAATCAGAACTGAAACCCTTTCATTATTTTATCAATATTAATTCAAGTTTTTGTAACAATCCCTAGTACCGTGTACTAAGGATTGTTACAAAAAACTATAAAATACATATTAAATAACCAAAAAAAAAAAAACATATAAAATATTATGTCGTAACAAATGAGTAAAGTTTACGTTATCATTCATAAATATTAACACAGTACATATTCGTCCAAGGAGGAATACTCCTTAGAAATTTAACTCGTGTTAAATATATGGATCGTAAAACGTCAAGAAAATATGTACATCTGAATAGTGTTGTTTCTATAATTCGCCCACCTAGAGAGGTATTACGTTTGCGTGTGTTTAGTGGCATTGAGTACTAATAATAATAGGTGAACTTGACATTGAGAGTAGAGGCTCGTCAACGTAACAAGACGCGCCATCTCTACCGCACTATAACAAATCGTTCGGGCAGGAACGAGATGGATAATATATCTTTCTGTGTACGCGACTGTTTGTAGGTCAGTCGTGTATTTGTTCCGGACGATAGTCAGAAAGTCGACTGGAGGTTACAGTACGTCGTCATTTATTACCTCGAGTCATCTTAATTTAGGGAAGTCAGTGCGAAGGACGTTTATTGAGAATTCAAATGCACAATCTATTCAACAAAATAAAAAGTGGCATTAGCATGTAATTTGCAATAAATTAATTATCATATTCAGTTATACCTATAAAAATATGAGTTTCGTTTAATTTATTGTTATTGTGATTATTATTCTCATGCTTGTTCACATAGGTACTATATAGATATAGATAATCGCAGTAGATATTTCAAATCAATAAGCTCTAAAGTAGTTGTCTTATCTTACTAATTATTTGTAAAATTTGAGAACTTTTTATAAAATCGGCAATAAATGTTTAAGTTATGTTGTAGTCTTTAATTTCAAATCCGTCGATACGTTTTTTTTTCAATAAACAATTCACTTATTTCTTCTCTTTGTATATACTATATTTTTTCACTTTAACAATAACTTTACATTGCACCATTACTTTGTAACATTAATTACACAAAAATACAAATTCTTATTAACTAACTAATTTAAGCGTTTTGTAAAGACAATCATTTTACCGCTATTATATGCGTATTTATGTTTCTAATCATATTCAATAAATTACTATATACATATTCAAAGTAAAATTAACTTGCCAACAATATTCCAAATTATGAGTTTATTCCACCTAACATAATAATTCTAAATTGGCCTGAATAACGTAACAGCGATATCTAGCAGCATTTTTGTGCATTTCCTTGCAACGTGCCTGCGCTAAAGCCTGCGCAGTTTCGGAAAACTCCACTAGATGGCACAAGTAGTCCAATTGTAACTTGAAGGCAATCAGCTTTACTTGCAAGATGGAGCCACTATAGCCAAACGGGCTTTGGTTACGTAAAAATATAGTTTGCCATTCGTCAATATATAATTAGAAAGAAGATTTAATGTAAGTAGTTTTAAAAAGCGTTAATATTTTGGACAATTTGTTATAAAAGTAATACTATTATTTTTATACAAGTGATAGATAGTAAATATATAAAACAGTCGCTGTTAAGTTTTTATTTAACGGCTGTTATGAATAATAACCAATAAATTCACAACACATTACCGAAAATTAAATAACCCGTTTGGCCCTAGCGAAACAGACAGTAGCAACGTTGCAATGATGAGGTAAAACAAGTTAAAATTAATAAAACAGCATTTTATACGGATCATTTAAACAGATGTGTACTAACTAGGGCAAGACATCGTACATAATTATGTTTCTTTACGTTAATCAACCATTACGCAGGTAAATTGACGAGTTCGAAGCTCCGCCTTATAGTTGCAGCGAGGTGACTGTGACGCACGCAATGCACGCCAAGCGCGGTCATCGCTCCCTTTACAGAAAAAAATACGTTCTTGACTCAGTTTGTTTATTGCATACTTACCCACGCTTACGTCAGTCAGTATTTATGTTGCTGTGTGTAACATTTTAACTGTACCGTTGATTTTTTTAAATTTAATAAAGTAACATTTGGTTTATATTTATTTTATATAAGGGCGAAAAGTAGAAATATAAAAGTTAAATATACCTATTGGCTCATCAAATTTGGGATTAAAAATCGAAAGTTATTGTTTCAGCTACTCAACAACAGATGGCGCTGCAAGAACATTAAAGTATTTGTTGAAATATTTAAATTATGCCAAATTATATCAATAAATTACATATTGTTACCAATTCTGAAATAATCTTTTTTTAACATAATTTTTTGTAATTGACATATAATCACCTAAAACATATTTTTTTTATAAAAGAAAATTATATAACTTTTTTAATTTGTAGATCCAAGCGTTTCAAAGAACGATTAAATTTTTAAATTACCAACGTCCATTTAGAAGCGTTCGTCTACCATAAATATATTAATTGCACACCATTGTATTGAAACGTGCATTAACAATCGGAGAATTGCGCGGGAAACAAAGAACAATCACAAAATCAAAACGGCGGCATTCGATAGCGTTTCGCCAAGTGAAATAGGCGCAGTAGTAATCCGTGGGACCTTCAAGCGTAATATCGATGTGATAGCAATGCAATAAAATAAAACAGTTCGCCGGAGAAGGGCGGGCGATATCGTAACTGTAGTTAACGATACGGAGTCGAGGCAACCTTGCAGAGTTTGTTGCTCCGGCCGCGGGGGGACGCGGCGGCGGGGGAGGCGGGGGGCTCGCTAACCTCCGCCGCGCTCCTCCAACGCGCGGCATATTTCACCTCGCTGAAAATCATGCCGTCGGCCGATCTTATCAAACGACTCCGTGCAAACATCTCGGTCGTCTTTATCGAGTGACGGATTCTTTCTTATTTTTGTACTAGGCGAAATTCCTATGACGAGCACAAACTGATTTTATCCATTCAAAAATAGATAGAATAGATATGACTTAGAATCGTACACGTAATGATCAAATTATACTATAGCATATAGTAGCTGTACCTTCATCAAGAATTACAACACCTGCTGTTAATTAATATGATTGAATAATTGAATAATTTGAATGATAAAAATGACTTGTGACTATTTTTATATATTTTCGACAGAAACAAACTTGACATTTTGATCGAACACAGGCGTTGATGCACCTCGAAAAGCGATGGCCGCGTGTGTTGTTTTATGTAAATTCAAGATAAACGCTCGTATCGCTCCGCCTGTATAACGATAACTACAATAATCGAGCATCGGACGTTCTTGATGAGGTTTATTGTGCCGATTGGAGGTTGTTTACTCTGTGCATCGCGCTAACTGACGCTTTGTACCCTACCTCATGCTGTTATACAATAATACTGAGCTTATGTAACGGTTCTGCTAGCCTGGTATCACTTAAACGATTCGAAGTAGACGTCATACGATGTTTAGTTGTCTTTATTCTGTTATTTTCCTTTTTAGAATATATTTTCTATATAGTGGCATCGTATTATAGAATGTTTGAAATATGTTGAAAAAACTATAATATTTTTATTAGTGAAACAGCGTAAGACTTACCAGTTTTTTAAATAATTATAGCTTTAAAATACCATAAACTAATACCTAAAGAGTTAGATAATTCTATAACTAATTATGAAACTCGAAAGAACTAAAGAAAAAGGAACTTATATATGAGTAAATGTCATAGATTTCGCCTCTATTTTCCGGGTAATACAAACACGTACAGCAACAATTTACTGTTTACCATAAAAAAGCGAGCCATACCGAGATTAACGACTTGGCAAAGTTGTTCCACAAAATTTCCAACGCTCAGCGAAACAATGTAACGCGCCCGTCGTTACTTTGTTTACGCATCCGACTACGATGCGACCTATATACAAATACAATGGTGTTGTTCACGCCCAGTCGCCTCTCGTTTTATACTTATAACGTGAGAGGTGAAAATTTCTCTCATTGTTTTTTTTATATAGGTACTTTAGGATTTTAACCGTTTCCATTTTTGGACACAAAAAAACTTTCGACTTTATTTAATTGCACAGTATCATAAAATCAACGTAACGACAGCTATGTTAAGTGATAAGCTATGCTTCGAAAACAATAGATTCAGAAGACGTATTTTTATTTTATTAAACAAATAGCAGCTAGCTAATGTTAATTCGCACATATGTATTGTGCGAATAAACACATTTGAACCTTTGATGCAATGCCCGCTTATGCTTACAGCGACAGTATGGTCGCCACACGAGGGCGATAATTGCGAAGGTCGCGCCGCAGCTGGATCCAGTCGTCACATCCAACTCCTCGGTTCCATACAAATACATTCGTGACGATATACAGGTCGCTAGATCAGGCCGAATTCAACCTAAAAACTACTAGGCTACGGTGCGTTTCGGCTCGTCGGCCGCCGCGGTCGGTGGCCTTACCTCGTTTGAGTTCATGCACCCGCGCGAAACTGGGCCACGTACCTCGTGCCCCCTCTCCCCGCTCACCTCTCCCCTCGAACGCCCGTCCCGTTACCTACCACCAGCTATTCATCGAAACGCTACTATTACCCGTTTTATAAATATAACAAAGCGTCATCGCGCACACTGAAAACAATTAAGGCAAGTTCGAGAATTAATTTTTATACATGATATTAATGAAATGAACACCGATGCATTTACTTAGATGGGCGTTTGTTGTCATTCCCAATAACAATTGTTGGATTTTCTGATTTGAATAACACAGAACGCGTACACACTTGATTGTGACTGTATTTCGCTCACGTGTACGTTGGGGAAGGAGCGGGCACGCGATCCGTTGCGCAAGAGCAACGCGAGAAAGTGCGAGTAAAAGTTGACGCAAGCCGCGTCACAGCTCCGCGTCACGAGCACGGCGCGGTGTGTTCGTGCCATTAGAATCGAACCTGTTACACAAGATGTTCAGTGCTCGACTGGCACGCCATCTATAGCACTGGGGCGCACCTGAATGGCCTTAGCGGATCGGCAATGTTCCAAATCGGTTGTTTACAGTTCGGCTATGTGTGGCAATATCTCGTGCTTGGGAAAACAACGCGAGATTAATCCTTATCCATCAACTGATAAACGCCAGCCCTGGCCACGCGCGTTACGGAAACGAAGGCCGACCGCCTTTTACATAAGAGAAAATAAAGTCTCGATGATTTGAAATTGCTTCGCGGTCTTGCATCCGCTGGCTTTTGCCTCGGTGTCTCGATAACCTTCGGAAGACACGATTTGCGAAACCGTTCTATAATGTGCTAACTACTTCGTATTAAACAATGGCTGTGTACAGCGACACTGGACAAGTGATAAGAATATTCACAAAATCAAAGAAGTCAAAGTTAAATAACAGAAATGTGAACTTAAAAATAATAAAAAGTAACGATAAGCGCTTGTTGATATTCTTTTTTTCTTTAAATGTCAATAAGTATTTAACATAAATCCACTTTTACCATTTGTACTTGACAACAAACAAGGAAGCTTTTGTTGAGGAAATACAAAAATACACAGGCGTGCGGTTTACATAAAATTAAATGGTGTTTTTTTTTATCTTAAACGGGGTCGTTAACATTACTTGTTCCGAAAGTAATTCTAGAGTTAAGTTCCTAAGTGGTGGGTCATGGGAGGGGGGCCACGGTGAACGGAGGGGGGAGGAGCAGCTCTGTGGCGACAGAAATAGGGCGCTGAGGACGGAGCAAGGCTGCCCCGCTTACCGTTCGTCGACCCGCGCCCGTGCTACGGCGTAGCGTGTGTGCGTAGCCGCCCGCTACGGAGCTACTACGCCGTCACATGCAACGGCCCGCGGTGAACGACTTGCATTTGCGGCGCGCGTAATTCGTTACGTTTCATTATCATAGCATATTCTCAAGAAATTGATAAAAATAAACCAGAATTTATATAGAAGCCGCAAATTAATTTTAAAGTTTTGTAAATCAGTTGTAAAAAGGTGTAAAATGAGCTAACTTCGAAGCGCCATCTGCCGTAGAGTAGTTACAAGCCAGCGGCGCTCGGCTGCACCGTCCCCCCCTCCGTCCTGCCGCGATAAGGGCACGAGTTCGTTGCCCCGATAGAGGCTGACCTCAAAAACGAGGACACTGCAAAATTAGGACGATGACAACGTAACGTCTCGAACGCCCCACCGGCTCAACAAGTTTTCGACTTTACACTGAATACATAAGATCGAAATTCCCGTGACGTCAGCGCTTGAACTACATATATTTGATCAATTAGGCAAATACGCTGACTCCGAGCGAGTGAGCTAGGCTGAAGTGTTTCACTTTACGATAATAATAGGTTTCAGTTTATTCTAGGAATACGTACGTTACTCGCGACTGGGACATCTCATGGATGGAAGGAATTAACAAAGTGGATTCTCATTTAATTCGCCATCCGTGAGGCTGGCTTCGCTTTCTTTCAGAGCGTAATAACTTTCACTGCAAGTCGCGCTCAACTTGCAGAATATCAGTCTAATTTAAATCAAACAGATTATATATTCTATTTTTTTCATATAACCGTAATATTTTTTAAGTTACGTAAAATTTTTATGCTTAGCACTCATTTGTATTTTTATTGATTTTGTATTATTTGCATAAATATGCCGCATAAGCATCATAACTATTGTTTTTTTTTTCTAGATCGTAAGTTAATATTAATAATCGTAAAAGCTATTATTAAAAGAGTAATTTTAATTCCAAGAATAATCAATTATTTATGAAACTTATTTTTGGTTTCAAACACTTATATTAAATAATTTCAAAATATTTTCCTTATAACCGCCTATTTTTCTATCCCAAAACTATTTTGTATTTCCACTAACCGAATTATTTATTAAATCAATTCATTAAATTTTATTTTATTTGCTTTGCAGGTATGTAAACGCAAACGGCAGTTGCAAGTATCGGTGAATATTTTATATTTTATAACCTGCTCTAGGTAACAACCTAATACCAAGAAATGAAACAGGAATATTATACTAAAAGAACACAATTTCGGCCCTCAAAAGAACAATCGAGAATCATTCTGATCTAAAGTAACTAATATTTGTACATCTGTGTACAATTTTTCATTCGTTACACTTTTAAAGTAAGGCTCGCTTGAAAATTGTTTTGTTCGCGTTAACGAATGCAGTGGAAAGCGTGTAGGATGCGCCCGGAGCGTTGGCTAAATATAAAGCGGTCGACGAACTGAAATTGGGTCGCTCCCCACAACCCTCAGCCACCGCGTATTAAAGCCAATAACCTATTTATAGGAGCGGTGATTATTTTGAGAATGATCTTTCAATTTCTAGAACTTACTCGCTAGATGTACCTAACATCTGACAGAGAGAATACTATTCGAAGCTATTGAGGATAATACAGTTAAAAGCATGAGGCTTTTTGAGATGAATAATAATTTGAATTTTGTTTTCATAATAAATTTTCATTTACTAACTTTGTCGAGTATATTAAGCTTAAAAAACTATTATCATGAATGGACACACTCAAATTAAAGCATTTGTAAATTAGCACGCAGTGACTACTCATTGTTACCCGATAACACATACAAGGAAATAATCTATCAATCGAACGCAAACCGATCGCCGTTTTCGCGGCAACGGCTATCTTAAAAAACGGTTACAAGATAAAGGCAAGGTGGCGACCCGATTGTGGAAATTCGGGGAATTGGGTCATAGCATCCGTCAGAGCGTCAAGAGTCGGGAGACGTCGCGGAAGGGGATTGCGACACGCGCTCTCTCGTGTTCTCATTTCAAAATTGATACGTTTATAGAAGGCTGGTGTTGTCATACGCGTAGGTTGTTTTCCCGTGTGCTGTGGCGCGGGGTGTGGGTCGGGGGGCGCCGCTGTCGCAAGCCGGGTGCACGGCCGGCCGTCGGCACCGCGCCGACCCTGACTGACTTATCTCGAGAACGTGAGCGCGAATTCGCATTCTAATGGCGCGGCGGATTGGCGCGATCGCATGCACCGGCCGCGGTTCGCTCCTCAACTTTGACACGGCAACACCGCCTCGACGGTTCCACGTACCGAATGATATATTGATGGTTGAAAATTGATCGGCTCTGATTGAGATATGACCACCGAAAGTTTGTAAGACTTGTTTGTCTATAACGTTAGTCAGCTATTAAAATATTATCTGTTTTAATACAAAATGATTCATGAAATGAACGGCTCGTTTATGACTCAACGTGAACATAGGACACAAAGTAAACACATGAATAATGCTACTGCTAGAAAATTGTTAATAAATTCGTACGCTTTATTTTTTTGGATAGATGTAATCAAAATAAATTACACAGCAAACTCAATGAAGTTGAAAGCTGAATGTGTTTTCAGTCAAACGAATAAGTTTACGGCACTCGTAAACGCGGATAGCTTTTCGCCCAGGAGCGACGAATAAACTGTTGCGTACTCAAGTAAATAGGTCGCAGCGTCTCTAACACGCTAAACGATTCCACCCGTCTCCGCTGACCCCGATTGCTCTGTCACAGGATTTCCAAAGTGTGACGAGGAAAATCATTATTGCGATGACAGTAAATGCTAAATAAGAAATAGCCGCTGCGAATTGTTTTAGCTCAATCGTCGAAAGTGTATGTAGGATACAAAGAAATAAATTAGCGAATGTTATTAGATTGTCATGAATGTATATTTGCAGTGTTTATAGTGTAAACGGAACGTTCAAATGAACCTTGAGCCGCGTACGGTCTCTCGCGAACGCCATTGGGAGCGTGCATTGAACAATTCGCGCATTGGAACGTATCGCGGCTCATAAATAATCTGTAGGCTCATTCACCTTGGTGCAATAATTTACAGACACCCTGTAGGTATTGGCGTGCAGTAAGAGGCTAGGCTGGATCTCGCGGTGGTAGGGAGCGGCCGCGGCCGAGTCGGACTTTGTAATACATTCGGCCTAGTGAGCGTTCGTTGCCCCGCAGCGCTCGAGGCCGTCGCGCCGAGCCGCGGCCCGAACGCGCTCGGCCGCCCGAGCGCGCCGCACGATCCCTTTTGGCGCGCTTTTTTAATCTGTACACTCGTATCGAATCTGTCAAACTCATTTAATTATTGATAACTTATACCTTGGCTAAATAAGATATGGAATGTTCGTTAACAATGTTTAACGTCAAACTAAATCGACGCCAAAATTTCATGCCCTATCATTGGTTAAGCATGGCGTCGGTCCACCAATAACAACGCGTTCGAATCTGACGCCGTTAGCATTTAACATTAGTCTTTGTTTACGTAAATTACAACTCTTATTTTACTTTTTATTAGATGATACATATACTTTTTTTTTTAAATTTATATCAAAACATTGCATGTTTGGTTTAGACACCAAAGCTATATTGGTGAAAATCTTTGCCACCATTAGATAGACATTATCCACATGTATTTAAAAAAAAACGAACTTTCTATATATATAATAAAAAATAGTTTGCAACTTGATATATAAACAAATCGACAAAGAAATCAAATGTTATGTTTATTAAGGTACATTACCGAAATCATCAAAGGCTTAATTTTAAAAGACATAGACAAACATTATTGAATATTTATATTCTGTTTACACTAACCGATATATGTTATGCGTTTTGCCGAAGGTTTACAGCCAAAATCAATTAAACTCATAAAATTGAAAGGAAACAGTTTATGATTCATAAAACTAATCCCGTACACAACACCCAAAAAATGTTTTTTTTTTATCTCAAACAAGGCAAATTAATAAAAAATATAACTTAGTTTTTGCTAATCCTACTTTATTGCGATCATTATTCAACCTCACTTATAACAGACACGGCCGAAGACATTGAAAATAATGTGCGAGTTTATAACCACATGTTTACATTCATTTTAGTCTCATTGACATTAAAACCATTAAACTTTCATCGAATATTTTCGCATCGCAAGGCTATTTCGATAAACAAATTCGCAAAGACCATGATAATGTAAATTGCTCTTGCTACGAACATTGTACAGCTGCGCGTAAAAAGATTTCAAACATCTGGTTTAATTGTCTTTAATTACACAACACATTTCCGAAATATAAAAAGACTAAAGTTATTACAGATGATCATATACTTAAAAGGCATTCGATAGTACGGTTAGTTGTCTACATTATTTTAACGTACTATCCGAGAGTGTAAATTTTCCATTCGCACATAACGTGAGCATAACAAACCCGACTTCGGATAAAAGCAAAAGTGAAAGGTTGCGCAACCGGCGGCCGAGAGAGCGCCGACGAGCTTAACCCAGTGCGAATACCGATAGCCCATTAGTATGGAGGCGGCGCGGTACTTTCTCCGCGGTTACGCAAGCCAACTCTCTAGTCGTCACACGGAGCCTTCGCAACACGGCGACGAGTCATCGCGTAAGAGATCCTCGGGCATGATGGCCGCAAGAAATGAAAGTGTTTCTGTCAGCACTGGGTCAGCGGAGTAGGCCGCTGGGGTTCGACGCCCGCGCAACCTCGGCTGGTGAAAGTTACCCTCCCAAAACCTCCTCACGCGCCTCCCCTCCTCCCCCCTCCTCCTCCTTTACGCCTCCTCCTCATGACGGCAGGGACCTGCGCACGCGCATGTTTTTTTTGCAACACGACCATGGGGCCTATTACGATAGCGCACATCTGCGAATTCGTATACACGCCCTCGCCCGTCAATCATTCCGCACCGCGGTGAATTGTAATACGCGAATTCGGCTTTGTTCGGCCGTTACGTTCGTTTTGCGACTCTTAAGCGACATGTTTTATGTACTCATTATAATTAATAAGACGTCTTATCACTATATACAAATTGTTAATTTTGAATCCGATCGAAATTCCTTTCAAAATATGTACCACAAACAGTAACGAACTGTACTATTGTGAAATTTTTGACGTGTTATGATGATTTTAATATTTTTTTATGTAGTAACCACTAGTCTTTTACAAGTCTGGACAAACGATTTATCACGACAAGATAAATAGTTAAGGAAGCACAACAGCCGAATACAAAACCATTAATTATGATAATTGTATTTACAAAATTTAAAAACGTTGAACAACAAAGCAGCGTTAATTATGCGTAATATCATTAGTACGACTGATGATACAAAAGACTACAGTACTGAAATATCGAAGTATTCATAACGATATAACATAAGCATAGCCGCCATTTTGGAAAAGCAGTCGTACGTGGCGATTTACGTAAACGGCAGACGGCCAGAGCGACTGAATAGAACCCATCTTACGTAAAACGACCGTAGGTACTAGAACACATAATTGTTCGAGTTTATGTAACACTTTCGGTTGTACCGTTGAATATTAAGATTGACGGACTCGGATGTTTGCGATTTGTAAAGGAACTTTTAACTTGCCGTAACTTACGTTGCTTTTAATTATTTTGTTTTTTTTATCAACGCAACACAACACTATAACTAATTAATTACATTAAGCTGTACAACGCAATAAAAGCTAACTTAAAATGCTTGAACAAAAATCTAGATGAACTAGGTGTCGGGTAGGCTATATGCTAAGTATCAAGTAATAAAATTGGTAGGATTGAATTGGCTATTATCAAATTAAACTTTAGCATCACAATTTTATTATTAACATTTTCAATTTAAAAAATCAATTCTGACACAATGCCAAGATCGCTGAATCAGCAAGTTTTATATAGAATTCATCGTTGCATCTTAATGTCAAAAGCACAAATGTTTGAAAAAAAGATTGCATTCATATTAATAAAAACCCTCAAATATTTTTTTTTTAAATAAATTGTTAGATTAAGTGCCGTCTACTTCAAATAATGTAATCATATACCTAATAGCATTCTAGCCAATTACCGTAAATTCCATTAAATTATTGTTATCGAAAAAATAAGATTTCCGCCGTAATGTCTATTTTACTATTTCACTTTTTTTACTTTACAATATTAGAAATATGAAATAATTATATTTCTAATATTGTAAAGTAAAAAAAGTCTAATAATCAAATAAACAAACTACGTATTTACAAATAGCGGAATGTCCGAAAAATTCCAACTACACCTAAAGTACAGCTAATGAACGTAAGCTATAGTTCTATCCATTTATGTAAATCAACATTCAAACAACCAAAGGATCAACGAGTCAGTTTTAACCCGGGTCCAAGAGCTACGCCTAGCTGTGGCCCAGATAAGGCATTAAGAGATTATGGTATTTCCAAGCGTTGCCGATGGGTGAACGTTTGATAAAGCGCCGAGGTTATATTCGGAGTTGCGACAGGCGAACAAAGAAAGTGGCGCGGCCTTCTGGGGTTCGTCGACCGACTTTTGCGCTGGCAAGGTTTCACCGGGCCGACTTCTCGCTCCAGGATATTGCCAATTTCGCATCGCCCAAGGCTGCTGCCCAGTTAGCCCGCTTACTTAACAGGCGAACGTCTGATTGTTGGTGAATACCTGAAATGATTCGTGTTATGTGTACTGGTATTAGTTCAAATTGGTTTATGTAATTTTTTTTATAACATTGTCGTTTTTTTTTAATCAATATAACTTTTGAACTCTGCACGGTTTTATATGGATGGAAAATTTGTGACGTTTGCTGATGGTATTTTATGTACCATTGTTTTAATAGCTTTAGAATTATGTTTTTCCTTCTGAGAGAAAAAAAATTTATACTAAGATGAAACTACTAAAAATTTTAAATTACTACCACCGCCTAACACATTAATTAATTTAAAAAAGTTTTGTTTTTTGCTCGAATAGATTGAATTACTTTAGAATCTTCTATCAATTCTAGGCTTGGCTTAATTCCAGGTTATTTGAAGGAACTAATAAGCTGAAATGAAATATATAATTTAATTTTCTAATACTTTCTTATATTTCTAAAACAAAATTTTCTTTTAACACTTCACGCTCCATTCAACACGCAGGACCATATATATCTTTTCGTCTTTTCGTTTTTGTCAAATAAGTGTATATGTTAAATAATATTTTCTACACTTTCTGACTAGTTTGAAACAAATCTTAGTTAATATTGATTCCTTTATTGTCAAGGCAGAATGTCAGTTGATGAAGCAGACGCCTAAATTGGTAGGATGCAGGAGCCAAGATGCATTTCCTCTTTTTTCCCAGAATTACTGTACCGTAGGTGCTGAGTACCCTTTATGCGAAAATAGGGTATGGATCATGTGGCGGTGAGCAAGATAGCATGAAACTCCTCTTAATCCCAGTGTAAAGCGTGTCTGAAACCGAGGTCGGGCCCGAATCCTGGTACCAACAAATTTTCATGTTGTTTAGTTGGTTAGGCATTTGGGGCTGATCACCAGTTCAAACAAGATGATCCATGCATCGGATGGGCACTAGAAAGTCGGTCCACCCACCAACCGAGTCTGGACCAACTGGTGGGTACGTCCAAACCTGAATGGATAGGATTGTCATGTAGGAGTCCTAGTGGTAGGCAGTGGACATCACAGTGCTGATGATGTGAGTGATGATGTACCTATTGCGCGGAGAATACATGTATTTCACAGACCGTCCGTGTAAAGCATGCAGACTCAAGACCCCCAGGAATTACGCTTGGCACAAGCCGTTACCCTGAATGCATAGGTTTCAATAGTATTGGTGGCAGAGCACACGGTTCATAGTGGGTCATTTTCAGTCCGATTTGCATCCGTATTACAGTTACTCGAGTAAAAGAAAAAGGGTTATGCTTTTGTCAGCAACTAGTTGCTAACACAAGTTTTGCTTGCTATCAAACTAGATGGCGTTGTGTTAGTAATAAAAATATCTTATTCTATTTTCAGTTTATTTATCAAATAACTGTTGCAAAAAATTACAATGGAATCACCTATTCTCTCTCCCATGGTGACCATAGAAGCGGCAAAGGTATGAAATTTCGGGTAAAATAACACAAAGTTTTGAGTAACAAAAATTACGTTAGTTGTGATTAACATAAAAATGCGACATACATTTACTTAAAATTCATTTTACCATCAATCCGGCTAGCAACAGCACAGCGCGTACCGATCGACGGTCGTGATAGTAAAAACCTAGTGCCTCTTAAGCGGGCCACTGTCCCCGTTATATTTTGACATACATTCGTCTACTCGTATTTGCGCGTAACAACGAAATTACGCACTCGAAACCTAGATCCCGACGACACGGTTAGCTTCTCCGTCGAAGGGGTTGCCCGAAAGTGGGACACGAAGTGGGGAAGCGAAAAGTGGAGCGATTATACGTCCCTTTCAGTTTCGACAAGAGACTATCCCTTTTCGAGTCCTTCGTTGCGTTTGTTAAGCGTATTGTAATGGTAGGGTGATAGTGATGTTAGTGATAATTACATCGACATGGTATGGAATCGCTAATAATTCTGTCGATAAATGTCAATACCATACACCACTAGTCACAAAAATTTAAGTCAAATAATGACAGGCCAAATTATGTATTGCAAACAGAAAGTATTAAAATAAAATTTAAATCGATATAAATAAAAAATATATAATAATGAATGTGATAATTAATTACAGGAGGAAAAACTTCGCGATATTTCAGATATCCCAATAATATGCTTTCTAATTTTGTATTATTACAAAAAATTATTAATAATTACTAATTGACTTTTGAATAATTATTCAACATTACGACTTTATTCATAATGCTATGGAGCTATTAATTTGTTAGTCAATAATCGTTATTACGATATAAGTGAACAGTCGTGTAATATTCAGATTACAACTCCGGCAATAACTCCTTAGCGAACACATTAAGCAGTCATCAGCTAGATTAATATAAACTACTTGTAATATAAATCATAAAGCAATAGATATCTCAATTATTAGAATCTACTCATGAACAAATCGAAGCTGTGTATGTATGTTACAAGAATCACTGGCAAACCATTTTAAAAATACTTATGTGATTTAAAACTTTGTACCGAATCGGTGATAGTTTATTTGACAATCAATAAGAAAATGCAATTAGTAAGCTTCCATATTGAATAAATACATTTGTCTTTGACTTTGACTTTATAAGACTAAAATAAAGATTTGACGTGAAAAAGAATTATCAATGAAAATAAAAAGAATTGTTATTCGTGATACAAATTATACCTTATTCTCTTTTTATAAAAATGTTATAATGCTTAAAACCTCCTTACTGGCTCGAAGTAAATAATAATACAATTTAAATGTACAAAGGTACAATGCGTAAGATAGATCAATTCCTTAAACACAGCGTTATATAAATATATCGTATAACTTACAAACTCAACATCATTATTAGATGTTAGTTAAAATCAGAATAAACAGACAAATAAACTAAAACAATGTAAGTATATACACAAAATATGCTTATTTCAAATTATTTAAATGTACGGGCTGAGCCGCGGTTCTGAGTTAGCATTTATTAAAGCTATAAGCTAATGTTAATCATAGATCGTAAATAATAGAGAACGGTGTCCGCGTAAGACTAATCAAAATTTTATTAGGAACGATATCACGACATCGCACCGACCCTGAATCACAAACAAATCTTGTACCGCTAACTGAAACCGCTGAAAAACTCAATTTGCATTGAATGGACTAACGGATTGAAGATTGAGAAATAAGCAACAGTAATTTAGTACGAACGTTAATGAATTTACGTTAAATTCCTTGGAAGAACCACTTGGGTCGACGCACTTCAACTTGGAACTACCGAGAATCCTATTTAAGCAACCATTGTTTTAATTCCTCAGTAAGTTTTATTACCGTAAATATGTTGATTTTATCTACAACATCCAAATTATTTACGTTAATTATTTGAGTATATTAATAAATTATTTACAATCCGTAACTTGTTTTGGATGTGCTGTATTAAATGTTGTTTTATCTGTTGCTAAATTAAAAAAAAAAATACTTCAAAGCAAAATCTCAACATGGCGTCGGGCGCCTAGTTAACCAATTCTGACCTACTTCCGTTTGACCGGTTTAGAAGTTTGCACAGGTACTTGCAAATATATGAAACTAGCTGTGAGCCGCGACTTTGTCCGCATAAAATAGGAGTAATGTCCGCGAGTTGTATTCAAGTATGCTGAATAGTAATATAAATGAGGTTTTTGATTGTATGTGTCTACTATTAGACACAAAGTTTTATGAATTTCCATATTGACTCGTACCCCTATTTTAACCCCTGGTTCACCCCTGTATAGGTTGAAACTACAAAATTACTTGAAAAAAACTACTTATGGTTGGTTTCAAGTAGCTAGTCACAATATCATCGTTTTATGTTTAACTATGATGAATTTCCAAACAAATTTTAATTCTCGACTTCAACCCTTTCCACCATTTTTATCTCAATAATTCAATAATCTAAAACAGGATATAGACCAATATGTCCTATTTTGGAATTCATTCTGAATTTGTACCATATTTTATCCAAATCAATTCACTGGTTGGTATAGATGGACGGACAGGCACAGTACTTTATAACATAATTTTGGAGGTATGGATTGTTTAGATAAGACTAAAAGTTGCAATGCATTTTAATATGATTAATTATCTGTGCATGAAATTATCATATTAACTCTTTACAAACTATTTGAAAGTTCTCTACAAAAAGCAATTTTTAGTTCATGAGGTTTTATTAAAAAGCAATACTTTTCAAAATGCAACGTTACTAAAATAAATTTTTAATGCTACTCTGCTCCTCACGACACTATAATGGAAATAACCAAACGCCTTTGTCAATATAAAATTGTCGTATACAAAAGTTACTTTTAATTTTATACTAACAGAACTTAAAACTTAAGATTGCAAACGTTGAATTAATTATTAAAAATATCAAAGAATATGTGATTTTGATTTTAAAAATATTTATACCTTGGTGCATTGTTCGAGGCATTTTCTTAATTGAAAAACCCGCGTTTTCCTCCGCAACCTTAATTACTTTATAAATGCAGCGTGGTGTCATTGACCCGAATGTAACTTTTTGTACGTCAAGTAAAAAAGCTACTAATGGCCGAAGTCATAAGTATAACTCAGGTGCGCAACTGAAAGGCATCTATGTAATGAGCATTGCTCGGAATGATATACGGAGCATTACTCGGTTACAGCAATTATCATATAGTAATCATCATCTGACAAGCTCGCACTTCAATAAGCGGATCGTGCTTTTAATGATTAACGTTTGTAATATGTTTTTATTTCACATTAAGTATTTTGCACATAGCATCATTGGATCGGCTTCTAACGCAATATAAAATTATTAAAATACAAGCCTTACGATGGATGGATTAAGTGTTCGGATATCTGAAGACTGGCGCAGTGTAAGGACTAATAGCTGTTCTTTCAATATCGGTTTTTAAACGCGGTACATAACTTTCTTACCTATGGACCGATTAGGATATACTATGTAAGTATACGATTAGGATATACTCTCTACCAAAGAAATGTTTGGAAAACACGCATCACGGTTTGAAGGGCATCCGATATCTTAGGAAGGCGAGCAGACTTGCGTGTCATACGCCGCATTTCGTAGAGGTCAGTCATGTGAAACGCAAATTTAAAGTAGTTGAACATGGGATTCGAACTTACGAGCCAAAGATAGTTGATGCGAGGATCTGTACTATTAAACAACGTTGCTAATTTCCTATTTCTTCTATGTTTCTTTTGTGTTAAAATCCGTAGAAAACTGATTTTGGTATCGTATTCTAACGCCTGATTTTCATTAGACTAACGAGCGTATGTTTGCGGCTCTGCTTGTTTAATTAATAAATCACCGACTTTTGCATTAAAATTATTAGTACATTAATCTTTTTTACTTATTTTTCCTTAAAGCCAATAAATGTAGAAGTCATACAATACTTTCTAATACCTGAATAATAAATGACAATTAACTTATTATTTACTAGTGCAATTTAATAACGTGTTAGACAAATTTAATATTGACAACTAATATCAATATTAGAAATCACAAACTTACCTACAAATTTCTAAATGTCTAGATTTATTTACTATGTAAGTGGTTTTTACAATAATCTAAT
The DNA here is from genome assembly GCA_029286875.1 of Lamproptera curius. Classification (NCBI taxonomy): domain Eukaryota; kingdom Metazoa; phylum Arthropoda; class Insecta; order Lepidoptera; family Papilionidae; genus Lamproptera; species Lamproptera curius. The sequence goes on along the minus strand of JAGSMT010000121.1, from coordinate 984,014 downwards.
AAATTACCTAATTTTAAAATCAAAAGTTACTTTAAACGTTAAACATGCCAAAAGTCATCTACCTAATTAAAACATTTAAAGTAATAATTTAGTACATTGAACTCGTATTTAATAAATCACTTCTAACTGCTGAAGATTTTTCTCAAGTTTTTAAATTAAAACCTTAAAAAATGTTTCAGCCCCCTAAATAAACCCAGATTATATATATTTTTTGATAACTAACTAATTAGCACAGGTAATGTTTACGATGGTCCTATTGGCTTTGTCACCAGCAAGTGTGAAATGAGACGCATTTTCGGTCTTATAAATAGTCGCATAATTGTGTAATTCTCATCAACACAATTATTAATTAAAAGAGATTAAATGCAAAATAATTATTTAAATTAGCATGTAATGAACTTTTACATAGCATTATTTTAAAAGTTACCAGTTATTGATATTACATCACGAAATACTTTTCGATAACTCATCATGGGGGAAGCCTAAAGCTCAAAACGTAACGTGTTAAACAGTAAAAAAAATAAAAACAACATCGTCAATATATCATAACAACATGTAACATGTCTGTGAACAATTCACATGTATTTCACTCATTAGATGCACCTCGAAAGCGCTAGTAGGCTGCGTCATGCAATTAGAAAGCGGCTTGCATAGGCCGCGAGGAAAGTGGTGGGGCCGGAGCGGGACCACCATAAGTAGACCACTTTCGATTGGGTGAAAACGAAAGTGCACATTACGTTCCACTTTCCAACGCGGGTCAAGGAACCTGGTCGCGACCAGCTTGGTTGTCATTCCGAATGGAGGCGGTTTCGGTTGCGCGTAAACAATGAACGTAATAGATTGTTGAACCGAACGGCGCGGCGCGGGGTTTGGTAATTATGTGCATGCTTAATCCTATTAGAAGCATGCGAGAAAACCCGATAACGGTATGCTAGTACAGTTCTTAACTAATCTGTATGCTGTTTGAAAGTAAGTAAAATAAGAACTATGATTATTGTTAAGCAAGGATTTTCTAGTAAAGAGTTTTGAGGAGATAGGTCTGTTTAATTTAATTTAAAATTGTAAAGTAAGATACTTTACATGAAGATGCGTAATATTGGTTAATACATAATGATATGATGAAGAATAAGTATTTGTTACATATGGATTAACTTTGAGCAAAATTGCTTAAAATTTTTATTACCTTTAAATATGAACTGTTTTTTGCGATTCTTATTTTCACTTCTTATTTATAAAATATATTGTGTTTTAATTTTAAGGGAACGTACTTAGAGAAGTGTTCGAAAAAAAAAAACTAATAATAGCTTTAAATAAGTTTATTTATTGTTTATTATTAACCACGCCATTCAATGATTAACTATTAACTCAACAATTAATATGCCTGGAGCCCCAGCATCAATTCTCATAAAAACATAATCTCATAAGCAATAGTAGAAAAGCTCTTTAAAAAGTTCCTTAGTACGATATTTCTTAGATTCTTTACGTTTATCATTTGAATGATACGTTCGTTCCGCAAAATAGGTATCTAAAGCACAATGTTATTCATACAAAGTCGGAATAATTTTTGCGCGCACATCTAAGGACTAATTAATAACAAATAAAATTAAGTAAGTAATGAATTTGTTAAACTTTTGGATATAACGTAAACTATGGAAACTGTTACTTCAGATAATTGATTAATAATTGCTATTCTATGTTTAAATTTACAAAACAAAATAAAATACGCGCGCAATACATAAAGGAACGTTTCGATTTGAAAGTTTTTAAAAAAAATCTAGAACACGTAAATTAACGATTTCCCTCTAAACCGTGCTGGGGTAGCTCCGATACAGTTCGAAGTCATCGCTGCGCGAATATGGAACAAGGGTTGCCGGGGCTGCGGGGTGAATGACCCGCGATGACGTCAGCACGACCTGATGCTGCCCGGCTCCAGCTTAACCCGAACTATGACCTCACTTGCGCAGTATTGTTCGGATGCAGAGCGGTCCTGTATCATATCGGATGACGTCACGAACAGCTGTCTTAATCAGCCATTTGACGTGCTAATGACACGTTTCTCTCAATGTACCCCCGTTTGATATACAGCTGGATTTACGATTGTGCTTTGTCCTATATCGCTATCCTATGCGCAGCTTTATGTCGTGATTTTCAAGATATAGTCTAGCTAAGATGTTGCATGATATCAAAACTTATTCAATATTCAACGATGTTCATACGTAATAAATTCTAGAGCGCTCGTACAAATATCAACATAACAATATATAATAGCTTGAGTTAACTTAAGGGTGTAGCAGAAAAGTTAATATTTGATAATAATTACAGAGGTAATAAGGAAAACAAAAAATTCGAAAGTGATTCCTCTACTCTCTGCAAATGCGCCGAGGTAGCCATTTCTGTCATAAAGCTATAAAATGTAAACACTACTCCGCTCAGGGTTTAATGTAGGTTGTTTTTGAAAACTTATAAACAATACATTAGCTTCACAGTTTCTCGTAGCTAAAGTTTTTGAAATCTTAGATTTCAAACGCCGAAACTCTATAGTATTTTTTTTTTACTTTAGGCTAGGCTTTTAATATAAAAAACCAAAACAATACCTCAAAATCCACGAAAGTTTACGTAGAGCAGCAGTTAACAAATATATCAGTGTTAAAATACAAACCAACAATCTTCATTCATCATCGATATTCATCATTCAACTGTTGGACATAGGCATAGGCCTAATGCATACCACCGCTTCCTATATTTGTTCCAAACCCTAAATTAAATTATAGAGAATATGTTCTCATTAATAACTGCCTCCGTAGCCTAGTGGCAAGGGCGTATGTCTTGTATTGTGGGTTCGAATCCTGCGGGGATACAACTACTTTACTAAGTTGTTTCCTAGTTGGTTAGGACAATTTATGCTGATCACCACCAATTGTCTGACAAGTAAGATGGTCCATGCGTCGGATGGGCATGTAAAAAGTCGGTCCACTCACCAACCCGCATTGGAACAGCGTGGTGGTATACGGTCCAGAATCCCCTAATTGAGAAGGCGTGGATAAGGGATCTATGTCCAGCAGTGGATTAACACAGGCTGATGTCGATGACGATGATGATCAAATAGTTATAGATATGTCGGTTTATACAAGATGCGTTTAGGGTGACGTCACTTGCGTACGATCTTTGAAAGTCTTCAATAGAGAGTGAATGCATTATAACACACTAAGTGCATTTTAACGTACAGTAACTTATGTAAGAACTTTCTATGCACATTTGTTTCACATAATTAATTCTCACACTTTTTTTTAATCTCTAACGAGACTAGTTAATTACAATGATTTATTATTGAATACATTTTCGAATAATAATAAGTACCTATCGTAAAGCTAGGATTGGGTTAAGTTTTCGAGGGGCGTTATCTGGCCTATTTATTCGAAATTCGATCATGTCCTCTAACGGAAGTGTAATAAATTTTGAAACGACTCGCATTTGGGTCACGTGTCTTCGCATATAATCAATTTTGAATCAGCTGTTGTTTTTGGTCATTTGAACTCTGATTTGATAAATTTGCATCGTGAAGAGATAAGTACGAGCATTAAGCAAAAGTAAGGCTCTTTTGCTTAATGCTGCCAAAATGGCTTAGTGAAATAAATGCTCGCTTAGCGAATCGAAAGTGCTGTATTCAAATATGGTATATATTATAGCTGTAACTTTGAAAGGGTGCCTACGATGGCTGTTCGATAAGCCCTTTTAAAAGTCTTTTTACACTATTTACGTTGATATTTTAACACAGTCCTTTAAGGACCCGACACTTATTCAAGCGACTTTCCAAATGTTCTTTTAAAAAAGACAACTTGCCGATTCTTTCAAATTAGCCGTATACACCTGCGATGCAGTCCTAATTTTATGTACCTCGAGTCATTGCTTTAATTTTGGGAACTGGTAGAAATCACAAGGAGCTAGATGATGGTGAATATTGAGCATGAAGAGCAACTTGAAGCCAAACTCGTGAATGTTTACAATTGAAATGGTTGATTGGTGTGTGCACTGGGGCATTGCCCTAATAAAAAAGCACTTTTACTCTTTTTTCCAAAAATAAGCATTAATCAGTCCAATAAATTTTTTTCGCCTTTTCAAGTAGATAATCATGATGATTTAACTCTACAGCAGATAACACGATTCATCCATTGTTTCGATTGCTGTTTCAACCCGATGTATAATGGTGGACTCAAGTTTCCTCCAGAGAGACAAATCGAATTAATAATTTCCGTGAGTTACGCTTCGTCATATCCATAACTAGTTTTGAATTTTTTTGTCGTAAAAACTTGGTACTTACATTATTTACTGTTAAAAATATAAACCACACAATAAATCAGTAAAGTAAAATTTAATATATTCCTAATAATAGCAAGCTTCGGTTCATACACTTTGTTATTAGCTGTCTCTTTTCTGCTTATAGAACTAACTGTACTTTCGTATCTGTAATTAATTAACAAATATGTTTGGCGATTTTACTTCATAATAATATAATTTTCGTAAACAACAAAGTATACGGTACTACAAGACGTCTGCCGCCATATTCAATGCCTACGTGATGTTTAACCAATAAGAGCACCTAACGTTTTCGCGCCAATATTTATGTTTGAAATAAAAATTTGTTTACATTATTATCAGATCTTATGTGGATTGTAAGTTATCATATATTTTAAGGGAAAACTTATTTCTGAAGCCAATACTCTAATAATAAACAATTAAATCATATCCATACGAATGGAGCTGCGCGCAAAAAAGACAGTTGCCTTAGTACAATAGGATCGAACTGTTGGTTCCAATTAATTGCTTTCATTCAATAGATAGTTACGTCGCTTAAAAATCGCAGACGGCCGACTACAAACTCTTCGGATCATATCGCCTTGGCCCATAAACCGCTCGCCGAATGATTCGCCAATTCTAGATGTAGGTTTTCAGTTCAGTGGGTTGTCCAGCTTCCGATTTGAACACGGCGCGATGTTTTAAAACAATTCAATGTTACGCCACGCGTGAATACGATTATGACGACGCATCGCCAACTACGTTGTGGCGCGGAGCTCGATTTTTAAATCGAATAATCGATTTTGATTTTTATTGAATTTATGGAAAGCGATTCTAGGCGATGCGAATGTATGAATCATCATGATCGATGTTATTTTTTTCGAGAGAAAAAGCATAATGCTAATCTATACGTCAATATATTTTTTTTTTTTATTCCCAGTTTTGACTGCAGCTTTGTTCGCTTGTGTTCAAATGTTTTAAGTTTAAATATTACGTTGCATAATAACAATTTTTTTATTTAATTATTATAACTTAAGATTCGAAGATAATACTCACGAAGAATTGACAACTCTTGATACAGCGCGGTTTTTAGTTTGTCTTTATAAAACGACGATTTGATTTAATGTAAAAACTAACTCTAAAACATATAATCAATTAATTTTACGTATATTAAAAATAAGCCAATCAAGTAAAGGAGAAATTAAATTGATATATTATAACGATATTAAAATCTAAATTAAAAGTGTATATTACGTCGCCCTATATTCTATGATGACATCAGACATCAAACTACGATAATGCGCGCGCAAGTGAACTTGACGTTAACTGTCAAAAATTTACATATAAATTTTACAAAATGTTTTTGACTTTTCGGACAATTCGCGTCGCCAATCGACCATGTATCATTAAAAAGTGTATTTATTTATAATTTTTAGTACTCGCGTAACAAAAAAATTAGGTGAACTGCACAATACTTACAAATAATCACTGTACATGAGGTCTTGTAATAAGGACCGATTTTTTGGTCCTATGCCTCTTTGTTCTAAAATGCTAAGTGGCCTACTACCGGTTCCAGGGACTAACTCTTTGTCAAAGTTAAACTAAATCATTTATTCGTTAATAATATTCAATTCGGTAATACATATTTAACAGTCTTAAAAACAAACAAGCCAAAGTAAGCTTTACTTTGGCTTTTCTAATGTCAAAAGGGTAGTTAAATGTGCTGGTAAGAGATATTTATAAATTATACATATCTTTAATTTATTACAGAAATGCAGTAAATCGTTTATGTTGACTAATTATATTTGTTTCATCAAGTGTTTGATTGAAAAGACTCAACATATACAAGGCAGCTATGACCTAGTAGCTGGGACGAATGACTTGCGATATAAGGTCGCGTGTTGGTGCCAGTTGGAAAAGTTATTTTTTATGAAAGAAGATAAAACTATTTTGTATTTACATCCAAGGTTTTTAAGGTTATTACTATTGAAGTACCTGGTCTAAAGATAAATAACTTTACTCAGGGATCAAACAGCAGATCATTTTATACAAAATATTTTGACAAATATAAGTCAAATCTATTTTTTGTGATTTTTCGAATGACTTGTACTTTATTTATTATTTGCTATTTTAATTTACCATTCGTTTAATTTTTTTCCAAAGCTTCAGTAAATATTCGTACTGAATTAAAGCTTAAAAATGTCGGTCAATGCTACGTAAGCGTATATGCGGGCTTTTGCTATCGCACTATGAGTTGAGAACCACTTGTTCGTTCGTTTAATTGGCGCCGCACAAAGGGCTCGGGCAGTTGCATTCGTTTGGGGGCCCGTAGCGGCGTAGCGCGAGGGTGCTGGTAGGGGCGGGCGGCGCGTAGCCCGGTTACGGCGCGTAGTACGGCGTAGCGGGTGTAGAGCGCGGCGGACGGCATTCGCGCCGCCGCCGCCGACGGTCGCACGCGCCCCTCACGCGCGGCCAATGCGCCTCCTCGGGATGACGGTGACCGAGTGCCCGCGCCAGCATCGCCCGCGACCCCAGCACGACGACGCCGACGTCCTCCTCGGCAGGGTGCTAGCAGGTGAGCTGGGAACATCCCGTACATTAGTGACGTCATACGACAACATTGCACCGCCAGACCGTACGGCATCATGTCTCCGATTGTGCCTCCCTTCGTGTATTGTAATGCATTTGTGGCAGCGTGGTCCTTTTCACTTTCCTGCGAGGCGGGAAAGGAGCGAGCCGCGGCCGCGCTCCGATCTGGGTCAAGCGGAGTTCGTTGCCCTCGGCCTTCCCGGCTATATTCGACGCTCGCTAATCACTGTGCCCCCCCCCCCTTTACCTCGCGGCCCCCTTCCCCCTCTTTTACCACGCTGACATACGCACGTTCGCGCTTCGTAATTTATTTTTCCCTAATATTCCAGATACATTTACGGCTAGCAATTTACCGACGTATATATTTAATATTGATATTAACGTTTAGATTTTCTAAAAAATATATTCATTTAAACATTACGTTTACTCTTATCGGAACCTAGGATCTTTTGTTTCTTTGGTATGCTACTTTGATTAAAACTTTACATCATAGTATTTGGCGATAATTCTATCGATCAAATATCGATATCTCATTATACATTAGCACACAGCATGTAGCATCCGCATCGGCAGGGACCGTCCCGTGGTGCACTTGGCGTAACGAGCGGCCCATTGTGGCAACGCTCGCTCCGCAAGTCCGCGCCGTTTCGCAAGTGGGGCCCATCGCCGAATGCCACCGGCGTTTGGAGGCCGACGGAGCCGCGCGGTCATCGGCCCCGCGCTATCTAGGTCGCCTCGGAATAACCTAGCGATACTCTAATAATAATCCTAACGAAACCTTGCCCTATACCGTCGTCCCACTCTCGCTCGCTAGTTGACAACGGCTCCTTTCGTAACAACACCGCTCTATAGCCGTCTCCCTTCCGCCAGACGTCACTGGCAATGTTCTATTCTATTAGCTATATGAATATGTATTTTTTATTCGTAACTTATTAATAGTTATTCCGGTTGAGCGACATGTCACAACGATTGGATATTTTTAACTTTTTTTATTAAATACACGTAATATGTCATACACAAAAGGACTTACCACTTATTATAAAATAAACAAAAAACATTTGATTAAAACAATCAAAAAGTTTCATATATGTGTAACTCAGGTTTTCACAATAATGCTTTGGATATTTTTTTAATCAAAATTACAATAGCCGTTAAATAACTAAAATTTTTAGTACAAGTCCTAAAAATATTACAAAACATGTTATCAAAATCCATACCCAAATATTTGAAACAAAAAAAAATAAATAAAAAAAATAATTTAAAATTCGAATCACAAAAAAGGAATAATTTAAAAAAATAAAATAAATTCCACGAAATAGAAACAGCGAGCGGTGTGACGTCGGCGCGGCGGGGGCGCGGATGGCGCGGGCGGGGGGGCCCGCTCGGAATTGCGATCAAGGCCCCGGGTTCGTTCACCCGCCGCACAATTGGGTCACGCTCGCCCCACACAAATAAGCGCGCCTCACTAAATCCGTCCCTGTAATGTCACAACTCGCAACGCCACCAAGGTGCCCAATTGTGCTAATTGCACCGATATCGTTTTGAAACTGGCTGTTACATCAAGGCCCGATATCATTACGGTTTCGTTTGTATGCTGTTATTTTTATTAATCAATTAACATAAATCGCGGCTGTTTCGTGTCGAACAATGTGACACCTCGATTGCCATTGTGTTGAAAATTTAACTGTCCTCTGATTGACTTTTAAATAATTTAATATTTACTTTATTGCTATTGGTACATTAACTTTGGTTACATAATTAATGTTTATCGCAATTAGTTATTGATTCCATTTTTAAAACAAAAACTTCAGTAGGGGTTTCTTAATAGTATCCTAGGGTTGCAATAGGGTCTCCATGACACGGAAAAGGAAAGTAAATGTCTCTTTTGTAAATAAAAATTTTATTGATGATGTATTAGGATATTATGCCCAAAAATATTATATTTAGGTTTTAAAGATACCTATAACCGAAATACAATTTCGGTTAAAAGTTGGAAAGTGTACGAGAAAATAAGTTTTGTACAATAGTAGATGGCACATCTCCTAGTAGGAACCAGGTGTGAAACAACAACCTATTTATACCAAGTCAAAAAGTATAACAAATAAAACAAATTTTAGTTACCATTAATATTTTGCAATAATACCTATGTGCCAATACCATTTAAAAACATTATGTTACAATTAATAATGGTAAAACATCGTGGTAGAACATATTATAATGATGAAAGTCTCTCGTGGCTATCCCTTACTAAGAACTCTCCACGTAACAGCTTGTTTATTTCCTTTTTTAAAATAATTTTATACCGTATTAGAATGCAGAAAACGCCCAGTAGCCTAACATATAAACTCAGTTAAAAAACTAATGGAATCCATCATATTTTTTCAAATAAAAGTATTATTTGAATTCTTAATTAAAACAAAACCGGGACCGTCCTCGTTGGCCGCGCGGCATGGTGTCCGTAGCGCGGGGCGAGGCGGGCCCGAGAGGCTGCGGGTCGACGTCCGCGCCGCCCTGACCCCAATCCGCCACTGCGCGCGGACCTCGCGTCCACGCCGAGCGGAAAAAACCCATTCAACGCTTCTGCATTTGAAAATCGCGCAGCCTTCGCTACGACTCCTGCTTTATGCGAGAGTTCTTTTTTAAATATTTTTGATTTTTTTTCTATTCGATTACGCTGCCAGTACACTTTATATTATTATAAAATTGTTTGTTTGTTTTTCTATTCGATTGCGCTGCCAGTATGCTAATGCTATTTTTTATTATTTGATTATAGATTTGATGCATTTAACAAAACTCTAATTAAAAGTACATTATTAATGCACATAAATTTTTCTCTTAACAAAATATAAATACTTATTATTGAATATACCATACGTAACTTAAATAACTTGGTAGAGCGAGTATGATTATGAGTGTTTCCCTATTTGTAATACCTAACCGCAAAACAAGTGTCACAATGACGGTGCGATGAATAATAATTGACACGGTTTTTTTTTTCGTTTGAAACATTTCGCATAATATTTTCCTCTTAACCTGCTAACCCGACTGCGAGTCCAATACGGCAACGATTTTTAGAACGGACAATGGTTACCACATTAGCTGCATGTCGAGGATTTATCGAGAACAACATTGGTTTTTAGAAATAGTCGTACCGTAGTATCGCAATGTTCTTGCAAACATGAAACGATTTTGCGTAGACCGCACGATTTTATCGCGCTAGATCATTATGTGGGTTGCCATGTGCGCACATTTCTAAACAGGTCTTTTAATGTAACGTGCGAAGTTTACATTTTTGTCAAATGAAATATTAAGAATACAAATTTTGCAACTAGATTGTTTTTTACGACATTTTATTTTTAAATTTTTAATACTTGATTCGTTTGAATAATTAATTGCAAGTGTCATCAATCAATTACAATTTAAGTGATCGGTGTAATGTTATCATTAGGAACGCGAACAGTTGTGTTCTTACACAACTATTTTTAGGCGATGCAAAATATACCGAATGAGTGTACACCACAAGTAAATGTAAACGTGTCTCGTCTTTGCACTTCGTTACATAAGATGCCCCACCGCGTGCATTGGCGATAATCCACTACGTCCGACCGAGAAACTTGTGAATTAACAAAAGGCCCCTGCATTAATTAATTGAGGTCAATACGTTTTTATTCATAGCCCATTTAACGGACCAATCGTCTCTGTTGATGTCCGATGACGTCAGCGTCTTAGACTTTCAGTTGTTTGTCGTGCAATTAAGCTACGAATTAATAATGGATGTGTTTGTATGATTCAAGTGCCAGTTTTTATTTAAAAAAATATTAGTCTAAGATATAAACATAAACATGTATCATATAGCTTACAACTTTATTTATATAAACTCGGTTATTGGGTCGAATCACAAATATATTTGTAAAATATGGGTTGGAAATGTGTTTTTGAAATTCAGCGGTCATCGATTTGATTGAAATAGTTTAGAACTTCCACTACACACCAATAATACAAAAATTAAATTTGAAAATGTATTCTCATAAATAATTCTAATCCTCGATCGAAATCAAACAACGCTATACGAAAGTGAAACCGCGCCTGATAAAAATGTAAATCACGACAATTGTACACAATACTTTTTGTATTGTTGTTCTAATGACGTACTATAGCTAAATCAAATGAAATCAAACGTATTAACACGGATTTATAGTATAGCGAATATGACATTTATTATAAATAGTATTGTAGTATAATATTCCCATATTGCGCGTAATTATGGCACAATGTAGTTAACGATCAAGCCAAGCCTTAGTCAGCGCTTGCCATATAGCGGTAGGCCGTGCTGACGGTGTGCAGGGTGCCTACTTGCTCTAAATATTCAAAGAGTGGGTTAGGGAGCGAGGTCGACGACACCGGCCCGCCCTACCCTCAGTTTCCGGGCCATTTGAATGTCACTTATACACTTCCTCAGGATATCGGCCCACATGCCGTAACATCGGACCACATTATTAATTTACATATTTTAATCAAGCAATGGACATTTTTATTAATTGAATTTTTACCTTTGTTTTAACAATTTTGCAAAGCTATAATTTTATAGAATTTTACATTATGATTACCTACGATTTAAATAGGTCAAAACAATATTGCTTAATTTTACAGCATTTCTCAATATGTATTACATTCGTCGCTATCAAAACATTCAAATAGAAAAATCGCGAAAACCCGTTTGATAAAACGGAGTACCGTTCTGTGCAGCGCCATCTTGTGCCGAGTAGATTTTTCCTAATAATTTCACCAGATGTCGCTAACATCTCAAAGTTGTAACATCGTCGCTTTTGTTTGTTGGACACAAGCAGTTAAGATAAGGTTTATTACTGAATGAGTTTTATTGTATAAGCATAATTTATACTAATTAATTAATTCAATCCTAAAGTACTGTGTATTTTAATACATGCATGATAACTTTGTATCCATAATAATAAATTTGGTAAAGGATGACGAAAAACAAACCGGAACTGTAATACTAAGTAAATCGATTTTTAAGTTACCATTTCTGTGCTAAATAAACATTCTAGTCAGAAATGGCATGTTATATAACATTCTTACAACAAACGACCAAATTTTTCAAGGTGCTTTAAAACACTTTTGAAATTAGAAACCAAACACGTCGAATAACGAGTAATTCCTGAACACTAAAAATAGCTTCCCGGTTCAGCTCGGCGGGCAGCTGAAGGGGTGAGAAGCGGGCGGTGACCGTGAACTCGGGCGACCCCTGTCCCCCCATGCCTCCACAAATAACTAGCAGGGGCGCCTTCCACCCCAACACGCGAACTTTACCGCTCTTTCCAGATGCCGCTTCAACAGTCGGCACACGTTAAACGTAATCGCGTTAAAAGATAAGCCTGACCGATTTAAAAAAAATCCATAAATTAGATTTGTGACGTAATAAATATATCATAATATTAATATTTCTTACATTACATCTTCTGGATCACGTCAATATCTCGAAATAACGTATTTTTGAATTTTAAAAACATTTAAATGTCCAAATGTCGAATATCATTCGACTAAGATTGAAAGGGGTTGATTATAAATGGAATAGCGTGGGTGTAAGGGGTGAAAAGGCGGCAGGGCGCATGCGCCCCAACACGGTTCGCCTTACGTCGAACGCTTTGGCGCCAAACTGCGCCCGGTCGTGCACCGCTCCTAACCTCACCCGCGCGATATGGAAGCCGGCCGCGATCATCACAAACCGCCAGATCAACAAACAGGTGCGTTTAAATCATAATAATGACTAGTTTAGCACATCCAATCATAATTACAACACAAAGGATTTTATAAATGACTTGCACTTTAAAATTTCGAATATTAAACATGTGTTAACTGTCGACGTGATTGCATCGAGTTCGTTGACCCCCGCTAACTGATATAAGACGATAAGCCGGAATTGACTCTATCGTAGGTATTATTTAATGAGCCGATACCGTGTTCGGCGTGTGCTAGTCGAATGATGGATTCACATTATGGATTTACCAAAATTAATTCGCTTTGCTATTATTCTTAAATATAACAACTTAAAATTTTTCTTCGACGACTAAAGGCATCCTTTATTTCAACGGCGTGCGTATACAATATTTTAAAAATTTCGCTTTAGTATCAGTTGATACACAGTATAGCGTACCCTTAAAGAATACATAGTAATGTTTCTCGTACAATTTACATTATCAGGTAATGTTTTCGCTTTCGTTACTAGGAAAGCAAAGCTCCATCGATCACATTTCCCGCGAAGATATGAAAGTTTTCCCGCCCATACGTAATATTACACACAAGCCGTAATCGCTCTTATAGCTTTTCAATAACGTCTCGTGTTGCGTCATGGTCGTATACTTAATAACATGTAACAATTTTAAAATTAAATTCGATAGTGAGGTTCATCAAGTTAGTCGAATTTAAAATTATAACGTGATTAGATTTATTGAATTTTTATAATTGCGCAGATCTAAATAAATATGTCACGAGTAACTTCGAAGCATTGTTTGTTTTTAAATATGACGGAAGTCGGCCATCGCCGTGGGGATAGGAGTAAAAACGTAATGGCGTAACGACCCACTGGCGTCGCCGGTTCGCGGCCAAAGAGCAGGTGGCGCAGCGCTCGGTTGCATCACCATTGTGGTGCAACCATGTCCGTTCCGATTTGGAGCGCGTCACTTTCGCACTCCCCGATCCGCTTTCCCGGCCACTTTGCTGTCACCCCGACGCGTTCCCGCCACTTTCTTTCGCCAGTCACTGACCTATTCCAGCCACTTTGGTGTCCTCCGTATTTCTTCTTTAACCAACTGTCTTTATTTTCTCGTTATTATTCGCTGCAGCTTTCTCTATTTCACTAATTAATTACTTCTCTTTATGTTACATATACTTTTTATTATTATATATTTTTCATAAAATTCCATTTAAGTCAGGTAACAACGGAATATTAGGAACTGGAATTTCAGTTGTTACTGCTCTATTATTATAACACAATTTTTTCGCCAACTTAATCTGATTATAGATAAAACCTTGGCCATTATAGCAAATATCTTGGGTTAAATTCGAATATAAGAATGAAATTGTAAAACTCTGAGGGCGAAATGATGCCTTAAGTTTCGAAATACCGTGTAAAACAGATATTAGAAAACATATCTTGACCCATAATATTATTCCACAGAAAAACATCTCAGTCTTATATCTAGCTTTCTATTTGTTTGCCCCAATTTGTGAAAAATAAATTCTTCAGTAGTCCAATAAATCTTTCGTCAGCAACATCATAATATTCACGTAAACGAATCCGAGTTCATCTAAAATCTCGCCCCCGTTCAGCTTTGACTCGTTTTCTCGACGGTTTTTACTTTCTTTCACTCTTACGTAACGTTTGTTGTCTCATCTGAGTAGAGAATTAGCGAATTGAGCCTCGCTCAAACCCGACACTCGGCGTTCGAATGATACTTGAGCATGTAACCGAACTTTCTAGTCTGAATTACGATTACGATTATTACAAAAGATATCTATTTTGTTTTTATCTATTGGTGCTTTTCCCCGTCTCGGCCAATTCAATGACCTAGTAAAGTATTTTAATTTAAAGTCTGATATATATTATGAGCTTGTAAATCATTGCATCTAACCTATATGCAAACATTCGCGCGTTCCAGCAATTCATGCAGGATGTTTCACGGCGAATAGCTATTTCGCGTGCGCTGAAAGGGCCCCGTTTTATTGTACGGGACGGTGTTCCAATCTCCTTCGGCGTGGCTGTGGTCCTTTCAAGAGATTGTAAAGCGAGACTCCGCGTCGCCCCGCGCCGGGGTGGAATAAAAAAAATAGTCGGCCGAGTGCGTCTAGTGACTATGTACTCCGAGTGCATCGCTCCCGGGCGCAGTGTCGTCGCACTGCATATAGGCCAGTGCACGCGAATGCCCTGCCCCCCTCCCCTCCCCTGCGCCGCTCCCCTCCCCAGCCCCCCTCCGGCCCTCCTCCGCCCCCGGGTCCCGCCAGCCCTGCTGCACTCCGCGATTTTCCATTTCCACCTCCGTTCGTTCTCCAATTCCTGCGCTTCGGTGTCGTAACCTATCGGTGAAACGGCCTTTCTCCACTTCCGGCAAAGGGCGATCGTGGCGGTAGTAGCGGTGGCGTAATCGACTTTGGGCACGGCTCTAGCTTCTGGATTTAGAGATGGCATATTTCTTGCACGATATCGATGTTCAGTGATATCGACACGATTCAGTTAGGCCAGAGTAGTGCTGTGAACCGATTAATTACTGCTCGCTATCGCGAAGAGTGCGTGGCCCGTCGGGTTCAAAGCGCTCCGCGGTAGTTCATAACAAGAAGGGAGTAAGTGCATCGCGTTCTAGCGTCGCTTACGCCGTTTCGTCGCCGGGGCCCAGATGTAGTTACAAGTTCTCGCGGTCGTTGCCCGCGCGATGCCATCGACTTCCCCATAGGCTGGGCGGCGCAAAAGCTCACGCAAAAGCCGCGAAGCGTACATTCAATTCATCTCGGCTCATCGTAGCACTTACCATTACTTATTGTCTGGTGTTGGAGGATTAATAAGTGATAACTATGCGCGGCTAACGCGAACGAGGAAATGGCCGCCCGTTACCTAACTGTACAGGTCTAGCCTAGAACAATCCTTCGCGGGCATGACTGTAGCATCGTGCGACACGTCCTGAATTGATGATCCTGCACCTACCGTCACTGTTTGTCACCTATTCAACTTTGATTTTATCGTTCCCACGGGACTCGTATAGTATCTGTTTCTACAAAAAGTACGTCGCTTCGCAATGATTTCGTACGCTAAAATGTAAAACCTGACATTAAACTATCTTTGTACATAAACAGTTCGTTTGGCTCATAAGTTGACTTGTATCCAAAATATTATGAGCGACTTTACGATGAAACCCTGTGACTTTAGTCCACAGTATTTAATAAACATCGGGCTAACAGTCAACACCGACAAATTTGTGTCAACCAGCTACATTTCTCCTATTTCAGGGTACATTTCAAAACTAGAGTTTCGTTGAACGAAATATTGCCAGCGCTAATATAATTGTTATGCGGCAACTATTTCTGCTGTTATTCCAATGACGCGTGCAATTTCACGGGGGTTGGCGAGCCAGGGGTAGTTGGGGGTGAACGACCTCCGGCCATCGCATTGTCGGCCAAGTGTTCCCCGACACGAGTGACACTTCACTTCAACGACACAGCGCGACTAAATTTTTCCGCCCGCTCAACGGATCCGTAATATTACATAAACACGCGACACACCGATGTTTTCTTTTGTTCGAATTTCTCTATATTAGATCATCCGGTATCGTTGACCCGCGAATCGGCCGCCATTTCATCTTTTGACATGGACGCACACGTACGCACTGGGAGCGTGATATATTTGTTAACCTACGGCATAATAAGCCTAACTGTATTCAAAATAAGAACTATAATCGCTTGAACTGATGTGTCGACCTGCTGGCTCGTCTACTTCACCGGATATTGAACTCTAACACTTAGAAAGAAGGGCGAAAATACTTTGATCCGTATTACCGATCAGTGTGGCTCTTTTGTCTATTACCCCTTGACGTAAACCGCGTCCTTGGAGCGAATCTACAAACACAATTGTACAAATATCAAATCCGCGGTTCGTTTACCCGCACTCTATCGCCGTAATCTGTTGAAGATAAATAGAAAGCCAAGTTTTCCAACGGATAACATAATGAAAATTGACAATACGCGCGCTTCGAAATCATTACCTAACTTAAATAATGCTTTACTTTTATTTACTGTGATATAACACTTCAAATTTTTAATTTGGTAAACTAAACTTAACGATGGATGAATCATTTCATTTTTTTATAATTAGTCAATAATCTTAATGATGTCATTAATCATCCTTTAGGAATTTTTATCCTATGTTTTTAGCTGGTCCGAAATAAAATTATGTAATACAATTTTAGTTATTTAAAAAAAAAAAAACTAAATTGCAATAACATAATTTACATGATCTATTTTCAATAAATAATTAAAAAGATCATTTTATAAACACTAAATTAAATTTAATAATCAGCCATGATTCGTAAATACATTGTAGATCATTCCCGTATTACCGTATACGGCAAAAATTTTAACAATACATTTTTATCATAATGCATATAAATACGGGTAACACTTATAAAGAGTCTGAATAGAATAAACCAAGTTCGTCTGACATATTTTAGGAATTAAATACATTTTTATTTACGACGATAAATATAATAATAGACGTGAAATAGTAGTCGTTCGAAAAGAAGGGCGCTTCTAAAGGGCAAAAGTAACTTTATTAGAAGATAGGGCCGTATTGAAAATTCTGACAACCAAATAAAAAACGTCCCTACTTTTGCCTTTAAAAAAACGTTCTTCACAAATTTATTTATTTTTTATTTTGATCACAATAAGTGGCCAGATATCCTTTCCGTACTAATTGTTTGTGTTTAATACTAATATGTTTTTTTTTTCAATATTGGCCGAAATACTTTTAGGCGCCAGGAAAAGATTTTAGAAGAGAGTTTTCTCGTTCTATAAACGAAAAAATGCGCTGACCGCATTAACCAACGACATGATTACCGACGACTGGTTGATTTTTAAATTAAGATTAGCTCTTTTTTTCTAATTTTAGTCCGAGTTCTATTTACAAATTAGTTTTCTTTTGTGCTACACTTTGTCGGGTTGTAGTTAAAGCTTCATATATTACATTTTTTTGTTACGAACTATACACCACAATAAAGGAAATGTTTTTATAAACATAGTTACATTATAAGTAACAACTGCCGTAAACCGATATCTTAATTCGACTAGTAATCTTTTCCAAGATTTACTAATCTTTTTCTTGAATATATTCGAAATGAGTTCGCGTAATAAAGCCTCTTGGCTCACCTCGTGTGACGTACGCCGTTCGATGAGTCACCTTGGATACATTGACTTTATCACTAAGGCCCTGCTAACTGAATACAGGACTCTACTGTTCGAAAGCCAATCGCAGAGCTTCGGATGTAACAAGCTGCAACTGCTTTAACTGCTGTAACTGCTGTAACAGCCTAAAATATTGTAATCTTATTAAACACTGATAATTTAATTACCGTTATTAACTTTTTACTAAACGTGATTAGAAGTGATTACTCTTCAATTGTTCTGATTTGTGCGAATGAAGGCTCCACTCAGCATTAAACCACAAGCCAGACTACCCATTTGAAAAGCGATTTGGCCAAATGAAATAAACTTTTTTAAGGAATGTTTTAACATGGTTCAGCTTTTCAACCAATATAGAGACATTGCGACTGCGGAGCTATAGATTGCTTCAATTAGCAGCAACCATGTCGATGTTATATAGATATATTATAATCAATCATTAATAAAATTTGGAGATTTTGAATATGTTATTTGATCTATCATGACAGGTGGGACGTGCGTAGCTATTATATCGTGACAGCTAGCCGTTCTATACCTGTAAAAATATTTGAACTTCCCATTCCTGTCACAAGGAGTTACGTCAAAGGTCTTACTGTCCAGAATATTTTGTCTCTTATTTAGTCATCTCTTATGTCTCTCTTATCTCTTATCTAGTCAATTATTTTGTCTCTGTTGTTAAATTTAAATGTAGTTAAGTCAAGTGATGTTCATAATCGCTCTTTACATTACATTATCAGCCTGTGTTAGTTCCATAGTCCATGTTCCATAGTCCAAGTAGTTCCATGTTAGTCCACTGCTGGACATAGGCCTCCCTTAATGTACGCCGTCTCCATTAGGGGGTTTTTGGAAAATATCCCAACACGTTGGTCCAATGCGGGTTGGTAGGTGGACCGACTTTTTAAATGATCATCTCGTGCATGGTTCATCTTACTTTTAGATAATTGGGTGATCAGCTTAATTTGCCCTAACCAATTGATATGATATGATGATGAATTATTAATCAAGTGATAAAAAAATTCAAACAAATAAAGGAAGTTATTTAACAATTCACATTACTTATAAAATCGTTGTAATTGTAGAAATTTTATTAGTAATAATAGTGTTTTTATAAAACATAATGTTCAATAATAAAAACCAGGTCATAAAATTATTTAATCAAAGTATACAAATAGCCAAAAAGTTTAATTTAAACGAATATTTTATGTAACAAAAACAACACACAATATATGCTATTATCCATATACCAAATTTAAAGGAGTATTACCCCTCTTAGACTTAAGTTATGTCAAATATATTACTTTTACATGCCATATTTCTCAAATAAATGACTTAACGGATTTAATCGCATTTATTTACATATTAACTTATATTTAAAACTTATATTTGTAACATCCAACGTTTTGAACACTTTCTTCTTACTTACTTCTTATTACATAGCGTATCGGCTTCTTTTATATAATATCGTGTGTATTTCTTTAAATCTTTGCATAACGGACAATTGACGTATTTTATATACATTATCAACGAGTTTCAACCCGAACTCTTTTAACTTTCAAAACCCAATATACAACAAACTCAAAAGCGAATAAACATACGTGTTGGTTACGGTAACAGCGTCGCTAGTTCAATACGCGCTCTATTAAAGTTTCCAATTTATAACTAAAAGAGACCCGTCAATGCATACATCAGTCCTGCAGCAAAGGAGCGCATAGCTCGTGAAAGAACATTCTGTATATGTTCTTTATCTGTGACACACTTAGGCCAGCCGATAGCGTCGGCGATAAGCGGAACAAAACACCGTCTCGGTACATTGACCCAGTGTTATATAAAAAGTCCGAAGTTGATAACGTTATGACAATGACATTAGGCGATCACGACGCAAACGACTTCGGACGCTATCGCGCTGCAATACGTGGATTATGTTTCGAAACATGTTGACGGTTTTTATCACGGTTTATATAACGTCAGAACTATTTAACATTTGCTTTTGTAGAACCAATTGTGTAAACAAAAACTTTTTGTTTCGTTGTTTTTAAAGTTTTTAACAATAACTGAATATCAGATCAGTAAATTGAAGTCCACTATTCATGAGAATTTGCTTAAATATACGCTGGTTAAACTTTTTTTTTAAATAAGTACGGTTTAACGTATCCAATCCGGAATTTCTTTCAAAAACCAGCAGCTACTTTATTTCTGACAGTAACGAGACGAGAACACGTGTTCAACAACACATGTGCCCAACAAGCAGCAGTATCTTTCAATAAATCGTATGTTGAACACTCTTCAACATACATTCAACCACTTCAACATTATCATTAAACTAATCGTATGTCGAAATGCTCGAACACAAGTTCAACGGCGACCGCGTATATACATTTCCTCGTACGCCTAATAAAGCGATCACGTCTCGCTTTCGAGCGTGGCAAAGTCGGTAAAATCCGCGTTGATACGCCGGCCGTTGACCCCGGCACCGAGTTTTCCTCGCACCGTTGATGAGAGTAAATTTAATTAGAGAGATCCGAAGGTTTCGGCGTACGTTGACTCAGCAAGAACGGCCGCGGCGGATGTCAACTTTCACGTGGTTACGTAACGCCGCACGGTGAGATGTACTAGAACGTTCGGAGTCATCGACCACGCCGGCTTACGACACCCGCCGTCGTACACCCGGACGTTATTTCGAGAATTTACATATTATCGGGCGCTATCTTAATTCGATCCCCGATATATCTCGGCGCGGGCGCCCTGCACTTGTTCGGCTGCAACGGATACAAGGAGTATTGTTTTTCTTTATGTTTACCATTCAACAATAAGTTAGTATTGACTGTTATACGTAAGCGTAGAGCGTAACGCGATTGTGCTTACGGTTAAATTTGTTAGTCACTGCGTTGCTAATTTTGTACATTGCTAGATTGTACATATACATATGAGGGCGAATTAGTCATTCTGACATTCACAAGGATTTGTTGACGCAAGTGTACTGACGAGTATGTCGTTTTTACATTTGATGACGCGAATGTACTCCTTGTGGTAGTAGATACACGTTGTCCCAAGCGTTTTTAGCAATATCAAGTAATGCGTCAGTTTAGCTCTTTAGGTCCATCACTTGTCGCCGCGACTGTACCCCGGTTGGCAGGCAATAGCGGGGCCCATTTCGCGTGCCAGCGATCGGCCTAGGCGCAAGACGTGGGTCGTCGCTCGCGCGCGAGGTCAACGCCGCCGACGGCCCGCGACTGTACCGCTCTCGGCCGTCAATCCTGCCGTTCAGATCGGCAGATGAGATCGCGCGCCCGACGACGAGTTCGCGCCATCGCGGGAAAGCGCGGGAACGCACTTTGCAGTTTGGTGATCCGAATTCCAAATTCAAAATTTCAAACAAAACTTTCTATTTGAAACATGAATAAACTTATTTGCATATAATTATCATCTCTTGATAATAACGATATTGTACAATTGAAGTTTAGAAAAAGCTTGAATACGCAAATGAGAGGAATTTTATTTTCTATATAAAAAAATAACATGTGTTTAGCATATTTATCAAAAGGTTCTAGACTATTCTCTAGAAGTAGAATGGTAATTAAAATATTCAAAATTTAAAACAGTTTAAGCCATTATACATTAGACTATTTAACTTGAACTATCGGTATACTTTCATTTAAATGCAACGGCCAACTGAAAGCATTGTATTAGAAATAGGGACTATGAATTCGTATCAAACTAATAGAAATTCAATTGGCCGCACAGCTGACATGGGACCACTATCGGAACAATTGGAGTATTTATTTAGGATAATTATGAATTATTTATCGAACGCCTCCGTTTACTTTCGTCGCTATCAGCATTGTAGGTCAGTAGACAAATAGGTAAATATTCGGCTGTTGCGCCCTCCCTAACCGGCGTCGGGTTATCAGCGCAATTGGGACTTTTCCTGTACGATGCAAATATAGCGTTCCGTGTGCATGAATTATCGTGGAATGCTAAAAGCGGGATGCCCGTCCACTCGGAGCTACGCAGGGCGACGTGATGCGAATTGTCAAGATCAGCGTGCAGTGAAGGGGCGTGACACACCGCCAATTATAAGTATGGTGGCGTCATTGAACCCGTGTTATTGCGAAACAACGGAAACCAGTCCACGGCGCCCCCCCGCACCGCCCCCCGCACCTGCTGCGAATTTGTAAAATCCTAGATTAATAGTTGACATGCGGTCGGCCCGTCGGAAACATGAACCGAATATAATTATGCGGACGGTTGCATCACTACGCCTAATAGTCGGCATCGCGAAAAATATATTAATAGACTTTATTGTTCATCGATCGTTTCTTTTAATAATATTTTTATGAATGGACGCATGAAATTAGAGGTTATAGAATATTCGACGTTAAAAAATAAAATTTTAAATATTGATAACACAAGTTATTATTTTTCAAAAGAATCTATTAGTCCTCACTGCCAGTATAATCAGTGGGAACAAAATAAAAAAACAAAACAAAACAATCTCCACGAGTGAATGGTACAGTCGCGTGCTGACTGTCATCATCATCATCATCAGCCTGTGATAGTCCACTGCTGGACATAAGCCTCCCCTAATTCACCCCTATCCATTACGGGGTTTCAGACCCTTTCCCACCACGCTGGTCCAATGCGGGTTGGTGGGTGGACCGACTTTTTACATGCCCATCCGACGCATGGATCATCTTACTTTTCAGATAATTGGGTGATCGGCCCAAATTGCCCTAACCAACTAGGAAACAACAATTAAATTTTTTTGAGTCCCCGCAGGATTCGAACCCACGAGCTCCGGTCTCTAAAGCATACGCCTATACCACTAGGCTACGGAGGCAGTTACTGTTAGTTAGTGCTGACTGTACGTCGACCTAAAAAGCGGACTACGACAGTGGTACAGTCAGGGACAGCGGCCACGTACCCATTCGCGGGTGCCGCAGGTAGGCTAAGGGGTTAAGGAACTCCGGTGCACTATATCGGATACCATTGAACTCGCCCCGTCCCGCTCGCTCGGCGCATCGGCTGCACCGCGTGCGAATCCTGCACGGGGACGCGGCGCGCATGCGTATCACACTATCGCCCACGATCTATGGCACACGTAACAGCGTACGCTCGACGCTGACCGGAATTGCATATTCGCTGCCGATTAATGCGAAATGCCAGCGCAGCGATCGATTATAATATCGACAGTTGCCGAGATGTAATATATAATACGCAGCATGTGATATGACGTCTCTCATCTGCGACAACGTCGATACTGGGCTATCGATATCCCTTTTTACAGCGCAACCTGTTGCGTCTCGTAACTATCGCTGTAGGTTTCGTTTCGAAAGAGCAACACGGCGTCGGTGGCGTGCCCCGAAAACGTGCCGTGGTCTTCCCCGTTCCAGTTTTACCGTTTCCATTACGATTCCCGCGTTTCGCGTTGAGGGCAACGTGTCGCCGTTTCGAAGTGAGCGTTACGCAACGTTCACGGTCCAGCAGCCATGTATCTATAATCAAGTTTAACCGGTGGAAAGTTCGGACGGGGCGTCGACACCGCCGACCCGCCGGCCGCTTTGCCACACGCCATGTGGAAAATCGCACTGACACGACACCCGATCGCTCTAGGAGTCCGAGTACAGTCCAGGAAGACCGAGACCAGTGTAGGATTACCACTAGTCATCCCTAGATCGGCTTTCGGACCGGGTTCGACGGACAATTCCTTCCAGCGCGTGCACTTAGCCGACCGTGACGTCACACCCTTGACAATACCCTCGGATAATAAACGAGCGCCCAATTTGCACGCCAATATTTCAGACGAACGTGTCAACACCAAGGTGAAGCGACAAAGTGTCAATGAACTTGATAAAAAGAAATTTAATTGCAAGTAGGTACGAGGTCGCCACCGAAATATTCCATTGTAATGTAATTAACCCGACAGATTTCGTTATAAAACTTTACTTTTATTCGAAACGATAAACATTTCGTTCCTAGTGATATTTAAAATACATACAAAAACATTTACTCTATTTACATATGTCTGTACAATGTTTGGTTAACAAAAGGCACGTGGTAACGTCATACATTGAACAAAAAATACACACATCAGTAAACAAAAACAACATCCATCACTAAATAAACTATAGTCAAATATGTTTCGTGCTAGCAAAATATTATTATATAGTAATCTATCTAGCTAATAAGACTATCTACTAATAACTATACTACCTAATAATCAACTAATAATACTATACAATAATGGCTATGAAATAATAATAGATTTAAGCGGAAATCGGTGTATTTATCAAGGCGGCAAATAGCGGTCAGCGCGCGGCCCCCTTCCCCAAATCGCGCGCTCGCCTTGCCTACAGACCTCAAAACGAGTACCCTTCTCCGCCCTGCTAAGGCGTAGAACTCCGTAGCCGTTCGTAGCTGCCGTGGTAACACGTGGCAATGTGTATATTATACTGAAAAATATAATATAATTTAATAATTAGTTGATAGTTAATTTATCTACTAGATCAAAATATTTCTCGAGTAATTTTGCATTAAATCACCAAGTTCTTTGCATTAAACAGGGGTTATTTGTTTATCACTGGAGATAAATTGGCTGTGTTGAAAATAATAACGAAACGCTATCTAAAAATATACGCTTATATATGCCGCTTACCTTTCCTTTTAAAAGCCGATTAAAATGTATTAAAAGTACACTGCATAAGTCTGTACATTCAATTTATTTAAAAAAATCATTACACGGTCTGTGTTCGTATTTAATATGAAATATTCTAGAACATTATTGTGATGAGCTTGTGAATGAGTTAGTAAATTAATAACGTTACTAGCTCATTCATACATTCTCATTCTCGATTTTCTTTATAGACTGCATATATTAATTATATTCAATGAATTTATCGAAGCATGTTTACGGAGCTTTTTTGTTTTTTATAAAATAGAATCATTCTTATTTAGGCAGAGCGAATTTCTGCAGAACCATGGCCGAAATGATTTACGGAAGCGACGAACGTAAAATGCCATGGGCGTCCGTAATGATTGTTTTTCGTACATGCAAGTTAATTTCGCACGATTTGAATGTGATATCGAACTCGGCTTGTTATAAATTCAAGGCTTCGTCGATTTATTGCGCATCTACCATTTTTTTGGTTATAATAGCTCGTTATTTAACATTCCTTGACTTGTCGTTTGGTTTGATTATGAGTATTATAAGCATGTGGAATATGTTAGTTAGCTATTTGCACATATTTTGTACACGTTAAACAGGTGATGTATTCACCTGTTGTTTAAATATAAATAACGTTTTATGTCAAGGATTAATTTGTGCTTAGTAATTAACTACTGCGTGATATATCATATATTTAATCAAAGAACTCTTAAAGTTTTTTCATAACACATTCTTGAAGCTCGTTGTACTAACCAGGATGAAAAAAACAACAGGAGAAACTATGAAAATGACTAATTTTAATATTCGATATACACAAATCCAACAAACAAATCTACATACAGACGTGTTTCAATTCGACACCACATTGACGGATAAACAAATCGGATGTTTGTCACGTCTCATACATATTAACTTTGGGCACATAAATCTCGACTATAAATGTGCTGCTTAAAGCCGTGGAATATAAAGCGTGCGATCAAACAAAAACAACATCACCATCGGACGCGCTACATTCGCGTAGCTCTCGGCGTAGTACACAGGAAATGTGTATTAAAAAACGCCGCAACGATAGGCCGCCACTTGTTTACGGCGAGTTCTGCACGCGGACCTTGAGATTCGGCAGCGGTCAGTGCCCGAGGCCTCCGCTTCAGGCCCCGCCGCTCGGGCGTTCCATTATAATCGATAAGCGCGCTTATTACGCGATCCGTCGGCGAACGGAACGAATGAACGTACGGCGATCCATTCGGTCGCTCGTTCACGTTCCTTAGTATTGACAGCTATTTTTTTTAATAGATTATAAATGAATGAAAAACAATTTTAACGATAAAATAGTTTGTTAAAATTTTATAAAATATACGTCTTTTGCTAATATATTTAGTATCAAAAATAGAAATTAGCTTTGTAAAGGGAAGTCAAACTTTTTAAATTCATCATGATAGCGTGTTCCATTTTCAAAAAGAAAAACATAAAAAAGAACGTTCGCTCTTTATCACCGCTGGCAATTGCGTCTGGGCGAATTTGGCGCGTCGAGCGGCACACCGAGGCCGCTTTTGCGCTGCTTTCTCGCGCCCGCTACGAGATTGGCGATTTCGGTGGCAGTTTCAAGGACAACCGGGCCGAGTTCGGTACTTGCCTTCGACAGTGAACGACACCATTTCGTGCGTTGACCCGAGGCGATCGCTGCGCGAACGGCGAGGAATTAGCGCTCAATTCTCAATCCACACATGACACACCGTCTACATCATACCATATATTCGCTAAGAAATAAATGTATGAACTACGCCGTATAAGCCATTTTTAACGTGTGACAATCAGTGCGGCATTACGTACTTTGTAATTAACTGTTAGAATAAAATAGACACATTGTAACGTTATTGAAGTATGTTGAATTTAATTGCTTGAATCGATGCGCTGTATTTAAAATTAACCATTCAATTACGTCGTTCCTTTTAACTATCCGTACCTACTATTTGCCACCAGAATTTCAATGGAAATTTTGTCCGTTTCAACAAAACCATCCATCAATACATCGACTGTAACCCACTGAACCAGTAGACTAATTTTAAATTTTCTGTTGCAGGTAAGCTCGCAGCCGTGGCACCGGCGTAGCAGTACTGGTAAACCTTAGCCTCAGAGTTATGATCGCGCGTAATGCGTTCTCGTTAGAGCACAATGCACCAGGCTGCAGTGGTGGAGTCAGTCACCCCGGCCTAACGGGGCTCGCCCTATACCCGCTCGCGGGCTGCCGTCATCGCAATTTGTCGTGCGATCGCGCACCGACGCAACTCCTAGTGCATGCATCATTCGTATCGCACTGGCCATCGACATTCCTCTATTGACCGAATTAAAAAAAATAGAACAAAAAAATAAAAAAAAAAATTCGAACGCAGAAAATATAGTTCGAATTACGAAATAATGATGTCCGAACGTCCCGCTGTGCCTCACACCCGAACGAACCGCAAAAACTCGCCGGGAGTGACCATTATAAATACGTAATGACGACGCGCCAACTTAAAAATAATGCGCAATGAGTGTGGGACTAGGGCCGCTTTTTTTTTCTCGGTCAGCGAACAAAAAGTCGTTACACAATCGATACGTTCGAAATTCGGCTTTCGCTCGCTAAATTTTTGCGTCGATTACAACGAACAATGAGAGCGTTTTATTAATAACCATTCATCAAACGTGTAATTCCAACTATGGTGTCAACCTCCGAATAAATAGTTAAATTATGTGAATACATATTGTGAAAATATTTCTCGGCGTCCCGCTGATATTCTATCATTAAGACGAATATTTCTGCGAGCGATTTAGGGCGATATCGTTTAGCGGAGACACAATGCATCTTCTATCTGGGAATGTCGGTTATGGGATGCAACAAAGGGACGTTGTTAAAAAACGAATCATTGTAGAGTTCAATCCTTAGTTTTTTGCCCCCGCGAAAGGGTCTCAGGCGTGCGATTATTTAGGGACTTTTTTACGCAGGTTCACAGAAGAGTTGGATATCGCGAAACTTGCACAAAGATGCCACTAGGATGAAGCAAAAAGTTATAGTTTACCTGTTCACGAAATACGATATCCAAAGAAGGGTTTTAGGATTGCATTTTTTAACAATACACGTACATGCGGATTTACCTGATTTTTTGCGAATTCGCTCCGAAAAGATCGAAATATGAAAAATCGAAATTGAAAGGAAGTCGGCTTAAGGGTTAGCCGAGTTTTTTTGAATCGCCTTTGTTCGTCGCGCAGATGGTATTAAATTCACTCGTTGCACTCTGATCCATCGATAATGTAGGTCACGATAGAACTATGGAGCAATTTCTGTTTGGTAGCCTCTATTTAACCCTAAAAGGTTACATTTTTGCTCACCAGTGCTTACAAACGAATAAGGAATAGCTCGAAATTAAAAATTTCAATTTCTTTTATTTAAATTATGGATTTTATCGTGTTTATTTTTCATATTTAAAATACCCGACGTTTCGGCCGTGGTCACTGGGTAGACTACACGCCAGTGTAAAATAAACGCGATTAAATCCGTAAAAAGTAATTTTATTCATTTCAATTTACTTTGGCTATTGAGGTATTTACTCATAACGTTGAACATAGTTTGTTTGCTGGTAGGTATATTGGTCGCGAAAAGCCCGTTTCTAGTTTGAATGGGCACCGCAACTAGAGACATTAGTAGGTAAACTAAAGAAATACTCAATAAATTTGGTTTGGCATAACCATTTTGCAAAATTGCAATTTCGGAACTTCATTCATTTTCTCATGAGAGTTAAAAAAAGCTATTTCTTTTACTTGAATACTTGACAACAAGTAATGTAACCTTTACTTGGAGTGATGCTAAAATTACTAGGATAGCAGAGTTCTAACGGAAGTGTTACCACAATAGGATTTAATAACAAGATCGGCTCGGACTTTTACGACACTGAAATGGTACCATAAGAATGGACACCGTTAGGAGACACCGGGTTGAGTGCACGCACACGCGGTCGCCGACACCGGTGAGCGGTGTCGCCGCGCGCGAAAATATCGCATCAATCGCACACAATAAACGCACAAATCGCAAACGACTAATCGCAAAAACACACACAACAATCGCAAAATCTTTCCTACTAATATTACAATTTTTGCGCTATTACTATTTGAGAAAATCATTGAAAATGCAACAGCGTTACTCGGATATAGACGTCTGAGATTTTACGCGTTACCATTTCGGAATGATCAAGAAACACTAGTCATTCTACGAATACGTCGATATCACTCAGCTCTACTTTTTAATGGTAGTGATGTTTACTCCGTTATTACATAATTGCTTATCAAGTATCGATAAAATCAACGCTAAATAAAGTTAAGTGTCTGAAAATTTTCTTGACTTTGTATCCACAATGCAAAGCGCTTTGCTTATCCAAATAAAAACTTGTTTTCTTCAAATTAACATACATACCGCGTCTTAGAGCATACTTATGCAATGTTCTGCTACAAGAGAAAGTTATTCGAAATTACTCGAATTGCGAAAATAACGACGTATTTTAACTCTCCATTGTTAATAAGGCATAGTAGGATTCGGGGGCTATAATTAAAGGACTATAGGCACGAGCGCGCCACGTGTTCCGAACTTCCTCGATAAAAAATATGCCACAAAGAGCATATTCAAACAATGGCCACGCCGCATGTCGCATTTCACTGACAGCTGGTGGATGAGGAAGCCCATGTCCCAGCTCGCGCCAATTACGAGCAATTGCCAAAAAACCGCCCCCACTCAAGGTGCGTCTACATCTGAGATATGATACATGACGTATGGCTTCGCACATTCAATAAATTTTCGATAACAAAACGACACAATAGAGTTAACATGTAAAACATTATAAAATTGTCGTCTAGCGTCATTGTCAGTGTTTTACTAAAAATAACACAATAATTATTTTTTTAACACTCAACTTACTGGCAACAAGACGCGTGACACCCCGTGACCACGGCCGCTGGAAAGTGTTCGAAACGTCGGGAGTTAAATATTTAAATAAACGCGGTAAAGTCCATAAAAAGTCCTTTTATTCAATAATAACAGCGTAAATTTTTGCGCATTTTAACTGTTTTAATGCGTAAGTTAACGATTCCGGAATAAATATAAGCAAAGTAATCCGTAGCAATCATAGCAACAATGCATCGTCGTACGCCCTGTGGTGACTACTATATAGCACAAACTAAATAAAATTAGTGTATCTGTTTGTAATATTAAAATAAGCCCTTAATAATGTGTTACGTTCGAGATGCGTTAAACTATTTTTTTCTATTATATTACCACGTGGACCAAATCGCGGACTTCTGTTAGTTCATCATTTAGACCGTTAGATGTTAGCTATTTCGTTACTTAATTACATTTTGTCTAGATTTATTTTGAATCTAAATTGCCTACACTGTACAAAAACTTAAGGGCTGATTGAAAACATTGTTAGTGACGATCGTTTGTTGCTTTACATAAATACAATTTCGTTGCTTCGTTTTCGAAAATTCTTTAATTTATTTGTAGTGGTATTGAAGTTTCTGATCAATAAACACAGATATTATGACGAAAGATATTTCTTTAGTACGGTTGTTCAGTGTTCGTCTCATAAATACTTTATTTCAAGTTAACAAGTGTAACATTAATGCATGCTTTTTATACTGTTGGGTATATACGCACCTTTATAATTTTTCCCGCGCAAAATAATAACTTGAAACTCTTTAATAATACATGTACGAAGTTGAACGACTGTTTTATTGTGGATTTTTTCTCGGCACTCGCCAACTTGCGACTAGAAATTGCACTTTACGTAATGCAACTAAGGTCGAAACTTGTATGACAATTGCTGCGGTAGATTTGGCTGCCGAAATGATAATCGGTTTCAATGTGTTTACATTGGTGATGTACTATGTCCGCTTACTTCGAGAAAATTTAAAATACTCCTTACGAGCTTTGTTCTTTTGAACCCGTATCATGTAAGAAACATGATATTGCATCTGTTATAAAGATTATTTATTCAGGTTTTACAATATCTAAACAATTATAAAAGGTAAAATTAAAGTAAATAAAAAAATGTACTACGTTAATTCAGTTTTAAATTTAATGGCCGTTTAAAGAACTATTTAATTACACACGGTTTTATCATAAAATTGTGCATCTCAAGTTTTCTTTGTTCAACGTTTATAAAAAACATGAACACAGAAA
This sequence comes from Lamproptera curius, assembly GCA_029286875.1. Classification (NCBI taxonomy): domain Eukaryota; kingdom Metazoa; phylum Arthropoda; class Insecta; order Lepidoptera; family Papilionidae; genus Lamproptera; species Lamproptera curius. The sequence continues at coordinate 953,307 of JAGSMT010000121.1, read as the reverse complement.
ATACATTTTATATAATTACTTATTAAAATTCTATTCGTTTATAATTAATAAAATTATCTTTGCATTTATAGTAATTTTGCATTCACAAATTTTAATAGAATCTGCAATAGAAATAAAATAAACTGAACCTGTTTCTAATGAAATGAAAGCTTACAATGCAATAAATAACTTTCACTGCATTTAAAGCAGTGTCGCCATTTAAATAAATGCTTTTGTTAATTTAAATTAACTATTTTAAGTGAATTGAGACCAATATTGCATATCAGCATTGGATGTCTAGGGAATAATAAAAAATATATCGTGCATTAAAAATGCATACGATTTTGAGCTTTATAACATTTTACCCCAAGGTTGATAATTAATTACCTTTCAAATTACCGTTTAGAAAGTAATTTAATTTTAAATAAAAAGAATTTGTACTTTACAACAACATGTCTTCATTTAAATATGTCAACGAACTATTCTTTAAAATTGGAATAATAATAAGAGAAAAATCTTTTTAACATAAATTTTATTTTTTACTTCAAGACAACGGTATAATATTTAATGCCTATCTTATCAGTGTATCGTTTTTTAAAATCACTTTCAAATGTTATTGGGCATAACGATATAAGATAGCTATTTCTGTTATATATTTTTTTAGTTTGCATACGAGGGCAGACTAACAGTCCCGATGAAAAGTACCAATACCAACGTGCCAATATATTGATTGTTGGTGACATCTGTCGATTGGCATTGATATTTGAGATATATCAAGTAATACCGTGAGCCATAGGATGTTACGTCTCGTTAACTCAGTAAATACGCTGGCTACGGTGCCATTCAAACCGGAACACAAAATAGTTTCACACTTTGTTTTGCGGCAGAAATAAGCACCGCGGTGGTACCACCCCTGATATGCTCCCTGTTAAAATGGATCTACCACTTTCTAAATCATATTTCAGTAATATGATAGCTATATATTATTTGCAAGTATGTAAATATAAATAAAAATGAACAAATGTAATTCCGTCACCGTGTTAAGCGACGCATAACCTTACTTCATATACAATACGCGTTCGTTATAATACGTTTTAGCCTATAAAGCCTAACAGCGCCGCCATAGGGTGAGCTGGGACGATTTAAATAAAGTCAAGGATCATTTGCGTCGCAAACAAGCGACGGGGTCAGTAGACTCGAGGCAACCGCCGAAATTATCGCGCCGGTACACGCGCCGCGCGGCCAACGAACGCGCCAAGGCCACGCTTGCCACCCCGCGCGACGCTTTGGCTGCAATTAAATAAATTACAACATTCGAATGATCTACAACGATAGTCGAAAAGGAATATATGACGTTCCAAATTCGAATATTAACCGACGTGACGTTTTTTTTATAAAGAATATGGCATTTGCGTCTGAAAAGTTATGATCTATTTTAATTTTATTCCAAATTTCAATTATTTAAATATAAATAATTGAACTATGGTAGAAGTTTTACAAAAATAAATAATGAAAAAACCAACAATAATATTGTTGCCAAAAAGTATCTACCTACTCCGAAATTGAATCGATTCCGAGCGAAATTAATTTTTGCCCGAGCTGATAATTCGAATGGTATTTTCGAAGTCGAACACATTGCGCCGTGCCATAATGTAAATAACGATCGACGGTAACGGTCGCCGTCAACCGAATAGTTTCAATAAAACCCCGAGGAGTAACTGGACCCGTCGGAGGCTGTGCACGGGCGCCGGTGCTTCAGTGCGGAGGGGAGAGGCGTCAACGCGCGGCCGTGAACTTTCTTCGGGCACGTTTTCAGGAGCGGACGCTGCGCAATATCTCTCTCCCCCACCGAGGCCCCCCGCGTAATCGTTATTACGAACGCCCACATTTGCGCGGGCCCGATCGGCTTGTACCTGCCGAAACATGGACGGTGGGTCTTGGCGCGCTTGTGGCGATGGTACTTGTGAGTTTGTGGCCTGAGATACCACGTTGCCTTCTGTTCTGTAACCCGTTTTGTAAGCTGCTGACGAAATAATTTCACTCAGGTTATCTGTTAAGCGCATAGAGGCCTACTTTGAATGTTTTTGTCTATAAAATGTTAGTGCTCTTTGACAAGAAAATCCTATATTTTTTTGGGTTATTAAGTAGAAACGTTTATGTCATAGACACTGGAATCTTCCTTGTATTTGACAGGCGAAACTTCCCGCCACTTGACGAAACGTTTAAAATGTATTTAGCTCAGGCAGAGTTCAAGTCGAATCGATTCGCATACACATTTCCGGGCAATCGACGGGAACGGCGGAAGAAATGGAACGATCGAGTATAATGTGACACTTGTATGGATTTCGGATGGAAAGGGGACGCGCCGTTCGAAAGTTGGTAAACAACTGCTTTGATGACGCGCATCGGCTTTCGAAGCATTGAACTTGGATACAAAAACGAGTAGTGGGTTCAGGCTAACTTCTATCCAAACTCATTTAATATTAAATTATTTTTGTTTTAGAACATAGCTTGTTTAAAACTAAGGTATAGGCCGTCAGCGACGCGTAATAACCTCAAAATTATTTGTCAGTGTTGCCTTTTGACAGATATCGAACGTTCACCGTAGCGTTAAACATTCAATTGGGTTAATGAAATTGATAAAGCGTTATGGAAGCAGCGATCACGGCCCGTTATCGCTCTAATGAGGCCGAGTAAATGTAACACTAGGAAAACGAAGCGATGCGTTTTTCGAAACTGGCAACTTCTTGTGTTGCCACGTAACGTCGCTCGCGCGCAACAGATTATACAACGAGGCGGGCTGCGATATCGCGATGCTCTGATTGCTACTATTAAGTTTGAACTGAATGAATATCTTGTTTATACGATGTACCAACTTTTACTCGCGATAATGGGGCTGAAAAAGTTTTATACTGTTTTACAGAACTTTTATCAAATTTTTAATAAAATAATATGAATCCTTATCTGACTTGTTTTGTACTTATGTGTATAAATTATATACCTTAAGCATCATGCAATTCAACAGCTTCAGTCACCATGACACATGAACTGTAAACATGGCCGCAGGAACTGGTTGAGAAAATTTTGTGACGGGTTTAACAGACTTAGGCCTCATGACGCCTGGTTTAAATACAAAAAAAAAATAAAGGTAAAGTAAACGCACTGTGTAAAATATATATGTTTATATACAGAACTATAAATAAACATATATATTATACATTGATTCTCTGTAAAGATGTCTTAAACATATCCCATTCTCTTATTTTATATTAATGTAGGCCATGACCACGCAAAAGTTGTTCTTTATTCTCCAATAATAGACAGCAAACGACCTCGAGTAATTGAATCACGATAGAAGATTTCACCGAATTTTATCTCCATTGCTGCTTTATTACGTAATTATTGAATTAGTTCGGAAGCAACCCCACAATATACCACTAACATGCTTTTCAAATCGCAAGCTTTCACTCGTGGTCGTCCTTTATCAGGTGCAGGAAGTGTTGTAAATATCAAGGCGATTGCGTCGACAACCGCCAACTATGCGCTGTTTTACTGTGTGTAACTATTACCGGTTAATAACCATATCTATATCTAATCCTAATAAAAGCTATAATTTAATTACGCAGAGTTTACTGACGCTGAAAATTAGTGTTCCGATTGGTCTTCACTGCCCAACTTTAATCATCACGCAATGCTCCATCAGCACATACGCGGGCTATATATTTATTAGGCTTTGTTTATAGATCTTGTTTAGCGCTGGTTTAGTCTAGATTTTGCATTTTTTCCCCCCAACCGTGACCGACTTCCTCGTGGCAGTCGCCTTGGCGCTGACATTGCGGTTAATTCGGTACGATCCGACATTGACATGTAGCGACGTACGAGGAAATGCTGCGATGGGGCCGTCCGCCATCTTGGTTACTATTCAAATTCGCGTTATTTACAATTCGGTTCCGGGCGTTCGCGCGCATTTAGATTTATGCTGTGAGGCCGCACACTAATTGAGGAATTGGGTTAGTCGTGGCAAATTATAAAAGTTCGTTATTACTAGTTACGTGTTATATACGGTCGACAAATCTCTTATGATATACTCTTATGATACTATGATTTTTTATAGTTAACACCATTTTATTTAATTTAAAGTACGGTTCGGCTAATCCTACCAGCTTTAAAGTTTGGCAGCTGATTTTGTAGCAAAAATGACATTTAATATATGATTATCTAATATTATAACGAGTAACGTAAAATACTCGCTCAAAATTAGCATCGTTCGAGCCTATCGCAATTCACCAGTGTTTAATCATACACCGACAATCGATATATACTCTGTGACCGGTCCGCGTGCATGGCTCACGTGCATTATTTAATCTGTGCCGCCGCGAATAGGCGCATGTGTCACCCGGGGGCCGCATCACGGTGGCGGCCTTGGCCTTGGCACCGAGCGCCGAATAAGCCGAGGCCGGATCGCACGGCCCCGGCTCGTTAATAGACGCAAATGCCGCACAATGCCGATACAACGCCAATTGGTGGCCGAAACGGATTCGGGCCATCGGTGCCGCCGACTGTTGTGTGTGGGAACTATTCGAATTTCAAAATTGGAACTGTCAAAATTCATCCTCGCACGTGTGACAGCACCTGGCTTGAGTAAATACGTAATTTGAGTGATAATAACTCGTTACTGTTAAACATTACATGTTATGTATCGTTTACTATGTAATTACACTATACCTTGGCTTAAGTTAATTAACTTAAACAACGTCAGACGTCAAACTTAATTGGCGCCAAAATGTCTGGCACTTCATAGATTATACATCGCGATGGGATTAAAAATGGCCGCGTTCCATCAATACGCACGTTTTCGATTCTGGCGCCATTAATGTTTGAAATATGGAGGTTTATTTTAACAAATTCCGGGTCTGAATTGGCCAAACTATACATAGGTACGCTTTAAACAACACAGCAGTCTTAGAACAGTACCATCTTATGACAGAGTTAAGCACCAAGATATATGGTTTCAGACTGCCTTTGAGTCTACAATACAAATTTCATACAACAGGATGCTTCTAACTTGAACCTTGCTCAAACCTTGGGAAAGATTCAAATGCAAAAGTATTCTGAAATGCGAGATATTTTGTGGCCTTCGTTGTTCGATTACAATAATCGATTATTAGATTATGATAATTGGTTAAAATATCCATTCATGAATGTATTAAGAATTTTAAGTGTGTAAGATGCTCTCTAGTTCAAGAATTCCTGGTTTTATGACTACAAACTTCTTTGAGATTTTGATTTATTCATTGTTGGTTAATATTTTATGCTATAGCTTAATGTGCTCATTAATTGAATTTTTAGGTACAAAAATGCACAATTACTTGCGTTGATAAAGTTGTTTAGTGTTCTAGATTGTTATAACTTTAAAAATAAAAGAAATCGAAACAAAAGCAAAGCGACACGGTTGTCGCTACATTTTTACAATTCATGCACGAAAACATCGTAAAACGTATAAAGGTCAATAGCTCGTAAAATAGCTGCTATATACTTATATGCGTCACGTTTTCAGTAAATACTTAAAAAAATAATTCCTAACAACAATCTGGTAAAACAGTCTGTAGTCTTTGGTGTCATTTGCATTACTGAATAACTAACTTACGCCAGCGTCTCCGCTCTTCTTTATAGACATACAAAAACTCTAAACAAAAAGTTTTTCTTTTCTATAAACTATAATACCGAAGTATATACATATAAGGTAATAAACTTTATAATCAGATACTTTAGCTTATACGGTATCCATTAAAGAAAAGTAGAATTCTTCCTTCAAAAAATGCACAAACCAACAATAAAAAAGCAACTAAATACGACAAATAAAACGGACAACGTCAACGTTATAACGATCAACGGGTAAGCGTTATCGATAACGTTACCAAAAACGAATAAGCTGCGACGGGCTAAAAAACGGCATGCGTCCAAGCAACGTGTCAGAGGTGCTATGGGGTAATTGACTCGAGGTGACCTCAGGCCACGGATAATCAACGCTCGGCGCGCTGAATTTTTACACGCCACGTATCCACAAAAGCGCCCCCAATATCGGATGCAATTGACAACGTGACCGGAATTCGTCGTTTTGATATTTAAATTAGTTTCATACGTAATCTGTAGGGTTGTTTACGTATTAAACTTTATATTGGCAATTTGTGTGTTGGATTGATTTTTTAACAGCGATGATATATTGGTCGTCTGAGACGCTTTTTAAAATCTTTTTACACTACAACCAAGTGAGAGTAGAGGAAAGAGTGAAACTTAGCTGTACCGTTTTAATTTCAGATTGAAGTTTAAAAAATAAAAGTGTCATACCAACTGCGATAAAGCTGCGATATAATATACCCTGATACAAAAAAAACAGAAATTTCGAAAGTCCACGTGACAACTGAAACAGACAACTTCCTGCCTAATATCTATGTCTCTAAACTATAAACTATGTCATTACTACTAAAACAGATCAGTTACAACCATCCAGCTTATTTACCAAAGTCGGTAGCCATTTCCCCGAACGGCTGCTTACCTCCGATTACGGCATGTCAGCGATGCGCGTTTGTTTACAGCACGTGCCCCGAAATGTGACACGTTCGCGCCGCCATCTTTGTTTGACCCATTTTTAACGCACTAAAGCATTATAGGCGGCCAGTTAAGCATTGGTGAGTGAATCACGGCCGGTAATAAGCCAACTTGCCCCGGGCACCCCATTGTCCTTATGTCCTTGTGGGCAGAAGGCCGTCTGGCCCCTCGTTTCGGTTGCCAAGGCCCCTTTAGCGCCCGTACATATTTTAGGTCGCCGTAGTCATTTTTATAATGAAACGAATGTATTTAGGTCGCTTGAATATAGTACGCCCGTTACCATATGATTGAAATCAATAATTGTAAAGTATTCATATAATCAAATATTGGTAGTTATGTTATCAATCAACAGCCTGTGATAGTCCACTGCTGGACATAGGCCTCCCCTAATACACCCCTATCCATTAGGGGGTTTGGACCGTATCCCACCACGCTGGTCCAATGCGGGTTAGTGGGTGGACCGACTTTTTACATCGGCCCAAATTGCCATAACCAACTAAGAAACAACAATGAAAATTTGTTGAGTCCCCGCAGGATTCGAACCCACGACCTCCGGTTTCTAAAGCACACGCCAATACCACTAGGCTACGGAGGCAGTTAGTTAGTTATGTTAACTTTAGTGAAATATTAATTAATGTAATAATAAAATATTAGTTATTCTTGAATGAATTACATATATATTATTTAAATTCCCACATCACTTCATATCATTAGACACACCTATACTCTATAGAAAGAGATTTATATAATATTGTTTAATGAGTTTCTTTACTAAAAGAGTTCCGAAAAATGCGCCTTTCACACCAACCGTCAATTCCGGACGCGGAAAAAAGGGAAGCCTCGAAAATCGCAAACAGCGTGGCGATAGGCATTCAAACTTTTTACGCGTAAGACAAAAAAAAAGCTAGAGAGCGATCAATCGAGATCATCAATACAACCCCTAAGGCTGTGGTCACGGCAACAATAAAGAAATACATATGGCTACCGGCTGACGAACCCAACTACTAAATCCTATCAAGACCCATTTCATACCTTAACCCCTTGACACAAAGTGCATTTTCAAGCGTACTAAACACCGATTCGGCGCGTAACACGATCGCACAACTTTAAAAAGTGAGGACAACGGAAGGAAGTGGAAAAAATGAGCTTCTAACTCGCTTTCACGTAATGTTAATAGCACATGTTACATTATAACTTAACGTTTCACCCTTGATGAGCGAAAGTGCAAACATAAAAACATCGAAAGTAAGAAAATGTCAATAACAAACAACACTATTAAAAGTATTATGTTTGTTGTTTATTAAAAGCGACGAGCAAGATAACAAAATGGTATTGTGAAAGAATATATATCTGACTTCTTTGATATTAAATTATTTATTTTTTGAAAACTTAATCATCCCTTTATAAAGTAAATACATCTTTTAAATACTTAGGAGTACATGTATTCAATGTCAGATTATAAATGTTGTATAAACAAGAAAAATATATTATAGAATATTAATGAATGTATAGAGTAAACTGATACACAAGGCGGTATGTATAAGGTTTTTTGCCATATGCAAATTGCATAAGGCGTTTAATAAGGAAGGTTTCTGTAGTGACTAAATGTCGCAAGATGGAAGGATATTCGCGAAGCCCTTTTAGAAGTTTCCTGTCACATTTAAGGAAAAGTATTGGAGTGCAAACAAATTATACAAAAAGTGATAATGAAGCCTAACCCATACCTTACGGTAATAGCATAAGTATTTACCCGATGCCTTATTTCATGTACGCATAAATATAGGTATATCAATATTACGACGTATTAAACAATTTTGCCGCCAAAATTTTGTTATTTGAGATTGTGTGAATCGCTGTTTGATGGCGCGTATGAAGCTGAATTGGTAGTTGCAAATTATATTTTTTATGCATTACAAAAAAAAAAGAGTGTGGAACAGACGATAAATCAAAATTATTTGTGAACATTCAGTTGGTTGTTGCGTTGAAAGGCGACCAGCGCCTGCGCGGGCGGTGGCCTTGACCGTCCTGCGCCAAAATTTACAGGTCATTCACCCGCCTCGACGCCCACTGCCACTCGTCTTTATCTCAGATAAATAACACTCGTTGCGTGCGAAACTCAACTTTATTAAGCAGTTATCAAGATTGCTTGTGCATTAACCGATGTATTGAGATGTTATATAAAATTAAATCATTTGTGTTTATAGCTACGTCTATGTATAAAGACCTTATTTATCAATAAGTCCATACTCGAATTGAAAGGATGTGGGGTGCTATTATTTCATCATCATTGTTTAATAAACGGGAATTAGGGCGCTTAAATTGGCTAAAACATTTTTTTTATAATTTTTACTTTATTATGTTATCTATCTGTGCGATTAAAAGAACATGATTTATAGGAAACTTTTAATTTTGCAGTACAAAAAATATATTGGTAATTATAAATTGTCAGATTATTACTCATACGTATTAGTAATGGCATGCGATACTGAAAACGTTTTTGATAATTTAAGTCTGGTGACACGGGTATCCGAGAATACGACTATACGACTGCATTACTGTATTTCAATCGGAAGCAAAATAATTGTTGTCCAATGTCATACGGGATACTGGCCCGGAAGTGTGGGCTAGGAGGGAAGCGGGCAAGCGGGCCGCGGCGGCAGCGGGTCACCCCGTCACGCGTCGACCTACACCGTGCCCGCCATCCATTAGCTCGATTTCGTGTTCAAGTTCACTCGCGTTCCATCACCGAAAATATTTTGGTGGTGTGACGCAACCGCGCCGCTGCGTCCCTCTCTCGCGCGCTAAGAGCGGGCCCCGCGGCGGCAGCGGCGCCGCTCGCGCGCGACCTTGGCCGCGGAGCGCCCGCAAGGTTCGGGTCTTCGAACTCGCGCGGCGAGCGGGGCGCGGGCCCGAGGCCCTCCAATCGCTCGGCGCGCACCGCTCCGCGCGTTCCCCATTGGCCGGCTCGCAGCGCGGCAATGACCTCGGGGAGCGGAGTTCGAAGCGCGCCGCGGCGAGCGCCGAAGCTCGCGGCGGGGCCCGTAGGGGCGAGATTCGCTCGGCGCGCGCCTCCTCGCCGCCGTGGCGTTCGTACCGCGCTGCGCGGCGATCTTTTCGCAGACTTTCACTCTTAAGAGGCGGTGAGCGCGGCGACGATCACGAGTGCGCGCGGCCCGACTTCAGTTCGTCGATCGAGCTCGAGCGAAGCGCACGCGGCGATATCGCTTAAGGGGCGACCTTCATCGTTCGCGAGGTGGCCCGTGCACTCCTGTCCCATATTCGGTGGTACGGTGCGCAGGACGCTCGTGTCCATGTGTCTCACTACCTTTCGTGTTGTGAAGTGGATTGAACGATTGGTTACTGTTTAGCTTTACTTAGATATACAATAAATGACTCAAGTGATGTCTCCGGACAGCAGTTACGGGCGGTACGATACGCCGACCCCCACGGACAATATGATGAGTTCAGTGCACACGGAAAGGGAACCAGAACTGCATATAGGTATGCTCCTTCGCAGCCTAATTGGAAAACGGAACTCGCTGCGAACCTACGCAGCGAATTGCCATTTGTAAACAAACGTTACGTGGCAAACAAAAAAACAGTACATGGTTGCGAAATTGCCATTATTGTGATTACTGATGGCAATAATACAAGTCGTATAACACGACTTTATTATGGTGTAGATAAGGGGATTATTTTAACATTTATTCATATCAATAATATTTGCTATTGCCGACTACATTTTTTAAATTTCTGTAATTTTTTTTCTACGGAATTTATTGCCCGATTAGGTTAGTGAAAATAAACAATATCTGTACGATGTTTTGAAGGTAAATTGTGTCGGGTGCACAGGCACTGTGTCAATTTATTTTGGTGAACTTAAAAGATAAAAATTTGTAATTTAAATATTGGTGTACTTGTGATAATAGAAAAGATATCAAATTGACACGACAATTTATTTAATTATTAAATCAATATTATTATAACAAATATGGGTCAGCCTCAATTTAATTTAACAATAAAATATTTAAGTCCAATAAAAGTCCGCCAAATAAAAAAACTAAGTAAAATAAAGCAAGGCAACTTCTTTAAAAAAAATTTTTTTCTTTACTTAGCCATATTGAGCCTATGGATCTTTTTCACGGGTAGAAAAATAAATTAAGTCCTGCAAAATATTTCGCACGTCTTTATTTCTCTCAGAATGTTGACATCAATTAAAATAAATTGTTATTTATATAAATGATCGTGTACACCAAAGAGCTGTTCTTTATAATAAATACTCTTTTACGAAAATTTCACGCCATTGAACTTCTCAAAAGATCATTAATAATTTTCGACTAATGATTTCTCGAAGCGAAAGGGTGCTATTAGTTTCATTGCAAATCGTTCGCGGAACGAATGATCGAACGATTGATCTTATTTCTCACAGGAAGGGTTCCAATGGGAAACAATTAATGTATTTGTACGTTGTAGAACTAAACAATTAATCGGTTTCGGTCTTGGAGAGTGAAGTTGCAACGATCGATCGTTAACGACGTTATCCTTGCATCGATCAATTTCGAATGTTTTCTCCGTGTAACAGGCGGGAGAGTTGTGCGTGCGCGGTATGAAATGTTTCTTTAATGATCGCCGTTGATAAAGCGGCGGCCGCGTGACGTGGCTCAGCTGTCTCGGCACACCACTTTTACTTTCCTACGTTTCACCAGCCGGCCGCGGGGCCACTTTCTTGCCGGCCGACTGTTTGTTTTCTTCATGCCGACATGTAAACACGCAATCTTAGCGCGTCTCTTGTTGTACAGATGTTCGCTTTGAGTTAACAGTTGGCAACTGGCGGCCGACGTCAATGGCGACTTGGCAACGGTGGGCATTATTGAACAAGTCCAGCGTTTATTGCGTTCGCGTGCGTCCATCGATTGTACATTGTATTGTATTGTAGATATCGATGACATTTACTAACACCGCGGACACAATTCGCGTTGTGCGTTGCGCTGACTTCTCCCGCGCTCCCCCCGCCCGCGCAATAGATGCAATCGCACGCTAAGCGAAAATGGCGTTGCATCACCGGTGAAATGGATGCGCGCCGATTCTTCTACGAGTGCACCAGTTACGTGGCGGCGCGTCGCTTTCACCCGCGGCCATTGTGCTCCCCGCCCGTGGGAGATTCGGCGGGGCGGTCGCGTGTCTCGAGTAAAAAAGAAAGTAACACCATAGAAAGCGACCGCGGTGCGTCGACCCGCGGCGAGCGCCAGAAATAGAAAGTACCATCCGAGCCGGGGCGGCCGCTCCCTCGCCGCTCGGGGGGAAAGTGAGAGCGGTCGGGGCGGCTTCGGGACCTGTCCCCGGCACACTACCAACCACCGCGCCCCTCCGTCCCCCCGCACCCGCAGCTACCCCCCGGCCGTCCGAGGTCCGACGTCACCTGTCGCCACGGCCTTATCTACCACTGACCCACTAACGGAATCGCTCCGTCGATTAACGATCCTCTTTCCGAACATCGCACTCGCATTAATGCACCATTAATGCATCCGATAACAGGCCGCACTCCGAAACCGCCCGAGCGCCTCCGCCATTGGTGCTGGTTGCGTAACCACATGCACAAAGGTTCATCGACTCTGTACCCGCTTTCTAAAATTACTGCCCAGTGTCACCTTGGTGCGGGCGGTGACGTCGAGCCGATGGCCAACATGGCCGCCGCGCTCCAGGTTTATATTTCCCGCGAAAACAAACCTCGCTGTATTACGCAACGAGTCGTAAATCGCCCTCCGATTGGTCACGTGTCTGCGAAGCCTGTACACAACGACACGTGCTATTCCGATAACGCGAGTTCACAATCAGGAAAAGTTTTCTTTCTAAAATTGCAAAATGTCACGTCGTTCGCCATTTGCCTTATCGCCACTGTTACTATAGAGCCAACGTTCAAAATAAAAACCACTCATGTTACATTTGCATGCCTAAATTAAAAACTTAACGAAACATATCAAAAGTGATTGTAGAGCGAATGAATATGAATTGAAAACGAGCGTCAAGTGTCGTTTTACGGACAATGTTGCGGAAACCGTGACCAATTAAATGTATGTGATGTCAGCTCGTCTGCAATAAAGGTCGTGTTATTGAATGTTCGCGTCTTGTCACAAGTAATTTACATTGACGGACACAAATGTTTGAACATATTTAAAATGTCTCTTGTCCGCTTGTTGCAGAGTTCGACGGGACCACGGTGCTGTGCCGCGTATGTGGCGACAAAGCCAGTGGCTTCCACTATGGCGTTCATTCCTGTGAAGGATGCAAGGTAAATATAATAATGATTTCATGTTATCTCAATTTCTCATTATCGTTGCTACATTCCAGCAAGCTCACCAGCGCCATATTTTATTTAGAAATTGCATTATTATAGCACCAAGGCCAAGTTAAATATAACACTTTGTTGTCGATCGTATTAAAAAGTATTTCGATTTAAATTTGGAACGCGTCCATATCTACTACAAACACGCGTGGGCTGCCAACGTTTGGTTGCGGAGCGGGAAGTGCAACGCGCTGGTGACCGATCACCTTTCTCCGCGTCGGTTGCGTCGGGCTATCAGCTCGCGCCAATTGCGCTTTACACCTACATCCTGATAAAAAGCGATGCGAGCGACACTCGCCCATACATCACTATAATACGGCACAGAACCGTTTGCTGCATTTCGGCGAACATTGTAACTGGAAGTGTTCTGGTCGTCCTAGAGTATCAGCGGCAAGGCCGCGTACGCGGAAGACAATCACCGCGGCATCGGTTCGCTCGTGAACGGGACAAATTCGTGTGTAAATATAGAATATGCGTTCGCCGCTCATTCAATAGTACGGTCACACGGACCAAACGTTGTTCAAGGGGCGAGCGCAGTCGCCGGTGTTGCTAGACGGCCTGATACCTGCTCCCCGGTCAGTCCCTTGCCCCAATTCGATCGCTGTTTTTTTCTTCTTACGATACCTGTTAAGATACAATCACACGGGAAACGTTCTTTGGGACCGTTGAAATGTTTAGTATTATGTTGTCCCGGGGTCAAGATAAATGCCGAAGGTTAACTGGCATTTAATAGGGGTCCCAGCTTTAAATTGAAATATCAATGCACAATACACTGTTGACACTTTTAAGCGCTTCTACTGTAGTTCTATAAATGGTTAGGTATTATTTTCACTGATGTAACTGCCTTAATATACATAAAACAATGTTAGCTGTCATACGCTACATTCTGTTCTGTCACGGGACTGTAAAAAATAAATGAATAGACGTAGAAAACCGAAAAAAGGTCGGGGCCATGGCGGTTGAAAAAAATTAGGAACGAAGGCCGACCGAGCGGGACCGTCTGGTCGGAGTGCTGCCAACCACATCGTTTAATATTGTTGCTCTTGTTGCCCGCAAGCTCACACGAATTTGTTGTTTTGATAACGTAAACAATACACGTCACGACTGCGCTCCGCATTCGTATTTTAGGAAACTCTAAATAAATATCTTGTTGCGAAATCGTTGTGTAAATTAAAATAGTAAAATAAATAAGGACACTACTAATTTAGTTACAGAAATATGTTTATTCTACAAACATTAATGTTCACCTTCATTTGCCATTTAAAAAATGCAAAACGAGAAGGTTAACTTATTAAAAAATGACAAAAACGACTAATGTATTAAGATTGTTGCATGAATTACTCTGAGGACACGAATTGCTTCCTCGTGACCTGTATTTATGTAAATATTAGCTTTAAGAAAAAAAGAAGCAACATACTGTACCACTAAATAAAACCACTTGCTATAATGTCAGAAATAAGCCTAAGCGCTGTAGGTCTTGCCCATGAGCGTGAAAGCGCTGTGAGGAAGCAGACGGGAGAAGAAGTGCAAGTGTACAACTGAACTGGTTCAAGCAATTTGCCTACCGGCAATGGCGTCGACACAAAGCGTATCCTTCTCGTGTCTGGCCTTTTGTGTACCAAACGAGAGGGACAACGATTATGCGGGATTATCAATTATACCCAGACATCCCTTTAATAGTCACTAAGTTGTTTATATAAATAGCATATTTACGAATACCACGCAGACGTTCTATTTAAAAAGTGAAGTTGTCATGTGTAAAAACTTAGTTGTATTTCAAATTAGTTACATCATTAGTGCATCGAAATAATTTATCTAACCGACGCGCAGCGCCAACTGTCGGCGCGATATGAAAACTCTGCGGATTGGTTTCGCCACTCGCCGCTGGGTGGCTCTGCGCGGCATGCGATCGTGCTGCCCGCACAAATCTCTCGCAAACGGTGTACCGTTTGCGCTGAATGAATGGTGAGCGGGCTCGCTTTTACGGCCCACTACGAGGCGCGTGGCCGTACGCACTGATGTCAACGAACCCGCTTTTATTACGGCACGTTCTTACATTATAAACTAACAATTAACGTTTGCCATTTCGAGAATTACGTACGCTTCCGATCAGGGCTGCTATAGTCAATTGCGTTATCTGCCGTAGGTATACTGCAAATTAGTCAACTTTGTTTTTGGGTAAATACGGTCTTCAATCGATCTAAATGTTGCCAGTCAGATGTTGCTTTTTGATTTTTTTAAACTACATTTTACGGCTTATTTTTATGACATTTAATTACAAAAGACGGGTATATTCTAGCTGAGTAACTTGTTTGTGTTGCCTTAAAACAGCTGTATTTTTAACATGAAGGTTATTAATTGCGATAAAAGTAATAAATTGGATCAATAAGGCATCTAAAGATGTTTCTGACTAAAAGTCATTACCTTTCATAATATAACAATACTCTTAAAACTCTATTAAACTCCTGGTGAATGTATTCGTCGTAGAGGTATCGGCACCATATATTATAAGGTGGTTCTGACCGCAAGTATCGTTTCAGGTGATCATATCTCTGCGATTCGTCTTCGTGCGGTCGGGCTCCTTTGTTCTTTGACCGACATATTTACGCGTGTTGTGGGTCGCTCATAATTTCGGCACCGATGCGAGTCGCAGGGCGCGCGGTCGTCGACCCCGCGCCGCCGCGCACCTCTCCTACACAGCCTCTCGTTGCCACAACAACTTTTACGGTCAACGAATGTATGTACGCAACAAGAGCGTAACCCACATTATTTTTTAACTGTCAGCTTTAAGAGTTCATTGATCCCGCGCCGCTGCTATTTATTGAGAGCATCCCACGTCGCTTGGGGCGTTTCGGTTTACGATTTCCTGTGTGACAAATACTGCACGCTCACTAGTGGGTCTCCATTGTAGTGTTAGTTTTATAGTAGCGTATGTCGTTAGGTAATAACGTGAATAAAACATAGTTACATCCGTTTAATGTTTACTACGTAAAATGCTGAACACGTTTTTAACCCTACTCTAGATATTTTACATAGTTCTTTTAATGGGAGCTCATAGATAAACTAATATACTTACGACTTGGCAATTGATCGGCCACGTTTGTACGCATACATAGGCGTATACGGCATAAACGAGAGCCGATAAGAGACTGGCAAGTGAATCAGAGGGCAGATATGAGTCAGGGGCTTTGTGTGTTATCGTTCAAGCATCTTCAAGGCGCCGACTGTTAGGCAGGTCGGCGGTCGGCTTCCTCGGAAAGCGAGCGATGCGTCAGCATGTTCGCGAGCGGGCACGCGTTAGCGGAGTCGTTGTCCGCTGCACCGTTAGCCGCCATCGGCCCCGCGATCGCTAGAACGTTCCACGGCCGAAATCCGCTCGCCGCCCGCTCGTTGCCCAAACGAAATTCCGGATTTGAATTATTAAATTTCCTCACATGCAAATGACAAACAGAGCCGCGTGCTGAGTTGTCTACGAGTTTTGAGTCTGAATTATAATTTTTCCTGAATTTTCTATTGATAAAAGATCGATAGATTGAAGAAAGATAAATCCTGAATATACATTGTCGTCAAAATCAATATCACAAATGAATAGACTTTAGATAACTTTTTTTTTCAATAAACATTACAACTTCTCGTAAATAGCAAACAGTGAAATAAACTCGCCTGTTGCCGAACTGATATTTCCAATTCGTATCATAAAATGTCCTCAAGCACAACGCAACATTCGCCCGCCGTTCAGCCAGAGTTCCAAATTCGAATTGCAAAACTTCGTCATTCGCGAGCGTCGCGAAATCCATTCGCCCGACGAAATTCTGAATTCGATCCGACGAATTACCTCATTGGAAGTACACGACGGAGGCCGAACGGTGCCGACGCCTAAAGCGGCGGGTTTATCGCGACGGGCAGCCTATGTCGAAAAGTCTAGATGCAAGGCGAGCGCGACCCACATAGCGCTGACGAAATCCTGGCCGAGGCCGTATACCGAACATTTCCCCCAGATAATGAACATACCGCTCTATCGAAATACTAATATTGGTACGCCACTGTAGTAGTAAATAGTGAGATTCAATTTTTTTATGTTTTCCTTTTCTTACTATACATATTTTACCATTGACTTCCAACACTGTTTTACTAACTTCAAAGTTGTAATTTGAGAGACTTTTGATAGGAGCGAATAATGAAATACTTTAAACTTTTTAACTTACCACGTACGTTGAATAATCTAATTAAATTACTTCCAGTAAAATGTATTAAGTAATGTACTATATGTTGACGTTACACACGAGATATATTATATATTTGTCGTGAACTATGATTCAGTATGACTAGAGCTATGCCGTTATTTATTGTCAAATCGAATCGTGTCTTCTTTTATGTCGGTGATTTCCCGTGGCTTAAGTCACCACGCATTGACCGTTTTGTTTAACAATAAACACATGATTTTTTACTTTAATAGAGAAAAATTAAGGAATTAGCATTAGTAGCACAACAATATTAAATATCACAACTCAACAATATTAAGCATAATATGACATAATTTTTAATATATTAAAGAGCGGAAAATAAAAGAGACATCTACAACGGTAATATCAGCATTAATAATAAATTTTTCACTAATTATGCATATCGTATGCTTTTTGTTAACTTGAAGTGATTATAAAACGACCTATAAATTATGAATCACTTGCAATTGAATTCGAGGTATAGATAATAATAAAGTAGGCACTGGACACGAATAAAACAACTTTTTAGGTCTTAGAACTATGTAACCGTGTCAGCGGTTAGGAGTTCGTTGACCCTTACCGATCATTTTCTTAATTAATAACCCAAATAAACACTTTGGCTCATGTCGCTTCGATATTGAATCAATGACCGCGATACTTAGGAGTTTTTATTCTTTCGTATGCGTAAAAATATAAGCACTTGCTATTGTTAAAAATACAAAAAAGCCGTAATAATTCGTAAACCAGCATTAATAGTTCGTTTGTAACGTATAGAGCAACAACGATGTATACAGAATAAAAATAGGTCGAGACGCGCATAGGATACTTCTTTCGATGGTTATCACGATAGTAGTGCAAGAGGCGGAGGAGGGGTTTTTGTTTTCGCCGCAACGGTCGTTGACCCGTCGGCCGGTCACTGCCCGCACTGTGGCCAATTATGGGCCACTCGTACAGCGCACAATGGATCGATGGCAGCACGAAATTGGGCCACCGAGCCGTACGTACTTCAGCGTCCCCCCTCCCGCCGCGGCCGCCGCTTCTGTCGTGCGACACCGCAGCCTCCGCCGCTGCGGCCCGATTCGCCTACAAGCGCGATCGACTTAATTGACTCAGATCCACTTCAATCGAGCGCGATCAACATGATGAATATGCAAAAAGTGTAACGTCCGAATTCAATAGTACTATTGCATTTGTAGCGTACATTACACTATTTTCCAAGTCTACGCGTGAGGCGTACCGAGTGTGATGAAACAGTATTTATCTGCGCGGTAGTTCGTTTGCTGAGCCGTATCGAATATGATCGAATTGGAGCAACGCACCCCTAGAAGCGAGCGCGCGCGCATTGAGGTAGGCCGTGACGCGCGGCTGACGTCACCGGGCGCTGAGCCGGTCGTCGGCCCGAGGTGCTCGCGCCCTAGCTCCCGGGCTGCGGCCGGGGCGAGGTGGAGGGGCGGCGGCGGGGGGGCTGCACGGCGCTGTTGTGCAATCGAGCGGTCGTCGACCCGGGGTGAACGGCCGCGCGCCGCGACGCTCGCCGGGATGCGCCCGGCCTATATCCGGCGCACCGGTGCAGCGGCGGCGGCGCATTCTAGAGCGACGTGGACCGTTAGGAGCGCAAACAAGGGACGCGCGGGGCTCGGCGCGGAGCGGGGCGGGGGCGGCGCGCGGGCGCGGGGGGCAGCCCCGGGGCCACTCTCACTTTCTCGGTTGGGTCGGCGGCCGGCAAGTAGGTCGCGCGGGTAACTGTGCGCCGCGCACCGCAGCGCCCGCACAGTCCGCCGTTGGCCACCATTCGTGTCGGTTGCAGCGCAAACGCTGCCCTCGTAAGCGACTAGGTTAGAGCGCGCGTTGTCAGAGAGCTGCCAGTGGTGCTAGTGACGAGACTATCTTATACGGTGTTTAGTGAGTGCTTGTGCCGGTGCACTTATGGCGTGTGGCGCTGAGTTGCGCGAACGGCACTCTGTGCTGGTGAGCATGCTGGAGGGACGGCGCGAGTCCAGCGACTCGGGCTGCTCTAGCGACGAGAGCTCGGAGCCTGAACGTGAAACTAACTGCAGCTGTGATCCGCAGGGCTTCTTTAGGCGCTCCATCCAACAGAAGATTCAGTACAGGCCGTGCACCAAAAACCAGCAGTGCTCCATACTGAGGATCAATAGAAATCGGTGCCAGTATTGCCGATTGAAAAAATGCATCGCCGTCGGCATGAGCAGAGATGGTGAGTCCCTTTTCTTTTTATTATAACAAATAATGTAGATATTTATATTGTATTATAATTATTAGTGAGTAATAGAAAATATTTATTTGTCATCTTTTTTTTAAAAAAAATCAATATTTATAGTTTTCCAAACTATGAATTATGATATAGAATTTTTATAATTAATTTTTTTAATTATTCGAAAAAAAGATTACTACAATACAGGACGCGTTGTTGTAATCTTTTTGTAATAGTTTTTATACAATACGAGCGAGGCGCGCAACATCACGGCGATCACCATAAGTATTTATGCGCGTAAATTGCCGCGGCGCTCGGTGCATGAATTATGCAAGGTGGAGCGCGCGTGTGCCGAGCAATGCTCGCAATTAGCATGGGAAGGTCGCAGTCCCGCGTGGACGCCGCCAAGTGGGACGACGCGTGCCGGATCCTATTTCGCGCGGGATCGGTTATGCAAGCGCGGGTGAGCGCTCGCTAAGCGGGTCGACGCCCGGTTGCGACACCGCTCGCCGACGCCGCGCGAAAGCGGAGAAAGGTGCATTTCGTAAGCGGCGAGAGTGAAATTAACAATTTCACTTTCGTGCTGCAGTTCAACGCACCCGACAAAGCAAACGCCACAGATTATCTACGCTAGGAGATATTCTCAATCCCCACCGTGCGTCCCGTTCATCTTTTATTAATCGCTCATTGAATAAATACTTTGAACGATGCGTCTCAGATCCGTGTAAACAAAAGTGTAATTTTTTATTAGTAAAAAATTCTATTTAGAAATTGATTATTTCAAATTAAAGTAGGTTGTGCATTGAAATAAAATATATAGAACATCAACTACATATTATGATAGCGGTGAACGGAGACACAAATAAAAGTAGGCGAGAGTTAAGTTATAGTTACGCTACTCGACAACAGATGGCGCATTGAAAGCAAACGTCAGCGCTCAGATACGATGCGGCAGTTTTTGAAACTAAACACTCCGTTTATTATTCTGTAACAGGTATATTTGAAGGTTGAATGAACTGTCCTGTATGAAACTAAAAAAAAATATTTAAAAATAAATAGCGATTGTTATGCAAATATTGCCTATGTTTGTTATTTTAATACGACTGGCAATATACAAATGTTTGTTAAATACTCAATTCGTATGATTTTTTTCATTTCTATTAAAATTATAGAATTATCTATTTACAAGCAGGCATATTTCAAGTTTAATTTTAGTATTTCATCCATGTTCATATTAATTTATTTTAAACACGGGTTTTAAGCTAAAAAATTAAAGTACACAAGTTATGTAGTTAGTTAAGTAAGTTAAGTTATGTTAACATAATTTGTAAATTCTTAACTAGCCAAAACAAAAATGAACGCTATAAAATAAAATATATATATAATGAATCGTTATAAAAAAAAGTATAAAAATAAACGGTCAAATCGAAACATTAATTTATTCCAAAAAATCGTATGAGCGAAATCTTGAAATGGTGATTTGCTATGTTAAGCAAATTAGTGGGCGGATTTTCGATACGATACGCAACGTGAGCAATACGGAGGTTGCGAAATTCGAACTATTGGGATCGGGGGTACGGCGTAGCTGTGTTCGGTGGGGGGTGGAGGGGGGAGGGGGGGCTGCGCGGAGTTTATTGACGGCTCCCCCCTCCAGCCCCCCACCGCGCCCCGCTCAAGTTCAAGGTTGGCGCGGCGCGCGCCGCGGCGCAGTGCGAGGGAGTCCGGCCCGCGCACCGGTCGTCAGCCCTAATCGCAATCGCTATGTCAGTGTGCTCGCCAGTACGACACGAGAACTCGCGCCTCGCTGATCGCTCTACAAGTCGCTGACCGCCCAAACATTGGATTAGCATTGACGGATTACAGTGTTTGTGCGTTACACATGACTTGTGCTATGTGACACTCATCAATTAAATAAACCTTCTACGTATAGTTACCAGTTTAGTTATCAGTGGCCACCGGCTGTGAATACCTAGTTAATTAGTGTTAGACAAATCATGGTCTCAGACATGGGTGAAGATTTACCAATACTTAAGGGGATCCTGAATGGAGTTGTGAAATATCACAATGCTCGTATGTATTATTTTATTTATCGATAATTTCAATTTATTCTTAGTTATTTTTAATTTCTTAAAATAGTAATCTAAATAAAATATACTAGTATATCAGTTGATTATAACTTTGTTTGTGATTATAAATTTGGTTAAAATCATTTAACTATTTGATGTTTATATACGTAACAAATATATATATTTTTTTATTACTTGAAAAATGTGTATAATTAAATTAAATCCTATTTGCAATTCCGATATTAACAATTTTCCAACGATAGGGCTCTATAAATTTAATATATTTTTATTTTCACTCGACTTATAAAGTAATAAGGTGCGTGTTACTGTAAACGATTAGGAGACAATAAAATGTGATATCGGTCGTATTCGAAATTGGAAAACAGTGTCAGGCGTACAATGAGCGATGCGAAACAATTGGGATCCGGCGACAATGGGCCGCGCATCTGGCGCGGCCCACATCGGGCGCAGGGAAAGTCTGGAGAAATGGCGAGAGGGCGCTCGCTCGCCGCTTTCGTTTTCAACGGAGAGCGCGCGAACACTTTCACCGGCCGCGGCGCCCGCGCACCGAACAACGCCATAAGCGGCGCACTCGCCCCCGCCGCTTACGACCTTTCGTTGAAGCGCCGCCGCGAGAAAGTCGTAACACTTTCTGGCGTGACCTCGCCGCGGCTCGTGTTTTGTCGCTCGTTTTCGAATTGGTGCACTGAATCGCGGCCCGCCAGAGGGGTCGTGGCGGCCGATGAACTCTACCCCCGTGTCAGCTGCGCGTGCATTGGGCCCGCGCCCGGCGACAGCTGCCGTCGCATATTGTGCAGCCGCGACCTTGCCCAACGCGCCCTCCCTTGCCCGCTCTATTGTGTCGCGTTCTCGTTGCGATAGTGACCGACGGATAGCGTAGCCGATCGCTCAGATTGTAAATAATTAATAAGTGCGTATACTTTTGTTGTTCAATAAGCAATGTTTTAAACTTCCGTCTCTTTTGTCTTAGCTGTGCGATTCGGGCGAGTCCCGAAGCGCGAGAAGGCGCGCATATTAGCCGCCATGCAACAGTCGTCATCATCGCGGGCGCACGAGCAGGCCGCCGCCGCCGAGCTGGACGACGCCCCTCGGCTGTTGGCGCGCGTCGTCCGCGCCCACCTCGACACCTGCGAGTTCACGAGGGACCGCGTGGCCGCAATGCGCGCCCGCGCACGCGACTGTCCCACCTACTCCCAACCCACCCTGGTGAGTTCACTTGAGGGGTCAAGCAATAATGCTATTACATTTACTTAGACACATTCATTTTTTCTTTGAAACGTTTACTCGTAACGTGTCTAATGTACTTTTCTATTGTTTTAGGCTTGCCCGTTGAATCCGGCGCCAGAACTGCAATCTGAAAAGGAGTTCTCTCAGCGGTTCGCACACGTGATCCGCGGCGTTATCGACTTCGCCGGCCTCATTCCCGGCTTCCAGCTGCTCACGCAAGACGACAAGTTCACGTTGCTAAAAAGTGGTCTCTTTGACGCTCTGTTTGTGCGACTCATTTGCATGTTCGATGCTCCGCTCAATAGCATTATTTGCCTCAATGGACAGCTCATGAAACGGGACTCTATTCAGAGCGGTGCTAACGCTCGGTTTCTTGTTGATTCTACCTTCAAGTTCGCGGAACGCATGAACTCTATGAACCTTACCGATGCCGAGATCGGACTCTTCTGCGCCATAGTTCTAATCACCCCAGATAGGCCGGGCCTCCGTAACATTGAACTAGTGGAGAGGATGCACGCCAGATTAAAAGCGTGCTTGCAAACGGTCATCAGCCAAAACAGGCCGGATAGGCCCGGCTTCCTGCGGGAGTTGATGGACACCCTTCCGGATCTCCGCACTTTGAGCACCTTGCACACGGAGAAACTGGTCGTGTTCCGCACAGAGCACAAGGAACTGCTCAGGCAGCAGATGTGGGGCGAGGAGGAGGGATGCTCGTGGGCGGACTCCGGAGCGGACGAATCGGCGCGCAGCCCCATCGGCTCAGTATCTAGCAGCGAGTCCGGCGAAGTGATCGGCGACTGCGGCACGCCGCTGCTGGCCGCCACTCTGGCCGGCCGCAGGCGGCTTGACTCTCGGGGCTCCGTTGATGAAGAGGCGCTCGGCGTCGCGCATCTGGCGCACAATGGATTGACGGTGACGCCCGTTCGGCCGCCGCCGCGCTATCGCAAGCTGGATTCGCCCACCGACTCGGGCATCGAGTCCGGCAACGAGAAGCACGAGCGCATCGTGGGCCCTGGCTCCGGGTGCTCCAGCCCGCGTTCCTCACTCGAAGAGCACGCGGAAGAGCGGCGGCCAGCGCCCGCCGACGACATGCCCGTGCTGAAGCGCGTACTGCAGGCGCCGCCGCTTTACGACGCGCCGCTGTTGATGGACGAGGCGTACAAGCCGCACAAGAAGTTCCGTGCCATGCGCCGCGACACCGGCGAGGCGGAGGCAAGGCCCGTGCCCGCAGCACCCTCGCCGCAGCCGCCACCGCGCGCCTCCCTCTCCGCCACGCACATAGAGCTGGCGCGGAGCCTGCGCGAGTGCCCGCGCATGACGCCCGAGCAGCTGAAGCGCACCGACCTCATCACGCAGTACATGCGGCGAGGCGAGGCCTGCGCCGTGGCGGGCGTGGAGGCGTGCGGGCCGTGCGCGCCGTGCGGTGCCAGCGTGGGCGCGGCGCAGGTGCCGCCGGCGCCGATGCCGGTGCTGGCGCTGCAGGTGGAGGTGGCGGACGCGCCGCTCAACCTGTCCAAGAAGTCGCCGTCGCCGCCGCCGCAGCAGGCGCGCGCCCCCTTCATGCCGCGCATGCTGGAGGCGTGAGGGCGGCCCGCGGAGCAGCACGCCTCCGCCACCCCACCCCGACCTACTTTAAATTGAATAAACTATGTAGTTAATAATCGTTCGCAAATCGGTTTAATATATTATATGTGATAATTCGTTTAAGACGCGTGCGTGCGTGGCCGGTGCGGGACGAGGAGAGCGCAATAGACTGAAAAATAATTTAAGACTATATAAGTATAATTTATAATGCAATGCAGCGCCGGTCGCGGTGTGTTTGTGTGTGTATTGTATGTGCGTATGTGAGCGTGCTCAGTCATTTGTTTGTTAATATAATGACAGGTTGTCGAATTAAAATAAAACAAACTTGTAAAAATTTCGCATGACTTTAATTCCATATCCCTTACACATGATTTGCACCAAAAAGTTAGTTTATCAAGAGACCATAATGGATATTTTATGTTACCAATGAAAATCAATTTTTGATAAAAATTACGTACTTCGGATCATAGATAAAAAGAATTTACATTAACATTAGATTACATGTCTAAAACCCAAGTCTAAACATGAAATTGTAAAATTCGCTATTAAAATGCAACAATGTCAGTGACGAAAATGAGAATAAAAAAGAACATTTTATATAGAATTACAAAACATATTAAATCAGTTCCTATTATCTTGACTAGCTTCAGAAAGAATAGGAATTGAGTTCATATTAAATAAATGCCTTGGCAAAATAAGATGTCAAATTAGCAAAAAAAAAGGCGATCGGAAAGTCTTTTCTTGACTAATGATGATACAGCTTGACTTTGTAAAGCCTTACATTACTATTAACAACACAAAAGCAAAATTTAATTCACATAAACAAAGTGTAATCCAATAACGCTTCACCGCCATATAATATTACAATAAGTTTTGGCACCAAACTAATGTATACTTTTATTCATATAGCATAGTGTTTGTGAGTAAAAGTATATAGAAATATGTGATTATTAATAGACAATTTCGAAAAGTAAAACGAAAATATTACACAATTTATCTATAATATAAAAATTCTTCTAGACGCTTTGTCATAGTACGGTACAAAAGTTATTTTCACTGCCAAGAAACTTCGTCTTTTCAATAACTTATTATGATTAAATCAATGTCGCTAATAAAATGTAAGAAAGTGATTTGACATATAGCCTCTTAAATTCTATATACATGTATGTTCGTATTAATCTTATATTCATTAATAAGGAATACGCTTGATAGGCGTAATCTGAGGAACTGTTCGATTTAGAAATTCTATCATTGTTCACTCTCCTATCTAAAAAGGGATATCACGCTTTGACAAAATGAGTGAAGCAGTTATATAAATAAGAAACTTAAAAAAAAGTCGCACCACCGACAAAGTTGCGTGAGACAGTTAGTGTTGAATATTTATAAGACTTATAAGTGGTTAATAAAACAACGTCACAGTCGAGGGCGGTCGTCGCCCGAGAAACGTCATTTCCTCAAGTAGCGGTTGACCGTACATTAGTTCCTTCTTCCGCGCACCGCTTCCTTCTCATCCAATGCTAAAGTCGATTTAGGAGGCTGATATGTATTGACTACGCGACCTTGTTCAATGTATTTATTGCAAAGCGCAGAATTATGCTGACTTATGGTGATCGCTTTGCAATATATTTCCCGTTTTATTCGATTTGGAAGATCCTTTATGTTATAAATAATATATGAACTATTTACAAAAGAATCATAACAACTTATCAAAATCGCGGCATTTACGTTTAGAAAAACAGAGTTTTAACTAAAGATTTCTTATGCTTCATAATATTGTATATCGGTTTAAAAAAAACAGTAAAATTGCGACTGGCCATATGAAACATATTATGCCGACAAACAAAATAACTAATAGAATTTTAGATTTGTCTTCTTTGGACTAGTCGGATATTCTATAAGCCCGAATTTAATTACTGTTTCGACTGAACCCGTTAAATGTAACAACACGCGGGGTTATTAATAACTTTTCCGACAACAGGACAAAAATACCTTGTGCCCAATTGCGTAAAGGTTTGATTAACTTCGCAACAATCACCGGCTAAAATTATAATCTGAAATGCAAATAAAGGGTGTGCTATTTTCGCAATATTTAAACGCCACTAAATCAAAAATTTTGAAAATAAATTATAATCTTCAACATTACATAATTGAAAACGTGATAACTGAATTACAGATTATGTTTTAGACTTCGCACTTGAAAAAATTATAAAGGTTTTTAATTAACTAGTCCACATACATGTCTTGAATAATAAAATAAATCCACTATATTAACTATAGTCCGTCCACTGCTCTGTCCCAGTTATTTTTATATTTTCGAAATGGATTTCACTGGGGTAAAAAGTAAATAAATATGTAGAATACGATATAAGATTATCGTATTTGGTATTAGTATAGTATACCCGAACAATGGAACTTATTTGCGAAAAAAGTTAATTTTGCAAATTTACTATTTTCAATAAAAAAGATTTTATTTTTAAAGGTAAGTTTGTAAATTACGTCCATTTCTTGCTATAGCTACTATTCAGTTCCAACACTTATGTAAAAAGAGTCTTAAGTCAAACTCTAATACAATTAATACGTATGGCCCTTTGGTATTGGTTAAAGATGGCGTGATATTCGATGATTGGCGACTGACCAACCAATCAGAGCACTTTACGATTTCATACCATTAGACGAATTTTATTGATTTATAAACGGTTTACCAACAAAAAACAATCAGGAGCATTTACATTATTAACTTTTTCAATAAACATCAAAACGTTTTCAATATGTACTTAAAATACAAGCAAAAAAAGCTTTTAACAACAAAAACAGAAACTTAATTCACAAATGAAATCGGACCCAGATACGTTATAAAATTAATTTTACCTAAAGTTTATGGCATTTACAAAATATTTGTAAAAAAGAAGGGCTAAGACTGCCTCCGTAGCCTAGTGGGACTGCCTCCGTAGCCTAGTGGTATAGGCGTGTGCTTTAAAAACCGGAGGTCATGGGTTCGAATCCTGCGGGGACTCAACAAATTTTCATTGTTGTTTCCTAGTTGGTTAGGGCAATTTGGACCGATCATCCCATTGTCTGAAAAGTGAGATGATCGATGCGTCGGATGGGCATGTATAAAGTCGGTCCACCCACCAACCCGCATTGGACCAGCGTGGTGGGATACGGTCCAAAAAACCCCCTAATGGATAGGGGAGGCCTATGTCCAGCAGTGGACTATCAAAGGCTGATGTGAAGACTAATTTTATTTCTTGTCTTAATATGCTTTGGAATAGTTATCTAATGTAAATAATTTCCTGTTCGTTAGGAGAGAGATTAAACATAAATGTTGTAAAGGCTAAGAAATCCACGTTGCTTCATAAATTTCATCTTAACCATGTAAAGTATTGCACACACTCACTATTAATTAATACCAAAGAATATATAAAGGCGAAATACTTTTTACCTAAAGCGACCAGCCGCAATTTCAAAGAATTTCTCTTTTTTGATCGCAATAAGTGACATGTCAAAGCGGGAACGCCATATGTCAGAGGGCGAAGGAACATTCCAGCAATTTCCACAGTTGACGTCTGACATTTCTAACAGGTGTAGGCGTATCGAGTACATTACTAAATACGTTTATGTAAAAATGTATCTTTGCTATTATTCCAGGATAATCTGATTTTATTTTATTAATCTAAAATATTAATTTTATTGTGTTTTTTTAATGCTTCGCATATTCAGGCACATGATTCGGTAAACGTTACAACTTTCATATAAATATTACTCACTTAACAATAAGCGATCGATTCGTAGTCTTAACACATATAAGACATGATAATAAGGATTCATATAAGTGTAATTTTTATTTTATTATAAAAATTTATTTATTATTAAAAAATCTATAGACTGTTTCGATCTGATATTTACAAATCATCTAGATTTATTTATACTTGTGACATCATCAATAATGATTTTATAATGTTCTGGAAGTTTCGGGAAGGCCGGGCGGGTGCAACGTGCGTGGTAAGGATAGCGAGCGGGTATTGACCGGCGCGTCGCATCGGCGCACTGCGCTCTTGCACTTGACTCGTGCCGGTGCATCGGCCGCCGCGACCCCCGGCTTGCCCTCCTCGCATCCCGATACAGCGCTAGGGGTGGGTTGTCCCCTATAACATCGCCCAGGCGGTTAGTTGATTCGATCAGAAACTATTAATTGAACTATCAAAGTTCAAAAGGTCATCCTCAAACGATCTGAGCAACGCAGACCGCCTACTACACTTGGTTGTTTGAAATTGAGGGTTGATGAAATACTTATGATTTTGAAATTATATTTTTCTTAATACTCTCGTAAACAAAGGGATCGTGTTCGTAAGGAATTTAGATCACTCAGTCAAGTAACTTTATGGGTACAGATAACGCATACGAACAATAGTAAATGCGCGCCAACAGGCCAATGTCCAGATGAATTATTCTTAACGGCATTAAGTGATAAGTACATCAACGTGTCCATTGTGTTCCGTCCCCGATAATTAACAGTTGTAACGAATAGAATATGCCATTGTTATGGGTAAGGGCTTAGTATACCGTAAACATCGGGGACCCTCGGGCGACACGGAAAACCCCGAACAACCGCGACCTCGCAGTGGCAAGGTCACGCCCGGGCGTCGGTTCACGCGGAAACAGGACCGTTGTTAACGTCTATTAATATATATTAATATCGCTTTGACTTATTTGACATTCAACGCAAATCCGCCAACGTCTGTTAGGTAAGAAACAATTCAATGCTGTTTCCTTTTCAGTTTTGAATAAACACCTGTGTAAAAACGCGTAACACAATACGTAACGGCTTTGAAAATTTCGACTGGTTATTTCAATTATTCAAAAAAAACCTTCATGAACCTGCTGTCAGAAGTTAAATTTATTAGAAGATTTCACTATCCTTTTCCATCGTATATTGTTACGGTAGTATAGTTGACATAATGTTTATCGACTTTATTCAGGAACAGATTATAATAATCTAACATGACAATAATCGTTTACTCGTGGTGAACACGTTCCCAATGTCGTTGTTCTACCTCGCTTCGCCCTGATGCTTCAGATATTAAATTTTGCACAGAGGTGGGCGGGAAGTGTGGGCAGGGGGTGATGGCGTGGGCGGGCGGTGGGGAGGGTGGGGTGATGCGGGCTCCAAGGTCGTAGAGTCACAGCCGGGCAAGGTCGGCGTGCCCGCGCGTGCCCGCCCTCCCCCCGGCACCACCCCGCACACCCGTTCGCTCCCTAGATTCGCGTGGGACGTGACCTTTATCCGCGCTCCGGAGGAATAATTGTATATACATAAATGCTCCTCTTTTTTGCCGGATTACCTAACGCAACGTCGAGGTGATTCGGGACGCCCTTATGTGCTTTACGCTGGACGGTATGCCGTACTGACATTTATACTGTATATAAAAAATAATTAATGGGTGTGGAAGACAGTGACTTAATGTAACACTGTGTTCATTGGTATATGCAGTCGCTATATGGACTTTGCTGGTAACAATCAGAGATAGAGAGCGATATAGTTTTAATACAACATCATTCAAACCTCATTTGCTGTAGTTGCTTCCCAAGTTTTACGAACTTATTGTGAGAAAATAAATGTTATAATTTTTTTATATATAAAAAAATAAAAACTTGATATTCTTTTAACGACATTAAAAAGGAGCACACATAAGACTACTTTTCCTACATTTTAGCTATCCCCGAAAATTAAACTATTGTTGTTTGCTATTTTTTCATTATGCTTATACCTTTTGTATATTACATATAAATTAAAAATACAACCATTAACCATCTCGTAACAGTTTGTAACATGGTCAGACGTGCGGAAATTCAAGGTGCGGATGTATTAGGCGAGTATAAACGATATATGTATTAAATAGACTCATATATTCTGTACACCTAAGCTAAATTTGACATGGACTATGCGTAAAGGAAGTGTAGTTTCAAACTTTTATGACCGCGAGACGTTTGGCGCTTTAGCTATTAGTAGAACATTGAATGTTCTTGAAGTATTAAAAGACATCTTAACCTGTCTAATTAAATTAGCCTTAACCTCATTAATTAGGAAGAGGTTAAGATTAATCTTAAACTGTACCTAATTGCTGCCTCCGTAGCCTAGTGGAATGGACGTGTGCTTTAGAAACCGGAGGTCGTGGGTTCGAATCCTGCGGGGACTCAACAAACTTTCTATTGTTGTTTCCTAGGTGGTTAGGGCAATTTGGTCCGATCACCCAATTGTCTGAAAAGTAAGATGATCCATGCGTCGGATGGGCATGTAAAAAGTCAATACACCCACCAACCCGCATTGGACCAGCGTGGTGGGATACGGTCCAAAAAACCCCCTAATGGATAGGGGTGTATTAGGGGAGGCTTATGTCCAGCAGTGGACTATCACAGGCTGATGATGATGATGATGATGTACCTAATTTATCTGTCTAACGAACTATTTAGAGGCTTAGTTTACACAGATTCGTGATTATATTTGTGCCAGAAACAGTCAATACAGGGTTTGCCAGCTTGCTTTATGATTCGCGAACATCTCCCCTGTAAGATCGACTCCAGTCCAGTCTTGACCTGTCTTTGTGTCCTGGTGGTATTGGAGCTCGCTCTCAAACCCGAGGTTTGAGTTTGTCTTATCGTTGTCTTCTGGTTGGCTTGCGACTTGACAGCGACTAAATTGCCTGAAAAGTATCCATGCGTCAGATGGGTGTGTAAAAAGTTATTCTTGCTGTTCAAGACCACTTTCGGCAGACATTATTCCATCTATTTTTTTTAATAACTGCACAGCAGACGAGCAGTCAGGCTACTGGTTGAAAGTGCTCGCCGACGCCCATCGACATTGGCTATACCAGTGGCATTACCAACGCGCTGCCTACCGTGAGATATAGGATGTTAAGTCTCGTTTACCCAGTGACGTACGCTGGCTAAGGTGCCCTGCATACTAGAACACCGTAGTGTTTTCACACTACTGCTTTACGGCAGTGAAAGGCACCGCGGTGGTACCCACCCAGACGGTCCCCTGTAAAAAAGTTGTTAAAAGAAAGAAAAGTGTGCAATGTGAGCGCAGGTTCTGCTAGTATATCCGCATTTGTCCGATAAGCGAACTTTCCGGGAAGATAGCACATGCCTACAGGGAGCCCCATTACGTCACCTGCTCCCGACCTTGTGTCCAATACACGTGCCTCCATTACAGGCATTAGTTATATAGCTCTCTGAGCATTAGGTACGCACGGTGGGAGAGTTTTTACAACATTAATAGGAATGATATTAAAATACTGACAGCTTAGTGTATTTATAAAAAGACTAAATTATAAATGAAATTTCTATGTTTAATTAATTAGTGACAATAATTTAAAGAAAAACAATGGTAATTCACACATGCGAAAATACCACCATAACTCGTTTAAAATAAGCATAGTTTTTTCAAAAACACTGGTGTTTATCGCATTAGGGCCTTTTTGTATTCTTCATATCGGAAAAAAGTGAGCATGAAACGTATGTTTCATGAAATATTGAATCTATCTAATGTAAAACTGTCAAAATATCATTATTGAGACACCATACACGAAAAATGAAGAAGACAATCACGGACAGGACAATCAAACAATCATTGCATATTTCCGTAAAGAGTTATGTAATGATTCTTTGTTTCTAGATAAGGAAGTGGCAACGTTGCGCCGTGTAAATTGCTATCACAATTTGCGAACGCTCCGACCTCGACCCCGGGGGACGGCGAGTGCGTTACGTACACGTTGCGTGATTCGACGTTTATTTCGCGAAGCCTCTTACAATTCGGCTCCCGGCCATTTGACGGCTGGAACGGAGGAGGGGCGGCCTTGGCGGGATTCGGCATATCTAGGTTAGCACCGGATTGAGGACGAAAGGACAATGCCGAATATATTATCTGTTATTATTCAGAGTACTTGAAGTATTAGAATTTGAATTTGTGTGTTCTATTACTATTGATATTTAACTTACTAATGGATAGGGTGTATTAGGGAGCCTCATGTCAGCAGTGGACTAACAAAGGCTTATGATGTGTGATGTGATGTGTGTTCTATTTCCTTTTCACTCGACGATTTTTTTTTTCGATATACGCCTAATAGATATGATTAAATCTTGATATTGCCTATAGTATGGAACCGACCACCATGGCTCTAAACAAAGCGATGGCTTCTCATAGTGTATGGTTCGTTTTAAGGTGGTAGATCTCCATTTAACAGCGGTTGTCTGGGTAAGTACCACAGCGGTACCGTTTTCTTCTACAAATCAGTAGAGTAGAAACACTATTGTCTTTCGGTTTGAAGGGTATCGTAGCCAGTTTAATTACATTCCATGTCATTACAGAGCACAATAGACACACACTTATTGATAGTGAGTCTTATAACGTGTAGGCACAACAGTTGTTGCAAAGGTTATGCTTACACTAAATGTCAAGAGTTGTCGCCTTGTAGATGAATAAGGAAATAGATACACCGCATCTATCTTCATAATAGGAAACTACAAACCGTTTAGAACTATTTTAAAGATTCAATAATTTGTCAAGGCACTTCAAACCGGAACAAAACAATGTTTGCGTGACACTACATAGATGGCATGGATATCTTTATTAGGTTTAACGTTGGTATGTAATATTTTTGATGTTCAATTCTTTTATATTTGATGTTCAAAGCCTAGAAAATTTGTGATACAAATTCTGAAATCTAAAACTTACTGTTAAGACCTTTTTTTCCCTACCGTTTTACAAAATATATGACAGTTTCCAGAATAATATTTAAATGTATTTTTTTTTCGAAAAATGAAAATTTAAGGTATGGCAGATTTTAATTTTAAAACAACATTTAAAAAAACGGCCAAAGTGTTCATTTCAAACTATTTAACTACAGAGTTAAAAAAATTACTCAATAGCGATCAATACTCATAACATTTAAAGGGGCAGTCGAATCATATTAATGTCATCGCGACATTAAAATTTAATAATGTCTATAACTTTTTTGCATATTAATATACGAATGATAACTTAAAATCAAGATAGCAATATACAAAAGGAGACTGAATTTATCAAAGAAAAATAGGGAACTAAAACATATTCTTTTATCGGTGATTACGTTTTGTATCATCAAAATGGCTAGAAAATGGACTTTTCACAGCTCTGATTTCATTCAAAAGGTACTCGATTTAAATCGACGGATCTAAATTGTAGATAAGCGATAGAATCACGAGCAGAAATGGGTCTACGGGGGTCGAGTTTCGGTTGCATAACTTATAGCACCGGGAGGTTCGGGAGAGGTCGGGAGTGTTTGGGGTGGCGTGGGTGCAGGGGTCGCGCCAAGGTCACCAGGGTCGACCTTCCCCGACCATCATGGACTCACTGTCTTAGTCCGTTTTACT
This sequence comes from Lamproptera curius, assembly GCA_029286875.1. Classification (NCBI taxonomy): domain Eukaryota; kingdom Metazoa; phylum Arthropoda; class Insecta; order Lepidoptera; family Papilionidae; genus Lamproptera; species Lamproptera curius. The sequence continues at coordinate 919,632 of JAGSMT010000121.1, read as the reverse complement.
TCCGCATCCTGATTATATAACCCTAATAATGTTATAACTAGCAAAGTTTGTTAGGATGGATGTTTGTTGCTAACTAATTTAAAAAATGCTCCATAGATTTTAATTAAACCTTAGATTTGTACAGCTTGTTAATCAGAATAATTTGGAGGCTATAGTAAATAATGATATAGTTTAGTTTGTTCATAATATATTATAAAATCCTGTTAATATTATAAATGCGAAAGTTTGTTTGAATGGATGTTTGTTACTCTTTAACTCAAAAACTGCTACATTAGTAGGTATAGCTTACAAATCATTATAACTTAATATTGTAAAGTGTCATATTTGCAGAAAAAATCTGGTATCGGCGAGCTATTCACGTACGAAGTACAAAATACAAGGCTTATAAATATATAACATGTTACAATTATTATCACAAATCACCACGCGGGTAAAACCGCGGGCCGAAGCTAGTCGCTACTTTATAACCTTATTTTTAGCTATTCATTCATTTCGTCTATTCTCGTCGTTTTCATTTGCCTCGTTACTTTTGTTTTTGCCTTTTAATAAGTTATTTGCGTCTACATGAGGCTGACACTACGTTAACACATTATGTTCTTGATATATTGTTATTACTTTGCCGTTGTTGGTAATATAGACTTTATCAGCCCTAAACTCTAATCGGTAATTGGATAAATTATTAAAATAATTTTTTAAAATAATAATTTCGAGACAAGTGCGGTAAAAAATCAATATAGCAGTTGTGGTTGTAAGCTGTGAATAGGTTAATAATGAAATAAATAACAAAAATTTTTCCAATATAATTGATTAGCCAGGTTCAATATGAAGACTAGCGAAAGACTATAAAGAGACGCTTAGCATTAAATTAAGATCTATTAGGAATGAACGTCCGTTATTATTTTTAATGTAAATATAATTCACAATCTACCCAAATCACGTAGATAGCAGAAAAGATTTATTATATTAATATTCGCATTAGTATAATCTGTAAAATCCTTTGAAATTAACTATGTTATCACATTTAAGAAGAAGGCGTGCATTAGGGGAGGCCTATGTCCAGCATTAGACTAACACAGGCTGATGGTGAAGTATGTGAAGGTGAGCTTAATGCCTTAGGCAATATTTACGGTGGTTACGATTCAATTAGGTACAACAGTGACCTAAAGTCGAAAAGAAAGAAAGTAGTAAAGCATAAAACTAACGGAAATAAATTGTGATTTTCAAAAAGATCTTTTCGAGCTTCCCTTTTGAAATTAAAATTTATGTTTATCGATATGTAAGAGAATGGGTAGCCCATTCCAAAGAAGCCGCGGGTATTTTGTTTTGTATACCTAGTAACAACTCTTTACTGGAGTCAAACGAGATATAGTATTTACAAAAACAATGTCTAATTTCAAACTGTTTTGGCTCCAAAACGATGATAGAACTAAAGATAGATTGAAGTTTAAGTAAACTTCAGTTGCAAAGAGAGTTTGTCACTTGAATTTATTCACGTAAGTTTGATTTATTTACAATTAACAAACACAAAAACTATAAAAAAACAACATTAATAGAAATTATTCATAAAATCAAATAACTGGAACAATACTGAATACGTATTGTTCCAGTTATTTGATTATTAACAATACGTATTCAATTTGCGTAAAATTATAGCATATGTTTTAATACTTAATAAATGAGATTAAAAAGCTCTTAGCTTTTTTTTAAATTTCATTACCTTATCAAAAGGTACACCGATCAAGGGAAGATACTTTCAGTTTTTTTTTTATCGTTTCGACGCCATTGTAATTTTTTTCTTGTGTTGCTATCTTAATAAGTAACAACACCTTAATATTAGGTGGGTTCTTATTAAAAGCGTTTAAACATAGAAGTGCCAAAATTAGGTATATATATTTGTTTATAAAAATTAGTGTTTGTACACTACTGTTACACCGAGCCACGGCGCCGATACTTTCCAAGTCTATCGCGATAAAAACAGGAAACCTGGAACCTATTAAAAGTTATCGTTATTGTTCATTCAAAGTTCGCTGAGCATCGCGAAATTGTTGTTCATCGGAGCATGTGTTGTGGCTCGTTTAACAGATGACTGCTCTTGGGTTCGACAAAGGGCTGGCTGTGACCTCGGCGTGGGGCATTAGCGAACATGTAGGTCAGTGAGACCATTCGCCCTTGACCGGAGCGAGCGCCCTTGGATGCCTTGTTTTCGTCGCTTTCTTGGCTTTTTTACCTTTTTTTTTTAAACAAATGGTTAAGTAAACTGACAGTAATTATGATAGATTTAATTTGCGCAATTTCTGGTATAATAAAATATTTTACACGTAATATTGACGACAGTACAAAACGCATTAAATAAATGGATAAAGCAAAATAGATATTAAACTTCATTTTGCCTATCGTTCTTAGCATTGTAAAAATGAATAAGAATGCAAGAGCTGCTACAGGAACCTTTGTTAGTTTTTAACTTTCGCCAGTATAGATAAAAACATACTTCATATGCCAAGGTTACTTGAGATCTGAAATTTATGTAAACAATGTGTGATGCCAAATTGTATTATGGCACAGATATTGGTCAAATATCGCAAGCGAATTGACATTTAGCGTCACGAAGTAATCACAGAACATCAGTATGAAATTAGACATTATCTAGATTCCAGCTCTTAAATTACATAAGCATTTACACATATATCACGTGACTTATTACGATCCTTTGTTGTTGTGTTCATTCTAACATTTTAGTCACCCGTGCTTTTATGATAAGATAACAACATCTTTGTATGGTACAGAACTTTTGGCACACCAATTAAGGAAAAAAATATATTTTGATAAAGTAAGTTAATTATAATAGATCTAATTTAATTATAAATTTTTAAGTTACATATTCATAGATACATATATCCAATCTTATTACGATATCACAGTAGTAGCATGCTGTGGGTGCGCATGAATGACTCTTCTAGTGTGATGATTCACTTTCTGAGAAAAGACCGAGGCAAGTGCATGACGTTTAATTTATAACCTAAATGCGAGTTTTATATTCAAATGGCGACCACTAATATTACCTACGATTCTGACATCTGCCCGCTACAAAAAACGCCCAAAGGTTATTTGATATGTGTTAAACATGCAGACAAGTCAGTTATCATTTACATCAGCATATACATTATTGTGTGAACAGAAAAAAAATCTAAATCCACTGTTTTATACGCGAACTGTGTAGGCGCTCAACCTTGAGATGTTTAATGCGATAATTCGCAAATATCAAACGTCGATCAATGGGCCGTGTATAAAATTGTGGGCAAAATTATCAAAGTGGCATTAAGGTACAGATAACCTTTGTGACATTGTACGAAATTTATGAAGTGCTACGTTTAGGTGCACTGAAAAAACATTGAAAAAATCTGCGACACGCTGTTGTGTTCGATAACTAATAAGGTTGCAAGACCGCAATTAATCACGCAATCAAAATTAATAATAGTATATATTTGGTAATAATATGTGTACTGATAACCTGTATGACATTGTACGGATTCGACGCTTTATGTTTTTCGCTACAACGAAGTATAGAAAACATCAGTCAAACGCGACACGTGGTTTTGATGAGTGATTCATTAATAAGTGAGCAGTCAGCCAAGATAAGTAATACTAACGTCGCAATAACATAATAATAAAAAAAAACCCTTCTAGGCTTTGCAGCAGAGCTGTGGTAGACATGTGAGCAAGAGACCTAGGCAGGAGGACGTGACGCGGCTGCGTTTAAAAATAACGATTTGACTTTACCATGACCTCGGGCAAAAATACTATTTAATCGACGCTTACACGCGTACAAAGGAAAATCGTGTTTTCGCGAATTATTCCGGGAAGCGTCGATAGAGGCGAGTAACGGGTTGGCGATTGTTAGGCGGCGTTATGCGTTTGTGTGGGTGAGATAGTGTGCATGTGTGTGTGTGTGGAATGTGTTTGCACGCGTGTGTGATTGTGTACGTGTGTAGGAACGTGTCAGTGCTGCGAATGTGTGCACGCCGTGACATTGAACTTCACTCTTCACGCGGTGGCGCACGAGTTGCGTAACCGGCGACCGATACTATGACGCGACCCGGCGGTGTCTGTCCTCTCGTGTCTGGTACTAAGACTACTTGCAGTTGTTAAGGACGCCAACATAATACCTGCACATAGTAAGCTAAGATTCTAAGTCAAATATATTATAAGAAACTATTATGACAGGAGACATATTTTCGAAAAAAGTTATTCGTTTAATTTCACAGATGCTTATCAAAAAATGAACATTTTTAAAGCTCATCTTTACCACAAGTTAATCAATTGCTTCTCATTTATTTAATTTTTTTTGAGTTATTAGCGTTAAAAAGAGCCCGGGCACAAATATACCAATGCTGGTTTGGGTTTTTAATTCAATTGTATAATATTAATTGAATATATTATGATTTAACTCAGCATATGTACACTTTTAATCTTTAACGAGCTCAAGATAATAGAAATTCCCCAAATTATCTTGAATTGAGCGCTTTATGAAAAAGCTTTAACTTAACTGGAATCGAAGTAACCTATAAGCATTAAAAATCGTTACAAAAATATATGAATATTTCTATTTGCAGAATGTTATATGTATATAATTATCTCGTCGGATACGTAACGTTAAACAATTTATTAACCTCAAACTGTTAACGCGACTTCACGCTAAATTAACTAATGTCGTTTACCATTTATATGTAGCGAAATTAATGCGTAATAGTGTTTTTTGACAGGCTGTCACTAGAGCACGCGCTCCTGTCACGTGTACCGATTCGCAGTTTGACATTGACATTGGTGGCCGTTGACAACGCACTAGTGAGACTATCGGGCCGAGAGGCGGTTTTATATTTGCAGCATTCGAGCGATGACATAAGCGTGTCAGTTGTATAGCAATTGAGAATCTTTTGGGAGCGAGCAAGGTCACGCGTATACGTGTCGATTTTTTTTTGTTTTAGATCTCGAACTGCAACTAGAATAACCATAACCTAAGTGTGCTGAGTTAGGTCGTGGCGAAGTCTGAATTTGACATAGCAATATCTAAATCGAATAAGTTCATACTCACTTAAACGTTTTCTATTTAACGTAGGAGCTGTTGTATCGGAGATATCATGATATGAAAAAATATTTCATGATATACTTAATTTTTTATTATTAAACAGTAATCTTAATAACCGCCCTGCGGTAGATGGAGTGACGACATTCGCAAAGTGACCGGTGTGGGCTGGATGAGAATAGCCGAAGATCAAAAGAGGTGGCGTGCATTACGGAAAGCTTATGTCCAGCAGTGGATTGACACAGGGTGATGATGATGATGATGATGAATCTAAAACAGATACCTATAATTTTAGGTTAATTGACCATAATCATAATTGAAAAAAGGTATTTTGTTATGTTACAGATAAGAAAGCGCGTCTAATTTTATGTACCTGCTAGTTCTGCATTTGTTTAAAAAATATTATTTTCTCTATCAACGTCTATCTAAGCCGTACATATAGTAAGTTAATATTATATAAGTTTTCGTCGCGGAAATTATCGCAAGGCGTCAATGTTTGTTTCATTAAATAGAAGATTATTATCAGTGATATTGCGGAGACGTTTCAGTTTGTACATGTTACGTTTGTACACACATAACCTTGAAATTAATCAGGAAATGAGTTGTAAGCACGTTTATACATAGTTAATAAAATTACATATTAAAGTATTACGCTACATTGTTCGCGTTTACAGACTTAAACAGAAGTATTTACATTAAACAAATAAAATACTAATTATGTTTCCATCTTTAGTTCAGACGTTTATAAAGCTCAAGACTTTTATGTAATGTAATAAAAAGATGGCCTAAAAACTGACTAATGTTACAATACGAACAATAAAATATATTATTATACTTTGAACGAAATATCAGACTGTCCTTGGTCATATACTAATTCGCGTGGCCGGTCTTCCGTGCTACGACAAATTACAAGGTTATCCTTTATGATAATGTAGTGTGACAATGTTTGCTATCTCTTAAGCGTATTGTGTAATACCTTTTTTGCATGGATGTAAATATTCTTAAAGTGTAATATGGACGTAAAATATTATAGGCATATAACTATTGCGAGTAAAAATATCGATTTTCACTGAAAACAATTAGTTGCGATTATTACAATCTCTTCTCTACTGTGCATAATTAAGTTCTCAATATTAAATAGTTAGTAAAATTAATAAGTATTTAAAGAACAATTGAACAAAATTTTTACAAGTTTTGTTTGAAACATTAGAAAAGTACTTATGTAAAAGGGTAATCTTTTTCGATGTGATCAAGCCTTAACTCTGTCACATTGTAAACAGGTCAAAGTTGATATCTTTTTATTATTAGCATTTTTTCTTTTATAAGTATTTCGTTTGACCGCAACCTCGCTGCTCTAAATGAGTTTCACCCGTATTGCAAACCAAATACCGCAATAATATGTGGAAAAAAAATACAAAATTAAAGTTTAAAATATAAACATAATTATTTACACAATTACACTACGGTTGTAGCTGTCGTTTGCATTGTTATTTAATATACTGTAAAGGTATAGACAACAGTGGGAAATGATCAAAGTGATTTATATCAAAATTTTACTGTAAGCTTTCATGAATCAATAAAATTTACGACATTCATTTAATTTTCATCTTCTTTAGCACAACCAAAATCAAAACAAACAAACAATGAAAACTGGTAAACAACTTCTTGCAACACTAAAGAGCGAGAAACAAAATTACACCTTTTCGAAGATTTCAGTAAAAGATATAGAGCTTTCTCCAGTTACCTATTATTTTATTATCTTTTAAAAGAAAGAGAAAGAGAGAGAGGGAGATTGTTTTGTGTCTATCTATGCAACTGTCATATAATCTGCAATCGTCATTTAGGTTTTTTATCTCTTTAACACCCAAGAATTAGCTGGTAGAAAATGCTTAAGAATTCCATTTGTCGAAAAAAATAATAAAGCAAACGATACAATAAATATCGTTCTTTGGGGTATTTTAGCAGTATGACGAATAATCGATTTAATTTTGATTAATGCAATAAATGAATGTCCCCATTTCGTGTATCATGGCAACCGTACCAGACGGTATTTATCCAGTGGCGGCTCATGTTCCCCGCTACAGTTGTATAGCCATCTCGATTGTTTCCGCGAATTACGATCGGCGTTAAATATCTATCACCCACCCACGGCGGCCGACATTGACATTTCTTACTTGGAAATGTACAGATTACAATATTTGATATTGGAATTTCTTAGTGCTGAATTTTTACGGCCACTTTGTTTCGATAAATTTTACTTTATCGTCATATATGATAATTATTTTAAATTTATAAGATAAAAATTAAAACCAAAATTTTTGCATAAGAATTTAAATTCTATGTTGCCCATCTCGTTTCTATAGACGCTATACTGGAAGTATTAAATTTTTCAATAAAAAAATACTACTATCGTTAAAATTTCTTATTTCGCCCTGAATGTTAGTTTCTTATATGATCATTATGTATATTTTTATATGTATGCAATATTAAAATATACGAAACCTAACCCATGGGTTAGCGACAGTAAAACGTCATTCTATAGTTTGCGTCCGAAACGAACACGAATTGATATTCCGATACGCGCACCTAAAACAGTATCAGTCCGCGACTCCGCTCGAGTGGCTATCAGACTGCGAAGTGTCGACCTTGGGTTTCGGCGCGCGACAAGGTCACCGCGCGGATCGTTATCACGGTGACGTCAGCGGGTGACCTCCGACGGACCTTCGGCGAGGTGCCGCGATAACGCGATGGCGACCGATTACTACTCTTCCGCGTGCAAACGGCCAACACCGGCCGGCCTTCGACGGCGCAGGCAAAGGCCTACACGAATCCGAGACGCCCCAACCAGTTCGGTCACGCCGCACGACGTCGAAATACGCCAAACTACTCGTGATACACGCGATTAGATTACGCTGTTTGTCAAACTAAACATTTGTTTCACATCTCGCCTAATACACGCCAATTAGTGTTCGTTATTTTTGGGCGGCGAATCGGGCAATTTTTAAGATATAACAAAAATCGAAAGAGATAACACTGTGGCGGTCACGTTTGGACGACGGCCAGATAAGTATGGCCGATCGGGATCACTTTCTACGATGCTTATCGGCATCGTGGGCAAAAATACACAGCGACCTTGGCCATTCATGGCCGCGCGAAAATATCAACTTGACATTCTAAACGATTACCCTATCATCGTTCGGCGGACCAGGAAGCTGCGTCTGACATTGACCACGCCCCGGGCTGCGAGGTCGTGCAAAACTTTATTAGATAATGCGCTATTTGTCATTACCAATCAATGTTCGCGGTACACGTGAAATATGACATTGGTGTGACGATAACAATAATAATTGTCGCATTAACTTTTGCGTTTGCTGTAATATTTCAATGTCATCTTTAATTACTAATTAACTTTATAATGAGTTATAATATAAACAGAATTATAATTTGATATGAAATATCATGTCGAATGTGATAAACCTATTTTATTATGTCACAACTGTGACATTGGTTAATTTAATACGAACCATCCGCCCTTATCGGTTTATTATTGACTAAGTAGACAATCATAACTATTATCTTATACTTTTCACACGACCCAAAGGTTGACTGGCGAAGTGCCATCGTCATTAAGGCCGCCTTTGTACTCATTTTTTCTATTTTATGTGTACATAAAGTTTAAATTAATAAATAAATATTGAAAAAAAGGATAAGTAATCATAGTTTTTTATATATTGTTGCTCAACAATTTTGCCTTTTTTACAACATTTCCTCGTTATATAGGTATAAATTGTAAAAGTAAAGATTCCGAAACATACATTTGACATTGAGAAATATGACGTGTTTTACTCACAACATTCGGTGAACACTGCATTAATGTTTCGTCTAAAGTAAACATGGTCTTAATACGCGCTTATACCATTGTTTTAAACAAACAGGTGTTATCTGTAATTATATCAACCTATTACGCTTTAGTACGTAATGTACAAAGGTAAGGTTATATGAACCGAACGTAACAGACTTTTTAACATATAAAACGGGCAGATATAGTACGATTGATTCAATTTTCTAATTTATTATTAAAAAGTTCGTTAAAATATAAATAAAAAGGTGTACTGCTTTATAGGCGTAACAAGAGAAAAGTCTTTAGAAAAAATTATCTTTTCCCTTATTCTATCGTGAAATACAGTTGTCAGTTGGCGATAGCTACCTACAGGGCGTCGGTTTTTCGTGACGATGTGCGCGCGCATTCTAAAAAAATCTTTCATAATTGTTTCTCTTCCTTAAGCGCCAAAAGAAGTATGACTTCGAAATTATTTGACAACACCGATATCGTTTAGATCGTATATTTGCTTATTATGACAAATATCTTTAGTTGATTATAAGTAGCTATTGGTAAAGCTAGGCTTAATAAAAGACATCCAAAGGATAAATCTCTATTTTCCAACATTTCCTAAGCTTTCATATTCCGATTGATATTGTCGGATTCCATATTCAAAAACCAATATTTCCTTATCGCTTCTCGTAATCCTAAGGACGAGAAACACATAAAATGGCCATAAAAATTTTCGCACGACTCATTTTTATTGGTCCGATAAGACATACGTATGTAGTTACACGTGTTTGTGTGGAAATGTAAAGCTAGCACGGGCCCTTGACTTACGTCATTGGCGTTTCAAGGCTTAATGCCCATGTATTGAAGTGCTCCGGAACCTTCGAATGCTTACCTTGACGACTTTCATGTCACTAAAGGTTAGGGGTTCGTTATTGTTTTAAATATAAACATGGCTGTTTATCGGTCGTACAGTTGCGGACAGAATAGTATTGCTTTTATTGATATGTTTATGATTTTTGTGCCATGTTTCATGTGTAGTCGTATTTTGATAAAGATTCGAGTTTTCCCGAAGGAAAATAAGTTATTACTACATCACTGCATACTATAAAACAGAGTCGCTTTCTCTGTCCTAACCCTAAGTATGTTTAAATCTTAATAAATACGCAACGTCAAAATACGTTGCGTATTTATTAATGCGGTTTTTAATAGATCGAGTAATTGAAGAGGAAGGTTTATATGCATAATTTATGCATAATAGTGTAGAGAAGGGCTGATAAATTTATATAATTTTTCATAGATTTTACAGATATCAGTATTGCACCTGTGCGGAGCCGTGTTCGGTCGCTAATCTAGAGTAAAAATACGAGTTCGTTTTTCATATAAGAGCCGAATAAGCAAAGGAGTTTATGTTAACAAAGTTTTATGTAAACACTAAGGATGCCAAAATTAATAGCTCCTTATTGTTAGATAGCTGTTATGTTTTGTTTCCCACGCGACGGTTAACCAATAAAAGCGATGGACCTTATGGCAATATTATACTTTTGACTTTGTTTACATTATTTTTATGTCTGATAGTATAGTTCTAGGTTAATCACGTTTCACATTTATATTTTGTTTAGATTCGCTTTATGGCCGATTGGCAACTGCTTATAGATTACTGATTTCTGAGTAAACAGCGAGAATTTAATATCCACTGCTATTAGCCAATTATTTATTACACGTGCAATCAACGAAGGCCTTTTCTCTTACACGTGATGCTTTCGGTTCTATATTTATGTATCCGTTCGATCGAGCGACATCTTGAAGGCCGAATTTCCTCCTGAACCCCTCACACCGCCCTCGTTTATTGCTTAACGATGCTAACTGAATCGATGAAAATCCTTTTTTTTACTATTAGAAGTGTTAATGTCCGTACAAAGTGCTTTTTCCAAACATTAGTGTTAAAAGTATAATTTTAAATAATTGTAACCATATATGATTTTTTTTAATAGTAATACCTACCGATCAAATAACAACCCCACACGTATTTTTATTTATAAGAGTATTCTTATTCGATGCAATGTAGCCTTTATTTGCATTTAAATATATTAAATATATTTAAATATATTTTTTTAAGACCCTGCCTCAAGAACGAAAATACTCAAAACTAAAGTTACTCTCTCGTTCCTCTGTCTGCCCATATATTATTTGCAATGTACACAGAAGTGGATATACAATTGGGATCGCCCAAATTGCCTAACCAACTAGGAAACAACAATGAAAATTTGTTGCGTCCCGCAGGATTCGAACCCGACCTCCGGTTTCTAAAGCACACTCCCATACCACTAGGCTACGGAGGCAGTGTAGTACACGGACATATTTTTGTTTATTTTATCCATACTTATATTATAAAGATGATACATTTGTTTGTTTTGATTAGGCTCCATAACCACTGAAACGATTTTAAAATACTCTCACGGAAAACAGGCTCCTTTCTTTCTTAAAATCCATTCCAAAAATCTAAAATAACGCGAGTAGAGCCGTTAGTAAACCGCAAGTTTTAACTAAATATGTTAATATAAGAGATAAGAGATTTAATACAATTTGTTTATATAATTATTTTTGGGAAGCTTAATGTTACTTCTTTAACACATAAGCACTTTAGTGCTCTTTTTGAGAGTTCTGACTTTTACAAGGTCTAGTGGGATCAGTTTATTCCTACCAGTGTCGAGTCACACTTTGTTAAACAGAGAGTCAGGCATGTGACCTCTACAAATGGTTAAGGTACCTTCAAGTGTCCGATTTGATGTCAGCCTAAACGTACGGATGGCAAAATGTTTCTATTTGCCTTCTTATAATCCGCATAGATCATTACTTCGTAACCATTGCGAACTTTCTAGTCCTATCTCAAAATGTACCTATATTGGATTTTGTTTTAAAATCTGTCATTATTTCACTATAACATTCGAATCAACTACCAAAAAGGCTACGCCTTTATATATGCTAGCGACCTGCCCCGGCTCCCAGTACTGTTATCTGTAAAAATATTGCAGAGAAATATTTTGCATGAATTATACGTATAAACCTTTAGAAGAGGATCTTCAACCATTCTATCTAATAAAAAAACTTATAAATATCTGTTGCATACTTTTAAAGATTTAATCATGCATAGGGATATAGGGAAAGAGAAAGCGACTTAGTTTTCAATATGTTCAATATTCCGTAGCTTATTAATTTAAATACAATAAAACGAAACGAGACATTAATACGCGAACAGAAACATTTAGCGGCGCGAGAAATTGGCGGGTAATTGTTTTAAAACGAGCAGCTGCATTCTGTTTCGAGCCGTACACGGACACGAGAGAAATTCAAACTCACCGAGAGAAAGGATCTCGTCCTTAATGATGATAAGCAAAACTATTGAATGCGACGTTCCACTTTGTCGGTGATCCAGATATTTGTATGTTTCCGGGTTAACGATTTCGCTTTCGATCGATGTTATGGCATTGTATTGCGATCGTCAGATATCATTGGAAATCGTGTGAATAAATATCGTCATTATTTATTTATAGTTCTATTTTTTTTTTAATTGTACTATTATTTTTTTAATTTATTTAATTGTACTAGTAACAACGATTGTGTTAAATTTCGAATACTTTCTAGGTTACGTCTGAACGCTGTCAGAATTTGCTGATAGATATTATAGTAAGTAAAAGTAAGTGAAAGTCATTCTAGTGGAGTTACGTTGAAATCTTTCCATTTTCGTTTTAATTATTTCATTGCACATTTTTATTTGCAATAAAATCAATTTCGAATTGTATAAATTTTTTTAATGGAAAAATTGAAATGGTAAAAATTTTCACTGGGCGTGTTAGTTAACTAGTATATTGAAAAGTTCTAGTTTGTTTGTAATAATAAAAAAACGTATATGCAGTTAATTTAATCCAAGAAATAGTATCACCTCTTTCTTATTGCAATTAGACGCAGTGAAATGTTCTCACTAAAAATGATTCCAATGAAATTACTCTAGTAAGTGGAGTGAAAGAATTGCGTGTAATCGCTCTATTACGTTGTAATGGATAATGATAACACGTGATTAAGTAGATCGCGAACGCGTCTCAGTCGGCCAGTGGGGCAGATATCGCGCAGTATAAGAAGAGATCTCACCTCGATTTCACTACGGAGCCACTACTTGTGCAGCGGTGAAATCCGACAGATGCTGTCATCACGGGCGCGTTTGACTTGTTACACACGAAACCTGCATACAATCGGAATGTGGGTCAGGGAGGACCGCGCCTCAATCGAGCCTATAGAAAATAAAAGCGTATGCATCAACTGATCGTGATTAAACCAGAAAATGTTGTCCTCCATACCTGTAAAAATCAAAAGCGAGAAAATACCCGCCATCGATTGATCTGGTTTAATAAAAATCGGGGACGACTTCGGTCGCGCTCCCCTAACGTTTTGCGCAGCGATAGAATATTCGTTGGTGCGGAGTGAAAGCGATACGTTTTTCAGCGAGCCCGCTGCCATAGCCCGCGACACACTTATCCGCGTTATTTACATTCTCGTATAACAAAGCGTCCGAATTCTCATGTTTCAACGATGCAGTGGCGTCGTGCCCCCGGCTGGTCAATCACCCGCCATTGCACGCGCGTCATCCCCGCCTTTTCCCGCCAAATTATCACTCGCACTGATATCGCCTCCTTATTGCCGCTGGACCGTGTGACAAATGGCGGACGGTGAATAACGGGCTCAATGACCGTTTTCGAGCTTTTCAAATTGGACGTCTCGAAATAAAACTCTGAAGCTGAACGATTAAAAATTGTCGCGATATTTCAACGTCGGATTTATGCTCCTGTCCGCGCCATCTTTTAAGACTTCTTTCTTCTTTGCATGAAAACACAAAATTTTTTCTCTCAGTCATCTCTGATAAATCATTTGCATTAAAATTTGTATTTTTTGCCCTAACGAACATAAAGTTTTATGCGATGAAGCAGTAATTTGTTATTGAGTTCAATTATGACTCCAAGCTTTTTTTGATAATAAGAGCAGACGTAAAATAAATATCTTTTAAGGATACAAATTTCGTAAATTTTTACATCGTCTTTTTATTTTGGTTTTTAAAAAATATATGTTTACACCGAATATATGAATACTTTACTTCAAACATTGTCATATTTCATTGCATTAAGGAGATTATTGGCCGGCATAATAAAAAATGAATAAGGAATGTCTCATTTGCGCTGTCTCGTTGTTTATTATTTTAGTCATACAATGCATTTCATATGTTAACACCACTATTATACGCAATATTTCATAAACGATGTCATCTTCATAATTAAAAATAATAGCAAACGTTCTAAATTCGAAGGTGTCATGTCAGGTTTCGGGTGAACGTTCGTATCGAAATCGAAGATGGCGCGCTTTCCGTCGGGGTGTCGGGTTGTATTGCGACGCGGCCGATTTACGGGCACTTGGCCACACTGGCTGATGCGTGCTGCCAACGTGACCGCGCTGCAACGCGATACATCGCGACTACGCTACTAACTCGTGGAACGCAACGGCGAAAGTGAATTTGACAATTGTGATCTGCTGTTAATGGAAAAGTGTGGATATTTCTAGGTTAGAAATAAAACTAAGATAAATCTTTTAGCTCTTGATTGATAAAAGGGGGTTTTAAACTATGTGATGAGTAAGATATTAGTATGGGATGATTAAAGTCCAAGTATAGAATTGCTTAATGATGTAAATAATAAATGTTATTTTTAAATATAGTATAAAATCTGGTCTAGAAACAATCAAAACGCAAGGAGAAAATATTTTTTCAAGAAAATTGGCTAGTGAAAATTTAAATAAAACATGTTATTAAAATTTATATAATTTAAAGTACAGTTGGCAATACAGATTTGGATATAATATATTTGAAACAAATAACCGATATAATATTATATTTTAGGTCTGATGGTCTGATGTGGGTTAGAAGTAACAGCGTGTGAAAACATTTATCAGAATAATAATCTAGACTCGAAAAATAAATATAGGAAGCATTCGGTCTGCCGCGTTCGAATTCAGCGCGAAATGAATTTTCTACTTTTGATTCGACCTCTAAAAAGGTTACGTACAATGCATGTGTGTATAATTAACAAATGTTTTTCGCAGCTAGCAATAGTGCAATTAATGTGCGAACAACGCTTTTGGCACGGGAACATTGAATGTGTTCATTTAGATTTTCAACGAGGCTGTTAATAATGGCCGGTAGTTTTTTCGTCAGGCCGCGGCTTTTCGCGTCGAGTGGGCAGATTGTTTATGTGCCGTTTGATTTACGACTTCAAACAGAAGTCCTATAGTACTGTCGGTAAGTTCGGTACAAGGTCGTGACGTGTGTCCGAATGCGTGCCTTAGTTAATATTTAATGACCTGATGGTATTTTTGCAATCAGTGCTTGGTTCAATGCTACTAGGAGTCATTGGTTCTTTCGTTTCCTGATTTGTTGGGTCAATAAGCAATTATCTATCTGTTGCCTAGTGTTGTAAAATTAGGTCTCGGTTTCTATGGTCATTTCTTTGTCTCTATCTTCATATATGACACTTAAGACGCCAACTCTGTCTAATAGAATTAAAGAAAAACATCCTCATCTAGTCGCTTCCGACTAAGGCAGCCGATCTGTTTTAGAGATTAGCCAACTGCGCAGAAGATATTATAGTGCACAAGTGTACGCGTAGGCACACGTGCACTGTTATTCCTTCACTCTCTTAGAACAGTCGGAAAAATAACCGACATGACCGAAAAGAGATTAGGTTAGGCCGACTTGTTACTGCGACTTGCCGACGCATGAATGCGACGGATGGGCATGTAATAAGTCACATCTTACTTTACAGACAATTAGGTGATCTGCCCGCTTTGTTCAAACCAACTAGAAAACCACTTAGGAAAGTTGTCGAG
This sequence comes from Lamproptera curius, assembly GCA_029286875.1. Classification (NCBI taxonomy): domain Eukaryota; kingdom Metazoa; phylum Arthropoda; class Insecta; order Lepidoptera; family Papilionidae; genus Lamproptera; species Lamproptera curius. The sequence continues at coordinate 903,796 of JAGSMT010000121.1, read as the reverse complement.
TCCCCGCAGGATTCGAACCCACGACCTCCGATTGCTGAAACTCAAAACCATACACTATGCTACGGAGGCATTTTAAGAGAAAACATTTACGTAATTGTGTAAAGATTTTCTCGATTACTATCAAAGATAAGTGGGTAAAACATAGCCGACCTTCATCGTCAACTCATCAATTAATTCTAATTGACGAGCTATAACACAATGTCATATGTATAATATAAATTTCTTAAAATTTTTGAATTACGCAGGTTCTAATGAGGGAGATTATAGGAACGTGGATAAATACATATCGCTTGAAGATGCATTGAAGCAATAATTTTGCAGCTAGACGTTGTCTCAAGCTTTCATGAGCCTAAATATGACTAGCAAAAATAATTTCTAGATTCAAAAAACTTTGTTCATTGAAAAGCAAAAAAAATTGCGAACGCTCATATATGCCATTTGACTTAATTATTCAAAAGGGAAGTAACATAATTTTAATGATGTAAATATATATATTGGTATTTCTTTTATAAAATATTTATAATTTATTTTTATTAATATTTATCCGTAAATATTATTATCCTAACCAGACACAAAGACAGGCAACATTGAATAGACATATAGGATGACTAAGGTTACTCGTGACGTAGTAAACGTTGTTCAATGTACAGTTATGTCCCGTTCACTCGTATTATTTACGTTGGACAAAGTCAACGCTTAGACCTTGCTACGGTACTAGGAAGTGCAAATGTAAACTATCCTTAGACCCAGGTCTTGTTGTTGGTGACAGAACTTACCTTGGACTGTTCTTAATTTTTTATCTTTTGTTGACGCTTTTTTAAACTATACTAATTGTTGCTCGCGACTTTGTCCGCGTGGATAATATATAAAAAATTGCCTAAGTTACATCAGCTTGGCCCAGTGAAAGTCTCGTTAAAATTGGACTAGCCATTCCAAAGAGTCAGAACAAACAGACGGGCAGACCGACTATATTAAATTAAACATCGTATTCTTAAAACACAACTATTGAGCCCGTCCTATGATCTGCATCTAAAGCCTTTTGCGGGAGTATACCATTAGCGTCTGGATATCATACCAAAGCATCACAAAGAGTGACACGCGTGATGACCTCAGTTATTCCATTCAGAGCTTTTATATTACATATAACATAGTTGTTTTCTTGTGTCTGGCTGTTTATATTTATATGGCATGTATTTATTTACAAAAGAAAAGTAATTCTACGTATTTATCTATTATCTAGTTTCCATAGTACAAGCTGTGCATAGTTTAGGACTATTTGAGCTATTATTTTTATTATTGGTAGTCAAAAGCTTGATCATACGAGTAATTAGAAGTTAGGTAAACTAACAAAGGAAAACTTAAGTGCGATATGAAGGCGATGCTATAATCACATAATAATATCTTAGTAGTAAATAGGTGTTGGTTTTAGTCCTGAAAGAAAAAGTCTTTGTATCTAAGCCTAATCTTAGCTTTGCTACGGTTAGTTTGTCAAGTTTATAAAAAGTCCTAGTATTCTTTTAGGTCATAATTTAAAGTAAGTACTTGTGTATAGTACTTTGATCTTCCTAGAAGAGATGTAGACTTTTCTCAAGGCGCCTAATATTGGACTTAAGCTAAAATGTGATGGTAATAAAATAGTTTGCTTAGTACACAGTCCGAGATGTCAAGTAATTCATCGCCCACGGCAACATTTTCGTCCCTATTTGGAAATGTTCGGGGGACGAACATTCGAGCGGTCTAGAAACCTCTCGTTATATTTTCTGACGTCAATGCGGAAGTTAAAAAGTATTAAATTCTTCTAGTTGTTGTAACATGTGACAATGTAATATTTTTTCATTGTACTATTCTCAAAATTTATGTTTAATTATTAGATAAGTGTCCGGGTCGACACTGTAGAAGTAGTCGCCTTAGAGTTTTCAAAATATGGTTTTAAACATTTTTTCAGTTTTCAGTTTTCTTTTATAAATAAAGTACTAAATAGCTATGCTTAAATTTTAAAAAGCAGTTGGAATTAGTTATGGTAGAATAAAGTAAACTATCGAAAACTTTACAAGCTGTTAAAAATCATTGAGAATGGGGGCTAAGCTAGGTGTTAATATATAATATCAAAGTTCTTTTTAATTTTTAACCTTATGAAAAATTTTGTAACGCCACCCCTGTTTGGAGCGTAACCTTTCTACAATTCAGTTTATTTTACATCCGGAATGTAAGGATGATTTCAAACGATTATCGTCCTTATATAGTCTAGGCCGGGGACGAGCGTATTCGGCCTTGTGGCATCATGCGATATTTTCGCTCTCGACGTTAACGCGGAAGACTATTTCAAGAGTCAGGGTCGCCCGTCACCCGCGCCTCGCTCGCTCGCCGGCGTCGGCTCTCCGCGAAGGTGCCACCCCTGACGTCCTTCAGTCGCTGAACAAACAACGATCCCTCCTTCCTTTGGTAATATTAAAGAAAAATTAAACTAAATGGAACTGTGTAACCAATAGCAACGAAATGGCGTCTTACGCCTATTCGTATTGATGAATTATCACTTAAGTGTAAATTACTGAGCGACAAACAAGTAATAACAACGCAATATGTATGACGCTACACTTTTGTTATGAATATATTGTTTACTTCAATATTTTTTTCTTTGACTGAGTTTAGGTACTTGAAAACAAACCTGAAATCTAATACATACTATAGAGACCACATTCACAATCACGCTTGTGCACTCCTGGATCTTGGAGAGGGATATTACACTTGTCATGCGGTAGATACGTTCTGCCGTACCTAAGAAGAGTCACTGATAAGATTGGCTAAACGCGATAAAATCCATAAAGCCTTTTATTAAATCAAACAAAAATATCAACAAAATTTTAAATATTCGGAGATGTTGACATGTAACTTCCCCCATATGTCCTATCACCATAATTTACTTTGTCGTCAAAAACTTCTGCTGATATATTACAATACAAATCGAGAAAAATACTGCAATACAACCAAACCAAATTCAACATTGCATTTATTTTATTTTTATACTAATTGTTAATCATATATTTTTAAACATTTTAAATATAAAATTTTATAACTCTTAGCCGTGATCATGAACGTTGAAAACGTGATGTTACCTTTTAATTTACTCTTCATCTTTTATTTAACCTAAATTTACAACCGTTTTGCAATTGTCTTCACAGGAAAATAGTTAATTTAGCATATCCGTAAACTCAGAACAAGTTCTTGATCACTCATATAATGTCCATAAATCAGAATCTTCTTCAAACAGTAAACAAGTAATGGTTCAATATCTAAATGACTCATTGTATTGATCAAAATGAAACAAGCGATAAAGGAAACAAATACGACTTAAGAATGCGCTAATTACAATACTTTTTAAAACAATACAAAATAGGATAGGTCATGAACATTGGTATAAATTTATAACATTTCAATTGAGTTTTCAAATAAGTTAGATATTAAGACACTGAAAATTTACAGAATTTTTAAATTTCATTAAAGATGCATCGTACAAATAAAATATAAAATATGTAGATTATTTACATTATTCTATCAATACGAGCTACCACCAAAATTACTGTAAAGGACTACCAAGTAGAACTAGAATCAATCAGAAGATTCAATGTTTAGGTATAAATTATAACTAACACTAGTTATTCAAATAACCTAGGTGCATACAGTGAGGAAGCGATCGTCGCAGTATTCAATGAGAACATTTTTATTTTACAATAGAAACCAACCTCTATTCTTACATGCCGACGTGTACTCCGACCTTAACCCGTTTGTGTGAAGGCAACCAACCCATAGTGATGTAAATAGGCAGGAAATCCAGCCAATGCTAGGAGCACGAGTGATTGCGTCCTACTTTTGCATATTCATATATGCATAATCTGGAATAACTAGAGAAATAACACTATAAAAGAAAACAACATCATAATACTGAGACCAACAATTTCCGCATCGAAAAGTCTATCAATTTTTTTATTTATGATTTCCCTTGATGTGATATTTATATTTAAACAACCTTAGAGTTTACTCTTGAAAAACGCACCTTTGTATTATTTTCGATAAGATTATAATAACTGTATAAGCGAGATATAACACTTACAGTCGCCGTGACCCAAAATTGTTTCCTTGTATCATTTATCGACACGAAGACGGGGCAAGTTCAATCGATGAATGGATTTATTTATAAAATAAAAACGGTAAGGCCGTCATTTTGCATGTGCATACATCATGCTCGTTTGAATTTCGAATTCTTTATATGAAGCGTTACAATTCGAAACTGTGATATTGCACTCACTTTTTTTCTGGAGCTTAAAGAAACCGAGGTGAGCGCTAGCGTCAGAGCGGCCTTCGATTCTTTCCTGATTCTATTTTCAAAATTCAAGAATTTTGGATAAAGATACGTGTTGTATTACACGTATTGATTTAAAAGAAAATGTAATGTTTATTAGGTGATTTCCGCAACACTATATATGAACAACTTTTACAAAATAAATATTTACGTTTATGCATGAAATGTATTATTTTTTACGTATTTTGTGCCGTTTGTTACGGCTTAAGTTACATAAGTACTTGAAGCTTGAAGGTTAGAAAATAACGCTCTTGATTTACAGCTCGCTTCCCTTATAACAATATATTGAGATTTCCTTTTACATTGAGAATTTCCTCCTCAGTTTTTACATGCCAATTCAATATTCATATATCTTTAAGGGTGTTACTTATATATATGTCTAGCTGAAAACAGTTAACACAAATATTTATTTGTATGTTACAAACACTAAAATATTTAACAACAAACGTAACAACTATTTATGTTTGAATTGCTTGCTTTTGCAGAAGGTTGCGACGGTGTGCCCAGCTAAAAAAAAACGTAATGCACATGGCGCGGCAAAAAACAAATAAGGTCGGCAACACCGGAGCACGGAGATGTGCAATTACAACGAATTGAGCCGCTCAGATTACAAAACACCTGGAAACGGAACGTCGTTCGTTTCGCAAAAACGCGTATTCGAAGCCCCTACCTTCTGCAGGTGGGCTGGACAGCTGGCGGGTGGCACACTTCGCGGCCAGGGTACCACCAGTTCATGGCGATTTCTCTTCGCGTTTTTGTTGCTCTTTAAATGTATTACGATGATTATTAATATGGTTTAAAAAGTACACGTAATGTAAAGCATTTTAAAACCGCCTTATAGAATTCAATTGTTTTGCTAATTGACGTAGTTTATTGCAACATAAACATAGAAAAATATATTAATATTTTTCTTGTTTATATTTTATGTTAATTCTAAATATGATTAAAATTACAATAGTTTGTTCCATTTTTATTAATTATCGCTATGTTGTTAAAAGGTTTAAAGATTTATTAGGTACGTTTACGGTTCTAGTATTCTGATCGTAGAATTTAATTCAACCATTGACGTGTTTAAATTACATACAATGGTTATTTCTTTGTCGGTAATTAAGAATAACTAAACTGGTAATTCGGCATAAATAGGGCAAGCAGGCAGGAATTCGCAAAACTATTGAGTATGCATTTATTAAAAGCAATAAACCATAACTTTGACAGGTCGTCCTAATTTCAAATGTAACCATATCAGGTTTTCTAAACTGCAAATACAATTCCTTGCTTGGGCTATAATCGTTATGATGCTTTGTATTATAAATTATATCAATGTGTTAATTTGGTTGTAATACCCGTACCATAGAGAATTGTGTTAAATTCAGATAGGTCTAAGTTCTTGAAACTTTCTTTTTAATATTCGTAGATTTATCACTATACTAGGTACAAATATTAAATTGAAATATTTGATTGCGTAATAATAAGTAAATAGTATTTATCGCAAATATAATTTTGGTACATTTCATGTACGAAAATGAAAACTCCTAATTTATATAAAATTATTTTGACTTATAAAACACTATTTCATACGAATGGCGTAATCGAAATCAAAATTTTGAAATACTGCAATACTCAGTGTACATTGTGATAATATTTAACTTTAAAGTTTAAACTGTGTTTCCAACATGGACAAGTATTAAAAATTATACCACGAACAAGTACAGAAAATAATGAAGGAACATTAATAAAATAAAATTGTCATCAATAACAGAGGCTCCACTCGTGTGACATGTTGCGTGTTCACTAAAATTAAAAAAATAACTTTAAAAAAAGAAGTTCATAGCGCGCGTAATTTCCCGCGCAACGCAGCCGCCCTCGCCGCGTGGGGTCAAGTGAGCTGCACGCTCCGCGGTTCAGAGCCGCGTCCTCGGGGGAACCTCCGCATGGAAAGTACATTGTTCCGCACTCGCGGGCCTTGAACTTTGCGGGCGTAAACATGTTTGCGCCGGCCACTGCGCACTATTCTAGTGACGCGCGCCCCGCGCTCTATCGGTTTATTCCATAGTGCTGCGACACGTGTCGCTATTTGTGCCGTTATAAGGGCATTTCTGCCTTGATATGGGCTGCAATATGCTATAGTTGCGCAAACTGCGCAAATTGACTGGCGGTGTAAATGCCCATTCGATACAATTGCCCGCACAACCATTTCCAACTATATAAGCGATTAGAAAAAAACCTTAAAAATTATTTTCGTTGGTTTAATTTAGTTGAAGTATTTGGTTATGTCAAGCGAAAAATTTTAAAAAATTTAAAGTAAAAACTTAAGAGTACTCCTTCAGTATAGTATTTTATTAATTCGCTGCTGCGCTCTTAACATAGCCTTCACTTTGGCATTACCGTCTTTATTTGTGTGTTTACAACAGCCTCCCGACCGCAGAACAGAAGGCGCTCGCATAAAAATCGTACACAATGATCAAGGAAAACATTCCCGCGCGTCTATTTAATAAGTTCCTTTGTGACGTGTCTATGGTTAGCGAGACGAGATAATGGCCGGCCCAAGGGCGACGCGTGCTAATTGCAATTGCCGTGAGTGGACATTCTTTGTTCCAATAATGATTAATGCCGCGGGTGTCGGGGTATCGCGAATGAGATAACAGGAAGCGTCCGCGCTCGCCAATGTCACATGGCAAGGTCGCCGCTCGCTCGGCGGCCGCATCACTGTTGCTATTGTTTATCGCACTGCCCCCTACGCATCCTTGGAAAGTTCTACAATAATATCATTTTAATAATTTATACTAGAGCCAAATGAGACACGGAATATAATTTAAGCAATGTGTCATGTCAAAAATTTTCGCCATTATTGAACGAGTCCATTTTAACGGCCCGCCATGTGTAATCCATAAGCCTGACGTATTAATGCAAATAGATTGACAACTGCTTTTATTTTTTTTATTTTTAAAGCCCATGTCTTATTCGTCCGGGTGCAGTCTAGTCTATGGCAATCTGCATAACGTAAATTTAAGCTATACACTTGGCGTCAGTCCAAAGTCATTCAATTTCTAAAAGTATTAAGCACCATTTCTATTTATATTTCTCGCATACACCGATGCCGGATACCTAGCGATTAATAGTGACCTTGCGAAAAGTACAAATCAGTTGACGTACAGTTATTGTTTTTTCAAAACTCCTGCAAACATTCGCTGTTAAGGAAATTTGAACTCTATGTCGCTGTGTTACATTTCAAATTGGATAGATTGTTTGGTTTCTTATCGCCGTAGTTCTAATCAGAAAAGCGGCGAGACCTTGAAACTGGCCCTGAATATTTTTATCCGGGTATTTCGCGAATACGCACATACACGAGAATACATGTTAGAACACGTGGATAGGTTTTTAAATCTTTGTCTATATGAAAAAGTAGAATAATGACATTGTTTATTGCGTAATTAGTAAAGGAGACTAATTGGTATATACATTTTTCACTATTTTCGTTTAATCTTCATAAATCCTCCGCTGCTTAATATTTCGCTTACAGATGATATGTAAGTATAATACATTTGAGAACTGAAATTTAAAAATAACGTAATCACTAGGTAAAAAATGGTGCGATCATTTTAAATTTTATCCTCAAATGGCAAGCGTCGGACAGTCCGAGTGACATATACACGAACTAGGAAGTCAAGTGATTCAACCTTGACCTTGTATTTACAAAAAAATTCGTCTACAACTGGAACCAAAACTAGTGCTCCCACCCACACTGTCGTTACCACTCAGACGTTTCACAGCAGCAGTGCTCTGAATATGTTAAAGTGCGGATATCAAGCGAGCATACGTGTAATGTAACACTCAACGAACGTTCAGAGTAAATGCTCGGCACTATTTCTGCACTCGGCGTTCAGATACTCTCATGTTGTTGCTCGTGTGTTCACTAACTTCATTATTATCATCATCATCAGCCTGTGAGAGACCACTGCTAGACAAAGGCCTCCCCTAATACACCCCTATCCACTAGGGGGTTTTGGACCGCATCCCACCACGCTGGTCCAATGCGGGTTGGTGGGTGGACCGACTTATTACATGCCCATCCAACGCATGGATCATCTTACTTTTTAGATAATTGAGTGATCGGCCCAAATTGCCGCAACCAACTGGGCAACAACATAGAAAATTTGTTGAGTACCGCAGGATTCGAAGCCACGACTCCCGGTTTCTATAGCACACGCCCATATCACTAGGCTACGGAGGCAGTTAACTTTATTATATTAACGCCTATCCTTAATTGGATTTATATGAAAAAGAAAGCGTCAAAACCTACAAGGTTTATTGGACGAACACCACGAAATGTCAATCACCACGCGAAATTTCGTTTGTTTGTTTTATAGTTTCCACATCTTGTTTGGTTTAAGTTTGTGTCAGTATACTTTGAACGTGACATTACTCGTGTAGGATATCCGCACCTCGATGTACAAGCATTTTCAATTGAACAGTAGTGACGCATGACCCGACGTCAGTCCGAATATCATTATCGATTTGCGGAAATCGCGACGCACTGCGATCTTTATATATACAGGAAAACTAGTTGATATCCTTAAGCGTCAAAGATTACTAACTGATTTACTATATTGTTATGATATCATTGTTCATTATGCTGTATTGTAATAATTGTTTTGCTTTTATCGCAAGCCTTTTTTTTATGAAGTCTATGCAATTTAAAATTTTTTTTACATTGCGTTTTACATGTGTTTGTTGTTTGCCTTCAGCTTGAGGATATTTTATTGCCAAAAAAAGTATTGTGCAATGTAAATTTGTATTATCCGTGTAAATTGTTTTGTTTGTTACATTTCTGTAATGTTTTATAGGTATAGTGTGAAAGTGTATCAAACGTCTATCCATTGTAAAGAATTGGTTCATGTCGCTTACACCTAAATACTTGTTTTTGAAAAAGTAATTGATGCTTCGTTCTTAATGGTAGCGATACTTTATTACCTGTAGATAATCATCATCATCATCATCAACATCAGCCTGTGTTAGCCCACGGCTGAACATAGGCCCCGTAATGCATGCTAACGTTTCCGATTATCGGCAATGTTCGATAATAGGCTCCCACAATTAAAGAATGTTCAAATCCAACATATTCTTAGACTAGCTTGACCATCCAAACAGACACCCTTATTTTCTTTATAACTTTAATCTTTCGATATTATCATTACGCTTTAATTTATTTTTATTTCAGTTAATAGACACGATTTTAAATAGTTTTTCAACTATAGTTTTGGTACGAAATGTGTCCGTCTTATACGATCACTTGCCGTTTGTATTAAAAACATACATACAAAGCTGTGTAAACTAGAGTCCATTAAAATTAACATCGCCATATACATAACACGACGCGGAAGATTAAATAGAGGTCGTATAATTTTGCGGAAAAATAACCAGTTGCTTATAAAAAAAATCGGCCGTAGTAATAATAATCGCGGTATCTGACGCGTTTTGTTTAAATATTACGCGAATGACGGGGCTGTTATGAAACCATGCAGCTGGTTGCGATATGCACATGGCATGTGGTGGTATTGAAGTCATGTACATGCACTTAAGAGCCATGCGCCGCATGCCTTTAAAGTTTGTGAGGTGATAATAAGCTTCTTTTAACACATTAATGAAGCCTATGTTAGTAGTCAGCGTTCAGGTTTAGCAGAAAAAAGTTATATACATCGAAGCTCATTTAAAGCGATTTAAATTGCCGTCGTACAATTGTTATTAACATTTAAATCGAAGGTCGAATATTTATTTTCCGCATAATCTTGAAGTGGAGAAAAATTATCAATTGATTCGGCCATGACACCGCGGCCTGAAACGTAATGCGAGAATACAGTAAATAACGTGTATAAAACAAATATTTATCGGTATTTTTTTAGCTTAAACAAAATAATTTAACAATAATTTATTTTAAAAAACCTTTTCCATGGTCGACTGAACAATGATAGTCTTACAAAAAATAGCCATGGATCGTTTATACTAAATAAAATATAAAATATAAATAAATAAATGTGGAAAAACCATACAGACAGGAAATATGCAAATCTCCATACACGTGTTACACTTATGAATAAATATAAAAAAAATGCATACACGGTTCAAGAATAGCTGTATCACATGCCGTCGCTCTGTTATGGCAATATCCCTCCGTGGCTGGCATTGTTCTCGTTTTGTTGCGCAACACTGTTTTGAAAACATTTCTGATGCACTTGATTGTTAACGTTCGTTGTGCAAACACTACATGGCTGTCGCACCGATATCGATTGAGGTGTACACGCCGGAATATGGACAGCGTTGCTCGTCGATTACTGATTGTGTGTCTGAAAACCATCGTGTCACATTATCTATAAAACTACAATATAATGAAATGGATATCTTACAATAAGCTGATGTTTTTTAAACCGAATTCCCAAAAGAACTCCTTACGAAGCATAAGTTTTTTGTATTCCGCACGTTGGTGCCTAGACATCTTTCTGATTGTCCTTTGTTAATTTTATATGGGAAAACTCCAAGAATTAAAAATATATCATTCTTCTATCAAATAATATATTTATCGCTATAGTATTTGGCTGTAAGATTTTTTACGTTGAGCTGAACAGCCCAACCGAGTCTGAATTATCAGCTGCAGTAATGCGCAAATAAAACTGTATGAATGGGAATTAAACCATAGTCAGGGTAATTCTCAGAGTAAAAGATGTGTCAGAGACTGATATCAAACCGCATGGTAATATATTGTTACCTAAAAGCCGCATCATTATGCCTTAAGGACCTACGAAAGGCGACTTAAAAGATAAATAGCAGTGAATTCAGTGACAACTTTGGACATTGTTTCAAGCTTACATTCAAAAACTGATAAACAGACTGCTTGTTTAGTGTTTTAAACTTCAAAATTACGAGGGAACTATGTATACATTTAAAATAAATAGCTATAGCTACATTAGTAGCGTTTGTTTCCTTTTGTTTGCGAATCAATTGGTACCAGACATACCGTAAGCATAAATAAGGCACTTTATATAGTAAGAGGATGTTGACAATGTATCGAACGATTAACAATGTCCATAACTTGTGTATGCCGCGATTCTGTTGACATTGCGTTTGTAAACACGAGCTCCGGCCGACGCCTAGTGGCGACCTTAATCTTGACTGATAGCGCCCTTGCCTTATCAACTTGTTGCCTTTTCGCTCGAGATGGACGTACACGCAGATGTAATTAGACTTTATGTAAACATCGTATTAATATATTTTTTTAAAACTGCTTTAATTATTGTTTACAGTTCCAGACGTTTCAGAAACTTTGCAGCGTCCATGGTAACGGGATAGACATATTTAGTAAACGCGTAAATGCAAGAAACAGAATATAAATACATAAATAACTTTGTATACATTATAATCATAAAACTTTTTTTTATGTTTAGATACATTACCTTTTTACTATGATTTTTAAAATCATTGTCAAAAGTTCCACATTAAAATTAAAAATTAAAAACAACATTTAATTGACAGTGTTAAACTTTTTATTGTTGTTTTAATATGAATTGAACGCATTTGTATAAATAATATTGTCGCATAAAATCTAGTTACCACAGAAAAATAAGCATATTAATAATAGAAGCTTACAAGACAGTTGACCCACATAGTATTACATAAGAAACAACTTTGATTCCCAAGGACTAAGATAAATTGTCTGGTGGATTATATTAGACGTTTTATAAACAGACTTGTCTCATCGTAACATAATAATATAAAGGGTAATGGACATTACTAACAGTGCGGTCAGAGCTTAAGATTATAGAAGGACGTCATTCATATAAATAGAGTAAAATGTATTTAGTCAGCTGTAATCAAAAACACGTAATAAAATACGTGATTAATTATGTAGTGAAATAATAAAAATTACCTTTTATTTGACCAGTACAAATTTTAAGTAAATAAACACTTTCAGAACGATAACACTATCCCTCTCGAACAAAAATAAGCAAAACATAATTATGCTATGGCAACTACATGACTGATGAAATAACAGCTTTTTGTTATTTTGTAATCAAAGCAAAAGCATATATTATAAACATCTGGGTATCAGAATCACAAGAAAAGTCCTATTTTCGTCTAACTATAATTTTGTTGGGAGTTCCTACTATTATTTTGGGGGAGACCTACGACTTTTGGCTAAACTATCCACTAAGCCGTGCAAGATTATTTCTTGATTTACTTTAAATTAATATTTAAAATAAGCCTATGTACTATTTTATTTATCTGTGACTATTGTATTTAGTGTAATTTGTATAACTTAAATCCTGCGGAATGCATTATCGTTTTGTATTTAACAAATCCTGGATGTTTCACATGTCGTGTACGCTCGTGTACATAAATAAACTTAACATTATTGATTGAAATCACTAATTGCATTCTAAGAATCTTGCTCGTAAACCGTCCACGATACAAACTTTTCGATAGACTGCAATCAGAATGCAGTTAACACAAGAATTTGGCAGAGAGACACACTTGAACAGCCAAATGGTTAGATGGGCAACAAATAAATTCCTTAATTATTTTGTTGACTTGAAACCGCAAACTTTTGGTGCAATAATTTCGAACGTTTTATGTGTATTCCAAAAACAATTAACGATTTTATGAAAATGTCATTGAACAGTTTAATTTTAACCTAATGAAAAGCAAAGACAAATAATCACATATAACAATGATCCCTGTGTCGATCAGTATATATGTGTATATAACCATTAATACGTGTAAATATTCATATACGGATGAAACGATTACTATAACAAGGAGAGGCACTTCAAACTTTCGAAGAATTCGAGCAATATCATTTACGATTTTCTAACAAAGGGAATATTGTACGCTTACAAATAAAACATATTCTAGGAAATCATTCTATAAACGGTTTGTTACAAGCTCGTTGATACGAATTCAAATATTTTTATCATTTCAACTGCCCCTGCGTACACAAAAAACGTCTGTTTTTTCATCATGATACGTGTGGACGCCTAACTGACGCCATATACGGACGGTCAATGTTTACAATGATACAATAACAACAATATGTTGTTGAATTCTGAAATGTTGCAAAAAAGTTTATATAACCGGGCTTAAATGTTAGACTTGTTGACTAATTACGTAGAATATACTAATAGGTGAATAAATATCTTTTTAGCAAGGTCAAATTATACATATTAGATTTTTTGTGCGTATCACTTGCTTAGAAGGAATATCAGGTTAAGATGACATTATGAAATTTGATAGAAATTTTGAATTTATTATTAATGAATGAATGATCCATCGTTCCAGCAGAGGGTGGCACCTATCATACAGGAAGCAGTCACACGGTAGGTAATAAAGGCAAGAAACCACTATAATAATTAAACATAGTCTTAACATTACGTATCAGAAAAGTTAGCTATATAGTTAGGTATATGTAAGCATTAATGTACTTTTTTTGGTTGACACGGACAAAAACGTAATAAACGTAACGTAAAAAATAAGTTTGCTTCAACACCAAGTCCTAAATTATGCAAAATTATTCTATTTATCAAAATTATCTTGTCATGGCTGGTAAGTTTACTTATTTATAAAAACATTAACATCGATTTTAAAAATAAATAAATTCGGATGAAGAACTGAACATCACTTAGCAATAGGTATTTTCTCTATTTAAATAACTTTAAACAATTGCCTTCGACGTTTACACATCTGTCAGTTCTGTTATTGAATCGTTCAATGTCATTGGAAGTGTTCCGTTTAAGAATCGATTGGCAGTTGACAGTTTCACACTCACTCACCGCATCAGCCGTGGCCGTGAAAATATACTCTGCGCATTTTTTTTTTCGTAAAAATATTTCTATATGTCAAGAGGTTTTAATGACCGGCAGCGCGGAATAGGACTTCCTTGTTCGTCGTTTCGCATGATAAAAAAATAAAGAAATACACAATTTAACACCAAGGTCACCCTGACCTTGTTTACTAGAAATCGATGTGTCAGTCTATTTAAATACATTTATGTATGACCGTCATTTGACTGCGTTCGAAGATTTTGTTGCCGCGGTAATGTTCCGTCATTGCGAGGTTTCTTTTTGTTCTTTATTTTTTTGGCGTGTCTAAGCAAACCCTTTTCTGGCCTTTGATTAGCATTTGCAGGTAAAGAAATATACGAATTGACTGCTAAACAAATGTCGGATACGAAACAGGTATATTCAATAGCGCAAACCAAATAACCTCTAATTATCTGTGTCAAGTGTGAGGTTTTAACAGATTTATTTATTTTTAAATATTAATTATTTGCATGCAAGACCTTAGTCGGTTTGTAGTTTATTTTTTAAGACTTTTGATTTTTTATTTCAACTAATAGTAAATATTATAACGGCTGACCGAGCCATATAAGCAGTGTTCCAATGCATGATACTAAAAGACCATTTTTACGTCTAATTACCTAATAATATGTTAAATTGACTATGATTATTTTAAACTAATATTACACGGAGTAACGAAAGTATGTGTACTTTGACGCAGGGCACAAAGTTCTCTATCATATTTCCTTATTGTAAAATATTAAGTGTTTAGTGATAAAACCTATTGAGTCAGTAAGTTCAAATAATTACACATACGTAGATAACATCAATTATTAATACCTTTTCGATACTATCGTTTTACTAAACTGAATTAACATCAATCATTTCAATACTATTACGCCGCTGAACTAAATACATTACATTTATGCACTGACAAAAGACAAACAAAAGTACGTAGAGGCCGTACGCGTCCGACGTCCAATGCCGCAGAGACTATAAGTCAAAAACAGTGATATCGGCGTCGATCGACGAAAACGATAGACATTGGAGCGCACGCAGATGTGTGTCAAGTGTGCGTGGCAATGCATCTACGTACGGCGGAGTCATTGTTGCGTTCGGCCAAACTTAATTGGTCCGACCTAGCTCGTAAAAGCGTTGTAAAAAGTGTGAAGGCCCAACGGAGGTAAGGACTCGGAAAGAGGTCAAGTGTAATGCTCCGCGTTCCACTGACCTCATTCGGCGCCGTGGCCGAACGTCTCCGCTCGCCTTTCTACGAGTGCGTGCCGATGTTTCTCTCGTCTCGGAGCGTGCGCTCGTTTGCGATCGACTTTGGCTTAGTTTATTGTAACAGTTGTCTTGTTTTTATTATTAATCGGTCTGCACTTCATCTACGAAAGTAATATAATGGTAGACCTAATAAATTTCTGCGAATTATCCGTTGCATGGTTAAAAGAATGTCATTGAAAAAGAAATATAGTTGAGACCTAAATATATTTAAATGTTACTACCGACAATATACGACGATACATTATGTATGATACTATCTACACACACTCCAATTATTATATTTACGTAAATTTACACATATGCATTTACATGTATAGTTCTGATTATCACAAAATTATCTTTTCCTTTTGCTTTAATGTAAATTCTCAACACAGTCGCACAGAATCGTTAACCTAGAGAAATTTATTATAGAACAAAAACTCTTCGTAATACAAACGCGGTAACTGCTCCAGCTTTTAAAATTAACGGAGATAATGAACGCAGCGTAACAAATTAAATTGGCCCAACGGAAGCGGACCGGGGGATATCTGACCTCCCATTGTCGATTAGGGCCTTCAGCCGTTATTATTAAAGCTTTCGGCCGCGAAACAAGAACGCTGACACACATTGTGCCCGAATAACACCATATACTCCATAATTCATGGGACCTTGGCCCCGATGTCTCAGTTCCGAACTAGCGGAGGCACAGGAAGGGGACGCGGTTAAGCAACATTGTCGCTCTGTTCGTACTTTTGTACTAATCATGCTTGAAACGTTGTTAATGATATATTTCTTGCGAGGGTAGAAAAAATAATTTTGTTTTTAAACAAATAAACATGCTATGTTTCAAGGTTAAAAAAGTTAAATATGCATATAATAATTACTAAAAACAAAAGGAGTTATTGCAATTCTTTACAATTATTCTACTGATGCGTTAGAAATAACCTATACAGTGCTACCCATTCATAACTCTTATGTATAATTATAATCAAAACTTGTTATTTATTTAGTTTATTTATCAACTTTACAACTGGTAAAAGGTAATTCAAATCAGGTTAAAATAGGAAGTCCAGAAAATAAGTGTATCAAATATTACATTAATTCTACTATAAAACTTAAACCTGTTAGTAGACTATAACGTCAGTTTAAATATAATTATTTTTGTAATATTTAAAAAAAAACACATTAATTGATTACAAGGCCAGCTTAACACAGATATAATTTAAAAATGACGCGCTTACACAGTACCCACTCTCAATGTATAAATTGTAAACATGGGTATTTCCAATAAAATTAATTAAAACACAAACAGGAAATAATAATACTCATATTTCACTACGTCATGTTATTTTGATGTAAACCTTTAAATATTTCTCCTTTTAATTGTAAGATAACGTCGAAAGACAATACAAATATATCAGCAAGGAATTTTTACTACAATAACTGTTGTTATAGGTGGAAGTATCATTTAACTGATAAAAAGAATATGACGCGACAGTGGTTATTGGAATAACCATCAATGCCAAAACCCTGGATACATAAAGGTTATATAACTATTTCGCACAAACTAAAACTGCGTTATAAAATTACATTTATGGTATAACTTTAATAAAATTTCGTTTTTTGTTAACTTATTGTTTATAAACTCTTTATACTCATGATCTTAAATAAACTATTACTTTACCATTCTGGTAATTAAATAATTTAAAATAGGGTAAGTAAGAAAGCGGTGTGATCGTATCTTAATGATAATTATTTCTTTATTCAGAAAGAATTAACTATGCACATACATCCAAAACAGCAGACGCTAAAAAATTATATATTTTTTTATTCTATTAAATGGGAAAT
Organism: Lamproptera curius; assembly: GCA_029286875.1. Lineage (NCBI taxonomy): Eukaryota > Metazoa > Arthropoda > Insecta > Lepidoptera > Papilionidae > Lamproptera > Lamproptera curius. The sequence continues at coordinate 886,501 of JAGSMT010000121.1, read as the reverse complement.
AGTAACAATTTTGTTGTAACATAATATTTCCTGTATTCATTATTAAAAACTTTTTGGTCAATAAAATCTATGAGACGTGCATCCACGATAAGAAAATAAGTCCTTACAGAACATGCATAATATTTTTCCTGTAAAAATCTTGCTGTTCCCTTCTATCATCATCATCAACCTATGATAGTCCACTGCTGGCCATAGGCCTCTTTTAATACACCCCTATCTATAAGGGGGGTTTGGACTGTAGCCCACCACGCTAGTCGAATGCGGGTTGGTGGGTGGACCGACTTTTTAAATGCACCGACGCAAGGATCATCTTACTTTTTAGGCAATTGGGTGATCAGCCTAAATTGCCCTAAACATTCAGTTCCTCTCTATAATCTCCTTAAATCAAATTTCCTTTCGTTTTATCTCTTAGTAATACTTATCTTGTAAAAACTTTATTCAAATTTATTGCTGTAAACAATATAAAACTTTTAATATTACACCATTATGTCCCCCTTCATTATAAAGACGTGATTGTGCTGTCTCCAATTAAGCTTTACAAATGTTATACGTAAAATTTTCTATTCTAACTTTATGTTTAGTGTTTGATTTAGGTAATTCAGCCCATCAAGAAATTTAAAATGTACTGCGTACTTGTTTGTTAGTAAGGTAGGTGGAGCCTATTTAATTATAAGTAGAAGAAAAAGTCACTACAGCTGTAATTATAGTCTACGTATTACAAATATCAGAGAATATACAGAATACGCAATTGATTGATTTCAATTATTTGTATCTTTTAAAACATTCCACAGAAATATTGTTGATTATTATTATTACATTAGTGAGAGATTTATTATTTTTTACATATGCGTAATATCGCGCTACAAATAAAGAATACTCAAGCACCCAAACATTTATTTATTGGCAAATTCATTAATTGCAAAATTGTTTTACGTTCTTCTTCTTTACTTCTCCTTTACGGGTTGTAAAGTAGAATGTATATTAATTAAAAGACATCCGTCGCTATAAAAGTGCAAAAAAAGGTTTATTGGGCAATAAGTTACCGCCAAAATTATTTACTTTAGAACCTTGCAATAAGTGGTGCTGTGAATGACGCCAAAAATGCCATTGACGAAGTTATCGAATAAACAGGATGAACCGAAGACACCGAATCCTACGATTACGCGACCCGGCTTTAGCAAAACTTATGTGAAAAAAGACACTCAATATTTTTATTGTATATACCGGTTGCACTGTGGCTTAGGACTCCAACGTACTAATTCCTTGGTCAAGCGGCAGAGGATCTGAATAGAATCATTGTGAATCAAAAAACTAACCGCTCATAACGACTATCATATATTTTACTAGCAACCCCCCAGCCCTGTGGGTGGAATTTCGTAAAATCCGTTCTTAACTGACCTCTACTAGGCGAATATTCCTACAAAATTTCAAGTCGCTACGTCTTATGGTTCCAGAGATATCGTGATGAGTCAATATATAGGTGGGAATCTCTTATATATATATATATATATATAGATATGTCTTCCAAAAACCCTATGTTTTTCTTTCTTACCGTATGCAGATGACTTAAATTTCTATATAACCGAACACAAAGGGAATTTATAAAATCTCTACTTTATGAATGTCTTCAGTAAGGCTCTGACACTTCCTTATTAAACCGGTCTAATCAGACAGTCATGGCTAAGTGTGTAATGATTTTGCAATATTATTCTGAATGAAATATATGAAGTAGTCACAATATTTTTTTTATGTTTTAAATGCATTTATTTATTTTTACTTTGTAATATACATATATAATAATAATATTAATACATTAAACCATATGAATGGAGACTGACCACCTAGATCATAAGAATAACGTATTTATTTCACTCAAATGACCTTTAAAATGGACATTGTCTTTTTTATTTAAAAATCCTTGTGCATAATGTGCCGGCGTCCTTACACAAGTGAACATTTGTATTAACAAAGAATTGAATTGTAAAGTGATTTCAGAGTAGGCAGTATTTTTCATTCGATACAGGAAGGAGATTTTTTTCTATTAACCTCCTCTTACACAATACGTATATGTATTTGTTTTACTGTCTTGTATTATATAGCTAAATAATATAAAACTCGATATTTTGTTGGTATCGATTTAAAAATTTCGATTTTTATTTTGTTAAGTAAACTGTATAAGATAACACTTATAAAAAGGAATAAAACAACAGAGATAACTTTTTTATCATTCATAAATTACATAGACAAAATTAAACACACAGAAATATTAGTTATATTCCGTACAAATAACTCTGTTACAGTTTTCATGGCAACACTTTTTTATGTCTGAAAGTTTTTATAAAAACATACATACACTTAAATATCTTACTGACTTTCAAACATAACATTAAATACATTTATGCATTTCAACGCCCTTCATACTAATGCTTAAACAAAAAAACATAAAAAATTTTCAAGGTCTTTAAAAAAGTGATTGACCGCAACTGCGACCTCGTCGTTAGGTCGAACCGGTGGGGCAGTAATTTGAAACCACATTCAAAAATTTTTATCACGAATTAAACAGTCATGCACTGATGTAATATAAAGGACTTATTTGCCGAGGATTTCTATTAAATCATTAAAAGTAAACTGTTACTGTTGTTCTTAATCTAAATTATATTTTATTATTATCTTCAGGAAAAGGCAAAATAAAAATTTGTCAAAATAGTAAGTTCTGAGACTTTGTAAGATTAAATATAGTTTAGTCGATTTAAGCTTGGAATAAATGTAAACAAAGTAGCCACGAACCCATAGCAACGTAGGGGTTGTACATATAATGTTATCGAATATATAATTACGAACAATTATATTTTTTTTGTATTTAATGGCCTGGTAACATAGACCTTTAGGTCATATCTTATTTGGAAAATGGCGGACAATTCAGCAATAAGAATGCAAGATGAATGGCGTGACTTTGTTGCCATGGGTAACTTTGTTTAGGTTCATTCATAGTCAAAATTTACTAAACTTTTTATCTAATGTACTCTTAACTTTTCCATTACATTTCTTAAAATTATAAAATTTTCGTATAATAAAATTGCTGTTATTGTACTCGGACGAATGTCAGACAGAAAGCACAGTTTTATTCGTTTTTTCAATGTCAATATAATATTTTATATTCATTTTTTACTTTAAAATGAATTAATGATCGCGTATTTATTAATGCCTTGTTTTGTTTTAGTAATGCCACCCTTTAAATTGGAACACAGCAAAATGTATGCGTAGTAACGCAGTAGCAATGCTAATGTCTAGCATAATCAGTTCCTTCAAAATAGAAAACTTACCTATAAAAAGCAAATTATCGAAAAAAATGTCGTAATACTTGCATGAGAACTGAATGTTTAATTAAATAATTTTTCAGATTGTATCGCGTTTATTAATTACTTTTTTAATTACTTGAACTTTTAAGACCCATTTTGGCTTCTACGTTTTGTCACGATGGGTAGCATTTGCATAACTAACAGATATTATAAATAGAGCTACGGTATATACCGATAGTGTGATAAAATGTGTCTATAGCGTTGTTAAGCAGCATCATTGCATCAAGAGACCGAATGACTCCAATCATCGAAGGTCTATCAATTCGCCTTTCATCAGGAGAGGTCGGTTATTATTACCCCAAGGTCTATTTGACGGAGCGACCTCGGCGTATCGGTCGCGGAGGACAGACGGTCGCAAATATTTGCGCGCGCGCGGGTGCGCGGGGGGCGCGGTTGACCTTGCCGCGTCTGCCGCGCGACCTTGATCTTGAGACGACCGACGACGCCCTCGGCCGAGCGACACCTATCGCTCCGGTCGCTAACTACGCTTGACCGTTGCGCGGGAAAATGCGACGTCCATGTTGGAAACCATAGATAATGTTAGTGTCTTTCGTAATGCTCGGATGATTAATATAACATGTTACGCATGTTCCGAAACACATCACAGAGCATTTTCATGTTTTCGTTGTTTTTTTTTGTGTGGAATAAAATCATGTAAAGTTTTGTATCGTATCGATTTGATCTAACTTAATTAAATCCGTAAATTTTTTTACGAGAATTATGTATTTGGATTGTATAATTTGTTTATTTTTTTATTAAAATTAAAAGAAATATATCAAAACCAATGTTATCTAAGAAGTAATAAGTTTTTTAAACATTAACATGTTTCTTCACGTTTTACTTAATTAAAATAAAATACATTTATATATATAGTTTCAATATACCTAAATCTTTCACGTGTTGGCCTTCATATTTATTTAAATCTATTGGGGTATAATATTACCAGTTACCCATTTATAATTTCATACGTGGGGCACACGCAAAATTTTAAAATAATTTATACATTTAAACTATTTTTTACATAAAACATATCTATTAATTGTTTTAAATTATTAGTCTAAACCTCAATTTTTATAAATTCTACTATTTAGTCCATTCATGTCTTGGCTATTACGCACATTAGATTTACAGAATCTGTTACCACAAAGCTAAATGCGGTTGATCGTTGCTAACAAGCATGCGGTTGCTTACTTTAGAGAACTAACTTTGTAGACACCCAAATTCTTCGATTACGTTTTATTTCCTAGTACTAAATAGTTATTAATATAAAATTTGTTTAGTACCATATAAAAGAACTTACTACTAGTAAGTTCTTTTATACGAAAGAAAACCTACAGGTGAACATCAAAAGTTTTTTACTCTGTGACACAACTTTCCATCATTAGCAACATAAAAAATGTACAGAAATAAATTTAAAAAAATTGTATATTTTACAAAAACAATAACTTTTTAATGTTAATATTTAATTTCGTAAAACATATCCTATTTAAATAACAAAAAGGTAAAACGCGAAAGTAAGAAAATAAGATGCATAGAATAATAATAAGAATAACTCGTTTAATCAATCCAGCACATTAATTAACAAACAAATACACACAATAAACTAATTAACGAACAAAACAATGCAAAAGTACAGAACAAGGGCTATCTAGGGCTAAATCTACTTATTGTAACATAATATATAACAGAGAAATTGATCACGATATTTTACAATAAAAACACTATTTAATAATAATATAATAAAAACAAAGAACACAACATTACAAAGAACTTTAACTACGTGAACCCTTCTTGTTCTCGTTGATGTATACAACGATGCTGGATCGATAAGGTTCCAACTCAGCATTATGTTGGCTAAGGCCAACGCTGGTATTCTGCTGGCACCCACTTATATCTAATTAACCTTAACCTTCCGTATATTTAATATGTATTATTCTCTCCACAAGAATTGCAAGATCAAGTAATTAAATAATTTTCTTAAACTTAAACTTAACTATTAACGTGATATAGAAATACGAAATAAAGAAGAGCTAGAAATAAGAACAGATTAATTTAAATCAAACAGCACGATGTTATCTATCTTTTTGTTTATTCAAAAAGAACTCCTTTAACTTTTTTTTAAAAGTGTTTTTAACGTTCAGTGCCTTGATGGGTGGTGGAATATTATTCCAACATTTTGCTGCTGCATATCGGAAGCTGCCCTTAAACGCTGCAGAGCTATGTTTTTGTATGACAATCTGTTGAAGTCGTTGATTCGCTTCACGGCGCCTACCTTCCCCAAGCCATTCTATTTTTTCTTTTAAGTATCGTGGTGTATGAAAGTTAATTACGTCAAAGAGAAGGCTTGCCAAATGAACTTTTCTGCGATACTTCATATTTAATAAATTACATTTGTTAAGGTAAGGAGTTACGTGACACCGTGGCGGAATATTTAAACAAAAACGCGCATGCGTTTTGTACACGTTGGATTAGTTTTCAGTGCGTGCGTATAACCTACAATCATAAATAACATCTAAAAAATTTAATTTACATAAAACTAATGATTCAACCGGTTTCAGACGAATTTCTTGGCTAAGATACGGTCTCAATTTATATAAAATTCTAATTTGTAAAAACAGCTCGCACCGTGACACCAATATGTTTCTCGTATCGTAGCTCTGAGTCCAGCTCTAGGCCAAGGTTTCTTGCCTCAAAGACTCGCTTAACTGGTTGGGGCCCAGAGTCACACCACAATCTTTAGGATCTTATTTACATTAGCCGAGAGCCAAACACGATATATTTAGATTTGCTAGGGTTAAGCGCTAAACAATTGTTAATTGACCAATCCATGATACGTTCGAGGTCCGAGTTCAGCTTGCTTACTGCTAAGCTATGATCGCTTGCTCTAAAAGAGATATATATTTGTAGATCATCGGCGTACATGTGGTAATTACAGTGTTTTATACTATGATGATGTCAGTGGTGTATATGATAAATAGTAATGGGAAATAATAGAACCCTGGGGGTTCCTCTATTAAGAGTAAGTTTGCGTTGAACGAACTTTTGACCATTACTACTTTTATTTCAACGAATTGACTGCGGTGAGTTAAATAACTCTCGAACCATTTGATGGCCTTTTCATCAAAACCATAATAAGCCATTTTGCTAACACAATGGAATATTAATACAATCGAACGCCCGTGAGAAATCTAATAGAACTAAAATAGAACACATTCCGCGTCCTGTGCGCCAAAATGTTATCTGTCACATCTAAAAGGGCTGTGGTTGTGCGTGACCTTTGAAAGCCTGATTGAAACGGAGACAGAATTTTATATTTTTCAAGAATTCGGTAAGTTGTCTCAATATCACCTTTTCTATTACTTTTGACATACAGGGCAATATACTTACTGGCCGAAGATCTTTTACTGAGGTGGGATTATTAATTTTAGTAAAGGCATTACAATTGCGTTTTCCATATATCTGGGTATTTCGACATTGAAATAGAGGCATTTGTAATAAAAGTAAGGGTCTTAAGAGTATACGGAGGGTTAGGCGAAGCATTTCTAAACTAATTCCGTCGATACCTATGGAATTTGATTGCAGTTTATTAATTATTTTCATAATTTCGGCTTCGTTAGTATTTTCTAAGGTAAACTGTGGTCGCGATTATGGCGATTGTTAGTAAAATAACTAAGGTTAGAAGCGGATGTATAAGAATTTCGCACATTCAGAAAATGACAGTTTATTATGTTTGGATCTGTAAATGACGGTGGAGGTAATTGTCGTAATTGTGAAATGACCAAATACCTGAATACGTAGTATCTACTTAGTACTAAGTAATTATGAGTCCGCGATAAATGATTTAGTTCTAAGCTCTTTTTCAAAATAATATTCAATTTTACAATTTTAAGTTTGAGATATTCATTACATATTGAAATGCACAATAATGTATAAGAACTCTTTTTTTTAATGAAGCGACAAAAAATTATAACAATTTTTAGTCTGTCGCTCTGAGAAATTTGAGGGTAAGCCTCGTAGATATAGTAATTACCCCGGCTACGGTGCCCTTTAAACGAGAATCCAGTACTGTTTTTTACCCTCTTAGCGGCAGAATTAGACACAGGAGTGGTGGTATTTACTAGTTACTAATGTATTCCACCCACTCCTACTTATTACTACAGCAGTAAAGCAACTAGGGTTATTTTCTTCAGAAATTAATCTAAATACTGTACATAAAGAGGAAAGTATTATTTAAACAAAGTCGCAAGCGGTAACCAAGCATAAACATTTGTGCAGTATCTTTAAATATGTTTAAATATAATGTCAGCGCGTCGTCCGTCCTTACTCGTCCTCAACCTTCCGCGAAAACCTCAGGACGCAATACCAAAACATAGCATCGATCAAAAACAATGTTCAAGGATGTTATAGTCGTTTTTGCTCAAAGTTTTTATGAGTTCAAGATTTTTAATTTGTCATAAATTTTTGTACTAAATAATATTCAACGCAAGAATGCAAAAAAACAACAAGCACATGAAAAAAAAAGAGATATAATTAAGGTGGCATTTTCTGTATATTAGTTTATTTCGAATTAATAGTGTTAATATAATTGTAATTAAAAACATTTTTTCAAGTAACAGATGTAATGTGACATTAATTTAATTTTATAGTCAATAATTTTACCACATTTCTAATTAAAATTCATTAAATTGAACAAATTGACTATCTAATAGCAAGTCAAATACCTTTTACTTTTTTTAAGTATTTATTTTTTCAATTATATTTGTACTAAACAATGGTGATTTTATAAGTGTTTTATTTTTTTATCAGTGTAAAATAATTTTTATTTTATTAATAATTGTTAACAATGATAAGTAATAATATTTTAATAACTATTCTTATATACTAACCTCACGGCAATTTTTTTCGCTTTTAAGCACATCTAAAGTCGGAATAATGTTATTTTTTGTTAACCCATGTTTTTGATAATTGGTAAAACCTCAACGATGAAAAATACGATCTTCGCAAAAAAAAATAGTGCAGATAACACACAATTGTTAATTTAACATTCAAAATTAAAAATTCAAGTGAAGTATTGTTTTAGTCATATTTGTTCTATTTATCTATATTGTAACAAGCAATGCATAAAACATAAAGCCAATTCGAATTTAGGACAAGTAATAATAGACCTTTCAATAAATACATATTAATAAAAAAAACCTTTTATCTGTAGTTCGTGATATGTTTTAATTTACCCTGATAGTTTTTAAAATAATTGTTTAATTAAAAAAATAAGTAATTCACGTTACGTGTGATACCTGTACAATATAATTTTTATTAAAACAATATGTAATAATAAACTGAGCCTTTTACTATATAGTCATTTAATAGTGTACGACATAAATAACGCAAAAAACAAAAAATGTCCAGGACCAAATATCTGTTTTATTTGTTACACTTTCTAATGCCCTTAGCATTTAAAGATCACATTTAGATGATCATTATTAAGTACGGTTTTGGTTCAAGCATCTTAAGCTTACGGCTATACATAATTCATCGAAATTTATCAATTTAGTTTACCCTAATTCTTCAAAGGTAATAACTTTAAAATTGATAGATCTATATTGATTGCAGTGGCATTAAATGATTTTTTGTAAGCTTCCGTCACATTTACTAATAAGTTAAAAGTTTTAGAGGGTCTCGTCTTATTAGTTTGTGATTTATAAATTCAGTCCACTTTAAGCGGAAAATATACACATATGTGTCATCATCATCATCATCATAATTAACCTTTATCAGTCCACTGCTGGGCATAGTCCTTTTTTAATGAGCACGAAGACAACCGACCCTCCCCTACTCGCTGCCAATTTGAAGCGGCTACTGCAGGGATATCGGCATCACATGTGCATATTTAGTTTAAAGTCATTGTCATTGTAAAAATATAATGTAGACAAAAAGTAATTAAATGTAAAAAATTTTTATAATTTTCGCATCAATAATATATTCGCAGCTGATTTGATCTTTATTATCTATACAATAGTCTATATTATCTATCTACACAGGAGATAACATAGAATACAAGTTTACGCTGCACACAGTGCAGATGTGTTGCTCTATTCCTCTATTAAGTATTATTTTAATAACGGAGAACACCGGAAAGGCAACAGGCCCAGGACTGACTTGTAAAATGCTACCTGATGCATGGATCAACTTACTTAACAGATTTTTTAGTGACGAAGCCGCATTACACAAACCGACTAGGAAACAACAAAATTTTCCGTAAATCATGTAAATTTAGTCTCGCATAGTCATACAGAGTGACATTGTTTTTAAAACCGATGGCATGAGTGGACAATAATGTTCAAGGTTTCGCACGCAATCACGTACTCAGCTAGTGTGTAATGTTTTATTTACGCACGTAATACTATACGAAAGTCGCAATATACGCGTGGCTAATGCTTAACAACACGTGGACCGAAGAGCCTGCGACAATCGATGTCTTCTGATAAGGCGTCTCTGCGCTAGCGCATTTCCTCCTCCCTCCCCCTCCAATCCTCACCTCCCCTCACATAACATCCCCGCTTAGACCTACCAAGGCCGTGCACCCGACCTCGCATTACACTTACACGTGGAAAATGATGTACATGAAAAATACGCATTAAACACAAGAACATTACAATGTCATTGCATTGATTATGCAAGTTACATAAGCCTGTGTTTAATTAATCAGCGTTTATTATAAACCAGGAAACTGCGATTAAACTATGCCCTATAGAGTCACGAGTAAATACACAGAGGTTATATTACGTATGGGGCATTCCGGGACGGAATATCGTCATTATCCTTTTACTATGAACTAGATCATACCAGTTATATCTACATGGCACCAGTTATATTTTTTAAATTGCTAAATGTTTGGTTTGGTTGTAACTTGCTAATCATAACCGCCTAGCGGTATGGTCATTGCTTTATAAACCGGAGGTGGTGGGTTCGAATCCCTCAGAGAAAACAACTTTGTGTTATCGTTGTTTTCTAGTTGGTTAGGGCAATTTGGGCCGATTACCCAACTGTCTGAAAAGTAAGATAGACTTTTTACATGCCCATCATGTGTCGGATAGGCATGTCAAAAGTCCACCTACCAACCCGCATTGGAACAGCGTACTGGGATACGGTCCAAAAACCCCCTAATGGAGAAGGAGTGCATTGGGGGAGGCCTATGTCCAGCAGTGGACTAGTACGGGCTGATAATGATGATAAACTCGCTAATCAGCGGAAGAAATAATTTATATTTTATACATATAAATACCCAAATCTAATATAAATATTCAAAACTAATACAAAATTTATTATAGTTATCATTGAAGGTTACCATTGTAATAATTTAACTTCGATGTCCTTGTAAATAATATACCAAACACATGAAATTCAAACAGTCGTAGTTTGTCACTACGCGGCAAATATTATGTCAAGGCTGCGCTTATGGATACGGATTCGGAACAAATCGATTTGTCACTCGTCCGCATTAAGTAGGCAAATCGATCTAAAGCAATGCATATTGATTAAAACATTGAAGCAAACAAATTCTATGCATCAATCAAATTTTGTCTAAAAATATGTCATTATTTTAACTATTTCTTTATTTTTACCCGTTTTCTTATAGAAGGGGGTACATAATTTGATTTTTGTACAATTTCTTTTATTTTACTGGGTTTTGGTAGTTATCTAAGTACTACCTTAGTCTCTTTTTTACAAGAGACCGTCTGAGGTGTTAACACCGCGATGCCTGTTTCGCGAAGCAATATTGTCTTCTAGTTCGAAGGCCAACGTAGCCAGCAATGCATTATTAGCGTAATTAAGCAGCCATGCGTAATTACTGGTTAGATGGGACGCAACACCTCATATGTCAGAGTGGTGAGCGGTTTACGGCGTCTTATGTTGCGTCTTTACCATCAGATGAACGTCCCGCTCGAACTAAACAAATTATCATATGTCACTTAACATTGTTTGGTAAACAAATAACAGAAAGTAATAAACAAATAATTAGTTTCTGTTATATATTTACAAGTCACTAAGCGCTATGATTTATTTGTTTATATTTCAAAATAGATAGATATCCTGTTTACGGGGATCCAACGAGAAAAGAAAAAACGCGGATCGTATTTCTGTTGTAAAGCAGTAATGTGAACACTCATGCGTATTTCGTTTTGTATTAAAAACAGTAACTAGTGAAATTACTGAGTAAAGAAGAAGAATTACTTTGTTAAGAAACTACATTTGCTATTAACAGAGTGTGATTACCAGTTTAAATTTCTACCCGTCTCGGTACTTTATACTATAAGAAAAAAATGTTTCTCATTTCCTATAGTTACATCATTTCCATTGCATATGTAGCGACAGCTGAATATTTATAATGCACATAACATTGAAAGGTTACGGGCAAATAATTCTAGTTGTACATTTTACAATATAACATTTGTCGTATGGGATAAAGGTGTAAAGTTTTTAAATAACCGTAAAGTATTATGTACCTACTGCGCTAAGGAGAAAAAATATAAATAAAAGATAAAAATACATACAGTACCTTCCACCTTACTAGAAATTACCTAGAAGTAGCTGTATCCGCGACTTTACTTGCGCGTACGCGTAGAATAGGAGATAGCAAGCGTAGCAAGGTGTTTTGAAATATATTGTAAGCATAGTAAAATGCGGTGTTTTTTGTATGCGCCTATCTTTTTTTTCTCGACTTTCGTTCCATTTCGACCCCTAGTTTATTTCTACACAGTTGGAAACTACAAAATACTAAAAAAACACCACTTATGGCTCGTTTCGAGTATCGAGGACACAAAATTTCATCGTTCTATGTTCAATAGAAACGATTTCCATAAAAACTTGCATCCCATATTATAACCCATTCAACCACTCTTATCGTGATCATTAAAAGCCTATGTCCTTTTTTGGAATCTATTCTATTTACCAAATTCCTTCGAAATCGGTTAAATGGTTGAAACAGTAAGACGGACAGACAGACAAACAGAGTTACTTTCGCCTTTGCATAATTTAGTGTGGATTTCTTATAGTAAAATTAACCTATTAGAAAAAGTTGCATCCATTAATCGTCAATTCATTCAGTTTCAAAGTTAAGTAAAAAAAATAATCAAAGAAAATGCATGGTAAATTACCATACAATTTCTATGTTATTAATGGGTTTAAGAATCATTATATTCGTCTTATCCTGTAAGACGTAAGATTACGCAATATTTTTGATTTTTCTTTTGACGCGGAAACTGAAATGTTACTTACTTCTATGAGTATATATATGAATTAATAGGACATATAATCAAATACACAAGCTTTAGGTCTGTACAAGTGACAATGACAAAGCCGAAAAGGTAAGGCACCTGCTACAAGATAAGTTATTAATTTTTTAAATAGATTTAATGTACTAATATCAGATGTTATAAAAAGTTAAATGCTTGGATAACTAAATAATCAACTATTTTATTAATACATATGAAAAAAAACTGTTCATCGTTTAGCTTACATATAAATTAATACTAGCTCATTTTGTGTACCAATATTATCCATAAAACTCCTTGTAGAAATCAAAAAATGCCTGAAGTATTGGCCATCCGATTTATCATAAACATTCGATAAACAGAACTTACATCAAGTCGTAATGTGACAAAAACGATTGCACGTGTCATAATCTTGTAAGATATTTATAAACCAAGTTGTATGCTACATTAACTCTACTACGAGTTCCACTTAAAGTTTGTTCGTTCGTAAGCGAATACTTCGTGTTAATTAATGTTTAACTGAATCTAACTGTGATTACGATGTGATGGGTGCTTGCGTCGTACTTCGACATTAAGGGGTGACTTTCAATGACCGACACGATTGCAAACAAATGTTTTGTGCACTGACGTCAAGTCTGCCACGCCACGCGACCAAGGTCGCAACTCCAGTACAACTGCGTTGTACCATAATTGCGTCACAACGTTTTGATAGTTTGGTTATCGCGTATATGATAGTTTGTAATAAAAATGGAAGTAGAAGTAAGTAGTGTAAATATAAAGGAATATATGCCGTGTATTGAAATTTAAGCTCTCGACGTTTAGATTATTGACAGCGGCTATATGGATTGGATTGCTTAATTTGCACTAATTAAAAAACGAAGATTATTTAGATAAATGTTGGTAATATTTATTGTATTGCTTTTTTTTTGTAACTATGTTATCACCGTGCGATGAGTTACAAAGAGGTAGTTTAAAATAAACACGAAAAGCTCATAAAATATTCCTGAAAAGCTTTAAAAATAGAAGAAATAATGTAATTAATATGTTATATTAATATGTCCTTGTTCATTTATTATAACGAAATTGTTACACAGCTTAGTTAAGTTTGCTTTCCTTTTCTATTGTACTAAATTTTAAGCAATCTAACTGTCTATAGTTTGGTTAAATAATTAAATTCTGATTTACACGAAACAAAATTCAAAAGATTGTGTCTATTCGTCGCATCACAATTGTTAAACCAATTTAGAGATAGGAAAGACATAGTCTAATGTCGAACTTAATTAAGGCTAAAAAGTCGGATTTGGATTGAAATAGCTGCGGTTAGACAATAAGAACGCTTTCGCTTCTGGTTATTCAGTGTTTGACATTAGATTTGTTTGCATTTATTCCTAGTCTAAATTAGCTCAGCAATAAGTGATAAAATTTGTTGTCAAAACCTATTTAAACCGCTACAGAAGTAACCGAATCTAATTTAAGAATAATAATCATGTTGCACAGCCTAAATAACAAGGTCTATTGACTATATGCTTCATGTAATGCAGGCGTAATAACGTAACAAAGAATGATCAAGCATATAAAACTTTAGAGAAACCTTTATTATGAATATTTCTGCCACCAAGGTATTAAAGGAAATTTCAATATGCAAATAACTATTATGTAAATCTGTAACTTAAAAATATGTTTGCACAGTATGAGTTGGAAAATTTACTTGTGCTAAGGATAATGGACCTCATTTTTTCTTATAGTAAAAAGACATTTTTTAGTAAGTACATTGTTGACTGTTCTATCACTTACTTTTATAGTCTGTAGTAATGTTACGATTTAGGCTGAAGGCATAAAACCTTCCTGGCTAAAACAGGAGTAAATACAAATCTTCACTCATGAACTACAGTAGAGAGACTTATTGGCACTATAGCTAATGTTATTATTGCCGACCGTTGTCTGAAAAGACCGTTTTGTACATTTATATAGTAGCTGTTGTCCGCGACTTCGTCCGTGTAGTAATATAAGAAATAAACGATTTTGTATTTTTTTAAGAATCAAATAGCCTAAGTTCCTCCAGCTACATCAGCTATGTTCCAGTAAAATTTTCGAAAATCGGACCAGCCATTCCATAGATTAGCCAGAGCAAACAGACAGACAGACGAAAATTAAAAAATGTTGACTTGTTATCTTGTATTACTGTATAAGTGTAAGTAATAATTAAAAACTGGTAATTTTACGATTTAGGCTGTAATATTGATAGTATAGTGATATATACAGACACTCTAATTTTATTTGTTTGCACAGATATGTATGTAGCTATTACAGTTTATGACCACTAAAATTATCCTACTGTATATAGACAAAGACGAAAAAAATATTTAAAAGTGAACGCTTTAACAACAGCTTTTTATAGAACCTTTAACTTTATCAACAGACAAACTAAATCAATTTTCTATCTATTTTTACCTTAAAAACAGCCATAGAGCAACATTAGACTGTATAAGCAGATTTTGTTACTAGTAATAAACTTATTGTCTCAAAGTTCTAGCGGGAAAGAAATATAAGTTCTTTAATTAAATCTCGTCTACCTAAAGAATTTATTAAAAAAGGGAAAAGAAAAAGTCCTGTTGAGTTCGGTACTGTTCCTTCCTTATTGACCAGCTTCAATTTCCGAATCGGTCAATCAATAACTAACTTCTACATTTAATAAATATCTTTGAATTTCATTATCTCTTTGATTTAATAATGTTGGCTTTTGCCATAGAAACCGGAGATCGTTGGCGAAATTGACTTTTTTTTTACTATGATAAAAAGCTACCAGTCTGTACTCGGACTTTTATAGTGTTATAGACAATGAGTCCGAAGAAAGCTACCGTTCCTTCGAACCAGTGACCAACCCTTTACAAAAGTGAAGGTCTCACGTACAGTTGGTACGCGTGCTAATATCTTGAAAATCATCTAGAGGGACATTTATTCTTAGGTAAACGAGATATTAAATCTTTTATTTGTTTACTTATAGTGGACTCTACTCTGTACATCCGATGAGCGATACTTTGTTTTTTTTTTTTAATTGCTAAAATTATTTTTTTATACAAAATCGTCAACCATTCCCAACAAATAAATGACCACACGTATTGATATGGGTCACATTGCTTACACAGGTTCCGCATCATGGTAAGCTAAAACACAGACGGTCCATATGCATGCCAACTTTATGAATGAACATACGTAATGTCTTGCCAGATACGCTGTGTAAAGGATTGTTTTATTATTCTACTGAATAAAAGACATTTAGAAAAAACATTAAAAAATCCAAGAATATAAATACATATCTACCATTTTTTTAAACTAACTTTAATACGTAATTTTGCACACAATTTGTTTTTTTTTTAAATTGGTTTATTTTTTTTTTGCCAACGCAGGCAGACGAGCAGTCAGGCCACCTGACGGAAAGTAGTCACCGTTGGCTTCGAGCATCGGCAATACCAGGGGTATCACCAACGCGCTGCCTACTCTTGCCTACATTGGTGTTACATCTCGGTTACTCAGTTAATTACGGTAGTGTATTTTGCTGGCATAGTCAGACGAACATCGCGTCAGAATTGACTAAAGCGACGATGTACCAAAAAGAACGCTTTAAAAGCCACTAGGGATTGATTTTAACCTTTGTTAACTTCACGTCACATGCGACTTGGGTATACACGGTCAAGTCAAGCCAAGGAGTGTGGCTCCATCATATTGTTAAGGATAATCCGATCCGGCGTCCGCATTTGATTTGCACACGATCGCCGTTAGCGATATCCAATTTTAGACACAAAGCCGTAAAGGACGACGTCTGCAAGGCCAATTTGCGGCCGTCGTCGACGACGCTCGCACAATGGACTCCTTGGCAATCACTTGCGTCAGAGCAGACAATAGACTTACCAGGCCCGGAGGTGTCACATGTGAATCGAATTTATCGATGCATTACAGTTTCAATAAACATTTAGAGTTATAGTGTAAATAACACTTACACATAGATATATTTGGCGAATAATTTTAAATAATTGAATTTCGTAAACGCGTCAGTAAACTACGTACTGGGCTACTAGGCAATGGAAACAGTCGTGTAATAAGGTTTAATGGAAATTGTTTCCGTAAATATTTTTTCATCTCATGAACTTTTTGTGGAAGCTTTCCATTGATTTTTCACAGTTTTGTCCCCCATACCTGATGGTTTACTTGTTTTTTTGTCAACTACCAGTAGACAATAAGTTGAGGATGTTGTAAGGTCTTCACGCAGCCTCTCCCATTCCATAGCAATCATAGCAGTTTCTCCTAGACTTTGTTCTGTTCGAAATACGAAAGCCCAGACGTTTTCAATTTCCTTTATCTAAGTTTTTCAGTAATGTAATTGAATTGCAGTTATTACGCGGCGATTATAAACATGATATCAAGATATGTAACTTTCTTCTTTCTTTTTTAATAACTGTAATATAAGGTATTAAAATAAATTTAACTTCACTCTTCTCAACCGTTGATCGAATAAACTTTTACAAGTTGACAAAGTTCACGTTCATTACGTTCTTAAACTTTTAATTTCATCGCAACCGCTGAACAATCAATAGCATTGGGTACTCAAATACAGCGAATACCTAATAATTACAAAACAAAACAGGTGCAGACTAAAATGTATGATATATATTAAGATTTCACATCCATTAACCGGCTCGTTTATTTTCATTTAACAGTTAGAATTTCTGTTTGTGTGTATCAATTTATTATAGTTTTTTACAATGGTATCCATGGCTGCTCATAATGAATGAATATATTATCATCATCATTATCATTATCAGCTCCTAAGTAAAATGCCCTGCTAGACATAGGCCTATTTTAATGAACGCCAAGACGGCCGATCTCCTGCTTAGAATAAAAGGAACAAAGAGACATTTATGTCTTTAAAATTCAAAGCCCAGACGTTTTTTAATTTTCTTTATTTAAGTTTTTCAGTTTTGCAGTTTTTTTGTTTGTATTGCAGGATTACCAGGCGATTTCAAACATGATATCAAGATATGTAATTTTCTTCTTTCTTTTTAAATAAATTCCACTTTTATTCTATTAGTTGATTTTATAATGTATTATAGGAATAAATTCAACTTCACGTTAAGGTAAACGACAAGTACCTTTTAAGTTTACGTGACAATCACACTAGTTAGCCGATTACACCGGAATAAAATATTGACATCTATCTTATATAATATATTTTGTGTTGTGAGTAATGAATTATTAAATTAATTAAGGTTTTGCTGTATTTCAAATGAATAAAATAAACTAATTGCGCTTTTATGCTTTTTTTTTTTTTAAAAATTGAAGCTAGCTTATCTTGCACACCACCATTTCACTAGCCGATAATCCATTTTATGAAATAAGCGTACATATAAGCAGCCATATTCTTTTGGTAAATAAATTGCTGTGTTTATAGTACTATTGTAAAAACTAATATATTATCTTGTTGCTATTCTTTTCTATTTTTTTTATTGCCTATACAGGCAGATGAGCAGTCGGTCCACCTGATGGGAAGTGGTCACCAACGCCCGAAGACACCAGCAACATTAATGGTATCACCAACGCGCTGCCCACCGTGAGACATACGGTGTTAAGTCTCGTTTACCCAGTAAATACGCTGGCTACAATGCCCTTTAAACCAGAACACAGTAGTGTTTTCATACTACGGGTTTGCGGCAGAAATAGGCACCGCGGTGGTACCAACTCAGACGGTCCTCCGTAAAATGGGGACCTACCACCAGTAAATACCTCCATTCTCTGATAAATTCAAAAATAATAAATGCTAACATAGTACAAGTGTCTTTCCATTATACTTCATTATACTTTACAGACCTTAATGTACCTTCGACGCGCAAAAACTTAACTCAACATAGTGATATCCCGTAGCTTCGTCACCATAAAGCTTCAACATAATTATGTCGCATTGCTTTATCGCTCTAAACCCCCAACATAATGGTATCGCGTAGCTGCAACGCCCTAAACCCGAACCAACATAACGAACCGGCGAATCGTTTGCATGCGTTTATTATTAGCGTTACGAGTGACAAATTAGAAATAGAAATGTTCCCGATGATGCAGCAACGCGTTATAATTGGCGGTGCAACAAACGGAGTGGCTTCTGAGGAATTGGGTCGTCACGAGGGCAGCGCAGGGGGGGGAGTGCCTCGCGGGTCGGAATTCGCGTAAAGTTACGTCAGCGGACGTCGGCCTCGCGGCGGCCGTTGACCCCGCGGCTATCTCTAGCGTAGTCTAGCGCGGGTCGTGTACGCTTTGTCTAGCGGCCCTTTGACGCGTCAGCGGCTCGTGTTCGCTTCGACTGTTTTCGCATATAATAGTTCAATGTTCTGTGATTTTTAAATTAGTAGTATAATTGTGTAGAAAACCGCGGAGGTTTAACTATTATTAAACAGAAATTACGGACTGTACAGGCTGAAAGTTGTTCTTTAAATGTTTGAAACTAATAAAGGATTAGTATTGTTGATTTTTTATATATTACGTCCCTTTTGTGTTTATTTTATTTATTGAACAGAAAATAAATAACAATACGACTCATTAATATATTTTCCGGTTCTCACAATTTACAGAAGAAATAAACGTACTTTTATGGGTTAGTCGCGAAAAACTAAGAAAGTCAAAATAATATTAAAGGAATGTATGTCGAAGGCATCATTAAAAGTAAATACTTGTAAGTTTTACAATTACTTAATTTTTAGTATTTATATTTACCAGAAAGTTACATGAACGCACTGAAATCTCAACAAAAATAAATTTAAAAATAATCAGATATACCTATCATATAGCCAATGTACAATCTTTAAGTGATTTCTCAGATCATCTCGTAAATAATAAATAGTGATTAGTACGCGTATTACTATTAACAACAATAAGATATAAGTATGTATATAACACTTTTAACTCTTATTGATTTTGCGTATAGACAGTAGATGAACACTACAAAAAAAACTTAAAACCGACGTCAATATTTACCATAAGCAACACAAAATGAATTTGCTTACAATCAAAACTACTGGCCTACAATAATTATAAAAGCATCCACAAAAAAATAAATTATAGTCAACAAAAATAAAACCAAGAAATATTGCACACTCGACAAAATACAGTTCTGTTGTCGTACAGAGGTCGTCGACCCGTTCAGAATATCCCCACGCCACAGCCGAAGGTAGGTATAACACATTGTTCGGAACGGGAAATAATACGGTTCGCTCCGTTTGAGGGCATAGGCACTTGACCGATTTATACCCCGACATACGATGACACAACATAAGTTGGAAATATTGGCTGCATTGCGTTGTTTTCATTTTTTTCTTTCGCATTTTGTTAACGCGTCACTTTTTAACATTTCACGAAACTTCTAGATGCAATGGCGGCCTAGATAAGTACTTACTTACGTCTTTTTAACGAACGTTTGCGAATGGTAAATAAATCAATAGTAAGGTAATAATTAAAAATTGACGGGATTTTATCTGAAACAAAAGCTTAAAACTCACAAAAAAAATGTGTTCAAAATCTTAACTAGTAATTCGCTGAAAACCTGATTCTTTTAATCTTTATTACTGCTGCTTTTAGGTATCAGTTATTATAAGAAAATATAAAACAATAGGTAATGGACGGAATGGTTCAATTTGCGGATATCTTATTGGCCTGTAAATGTTATTAATCCTTTTAAAAATTTTGTTACAGATAAAGCAATGGATGAAAAATATCTTGTTAAAATTATACTGTATTACTAAAGTTATAGTAAATAATTACTATTTTAAAAGTGAAACTAATTCGCAATTAGCCAATGCTTAAAATAAATAATGAGTTAAACGTAAAATACGCACGTAGTAAGAAAATTTTAGTAAGTTTTTAAAAAGCTATTGATGGAAACGACAGTAACTGTACGTTCGTTTCAATTACTTATTATTTTCCATCCCACAAAACCACTCTTTCGCTTCATTATACCGATTATCCACTATACTTTACAGCCTTACTTAATAATTAGACACTGGAAAAATTCTATCAAGCACTGAAAGTATTTTTTTAGTTATACCAGGAGTTGCTGCATAGTACTTTAAACCAAAATATACCAATTCCGTTTTACAAACATTTCATATATTTTAGAGGCGAAAAATTAGAGCATCTTAATGATATAATTTTTTAATTTTTTTTTATTTTACATTATTATGGGAAACAACAGTCGTTATAAAAAGATAGTATTACTAACACATTATTTGTTTTTTTTTTAATAAAAATGAAGACGAGAAGAAGGTATAGTGCCAATAAAAAGAATACAAACAGTACTTAATAGTGAGCATACAACCAAACATTTCTTAAGTTAACGAATCTCTTAATTAATAATTTAATTATTTTTACATAGTTTATAAGAAAAATCGCAAAAACATTTTAAGGGGTCAAGTGTTAATTATCTGTAAAAAGATCATATATACTCTGTGACTTGTAATTAGCTGACATTTTGAAATGATATCGTCATCCATTTCAGTAACAATCTGTTACAAGGTAGCGCGTTGCCCCCAACGCTGCGACTCCACTGTTTTTATTTAATGCTGATTTAGCACCCACATTATGGAGTTATATTTTTTGCTAAAGCGTTGGTAAACAAGCTGACCCTGTCAATTGTTACTATATTTAACATAAGAGGAAAATATACTTTTTCCATCCTAAAAAATATCCCGCGAAAACAACAAAATCTAATTTGATAGTATACTACTGTATAATATAAACTGTTCAAATAAAAATTTCTGGACACGTCCATTGAATTATTTATGTAACAGAAAAATTCATGGATAGCTAGCACTAATCATAGCATAACACAAAAAATAGCACTAGTTAAATATTTACACGGTACAAAATTTAGCATTTCTATAGTGTTGGTCTTATTTGGTCCTTACATTTTTTTTGTAATTTTTCTATAAAATAATGTCGGTAAAATTGCAACTCATAGAAAAATGTACCTCAGTGACGTCTAAGATGGTGAAGAACCTATAATATGTATACATATAAATAAATTTGGAGTGACTTTTGTAACATTAACATAACCATTTTATAATGATTAGGACGTTAAACATTTAATAAAACTTTTTTTTTATTTTGTCTGTCCGTCTCTGTCAGTATGTGTTTGTTTTGTCTAATAACTCGAACGGCTGGTCTTATTTTGACGAGACTTTCACTGGAAGATAGCTGATGTAACCGGGAGTAACTTCGGTCAGCGTTTTTTTTTTTAATTAAAGATTTAGTTTTATTTCTACGCGACAGAAGTCGCGGTCAATAGCTATTATAATTATTAAACTAGATTTTTTATGTCATATAACACCTATAGGATAATGAAGTTTTTAGATAATAATATTTCTGAACAAATAACACAACATTTTCTACTAGTCTTTAACTAAGCAAATTGTGCTATGGATACTTAATGACTGATAAATACATACACTTGCCGTTCGCTTCTAAATAAATACATAAATAAAAGCTATGTTTATCACACAACACATTTACCGTGGTACCTGAACCCACACCCTTCGGCCCAACAGTCAAGGTTACTTACCACTACGCCAAGCGGGTCGTCGAAATGTATTATTAATGATTATTGATTACATATGTTATATATTTGTGCAAATATTCAATAAAACTAATAACGTAATCATCTGATATTATTGTAACATTAGTTTCTTAAGCATTTTTAAATACTTTTGTCTTTTGCACTATATCTTAAGTGACTTTCTCTATTTTGTTTGTAATGTTAACGCTTTTCTCGAGTAAGTAGAACACAAAGATAGCAATATAAAAATAAAACACCAAAAAAGGATTACACGCTACAATTAATGATTTTGAATTTTGAATAAATTAAGGATAAAAGCCAATTTAACAGTAAAAACAGGATGAAAATATTTAAGTTTGTCCCCTTTAACTAATTCGTCTTTTAATTAAAAAAAAAACAGATTTTTGGGTTCATTTTAAAACTTTTTAACTTGTTTTCTTGAATAAAATATTTTTCAGTAAGGAAATTTAATGAGGAAAATAATATTTTATGTATAAAATTAACAATAATTGTGACAGTAAATAGTTGATTCTATCGACTGTTTCAAATGTATATAGTTGCAGTAAATTTTGGTAATAAGATATTATCATGCGCTCTATAATTCGTAATAAAAAAATGTGTAACAATTTAAAAAGACCAAAACCTTATTATAAATTAAATTTTACTGCCGAGCATTAGCAGGACTTGGCCGCCTAGGAGTAAGACTAGCCATCAAATATCATTCAAATGTCCTTCCAAAGCTTTTAGCGCTTAGATGCGCTCAGGAGAGATACGCTCCAGTTGGCGGCGCGGGAAAAGTCAGATGTCGACATTCCATCGACTGTTCCTGAAGTTTGTCATTCGGTAAAACGCAACCCCGATACAATAAAAGTTGTGTCTTTATATATTGCCAGTGTTATGAAAACAATATAAGATCACAAAGTCGTGAGTACTAATGTCAAAAAATCTAACAATAAACTATATATCGTATATTGTTATGCAGAGTTGTGCAGAGTGTTAACTAAAAAACTCCCAGAAATAAAGTTATTAGAGCTAAAGAGAAAGTTTAGTTTTCTAAATAAAACTTTTCATGCTAACTGTCTTAGATAATTTTTTAGCGACAAGAGGTAGTATTTAATACAATCTGTTCTCAGTTGCTATCGATGAAAAAAATTTTCCTACAAAATTTCAAGTCTTATGCTTCCAACAATTTTTTTCGTTTATGGAGTTGTCAAACACAAATCCACCATGTTAAGCATTGTATCAAATTTCTTTTATAAAATTAAGTAGTTTGGACCGAGTTTAAACCATTTGAACAACATTATGACTTTCCCTAGCATGTCAATAACAGCATAACAATTGATACATTGCTCCTGATATAGTTATTTAGTTGTTTATAAAATATCCTTTTTCTATGTTAAATAAAATATAAAAATATTAAGATCATCACGTAAAAAAAACGTATTAACTATCAATTAAACTATCAGTAGGCCGGTATAATCATAAAAAATATTTATACAAACAGGGTTAACAGGGATGCGATATTTATTTCGTTCGTAACGTATCAGTTACGAACGAAGTAGGCGGGTTAATAACTTGGATTTCTAGCATTCATTTAATAATCTCTATTGCAACATTTTATGATTAATTTTGTTGCTTAAGCCGTTAAACGCCAGAAAAACTTGGATAAAGTTTAGAGAAATATTGTTTACAGCCAGGATAGGATTAAAAACCCTAGAACTTCCGTAAATGTGTCTTCACTGTAATATATATGTTTCTCATATTATAATAATAATAGAGTAACTAATAATGGTTGTGTTGTTAACTGTTCAATATAAATTTTTAATATAAAAATACTTGCCTAGGTATAAAAAAGCCAGGCCCTAAATCCACAGTTTTAAATATTTCATGACTCCTTCCCTTTTTAAATTGCCATTGAGAGTAATTAGGTACCGATAATTTTTTTTTCTTTATTTATTTAAATGACACGTGCAAACTCAGCTTTGTTGTACTTTAAGCAATTTTTCAATATCACACC
The DNA here is from genome assembly GCA_029286875.1 of Lamproptera curius. NCBI lineage: Eukaryota > Metazoa > Arthropoda > Insecta > Lepidoptera > Papilionidae > Lamproptera > Lamproptera curius. The sequence continues at coordinate 862,264 of JAGSMT010000121.1, read as the reverse complement.
AAACACAATAACCCCTAATACACTACCATTCGAATACGGAGACCTGGAAGATATGGGCAATATCTCTTTGTAAATAAATAAAAATATTTCTCTAAATAATAAGACATAAGATCGATAGAAACATTGCTAAAGGGTTGCGTAATCTGAAATGGGCACAGATGCAACTTTCTATAGGAAAACTGCGAAATTACTTCTTACGGATTCGTCTCAAGTGGGTCGTTTAATTGCTTAAAAATTTCTTTCCGTCAACTTTTTTAATAGTGTTGCGAAAAGGAGTCTTACAATTTCTTTTTACATATTTTTAGTAACTGATTAGATACAATGATTTGACAATTTATAACGTATGATACGTTAACGAATTGAGAGCTAGACTATTTCAAAAATACGTCATTTATATTTATATTTCATATACCAAAGTAAAATTCAATAATTTTCAAAACAATTTATAAATACGAGTGAAAATGTTTTGAAATAATAAATATTTTAATACGCTGCTTAAAAGAAAGGTATTTAGATATTAAAAAGTTTGTTTTATTTAAAAACTACTTTTCACTTTAGGGACTACACTTTCGCTTTGTTGATATACAAAAACAAATTTTGCGCGCTTATGCTCTACATATTCAATATGAATATATCACATGGCCTACAATGCGAATATCCCGACATTTGGTAGGTTGGTGACACAGATACCATCATGGCGGAGGCGATTATCCGAACGCGGTGAAAGAGGCGGCAAGCGAGTTTCAAACGTAAAAAGTGAGAGAAAGCAAAATGGCCGCACGGAACTGGGTCACTTTCGTTTTCGTTAATTTCTTTTCGGATGCAACGCGCGGACGTTTCCTTTTCGCATTCGCTTCGGAGTCTAGCACGCGTTCAATGCCCACTTTCGGTGACCATCTTACCCTTTTGGTCGGTAATCGGCGTTTTTCAACGTGCACTCGCCAGAGAAATGGTATTGGGACCAGGTCGCCGGTTGGCCTGAATACCTACTGTTGTGAAGTGATCGGGTTTTAAGTGGAACGTATTTGAGCAAGCACTAGTTAAGCTTTCTATCATTCCTGACTGTAAATCTAAAACTGCTCACATAATATAGAGAGCTTTAAAACGAATGTTCAGTTAGTTTAAAGTTCTTCTTTATGCAAGTTATATCATTTTATATTTAGAAAGGCTATAACTAGCTATCACTGCTGTTTTAATGGTATAGTGCTGTGGTCAAATATTTCTTTCAAATTTAATACATTTTTGTTATTCGTAAACCTTTTTTACCAATGGAAAAGATTATATAATATATTATCATCGTTTGTAGTTTAAATGTAACAATATTTTTTTATAGATAATCGACTTATGGCAAATTCGATATGACCATATACATGCCCTACTAAGCCCTCTTAGTGACTTATTTATTTTTAAAATCAATGTATTAAAAAAAAGAAATTATTAGTGTTAGTATTTTACTATTCCGCATGTTTACTGGTAAAATATAACTATTCAAGTAACTCTACGCTCTCGCGTTTAATAAGTCTGATGTTCTACCTCGATCGATTTACCTATTCCCTTGTCTTTGTTAGATCACATATTTTAAGCGTAATTTCTCTATGACAAATTTTGATACCCTCTGGCACAGATTTTTCTATAAAACGAACGTGTGAGTGTAAAAAAAACTGAAAAAATATTCGTTTAAGTCCTATTTAAATTAAGAAAATTTCTTCGAAGTCCGCTAAACAAAAAGCTTTTTATTCCCGCCCAATTTCATTCACCAGAAAGTACTAAAAGGTAATCCATACGTCAAACTTTAAGTAATTAGTTTTTTAATCTACCAGTGATACGATTTACAATAAATTATAACTTTTAAATTATCTCTGGGTAAAATCGTCCCAACCTCAAAACACTACAATTGAATCACCATTATTAAAATGACAGACTTAAGTGACTAGTTGCGTTAAGCCGTTGAAAGTGAGTTTCGCCCAATGTTCCACATTCGAATACAATTGACCATTACCGTGTAATGTTATGCAGATTAACATTTATACGGACATTTTATAAAGAGGCGAGAGGTCCGTGTCGAGCAGATATTTGAACCGGATTTCGATATTTCGAGCGACGAATACGCCGACGTCGAAGAACGAAAGTGGCTGCTTTCTAGGCCACTCTTCCGACACCACACGAACTACATCGCGATTCTTTTCTAATTCCAATACGTAAACATAACCCTAAAGGTGATACGCGGAAATTTAACACAACCGAAATACTTTCTTACCAAAAATGAAGTAACAAACCAGTTGAAAGCAATCTGATATAAAAAGAGGCGGAGAAATTTCTAATAGGTTTATTTTTAGCCGCAACCCTAGGCGACTTAGTTTATAATAAACTGTTAATTATTTATGCACATAATTAAAAAGTATGACGTCCTGTTCGAGAGAGTTAAAGCTTTTTTTTTCTAAATATAAACTACCTAATATGAATATCAAAATGTTGTAAAAACTTTTTACATATATTACTTTCTTTTTTTTTAATTTATGTTACTAATGTTATTATATTAATTACATAGGTATTTGCTTGTAATTAATGTAATAACATTAGTACACTAATAGGTTTTAATTAAATTAATAGGTAATTTAATTAAGTACTCGTAATTAATAGCAGCAGTAATAAAAATTTTAAGTCACATTTGTATCGTTTTAATATATTTTTAAGGGATATTTATCGTATTTTATTTCGTGAAATTATTATAATTGTTCACCTGTTAAGCATTACCTCGATGTATATTTAAAAGGTAATTTCTATGGCTTTTTTAATGTTATTCCATCTTATTCCAGACACATGTATAAATATATTACTACATTCAATTAAATATATATATGTCAGCTTTTTCTTTAATATGTCCTATTAATATTCTGTAAAAAATTACGTATAATTTTGTAGAAACATGATTGAGCTAAGTTTAATACCACGTTAATCCAAATTAAGGAACCTAATATCGTAAACATAAACATGAGATAGAAAAATAAATTTTAAATCTTTTGCGTGCACGGAACGGTTCAGCGAAATCGAGCGCTTTCTAGCGATAGTTCGCAATCGACACGGTACACCACTACAGCAGTGGAAAAGGTGAAATTTAGCAGAGCGAGAAATCGGCGGGATGCAATGTTTATTGTAACGAGTGCGCGGCCGCGTGCGCGGGAGAAATCGAAAGTAATGGCGCCGCATTCAACCCACTTTCACTGCTCCGGTGCGCATGCGCAGCTACCATAGTCGACGTAGCATCACCTAGTCGGACCACTACCCCCACTAGCGCAAACCGGTCGCGACCACTAGAGAATGTAATTAGAATAATCGCTCGTAAACTGTAGTGCATTTGTTATTGCATATATACATTGATCGAGCTTTACTTCTGTTTACGACATATGCGTTGTGATAAATTTGTTACATACAGACTTCGATTAGTTTTTTACCTTTAATAATATTTATTTGCAATTGACATCTTTATGATTAGTAATATAAAATGCTGAGTGCAACATTCCAATATTCCAAGTTGAATATCCTATTTATCGAGGAGAAGTTTAAGATCATTTAATATTTTCGCTTTCTGTAAAATATATCTGTTGTTGAGCACAAAAATCTAAAATGTTATAAAACTAACAAAATTTGTCGTTTTATATCACGCAGAAAAAGTTGACTAGCTCAGCTAATAATGAACGCTATTGGTCCGTATAAAATTTGGCGGTATTAATCAGTGACCCTGATTTTGTTTATTCCAAATCATAATTGGAGTAAAAGATATAAGGAACTGCTCAAAATGTTGCTGCTACGAATTAATGTGCACGCGGAAATGTTAACATGGCCACACAGAACATGATCTCGCTTCCTACTTCATCCGTGAACGTCTTCTGATATTCGCGAGCCTTTACGATACGCATGTTTATGGGATCGATTTAAAATTGTTGTTGTTCTTAAAATGAAAAAACAACAAAACTGTGTCAAGATTAAAAACATACTCATTTACACGTTCTATAAAGCAAAGAACACAAAATATACGGACACTGAGGCAAGTGATAATTTTTAATTGGCGCTTTAAAATCTTACACCTTTTTTGGAGAATCTGTGTAAGTTTTCGGTTGTAAGTTGTTTTAATGTGATGCGATTGCATTTGACATGAAATAATGACAATTAAAATCAGTCGCGTACCGTACACCGATTTGTAACGTATTCGCCGATTCAACTTTTACTTTTATTCAATTCGTGTGTAATTTCATATTTTATATTCCATATACATATCGTCAGAACAAAACAGAAACGTCGTGACTGACATAAGTTAAATCGTTCACCAAATGATTGTATTGATCACCGAAAAACAATTTAATATAATAAATATTTTGAATATAAATTCTACTTTATTTAATTTTATTATAGATAAATGAATATAAAGAAGATTATATTATGATAAAAAATTAAATTTTGGTATGCTTTTTCGGCTCTGGCTAACAATTAATTTTTATCAGTTACGATGTTCATCCTAATCGCCCATGAAAATAGTTTCACATTTTTATTCATTGTATGTAATGATTTGGAATATTTTAAAGTATTCTAAACCATAATAACGATTTATTCTAATGGAACATTCCATTGAGAGAAATGAAAATTCTATTATGGTTTATGGGTTTGTGGTGGATTATAGGTAATTATATAGGTTAACAAGGTTTATTTTCAACATCTAGTGGTCCAAAACGTAATGAGTTTTTTAGCAGACCGCCGCCATAATGAATTCATTCGCTATACCAATCGGAGCGCTCTACGTTTTGGCGCCAAAACAGTATTTCACATAACTTGATTTATTTGTATTCTGTGTCTCAATTTGCCTAACGAAAATTTGTTAATTAAAATATGACTTCATGCTATAAGTATAATATTATATAATCAAATTCAATATTAGAAAAAATGCAATAACTTTTTGAAAAAAATACATTAATTTTGCTATTAACCCTCTGATTACAAAATACAGTGTAAATAAAAAAAACTTTCTAAATGTTTTCAAATTGGTTATAAGAACTGAGCCAAATGCAAATTTATTTGCTTTGGATCGATATAAGAGGTTTCGAATGCAGATCGGAATTGTGAATCAAATCAATTGGTTTCATTCACATTCTCTTTTAAGCAAGTGGAATAATTGTGAGCTGCGCTATTTGGCTTTCACTTTCAACATAAAAATACAGAATCACCATACAGTTTAAATGACTTTAAATATTTATTAGCTTACACCTTGTTTGTTTTATTTTAAATAATTTCTATGATGCCTTTCCTTATATATTCTTTACTTTTTATACTTATGTACGTTATACGAACAAGTATCAAAAATCCTACCTAAATTTTACGTTCTTTATGAAGTTAAGCCTCTTTATATTTATAAGGTAAGAAGGTGATTTCATAAGTACATCAGAAAATTGGTTTCGTATGGCAGTAAATTATTTTAAATTTACTTACTAATTTTAGCTTGCGTAGCTATGTACGCAGTACGTTTATTTATGTGTATATATTAAACTTGTAAAATGTTATTACAATTTAATTTACGTTACAATAAACGTCTCTGTGAGCCAAAATAAACGATTATAATACGATAAAATTATAAACATTTACAAAATACAATTGCATTTCGACAACTTAATAAAAAGAACCTTAAACAAACCAAAACTGAACACACCAACGTTCATTGACTTCGTATGCATTGTTTTGTTCTGCATATCAAACAAAAGGCAAAAAAAAACAAAACAAAATTGTCATTGGTCTCAATTCAAAAAAGGAATACGATAAACAAAAAAAAAAGAGCGCCAAGTAAGGAGTAGGCAGTAATCGTTTATCGGCGTTAGCGGGCAGCGGGCGGTCGACGTAACGCAACGTGCCGCGGTGTCGCTGAACCTGCGCGAGTCAAGGGCCCCGGTCGACGACCGCCCGCGTATTATGCACAAACGGGCGCACCGTTTGAGCGTTCGTATATACATCAGTTGCATTTTTCACGTTAAAACCTAATTTTTTTTTTTCAATGTTGCGGTGTGTACGCGCGTTGTGAAATCGTGCTACGCTCCAACTTCGTGGCAATTAACGGAAAACGTTTAAATATAAATATCTGCGTAAAGTAAAAGTCAGTCAGCTTTAAATAAAACAAAACCTTTTATGTTCAACCTTTTGGTTGTCAATGAGGAAACAAAGTTTTACAACACCAAGCCGAAGTAGAAGTCGAATGATATACGCGTGTATTATTTTGAAACAAAAGTTGTTAATGCTTTCAATGTAATTGTTGCGTTTTACGACAGCCGTTGAACGTCAAAGAGAAAGGCGATACGTTAAAGGGCAAAAAAGCCTAAAATATTTAATTGCACGTCAAATTTGTAGCAACATGTGGCATACTGCCACGGACGGTCAACGAACTCCGGGCCTCGAGCGACCGACGTGTCAACCGCTCTAGTTAGGGTTGCCTGCACCTATTTGGCGACAAATAAAGAAGAAACGTAAAAATAGGCAGGTATATTTCAATAAAATGAAGTGTTTGATTTGCAGAAACTTTTAACCAACTATTATAGCTGCGATCGTAATCACATCTTCAGTAATTATGTTTGAATATTAGTGTTAATATAATAGAATCAATGTTTTTTATGTGACACCGCTTTTCGCCACCTACATAAAAGTATTGACGTGGTATTAGTTTTGCAAAATACATAAGGAATGTAGTACAATTACCCAAAATCACGCAAAATACTTCATAGTTACTAAAATGTTGAAACCCTGGCGAATACCAGCTCCATATTCCGTAGGCGCGTATCCGCAAAAATACACATAGTTTTAAAAGCAAAACACCACTTTACACATTTAAAAAACCAGTGACCTGAATGGATTTTCGTATACAACTTTCAACAACAAACGCCCTGAGGTGGGTCGGTGTACTTCTGCATTCATTACTAGAATGTAGTATTGCATCGGAGGCGGCAGCTGCATTAATAATTAATCGTAGGAACGCATTGCTGGACATGCCGACGGTATGTCATACATCTGCGTGTGCAGTTGAATGAAATACGCAATAATGCGAATAAGGGCGGACTTAATTGCATGTTTATTTACAAGTTAAATGGTACAAGAAATGTCTACTATTCACTTAAATAATGAAAGTTTGAATGTTTGAAAATTTAGATTCAGTGAAACTTTATCAATATGAAATGACTAAGCAAAATAGTTTTGTTAAACTTTAAATTGACTGATTTCTATAGAGCAATCGTGGTTATAATTAAAGCGTCATCATTATCATCATCAACCTGTGGTAGTCCACTGCTGGACATATGCCTCCCCTAATGCACGCCTACTCCATTAGGGGTTTTGGACTGTATCCCACCACGCTAGTCCAATGCGGGTTGGTCGTTGGACCGACTTTTTACATGCCCATCCGACACATGGATCATCTTACTTTTCAGACAATTGGGTGATCAGCCCAAATTGCCCTAACCAACTAGGAAACAACAATGAAAATATATTGAGTCCCCGCAGGAATCGAACCCAAGACCTCCGGTTTCTAAAGCACATGCCCTTACCTCTAGGCTACGGAGGCAGTTAATCCAATTTAAAGGTTATCTATGTTTTATTTATTCGAGCAATTGTACAACTAGTATGTTCACCTGATGGTAAATGATGTGCCCTGCCTATATCAAATGCAGCGTAGGATGTCACGAATGTACTCGCCGCCCTCGGAAATGAAATATTATGTCTCGTTCATTCAGTAAATTCATTGGCTGCGGCACCCTTCATGCCAGAAGACAGTTGTGATTTTACACGACTGCTTTAAAGGTGCTACTTCCACAAACTGTCCTCCGTAAAAAATAGACCAACCACCTATGGTACCAATTTGCATAATTACTACTTATCCTCAGGTCAATAAAAATACTGATTACAAAACAACCTTTGCCTATATTACCTACACGCTAAACTGGGTAGTAGTCTTGTGCAAAAACCTGTGTGTTTAAGAGTTAACCAGTAAAAAGACTAGTCGGTCCCGAGAGAAAAACCACCTCGTCTACTAAACAATTAATTTTATATTATATAATCCCTTTAGGGTTATAGGATTAAAATGTAGTTTCCCGTATGACTATCACTCCAATGCGTATTACACAATGGCGTTTTGTTAAACAAATCAGCTAGGTAAAGGAGTTAGCACAGTGATCATGTTAAGATGGCTATTACAAAAAGTTAATAATTATCATTGAAAGAAAGAGCATCATAAGAAAAATTTTGACTTGGATTTGTATTAAATATATTGTACATTTCATTAATGAAATTCAAAGTTCATAAACTGGAAAAATATTCGTTGGTTTTATTGCAATATTTTTGTCAAAAGGAATTTAATATGTGAAATTACGTCCCCTTGAAAGAGAAAGAAAACAAATACCAAAGGTGCGCTGAGGTCATCTGCTCAATACACACATATCGGTCCTTATAATCGATACGTACAAGCGAAACGAGAGCGATTAACACTTCAACCAATCCGTCACGCATTTTATTGAGGTGCCATGACCGCAAAACGCATTGTCAACGAGGGCAGGGTGACATCTACAGTCCCATTTAAGAAACAATTCCGGCTAATGACCGAGCGGCGAGGTTAATCGACCCTTACCTGTGGATAACTGTCGCTGGCTTTGTAATCTTTCGACCTTTCCCGTGGCAGTGGCCGTGAAGGTGGTCGACAACCCAACGTATTCGCCGTAAATTGGTGAATTTACAATGCGGGGGCGGCGAAAAGCCCGCGAGATTTATGTAACAGTCCGGCGATTACAATACATCTGCGATGATATGGGCCTCGGCGAGACAGGATGGCATCGATGCTCTGCGACTTGTTTATCATGTCGCCACATCAGCCACGATTCGAAATAAACTAATTGAAAGACGCAATAGACTGGATGGAAGGTTTCAATGGTAGTTTTAGTAACATTAAAAAAAAAACAATATTTTCGTAAGCTCAAATTGTACATTTTTTAAACCCATGTACTGCCCCCTGTATCTCCCATATTCATTACTCATTCATTTCTACTTCAATGTTAAATTACTAAATAATTACAATGCATTTTTCGGGTAATTTTTGTACCACTTATTCTAAAGAAAACTAACACCCATAAGCAAAATTGGGTTTATTGACATTAAAATAATTGAAAAACAGATGCAATTGCATAGAACCATATAATATTTTATCTAAGGAAATCAAACCTTAGTCCTCTGGAATAAGAACCAAGTGTAAGCTTTTTTTGCGAAAACCGTATTAATCATTCTCGTAAAAAAAAAATCGAGCTTCAACCTTCTCAAAATAATTTAGGCAAAGCACAAAATATTACCATCGTATAAATCGAACGACATTTTGTCTGCGTATTGCTCTTTTACGACAAGTGTAAAACCTCCTTATTATTTTCTCGCTTTTTTATTACTCTACCCTTAGCTATGTTGTTTTACGACTGCGTGATCACCAAAATCTAAAACACACGGTTAAACTGGCATACAGACATACTATCGCAAAAAGGTAGATATTTTGGAGAAGCTGTATAGATATGTTAAAGAGAGCTTTATACATAACATCAAGACTGTCTTATATACTAAATTACGATTTGTATTGATTTTGCTGTGTAAAGCCGTTTCTGCGATGTGTGAAAAAGAAAGCTTATGTCATGGCAAGCGGTACGCCATGCTCACTCAAAATGTATCATTATTGAACACAAATTCGCTTGCCGCCATAAGATATTGCACTTAATTTACCCAATAATTATATAAGCTACAACTGACTCCGTTACATAATGATATAAGTTTGCGCTTTAGAAACCGGAGCTCATGGGTTCGAATCCTGCGTGGGAGCTCAATAACTTTTCATTGTGGTTTCCTAGTTGATAAGGTCAATGTAGGCTGATCACCCAATTGTCTGTGAAGTAAGATAATTCATGCGTCGGATGGGCATGTAAAAAGTCTGTCCTGCCCCTTGTCTCTCTCTGGTTGTGACAGCTTTCCCCCCTATAGCGCTATTATAATATAAGTAAGTGCACCTCTGTTTACGCATACATTTGTGCCCGATATATCTCCTGCGCATTTGGCTGAATTCTAATATTGATCGGCCGCCATAGACGAAATCTACTAGAAAGACACTACATGAACTACAAAACCTTTTAAATCGGAACACATTTAAACAATTTGTATTATATTTATATAAAATTGGCACCGCAGTGTTTATCATCCTTGAAAAATTGTTTCTATGTGGCATCTTTTTGAACTTTTCCTTTATTTACAAAGGCTACACGTATTATATGGCTTAGATTAGGAATAAATCCTCATTGCAACGCCCGTAGTACGCTGTGTTTATAGCAGTCCACTTAACAGATTACTTATTTCTTCGGCAACGCAACTTTAACAAACAATTGGTTCCAAAATAGGTTATAAAAACCGGACAGTTTTTTCCTTCTTTCACTACAAAAGCATTAAATATAGTAAATTAATTCTATTAGCTTGCGCGAATTTATAATTATTAATAAAATTGTTCTTACGGATTTTATCGCGTTTTTTTTTTAATCCCGACGTTTCGAACCTTGCCAATCGTCTGCCTGACAGGCCGCTGGAAAGTGTTCAAACGTCAGAATTAAAATGATAACGCGACATAAAATGTCAAAATGTTTAAATAATATATAAATTAGTTTATAATGAAAAAATACAGTATTAATGTTCGTCAAAATTTATTCTAGTAAAGTATTAACAAATGATGGCTTACAGGATACAAATTTACATCCCTCTAGAGACCTAATTCGAATAACATTATTTAAATTTAGTAATCGCCTAAAAAATAAGATTTTGCACCCTTAAAGTAAACATAAAAAATGTCTATGTATTGTATCCAATACTACCGCCATCTATCCACGATATAGGTCAATCAAGAAGACTCGTAGGCAATACAATTGTCACATTTTTGGTAGTTAAGTGTTTCTAATCTTTCATTACTAAAATTAAAATAGAACGTAAGTATTTTCATCTCAGAATAAATACCACTTTTATTCACAATTAATGTACCATATTGCTAGTAGACACCGTAGCCTGCGCGTAAGGGCGTGTGCTTTAGAAATTGGAGGTCATGGGTTTGAATCCTGCGGGGACGCAACAAATTTTCATTGTGTGTTTCCCGGTTGGTTAGGGCAATTTGGGTCGATCACCCAAATGTTTGAAAAATAAGATGATCCATGCGTCCACCCGCCAACCCGCATTGGACCAGCGTTGTGGGATAGGGTCTTAAACCCCCTAATGGATAGGGGTGTATTAGGGGAGGCCTATGTCCAGCAGTGGACTATCACAGGCTGATAATGATGATGATGATGATTTTGATTTCATTTATACTAGTGGTATATTATACGATTGCGAAATATACAGACATGAGATTAAATATTCGTGATTTTTTTTTCTGCGTATTCTCTAAACTCGTGATAGAAATCGAACTAATGGTTGCCTATTGGGTAGAAGTTTGTCGCGTATTGGAATAGAACCCACGACCTTGTGAGGGCGAGGTCAGTCGGGCGCCACCCCACCCGGCACCCACCGGCCTACCTGCGCCTCAGCAGCCGTCACTTAAACAATGCCCTTTGGAAGTTACCAACCCACTGAAACACTTATTCCTAAATAGAATTTCAAGGTCGACTAAATATTCCATTAAGGTTACATACGACAGTCATTTCACAACACCAAAAATACAAACTGTCTGACATTGAACATTTTATGTCAAAAACAAAATCGTATATTTTTAATTACTTCAATATTAAAACATGTAGCTTTTGGCATATTTTACATTATCGTTATCATTCCCATTGGTAGAATCGCACACAGAATAATTGAAATAATGACGCGGCAATGCTGTGGACCGGGGTGGGGGCGGCCTTGGCCGTGATCGCACGCTCGATATAGAGCGCCCCGCGCCTACCTGACGTAGCCCACCCGCCATCACCTCACCCACACCGCGGCCGCTCTGAAATTCTAATGCCCCGACTATTTCAGTCATATTGATATAAGATACCTACGTCAACGAAGGCAAACGTGGCTATGTCTATTTACGTACATAACATACATATAGTATGTGTTACGAAATGTCATCGGCGGATACATTCAAAATGTTATCGCGACTCAATTAAATTTGTACATCTTTTAAAATCCTGTCTTAATGTCTTAATTTGATTATTATCATGTATTAATAAAATTAACAAATGCTTGATTACAGACTTCTTTAATATAATAGAGTCTTGCCAGTGAGGTTAAAAACAACAAAATTCGACACTAATTACTAAGAAGACGGCGTAGTTGGAGCAAACCAGAATAAGACACCAAGGTCACAGAGTGGAATGATATCATTTATGGCGCGCCTGTCCCTGAACTGTAGCTGTTAGACGCGAGTGACGCACGAGGACTCAAATATCGCCGACCCTGAACTCTGTTTAAAAATATAGCTTATAGCTTCTGAATAATGCCATGGTACTTGCTATGCATTGCACAATACTAGAAATGTTTTTTTATTCTCATAATTTAATTTGTTTGCATAAATAAGTATGTTTATTCATTATCTATCAAAATTAAGGTAATTGAAATGATAAAAATCCTTCATATATTGTTTATTGACTTAAAATATTTCCACTTATTTAGCTTTATTTTTAGCACCTTTCTTTTTGGGCGGTGTCCTTTTATTAGAACTGGCCTTTGCCTTTTTGCCGCGACCTTTTGTCTTCTCCTTGGCTTTTTGGGCGCGTAAATCTTTCTTCATACGAGGATCGACCACCTTATAGTGACCCTTTACGCCGGCTGGTCTCTTAACTCTCTTTGCTGAAGTGTGTTTCTTGGCCACGACATATGTCACCTTCTTTTTGCCATCCGTCTTAGCCTTTTTGTACAGTTGCTTAATTTGTTGTGCCTTTTCCCTTTCGGACATGTCTGCATTGTCCATAACAGCTTCTACCTTCTTCTTGGCGCGTTCCATTTTCTTTATCATACGCTTCTTCTTCCTGGCCTTAGCTTCGACTACCTTCTTAATAGGCCTTACGTTAATTTCTTGTGTTCTATTTTTATATTCCTCCACATATTTCTATAAAAAAATTATATCATATAGCAAATCGAATTAAATGGAAAAATATTGCATACAGTTTTAAAAGATCCTAACCCAAATAATAGCCACAATGAAATATAAAAACCATTAAATTATACTAAAACCTGGACTAAAGTACATGAAATAAAAATTAAATATGAACTTGACCGTAAATCTATAACAATAAAAAATTCACTTTGCTTACTTGGTTTAGTAAAGGAAGAACAAGCTAAACCACAGGGTCTTTTATTCTATCCCATGGTTTATAATTTGCCAGACTAAAAATTATGTTTTGTTGCAATTTTTTTGTGCATAGATGATTTATTATTAATTATAAGAAAGAGGACAGCCCTCAGTGAAAATCAGAACCACAAAGATATTCTCCAAAAAATGTTTGTCCTAATCTTATTACAATTCATGTGATTTTTATACTGGAAACTATGTAGTTTTAGCCTAATAATTGGTACTTCCCCCGCCCGGCTCATACAGTTGCTTATCAAAATTGTGGATTGAAAATCATAAACTTGAGGTTTAAATTTTTTTTTTAAATATAAGTAATATAACATGTTAAGTTAGCATTAGCTCATTTATATTACAATTTTAACATTATTATCTTCCTCATGTATAGTATGACTAAGGGAGCCTTTTATTTTGCTATTTACATTTTAAAGGGGCAATTTAAGGACATTTTAAGACTATCGTCATCCTACCTATTGACTACTGAGTGTGTTTTATATTTAATAAAAAAGACTCTACAGTTAAATAACTAATCAATATCACAAAACTATGTTATTACAATACCTCAAAATAGTATATTCTTTATAATATCGGGCAATGCGCGGACTACTAGTCACAAAAAAATTGCCTAGCAGATATAAAAATACACAAACTGAATAAAATTAGATATTATGTACCTAATTCAGGTTTTGTGCAAAAAACAATTCAAATAACAAGTAGTTAGAATAGTTTTAGTCTAAAGTCATTATAGATATAGATTGTAATATATTAGAAAATTTCAAAGCTTCACCACAAATTTCTTTCATGTTCATTTAGTTTACAATGTTTTAAACAACAAGACATTTAACTTCATGCAAAATTAATGTAGCAAATACAAAATGTTCTAGTTATTTATGCAGAAGAAAAATTTACCTCTGGTACCACAACATCCTTGCGCATATGTTTCTTTTCATCTTCTGTGAACCAATCAGGCAAGTTTTTGTCATTAAAAGCATATCTGTTCCATGCATCATCAATTAAGTCTCGCTTGAACTTTCTAGATGTTGCTATCATTGTTCCTAAAGCAAGAGTCTCGCATCCATTTTTAAGGTTTTCTTCAGTTTTTTAAGGTCTGTAAAAATTACAATACACTGTTTCTTAATACTATTCAATGTTAATGATAACATCTAATATAGAAATAATAATAGTTAACCTTAGGTTTAAAATATACCAATTACTCAGTATTGATTGCAATTGAACCAGAAACCCACCTTGATCCTGGGAGACGACTTCAAATCCATCTTTTTTACTTTTCTGTGCACTTGGTTTGGTTGGAGCTACATTTTCTTCAACATCATAGTCAGCTGTCCGAAGAACCTTCACTGTCTGAGCTTTCAGTTTTTTCTAATTTTCTTTTTTTGCCTTTCCCCAAAACAGAGGATGCATCATTTTCCGGTACTTTCTTGCCTGGTACAACCAAAAATAACAAGTTTAAATATAGATTTATAACTGAATTATCAGTAAACATTTTACTCAATATTAGAGAGTCACTCATACTATAAAATACTAAATTCCTTATTGCAACATAGAAAAGAGTAAAGTCATAAACCTGTACAAAAACAGATTTTCAATCAAACCCATTATCATTGGCCATAAATTTGTTGTTAATATTTCTGAACTAACCTTTTTGTCTGTATGTCTCAGCTAGTTTGTCTAAATCAACTCCTTCATCATCATCTTCATCTATTTCCTTAAAGCTATCCTTTTGGAACCACAGTTCTGCTTTCAAGGATCTCTTAGATATAGGATCTGTGTTGTCCAGATCAGTCAATAGTGGGTTGTCCTTGGGAATGGCGGGTGATTTTGCAACTTTGCTATTTTTAATAGTGTTCAGCTTGGTAAGCTTTGCAATTTTCTTCGACTCATTCTCTGAATCAGAGAAAGCTGTAAAAATAAATTTATTTTTTAAAGTTCGTAAATTGTTACTAATTAATATTATTTATTTATTTATATAATTTTAAGCAAAATGCATTTTATAATGAACATGCTTCCTAAGTATACCAGAATTTAATAACATATGGAGCAGAGTCCAATATGAAAACTTAAAGATGCTAAAAGCATATGCAATTTAATTGGTGCACTAGCACTATATTTAGTGCCCTTGCAATATTTAACTAATAAGAGACCCCAATGCTTTAGAGCCAATTGTGTTGAACATGTACTAAATTATAATAGTAAAGACATTGTGGATAGTTAATGCAGCAACACAATATTTGTTTCATACTACACTTTAGCTTTAGCAAATGTTTGAAGCTCAGAAATATTTAGTCACATAGTACAAGTACTCAAATGTAGTCTTTAATTCTTCGACTCTCTAAGAATGAAACTTTTACCTAACGATTCTTTCTCCTTTTCATCTTCTGAATCCGTCTCCATCTCTATTTCACTATCTGAGTCTTTATAAAACAGACCAGATGAATCCAATTTAGAAGACTCAATATCATATTTAAGATATTTTGGTTTAGATTTGAGTTCATCATCTGACTCTTCATTTCCTTCCGCCACTATGTCTGGTTGTTGATCAAGCATATGGTTCAATTCCTGAAAATGTGTGAAGGCAGTTCTTAAGAATAAAGACTGTATCTCTTTATCATTTGTTAAGATTTGGGACTACGATATTAATATTACAACTGGTTGTACATAAAATTTGCATAACAACATAATGAAGCTTACATATTTTTAGTATAAAACTAGTACTGAAATTATTCTCAATAAATTAAATATTTGTATTAATTGTTACCTGTGCATTTTTAATATCTGATAGCTTAAACATATCATGACTCTCCATAATGGGTCCACCGTCACCTTTTAAGACCATTTTTAGATTCATTTTTTCGGCCAATTTCTGTCTCTGCTTATTTAATTGTTTTCTCTTACGCTTCAGCTGACGTCTCTCCTCATCCTGAAATTGATTTAAGATCAATCATTATCACTAAAATTTATTATTATCTCTAAAAATCCTACTGTTCATTTACAATAGAGAAAGATAAGTTTTGTGACCGAATCACTTAGAATGTGGGTTGAGGTTTGGATACATATTATTTAGACATTAATTGAATAATAGCTAGAAAATCACTAAACAGCAGTATTATTCAATGAAGATAGTCATAAGATATAAAATTAACAAAAATATATTTAATTACAAACACTGGCAGGAGCAGATTAAACTCATGAAAAACTAAAAAAAATTATTAAGCGCTGATATCTACCATAGCAAGTAGGCAATACATAAAATTTGATCAACAAAGCATAAAGTATTATTTACATAAAACTAATACAATGTATTGAACACATTTTATTGTTAAAAAAAGCCCTAAACAAAGTGCAAGGTTAAAAAGCATTACAGTTAAAAGCTTTAAGGGCAAAACAGGAAAATTACATGGTTACAATTTTGTATACCAAGACAAAAATTTGAATATTTTTATTACTTAAATAAGTAGTAAAAGACTCTGTATGGTACATTTGTCTGATTTGACTCTGCTTGTCTAATTATAATAAATTATATTAATAAAATATACCTGTAATCCAGCAATTTCGTTATCAACATCATCATTTTCATCATCAGATTCTTCCTTTTCACCAGTACCAGCTGTTTCTGTTTGTGCTGCTGTTTTGTCCTAAAGAAAAGATTACAATATTCATATTATATTCAACTACTGAGTATTTGTAACCATTATTTCATTATACCTCAGTAATTAAAATGGTTGCTAGAAGTAAACGCAAATATATATTGTACCTCAGAAGGCAGAAGTGATTTCTTCCACTCTTTAATTTGTTTTATCCAACTCAACAAGGATTTTAAATCTTTTCTACCCAACACTTTTATATCCTTACAGCACTCTTTTATTTCATCAGTGGTCTTTGCATGATTTTCTATTTCTTTATTGTCAATAACAATCTGAAACATAAAGCAAGTTGCAAGTTGTAGGTTAATTAAGTATAATTAACAATGACGGTTTAAATTTAAATAATTCTTACTTCAGAACATCCTTGTAAAAGGTCAATTGGATCATCATGACCGAGAAATTCTGATAGCAGCACTTTGTGATGAGTAGTGTAATCATTTTCTTTATAACCCTCAGCCTTTGCTTTCTTTTGTTTCTCAGGATGCATAATATTCAAATGCTGCTTTTTAACAATTTCCAAATCCTCAAAAACATACTTAGGATCAAGAAACTTTGGATCTATACTATCCGGTGCAATATATCCTTGACAGACCACAAAGATTTCTGATGATTCATTACGTGAAGCCTGCGGTTTAGTTGCATGAACTTTTTTAAAAAACTGCTTAAACACCCACAGAAGTGCATGATAGTCTTTTGACCTGAATACTTTTGTAATGAACCACCCTCCATCTCTCAGAAAACAGGACGCCAATTTTAAAGCGCTGAGTGTCAAACAGGCTTGCTGATAGGCATCGTGTATCCAATTGAGACCAACGTTTGGGGCTCCATCATTCAACACAACATCAGCTTTCCATGTTTTTATTTCTTTTTTAATAGCTGTTTTGCATTTTTCAGTTGTAATATCCTCAGTTAACGCAATGCACCCGGGTACAGGTTTTATAGGGAATAGATCAACGCCGATAACAACGCTTGACACTGGCATATTCTGGTGTGCCACCTGCATCCAACCACCAGGGGCGGCGCACAAGTCGATGCATACTCGCGATTTTTGTAAAAAGCCAAACTTTCTGTTAAGTTGTATAAGCTTAAACGCAGCTCTCGAACGAAAGCCTGAAATGTTATCGAATATTGTAAATCATAGAAACTATTATGAAGAGTTTAGCCCAAACAACTAAAGCGTACAAAAACTATACCTGTCTCCTTTGCGAGCTGATAGTATTTATCTTTCCGCTGCTTTCCAACTTTACTCTTTTTACCCATTGTGGAAAAAAGTTTTCATTTAAAGATAAAATAAACAAATCATTTAACACATGTTTACACGAGACAAAAGTTAGGTTATGATCATATTTATATGATGGCAAATGTCAATCAATACATTGAATTTCAGAAACCAATGTTGCTAAATATGTATACTGTAAAATGGGGTAAATAGAAACAGTTTTAGGCTTTGAGTCAGTTTTTTACAAACTTGCAGACTTTGAAATAGCATAAAACATAACTTTGCTTATAAGAGAAGACTCAATATTCAAAGACTTAATGTATATTACAAAAAATGCAATAATATAGGTGATTTTTATTCAGTCTAGATGTGGGGTCAATATACGCCATATGGCATAAATAGAATAAAATGCTAGGGCGGCAAGTAATAATTTCTTTGATAAGGGTTAATTATATATAAACAGTCATATTTATCATTAAGGCAAGTTTTTGCATAGAATTTAGTTTTTAAAAAATCCAAATAATAAGTGCATCTTTTCAATTTGCAAAAATGGAGATACTCAAGAATTTTCGTCAGTTTTTTTATTTAAAAAGGTTGTTTCTCCCGGCTATCTTCACTGGCCAAAGAAATTTCAACATCTGATGGCTGGATAAGATAATAGAAGTACTTTTGGCCAGTTGAAAGATGAACGATATATCTTGTTCATAACATAACTTTATTACACGTAAGAACCCTTTCTTCTTGTTCCAATTTTAAATAGAGTAAGACAATCAATTTTTAGAATATATGCCAGCCAATCCATCTACTTTAAGAGCGGTTATATCTGGTTTTTGTAGGTCTGTTCTCACATATCATATTATTTGAATTTGACCTATGTATACAAGTTAGGGCGGCAATAACTCTCTTTAGCGGTAGCCGCTATTATTTTTGATGTGGAGGCATTAGAATGGTTATGTGTACCCTTTATATGTACTTACTATTACGTTATGTAATGATTTATTATACCTTTTGCCTCTTACATCAGCCTTGTACATTCGCGGCATCTTGGATATTTTATACCTGCAATGAAGAAATAGGTCATGAGTCAGCGAATTTTAATATCTTTTTACCGTTTTAATGAACGTCTTTTTAATATAGTATAGACTTGTGGCAGCCCTAACGACAGCGATACTATACTCCCCTACTCGAATCTATCCAAACCTTTTCGTCTCTATCAACCCCATAGAGCATGTCTATCGACCCCATAGGGCGTGCTATCATAGTATTCGTCTCAAATAGTCGCAAGTTGTACACTTATAAATATGGTCATTAATATAAGTAATTTTATTACAATAAAATAGAAGAGGTTTCTAGAATACACATTACCGCAATTGAAAAGCTAACCTAAATGTTAGCTAAGCTAAGTATTTTATATTACCACTTCAATCACACAATAACTTCAGGTTATTTGGGCATCGAAAAAATTAATAGTTTAGCTGTGTAAAGGCCTCATTTAGCACCTATTTCTTAAAGTGAAATAAAAAGACAATCGCCACCAAAAAAATGAGCGCAGCTGGGACTAAGCAAGTCGGTACAACGCTATATAAAAAGAGAAAAAAAGCATTTATAAATTCACCTATGTTATATTACCCTTTAACATCCTATACTACCTTTAACATCTAATCGTTCCTTTACAAATTTTTTAATTTATAAATAGTTAAATTCTGAACGTTTACTGGGATTTTGTTGTAAAAGCGTATACATTGTCCCATGAAATATTTACTTATTCTTTGCAGTCTAGTTGCTGGAAGAATTAAATTATGTTTGCATCTAGTATTGATGTTATGTGATCACAATGCCTAAGAAAGTTATTCCTATTTTTTTTGCACATACATTAAGTTTTCAAATCTGTATTGAGAAGTAACGGTTTGTATTTTAATTTCTGAGAACAATTTTCTCGGTGATTTTTTAGGGCACGTTTTTGGAGGACAAAGATCGTATTAGTGTCCTCCGCATTTCCCCACAGTAGAATGCCGTAAGACACTGTGGAAATAGCTGAAGTACACTAACCGAGTTGTCTATACGTCAGTTAATTGTCTGATTTTCATGACAGCATATAACCGATATAAAAAACAATACATCATTTTATAAAATATTATTCAATCTGTTTGTCTGCCTGTTTGTTCTGGCTAATCTCACGATTAGTCGATTTAACTGGGAGTAACCATTTCTCCTTTTTTAGCTAAGCTTAGCTAGTACTTAGTATTGACACTTTTAATCGTAAAAATGTTTTACACGAGATCTTTACATTTTATTACAGCTTAAAATAAATCTCTTCTTGCTAATGACAATACGAAAAAGAGGTTGCAGTATGTGCACAATTAATCCTATACCTTAACGCTTCAATAATACAGCATTTTCCTAAGCTTTATTTGAAACTTCTTTGGTTGATAATAGATATACACTGCACGTGATAATCTGTGTAACGCGCGTGTTTTTTTCTGATTGGTTAGTTGTTTATTCAGTAGCGACGTGTAATATATCGAACTCAAACAAACATTTTAATCGATGTTGCTGTTTGTAAACATACAAAAATACTCGTAGTTATGCAAGAACTTTTTGAAAATTAAGCAAGATACCAGCATATTCAATAGCTTTTTATTTGCTAACAACCCTCTATAAATATAGTTTTTAGCGGTCATTAATAAAATCTATAACATATTAATACGGTAAAGACACTTTCTGGAATATTTCATCTGCGTTATGGCAATATTTTCTCTGGCAAGATTGATGTCGATGAATCGAAATCTATATTTGTATTAAAAATATACTGCTACGATAGACACGTATTTGTGATATAATTACTGTTGCATCAGTTCATTTTATAAATAGTTCCACTTGTATTGATTTGTCAGTGTTTTGAAGAATCTCCATTTAAATTGTGATTGTAAAATAGGTATACTAAGAAGGCGCAATGGCTCCGAGTATAGAAACTTTCATTAATAGTTTCCAAAATCGTCTGTAAGTATATTATTTTCGTTTTCAGATAATCTTCAAAGTTTTGGTTCAAAGTTCCTATTGTATTAATTGTTACTTTAAAGATAAGTAAATATATAAATATCTTGCGCAATAGGTGTTAATTTTCTGTTTGCTTAATTTAATTGCCCTTTGTCAATCTGTCATGAAACTTCCATGGTATTCTAGAATAAGTAGTTTTTTGTAATATTATGTATGACTTGCAGTTTGTTGTAGTTTATTTGACATTAAAAACAAACTTTGCATCTCTTCAATCTCTACATGATTAGTCGATCAAGAGCTTACTAATCAATTATTAAGGCGTATAAGAAAAAAAATGTTTTTTTATAGTTTGTATAACATGAGTTTAAATAATAAATTTCTCGATCATTGCAACCTTTGTAATTTACATTTACAACAGCAACAACAAGAGTTATATATACCTCATGTAAATAATGTTTTTACTTTTAAACAAACAGTTATTTGATTATCAATTTTTAATAGTGATCTTTTTATTATATTTATTATGAATCATTACATAGCATTATATGAACTAATCGGGAAATAAAATAATTTTTTAAAACAAAACAAGTCAAAAATTATGTTAGACTCATCAATCAGTTTGTATAAGGTGACGCAGTATACTTTGTTATTTTTTTTTTAAATTTGCTTATATCATGTTGCTATAGAAACAATTTTTTATTTTTTAGGGAACTTCCAGTACGTCAGCATCTTAAAAATGTCTATGGAACTCTCATGATGACTTGCGCATCAGCATCAGCTGGTGTGTTTGTAGATATGTATACAAGTTTCCAGGCTGGATTTTTATCATCAATTCTTGGCGTTGGTCTGATGTTGATGTTGGTTGCTACACCAGACAATGGGAAGAATACTAGTCTTCGCCTTGGATATTTGCTGGGATTTGGTTTAACTTCAGGTAACTGGATAGATTATTGTTGCAATGTGTTTTTCCATATTCAAGAAAAGGGGGTCTGATATTAAAAGGATGCAGGCCCATTGTGGTCATAAACCGCTACATCACAGATAAAATAGTTAGAAAAGGCTATTGTGTTGGAAAAAGACACACAGACTCTCAATGGATTCTTAATTAAATTCTTTTAAATATGTTATATTTTGGTGGCAATAATGGCTTTATAATTATATAATAAAAATTATTTTTTTTAGGAATGGGCTTAGGACCATTGCTGCAGTATATTAGTGTTGTAGACCCCTCAATCATTGTAACTGCCTTGTTGGGAACTACTTTGGTGTTTGTATGCTTCTCTGTTTCTGCCATGCTGGCTGAGAGGGGTAGCTGGCTGTTTCTGGGTGGGACACTGATGACATTATTCACTTCTATGTCTCTGATGACACTTGCTAACATTTTCATGCAATCCCACTTCTTATATCAAGTAAGTATCCACTGATAGGAATGGATTATGGGATCTCTACTAGACATTTCACAATCCATTTGAACAGTTTTTATATTTGTATAGTTTGTAATTTTCATTAATTTCTTTTAATGATGTTCTTATTGTGTGAATGTGGTCTACAATTTATTATTGTTCTATTGCAGGCTCACTTGTACCTTGGCTTATTGTTGATGTGTGGTTTTGTATTATTTGATACTCAACTTATTATCGAGAAACGCCGCATGGGTAACAAGGACTTTGTGCAACATGCTCTTGAGTTGTTCATTGATTTTATTGGAATATTCAGAAGACTCCTGATCATCTTAACACAAAAGGTAACACATAGTTTTCAATAATATAGATCTTATATACAGCAAATTGCATCAAACTTAAAAAGTAAAAGCATTTCATACATTCTTTCTCCTTGACTCTTGTTCTTATTGGTTTTATTCTTTCCCCTTACGATTTTTCCAAGTAAACAGTTGGAATTTATATACATTTATCTCAATAACAGTTTTTACACAGAGCAGCTAATTTTCATACCCCAAAGGGTCAACTGCATAAGTAATTGTACTTTTCAGGCAATTAAGTTATTGTTGGCCTCTGTTGTTATAATCAAGCAAACAATGTTTATTTTTATATTAAGGGACAAGACATTCATATGATGTTAAGTTCTGCCTATA
Source organism: Lamproptera curius (assembly GCA_029286875.1). Classification (NCBI taxonomy): domain Eukaryota; kingdom Metazoa; phylum Arthropoda; class Insecta; order Lepidoptera; family Papilionidae; genus Lamproptera; species Lamproptera curius. The sequence goes on along the minus strand of JAGSMT010000121.1, from coordinate 838,940 downwards.
GAAAATGCAGCACAAGTCTGCTTGGTTTGAGAATGGATGTTATAGCTTGTTTACCCAGTAATTACGCTATGGTAATTTTAACAATACAATTGCATATTTTATATTAACATGCATTTTTAAATCCACAAATTCTAGTTAATATTGTTATAATCTACTGATTGAAATAAACATGTAATATTTTGCAGGAAGAACAAAACAGACGCCGTAAACGTGATTAAACTGCATTTACATATTGAATGGTACCTAGAAGGAGGATAACTTATTTAACATTTGGGGAATACTGTTTATATTGGTGTTCATTAATTTGTTTTATTTAGGCACCTATGTTAAATTTAGTGTTTATTATGTGATAATTAAACATACTTTATAACTTCAGCATGTTTTTTTTTATGAAAAACTCTATTTTTAGAGCCCTACAGAATAAATCTATAATTCAGAGGCAAAAAATGTTAGGAAATCTTTCCATCTAGAAATTCACTTTTTGTAGATTGTGGTGGTTGGATCTATAGGGTTCGCCTATAGACAGTAATTAAAAAAAACGTATTATACTGTTAAGAATTAATATTGTAAAATAAACTAAGCTTCCATATACATAATTCACGACCATTGGAAATGGTGATTTTTATAAAAGTTATTTAGTTTTTTTCTTACTGGATCTCGTGCTCTGTGGAGTAAACCTATTAGAACATACCGGGTGTTCGTGGGCCCGTTGCCACAGGCCCGTCCCCACCGAGTGACTTAACTGCACCAATGGGTCCCCCAGATAGGGAGCCTCGGCTTGGGTCGTCACTTTCTGGTTCCCGTTAGCATGCTGAATCGAGGGCTGCCCAAATGGGCCGAAGCCTCGGCTCGATTCAGACGCTTTCTTAAGGATAATATAATAGCTAGAAGAGCTCTAGGGGCAGGTGGTTGGAGCGTCCGGCTTTGGGATTAATTAACGCCTCGACTCCCATTTCCGATTCGCTGCCAATGCTGACGTCGACATAGTTGTCGTCGCCATCATCCGCAGGCTCAATCAGTCAGGAGAAGCCACCTTCGGATGCGCCTTAGATGGTGCAACGAGCGGAAAAGAGGCGGTAGACGGGATTCGCGGGGGAAGAGGAGTGTCGGTATTCCGTGGGTCGCTCTCCCTGTTCTCCGCGACTCGGCGGGGCCGCACCGCTGATGCGGTGGGAGGAAGGGACATTCGGCATGGTGTCGTCGTCTGTGTGTCTCCTCCTTTTGCGGCCGAAATGGAGCTAGCGGCGGAGCTTAACATGCGGGCCGCCACTGGGGCCTGGGAGTCTCGTCCGTGCGTGGGCTGTCACACTCGGGGGAGTCTGTTACCTGACTTCAGGGGCCGAGACGAAGGGCACGTTAGTTTCGACGTGCCCAGAGAGAGGCAGATGGCCGTAGGGCCGAGATGGGGCTGCTTTGGCGGCCAGCGCTGGTGGGGTCGCAGAAGACTGCGAAAAAGTTCCTGTGACCCCATCTCTAAGGAGCCAATAAGGAACATCGTGGTGGTTTTAGTCGGGCGAGTCCGATTAAAAAAAAATTAAAAAAGGGGAAGGAGCGGTTGCGCAATGCTCCGCGATCAGAATGTGCATCGCGTGTGTCGGCTAACTTTAGGTACAGTTTGCGACCGAGTTTCTCACTGATCGCCTTGGTATCGAGACCAAAGCGATCCTTGAGTTCCCGGTCGACCATTGTACTGGACAGGTCGCGCTTACGATTGACGCATAGGTTCCGTCACCCAAGGCAATCGGTGAGTTCCGGCGATTACCGAGCGTGCAAATCCTGCCCGCCCTGCCGGGTTTGGCAAGGAGGTGTGTCGTGGCTGGTTTTGTAACAAGAAACAAATATTAAAACGTTCAACAAGCCTAATATAGTTGTAAAAATAACTAGTTCGGCCGGGAAACAAGTTAATAAAACGAGGAAACAAGATAGCTTCTAAATAGAAGTAAATAAACGCCACAAATAATTTGAAAATAACAAATATTTAATTAAAATACCCAAAAAGTTCTAGCACAAATTTTGCTTCGTTTGAAGCTTTTGGTTGCTTAATAATAAATGCAAGGCAATAATTATTTCAAGTTCCCCTTTTTTTCGTATATAAGAAGACTGCAAACATTATTAACCGCTTTAAAATAAATCCAAACTATTATACGTAACTTATATTCACGCATAAGTTTGTATTAGATAAAGAGTACACAAGTTAAATTTAGTTTAAAGTACATAAATTTAAACTATATTTAGGCAACTACATTTTAGGTATCTGTTCCGAAGTTGCGCGCGCAACTTATTCCTTCATCAGCTAACATGAAAACACGTAAATTTGCTTCTGAAAAAGAGGGTAATATTTACTTATTGGCAAAATGTATAAATGCTGTACTTCTGGTGAGGCACAGAGATCCCAAAGAAGAGTCAATGGATTCCAGCTACCTTTGAACTATCTCCAAGTTAGTTCATGGATTGTTTTCTTTATAACTGCTGTGCTCAATTTTATTTTTGTGGTACAAGTGCAGTTTTATGAATTAAAAGTGATATCATATGTGTTGTATGCTGTTTTGTACATAACTCATTTAATATCGCATGTAATTGCACTCCTGCTTGATCCTGCTGAGAAGGCACTGAGGAAACTAAAAAAAAAATATGTCCCGGAGTTCGATCGTACCGTACACGCCCATGTGATTGAAAACGGAAGGTGTCATCTTTGCAATATTTTCACAAGTAATAAAAAAACTAAACACTGCAGCATTTGCAACAAATGTGTTTATTATTTTGACCATCACTGTAAATGGCTGAACAACTGCATAGGCAAGAGGAATTACGCAGTTTTTATTATTTGCGTCGTTACGGCAACCTCGATAGCTTTGTTAACTGCATGTTTATGTGTGATTGACATTACGCTATTCTTTACAAACCCACGGTTGTTGAGTATCGAAGCACAAAATTACGTGAACTGTACTATTCTGGAAAATTCCGGGAAAAATGTAAAATTTTGTGAAAATGCAATTGCGTTTCTTGTGCTGCTCTTTTTTATTTTTGTAACTGCTGTATGTGCCGGATGTGCTTTGATCCATCTACTTTGTTTCCATATATACATATCTATTCTGGGGGTGTCGACATATGAGTACATTATGGCTACAGGTCCGTTGGAACCGTGTCGTATTAAATGCAATAAACCACCAGTAAATAAAAAGCTATACATCGCAAGCAAAGATGTTAATTTAAACTCTTACAACAACAACGATATATCAAAGAAATCTTATGCCTGGAGGAAGAGAATGAACGAACTGAATATTTTAAAAGCTCAGAATAATAATAGCGTAGCAACGTTGGTTCATATCATTATAAATGAAGAAATCAAAAAGGCTAAAAAGTTACTTCATGATAAAAACAAGATACATCCCCGAGAAGAAACTTGAAAAATTTTAGTAGGGTTTACGTAGATTTTAAATGTGATGATATTGAAACGTACATTTCAACTAGTCGGCGTAGTTGAAAATGTATTTATTTATGTCAGTATTTCTTCTTAGGTCCGACTGGTTTTCCTGTTTTCAATAGCGCCTAAAAGTGTAGCTGCTTATATGATGCCTAAACTAAATTAATATGAAAACATATATAATCAGTGTGTTTTAAAATATAATAAGCTTGATCAATATCGTGTAATAATTTTCTGATGTATTTAAATATTCCAAATAAAAGTATACAAGTTCATGACCACATCACGTATTTTATTTATAATCTTTGTTTATTTGCTTATCATTTTTATTTAAAATTAAGAACATTCCTGACACACACAAAATTTAAAAATTGAGTAAGGAAAACAAAGAAACCGTTTTATTTTGTTGTATCATTACACGCATTTGTTTATAATTTTCTTGTATGCAATTGAATAAGTATACTTAATTTCGAACTGTTTTATAAACTACGTAAAACATTCAATCTAAAATTATGGTTATGAGGACAAAACCGTTAAAGTGGCTGCTTTATTGTGCTTTCAAGTTGAGATGTTAAAATAAAAACGATAACACAGCTATATATGACTTAGCTTATATATTATGATCACTAGATTATTGACAAATACATATAATTACTTTTGTTTGTAAAAAAATGTAGTTTATATTAATAAGAACACGAAAACTCGAGAAAAACAGTATGTTCATTACACTATATTTTTTTGTATTTGGAATCGAGCCACTACATCAGAATATTTCTAATAACATATGTTTATAGACATTTTATGGTTTCAAGCGGAACAAATTTAGTAGGTTGAATAGTATTTTTTATCTATCATCGGAAAAAAGAAATAAAATCTATACGAATGGTTAGGTTACAATTTAGTTATAAGCAGAGGAAAACCAAACCAAAATCGCCATTCTTACAAAGCGTAGTTTCCTTTTTTCTTACTGTAAATCACATTTTCGCCGATAGAAAAATCCAGTTAACGGACTCCCCGGTAAAGATTAGGCCCGGTTCCAGGAAGAGAGGTAGTGAGAGGGCGTGTTGCGGATACTCTAAGTATCTAATGTTGAAACATGAATATGTTTAATTAAAAAAAAAATTCTTGAGTAAATAGGTGTTCTACCCATCTTAGAACTTGAACCTACGATAAAAAAATATACTATAATGACTCATGGTAATTCATGATAAACAATTATAACTCAATTGTATTGTTTAACATTTATTTACAAATTATATGCAAGTCAATGGTATTGAAATAAAATTTATTTAATGCTGCTATTGTCATTTCGTTTAACTTTTTCCTTCTTGTATACTCCAATGTCATGCCCCATGCAAATGCAGTTCTCTTCATAGCATTTGTTTCTACAACATTTTCTACACAGCTTATGTTCACATTTTTCACCCTATAACAGAATGGAGGCTTTATATCAGGAAAAAAGGCGAAAAAACAACACTCCTGGAATACTCCAAGTACCACAAAAAAGCACGAGAATAGAATAGGTTCCGCAGAAAAACTTACTGAAGGATTAGGACATTCATTTTTCGCACATATTTGTCTTATTCTATTGGCTTCAAAATCTGGTTTGTTTGGTCTTCTCATATAACGTCGCAATTTTTTCATTTTTTTCCGCGATATTGTGTTACCCTCTGTATCTTCATGATTTCTCTTATCAATATTACCCTATCAGAAAATTAGTTAGAAGATTATCGCACCATTCCATATTTTTAGGGTATATTTGTGAATTGTCTTATATTTTTGTATGAGAACAAACTTTTTCCCACTATTGCAAATAATGGCTATAGTGTAACCAACTGATGCAAACATTTTAAGCCATGTCAACAAAGTGAATTAATTGATGAATTGTCACTAAGATTTTAAACAAAGGGTGACAGTTGACTTTACTGACTGTAAAGTGAAATAACAACACTGTATGCAACACTGCTTTGTTGCTATGGGTTACTTTGTTAACATTTAAGCTTTTTGTTGTTTGGCTAAAACTATAGTTTCATGATAACTAATGGACTTTACAGTATCATTTTAAAAGCTAAGATTTTTAAATATCTACTTAGCTCGAAGTTTTATTTTAAACAGTAGGCTGTCAACCATATATGACAAAAACAGAAGATACCTTTATCAGAGTAGATTTTGAAAAAAAAATTAAACAGAATAATTTATTAAATATATTTATGACTAAAATGAAGGTGAATTCTTTTAACTTTAACATCACCTGTTGTTTACTTAACAATTCCATTTTTTGAGTGTGTTCCTCGGGTGAAATTCGAACATATGGTTGGCATATCCATGGCGGTAGGATTAGATCATATCCCCTCCTTGTAATACCTTCGTCATCCTGTAAATTTGTATTACCTTCATGGAATGCTATATATTTATCCCTTACTCTTATGCATACTTGTTTGAAGTCATCTAAGTTTTGTGCTGTAGCAAGAAGTTGTCTATCTTCATTGTTAGTTTCATAAATAAATCTAAAACATGTTACATTGAAGAGAAACATACACAAAAATTGTTATCAAATTGGTCAATTACTAATAACCATTTCACAATGATACAGAAATTGATAAGTATAAAATTTTATAATAAACTTACATTTTATGAAATATTTTAAACAAATGACCTCTTATAAATGATGATGGACAGGGATATTTCTCAACATACATCAGATATTCAATTGCAATTCCCAAGACACTGGGTTGATTCCTTCAAAGAGAGCTGGATTTGTTAAAATACCCTCAGCACTCATAACACCATCAACACCTGTGTATTTAAGACATCTATACACATCCTCTAAACATTGTATGTTGCCATTTGCAAACATAGGTATTGATACAGCATCCCTAAAACACATTATGCAAATATACAGCTAGGCTATACTTAGTTGAATTGTATGAGAAATGCAAAGACATTAAGAAATAGTAATGACATGAGCAAAGACTTCTTGTTAATAAAACTTTAGTGGTTGAAAGATGCTAATATTACAAATTTAGATCAAATAAATACAATTAGTGCCATTACAGATTGAGATAAGATTTCATTCAGATAAGTTTCAGATATTATGTTTCTTATGTTTTAGCCTTTTTAAACTTTATATTAAGTTTTTAAGCAATGCTTTATGACTTATCTTGGTCTAGATGTACTTGCGGGCAAAATAATAGATATATTCTAGTACACTTTAGCCAAATTTGGCTCAGAATTGATTTAAACAAAGTAAACAATAACTACAAAGCAGTGTTATACATATCGTGTTGATATAAATTAACACTGATTATAGTAAAGGACATGTTATTTTTAAACATAGTTTACTTTGTTTACCTCAATCCGAGTCTAATTTGGCTTAACTGTATTTGAAAGTATACCTTGTGTGCAAATTTGTTTTAATAAAACAAACCTCACTGCTCTTATATGTTTCCAACTGGCAATACCAGTGAGTGGTCCTTTTTGATCTCTTGTCCTTCCATGCACAGTGAGTAGCCTGCATCCAGCACTTTGTAACATTAGCGCATATTCAATAGACTTATCAATGCTTTCAAATACTCTCACTTTGCAGGTTATGGGTACAGAAACAGCTTTTGACATAGCAGTAACTGAAATTTTAATTAAAAAGTTATGATTTATTTATTTCATTTGCTTCTGCGAATACATGATAAATGATATATTGGGAAATTTGCTAAGCTTCCTGCAGATTGACTTTTGATAGATGAAAATATGACATTAATATTGATTTCCACATGCATTTTCAAAAATCAATTGTCTATATCTAAATTTCTGATATTCACAGGTGCCTTAGGCTTATCTAATCTAACTGCTGACTTGGCTTACTCATGAAATTACAAGTTAGATGCACAAGAAAATTATACAAAGTATTAACATATTTTTAAAATACATTACTAAAATAAGCATATATAGCATAATTTTGTATAAAAATTATTATGACTTTATGAAGATGTTAAGATCCAAAACCAAAAGTGCACAGACTTATTTAAGAACTTTCACCATACACACTTTGCCTAAATGTATAGTTTAGCATGAGTATAAATAAAAAACTAAAATAACATTAACATGGAATATAAATTAATTAACATATAGGAAAATACTTACCAATATTTTTTAAAAGAGACCAGTCATCCTGCAAAAAAGCTCCATATTTTCCACGCTTTGCTATCGACTGAGGACATCCAAGGTTAATATCAATGGCATCACAATCTTTTTCAACAAGTTTAGCCGCTGTGGCCATTATGGCTGGATCATTTCCACAAAACTACACAAGTTAAGAATAGAATATTGATAAATGAAAATAAACTAAAACCACATAATACTTCTCTTTTTTTACCTGAACAATCAGAGGGCGGTCCTGTGAACAAGTCGTGAAGAATTCTTTTCTATATTTTGAATCTTTAGTAAAGATGTTACTGTGTAACATAGGCGTATAGCATAATGTAGCTCCATGTTGCCTGCATAATAACCTCCACGCCAGTTCACTCGCATCAACCATTGGTGCCACAACAAGTTGTGGTCTTCCAATATTATTGAACCATTCCGAGGACATGTTATATGATGATTATGAAATGAAAAGAAAAAAAACTAGCCTTTCTGAGATGTTATAAGCAAAACCTTACGATAAGATAATAACATTTTATTAACTGTTACATTTAACACTCTTGGAAATAACAGTATATAATATTTTTGTTATATCTGGAATATAACCTAAAACTTATTTTTTATAAGACAAAGGTCAAGTTCATTTGCCCACAAAAGTCTATTATGACGTGTCTGGTTTTTAAGTCCGTAATAGCATTAATAAATTGTTAAATACCATTTAAAGGTTTAGGTTTTAGAAAGATATCAAGTTATTTCATCATCATCATCATCATCATTAGCCTTTGATAGTCCACTGCTGGACATAGGCCTCCCCTAATACACCCCTATTCATTAGAGGGGTTTTGGACAGTACCCCACCACGCTGGTCCAATGCGGGTTGGTGGGTGGACCGACTTTTTACATGCCCATCCGACGCATGGATCATCTTACTTTTCAGACAATTGGGTGATCGGCCCAAATTGTCCTAACCAACTAGGAAACAACAATGAAAATTTGTTGAGTCCCCGCAGGATTCGAACCCTCGACCTCCGGTTTCTAAAGCAAACGCCTATACCTCTAGGCTACGGAGGCAGTTATTAAGTTATTAGGACTTCGCAACCCCAAATTTGGTTTTGTATTTTATTTCGGCTTAAAGACTCTGTACCCATGCCTACTATCTATTTAATAGAAAAAATTACCAAAAAGTCAGTTAAATGTCATTTTAGACAGGTGTAATGCGCGCGATTCCAGTAGTAACATATACTTTTGAATTGAACTAGGCCTTATATTTAAATATTTTCTATGGATTTTGTGTATGATTAAAATCTTGCTTTTGCTGTCTTCATTCAGTCATCAAACAGATCAAATAAATACGAAAAGTTGCGTCATAGTGGTGTTTTTTAAAAACAAGTAAAGGTTTAAGAAGATATTATATACATATAATTTTAAATATTTTGAATTTAAAGGAAAATACTCGAGCATTCAGACAAAATGGCTCAAGATATTTTGGTACGTATTATGAATGATATATTTTGATGATTGAATTCGTATTTACTTCTTTCACCTAGCCATTTTACAAACTTATCATGGGGTCGGCACTGTTATTATGTATATATAAATGCTGATGGATTAGAAATCCAATTATATTTACCTGAATAACAGTTTTTACGTAGAGCCACTAACGGTAATTTAACAAAACACGTAAAGCAAACGGTGGCTGTTCTGGTGTGCTTAGTGTTCGAGAAAAAAAATTAAATTCTCCATTTTTATGGAGAGTCACCATAACCTTAAACATGATTTTCTCAATAATGTGGACATTGGTGTAGTGTGTATGTGGACAATAGTATAGCTATAATTGCAACTTTTTCTATTGCTCAAAATCACATAGCTTTAATTGGCACTGCCTTAATTTATTTATTTTGCTCATTTTACATTTTGTTAATATTTACAGTTAGGTCAATTTTTTTGTTGAAATATTTAAATTTTTCTGGATGAATTGTTAACCTATGTATTACATTGTGAACAACAATAAGCAAAGAGTATGTTTTGCGGATACAGACCAAAACTATTATAGAAAGTTTGACAAAAGGGTTGGGAGGGTCATGCCCATTGATGTGAAGGTTCAGTATGTTTGAGTAGTGTCCTCACCCCATGCTAAATAAGGTCTTGCTTAGTAATTAGCCCACATACCACAGGATTTTTTTAATAAATTCATGCTTATGTCTACAATATATACTTAGTTTCAGAGTCAATACACCTGCTTCAATTTGCCATTGCACGAAAGGTTAATAGAACTTACAAGAATCATAGAACAAACAAGCCCGAATAAGGATTTACAAGCACTCTTTCCTCAGCTCATAAATAATATATTTGCCTCATCATTTAACAATGGATGGGGTTTAAAAACAATAACCCCTGATGGAAACAAAAATTTGTATCATATGATGATGGCATTTTTAGAACCTCAAGGACCTATGTTTCAATTATGTTACAAATTGTTATCGGACCAACAGCTGAAATATAATTTACCCTTGAATGCACTTCCAGTAAGTTTATTTAAATATCTTTTTTTGATATAGTAAGGATATTTGTGGCTGAAACAGTTTTTACACACTAAATCTGTAAAATATAATTTAATGACAGTAGTAAAATAAAATATTCAGACTAATAAAATATTCTTATGATATTGTCTGTAAATAGTTGTAAGAGCTATTATCAACATCTCATTATATCTTTCAATAATAATCACTATAATAATTTCCAAGTTAATGTTGAGTATGTTAAACATAAAACTTGCCATTCTTGGACATAATTGGAATAAGCCTAATTGCACAAAGAAACAATTGCTGATATTGTCCTTACCTTAAATCCTAGTTAAGGTCCTGCAGGTGCCTATTGCAGTAGACACAAAGTTGCTCACTCTTGGAGAATAATTACCCACTACCTAGTAATAATACTTTTGTTTCATTTACTCATTGTATTAATTTAAATTTAAAAACTCCTACTTTTCATTTTATAACAGCAAATATTTGGTAGTAGAATTACTTAAATGGTTTTTTAGAAATTTATCAGTCTATACATTAAATATTTTTTTGTTTTAGCTGGATCTACAAATGACCTTAGAAAGAGGAAGGTGCCCACAATTTTATTCAGACTTATTAGCGGTAGACTCTCAAACTTTGAATGTTATTGGCCTCACACTAAGTATCCTTTTTAAGAAACTATTTACATTTATGATGATATTGCAAAATTAACGCAACTTTATTATGTGCCTTTAATGTTAGCTTGTGTTCTTAAAGGGGTAGATAGATATAGTGCACTATCCTAATGAGTGCATTTTGTGCTACTAAGACATTCAGCTACTGCTCTGTTAACATAGGGCATAACATTGTCCTGTCTATATGCATCACAAAGCTTATTTAAAATATTTTGTTGTTTTGTCCAGGATCATAAAAACATGAGGTATATGGAAATCAGTCACAATGGTTGATTTTATGTATATTTTATGTTTAAATTTTGTTTACAATATTCCCAACATCTCAGATCCTTTTCAGGTCTGAAATAAAAAGCTGGGCTTAAACTTTTTTTAAACTTTGAATTTATATGATTTTACTTTAAGATTTTTCTTGTTTATTAAGATATAATGGACTACAGTCTAAACAAATTAGTATGAGCTTCTTGTGAACATATTTCTTTATGCATATTTATATAGGTGTATTTTAATTTTTTATATGAATGTCTTCTTTTCCATGTATTCATTAAATATTGAATTATCAATATCCTTAACTGAACATCAAAGATCCATTTGATTACTACATATTTCACTTCGCATTGCATTTAGTGAACACATACCTATATAAAAGTGCTTGGGAGAATTGGAACAGTGTTTATTTCGCTCTGGCATGTGACTATTTGATGCACTTCCTACCAACTGATCCAAATGTACCTGTGTTGCCACATATACCACATTACACGGGAAAAATGCAAATGGTTGCTCCACTTCAAACTGTTAACAGGTAAATAAAAACTAATTATAGGTATATAACAACTGTATATGTATATAAAAACTTGTTCAATTGTAATAACTTCAATTTTTAATTTTTTTTTGTCTGGCACATAAATAAAAATGTTACAAGTTTATGTTGATGTTTTAATATTATAGTTTAAAAAAGCTATTAAAAGAGATTTCTGAAGAAATAACATTGAGAATTCAACAAATTAGTTAGTGATATATCTCATATAATGCAATAATTACTTTTTGTATTATTGCAGGCCACTTTCACCATCACTCTTGTTGATACCGGATTTGTCTGGCATTAGTAACCAGCACAACACATCCCAGACGCAGACACGAAATGAAGTTTGGCGGTCGGAAAGTGTCTTACAAACTTTTATAGATGTGTGGTTGAGCATTGAACAGATAGCTACGGAAATATAGATGTAAGTAACAGGAACCATCTTATATTTTATCTAGTAATCAATTTGAATAACTATCTGGTATAGCCAAATAGTCATTGAAATTATGTAAAGATAGAAATATCATGGTGGTTTTTACTTTTTATTGTGTTTGGTGTATCCTAAATTGCTCCTCTCCATACTTCTCTGGATGGAGACAAGTTTTTGACTGTCACATAGTGTTGTTGCCTAAGTCTCGCATCCACTTGTAAGTATGGGTAGGATACAGGTGTTGAACAATTTGAATTTTACTGATCAGTAAAACGGTGCGAATAGTAATTCGTTCTTTGATGTACTGCCGCCATATGTGCAAATGTGCAGGCAGTCGGAGGATGGCTGATATATGATGATGACAATTTATTGTTTAACATTTTTTGTTATAGATATATTATCCAGTAATATCATCAAGTCCCGAACGAGTGAGAGTGGTGCGAGTACTTGTGAAACATATACATTCTTTTTCTGCGAAATATCTATCGGATCCAGCCACTAGATCGTCAACACTTCGGAAGTATGCACGCCAGATAATGTGCGCAAGAACTTACCAATACCTGAAGCATTTAGTAACAACATGGCCTTTGGATGCATCATTCAGATTAGTAATGGAATTATGGTTGAGCTTAATTCAGCCATGGAGGTATACTGATAACACAATCAGTCAAGACAGGTATAAATTTTTCAATACTGAGTTAATTAATTAATCGAATTTAGCAAAATACTTATATTAACTTATTATATTATTTGCAGGTTTCCAAGAAATCAAATGCAAGAGGAAGGTAATTCAAACGCTTTAGATTCAAGCTTTACGTCATTCATTGCGGAAAATTTCCCATCGTACACATGTATCTTCCAGTTAGTGTTGCCTAGATTTATGTGGCTAGATCTGTCATCATACAAAAATGCTGTAATGTTGTTTCGTCTAGGAAAGGTATTTTTTATCTTCATTTATCAACAATAATCTATTAAAATCATTTTAATTCTTAATTTTTTTTTATTATTTTGTTTTTTAGGTCTATTCCCAGGAACATTTGGTCCCTATTTTATGGAACTTGGAAAAGGCTATAAATGATACATCTGGATTACATCAAAATATGGGTGAAAATAGTTATAATAACAACTTGTTGGATCAAAGGTAAATAATGTAAACATAGAAAGCATATGCTTTATTTAGTTTTTAGTTTATATACCTCCGCATGGAAAGTTTATCAAGAAAGTCATTTAATAACAACAATTTAATAGTTGTTATTAAATGAATTTCCGAAAGAAGGATGTCCTTAATTCAGAGTGCGTTGTTTGCAGTGCAGTTGTTTATTCACTCCGGAGCTACGATTTTGATAATTTATTTTCTATTGGATCAATCAGTAATTGCTGACTTATTAAAAAATACGTCGTCAAAAAACAGAACATTGTGATAAATTAAAAAAGCTGGCTATGTCTCATAAAGTAGGCACATAAATGTTTTACATAATAATTGTACTTCTTGAATTAATCTTCAATAAAGTCAACAGGAGCATATATCTATGATACAAATACATATATGTTACAATTAACCCACACTAATCATTTTTAAATAAACATAAGAAAAAATAGAATTAGCTGATTTGAAAACATTTTATGCAGGTAATAAGTACCATAGAAAGCATTTCGATTAAATGTGCATCTGTAAACATTTCAAATTTTGAAAACGCAGCGACAGTATCAAGGGCCAGTGTCATTAAAAAAGCCACCTCACAAGATCGATCAAAATAAGCTTTTAACGAATCCACATATTGGAAACATATACGTAAATATACAACAAAATATTTGTTTTCTGACAATATATAACTTTAATCATTCCAATACAGAAATACGTAACAAAAAACGAGCCGCTTAATAAGATAGTTAAATAAGTAAATTATAAATGCTTTAAACGATTAACACATTACCTATTTTATGTAGATCAAACCTACAATAAATTAAAACTTAAGGAATTAGGTAAATGTAAATATTTTAGAGTTTATAAGTAATTGTAATAACTAAGGCATACAAGTAGAGACTATGCTTACGTCGCCAAAGACGTCAAAACAGTTATAATACAATGCTTGATTTTCAAGTCGGTCCTATTTTCCCTAAAATTGTGCTTATTTTACACCGTTGAAATGTACATATTGGATTTGCAGTTATACCTACAATGGCATTGCCTTGTACAAATGGGTGACAATTGCCAAACAAGCTTTGTCCGAACTGAATCTGTCGGCAAACTTTGAATACAAACCAATTTGGACTGAAAATGGAAAGGCGTTAGCCATAGATTTTGTTAAAAAGATACATTTGGCCAAAATAGCGGCGGAAAAGAATATCGAAGAGTTTAATCAAAAGATGAACCAACGAAATCCAGGTAATGAATGTAATCTATCACACTATTGTGATGATAGCATATTACTTATGATATTAAATAAATAAATTCTCTTAGCAAAGCAAAACTTATGTTATATGTTTCATTTGAAGGTGTATGGGGCACAATAAAACAATGGTTGTTAATAGCAAATACGGAGGAAGATATACTTGTTTTTGAAGAATTAAAAAAAGTGCCAGCATACTTAAATAACTCTATACACTACTTTTGCAATATATTTGGGGTTTGTAAACATTTATTACTAAAATTATATTCATTTAGTAATATTTTATGCATACAATAATACCAATTTTCTTTTTAGATAAGTGAAAATATGCTGCTTCCGCTTGAAGCTGAGGTTGAAGATGTTTCGCAAGAGGCCTCATCCTTTGCAAACTCGTCCAATTTTGCACTTTCAATTACGAACAAGGTAAACCATTATTTATATTCATATCACTATACTTTTATCTTGTTCTTCCGCTACTGAGTATGTATAGTAATACATAAATTGTAGAAAGTAATTTATAAGATAATCTTACTCAACTCAACTCTTACTTACTGTAGATGGTAGGTCCCCCGTTTGGGGCGTTACCACCGCGGTGCCCATTTCTGCCGCCGAGCAGTAGCGTGGAAACACTACCGTATACCGGTTTCCATGAGTGTCATCGACCTCTTTTCATTAAGTTCTCTTGGGTAGGCAATGATAAAAAACATAATAATGCGTATTTCTTTCTCCAGTTAAGAAGTAAAGCGACAACAGTCCACTACATGGGCGATCCAGATCTAGTGCCTATTGGAACTTACGAGAACACAATTCTAGTGAGAATGTTTTATCAGGTTGCATCAAGATTGAATGAAGCTGTATGTATTTACTCTTATTTAAAAATTTTCCTTTCGTTTATTAAATTGCAAAACTTAGTACTGATGATATTTATTTCAGTATGGCAGAGAATTTTCAGCGTTGTGGAATCGCAATGACTTTTGGGGTTACGTTGCGCGCGAGATATTACAAAAACCCTGCACAATACACACTTACATGAAGAATCTAACTAATCATAATAGTGTTGTAAGTCAGAATCTTCCAGCACGATTGTCTTTGCGACGACTTGGATCACATGTTTTCATAGTATGGGTGACCATCGGATATGTAATATTCAGATTATTCTCCAGTAATTCAATATTCTACATTATATTCCTGTGTTTAATATGGCTATTATTTGTAATACTCAAAGCATTTTTGAAAATGGTTAAAATTATGGAAGATGAATAAATATTTGAGAATCACATTTGAGTCTTATTACTTAATATTAATAGTATTCCAAAGCTACTTGTTATAACCATAAATAATTGAAACGAATTGGTTGCATTTAAACTACACTATCTATGTAAATGATTTTCTTTTGTCACACTCTACTAATGGCCACAACAATGTAGCCAGCAAAAAAAAACAAAACCAATCGAAAGCTTAACGTTTTGTAGTACGCCGTTTTATACAATTTAGAGTATATAAATGTAGAGTCAACAAAGAATTGCGGCATATTACTAGTGATGCAACGGAAGTGTCTTAGCGGAACCAAAACGGAAACAGATATCAAAAGTAAATTTTAGCAGAAACGGAAAAGGAAATGTAAATAATATGAAATAAAACCAAGTTTACAATTATAATTCTTTATTAAGTATCAAATACACCTAATCTAGATTAAAATAGATATATAAGAAATCTACTATAGAAAACAATATTGCAACTTTGTAACTGAACAATTTATTAATATCAAAAATTTTGTAGTGGCATGTTATATTTTATGAAAAGTAATTTAGCCGCTTTTACACCTAACAATCTGTTCCGGTGTTCTTTGATATATAAGACCAGCTCCGCTTAATAGTTGTTCACTGGCGATGCGGCTGTACAAATACTGGCGTACTAATGGTAAAAATTACGGTTTTTGTGAATATCGTAATATTTTGCCATTAGTACGCCTATTGTATTTAATTTCCACCACACAAGAGGCTCTTCATTTAAAGTAATATCTTTTCTTTTTTGTACTCCTGAAAATGTGACTGTATCTCCAAAGGAGATTGCCACTCCCGTTAGTTGAAGTCGAATTTCTTGGTCTTCGTTTGTACTTATCATGGATTCTTATATTTGAAATGATGAATTCATCATTGAAAATGACGTCGTCTGGATTTCATCCTTAATTTGAGTTCGTCGCATCTTCGGTGTACCCCACATTACACAAGATACACTATCATCGTCAGTGGAGTTAGTTAACTCTCTAGATTGTCTGGTTCTGCTGATCGTCATTAAGTTACACACATGACACAAATGTATTGACACAAACAGCAGCAGAAAATATGACGCGCTTACATTCACGAAAAAGTATGTAAACAAACAAATGTGACAAGTGCCTGCGCGGCTGCTGGCTGATCCTTTCGCGCTTAACCAGCGTCACTCTCCCGCACCCTCGTTTGTAAACTTCACCGTTTAAAAGTCTCAACGATTAGGCGAATAGATTGCGGAAACAGAAACCCGTTGCATCACTACATATTACATTTTGTCTTAGGACCGCGAGGGGATTTGTAGCGTCTTGGGCTGCGTTTCGTATGGAAGGCGTATCATTTACCACCTGGCTCGTCTCGTCGCGTTATCAATAAAGGAATATCAGAATTCTTGGGAGGTAAAGCTGATTTCTTTACTTTAACTGTTATTTCTTAAAACGCCAGTTGCAAAAAAATAGTTTACGGACTGACTATGACAGTTAAAACATACTATAGCTTATTTCTACCGCGAAACTGTAACAAACAACTTCTATGTTTGAGTTTTAAGGATACCATAGAGGGGTAACAATACGTTTAACGGGATGTAATCTAAGGCGCAATAACGTTGACAAACTAAGAAACTAAGTCACCATACAGATAAGAAATAAGAAAAATTAAATGAACAAATCAATCTTTATTAGCAGTACTTCTTCAAAGTGAGCTTAGGCACGATGTTCATAGAGGCCAGCTCCTGGAAGAGCAGTTTGCACGCGTACGGCATCTCCACCGCGGACACCGCTGCCGATGAGCGACACGCGTGGCACCAAGCGCGACTGGCGAGCCGGCCGCACGAGCCGCAGATGTCCGCACTGAACGCGTCCGACGCCAACATCAGACGCTCCATTAGCAACATACTGTAAAAGATTATTCCGTTTTATTATGTAGCTATGTCATTAGGAAATTAAATGAATGATCTACAAATGACCTCAATTTATGACCTTGTGTGACAACAGTATGTATTCAAATTATATTTCCGGCTTATTTTTTTTTTATCATTGAATCCATAAGTCTAAACTAACTTAAGTATTCTAGGAATCTTCATTGAAAGACAATTTTTGAATATTTACAGGTGATAGGTTCCTTTTTTACTAGAGACTGTCGATGGTAGTACCACCGTGGTGCCGACTTTGGCTGCAAATCAGTAGTGCGTAAACAGTACTGTTTTCCGGTTAGAAGGGTGTCGTAGTGAACGAAGTAACATCTCAGGGCGGAGTGCGGATTTGTGGCGTCTTACTCATTGGCAGGGCGTATCGTTTACCATCATGTAAACGTCTTGCTCTTATCATTGCTCTAACCAATAAAAAAAAAAACGTTATACTCAATTAAGACTCGTAATAAATGTAAACAATGTGACCCATTAATAAAAATGAACCATGAATATCACCTAGCCCCGTATCCGATGAGACAGTCGCGCTCCATTTCGCCGAGTCGGAGGCCGCCGTCGCGCGAACGGCCCTCTGTCGGCTGACGCGTAAGCACCGCGCGGGGGCCTCTGGCGCGGGCGTGCATCTTGTCTTGCACCATGTGCTTCAGCTTCTGGTAGTACACCTGAAATATCGAAAGTTTTGTAACACTACCTTCCCTTTACTTATTACCTATACAATTATTTAATTCTTAGTAGTGAGATATACAGTTATAGTGACATAAAAATGTTAGAACGAATATCAATGTATCAAATATCGATTTAATATTTTCTTGTCTGTTCATATCCATATAACAAAATTGGCAAAAGAAATTATTTAACCTAGTAAATTAAAGACACAAAATGAAATTAACTATGTATAAATGTTGCGCGGCGTGGTTAATATTAGTGATGCAACGGGTCTCCGTTTCTGTTTCCGCAAGTGCGGAAGTTCCGCTCGCTTTTCACTATCCGTTTCTGTTTCCGCAACTTTTATAACGGAAATTGAAAAGGAAATTTAGAACCGAAGGCTGAGAGTTACGCATTCGCGGCGCGAGGCGCGTGCGAGTCGCTGGACGGTCGAGCGCGCGGGAAAGAGAGCGAGCCGCGCAGGCACTTGTCACATTTGTTTGTTTACATACTTTTTCGTGAATGTAAGCGCGTAATATTTTCTGCTGCTGTTTGTGTCAATACATTAGTGTCATGTGTGTAACTTAATGACGATCTGCAGAACCAGACAATCTAGAGAGTTAACTAACTCCACTTACGATGATAGTGTATCTTGTGTAGTGTGGGGTGCACCGAAAAAACGCCGAACTCGAATTGAGGTCCCGCCAAGTCCAGCCGACATCATGTTAAATGATGAATTCATCATTTTAAATGTTAGAATCCATGTCAAGTACAAAAGAAAACCAAGAAATCTCGACTACACCTAACGTGAGTGACAATCACCTTTTGGAGATACAGTCACATTTTCAGGAGTACAAAAAGAAAAGAGATTACCTAAATGAAGAGCCTCTTGGGTGGTGAAAATTAAATTCTTACAAATACGTAATCTTTGCGTTAGTACGCCAATTTTGTTAGTACTCAGTGAACAATATTTAGAGAGTTGTCTTTAAATCAAGAACACCTGAACAGATTGTTAGGTGTAAAACCGTCAAATTACATTTTATAAAATATAACCACTACTAAATTTTGAATATTAATAAAATGTTCAGTAGAAAGTTGCAATATTGTCCTATACAGATTTATATATCTATTTCTATTCTAGATTTGGTGATTTTATATTTAATAAAGATTATATTGTAAGCTAGGTTTTTTCATATATTTACAGTTCCGTTTCCATCTGTTTCCGTTTCTGCTAAAATTTACTTTTGATATCTGTTTCCGTTTCTAGTTCCGCTAAGACACTTTCGTTGCATCACTAGTTAATATAATAAAAACAGCGCAAAAAGCCAAAAATACATACCGGTCCTGAGTAAATATAAGCTTCTAAGGGTTCGCCGGTTAGGCCGGAGTAAAATATGTCTTTACCATGATAATTGTAACCGTGCTTTTCTAATTCGTTGCATACATCACGACTTTTGAACCACCAAATGCAGTGCCTGAATTTTTACTAAAATTTACTTATTGATATCTTTAATACTAAAGAATAATATTGAAATTTTTAATATCAGAGCCGTTCAAAATCGACGTAAAACAATATGCAACCATAGCAACGAATATGCGTCATGATATTATAAAGCTTTCTTATTGATAAGTTATCGAGATGTCAGTCCCTGAGTAAAGTTATCATTAAATCCGACATTTAATGTGGCTCTGATATAGGTCTGAATTGTACTACCTAAAATATACGTAAACATAATGCATAAACGTTTGTTTATAAAAACGAACTGTGACTTACCGTAATGGAATTTGCCTTCCATGAGGCCCGCTTTGCCAGCGAGCAATTCGATCGTCTTCCCGACCGTCATTCGCGACGGGAAGCCGTGTGGGTTCATTATCATGTCGGGACAATTCCTCTATCATTGAACGGCATATCCTCTTGTTGAACGATCAACCCTGTTACGCCTTTCTGGCCGTGTCTTGAGCTGAACTTATCTCCGATTTCAGGCACTCTTGTCTGTCTTAATAGTATCTTGATTAAGAAAGCGTCCTCCGCGTTAGAGGATACCATGACCCTCTCGATATAAGACTCTACTGGGCCCTTGTACGAGATGGGCACGTCCTTGTAGTCGATCTGCTGCGGCTGGCCCTGGCTAATAGGGTTGATCGTCGCCGGCGGCATCTGCTTGTTTATCAGTACCTGTCTGTTTTCAACCATCTCACCAGGCGCCGCGATACCGTCCGTGTCGAGTACTTCGTGAGCTTTTATTACTTTACCCGTCGCAGCGTCCCTTGAGGGCCCCAATATGCGATCGGATGTTTGATTGCTGTACCGCTTCATAGTTGTTTTTGCGCTTTTGTATACGAGACAGCGTCCATAACCACGGTCGATGGACGCTCTGTTGAGGATCAACGCGTCCTCTATATCGTAACCGCTGTAGCTCATGACTGCCACCGTGGCGTTCTGACCGGCCGGTAGCTTGTCGAAATTCGTCAGTTCTATCGTTTTCGTTTTCACCATTGGACATTGGGGATACACCAAGTTGTACATTAGGGTGTCTATTCTGTTCTTTTGGTTGTATCCGATTGTACCTGAAATCAGCGACATCGTACGAAATAAGTTCTTTGTGTAGATAATGTCTCGGTTTATATTATATCAAAATATATATAGATATAAAATCATTGTAAACAATGTGTATTTATAGCGTACTTATTAGTGAATGTTCGCTGGGCGACAATACATAAGGTACAATTTATCAATAAGAACGCTAAACGTAGACACCACTTTGTTGCCACTTTTTATGTTTTTCAATGTATCCTACCTATTGAATAAAAGGACTTTTACGGATTTTATCGCGTTCATTATACATATTTAAATTCCCGACGTTTCGTGAAATTAAAACCAAGCATAATACCACCGCCGGCTGTAATGATAAAACCAGTTCGTTTTGCATAGGTCGGAGTACGGACTAAAAATAATTAATTACAATTAAGATCTGGAAACCCCGCTTCAGTACTGGCAACAAGACGCATGTAATCTCAGTCTACCCCGTGACCACGGCCGCTGGAAAGTGTTTAAAACGGCGGGAATTTAATATTTAAAATGAACGCGACAAAATCCGTAAAAAGTCCTTTTATTCAATAATGTATAGTATTCGTATAAACAAAAGAAATAATTATGTAACCTACCTATTTTTATTATTTTTCTTATTAGACACTATATATTACTCGATCATATTACTTGAGACAAATGTAATTTATAAAAAAAAAAAAAAAATTAATAATGTAAAGTCCATGATAAAAGTAAAACATAAACTTAAGTCTGACATAAAAGATAGGTAAATAAAATATACATACCCATCGCCTGTTTTCCCATAGCGCACTGGTAAGTGTTCCTAGGGCTCTGATTGTGATGGGGATAAGGCACAAGCCCGGCGCATACACCGAGTATCGTGAAAGGCTCTATCTCCAGATGCGTTGTGACATAAGGATCGATTTCCGATTCCACAGTCGCTATATGACTGTCATTTTCCTCGTTCACATCCAGATACTCAATAAGGCCGTCGTTGAGAAAGTCCTGGAACTTCCTTATCCCTCTGTTCAGTTCGTTGATGTGCATTTGCTGTACCAAGGGGTAGCCCTTTTCAACGATTATGTACGGACGGCAAAGTCTACCGCCGTCGCTGCATATGTAGACTGTACGCTGGTTGTGATTCGGATATATCGAGACGAACGACGATATTAGCCCGCGTCGTCTGAACATCCTGAACACGCGGATCAGTTTTTATATTGACGCGTCACGCCTAGAATGTTGCCTGGAATGGACATAATCTATTTTAAATTAAAACAAACATTTGTTGTAGAACTATTTAGAAAAAAAAACGTATTTTTTTGAATTTTATTTTATTATCTAACTTTAATTTGAGACAATCTAAATTTAATCTAATTAACACGCATAAAACTTTTAATTTTGTTTCATCGAATTATTTTGCAAAATGTGTTTATCATCAATTTTGATTATCAACAGCCAAACCCGTAGCTTCGACTTTATAGCATTCATCCCAAAACAGAACACACAGTTGACAATTATCGACCATCACAACCAACCACGCCTCGACCGACCTTACGGTATTATACCACACGAATCTAACTCACCATTAAGAAAGACCATGTACACAGCGGGATGGTTAATCTCCTCACCACCGAGCAGTCGTACATCTTCGACGCCGGCGTTGCAGGCCAACCTTGAAATCGGTTCCTCCGAACACTCGGTCGTGATGTGTGTCATCAAAGCGAGATTCTTAACTAATCCGCAACCCTCCCTTCTGGTGTATCAGAAGGGCACAGCATCCCCACTGAGATGGCTGCAGTGATCTTGGACCCGACACCTTCCTAGTCTTCTCGAATTGTGAGTTTACTCGAGTCATCATTCCCAGAGCGGAAATATAGCTCAAGCGGCTTAGCACCTGCGTGACCCCATGCCTCTCCATTTTGAATCTTTTTATCGTCCAGTTACCCTGAAAATCATGTTGAGTAAAATTATCAAAGGACCTGATTTGTTTCTTAATAAAATCGGCACAAAAATGAAATAAGTAGAAAAGTATAAAGGTATAAAAGTAATCACTATATATAATAATAAACATGGCGGCAATTCATGACGAAGAACGCGTTTACTCTACGCACCATTAGTGTACGACGATTTGTTGTTGAGATAAATTCCATCTCTCTTTTTTTATATATAGTATAAATAAGACTGCTTTAGCTGTGTATATCTGGAGTATAGGTGGATCTTGTTTTAAATTAAAAAAATAAAAGCAAGACTAAAAAAAATAAGAGACTGCTATACAGGAGAAGCCATTATGTTGCTATGGGTAACATTCGTTATACTATTGTAATATTACCTCTACTTGGTGTAGGCAAATTATAGTAGTATATTCAACATTAAAAAAAAAAACTATATATATAGTCTTTAAAAGAAAACATTTACCGAAGATATCGCTGTAAACAGGCCATTTGCGATCAGATCCGGTCGCATATGTTTGACACATCAAAAGGAGCTGCCTTCACTTTGGGTATTATTTTATCTGCTATAGATTTAAGCTCCCAATTAATCTTTTAAAGAGGTCTTCGAACATCAGCGCCAGAAGGGAACCGGCTAACTCCAACCTCTTATTACCGTAATAATCGGGATCGTCAATAGCCGCTTTGTTATTTTCTGCTTCGATTATCCGCTTTACCATTATAGCTAAGTATATAGCTTTTAACGTAAAAGTTGTAGTTATCCACAGTGATATGAGCTAAAATGGTGGTGGCAAACAGTTCTCGTGCTTCGTCTAAGGGAGTACGCGCTTTTGAATTAGCCGTTTGGAACCTATAACATAAGTATTTCGTTAACAATACACTAGGAAATTTATACTTATTAAAAAAAAATAAAAGGTGCACTTTTAATATAATAGCTCGATAACACTCAAAGGCAGTTTTAAATTTTAATTTAAGTCCCTATATCATATTTACTAATAATTAATATTTTATTGTAATTACGCAAATAGCATACATAATTTAATAAAAGACTACCGATTTCACAAACAGTGACCACATAATGTTGTATAATAGGACTTATCAAATTATACTTATGATTTCTTGAAAATTATAAAACTTCTTCATAGCAATCTAATTCAATTGGTGTTGTTATTAATTGGTATGTTTGCTTACCTTTTCACTTTCAACTTCGCTCCAACATAAGCAAGAGCCTGGTTTTGGGTAAATATTTTTAATGTATGACAATCCATTATGCATGGGGCCATCTTTTTTGCAATAGCATCATCGGAACCAACAAGTTGTATTATCTCTTGATCGCTACAAATGCCCATGGCTTTGAACGCAACAGCTATTGGAATGTCCTGAAGCAAAGATTAAGTAATAAAAACGAAACTAAATTTCCTTGCCAAGACAACCCTTTTTTATATTTTTGAGATTTTTTTATTAATATAGATTTTTATAATCAGATTAAAGTTTGGCAATGCATATTACAACAACTGTTCTTATTGGTAACCATTGCCAAATATTAATCATTACAGGATATTATCATAATTGGTTCAGGACCCCATTCCCGATCAGATGATTTTAGCAATTTATTTATACACATCTAAAGAGGTATTTATAACTACAGTTAAAAATTGAAAATATAGAGAAATTAACTAAAATTGATTGTAATCTAATTTACAGTTAAATATAAACTATACATACATCAGAAAGAGCATTGTGTCTCAACACATATTTCCCATTTTTAACAATTATATTAGTTCTAGTCTTTTTCTCATGGGTGGAACTTGTTACAACACATTGAATTGCTCCTTTGAACTCATCAACAATCATCCTGTTCCTTGATAATTGCTCTTGAATTAGAATCACTTTCTCTTGTCCTGGAATGAAATAAAAATAACTATTAGCATAAAACTAAAAATAACAATTTTTGTTAGATATTAAACTACTATGATTAGTTCATTCAAAATGACACTGGTTTTAAGACAATAACCAACAATACAATGATACAAATCTAAAAAATCTTCTGATATATTTTTAGAAATGCTGTTTATCTTGAGATAATATGTTATTTAATATTGATGATGATGTTTAATAAACTATATTAAGCTATACACACCTCTAATAATAAAATAACCACCAGGATCATGTGGACACTCATTAAGTTGAGCCAGTTCATAATCTGATTTGTTTGTCAAAACACAATTAGATGATCGCAGCATCAAAGGCATTCTGTAAAACAATTAGTTATTACTTATAGTAATATATTAATTATATATTATATATTACTTTAAATATATTAATTGAGAAATAAGACATATGTATAACTTTTGCAAAAGTAAACATGCAATTTATTAATATATGAACCATGACTGAGAAAAATTGGCTTTGCAATAATCAAACAATACAGTAATTAGAATAAGCAATTACTGATGTAATTCTAATCTGAATCTTTAATTATTTCTATTTAAAAATATAATTAATATAATAAATTACCGTCTCAGCATCTTATTATTCTCTATGTTTACAATTTAATATTAAAAAAATGACTAAAATCTGTAAATCTCATTTTTGAAATCTTTATTTTTAATTGAAAAAAATAGAAAAACTGTAGTATTTATTGAACTTTTTTAATTTGAAAAAATTAAAGCTCTACAGGTTTGAAGTGTAATATTGGAAATAAAAAAATTTATCAAAACTCTAATTAGAATAGAAATTAGCATTTATGGTTTCGAAATGCTTTTTAACTCATAATTAAAAAACAAATCTAGTTTAGGTCTTGAATCATTTTTATTCTTTAAAACCTAAGTGTTGCCTTCAATTCAATTGTCATATTCGTTGAATACTCGATTGTCCCTCTAAGTATTCAATGTCACGTGTAGTGGTTGTTGAATTGAAACTCTGTCCTAAATCAGGGTCAACATAAGCATTTAAGTATTTATGTAACATCAGAATCTCAGAACACGTTTCATAGCTTGAACAATTTTCTTTATTTCCACATTTATAAAATAATTAAAGGAATCAATGCTTTTCAGGCAACCTTTTTCAAAATTTCATTATAATTTAGAATCAATGCTAAAATTAACTTTAATTATTTTTTGTATAAATGATGTACAAGTTCAATGACACTGAAAAAAAATCATTTTATGTAATATTTATTTTATTTGCATTACTGTAAAAGATCAAACACAATGAGTAATAAAACACTTTCTGTGAAGCTTTGAACATATTAATCCTTTATAGTATAACCTAAATAAAAAATCAAAATCAAGACTTTATTTTCACCTACAAATAACAAAATATCCAACCTCTAAAGATTTTATTGGTTCCCGCATTCCTTTTGTCGATTCCCATTCATTAAGTTTTTTATTAAATTCCCCCATTTTTGTGTCTCGTAAAATTTTAATAATTAACGTAACCGAAATAACTACATTTTAGTATACAAATAAACTCATAAACGCTGTAGCGGCAAGAACTTATGTTTGAGCAGTTTTGAGGTTGAAATGAAGTTGACAATGTTGACATTGATAGCATAATTTACTTACGTCGTTCCATTACCAGCATGAATTAAAATTAAAAAATATCTATTTAAATAATAGTTTAAAGATAATAGGTAAAATTATTGTAAATGTAGCTGTGTAAGACTATTTTGGTATCAGTATTACACATAAGACTAACTGAAATTATGACAAATACTTAATTCAAAGTATGTATCCTGATATCTTTTACATTGGCAAAAAAGTATTTAATGTAAGCAGATGTTAGTTAACAATAAATAGCATTATTTTTAAATTAACAAAACTGATAAGGTATTCGGTATCAATGGTATATTACTTCTGTGGACTAAGCCTAAATCTGTCATTTGAATTTGACAGTACTATTGCGATATGGATATCTGTGTAGTTCGCAGAATTTTCTCTCCGGTTTATTTATATGATTAACACTAACCGAAATAAATTAATCCAACTAACGTAAAACTCCGTACATAAACATGTTAAAATAACATTAACTCAGGAAAATAAAACATTTTACCAAGATGGTATTTGAAAGTGTACCTCGTACTGTTCGCATTATTTTATTGGGGGAACCTGGAGTCGGGAAAACTTCTTTAATTTTGTCATTAGTAACAGAAGAGTTCACGGAACATGTCCCTCCGAAAGCTGAAGAGATAACCATCCCCGCGGATGTTACCCCGGAGCAAGTTCCGACAAACATTGTTGATGTGTGTCGTAAGTGTCTATACTTAAACTACCTCATACGATTATTTTCTGTTTTATAAAGTGTATTATTTATTGCTATTTATTTACTATTTTTAGTGGCTGAACAGTCTCTAGAGCAGGTTGCGGAAGAGATTGAGAAGGCCCATGTTATTTGTATCGTTTTCTCGGTTGATAAACAAGAAACACTTGACAGAGTTGCTTCTTATTGGCTTCCGTTCGTAAGAGACAATTGTGGTGATGATTATCGGAAACCCGTTATTCTAGTGGGAAATAAAATCGACCTTATCGATTATTCGGTTTTAGATGTAAGTAGTAGTTTTTTGTTTAACCTTTTATTGTTGCACACATAAGTATACAAAATCCTAATTGAATATGGAAATAAGGCTAAATATATTTATTTTGCATTAGATGTTGTTCATGTTTGGTGGTAGAAATGTTAACCTTATGTGGCCATTTTTGACTAGACCAAGGCTTTTAAGACCTCATGGTACTGGCTTTTGCATAAATATTGTGGGTTAAAAAGTATGTGGATATTTTAAATTTGTATTGGTCCATAACTTGGTTAAGACAACATGGGTCTACATGGATAGGTCAGAGAATATGTTCAGCAGTCAGGATATGCAGTCAAATTTACCTCAATTTTGTAAAGTGATTATATACCATACAATACATTTAGTTTAGTCTCTAGGTTGTGTAGGTCTGATGTCTTTCTATACCTACAAAAAGTTATACATTTAATACTCAACTGACATGAGTTCATCCTTGATTATATAGTTTCCAGATAACATTTGGCTATAAATTCCAGTATTATATGTGAAAATAATACTTAATGAACTAATGGGTGTAATTTTTGTTTTCTATAGAATATTTGGGATATAGCTGAGGAGTACCCGGAGGTAGACAGATGCATAGAATGTTCTGCAAAAACTCTGACAAATGTCTCTGAAATGTTTTATAATGCACAAAAAGCTGTTTTACATCCTATTGGGCCCATATACTCAATTGAAGAACAAGAGGTAATTTAAATAACATATATTTTTTTTAGAAATAATTGTTTGGACTGTGGTGGTCATGTAATGAAACCATTAGTGCATAATATATATATATATATTAGGGAAATATCCCTAAAATATTAAAACAAGTTTATTCAAGTTCCTATGATGGAGCTGAAGGCAGTTAACGATTATTCATAGTTTTATGGTTATCATCTTAATGAATTTTCTGTGTATATATAGGTATTTGAAAACTGTATAATTAATACAGTTTTCATATACATACATAATCTTATAAGCAGTAAAGTCTTCCATGTACCTGTATATTTCAGCTGACAGAAAGATGTAAAAAGGCACTATCAAGGATATTTAAAATTTGTGACTTAGATGGAGATGGACTGCTTGATGATTATGAAATTACAGTATTTCAGAAGAAATGTTTCGACTCACCTCTACAATTACAGGTATGACAATTGAATTCGTTTTTTTACTTTGAATAATATAATACAATAATCATTAATATTAAATGTCAATTCTGTATGAAATATAAAAATTAGTTTCAACGTTTAAAAGTGATAACGGTAAAACTCAATTGCAAGGAATAAAATAATGAGGAATAAAAAACAAACTACTACTTTCACTGTACTTCATCAAGCCAAAATTTGCTGGCTTATATTGGCTAATATCTATTAAATATTCTATTACTTTGATTAAAGCATGGCACTCAACTGTATTGCATTCATCATGATGCCTCACTTTCATATAGCTGACATTATTGTTAGTAATATTATATTGTTAGTAATATTAGCAATATATTTAACAATTATAAATTGCTATATACGTACTTACAAACATACAATGTTTATATATGTTTTCTACTATACATGTTTGTTTATCTAACTTCCTAATATAGGGGAGCTCACTTTTAATTTTTTTAAAATAATTTTTGTATAATTTTATGTTTTAAGGTTTTAGATGAAGTAAAATCTGTAATTGCACAAAACATTGCTGGTGGAATAGAGAATGAATGTATTACAATGAAAGGATTCATTTTCTTACATTGTCTGTTCATTCAAAGAGGCAGGAATGAAACAACATGGACTGTTCTACGTAAATTTGGATATGACGAAAGTTTGGAAATGACGCACAGTTACTTATATGCAAAGTAAGATATGCTATTTGTTCTTAAGCCGGAATTAAAAAATTATTTATTTATTAATGTATTGACCAGCAATAACATTATAGAATGGCTGATATTTGTATTCTTGCTAAAGAATGTGACAAATATTATCACATTCTTGTTGTATTGGTCATGAAATACTTTGGTTTTTTAAATAGTTTACATATTTTATATCACTTGGTTAAGATCTGTTGTACATTTGCTTCTGTCTTGTAGTCGCCTAATATACTAGACATACACACATGCCCAACAAGTTTCAACTGCCATAGCCTAGTGGTTTAGGCTTGTGCTTTAGAAAGCAGAGGTTGTGGATTCTAATCCTATGGGGACTCAAACATTTTTCATTATTGTTTCTTAGTTGGTTAGGGCAATGCTGTTCACATCTGATTGCCTGTAAAGTAAGATGATCTATGCTTCGGAAGGGCATATAAAAAGTTGGTACTATGTCTGATTTCTCACTGGTCATGTCAGTTATCGTTGTTGGACTACGAAAGTGTTAAGGAATAGGGAGTGCACCTAAGTCTGCACGTACACTTGCGGACAATAATATCTCCTGCTCAGTGGGCTGATCTAAAATAGATCGGCTGCTGCAGTGAAATCAACTAGAATGATGAATGAATCATATATAATAATAATGTCATTCTGCTTCATGGCATATGTTTCAAGGCTTTATTTAATTTAATACTGCTTTTTATCTAAGTAACTTGAGTAGTAAACTTTTTAATAGGTAAAGATTTAATATCACACAAGTTTAGTTGTCTTCCACAATATATCGTCGACAATTTGTTACTTGTCTGTATAGATGTTTTATTATAAATAATGTTACAGCATTAAGGTTCCAATTGGATGTACTACAGAGCTTTCATATAAGGGCCAACAATTCCTAACGCAGCTTTTTGAAAAATATGACAGAGACAAAGACGGAATGTTAAATCCAACCGAGCTGAAAAATGTTTTCTCTTGTTGCCCGCGAGTACCGTGGCATAACATACGATATACGGTCCCCACTAATGACAAGGTCAGTACTTATTGCTTTATTTATATGTAGTTAAGTAATTTATTTATTTAAAAAACTTTCCTTTTGTTTATATGAATTTTAAATAACTTTTTTAGGGTTTCATGACATTACAAGGTTGGATGTGCCGATGGACATTAATGACTTTATTAGACTTGCAAAATACAAGTGCCTATTTAGCCTACCTTGGCTTTAATTTCCTTGAAAACGAATCACAAAAGCTGCTATACATAGTAAGTGCATTATTTTATGTAAATATAACTTTTCAACAAAATACTAAAGTCCAATGTTTTGGAATGACAGGATTTTTTATATAAAGACTCAAGAGTAAAATATTATTACATCACTTGGCAGGACAGCACCTCAAATTGACGCTTTGCATCATCATGCATCAGCATCAGCCTTTGATAGTCCACTGCTAGACATAGGCCTCCCTAATACACTTCATTCCATTGGGGGTTTGGACCGTATCCCACCACGCTGCGCCAATGCGGGTTGGTGAGTGGACCGACTTTGTACATGCCCGCCCGATGCATGGACCATCTTACTTTTCATACAATTAGATTTTAGGCCCAATTTGCCCTAATCAACTAGGAAACAATTACAAAAATTTGTTGTGTCCCCGCAGGATTCGAAGCCACGACCTCCAGTTTTTAAAGCACACGCCCATACCACTAGTCTACGGAGGCAGTTTGACGCTTTACTTAGACTATTTAATTAGAAATTGTGGTTCCTGCTTCTTAAAAATATTGTATTATAGCAAAAACCTTATACATAGATTAATTAGATATTATTAACCCTTATTAATACCAAATGTATTTGCCAACAAGAACCTTATTACTATTAAAACACAATCAAGTATTAAGCTGATATACACATCTCCTAGAACATATCAATTACACAATTTGGTTTACGTTTGTGGTGCTAACACACAAAAGACTATTACATTAGATCAATTTTTTTATGTACTTTAATAAAACTAGTCACGGGATACCTAGTCTGTCCTGATAGCCAGGAAAAATTATAATGGAAATTCGTAAAGTGGTTATAGCTATGACAATAATATTTATTACTTTATCAATATTATAACATACCATAGATGTGTTAGTGATTCCTATGTTTATTTGGTTTTCTTAGTCACACGGGAGAAGAAAGTGGACATTGCTAAAAAGCAATCGAGTCGCAACGTGTACCAGTGTCACGTGATCGGCCCAAGGTCTTGCGGAAAACCTCAATATGCAGGAGTTTTCTTGGTATAGCTCATAAGGTATTGTCAAGTCAACATCTCATACTTTTACAATGATTATCTTTCATACATTTTACCATTCCATATGTCTACCATGTACATGAAGAATATCATATGTCACAGGAAACGTAAATAAAATTTTTAACACTTCTAGCGTAACCGGTATTGTTAAAATAAGGTGTTGTGATTTCATTTTTAGTAGCTTATTCAGACATGGATTTTATATTAACAATAAAAACTATAAAGAAGAAGCATCACATCATCACAGCGTTTAGCGTTGCTTATTAGTCGATTGTCCTGAGCGGTTGACTCATCAGTGATAATTTATTGTATTGTTTTGATGACGCCTCTTCGTTGCCGTCGGTTACACTGTAATAACTCTCGAGTCCTATAAAGCTCTGATACATTGTGCAAATATACAGTGGCTTTAATTATCATACTAGCTGTTGGCCGCGACGTCGTCCACGTGGTAATATAATAAAAATAATTGTTCGATTTTTCTCTATAAGAAAAATTACTCTAAGCATCATTAGCTATTTTACAGTAAAAGTCCCCCTCAAAATCGGACTAGCCATTCCAGAGATTACCCAGCACGAAATTTGCTTTGTTAAATTTATCGATTATGTATTTCAATGTACTTATTTAAAACGGTTATTTTAATATTACAAATGGACACGGCGATTTAATTTATTTGTACCGATAGAAATAGATTATTCTAACAATGGTGTAAATTTCAGAAAATAAAGCCGCACGCGAATGAGCGTGGCGACGGATACAGTACGGAGAACTGCTGCATTAGCACGGTGGTCGTGTACGGGCAGGAGAAGTACTTGGTGCTGAAGGAGATCCCCATAACTCGTGTCTCGGACCCACTTCAGCCCCACGAGGTCAACTGCGACGTCGCCTGTCTCGTCTATGACGTCACCGCCAGCAGGTCCTTCGAGTACATCGCCAGGATTTACATTGTAATTGTTCTTGTGCTTTTATTTATCCTGTAATAGCTGTTGCGCGCGGCTGCGTCATATTATTATTCATTATTTTAGTGTAAGAAAATATTGCGTAAGTGTACATCCATCAGTTACGTCAGCATTTTCCAGATTAGTCCTGTTAAATGGACCATGTTTAAGTGCCAAACAAGAACAAATAGACAAACACAATTGTCAAAGTTATATATTTATATATAGTATAGAGGGTAAAAAAACTCTTTTATTTTCTTAGCCTATCGAAAGTATTTTTCAAGATGATGAATAAAACTGGTAAAGTTTCAGATATCAAGAATTTTTGTTTGGATTTTTGATGCACTCGAACAAAAGAATGTCTAGTAAAAATAAATAAATATTCTTGTAGGAAATTTGACGATCTACAAAAAAAGTTTTAAAATGATTTTTCGCTAAGTTTACTCGTTTAAAATTTATTCGAGGTTAAAGTCCAACCTCAAAAAGTTGATACTTTTACAATTTTTTATTCTCTTTCACAAAATAATGACTCAAAAACATAAAACATCTTACATACCATTACAGAATACCATTGCTTCTCAACTTTAAATATGGTATTCGCTGTACTTTTTCTAATTGTCTCCTTCAATACAACATGGTGATGAAGAAACACAGACATAACCTCTTTAACCGTAGGTAATTTACGGCCTCCGTAGCCTAGTGGTATAGGCATGTGCTTTATTATCCGGAGGTCATGGGTTCGAATCCTGCGGGGACTCAACAAATTTTCATCGTTGTTTCCTAGTTGATTAGGGCAATTTGTTCGAGTGCATCAAAAAGCCGAACAAAAAAATCCTATGTTACTTATATGGGAAATCGAACATCATAACAAGTCACCTCTTAATATTAATATTAAGAGCTGAAACTTGACCAGAAGTTTTATTTCGTCATCTTGAACGATATTTTCGTAGTGGCTAAGAAAAAAATAATTAAAAGTTTTTTTTTGTCCCACCCTAATGTATAGTGGTCCTCCGCGTTGGTGGTCTTGCGGTATTGGCCCTTGCTATATAAACCGGAGGTCTTGGGTTCAAATCCCCCGGAGAAAGCAGCTTTGTGTTATAGTTGTTTTTTGGTTTCTGGGCTGATAACCCAATTGTCTGAAAAGTAAGATGATTCATGCGTTGGATGAATTAATTAAATTATTATTATTATTAATTAATTTGATGCATTTTAAAAGTCGGTCCATCTACTTCGTTTGAAAGTCCAGGAAAAACAAATTTATTGAAAATAAAAAACTAACATCCAATGTATCTGACAAGATTGTAAATGGTGTTATGTCATTTTACGATCGACGGCGTATGTGAATTTGAGGTAGTTGTGAATAGCCCAACTGAATTACAAGCTGGACCCATCATCATCATAATCAGGCCCTATCAGTTCACTGCTGGACATAGGCCTTTCTCAATGAACGCCGAGATGGCCGATCCCCTGAACCGGCCACTGCACAGAGATCACCATCCCACCTGGTCTGGGTTCAATCAATACTCCATTTCCTAAACGTGGTCTCCACTCTAGAACGTTATTAGCCCATTCATTTTTCGGACCACGTGACCGGCACACTGCCACTTCAACGAGCTAATCCTTAATATGGGGAAATGGCTTCGAAGATTACGTACCAGAATTACATTTCGCACATGAACACATATATTTTACAACGATAAGTATCATAGTGCTTTAGACAGATGTAGTATATTTCTGTCTTATAACTACTAATAACTACTAATACTACTAATAGAATTGTTCTTATAAAAATAACTTGATCGTATTACTTATTAGACAAATTATTTAACGTTTAAGGTATACATTTTTTATCATAGTGTCTTAGGCCTACTCTTTTTAAAAAAGTATGTAATTCAATTAGTTTATAGTTGTCTTCATTTAATATTATAGAATAATTATCAACCTGGTTTATAATGTGTGTACGTACTTATGATGTTATATGATAATATTTATGATGTAATTATTCTTTTCAGAAATACTTTGCCGAAAGCCACATTCCCGTGTTGATAGTGGGCACAAAGGGTGACGCTTTGATCACCCGACAGGAATATATTTTACAGCCAGACGTGTTCTGCAACAAGTACCAACTCCTACCACCGCAGTTGTTCAACATAAAGGAGAATAAACATGACATATTTGTTAAATTAGCAACGATGGCTGCTTTCCCGTAAGTATTGTTACCGTCTTTTCCGTTTGAAATTATGCATTCTAAATATATTAGAAACTATCAGTCAATCTCAAATATTCATATGTAACAATATATAACAAACATATATTATAGAATAAATTACTCCTGCTCTGTAGCCTAGTGGTATAGGCGTGTGCTTTAGAAACCGCAGGTCGTGGGTTCGACTCCTGCGGGGAGTCAACAAATTTTCATTATTGTTTCCTAGTTGGTTAGGGCAATTTGGGATGATTACCCAATTGTCTGCAAAGTAAGATGATCCATGCGTTGGATGGGCATGTAAAAAGTCGGTCCACCCACCAACCTGCATTAGACCAGAGTGGTGGGATACGGTCAAAACCCCCCTAATGGATAGGGGTGTATTATGGGTGGCCTATGTCCAGTAGTGGACTATCACAGGCTGATGATGATGATGAAATTACTTTCATTAAAAGAATGTAACTTTTAAAGCCAATTTATAAAACTTGATAAACAAGTGGATATTATAGAAGATTTGACATATAATACTAATATAATACTTAGTGTTAATTATTTTTAAATATCATTGTACAGCTTATTGATATCACTATTGTAATTACTTTGGTCAGTCAATTTCAAGCCGCTTGGATTTTATTCAGCAAACGCAGGTATGTACCACCGTTGAAGTTTGTATGTAGTACATATGTAATAATATTTTTATTTTTTTACACGTCCACAATAACTTGCGATATCTCAGAAAAGCATGTTCTTAAAATCCAATTTCGGGCATGCTGTTTGGTTTTAAATTAATCTAGGAGCGAAGTGCAGGAATTAGGCTATTATAA
Source organism: Lamproptera curius (assembly GCA_029286875.1). Classification (NCBI taxonomy): domain Eukaryota; kingdom Metazoa; phylum Arthropoda; class Insecta; order Lepidoptera; family Papilionidae; genus Lamproptera; species Lamproptera curius. The sequence goes on along the minus strand of JAGSMT010000121.1, from coordinate 803,570 downwards.
ATAAAACAATTAGATCCCATCCGATAAATAATTCGAAATTTATTAACAATATTAGTGTAAAATTACCTATGCTATGTTTAAGGTTGATTATAATTCTCGAAAGTAGGTCAATGTAGACGGAACTTAAAGTTTTAAAAATCCGCAGTTTTGATATGTATATCGTAATGAATAAATATGATTTAATTATATTCAATTAAAAAGTGATTGATGTGCAAATGAAGACTTCTTTAAAAAAGTTTTTCATCTAGAAAATTGCTTCGGGATATTTTAATTGTTAAATAGCTTAAAAGCTCTCAATTAATTTTGAATTCAACCATCTACAAATTATACATATAAAATATATAAAAACTCTCATTTGTTTCGACATATATTTTTTTTTATAAACAGGAATTCGAAGCTCAATTTTTTTACTTCATACAATTAATAAAGCATATGTTTTCATTAGACACCTGAAACACTTTGCGAGCCTGGCTGGTGAGAATTCTTCATGGTGGAAGGCTGGCATCGGTGTAGCTGCCGCCACTATTATGGGCCTCGTGCTTATCAAGATGTTGAATTTTCAAAGAAGATAAATCTTTAATGAAATCGTACAAAGATACTGCCTCACGCTCATAGCGCGTTTTGTTGTGTTTTATTTAAGTAGTGTAAAATGTGAAAATTTCTTTGCAAGAACAGCTAAATTATAAAAAACCAAAGAAATGTTATTCCATAGTATTTTATTTTCCGTCTGTAAATAAAAGAAAATACCTATGATTTTGCTTTTTTTATTGCCCTTTATTTTTTCGTTTAAATATTATGGAATTATTAAGTAAATATGTGTACAAATAAAGGTATTAATTTTCATTGACTGCAGATGAAATAAAAATATAGATTTTCAATTATATTTGCAGTGGTAAAACTGGAAAGTAAATGGCGCACTACCGACAAATAACACCTTTTTGTATGTAAGTCGAGCCCCTTTTTATTTAGAAGCTTTCGCAACTGTATTAAGACGGGCACACTTAAGCACACACTATTATAGTATTCGTGTAAATTCAAGAAAGTATTAGGCACTAAAAATCTTAAGTGATATGGTTATAAAGCAAGTCGATGATGCAATTTTAAAATATAGTTATAAGAGTAAAGGAAACACGTCTGTATGTAAATGTCCGTTTTTACTAGTTCAAGCCAAAAGATAACAGTACCTAAATACAAAATTAACTCCTACAATTCAACAGGATTTCGAAAGCCCTTGGAAGCTGTTAATGTTCATACAGGTAAAAATGATTAACCTTTTTTTTTATTTTTTACCGTGGGGAAATGCCTACGCATACCCGTCCTCGCGGGGGCAAAGACGGGTTATGTCGGACTCGCACCGACTAAAACCACCACGTTTTTCCTTCCTGACGCTTTTAGGGTGGGGTCACAGGAACGTTTTGCACTCATCTGCAACCCCACCAGCGCTGGCCGCCGAAGCAGCCCCATCGCGGCCTTACGGCCATCTGCCTCCCTCTGGGCGCGTCGGAACTATCGCGCCCTTCGTCCCGCCCCTGTAGTTTGGTAACAGATTCCCCCGAATCTGTTACTCGGGGGCCATGGGAGCTAGGAGTTCCCTGACCACGCAAGGACCAAACTCCTAGCCCCCAGCGGCGGCTCAGATGTTACGCTCCGCCGCTAGCTCCATTTCGGCCGCAGAAGGAGGAGAGATCGACGACACCATGCCGAATGTCCCCCCCTCCCACGGCGCCTCCACACCGCATTAGCGGTGCGGCCCCGCCGAGGAGGTGCATCCAAAGCGGGCTTTTGTAGCCCGCTTGGAGCAGCCTCCTCCTCGGCCGGCCTTACACCTCAGGCCGGCCAGGTTCCTCTTAGCTTCCCCGCGGCTGACCCAAGCCGCAGGTACTGAGCCCCACCGCTACGACAAAGCGAGAACCTGTTCGGGGGGAAAAATGATTAACCTAAATTAAGTAACAGTCAATGCTAAACCTTAAATTCAGTTGCCTAACTAGGTGTTGTGTCGTACCTTTTGACAATGCTTTTTAACGACATGTTGCGAATTTGCATAATACTACTACATCGTGTATGCCAATAAATGAAATTGTGATATATAACCGATGCACATAAAAAAAAAAAAAAACAATTTTTTAAAATAAATTCTTTCCTGGCCGTTCAAATTTTGTCCAGATTTCCACTGAAAGATGACTTATATTAAGGAGGTATTCTGGTCTAGAAATAAAAAAAAAACGATTTTTCACATTTTCATAGTTTAACTATTTAGGAATATGTCTTCGAGAAGATTTTCCCTACCTGAATCTATATTTTTAGTGAACCACGTGAACGTATGTGCTATGAGTGAATAGTTTATTCGAAGTCGAGGAAGGTCCGATGTATGCAGCAGGAATGGCAGATTGAATAAATGTAAGTTAAAAATATAATTTTATGACTTAAACTGCAAAAACTTTACTTAAAACGTGTTTTTCTCTGAACTGTCTTTTTGAAACTGATTCCCACGATTTCATTTTCATTTCATTTTCATTCCACGATTCAGTAAATCGGTTCTGCTGAACCGATTTACTTGAAATTTTAAGAGAGTCTTCTTTAGGGACTTGTCTACATCCGGAACGTAGTTCCGACCATTACAGCACTTTAAAAATTACCTAAAATTCATGTCTCTAGACCAGAATACCCCCTTAACAAGAATTTATAATTTTTTCTGTTAACACGAAGTCACGGACAACAGCTATTACATAATAAAACTACAGGGCCTGCCATGAACATTGGTCTAGCATACATGTCTCAAGTTAGGCCTTCAAATTAAATAAGCCACATCTTCTATTCCTGCCACCATATCTGTCTACATCGACGGAAGAAAACCGAAACGAAATTGTCAAATAGACAAAAAGAAATTGTTCATCAGAGCGGAAAAACAATTAAAAAAAAATAGTTTTGATCATAACATTTATGTATATAAACATTTATACATAAAGGTTTTTATATTATTTTGTTATAAAATTAAACATATAAAAGTTATGATCAAAATATTATTTTTTTTTAATTTTTGAATTCGGCTCGGGTGGACAATTTCATTGCTGCCAGGGAGCTTTAACAGGGGGTGTTTAGCTTTGACTCTTCGTAAGCTAGCTCTAGGGCTCCAGCTGCTGGCCCCACTCCTGAGTAGCATGCTAGTAAACATCACCAGATATCGTTTTCTTAAGTGCTTCTATATGAATTACTATGGGATACCTTTTTTTTTTAAGTGTAACAAACGGCTATGATACCATAGGTCTGGTTGGCTTGGCATGGCGCAATTTTATTTTAACAATGCTAAGTGCTGACATGCATAGGTAAATAGGTTGTTTTATATTATGCTCGGACGTGAAGAGGATACTATCCTGAGAAAAATTGGCAAAATCACTCAATGCGCTTGCATTATTTCTCTTTTAGTAAATAGATCTATCTCTAATTATGATAAGGTGTTTATAAGCTCTACATGTAGTTTTAAGTTATTAAATTACACAGCTTGTAAATTCGTTCATTGTAACTCCTGTATTTGCTTCACCACCAAAGGCAAATAAATGAAGTTGCATTTGCCGAAAGTACTTTTTCAAACAAGAATTTCAGAGACCTCTTGTGAGACATTTTTAAATGAAAATTAAAACAGACATCACAATGATCCTTTTTCGGTTTTTATATTGAACTGTTGAGAACACTTAAAAAGTGTTTAGTGAACTGCCTTTTTTAGTATAATCTGGTAGGAATGCGTTTAATAATTAAGGGTAAAAATAAAACAATATAAAATCAACGCTTTGTTGTTATTAATAATAATGTTAATGCTAATGTTGTATATAAAGGCTATGATAAGAGCGTGTATAACAGTAAGTAATGTTAACTATAAACACTTCAGATTTTAGAGTGATGGCACACAAGGTCATTGCTTGTGCTCAAACAAAATGTGCTATGTAGCGTCACATAATAGTTTTTATTTGACAAAGTTATAGTAAGTACAGCAGTACTAAGCATATTTTTTTAAGAGGTAGTTCGACCAATATTTTTCATATGATGAATAAGGCAATGGTCTATTCACTATATTACACATAGCAGTTTTTGGTTAGACAACGAAGATATACTCAACACCTCCGGCATTATCGCAGTGAAAGGCGCTGATGAGATCTTACCAACATATCGTAACGATTATGCTTCAGTACGTAAAACTACTCCATTATTTTTATTACTTTAGAACTTTTTGGTAAAGGAGGGTATGGTTAGTTAGCTTCGCGGTTTTTACGCTTTAGTTAAGGTTGACGCACTTTGGGGACGCAAGCAACTGAACTCATTTAGTCCCTAAGTCTATTTCACAAAGACCGGTCATCGCGTTCGTTCGTTTCAAATTAAAAGATATTTTATTTTGGCTTATACGATCGTTATCAGTTCGACAGTTTAAGGAGATATTTGCAACAAAAAAAAAACTGATTATATTCACAAATTTATTACATATAAAGTAAACTTATTATTACATTATCTATTGATGAATATGAAAACTTATCTTTGCTAGTCATATGATAGTATAGTTTAAAATACATGTCAAAATTAAATGTTCTGAAAGTTGGTTAAAATCACTTGTTTTCTATACAAGCAATTAAATTAATATGATAAAATCTGGAAGATTGACATATCGAATAATTTTACAGACAGGCTAAGATAAACGGCCATCAATGTGTTTAATTTTAACAAACTTACAAATATTTATTTTCCCACTATTTATAATCCTCTTAGTTTTTTGGCTACAGGCAATATCATTATGCCTAGCAAGGATATAATATATCGAGACCATTTAATGAATAGCGTTTTATTGATTATCTAGAAAATTGTTTATGATCCATCTGCAAAATAACATGGAATACAGTTTATGACAGTAACACATTGTTACCATCGTTTATTGCTATCTATTACATCATAATGGGGGAAAACTACATAAATCAGTCAGACTAATGAAAAAACTTATTTTAAAGTACTTTAAAGCTAGTTATTACTTATTTATATTATTAATACGGCCTCTGTCTGTCTCTACCTCTGAAACAAAATGAAAGAAAACAAATTAATAAAAGTATGTTCATTGGTTTACCTATAATTATTATTACTTTGCAAGTATTTAAAATATTTCTATTACGAACTGTCGTAAATTACTTTAGCAGCTTGGGTAGCTCTGAGCTAATCATAAGTGCTAACAGTTTAATAAAAATCTCAGTAGATAACCTCAACTCTCTATTGCTCTATTATCTCATCATCATCATCATCAGCCTTTGACAGTCCACAGCTGGACATATGTCTCCCCTAATACACCCCTATCCATTAGGGGTTTTGGACCGTATCCCACCACGCTGGTCCAATGCGAATTGGTGGGTGGCTCTATTATCTAGCCATTGAGAATTAACAGATAATTAATTTATTTTTCGATCCATTGCTCTTTGGATTGGAGCTTAAAATTTTACTTACATGAACTTTCTTTGTAGACACAAGTCTCAGGAGAGAATACAATGTGCTAGAAAAACCATATTTACCCTCCGTCACCCCTCATGGCACCTCCGCCGACGCCGCCACTGCGGTCTCCGCCGCCGTTGCCGCCACCACCGGGGCCACCGCCGTAACGCCTGTCGCCGCCACGGTCACCGCCGCGGTCCCCGCGACCGCCCCACCCGCCCCCGCCGCGGCCACCGCGACCTCCACGCCCCGGTGGTCCGCCGCTGCCGCGATCTCCGCCTGAAGGTGGGCCGCCCCCACCACCAGGTTTCTCCTCGTTACATCTGTTGCACGCCCTCCTCCAAGAGAAGTTGGTATTGCCACAGCTGGGGTTGGGACAGCGCCAGTCTCCCTCGCGGTTGCCCGAGGGCGGGCCACCACCGCCGCCGCCACCGCCACCCCGACCACCTCCGCCGCCACTCCGACCGCCGCCGCCACCACCGCCACCACCTCCTCCTCCTCCTCCACCTCCGCGGCCTCCACGGAATCCACCGCCGCCACCTCCCTTGCCACCACCCCAGGTGTTCTGCCTCTGAGCGAGGGAAACTTTTATTGTCGCACCATTGAAATCTTTCCCGTCGAACCATTGAATAGCGGAGGAAGCGGCGTTGCTGTCTTCATAGGTAACGGTGGCTTCGCCCTTAGGTTGACCTGTAGCTTTGTCTTTGTACATCCAAACCTTGGGTCTCTGAGTCTTCTTGTCCATCTGTAATGAGGTTCAAATTAGTATCTATGCCACCATACTTACCACATACACACCATACAAATGTAACTGACCAACAGTTACATTTTTTTATATTAATTGTACCTTAATAATTCCAATAGCACCAAAGTGTTGGCACAATTCATCTTCGGTCGTGGAAGGATTCATGCCTTGAATGAAAACAGTGTCTTCCTGAGTGATCATGTCACTTCCCCCCCGATCCCCGCCGCCGTAACCACCGCCTCCGCCACCTATAGAAAGTTTAACTGTATCATCTAATAAAGACATAATGTCTAAATTGTTGCTATTCTGTCATGTAAAGTTTTCCGTTACTCTCAATTAAACTTCTTACCCCAATGTGTTACGTAAGCAATAATTTTTAATAATATTTCCACACTCAATATTTATGTACCTCTATCAGCTTATTTTTTAGATATATAGTAGTAGTTTTATATACCTTATATTTAACACTTGACCGTCTTATATTACTATTAACCCTTTTGATGTCTTACAAACCACGATAAAAAACCAAGCTAACCATCATCTTGAGACCTTCAATGTTTATATTTTAACAATTTTTGACCGTTTACAACCCTCGTTATTGTATTACATTAGTATGTACCCTACTCTAAAATTGTCAAACTCAGTAAAGTCATTATAAATGCATCCAAACTTTACAATTTGGATCAGGGCTGCCAAATGAATATACAGTGTGTCTGGAGCATTTGAGTCATTACTAATAGTGTTATTTTTGTAATTTATTCTCTCACTAATAAAAACGTAACACATTGATAAAACCATTTTACGGATTTCCTCCCCTAATTTTAATTAATGTGAATCTTTCAGACTCATTGTGTTACTTTCTTTTTAGTCTTATACATTCTAGTATCAGAATGGATCTGAAACCTTACATTATTAAAAGTAATGTGGAAAAATTATAAAATCCGTAAATTTATTTTGCCTAACTTTTAAAGCTTTTCTCGCGAACATTAACACATTATTGAATGGAACGGAGATATTTTATCTGTCGCTTAGTAGACTAGAAACTATAAAATTAAAATTAAGTAAAATAAGAGAAAAACGTCGCAACAAAATTGGTTTCATTCATTAATGTTAAGTTGTAATTTTCGCGAGCAGTAATAATTTGTACCATTTTTTTGTACAGTATGGTTACGACTCAATGCCAGTTACTCTGTATAAATGTTGTCATGCCATAGAAACCTTATTCTTTTTATTTTCCTACAAGACTGCTGACAATTGAAACTTGTTATATTTACTACATACAAACATATTATAAAATGTGTATTGTTAATTAACCAATCACTTAAAACATTTTATTGCAGTTTTAAAATACCTCATACTACGAAAAATGTAGAAAAAATATATATGGAAAACAAATATAACATGTAATAAACATTCTTCCTGCAATGTGTCTTAGAATAGATTACAACTCCACCTAAAAAGTTTTGTTGTTGAATTATGACAAGAAACTCCAAAATTACTACATATAAAACGTTATATTAGGCATTCATTGTACATTAGCACAAGCCATTCTTCAAAACCTTACGACTTCAGAAAGTCGTATTTATCAGTAGAAGCTAATCCAATTTTTCATCATTACCCCTGAGAATGCTAACTTGTCAACAGCCTGTTAATAACAAATGCTCTTTCCTAATAAATTCACTGAATATTAGTAAGGTGACGAACGCAGTTTGGCAGCCCTTTATGAATAACATATTAAAAATATGACAACAGCACCGCTCGCTAATCACGAGGAGCTTTACCTTTATTATAACCACCCCCCCTGCCGCCGCCACTAAAACAATAAGAAGAGTGTTTAGTTTACACTGGGCAGGCTGGGGGCACACTGATCGTTGCGCGAAGACGGTTCAACACCTAGGTCCCATTATCGGTAACCTTGGACCATTGATGATTCCTTTTCTTTACCAAAACCGAATAACCTTGACACCTTGAAATTCTTAGAACTGTTGGAGACAATAATGTTGCACACTTTGTAGTCAACAACATGCATAATAAACAAGTTAAACATTTGATTGATACAAGTAAAATTTGTTTATTCTGTTATACATGATATGTAAGAAGTTTTTTGTAGAAAACATGTTGATAACACTAAAATTAACACTCAAAGCAGTGTGGTAATAAATGCTAGACACATATTATAAAATACGTTAATTTTAATGGATGCAATAAAACCAATGTAATAGTATTTTTTGAAAAGAAAAGGAAATATTGCATTTATTACCACCCTTTTGAACCTGAATATAGTTTTTAACTTATATCCCTATAGTGAAAAATAATGTTTTAAAGTAAAATACATACCTAATCAATAAAGGCAAATGACAATATATTAAGCTTTTATTGTATGATATCATTTGTCTTCATTAATAGGCACCAGAATGCACTTAAAGTGTACTCAAATTCTAATGGCTAAAATGTGGTTTTCACATTGTTTAAACATGATGTAAAGTTTAACATTTAGCCGTGGAAGGTGATCAGAGTTCACAGTTTTGACGCCATTAGATTTTGTTTAGAAAATGTACTTATATTAAAATTCCATGTCACAATTAGGCTGGTATCACTAACTACATTTTTATGAAACTTTTGATGTAATTTTTTTCAGTCTGCTGTGTCATTTTATTCTTCTATACATACCTTTCACAATTTTACCATTGTGATTACCATTTTTCGTTACATGACTTGCATTTGCATATTCATTATTAAAATGACTAAGAATAATAGGTGAAGTACATATAGTATTATTAAAGTAGGTTGTGCTATCAGTGAATGTTTTAAAAATTAGAAGCCAGTTTTCCTCTAAAATAAATGCTTTTTTTTAAATTCCTTATATTGATTTAAATTACCTAAGAATTCAAGAAATTATTAATTTTATTGAGTAATGCATCTAAAGTGCACTACAATTACTTTTTAAGACCCAAAACTTTTACAACTTATATAGAGAACAATTTTTTAGTCAATGTACAAAAAGGAGAATAAATGCAAAAATGCGGTGTAAACAATATTACCTCAGTAATTTACCTATTTTAGTATTAGCCTTTTACAAAGAATTAACCATAATTTGGTATGAAAACTAACACCTCCAATTTTACTGTTAATTCATACTAGTTACAGTACAGATGTGCCCTTTATTTTCAACCCATACATTTTAAATATGTACTGCAATTAAAATTGGCACCCATCTGGACTATTTATTTAAACATAGGCTGTTACATTCAATATAGCTTACCCATATCCTCCATCTCTATTTCCGCTGTCTCTGTTGTAGCTGGAACGGTCGCCACCACCATATCCGCCCCGGTCACCACCAGAGTAACCACTGCTCCCTCTGTCATTTCCTCCATAATTGGAACCACGGTCGCTGCCACCATAGTTGCTACCACCACGGTCACTACCGCTCACATTGTAGTTGTTGCCGTTACCGCTGTTCCGGTCGTAGCCCCCACCACCCCCATAGTTGGAGTTGTAGTTCTGCCCATAGCTGTTGCCAGACTGGCCTCCACCACCGTAATTATTACCTCCCCCTGAAACGAGAAATTGTAACCATTTAGCACGGTATGATCAAACAACGGAGTAAATACAATTTTTTAAATGTACAGGTAACTAAATTCCATATTAAGTTCCGCCTCGATGATATTTCAAATTAGTATCATGTAAGATAACCTAATTATTTCTAGAACATAATACGAGGAAAATTAAACAAATAATAACATGATAATTTTATCAAGAAAAGGAAAGACCAAAATACAGTTGAAACCAACCTGAATTTGGTGGATTCCAATCTTGGCCTGAACTTTGTCCAGAAAAATTACCATGATTATAGCTACCTTGCTGATTCCCGCTGTAATTATTATCGCCTGAAGATGTGGCAGGCGGTGGTACTGAATAATGGGCCGAATACCCGCTGTTATTGTAATCACTCGAACCATAGGCTAGAATAAAAATCAAAACGCCATTAATAAAAGCCAAAAAAACAATAATCCAAGCCGTGAATATAAAGAGCTACTTACGTTCACCCATTTTTGAATATTCCTATAGAGAAATGTTTATACTTGAATCGACTATCACTGTTGTGAAAACAGTTGAACACCCCAAACGGTGACTAAGTCTAAATAAAGTATTAAGAATTTTTAACACAAAATATTCCCACTGAGGCTGACCAACGTCAAGCCAACAGGGGCGAAAGAAAATGGCGGCACCGGTAATACACGCCGCTTAACATGCCTACAAAAAAGCTGCAGGAAATGACACTAACCGCTGGCTCTGTGTAGCCATGTTAATCTGTTTCCTATAATGTATCAACAATTGCTAAACCACTTATTGGACAATACCTATTAATGGACGCATTTAAATAGCTTTATTACCATCATTATTTATATAGGAAGATACTCTTGTAAAACTTTCTTTTCAAATTGGGCTAATCTGATACGACTGTGAAAATTCAATTATATTCTCCATTTAATTTATAGATTAATTCCAAGAAGCACTCAAAGGGTTGGGTTATGGTATTGGGTATAAATCAGCGTGGAATTGCAATTATAGTTTGTTTATCTCTGTACCTCGAGATGGATCACAGTAGGGTACGAGAAAAATAGCAACGTGAAACGGGATGCAATATATTGTGCACATTTTCCGATTTTAATTTTGCGTAGTTATTGGAGAACTTATCCTATGTGAAAATAAAATAGACCTGTATTTTATTTTTAAAACTGATGATAATAATAAGTGCTTCTGTTGTCTATATATACGGTTGTAATAAAGTTAATAAAAGTAACTTAACATATCTATAAACTACTCATTTATTGCATTTTGACGACGATAGACAAATTGACAGGTAAGAAACAGACCACTAGCGGATGGTACCTGATATTTAATTATTTTATGTGGATGACGTAGTGACTGCGGCGTGTAATATTACGGAATGTAAACATTCAAGACATCGAGAAAGAGTTTCACCTATGATTATATTTGTTAAAAGAAGCGACGAGACAAGCGAACCTAGCTTAACTCGGCTAGCCAATCATACTTAATTTTTATACAGTACATAGATCCATCTGAGCACTGCTCCTTAAACCGGAACGAGTGTTTCCAATTCTGCTTTGATGAAAACCTATTCTTTGTCAAAGCGTCAAATTACCTTATTAAGGGAATAACCATTGTCCTCGACAAGAAGGTGGATGTACGTACCTATACACGGGTCACGCGTAGCTGGGGCCGCGGGTACTGATAACAGTTAATTCTGATAGCCATAACAACTTTACTACGATTGTTTGTACCCTATATTTACCGTGCCGAGTAGGCGTGAGCGTTATCTTACGTCATCAGTTACAATACCTGGTTACGCGATATGAAACGCAATAAGATTTTTATTTTGTTTTATTTTACTCTTTATTTAAAACTGAACGGTGTATATAAGAGTGAAAGATAGTTATAATAAAATCGTTCAAAAGTGTAAACACAACAACACTGAAAATAAACAGTAAATATTAATCATCGTCATTGTAACAATAAAACTTAATTTTAAATACGCCAGTAGTAATATTTTTATTGAAATCAGTTTCGTAGTAAACAATAATCAATCAATATACATTTTATAATATGCAGAAAAGTAAATATATTGATTTACAATCATTTACATTGATTACATCAAACACGAAACCGTTATTTTCGTTTCGTATGTAACCGTATAGTTGAGAAACGAAAGTAACCGTATAGTTGAGAAACGTACGTAACCGTATAGTTGTGAAACTTATGTATGCACAGTAGCTGGATGAAAGAAGCTAGTTATAAAAATAACTAGTTTTAAAACAAGCGACGCCATCCACGTAACGGTTACGTTTCGTTTCTTAACGTAACGACCCACGTCTAGTGTCGAATCGACACATTTTTTATCATATATAATAAAATACCACTTATAATAATATAGTGTCTACATTATATTATTTTTATATGCTTCAGATTATTAAGATAAAAAAAGTAATAATGATAATATTCGTAGTCTACAACTGAAGGTCCGTTTTAATTAATCAAGGTGAGATTAGCATTGCCAAAATTGATTGGCGGTATATCGAGATGTCTGTATAACACCGCCTCTATGTCTGTGGCAGTCCAAAGTGGGCAGACTGAGCCTATCCCCCTGCACCGCGGTGTGAGACAAGGAGATGTTGTCTCCGAAATTTTTCTCCGCCGCGCTGGAGGTTGCATGTGGACACGACATAAATGTGAACGGCGAGTACATCTAACATCTACGATTTGCGGATGATATCGTCATTATGGCTGAGACCGCAAAGGATCTGGAGAAAATTGTGCAAAGCCTGGCTGAGTTCTTCTGCGCGCATCGGCCTCCGGATGAACTTGGTTAAAACCAAGGTCATGTTCAACGACACGTCTGATCCGGGTACCGATCACAATTGATGGACCTCCGTCGAAGTAGTTTCGGAGTAGGTTTACCTGAGGAACGCTCGAACTAGGTAGTAATAACTTCTGAGAGGAGGCCAACGAAGGATTCGGCTGGGCTGGGGCAGCTTCGTCGAGTTTTCTCATTCACCCATCCCACACCGCTAAAATCGAAAGTCTCTGATCAGTGCAGTTCCTAACGTTAGTGACCTACGGTGCTCAGAGACTTGGACACTTGCGGTTGACTGGTCCAAATTCTAAAGTCGCTCAGCGAGCTATGGAAGGCTATGTGAGTATTCCTGAAGGACCGCATCAGGAAATGATGTGATCCGTCAGAGAACGAGAAGTCACCGATATAGCCCACCGGATTAGTAGCTGAAGTGGCAGTGAGACGATTCATAAACCGCAGAACTGACGACCGCTGGAGTTGGAAAGTTCTGGAGTGGAGACCGAGGCTCGGCAAACGTAGTGTAGGACGCCCTGCGGCAAGATGGAGTCACGAAATTCGCAAAGTGGCTGGTAGCCGAATTTCAGAAGCGGTGGCGTGCATTAGGTGAGGCCTATGTCCAGCAGTGGACTGACACAGGCTGATGATGATGAGATTAGCATTATAAACCCCATGCTATATCTAATTGAAAATACCTGCAGTGTATTTACTTTGTTCTATGCAGCTTATTAATTACAGATATATGCTATGCTAACTACCCCTCCTATAAGGTAGGAAGAAAATATTTATTTTTTGATCAGTATTTTTGAGGAGGAGTTGAACAACTTATTTATAGAAGACTTAAATGAAAACATCAAGTTGAGAAGAAATTTCTTTATGTTAATCAATGATAAATAAAAGACAAGACAATGTAACAGTCTGTTTTTTGTAGGTACATACAGGTTGCAGCCATTTATGTTGTAAAGTCTTTAATAACAATGATTAAAAATGACTGAACAACACCTTATGGAAAGTTGAAATATCTGGTTCAACATTAGAATTAGTGCTATATAACGCCGGTTTCGTAGTGGATCTAAAATAAGGAAAATTCATTATAAGTTATTTATATAGGACATGTTATTTTTTAATTTATATGTCAGACAAGAACATTTTAAAAGTAATCAACTTTTTTGAGTACAAAAATCTCACCGTATGGATGCTGCTGTCGACCTAGGTGTGACGAGAAGACAGTTCATAGGTTGACCATCTAATTGGCGATTGTGATATAGATCTACTGCTCTTTGGGCATCTTCTAGGCTTTTGTAAATAACTTCAGCAGTTCCAGGACGTACAAGACGAGATTCTAACATACCACCCACATCGCCAAACAACTCCTTGACATAAAAAGAATGAAAGCATTAAAATAAGGGCTTTTATTTTCATTATTATTTAAGTAAAATAGATTTTATTGACATTTAAGTGAAAAATACATAAAAATAAACATGTGTTTGTAAATGAGTTTGTATATGTAAAAAAAGGTCTAGAAAGACAATAAAGAGACAATAATTTTAATTTGCTGATGTTAAACTTATGATTTTTAAGGCAGATCAAAACTTAAACTTTGTTCCAGTTTCGTTCCGCCATATTAGACAGATATACAGCCAGCAAATGCTTAAAGTTTTACACAATAATTAATTCCATTGGATTCGTAACAACCATTGCTTATATTCAGATTACTTTTTTTAAAGCTACAAAGATTAAGAGTATCAAATACAAATAGAAAGCAGAATACTAACAATAACTGAATCAACATTCAGTATAAGTAAAACTTTAGTGCATGTTAAATTGAACATTAAATCTATCATAAATTATTTCAAACTCATACTCACTTCAATATCCCTCCTGTAACTGTGTTCATAAATTACTGACAATAATTCTGAATTCTAAATTAGGTTTTCAGTTTTTTCTTCTTTCTTTTCATAAAACTTTTAAATACGCCGTAGTAATTTTTATTGAAATTTCGTAGTAAACAATAATCAATCAATATACATTTTAAAATATGCAGAAAAGTAAATATATTGATTTACAATCATTTACATTGATTTCATCAAACACAAAACCGTTATTTTCGTTTCGCATCTTAACCGTATAGTTGAGAAACGAAAGTAACCGTATAGTTAAGAAACGTACGTATCCGTATGGTTGTGAAACTTATGTATGCACAGTTGCTAAATGAAAGTAGCTAGTTATAAAATAACTGAGTTTTAAAACAAGCGACGCCATCCACGTAACGGTTACGTTTCTTTTTCTGAAAAGTGACGTAACGACCCACGTCTAGTGCCGAATCGACACATTTTTATCATATAAAATACCACTTGTAATAATATAATGTCTACATTATATTATTTTTATATGCTTCAGATTCTTAAGATAAAAAAGTAATAATGATAATATTCGTAGTCTGCAACTGAAGGTCCGTTTTAATTAATCAAGGTAAGATTAGCATTGCCAAAATATAATTGATTGGCAATATATCGAGATGCTGAGATGTCTGTATTACGCCGCGACTATGTTCGTGGCAGTCCAAAAGTGGGCAGACTGAGCCTATCCCCTGCACCGCGGTGTGAGACAAGGAGATGTTGTCTCCGAAATTTTTCTCCGCCGCGCTGGAGGTTGCATGTGGACACTGGTGCAAAGCCTGGCTGAGTCTTCTGCACGCATCGGTCTCCGGATGAACTTGGTTAAAACCAAGGTCATGTTCAACGAGCACGTTGATCCGGGACCGATCACAATTGATGGCACCTCCGTCGAAGTAGTTTCGGAGTAGGTTTACCCAGGGCAAATGCTCGAACTAGGTAGTAATAACTTTGAGAGGGAGGCCAACAGAAGGATTCGGCTGGGCTGGGCAGCTTTTCATAAGCTTCGTCGAGTTTTCTCGTCACCCATACCACACTGCCTAAAATCCTACCCGTTATGACCTACGGTGCCCGAGACTTGGACACTTGCGGTTCGACTGGTCCACAAATTTAAAGTCGCTCGAGCGGAGCTATGGGGAGGCATATGCTGAGTACCTCTGAAGGACCGCATCAGAAATGATGTGATCCGTCAGAGAACGAGAGTCACCGATGTAGCCCACCGGATTAGTAAGCTGAAGTGGCAGTGGCCTGGTCATAAACCGCAGAACTGACGACCGCTGGAGTTGGAAAGTTCTGGAGTGGAGGCCGAGGCTCGGCAAACGTAGTGTAGGACGCCCTGCGGCAAGATGGAGTCACGACATTCGCAAAGTGGCTGGTAGCCGAAGATCAGAAGCGGTGGCGTGCATTAGGTGAGGCCTATGTCCAGCAGTGGACTGACACAGGCTGATGATGATGAGTTATTAATTACAGATATATGCTATGCTAACGACCCCTCCTATCAGGTAGGAAGAAAATATTTATTTTTGATCAGCATTTTGAGGAGGAGTTGAACAACTTATATATAGAAGACTTAAATGAAAACATCAAGTTGAGAAGAAATTTCTTTATGTTAATCAATGATAAATAAAAGACAAGACAATGTAACAGTCTGTTGTTTGTAGGTACATACAGGTTGCAGCCATTTATGTTGTAAAGTCTTTAATAACAATGATTAAAAATGACTGAACAACACCTTATGGAAAGTTGAAATATCTGGTTCAACATTAGAATTAGTGCTATATAACGCCGGTTTCGTAGTGGATCTAAAATAAGGAACATTCATTATAAGTTATTTTAATAGACATGTTTTTTTTAATTTATATATCAGACAAGAACATTTTAAAAGTAATCAACTTTTTTTGAGTACAAAAATCTCACCGTATGGATGCTGCTGTCGACCTAGGTGTGACGAGAAGACAGTTCATAGGTTGACCATCTAATTGGCGATTGTGATATAGATCTACTGCTCTTTGGGCATCTTCTAGGCTTTTGTAAATAACTTCAGCAGTTCCAGGACGTACTAGACGAGATTCTAACATACCACCTACATCGCCAAACAACTCCTTGACATAAAAAGAATGAAAGCATTAAAATAAGGGCTTTTACTTCCATTATCATTTAAGTAAAATAGATTTTATTAACATTTAATTGAAATATACATAAAAATAAACATGTGTTTTTAAATGAGTTTGTATATGTAAAAAAAGGTCTAGAAAGACAATAATTTTAATTTACTGATGTTAAACTTATGATTTTTAAGGCAGATCAAAACTTAAACTTTTTTCCAGTTTCGTTTCGCCATATTAGACAGATATACAGCCAGCAAATGCTTAAAGTATTATACAATAATTAATTCCATTGGATTCGTAACAACCATTGCTTATATTCAGATTACTTTTTTTAAAGCTACAAAGATTAAGAGTATCAAATACAAATAGAAAGCAGAATACTAACAATAACTGAATAAACATTCAGTATAAGTAAAACTTTAGTGCATGTTAAATTGAACATTAAATCTATCATAAATTATTTCAAACTCATACTCACTTCAATATCCCCGCCTGTAACTGTGTTACGCAAATTACTGACAATAATTCTGAATTCTAAATTAGGTTTCTCAGTTTTTTCTTCTTTCTTTTCATTTCTCAAGGCAGCCATAGGACGCTTTTTAAGGATAGATGTTGGTTTAGGACTTTGTTCTTTTTCCAAGTTTGTGCTTCTGGAATTGTAAAAACATTATAAAATAACATTTCTTTTTTCCTTACCTGGATTAGAATTTATATGTTGCATGTAGAAAAATCGTAAGAGTCCTATAAAGTAAATGATGACTTGATGAGAAATAAGATGACTCCAAATAAAGTTTTAATTATGCAAATTATTAACAATGTCTTTGAGGCCCCTGTCATCTTGACTAATTGCCGGTTAATCACACTTCAATCTTCTAATAGAAATCTAAACACTTTTTAAAACAATTTTCAGTGATGGACAAAAATGTCCCTCTATAAGGAGATGATACACTTTGTTTATGATGTCCATCATAATCAATGTTTTTCTCCCTTTTTAGTTATATTTCACTCTGTCTAATGAGTGTTTTGAGTGCTTGAACTGAATTCTAGTGTAGTTTTGTAAAAATTGATTACCTTTGTATTGCTAAATTCCTATTCAATGGGTTATCATTGTTATGAGCAATTATCTTTAACTGGACACTTGCTTTGCGATTCGACAGTAATATAGGGCTTTTTTTGGGCACATATTCCTCATCCTCCATTGGATGGTCAATTATTTCAATGTCATTTTCCACTGTTCTAAGTATAGGTTTTAAAGCAGTGGTGTTCACTGAAAGGATTAAACACATCAAAAATAAACCGACATTTGTAAAAAAAGTGCTATAACATAATTTAAAAAAAATCAATCTTAAATTATCTATGTAAGTTTGCAACCATTTATATTGAACAGTAAATTAAGATAATGGCAATTTCTTTCAATATGTATATAATTATAAATATGATGTCATTTATTGTTTACCTAGTAATTACAAATTAATTTATATTATATACCTACAATGATGTTATCAAACTGTCTTGATCAGCTGTGAATGTGATCAGCTCTTAAATTTAATAAGATTTGCTACTTAAAATTATATAACAGAAAACAAATTTTGCGAAGCTTACCAATAGCCTGTGAATTAAATGCTCTATTCCCAATAAACCTTTTTTTGTTACTGTTTTGAATTTGGAGACGTGATGATGGAAGTTTATTCTTAAAGAGGGGTTGGGATATTACTTGTCTGGAAGGGTCTACAAAAACTGTAACAATTAAAAATATGAATTAACTGTTTGCAAACTTATAAAAGAATATTTATCATGTAAAACAGAACCATGTTAAATTACCTCTGTCCCTTCTTATATTTGATTTAGTAAACATTTCTTGACCATGGAATTGTTTCCTTACATGACCATCTTTAACTCTAGTCATCGCCATCTTCAAAAATATACATGCATAAGTAGTAGTGGTTAAAAGGAGTCTTTACCAAGAACAATAAAATACAGCTGAATCAAAAGGTTAAAAGAGCTCATAACTCTTCATTTGAGAGGTAGTTCTTCCCCATTTTATACAGTGCAAAGTCTAGTGTTCAAAAACAGATAAGGCATTTCTAGAAAATCATCTTTATGGGCACATTTACTTGCTTGAAATTTCTATTTGAAGCTATTGTCATTCTTTTTTTTAAATTTGTAAATACACATCTATAAACATTATGTACCAGTTTCCTATTACAAAGAAATTTAATTCCAGGAAAATGTAAACAAATAAAAAATTCCAAATATTCATGATTACAAAAATGATACTCACCCTTTTCTCTCTAGACTGCTGCAGTTTAATGCGGGCATCTTTTTGTTTAGCAAGTTCTGCAAGTTTTTCTCTAGCATCTATGATTTTAGTCCTTTTCTTAGATATTATTTTATTTCTAGCATCAACAATTTTTTGCCTTTGCACAGGTTGTTTCTTTTGTGCGGGAAGAGGTTTTTGTACTTTATTTTTTTTTCTGGAAATAATATAATACGTAAATATTGTACATCATTAGTTATATGAAGAGTGGCCAATGAATATGTTAAGCAGCCAAAATAAATTCTACGAAAAAGAGACTTCTGTGATACTTTTAGAAAAGGAAAAACGAGATTCGAAATGTATTTCTTTAATTTCAGACAACTTACTTTAAATTTTCTCTTTTCTTTTTTTGAATAATATCCTCTAGACTCATTTCTATAAGGGAAGCCATGATATATTTTTTTGCTTAAAGGATACACAGTTCATAAATTAGGTGTCGGTTTTCTTCTCAAGTTAATTGTTATGAATAAAAATAATTTAATACTTTCAAATACGCTCTGATCGGAATTCCTATTTTCTATTCTCATAAAATTAAAACGCGCAAAGTACAGATAAAGGTAAATTGCTGATTGCCATACTAAAAATATTAACTTTTGTTATTTTTAACCTTTAAAAATATGTTTCTTTCTATTGCTTGCGCGAATATTATAATTATTAATACAAATTACTTTACGGATTTTATCGCGTTTATTTTACATTTTTAATTCCGACGTTTCGAATCGACTTTCAGCGGCCGTGGTCACGGGTAGACCACGCCGCTGGAAGTTCAAACGTCGAGGAATTAAAATAATAAACGCATAAATCAAAGTAATTTTGATTTAATAATATGTTCTTATCAGTTATAACTGTTTTCAACCCTTTTTTTATTTAATACTAGGTTTCTCATCCTGGATTTGTTAATGTTTATTTATCAATAGCTTATTTAAACGATTCCTGTATATTATTTAATTATGTAATATTTACGTAAAATTTCGTTGAAATCAGTAAAGTAGTTTTTGCGATATTTGGTAAAAACACCCATATAGACAAAGTGTCATATTTATTATATAAGTAGGTTTTAAGGGATGTGAACTGAAAATCAGCCTTGCGACTAAGATAGATAATAAGCGCGATAAGTTGAACTCTTTTCCTTTTTTTAAAGGAGTGCCACCGCTGTGGCCTATGTGCGAAGGAGGCGTCACAGCACGCGCTGGAGGAGTACCCAGCCCGGGTTGAGCAACGCCGAGAGCTGCGCATTGTCGTGGGACACGACCTTTCGCTGCCTGTTGTAGTGCGCAGAAGTTTAGAAATCAAAAGGTCATTGGACGCCGTCCTTGCATTCTGCCTGGACGTGATGGCCCGGAAGGAGACAGGGAGGCAAACAGCGCCTTGGATATCCGCAGAAGATAACAAGGGCGCGGAAGAGTGTAACCTTCCCCTGAGTCAGTAAGTCCACACTGAGTCCCAAGGCGGCAGGCAATAAGGTGTCCACCGCCCAGAGAAGGGCTCAAGAGGGGTTGACGTGCTGTTTGCTCCGGCATGGCCTTTAAAGAGACAGGCTTGGTGTCTTAATACACCCGGAGAGAAGAGGCCCACGAAGGCCACGTCGCCGAAGAACATCAACAGTACCCGCGGCTCCGGCTAGAGCAACATGAGAAAGGGGTAATCGTTGGTTTTTAGTGGATATACCGGCCGCTCCATCTTGGCCGGAGAGCCCCCCAGGTGCTTCCTCACTCTGGCGGCGGGGAATCCGTGAGTTGGATTCCGTGAGCTGCAAAAAGGAAGCTAAGAAGAACCTGGCCGGCCATGGAGGAGGCTGCTTCAAGCTGGCTGGCCAGATCAGAAGGCAGCGCTGCTATCACTTCTTCTCTGCAGCCAAGGTGATCACGGGGAAAGAGGAGTGTCGGTAGTTTTGGGCCACTCTCCCCCGTGACTCGGCGTGGCCGCACCACAGAAATGGCGTTTTCTCGTCACCCATCCCACAGTGCCTCAAATCGAAAGTCTACGATCAGTGCGTCCTACCCGTTTTGACCTACGGTGCCGAGACTTGGACACTTACGGTTCGACTGGTCCCACAAATTTAAAGTCAGCTCAGCGAGCTATGGAAGGGCTATGTCGGTATCTCTGAAGGACCGCATCCAATGCGGATCCGTCAGAGAACTCAAAATCACTGAATAGCCAGCCGGATTAGTAAGCTGAAGTGGCTGGGCCAGTCATAAAGCCATGAACTGACGACCGCTGAGTCGAAAAGTTCTGGAGTGGAGACCGAGGCTCGGCAAACGTAGTGTAGGACGCCTGCGGCAGATGGGGACGAAATTCGCAAAGTGGCCAGTGTGGGCTGGATGAAATAGCCGAAGATAGGAAACGGTGGCGTGCATTGGAAGGCCTATGTCCAGCAGTGGACTGACACAGGCTGATGATGATGACTGCCCAGACGTGAGGCCCGAGATGGAGCGCGCGGGGCAAGTTACAACGCGCCCAGAGGTGTATTTGGCCGTAGGGCCGAGGCTGCTTCGGCGGTCCGCGCTAGAGGGGTTGCAAAAGACTGCCAAAGAGTTCTTTTGACCCCACCTCTATGGCGCCAAGAAAGAGCAACGTGTTGGTTTTAGACGATGTGAGTCCGACATAATTCGTCTTTTCCCCGCGATGCGGGGTATGCATAGGCATTTCTCAACGGTGAAAAAAAAGGTAGGCTCGCACTGGATAAAACCAGCGAATCATCGCTCCCGGGTGCCTACAAGGAGGGGTTACAGCTCACAGGAACGTTTCCGTTGTCTCCTGTATTCTGCATATTAAATAAAAAATACAAGAAGAAATTGAAACACCTCGTCTATGGTGGCCAGGTCGTCGGTGATGTTTAGCGAAAATTTCCAAACTACATTTACATGACATTTACTCAGCAAAAATGATTTCTAAACGATGATTGTCGACGGCATTAGTGGAAATCGTAATACATATTCGAACTACTTGATCAAAATGCTATGCTACGGACGAAGAGCAAATCATCAGAACCCTCTTCTTCTTGCTTAGGATTTTTTTGTTTTGGGAATAAAACTATTACACGAGAATCAATAAACTAAGGCGTAATATAATGCGACTGAAATTCACTGAAATTCGTTTAAATTTAGTGTCGAACTTTAAGATTTTACTATAGAGGGCTCTGCTGTGTACGTTTTGAAATACTTATTGCTTTACTTTTTTCCAATTTAAATGTTATTAATAATATTTTTAGCCAAAATGTTAGTAAAAGTAGATTTTACAAATATCTCATATTTTTTATAGCGATGTAATGTTAAATAACGTAAAACAGATTTGAATTTATACTATCCACGTTTTGATGTGTTATGTCTATGACACTACACTAATCAAAATCACCAAGCCAGGGTCCTGATAATAGAGAATTTGTTGATAGTAAATGGATTGAAAGAAAGTTGTGAACGTTCTAAAACATAATATTCGTTTCAACGAAGAGAAGAATTTTAATCTCTTTATCAAAATGGACATGGATATCGAAAGAGAGGAAGGTGAAATGAGTGACAATGAAATGTATATTGAGCAAGAGGCCATGGAAAACCAGGACAAAAGCACAATAGTCAGTATCATTTTATCTTTAATGGTATATATAACTTACGAGGTAGCTAATATTATTTGTGTTTTAGTTGTTTAAAAAAGATAACAATGGATTAATTGTGGAGCAACTTGAAAAAATTGACGCATTCAAATTTGAAGAAAGAGCCAAAAGATTTGGAGTCAGCCTTACAGGAAATAAAATTATAACTCAGAAACAAATAGATGAACTATACTATAATTTTGGAATTAAAGATGGAAACGCAAGGCACTTCAGATTTGATACTCTATATTTATCCGGTGTTGATGGACTTACAACTAAAGAAATATTTGAATATCTCAAGGATTATAAGCCAGTAGCTATTGAATGGATTGATGATAATTCATGTGAGTATATTCATAGGTATTATATATACTGTATGTATACGTAAACAGACCAAGTTTTTTTTTGTTATTCTTGAAAGGTAAAATAGTGGAAATTCCTGTATATTTATAGATTTTAAATCATTGTAATGTTTCTATGTGCAGTAATATGTTTCGTAAAATAAAAAAAACACTTTCATTTATGGTTTTTGGCAGAAGAAACTACTGCTGCACAGTTAGGAATGCCAATTATACTTTTAAAAACAGCATTTTACTGTTTTTTTTTTGCTATATTTTTCTTTTAACAAAAAAATGTACAGTATTTAGCATTTAAATGTTTATATGTGTTATGTTTTAGATACTTACATGACCACATATAAATTTTTTCATCACAGTCTGACTGTACTGTGTTGTGTTTTATAAAATTTTTGTGATAAAATGGAATAAAAAGAGACTAACAGTATATTGTCGTTGTCAAACCAAAATCTGCTATGTGGTTAAAGTAAAGTTTCGAGATATTAACAAAATAAGCTTTCCTGAAAAAAATTACTAGTAGGTTTACTTTAAAAACATTTTATATGAAAGATACAGGTATAACACGTAAATTTATTTTAAATCTGAATTTAAGTCAAATAAAAAGTTTTTTTATTATTTTATTTAAAGATAATAAAAATCACATAACAGATTTTATGTGGTCAAATCTGTGTTAGCGGCACATAGCAGGTTTAAATAAAAACTATTAGTGAAATAACATTCGCATTTAATGTTCATTCATTCAAAAACAGTAGATATTAATCACACTTAAATTTAAGCAAATCTTAAAATGGATGGTAGTCACATTCTATAAACGGTTTCAATTCCTGAAGGTGATTAAACTTTGATTTAGTTCTTTCTAGAGGACCTTTATATAATTGTGCAGGTTCAGGATAGTCTTTGCGAATCTGCGTGCATTGCGGAAGCATTGTATAATCTACCGGATGACGGAGTTTGAAGTAGATATCACCAGAGGTCGTATATTTAAACGCTCTTATATCATTTACTGTTGGATCACCCTTCCTTTTACCTGGTCTAATAGACTGGCAAATGTTCAAAAATTTTCATAATCCTTAAAAAACTCATAGTGAACCACTCTGATAACGTAAGGCTGTTTGGGTCGGGCTTTGTGCATTTTTGTTATGTAATCCTGAGGTGCTTTTATGTAATGCTCGATTGTGGAGTGGATACTATCCACCTCCATCATAGTATGCCCTTTTTCTAAAATGATTTGCTCCACATCTACTTGAAAAAAGTGGGCGAAGTTAAGCACGTGCGTTAACGCACTTGCTAATAATTTATTTCTATTCTGATAATTACATCCATCACTAATTATAGTGAGGTGTTTATAAGATCTGCATGTTGTTTTAAGATAATCAATAACACAGCTGCCTCCGTAGCCTAGTGGTATAGGCATGTGCCTTAGAAACCGGAGGTCGTGGGTTCGAATCCTGCGGGACTCAGCAAATTTTCATTGTTGTTTCCTAGTTGGTTAGGCAATTTGGGCCGATCACCAATTGTCTGAAAAGTAAGATGATTCATGCGTCGGATGGGCATGTAAAGTCGGTCCACCCACCAACCGCATTGGACCAGCGTGGTGGGATACGGTCCAAAGTCCCCTAATGGATGGAGGTGTATTAAGGGAGGCCTATGTCCAGCAGTGGACTATCACAGGCTGATGATGATGATGATGAATAACACAGCTTGTAAATTCGTTCGGTGTTCGTCTGTTTCGTGCAATTGTTCAATTGCAGAATGATTACAACAACTTCTTACAGAATGAGCTTCTTTTGGTGTATTCTGCTCTAGTTTTACTTTTCGTTTTTTAAAGCCCATATATGATTTTCCTAATAAACGGCGGCACTTAGCCGTAGATTGACCTGATTTTATATGACTTTTGACTTAACTGCTCAACTGACTGCGTACGAATACGGTTTAACTATGAGGACAAGGATATTATAGGAGGGTAAAAGTAAACAAACAATAACAATTGCTTACTCGCTTAACTTTTACATGTTCTTGTTACAAGTGTATCGTAAGTAAATGAACATTAATTTCTTTGTTACTTCATTTATACACGTTCATATTCAAGTGTATCATAGCGCAAAGGGTTAAAAGCAAAGAGCTACCCACAACAACGCATTGTTCTTATTGATTTTTGTATAAATAAGCTGTAATAAGTGCGTGTGATGCATTAACTTATGTTTAAACTAAACACTTAGCATATTTTCGAGTATGGCACACAAGGTACTGTTATAGCTCGTGGTCAAGAAAAATGTGCTATGTGGCAACATGGCACAACAGTTTTTATTTGACAAAGTTCTAGCTGCTGCACATAGCATATTTTTTAAAGGGTCTTAACTCGGCCAATAGTCGTAATAGAGTCATAAAAGTTCTTTCATAAGACGCATAAGGCTGGGGGCTATCCGATTTAATCAAACGCTCAAAATCTCAAAAAATGCCACAGCTAGTTTTAGTATGACAACAATGATATGAAGCATTTGTTATAACATAAGACAAGAAATTAAAACTTTGTAATGCGAAAGTAAGCTTGTTTCAAATTAATGCTCATACTAAACTTCTTTTTGTATTTATGCAAATACTGGACATGAATTATTTAAACAATAAGAATGTGGTCTGTCTGTGACAACCGATCTTGTGAAGTATTTGAGATGTTGAGAATATTGAAAAATAAATTAAACAGTAAAATTCATAGTCTTCTATAAAATCATAAGTTTATAAAATTAACTTAATTTTTGGGTTCAAATTAATTTCAAGATCATGGTTTTTTTTCCTACTTATCAGTGCTCCTGCCAACTTTTATCTCTTGCACCACCTCAAGGTTAATAGAACATGCCTCAAAGGCATTAAGTCCATCGTTGTATATGTGCAAGAAGTTTAAATTATTTAGATCTAAAGCTCTTAACTATTGGTTATGAGCTTATGAGTAGGACTTCTTTTGTAAACATGTGGCTTTGCATTTTTATACTACTCTTTAAGGATATGTCTATTACTTTGGGGAAAGTACCCAATACTTTGACAATATATAATAGTACATACAATAGGTTGGCATATTTCATTCTTCTTAATTTATATCTATAGTCTATGTTGGTGGTTCTTGAGCTAAAAATAACTTAATTTCTTTTCTTCTCTAAAAAAAATCATAGTTTTTGTTTTTATTAAGAGGTTATTAAGTTTTTCTATGTAATGTATCTTATTGTTTTAGGTAATATAGTTTGTCAAGACCATATATCTGTCGCTCTGGCACTTTTAATCCACTCTCATGAAATAACTGATGACAGTGTAAAAGAAAGGTTCTGTAAAAAATCGCCATATCATTTGCGAGAAGGCATACCACATCCAAAAAAAGACCTTATTTTAATGAGATTTGCTACAAACAGTGATAAAAAAATCACAAAAAAAAAGTTATATGACAAGCCAATGGAAGAAATTGACAATGATGGAAATTTAAGTACAAATAATCCTTGGGGAGATTTATGTAGGTCTTGGGGAGTGTATGACCACCAAGAATTATTTAGACGAAAATTGCCTCAAGATTCTGATGAAAATGATGAATTAGAGACCAACAGTAGAATTCAGGTAAAAAATAAAGGGCTTGCGATGAGACTGGGGAAAAGACAACACAAACATGAGGAAGCTGAAGATAGCTCTGATTCCGAGTGGAGAAAAAAGTCTAAAACACCTAGGATGAGGATGCGAGCGACGATGAAGAATATAAACTGAAGAAGCCACAAGTTGAAAGTAGTGACGAAGATGCAAATGCATATGCTCCTTTATCAATAGAAGTAATTAATACCAAGAGCACAAATTATACGCCTCGACATTTATAAAGTTATCAGAAAAGTTTAAAAATAACACAAAAGACACAGTTAGTATTGGGAGAAAGAGTGTACAGTCAAGACTAGGAGCAAAGGTGTCACAGGCTCATCAAAACAGTTCCAGTGATGAATCTGCATCAGATTCAGAATATAATACAATGAGTCGAGTACAAAGAGTTAATACAAGTAGCTCAAAAAGTCCAAACAGTGTTTGGTCAAGGCTTGAGCTTAAATCAAATAATTCATCTGAGAAACCAAATGATTTAAGGGAAAAACTTAAAATGAGGCAGAAAAAAACTGATGATTTAAGGGATGTTCTAAGTAAAACCAAGCAATCAAATTTAAGAATTGAGGTAGACAATAATTATGTAAATAAATAGTGCATTTGAATTTTTTAAAAGCTTTTTATTTGTTTATCCTTTAACCTTATTGTTAATGTCTGACTGTCATTAACTATGGCAAGCAGACAGACATTAACAATAACAATTGTAAACATTTTGTGTAGCCACACCTAGCATGTGATGGGTGTTTTAAAATGTACTGAAGTAAAATGCTTAGCTAAATCCTGGTGTAATAAATAAAACAATCCATATAAAAATAAAAAAGAATGTAATGATTTAAAGCTTATTTATATTGCAATAATGTAACAACACACAAACAACCTTTTAAATTTATTTGTGGTAAACCAATTCGTTGATTTTATTCATGAAAGTATGTAAAGTGCTTTTTTTAGGCTAGTTGTTACAAAATAGCATTTATTTTTGTAAAATATTTTTGTAACAACTAGCTAGTTTCCGACTAAAACACACAGGTTTTCCGGCCGAAACCGAATGTTCGGCAGCGGCTTATCGGCTAAAACCGAATCTCACGTGGACAAGTGTAAAATTTCTTAAAATACTGACATTTCGTGCATTTTACTTAATATTATCTCTCATTATTATTTTTTATTATAATAATGGGAGGTAATATTTAGCCGCGAATATTTTTTATATAAAAATTTAAATATTTTCTATTTAATTATAAAAAATGTGTTTAAGTTATTAATAAACAAATAACTAATTGTTACTGTTTCATTAAATGCTAAGTATTAACATTTTGACATCTTACTAATTAATACTTTGGTTTATATCGGAGAATCTGGAGGAGGGATCAAAAAGTTGTAATAAATAGAAATATGATAAATTATTTTTATTTTTGTACATAGTCTTCGAGTCGAGTTATACTACCCTACACACGGAGTTCAGCGCTTTTCCAAGCCTTCGATCTCTTTTAAAAAAAGGTTTCTCTTGGTTCTACAAAAAGTTCACCACAGCTTTTGAGAACCAATCCTTTACTTTTATCGTGTTCGCACATATTTTGTCTTTAGTATAGCTAGGCACTGCCTCCGTAACCTAGTGGTATGGGTGTGCTGCTTTAGAAACCGGAGGTCGTGGGTTCGAATCCTGCGGGGACCCAAAAATATTTCATTGTTGTTTCCTAGTTGGTTAGGGCAATTTGGGCCGATCACCCAATTGTCTAAAAAGTAAGATTTTAGTATATTGTCTAAAAAGAAGATAATCCATGCGTTGGATGGGCATGTAAAAAGTCGGTCCACCCACTAACCCGCATTGGACCAGCGTGGTGGGATACGGTCCAAAACCCCCTGATGGATAGGGATGTATTAGGGGAGGCCTATGTCCAGCAGTGGACTATTACAGGCTGATGAGATAGCTAGGTACCAGATCTGGTGAATAAGGCCATGCTCAATCAATAAGAAGCCCGCTTGCTGAATGGCAGCCTCCGCAACTTCCGACCTTTGCGCGGATGCGTTGTGAAGATGAAAGAACACGCCCTTTAAATTTTCCCTCTCTTCTTTTATCATTGATGACATTCCTCAACTTGGAAATTAAAGCTTCATTATATTTACCTGTAATAGTGGTTCCATGTATCCGAAGGATTTTCAGCATTATTATCCCTTCGGCAACATACTAAAATATTGGGCCATGACCTAGCCCGCTGATGCCAGGGCAAGTCCTACGGGGTCGGCGATAGTGGCCCTTTCCTTTGCGAAGATTGCTGTTTTGTCTCCGCTCAAAAGGATTAACCCCTATATCGTCCTGTTGCAAAACGAGACAAAAAGTATTCTTAAAACTTGCCCAGATTTTCTTGGAAATGTCATATCGATTTTGTTTCTGATTGTCGATTAACATTGTCGCCTCTCATCTTTGTCGGAGACTTTTCTTTCAAGTTCAAATCTCGTTTCTTGAATTAAATATACGGACAGTAATTTTACAATCTCTCAAAAAAAATTTCTTGAATTTAGCAACATTTTCTTGGAAGACTGACGTCGATGAAAGGCTGCAACAATGTTCGTCTTCCGTGTTTGCTCTTCCTACTCGAAATTGAGAAGTCCACCTTGCGACAGCCTATACGACAGAGCAGCCATATCCTCTAATATTGCTTCCAAATCGCCATGAATCTATTGAGTCGTTAACCGCACTTTGTTATTCTACATTTTCGACAACTGGAAAACAAACAAATACTACATTTAGACAAATTAAAAAAGAATCAAAGACTTTTTCTTTATTAACATTACAAATATTTGGGCTACGTCTTTCTTTATTTTCTTCCTTCTACGATTTTTTTCGTTACAAAGGAGTGCATATACATTCTCACTAATTTTTGAGCCCTCCCCATAGAAGAATCGTCAATCTCTTTTAGGAAATTTGGAACGGTGGTCTAAAAACGCATAATCTGAGCTTGTTGCAATGATACTCTTAACTTTTGCTACAATTTCGAAATCGTTTAATTGTTCTGAACACAACAACGTCTGAAATTAAGTTTTTTGACCGAAACCGAACCGGCCACCCAAATTCGATTTTTGGCTGAAACCGAAATTTCAGTCGGACACATTGTGATATTTATATTAAGTGCTTGCAGAATGCCTCAGAATAGCATATTTATTTTATTCATATTTTATGCATATCATGAAGCTTAAATACTGAGACGTAACAATTGATGATTTTTAATTCAGTCAACATTTAGGAGATATAGAGAAATCCGGCTTTATATTAAAAACAAAATATCGCTTTAACATTGGAAATGTGTCACAACTATAATAAGTTGATTCGTTGCCCGTAGATGGGGGATAGAGCCATTTTTACCCCATAACTCATTTTTTTCTGTGGGGTAAGGTCTCGCAGCAAGGTATTAGGGCAAGTTTACCACTCTAATAATTTATCGCGCGTCGGTATAAGGCAGTTAACCTTGTTTAGGCAAAGGAAGAAAGAGATGTCGATCACACAAACCGGAGTGGCTGTATTCGAACACTCGTTTTACCCGGCGACTCCACCTTATACTTGTGACTGTCGGGTGTACGGAGTGGCAGTCATTGAGCTTCTTTTAACAAATTCCTCTTACCTCAAGTTCTTATTTCTTAGCCAATATTAAGAGTTTAGTCAATTTAGTAGGGATTGTATATTGCATTGGCGTTTGGAATTATGGTTTGTTTACGTAAATTTGTTCTACAATGTTAAAACTGGCCAAGTAAAATACTGACGATCTAGGGGCTTTAGTTTTATAATATAACCTGAACTTTTTTTTAACGTATAGGTAATCATGGTTAATCATAATAAATTTTTAGATACTATAACGCCTTTAAATGTAGATTTATAGATTTATATTGTTCAATATATTTGCTTTGTACCATGTCAATTTAAAAAGAATGCAAATTATTTCATAGTTATATATCATATGTATATGTCTAGTCGTTTTATTTTAGTTATAAATCCTTCCTTTTTACAGAGAAAATCGTTCAGTCAATGTAATGAAGGTCTGTAGAAAAAAAATGGTAAACATAGGTTTTAAGAAAAACATTATTTTGCAATGAAACAAAATATTTGTTAATCAAATGAATTTAATAAAAATAAAAGAATTTGTGCTGCTTTGTGTTAAGTGCTCTTATTACTAAATAAATTGTTAATTATATTATCTCTTTTGTATAAAGTAATCATTTGTTAGCGTGTTCTTTGCTGCTGCAAATAAAAATTAAATATATTTCTTTATGTTGCCAAATAATAAAAGCAATATAACATTAAATAACTTTTAAAATAATTCGGTAAAAATAAGAGTATCTAAGTTAACTAAACATATTTTGTATTGTTAGTATCTATAGACAATTGCAGGATGCATAAAATTAGTAAATATTATTATTAAGACAACTATTTTTTACATACTTCGTAAATATGTAGTCACAAAAACATAATCAGCTTTGTCATAGAAAAATTAAATTCAAAAAAGATAAAACAACCTTGGATTCTTTAAATACTTCTAAATAGTGGGTCCGTTTCAAAGAACATTACATATATTTAAATAAAGCTAGTGAGTGTTAGTAATTAGCACAGTAAAATTTAGCTAATAGAAAATATTCGAGAATCTGATATGTTATAAGTAATTTAGTAGGTAGTTAATTAATAATAAGTTAAAAAAAAATGTAAAATCTTTCTTCTTGAAAGTAAAAACCTATGACAACATAAGACTATTCTACTGAACTCACAGCTCAGAATCTTGATTTTGATTTATTTTTGTTTGACTTGTAAATTTGAAATCAGGAGAACTATTAATAAAATGTTTCAATACATAACATACAAATTGCACTGACAATTTTATTAAGTACCAAGAAATCAATTAAATAGTAAGGAAATTGTGAAAGTTGTTAAGAAAACTAAGCAATATCCAAATTTAAATTTTTAAAGCTTAAGGCATGGAAGCACCAACAGTGGAATGTTATGAACTTATATGCTAATACTTAAGTAGCTGTTTATTTTTAAAAGCTAATCAGAGATTGAGATAATAATATTTAAGTTAAACACTACAACTTAATCTGGCACAAGATCTAGACGACAATAAAATAATTAAGACACAATCAATAAATGTATAGACTACATAAGTGTAATTTTTCACTTATTAATACTGTTAATTACTGATAATAGACCATCGCACCAATATTATTAAAATCTTTTTATTCTACATGCACATATAAAGATGTCTTTTTCAATATATTACTTCGTGAATGATTGAAATCAATGAATTATCTCAGTCTTATTAAGTACCTTATATGTTTGAAACATATATGTTTTATGCTTTTTTTAAATAAGATGTACATTCACAATAAACATATAACGTAAAAGATATGATTTAAGGTCAGTAAACAAAAAAGTAACATTATTTTGGCTTTTTATCTTTCTCGGATTTGTCGTCGTCTTTTTTCTTTGAAATCAATGTGTGTTTCGCCTTTTTCAATTGTTTTTTCACTTTGTCCTTTACTTTGCTCTTCTTAGGGCTTATGACAGCTTCCGCAGACTTGATTGAAGAAGCATTTGAGTCACTGTTTCTTTGAGCTGCAACAAATGCATCATGTTTTGATGATGATTGCTAATAATTATTATTTGAATTTTAGATTTTTTTACGAGTGTACCATATTCGAGTTGTTATTAGGAAACAAATAGTTACCGCGTTTGTTGGCAATGGAGGCGGCGATGGCGAGGTCTTCTTGGCGCTCGCGGCGTCTCTCCGCCTCTATTTGTTGCACCAATTCGTCTCGCATCCTTACTATTTCCACCAGACGTGTAACCAACTCCTCCTCGCGTGCCTGGAGAAATAAACGCAATGATTTAATAATATTTTTGTTTATAAAGTATGATAGACACATATTACTAGTTTATGCGTATTTACTTGTGACTCTTCTAATAACGTCCTACAAATTATTATTATTATAATGTCCCCCAAGTCGATTATGTCTGCGGTGGCTGTTCTATATTAAAGATCAGCCTTACTAAATAAATGAAAATGGAAAAAAAATATTTTAGTACACAACTGTACGCAATATGTGATTTTTTTTCCCTTTATACTCTCGTAAAAAGGAACTTACTTTAAAAGGAACTTAAACTCTCAATAAAAGTAAGTTGAAACTCACGACCTCTGGTTCTTAAAAACATAATGCTAACCAAATTATTAGATTAAATTAAATAGTTGTATATATCGATATTTCCATTGAAATTCTATAGGAAATAGACAATTTTTACAACTTACCTTATCTGCGTCGATACGATTGACGGCGGGCCTCGACTGGATTATTCTGATTTCGTGTTCGATATCGGCCTGTTCTTGCTCCAGTCTCTGCTGTCTACGTCTGAAAAGTTATAAATGAATATATCATCCAATGCAATATATGTAATACAATTATAGAATAGCAAGACGGCTGTGATAAAAAAAAGCAGTGCCATTAGTATTTTAGGGTAATATGGTAGATATTCTGAGACCTTTCGGTTCACGATTTCAGGAAAGACCATGGAAGTTGCGATAAATACATTTCTGTAAAGCAGTAACGTGCGACATTACTGGTCAAACGAGGAGTAATATATGTCTCAGTAAGCGTAAAGAGTTGTGACGTTTTTGCTGCATTTGTTGTGGACAATATTATTCATTTTAATACATTTTAAGATCGTGCTCTTTATTAAAAATGGAGATTTCATTAATAAGAGTTCTCTTACATGTACATAAGTTCGGTCTGCTTTCTGAAAAGGTCGTTCTTTTCGTTAACCAGTTCACATAGTTGTATGACCAGATCCTCGATTTCCTCCTGGGGCGCCATTGAAGCTTCATCGCCTGCAATATTCATTACAATTTACTTGTATCGATTAATTGTTCAAAAATCGTACTAATATTAAAAATGCAAAAGTCTGTCTGTGGGGTTGTTTCTCTAATGCAAAAGAAAACAATAATACGGCTTATTGGCCAGAATATTATTCTTATGAATTTATTACAAATAATAAAAACGTTGAGACGGGACGCCAGAAATATTATTTTTAAAACTAACATTACAAACTTGAATAAAAAATACGCATAGTTTTTTTTTTTTAATCAGTGATTTTATTTTCCTAAAAGAAAAAGAGAATTGTTTTTCGTGATGAACAGACATGAGATATTATCAAAACCATGTCAATATATACACAAGCCCAAAACCGATAGAAAGAGATAGTTTCAGTGCGAGGAAATCGTTAATCGCGGCGGATGATCACAAACGGTTAATCCGCCCCGAGGTTAGGTAGTAATGTGCACAAATTATCGTTTACCCTCACACTTGTCGCGTATCATCTGCTCTATGAGGACCCCTTGGCGTTCTAAGCCCAATTGTTGGGTCTCCAGCATGTCCAGCTGGACCTGCAACTCTTCAGGGGACATCTGCATCTTTACCTCCCTCCGCTCAGGTAGGGGCAAGCCGGGCGCAGGACCCTTCGTACGACGACCACCTTTGAAAATATATACGTTAGATATTAAATCTTCTTTGTGTGGGTTATATTTCTGAACGAATGTAAGGATTTGAATAACTTTTCATACTAATCAACAGTTTTGAAATTATAAATATACTGATTAGGACTTTTTTATAGTAACAATAGAGGTAGAAAGCACGACGCACAGTATATCAAAGACAAATAACACATGGAATTGATATGAACAATGTTATTCTTAGCAACAAATGACAAGCAAAAATCGTGACAAGAACGCCAGGCGTATAAAGATAAACAATCCTTAAAGCCACCGGCCCGGCACCCACTCTGTCTCGCCTCAATGCGCGACGAAGCATTGTAACGTGTGGTTAACGAATGGACGTCACTTTGTCTTCCAATTTTCGATGAGAATCTTTTTAAATTAGTACTATTTAAAATAGTAAACCGAGAATTAACCCTGGCTGGCTAATAGAATTAAAGAAAAAAATGAAAGACGTACGTCGACAAGTGTTGACGTACGTTGACACTTTGCGCGTTGGCGTCTTTAATTTTTTCTTCATTGAGCCAATTTGCGCTTTCAAAAATGTAACATTATGTAACACTGGTATAATTGTCTTCCATTCGTTAACGACACGCGGTCAACTATATAACGACGCGCCCTCAACCCTTGATCAACCGAGTGGACGCCGCTTTGAGGCGGTTTGGAGTCTGTAATAGGTGGCTCTCATGAACGTTGTCCATAAATCTGGTATTCTTGTTGATGACATGTTACCGAGACAAAAATGACCGACGTCAATCTGATGCCGTGGTTACAGTTTATATCAATTTTATATGTGACTTTCTTCTTGTTAGTTTTCTAGAATATGAAACAATAACAAATAGTTCCACTTCTTCTTCGTTCTCCTTTGGGATACATTCAACATTTAAAATTCAGTTTGCAGTATAACTTTAAACGTTTTCTCGTCGTATACCTGAGCTAATCTCGACTAGCTCAGGTATATGTCGATCTAACCTAAGAAAATAAACCAGCAACATGGCGTCGAAACGGAATTATTGGCAAAACTTCGCGTCGTTATTGAGGCATCGTAGTTTCATCGCAACGCCTCAAATTTCATGTCATTTCGTAGCATTATTTACGAAATATTAGTAATCCTTTAAGATATGATTTGTCGGAATTAAAATAATTAAGGACCATCGGAGGTGCCAGCTGCGGTTCTCGGCGGTATCCATTCCTTTGTCGATCGACCCGCCACAGCCGGAATGCGTAGACAGACTATCAAAAGGTGTCGGGGCAGGTCTTTTCTTCCTCGACTTCGGTGTTATCGTGCTGTAAGATTTCTGAAAACAAGACATTTTTCGTTTCAGGAAGTTTAAATTACAGTAGGTCATTCACCTTGTTGTACAGAAGGCAATAATTGCGTATAGCCCGTAAGAAATGCAGCGTGAATTATAATTTGGACACTAAAATTATGTTACTTAATTGTAAGATAAAAATATGTATCAAATCCACTAATTTACGGATTTTTCGCGTTTCTTAAATATATTTATTCCCGACGTTTCGGATTCTTTTCAGCATCCATGATCAGCCAATGAACTGGCTAATGAATAGTGAATGTATTGTAATGAATGGCTAGTGTGATTCACTAATATAATATTAGTGAATCACACCAAGACCAACACAAAAATAATTACTTGAATGTCGCTGCGTCGCATGGTTTACTCCCCGCTAATAGCTTTGTCACACGAAAAGATAGTTGTCTAGACCATGTTATTATGAAAACAAAACAACCTGTAAAAGTAATGCATTCGGCTATTACCGATCACGACGCTGTTGCTCTTTTTCTCGAATCACTAAACCTCAATCGTTTAACTACCACTAAAATAATCAAAACAAACTACTTAGGTGTCGCGTTGGGATTAAAAAATATTAATTTCGATATCGTGTACTCCGCACGAGACCCAAATTCAGCTTGCAACTATTTTATTGAATCTATTCAAAAACTGATTAAGTTAAATACGATAGTAATAACACAACATAAACGAAAAAAAAAATTAAAACCTTGGATTACCCCAGGACTTCTACGATGCATGAGACATAGGGATAATTTACACAAAAAAGTTAAAAAGGCTCCTCAAAAACTTTCACGAGATAACGTAATTTTTGTAACAGTTTATTAAAAAAAAATAAGAAAGAGTATGAACGCGAAGAAATAAAAAAGCAGGTAAAAATGGTAAGAAACTTTGGGAAGCAATAAATAAAGTCACAAACAGAAGCAACAATCAAAATATGCCAAATCAAATATTAACTCAATTTCCTAGCCCTAAAGACGCCGTTAATGAAGTGAATAAATATTTTGAACTAATTGGCAAACAACCCGCAGATAAAAGTTCTTTGGATTCAACTGTAAATTCGAAATACTATAGATCGAATGTAGTTAGCTCGTTTGTTTTTATTACCAATAGATGAGGACGAAATTGAAACCATAATTCATAATCTCAAAAGCGTTTCAGCAGTTGGCTGCGAAGGAATTTCTACTCACTTTATTAAGTGATACAAGAAAATTTTAATTCCCCCGTTTCCCCATATTTGCAATCTCGCCCTAG
Source organism: Lamproptera curius (assembly GCA_029286875.1). Taxonomy (NCBI): domain Eukaryota; kingdom Metazoa; phylum Arthropoda; class Insecta; order Lepidoptera; family Papilionidae; genus Lamproptera; species Lamproptera curius. The sequence continues at coordinate 767,019 of JAGSMT010000121.1, read as the reverse complement.
AAAATGGCATCTTTCCCTCTACTTTCAAAAATCAATTATCCATCCTCGAATTATATTATTCTGTATTGACTGATTTCTCAAAAATCCTAGAACGTATAATATACAAAAGGTTATCAAATTACTTAATCAAATATGATATCCTATCACCAAACCAATTTGGATTCCGCCCTGGGAAATCAACGGCTGACGCCGTATATGAACTATCAGATTCTGTAATCTCTACCTTGGAAAATAAGATAAAGTGTTTAGAAATATTTCTAGATTTAGCCAAGGCTTTGGACACCGTTTCTATCCCCATATTGATGCAGAAATTAGAACGGCTAGGCATAAAGGGTCTTCAACTAAAACTTTTTCATGATTATTTAACTGACAGGACTCAATCTGTAAAAATAGGACCTTATATAAGTAAGGAGGCCAATATATGCTACGGTGTGCCGCAGGGAAGCATATTAGGCCTGACCTTATTTCTTATTTACATTGATGGCCTGTGTAATATCGAATAATGGTAAAGTTATTTCTTTCACTGACGATACAGCCCTTATATTTACGGGCAATACTTGGCATGAATTAAAGGACCAAGCCCAAACTGGACCAAATAAAACCATGAAACTAGTTTACTTTTCGCTCTGCCAGTCACTACTTATCTATTGTATAACTTCCTGGGGTGGAGCGAACAAGTCATAGTTAATTTTACTTGAACGAACTCAACGGTTGTTGTTAAAGGTGAACTTTCTTCCATATACATATCCTAATACGGATCTGTATAAAAAAACCAATGTTCTTACGGTAAGATAGCTCTTCGTATTGTACACAGTCCTTAAAAAACACAATCAAGGAGAGTATAATCCAAATAGTTCTCAACAAAAAAAAAACTAACTTGTCGTCTTTGTACTTCGTACCAAAGAAACTCATCTCATTTTTCTCGTAGATTCTACAGTTATATTGGAGGATTTCTTTACAATGACATTTAACAGAATCTCAACATTTATCCACTTTCTAGTTTTAGAACCAAAAAAACTGTTACACATTGGTTACCATGCTTAGATTATAAAACTACTAAAGATCTTTTCAATACACTGAGATAATACACACACACACAGGCGCGCGCGCGCACGCACTTAACAAACACACATACTTAAATTTTGTACTCATCCAGTTGTTGTGTAATTTCAAGCAATTTATGTTTATGTTAACTGTTTACAAATATTTTCACCCATTTAGCAATACTTTTAGTAATTATGTACTTGTCTTTCCGGGAGGTGGCCTTAAAATACAGGCATTGCTTAGTTTAGGCATCAGTCTTCCACATTATGCTTAATGTAAAATACTGTGTAATTTAATAATAATTTTATTGTGTAATTAATGTGATGAGAAAAAATAAATTATTATTATTATTTATGAGGGAATATTCAAAATACTGCAATGAGTAGTAGTATTTTATAATTAACGATTTTGTACCTACATTTTTGCGGTACAAATTTTGTTAAGTAAACTGCGTAACTAAAATGTTACTATACTGTACACACTTTAAGTTGTCATATTTAGCTCATAGATAAAATGAATAAAAGATAAAATTAATCGTTAAGAAATTCTAGACAGATCGACTGAAAGCAGTTCAAAAATATTTATCTATTTGTGTAATGGTCAACGATGCGAATGACTAAACACTAAAAAATACACACATACCTACTATCTATAAAGTAAATACGATACAAACGGTGACGTGTTAAAATATACCTGACGTTGTGTAAATCATATTAAAAAAAAATTATAAGGATATCGATTGGCCATTATGCCAATACTACAGTCACAAATTTTATGTAGAACATTATTAGAACAAAATTGTGTTAAAAATTACTAGTAGTTTTCGTTTGTATTACTAGATCGTCTTGGCTTACTTTTTAAAATATTCTGGCTTAAATAAAAATATTTAAATGAATTGCTTTAGGCAGATTTGTTGCCTATGTAACTTATTTATAATACAGCTTTTTATTGATAAAAGAGTTTTCGAATTCGGATATTTTCATGCAGAAGAACATAAGGCTTTATAAGTCGGAAACAAAAATACAAATCTTTGTTGCCTATATATTTTAGTACAGATATATATAAAAACGAATAACCCCTACATGTAACGCAAAAAGTTATTCATGATATAATATCTTATAACTTAAAAGAATAATGTTCAGCTGATACATTCAATGGGAACGAGAGCGACTTAATCCGCGTGGTAATATTAAAAAAAAAATGTTTTTGTTTTGTAACAAAAAAGTAACTTGAGTTACTCCTAGTTACACCAGCTAAATTTCATTGTAAATCTCGACAAAATCGGTCACCCATTGCAGAGATCAGCCAGAAAGAAAAGACAAAAATGTAAAAAAAAAAAGTTTTGTTGATGTTTCGGCTATATATCAAAATGTATTTAAAAGGGTTATTTGGATGTTATAAACCATTACTGCCATTTTATTCAATTGTATAGATTGATCTCTATTGTGGTAAAGAATTTGTTTTTATAAATCTGTAGTTCTTTAGATTATTGCATTCCAACGACCATTTTTCAGCTTTATATATAGCAAAATGGGAATAGTTAATTCCGCAAAAGAAATGCGATATATCTAGTATGACATATTTAATGTCTGTGCAGAAAAACAAAAATGATTCCTTAAGGCATTGTGATGCACATCAGATAAATACTAAGAACAAGGATAGATTAATTCTTCCAGCAACTAAAATTAAACGAAACTCTTTATAGGACAATGTATTCGCTTTTCCAACAAAATCCGAGAAAACGGTAAAAATTTAACTATTAAAATAAAAAAAATGTCAAAGAACCTTTGTGTGTTAAAGGTGAAGTTTAACTAATAACACACTCTGGTAAGGGAATGTTTGCTCCAGGCTTTTTTCAATAATATGATAATTTTATGTTTGTAATTGTTTGTTTATTCTCTCAATTTTATTGTAAGAGATGGCAAAAAATTCTTATATTTATAACAAGCTCTTAGATATGCAATTCCGTTAAAGCAGGATCATTTAGTCGATCCTCGGAATGTTACATTCGTCTACTAGTCACGCACGAATCACGCTTGTGGAATTGTTAATGTAAACTATAGACACGGTTGATGTAAGTGTTCTGTTGGCTTTCACAATTAAAGAATGCCTGAGCTCGCATACAATAACACGTGAATCATCGTATAAAAATATTTAATCGTCATTCAGAAAAGATATACGGAATCTGTTTGATATTGATGACGTAATTTAATATATTAGTTTAACGCAAACATTTTCTTGTACTATTTATGTATAATTATTGTGTTGCCACAAACCGGTTGTTTGGAAACGTTTCTGTTTTCGTGTACTAAGGAATCTGTAGACAGTTTATCCGATGCGTTATTGGATGCCAGGTGAAATTGGTAAAGTGGTTTGAGGCACAGAATATTTTAACACATGATATCGAGATAATCTATACTAATCTAAGAAAGAAGAAAGAATTATTAGGTTCTAATAGGCTCCGAAGCAACTGAATTGATTTGAAATATTCTTACACTACTACAAAGTAATATTATGCTTGAGCAGCATAGGCTACTTTTCATCCCATGAAAATTCATTACGAAAATAAAAAAAGAACACGGACAAAGCCGTGGACGGACTGCTAGTCATTAATAAATATGTTAAAGTTGAAAAATTTATCTATAGCTAATTTACACTCGGAATAAATGTAAACAATTCTAGTGATGCCAGAAGCGAATGTATTGTAATGGGTGAACCGCGGCCATCTTCAATCCCCCAAGCTAATTTCGGCCTATAAGAGTGCCCGGCTTTTTAACGTCAGTTGAGTATGACATTATATATGGCACTTAAGAATCAAATATTGTAGTTCCGAAACCTGCATGTTGCTTCCTACTTGGCTAGAAAAATACAGGCTGATTTCCCGACCGTCCATATTTAAATGATCCAAGCGTTGAATAGGCAATTAAGAAGTAGGATCCGACTGTTCAGACTATCTTTGGACAATGCTTTTAATTGAATATCTTATCCAGCACTCAAATGCAGATTATATAATGGTTGTGAGATGGAATGCGCTCGACTTAAAATGTGTTATTAAGGTTAGATTACAACCTAAAGTCGGAATACCACCCTATAATCGCTTAGAAAATAGGAAGTTATAGGTAGTGCTTACTTCACAGGGGACCTACTGCGCTAGTATCACCACGGTGCTTATTTCGACTGCAAATCTGTATTGTAAAAATACTTGGTGTTCCGCTTCGAAAAGTACCATAGTCAACTTAATTGCTTATATAAATTTATTAATGACACGTAGAGACAACGTAAACGTGTAGCGGCCTACCTCTTATATTTTCTGGGCAGAGCGAAATACTACCAATACCTCAACATCCTACTGTAGGTTTATAAATAATTTAAAAAAAAATAGAGCTCACTAACACACATAAATTAATACAAGACTAATATAAACTATTATATTTCGTTTTACCTGATCCGAGTAAGCCGTCGAATTGTGCGAGCTGAGTGACGATATGCTGGCTATGTCGTCCAAAGACGTTGAGTTTGCATCCGCTGGATGGTTGTTTATCGTGATAGTTGGTGGTGGCGGTGGGGCCTTCGGTTTCTTCTTCCTCGGAGTGCTTGATGGCAGATTTGGAGTACTGGTCGCCATTGATGACTTGTACATATTAGAGCTACAAAGTTTAATGCATTTACTTAATTTTTTTTGACGAATCGATAAATACAATTGTTCTAAACAAAATATAATATTTTTTTTCACAAGACAGACTGAATATTCAAATCACATATCATGAAATATATTAAAAAAATACCTTTGTCTGCAATCCTCTTCATCTGATGATGGCTCTTCACCATCGGTCCAGAATGGATTACTTGCGTTTTGTGCTATTATATGTCTTTTGCTAGAAATAAGTAATAAATGTAATGAAAACATCCAAATAACATGTTATAATAAAAATAATATCAAGTATACTAACGCCGGGGTCGGTATTTGGATAGCTTGTGCTTTGACATGAGGCTCTTCATCTTCATCTTCACTGCTGCCAAAGGGATTTGTGCTAACCTTTTTTTGTGCCTCAGTTACAACTTCCTAAAACAAAAATTAGTAATTAGTATTAAAAGAATCAAAAATCATAGCATTACTGAACAAACTAAAATAATTATTATACCTTGCTACCACTATCATCCTCATCATCTGAAAATGGATTCAAATAATCGGGATATTCTGGATCTTTGCTGAGCTTGTGTGTTGACTTTATATTCTTAACGTTTGAACTTGTTTCTGGATTTGAAATGTTATTTTTCTTTCTTCTTGGTGGAACACTTATACTCTTCTCAGGGTCACTTACGTTTAATTTACATGTGTCTTTATTGTCAGCGGGAGTTGATACAACTGGACTAGTAATATTAGATTTAGCAATTCTATTATCATCTGTAATATTGCTATCTTCTTTAGATTCTGTGCTTAAGTCTTTATTATCATCTTTTAAAGAGTCCTTGTATATATCAGTACTGTCATTTAGCTCCATGTGTTCAACAGTATCAGAAGAAATATTTGATCCTATATTATTTTCACCTGATAGTTGAGTTTGTAAAAAATTAAATTTAATGACATTGCTTTTATATAAGTCTTCAGGAACCTTTTTGTATAAATCTTCATTTAAATTAATTTCTTTGTGATCTAAAGCACTAGAGGCATTGGATATGTCAATGTCATCAATCTTATTAGAGAATGTTTCGTCATGGTTTCTATATTCAATATTTGGGGATTTATCTACTTTAAACTTATCATAATTAGAATCTCTTAAACTCATACTACCTAATTTTTGTTCAACACTAGAGTCTTTTTCTATATTCTTTTCAAACATATTTATTTTATCTGAAATACACAATTATTTAGGTATAATTTTTTTAACAATTGTAATGCATATAAATTAACTTTATTGTTATTAATGTAATGTTTTAATAATTAAGTAAATAAGGAATGTCCTATATTAAAACTGTGAATTTACATGCATAGTGTAATTTTTTTGTTAAAGTGCCAAAAAGTATATGTATTGCAATATTCTTGCACCATTAATGTAACAACATACACAACACTTCAGAAATCCTTATAGAGCTACAACCATTAGTAACATGCAGAAGTGATAGATATAGAGTGAATACTCACCTATTATTGACCGTGGCCTATTCTTATGCCTCACACTAATTTGCTCTTCATAATTAGAATCTAGCTTTGTTTCATTATCATTGCTACCAAATGCTAGCATACCCATCTGATCATTATTATTGAATATTTTCATAAGGCTCTTGTCATTTTTACAAGAGTCGCAAGTAAATTCGGATGTATCGTCTACTTGGAAATTTTTCGGATTTAAATGCCCTGAGCACTTGGAACATCGGAAACATCTCCTGTGGTATAATTTTTGGGCCACTATTAGCCTTTGGGCCAGATAGACAGGCAACCCACATGCGACACATTTGTCTAGACCGGTCTTTCCAAATCTTATAGGAGTCTACAAGAGTTATCACAGACTAAGAATTAAAATTGCACAGTAGTATACATACAAATCTTGCACAAACACAAAAGAATAGTGCCAATTAAAGCAGACGCAAGAAACATTCTAATGCAATTGAATATAGCATTATTATACTTACAATTGGCTGGGCCGCTGCAGGGGATGTAGTTTTAGGCTCAATATCAGAAGCTTTAGTATTAACTGCAAAAGCATAATTCATTTATTAAGTAAATATTTACCAGGATGCCTATGTTATAAGAAAAAAAAGGCTACTGATCTGATGTGATAAAAGCTAACCAAACAGTAATATTATTACAGATCTATACTATAATATTTTACGGGGTTTAAACTACCAGATAGATCTAAATTTAAATAGGCATAAGGTACCTACAAGTTAATATAAATTTTTGCATACCTGTATGACTTAGTCGTTGGTAAAACTGTGATAAATAAGTCAATATAGATAATCTATCTGGAACATCATTTTCAACCATATCTTCCGGATCAAGTAATGCTGGTATACCTAAATGCTTTTCAGCTACATTAAATGCTAGTTGGTTATTTTCGTATATATTTTCAGGTTTGAGTTGAGACAGGTCACTGAAAAAATACATAAAGATTATCATTTGAAACTATGACGTTGTAAATAGATACAAACTAATATATTTACATTAAATCTGGCCGAAAATGGTGAACAAGTGCACAAAACGCCATTCCATTTCTCCATGATGTTGTCATATTATCAATTTGAACATTTGGGCAATCTTTTATTAATCGTTTGCACCAGAGTTCTAAAGCTTTAGTGCCCTTAACTTCCGACATGATTACGTTATTTTGTTATTACAGATATGTGAATTTACACAACATATTCGACCGCATTTCAAATGGCTGATTTATTTGTTGTACATTATCATTGTTTATATTCATACTGTGTTGTGACGCAGAATTTAGCTGTTAAAGAGGTGGATACATGAAAAATACAACAGTTAAAAGTGCTGATTTATGAAAAACTATTTTTGCAGTAAGTGTCAAACACAAAAGTCATATTGAAATTGCTGATGGATGTAAACCACTTGGCAATTGCTACGGACATAAAGCGTCCGGAAACTAACATTTTTTTATAAACATTTGACGAACAATTTAATTTTTAGATAAAAGTACACTAAACATATTTAAAAATAAAGAAAACGGCTTCAATTATATAATAAATTGAATAATTCTAAAACATGTCGTATAGTCTCAAGTCAACATTTTCGAATAAACAGTATATGCCACCACCACAGAAACCGTGAATACAGGAAGGTAAGTTGCATGGGAATATAGGGAATATCTAACAAATATACCTAGGTGACAAAATAAAAAAATATATATATCCAAGTCTGTTTTAGACAAATCTCATTCCTGATTGTGATACCTGATTCCAGTTCATACACAAATCATTCTATTTCACTGCCAATGTCGGCTATGTGTGCAGTCAAAGTTTGAATTTGCACAGATTTTACGTCATTTTCCGCAGTCAGAGCACGCCACAGTTTTTCTACCTTGTGTGTATATGTGAGGAATATGTTATTGCAAAGATTCTTTTATGTTTACAATGTATCTTACGATATCAAATATTATTCAACATTACATAATATTGATATCAGGATTAAATTCGATAATATCCAATATGATTTAAGGCTCATCTCATGTAGTAGGACTTAATGTTTCGATTTTTCCTCTGTTCATCGATTGAAGCAAAGCCGTCATGTTAGGAGCGGCGATTTCGTTTAAGAAAATACTTTAGGCTTAGTTCTATTAAGGTCTATTTTTCTTTCAAATAGTCCATTTCACGGCGCTTGCAGAAGAACAGGTTCAGATATTTAAAAATTAAGTTATTTAAAAAATCTAATATTGATTCTCCATGTCCTAATCCTGATTAGAACTGCTAATAACGAAATATTTTGCCGCGAATAAAGACATTAGGTCTCAATTTGTTTATCCGTGAATAACGAAAACGTGAATGAAGGAAGAGCGAATGATCTGCTTTACTTATACGCCCATAAATTGTTAGTCCTAGTTTGTTGGAACGGGAGCTTCCCGCGAACTCTGTGTTAGATGAAGCTTATTAAAGACAAGAGTCTAGAAACATAACATCCGAGTAAAAAAAAAAAAGTTGCTAGTTATTGTTTAAGATTTACTGGGTAACTTTATATACATATAACTTTATATAGATTACCATAACATGCTTTACCTCCTACAACTGGCATTTTACTTTCACCAGACAATGGCTAAACGCTATAATTGAAGTCCTTGATGTCTGTTTATGACTATGAATGACGATCTTGAGTTTTTACCAGCGGTAGGTTTTTTCATAACTTACTTTTCTTGAAATTTACTGATGATTACCTTTACGCTATTGATTGGTTCTGTTGACATAATTAGGAGATACGTATGATCAATGTCAATGCAATGGTAAGGTTTTTCGCAGGGAGTCGATTTGAAAAACTCGTTGACAGCGTCTATTTATGCCACAAATAACAGTGTGTACCTATACACTACCATGCTCCAGTTTAAAGGGCACCACTTTTGAAAGGCTAAACGAGACCAGACACCCCATGCCGAAAGGCGTCAACGGATTTGTTGCGTTTTACGCTTCGTATCTTATATTTGTCACGGAATATGACTTACCGTCAGGCGAAGACCCTACTTGCCTCGACACTTTATTCAGTAATCAGAATCGTCTATCAATCTTGCAGCTCATAATTGTAAGAGTTTCCAAGAGATTCCAAGGAATTTTATGAGGCTATCTTTTATTTAAGCCACCAAAGTTTACCTCTAAATGATTTTTGTTCATTTAAATAATGTAACGATATTATCCGGGTTCTACTGTAATTAGCGTACTTAAACATAATCCATTTTTTTTGTTTTTGTGCTACATTCTTTATTAAATACATAGAAAGTTTAACTTTTGAGATAGATATAACACTCAGCGTCGGTTAGCAGTTTTAGAATCATTTGTTTCTGAATTAGTGGATTGCTGGATAGGACGGAATATCTACCCAAAAACATGACAGTGTTTGTCCCTTAAACCTTTTAATGCATAAAAGGTTAAAATATACGCAATAAATTGAAATCAAGACATCATTGTGATGCCAGATATTTTTGGTTCAGTTACAAATTAATCATAATTTAAATGTTATCCACTATTAATATAGCTCATACCGTCAAGATTAAGATTTTCAAATGATGTCAAACACTTCAAATGTTACGCTTTCCTGTATACCCTTAAACACTATTCTACACAATTGAGTTGAAAATTATGTGACAAAACTAACAATTCAATTGATATTGTCACTATAACTACGCTAAAAATGCTTTTGTTCATTCCTATGATCAGTTGCCTAGCAACTATGAACTGTGGATAAAACTATACTGGGGATCAGTCCGATGGTCAGAGGCCACGTTTCTCCCCGATCTTCACGGGAAGTACGCCTTGGTTAAGGAGTACTTTAAACTCTGCGGTATCAACGACGTGAGAATGTGGTTTAGGTTTGTCATACTGCTCAGCCCTGACTGTATCCTTCTATCGGCTTCTCTCTCGATGCTATGTCTTCCCAACTGCAATATGTGCCCAGGTAGACATATTCATCGACAACTTCGGGAGTGTTCGTTGGACATGACTTTCGTCTTGTCCAAGGTCATCCTGAGTCCGATACGTCGGGACGATTCATTTAAGCTGTGCAACATCTCCTGCAAGCACTCGAATGACTCGGTCAATATGACGATATCGTCAGCGAAACAGAGGTGTGAAAGGTGCTCGCCGTTGATGTTTATGCTATGTTCAGTCCAGTCTAGGGTCTTAAAGACGTACTCAAATGCATCAGTAAACATTTTCGGAGATATTTCATCCCCCTAAATTCCTAAATTTATGTAAGCAAATACTTTGGTCGATTTCTAATGGCGCAATATGGTATAGCTATAATGCTGTTTGAATATATGCATATAACATAATGAGTGCTGTTTGTTAGAGAGATAGATAAAGCGATCCTTTTAATAAGTTATTGACAGTTTGTCGTGGCTTAGAGGGTCTCCTATTTTATGTCTGGAAATTAATACACAAAAAGAGGCCACATAAATAGTTTATTTTAGCAGCGTATTGACAGTTGATAGGCCTTAATAGAAGACTTCCTGCTTCGAGGTATTCACATGGCTTGTCCTTGCCTCAAATTTCATACTGGATGATTTCCACGATAATATGTGCATATTGTACGTTTTGAATCTTTTAAATTATTTGAAAATCTCAATTTGTAAATGGGTTAATCTTTGTTCCATTTACACAAGATACACGGTAAAATTAATTTTAGTTTCAACTTAGTGGACACTTTATTTTATAACAATTTTTACAGTATACGCATATCTAATTTTGCTAGAAAAATATTAACGGAGGTTATTGATGTAACATATGTATGTCAAAGTTTGAGAGCAAGATAATCAAAGATTCAACGACTTATGAAAATTTACAGTAAATACTATACTCTTCACCGTTTAAATGAATATGTTACAAAAATCTATAACTTACTACATATTTTATTACGAAAATTTGTGCACTCATGCAATAAACAAAATATCAATTATTATAACGATGTAAATAAAACTGTAAGCAGCTGCATAAAAAATTTAATAACATTCACTGATTAGTGTTTTGTTCGGAAACATTTAAATTATAATAAAGCCGTGAAAAAATATTAGTCAAAAATTGGCCGACAGATGCCGAATATATCAGGCTTATGACCGACTGGACATTGATTAGGTACGCTAATAATATTTCTGTTTGTATCAGCCTTGTCTAGCAACATAAGTATTTCTTCTGCGTCAAAATCCACTTGACGTTTGACGCGGTCATACAAAACGGGCTCGATTTTTTTAAGAAATGCTTCAAAAATATTGTCGTTACTGAAACATGAAACGCAAATAATTCTAAACATTCTACATTGATCTTAATAATACAAAAATAAAAAAGCAAACATTTTGAAACTTTTATTGTCACATACTTTCTCTGTGGTTTCTTATATATAACATTTAATGGATGGATTTATTAAAATTGACTTTTGCTTACATTTTTTTCACCATTGGTGGCACTGGACTTGTAGGGGAATACCTCCAAATTTCCCGACAAACCCCGTTCACTAGCTCTTGACCGCTAGGGCAGTTTTGTGGCACCGTAATCATATTCAGCGGGATATTATCCTTAACAACTCGGACACTATAATTAAAAATTTCGTATTAGTAAACAGTAAGAGAAAATCGTTCAATAACAATTAAAAATACTTCTGAAATAAAATCTAACTTTAAAGCTAAAAAAGTTGTATTCGCTTTTGTTATCGCTTTACATTCTTATGGTCTTATTGCGCCATTAAATTTTCTTTGTTCGTTTGCTTATCATTGCTTACGAAACAAGTTTATACAATCATTAAAAATTTTGCTAACAATGTCTAAAACATTATTAATTGTTTAAAAACATAATAAACGATGCAATTATACATTTTTATTAAAAGAAGAAACGAATCGAATCGAATTATTTCATAGTCAGATTATTTATTACTAAAAACAAAAGTTATGCCTTTTATCTCATCTGAATGATATTCTCGTACTTATACAGTATTTATTTGATTTGAAATCTTTATCATAAGTCCTTGTCAGATTGCAGTATTTGTGAAGGTAAGTACTGGATGTTTAAAAAGAAAAACAATTTGATACTTACGTCTCATCGCCAATCGGATTAAATCTCCAAATGTCACGGCAAACCCCATTTACAAGTTGTTGCCCGTCTGGACAATTTGTCGGAACGGTGACCATGTTCATAGGTGCTTTATCATCTTTGGGCCGTGCGTTTGCCAAGGAAATGGCTGCAAGCAATGTTAATGCTAGCAATTTAAGCATTTCGATTATAAAAAAAGAACAGACCTGGTTATGATCAGTCGTCGACTGTAAAAGTATAAATGCAATTAAACGATTGTTGCGTACTTAAATATAGTAGTCGCACTGTTTATATCTAGTTGATAAATCAATTACATATAAGATAAGGTATCTGTGTTTTAATAACAATCGAAGAAAAATGTAGTTCGAAGATATTGATCTACAATATTTACCTCTGGTTTCGCAATTTTTTAATTGTAGAGAAATTTTATACCATCCAAAAAAACTAGCAAGTAGGTATTATATTAATTACCTCAAAGCATGTGTGAAAATAATTGAATTTTAATTTTTCCTTAATAGTATTTATTATATAATACGTATCCTCGTACCTCATATCAAACACTTTATATGGAGAGTAAGATATAATTATAATACAACCTTGACTCTTTCTAGGCGTATATAAATAGTCAAAGTTGAATATAAGGAAAAATAAAAATGTGAAAATAATAAAAATTGTTAAATCAGATAATTTCGGACAGCGTTTTAAATTGTTTCTCGGTCCTCCTACAATGTCCATGTTAAGTTTTACCGTTTTATGTCTTTATAACCACATCTAGAAAATAAAGCTCAAAATAGATCTATATTTTGTCAAAGAAAAAACAAACTTGTTTGTCAGTTCACACATAACAATGACTTCAATTGGAAAATTGACCGGTAAATTGTATATGCAATGGTAGAAAGGTTATAAGATGTCTATCGTCAGGAGAATTTAACACCTTGTTCCTTGTACGGTAAGTCTTATCTGGGATATACGCTTTGAATAAGACGGTTCAAGAATGTGTAACGTGATCAAATCTTATATCCTGTTGGTAAATTATACTGGAAGAATCATGCTGTTACATTTACTTGTCGATCTATTTGTTTTAAATGAAATTAGTCCATTTTAAATTTCCAATTATATTTAATGATTCCGTCTCTCAATTTATTTAAATGATCTCCAATATTTTATAGAACTCAAAATAAAGCTATACTAAGTATAAATATTTAGTTATACTTTATCATCTAAGCATTGAAAATAAAAAGTTAATAATATTTGCCGCAAGCTTCTCATTATACCTAATATAAATACGTCTTAGTTCTTTATTGATTTAAAGAAAGTGTTTACTTATATCCGTCTCTCTCATGGTTCACCTTGATACGTGCCGCCCCTTTGCGTCGTTTATAAGCCAGGGTGGGCGATCAATCACTACGCCGTATTATAACTATACGCGTTCTAGAAATATACTGTGTCCGACGCTTACTGCGGTGGCCGCAAACGTTTTATTGTGACATTAGTAACACGACAGCAAGGTTGTTCTCGCGTTTATTTCGAACGACATAAAAAACACAATGAATGTAACGTTAATTTTGACGGTGTTGCTTCTTTATGCAACTGTGCACATAGAAAGTAGGAAAATGTCTTCTAGAAGTCGTAGTTCAAGTTCACGGAGTAGTTCTAGTCGGAGAACTGGTGCAAATCCCGCACCGACATCGCTAAGCAACCCTCAACCTTCGGCGGCAAAGCCGTCTTTGTTTGGATGGCAAGAAACAGCAGCAAGGCCAGCGCAAAAGCAGTCCAACAAACAAAGCCACTCGTATCCTTCAAGTCAAACCGGCCTATCAGGAAACAATCCACCTAAACCACAAACAACATATCAAGAAAGTATTCAGAGGAATAATGCGCCAAATCCAGTTCAACAAATACCGCAAACAAACATACCCCAATCTCAAGGTAATCAATTTGGTCATTCATACCCAGCATCAAACGGCTTGTCCGGAAACTCTAAACCAGGAGGTCTATCCGGTTCTGGTGCTGGTTATCCCCAAAACCAAAACTTGGCAGGTGGATCCGGCAATGGATATCCTAAACAACAAGTGAACAATTTACCTGCTCAAAATGCAGCACCGCCACCGTATAGCGCAATGGATCCAAATCGAGTATACAGCGGGGGCCATGGAGTGAACAACATTGGAAGTAATTACTATCACCCTCAGGGGCCACCTCCTCCGTATTCAAGTTTCCCACAGAGCTATGGTGGATATGGCGGACACGGCTACAATCCAGGATATGGTTCACAGGCACCGGGCTATTTCGGAAATTATGTAAATCATGGCAAAGGATTTGGTGGAATGAGTAGAACTGGGTCAGCGCTTACTGGTGTTGGTATCGCCGGCGCTGGTGTCGGCACAATTTTAACCGGTCTAGCTTTGTGGAACTTAGCTCGATCAACTGGTCATCGACACCACACTGTTATTTATGATAACCGAGGTCAGCCTGTTGCTGTTGCACCTGGTAATAGCACTGAGCCTGTAGTTGATCCTGTATTAGGGGATCTAGTGAATTGTACTCTAACAATTAACAATAATAATGATTCTGAAGTTTTGGCTATTCCATGTGCCATAGCAACTTCATTTACACCGAACGCTGATGTTAAAGATCCGCACATAAAAAATAACGAAAATGACAATACGGAATGTATTATTACAGTAGTAACAAAGGCCGACAAACAATTTACTACCACAATTCCTTGTTCAATACTTTTAAGTACCGCTGCCAGCAATAATGTTACTGAAGCACCAATTTTAGAAGCTGACATAAATATTAATAATGGGACATTGAGGCCTTTAGACGATTCATCTAATAATCAACCATTGGCTCTTAAACTTTCTACTGATAATGTTATAGATTATAATAACACAAATGTGAACTGTGTTCCTGAACCTGGAGACGTTAGAGACCCAATTAACCCCTGTTTTACAGTAGGAAACAACTTGACGGTTGTTCCCCTAGCTACTACTGAGAAATCAAAAGTCAGCGTTCGATAATTCAATTTTTTAATTTATTATGTATTTTTAATTTATATATTTTTTATTCTATTCGATAAAATGTAAAATGTTTAATAATTTACTAATGTTCTAAATGTATATTCAATATATGTAATTGTATTAGTCTAATTTGAAAAAAAAAACATTGAGTGATTTTGTTATATGACTAAAAATTCTAAAGATGAGTATTTTGGATCAAAAATTAAGTCTAACACCATATTTTGAATAAAGTATTTTACGTTGCAAAATTTCTGTTTTCATCTAATAGCTTAACAAGTTCCGTATACAAGACATTAAGAAAAAAATCTGTATATCAGTATGAGTCACGTAAACCTTTACTAATATGACTAATAAACAAATAAATTTTTATTTTTAGATTTACGAAGTATGACTCTTTTGACGTTTGTAAAGAACTTCTTTCTTAATTTCGATATTAAAAATTTCGCACAATAAGGCAAACGAAAGGTCAATTCGAACTTATACAATCTTTATATGGTGTGATTATTCGTGAAGGCTTAATGTCCTACACCCACTGTCAAAGATGGCCTTGTATCAATCAATACCAAAACGGAATCGAATCTACGACCATTTTTTAGAACTTGAGGTGGTAACACTAGACCACTCTAATTACTTGATGATATTATAATACGTCGAGTTATCGCCATCGTTTAATCAATTAACAAGAGTTATCGTCAAATTAAAAACCTAAGTACAATGTTTCAATGATGTCATGTCATAATGATAAAAATTTTAATAATATAAATTATGTTTAATACGTAGTTGATTGTGTTCTAGTAAACACTTTTTCTTTTTTTATAATACTTTTTTTTCTTTAATCTGGATATAGATATAAGAATTTTTCTTCCTACCTAATCCAAATAAAACATGACTTTTTGTAAAATATAGATATAATCTACTATGCCTTTGCCAGATTGGATTCAGAATAAATAATTAAAGAAATACATAGAAATAAAGCGGCGGCTACCTAGACTGCTGAAATCGGTATTGATCGATTTCAGCAGCATTCATTGAAGAATATATTTTAGGTATAAGTACCTGCCTCCGTAGCCTAACTGCCTCCGTAGCCTAGTGGTATGGGCGTGTGCTTTAGAAACCGGAGGTCGTGGGTTCGAACCGTGCTGGGACGCAACAAATTTTAATTGTTGTTTCCTAGTTGGTTAGGGAAATTTGGGCCGATCACCCAATTGTCTGAAAAGTATGCGTCGGATGGGTATGTAAAAAGTCGGTCCACCCACCAACCCGCATTGGACCAGCGTGGTGGGATACGGTCCAAACCCCGTAATGGATAGGGGTGTATTAGGGGAGGCCTGTGTCCAACAGTGGACTAACAAAGGCTGATGATATGTTAAATACCTGTTATGTTCTTAGTTACAGTAAGTTTGTCATGTTTCTAAGAAAGCATAATTTTCAAGAAAAACAAAAACTTGCAATAAATTTAGGTAGCGAAATAAGTGCGATTGTCATTTCTTAACATTATTTCATAGATCGCAACAGGCGATGACGTTCTCGATATTAAATATGGCATATAGTTTTTTGTATTGGCCTGTTACAAAAAGCAGCCAACCGTTTAAAGTGATGTCCTAGGTCATAGAGTAAAATCATCAATGCGTATTTTTGTTTTGACGTTCAAATATATTTGACCAATTATCGGCTAATTGAAATGGGAGAATCTCAAGATTCATAATGTTAATATTGAAAACCGTACATTTTATAGTACGCTGTAATACAAAAATATACATTGAAACCGTACATTATGGTACAAAATTTTTGAAGGGAATATATCTTAATATATATAAATCTCGTGTCACGATGTTTTTCCGCGATGGACTCCTAAAGTACTTAACCGATTTTAAAATAAAGTTGCACACAATGTGCATTTTAATCTAATTTAAAAGATAGAATAGCTTACATCTTTATTTATCGTCGCAATATTGTTTTGTATTATTATTTGATGCAAAATGTTTGCTACAAAACGTTTTTTTTTTCACCAAGGGCCCCCAGACGGGGAGCCTCGGCTTGGGCCGTCACTTTTCTGGTACCCGTTAGCATGCTGAATCGAGGGCTGCCCAGGTGGCCCGACGCCTCGGCTCGAGCTTTGCAATGATAATTTAATAGCTAGAAGAGCTCTATCTAAACTTTACTACCACTTCTTAAAGTGTTGGCGCTGGGAGAAGAAATGGCGCAAGAAACTCCAGCAACGCTTCTATCTAAAATGGTGTTAAGCTACAGTGTCATATAGCAAAGGGTGTGTAAGTTCGACCTCACCGGTGGGGCCGATGTCATGAATGTGTGTGTTTGTCCTACACTCTAAGTGTAGGGTGTGTCTGGCTACTGCTAGGGTGTCGCTACCTAAGCCTTAAGGGCGTTAATTAGATTCTTGTATTTTACAAGCAATGAGAACCTAGCCATAGCGTCGCCGGCGGCGGCGGCGAATGCATCTGCTGCTTGGTTGAATTCGTCTAGATCAAAGATATCTAGCGATTTCAGAAATGACGCGGTATTGTTGCCAGTGCTGCCATTGCTATGGCTAGCATGCTGGCTCTTTGAGGCGGCGGCGGGCCGCTGTGCGCTCGGAGTCTGCTCCGGTGCAGGTTGTTGCCAAGCGGAGCGGAATTGCCAAGCGTTGGAAGGACGGAGGGGTGGGAATGCGGTGTTATTGGATGGGATTGGTGGTCGCCTGGAAGAGGCTTCCCTCGGGATTGCAGGGACTCTGCGTTTTGGCGCCTTAGGTAGTTGGCCGTGTGGCTGGGATTGTGGCAGTTGACGCACGCAGGAGTCTACAAAACGATTGTGACAGTTGGCGATATCTATTGATTGTGTTGGGTGTATCAATAGATGGCGCTGGTTTAATAGTATAAACTTTTCGTTGATAAAAGGAGAATTGGGCCAATAAAAAGTAATTGCTTAAAATTAATTAGTTTTGGTCATTTAATCACATTTAATTTTATAATAAATATTATCCATTGTTAAAAACAAAAATGCAACTTCATAACGCCCTTATTTATATCAGGCCATTAAATAAAAAAAAAGTAATAAATAAAATAGCTTCTCAACATGCGTTTAAAATTGTAAATTGTAAGATTTTTACAGAGCAAAATTAAATAAAAATGATGTTGTATCCTATATAAAGGAAATATTTTGATGACATTTTCAATGGCGGATACGATTGTACTGTAAATATTCGTTATTTATTATTTAGTACGATAATTTTTTCCTTACGCTTGACGAGACATGTAATCAACTTTATTCATTGGTTTTTGAATAACCATACAACTTAAAAGGTAAAATTATGTTTATGGTGGTATCCATAGAAATTATAACAATTTTAACAGAAAAGTAAGAATTAAAAAAACAATAATTATTTTTAAAACTAACTCTTTTGTATACAAAAGAAATTAAAATACCGCACTGCTCGACCATAGTTTACTGTACATAAATTTTGCACCCGATAGTATTTGAGGTAACACTGAAAATATTATTGAGATAAGTATATTAAAAAATGGGTGCGTGTACTTATGTACACGCGTGACATGATATACTTCTTTGACATCATTAAAAATAGTTTTTAATTGCATGCAAATAATTAATTACAATAAAATAATAGAAGGATTGGAAAAGGATAATCAACAAAGTTCAGTTTAAATTTGAAAAATTAAATAAATAAATATTTATTTTCTTACATTAAGTGTAACATAAATTGTCTTATTATTCGAATTGTATTTTTAATTAAATGATGACCACTTCCATAGTATCTTCCCGTAATGTCTGAATCGGATCTCAGTTATCATTTTTATCAAAAGTTTTCATTAAATTTATTTAGTTATTTTTATAAATATTTATTATTTATTCAATTTAATAGCAAATATTAAAAATTAATATCATAATTTTATGTTCAATTTTAATTTTTATCAGAAACTTTTTTAAATGTTTTATTAAATTTATTTCTTTATTTTGTGAATATTAAATAACCAATAATAAGTATTTAACATTAATAATTTAATAATATTTAGTAGTTAATTATATTAAATAAAAGTATTTTAATTTATATCAATAAATAATACATACGGATAGTTAACCTCAATTATATTGGAGCACTTGAAAAGTATATAAGCACAATTTTTTTCACTAATATTCACAAATATAAGTAATATCAATCAAAAATAATTAAGATAATTAAAGATGACAGATTTACAAGAACTAATCATAAATAATTCGATTAAGAATTTGTGGATTCACAAGACGTACTTTGATATATCATATAACTGGTAGTTCAGCGCCATCTGTTGCTTACAAATGTAGAATTCTTAAGAGATGTTGGCTTACTTGTACAGCGGTACTACAAATCAGAAGCTTTGATTATGTGTGACTAGATGGCGCTTATCTAAAACGTATTACATAGATAAATCACAATGTTGATATATTAAATGAATAAAAATATTATCATTATATCAAGTTGAATAAACATCATTACAAAAATTAATATATTTATATAATAATATATAAATTTAAATAATATAAAAATATTATTAATAATAATAATATATATATATATATATATATACCAAAAACGAACTTAATCCTAACTCATAGAGCACATTATGCAACAACTATCGCAAATAAAAACGACAACTCCATTATCACTACACAAAATCAACCTTATCACTATGTAATATGGACCTTATTACATTTTCACCGTTTTCATTATAAACTGTTAATTTTGTGTCACGCATCTTAAATTTCACTCTCATCATTTTTTCATAACGCGCCTAAAAAGTATAACTTCAAAAATAAAATAATGAGAAAAATTAATTACTTGAATTAACGGGATTATTCACACAAAAAATTCATCATGTAGGATAGCACGTTTAATAATCAGAAATAAAACGTAAAAGTGAGTAAAATTGTAAAGACCTCTTATGCAAAATTTCATTTCCTTTCGGTCAGATTGCCACTCAATAAAACGTTCCGCTAATTAAGCTAAAACTGCGTACACGAGTCACTAATATACATATATAATTAAGGAAAGTCATGACATTAGAGATAGAACCACATAACTATTTTTCATCTCAAGTACTAGATAGTTAGTGATATTCGGCAAGTAAACCTGCGGTTTTTGATGATTTGAAAGTTGTTGGCAGAAGGTTGCTTCATATGACGCTATGTGTAGATGAAACTGCTAACAGCCAATTCGATACGCTGCTTACGATAACTAGAGATAGAGCAAGTAGCCGAGCAGTGTAAAATAGGTAGTAACAGTAGAAGGTAATGCTAACACTGTGGCCACGGCAAACGTACGGTCCTGGGTTACTATGCCCACCGATGGTGGCGTCGTGGAAATGCGCAGAACAGATATCATTTCGTTACTGTTATACCTATGCTTATATGGTACCTAAACCATGCCCGTAGCGGTAACCCTACAAAATTTCGGGCCATTCTGGACGCGCGATACAAACTTCACGGGCGAGCGAAATTTAAGATGCGATCATAACAAGTTGTGTATTCGACTTTCAAGATCCTGTGGTCGACATCTGATTTTTCTGTGTTCTGTGTGGCCTCAGGCCCGAGCATAAACAAGTAGCTGTGCGCCATTCTGTGATAGTACCCACCCTAAAAAACCTCCTTTTTGTTTTATTGGACTTGCTTTTATTAAATTATATCTTAACTTAGCTTTGATAACTTAGCTGCTCTTAGCGCTTTGTAATGAGACAGGTATATTTGATTTTATATATAACTAGCTTAATAGAAACCCTACCAAGTTTTTTAATTTATGTTTTACGCAAATACTTCACAATAACTTTTGGAGTCTGCTCCTTGGATTTTAGTAAAATAAGAAGCAATCTTGATATATCCGAAATCTGTTCTTTTTGCGTTATTTTGTAGCTTTTCTGAAATGATTAAAGTAACTTCCCGATATCAAGATTTAATTTACGTACGTTTTTATTAAGATTTAATGCACCTATGTAACAGATACATATTACGGAAATCGGTTGTCTGTGTTCCTACTTTTACTTTACACAAAAAGAATTACACAGTGACAGCTTTAATAGTTTTTTTTATGGCAATATTAAAATTCGCAAAATTTGACGTTGAGTGTTAGTAGTTAAATAATAAAAATATTTAGATCTTTTGGAAAATATAACAATTTTTAATGTAAGGTATGTTTGCTAAATGTAAAGTGACCTATAACAAAATTGGTATGTTTAAAGCTAAAAACTTTTATCGTTGTTTTGTCAGTTTAATTTTAACTTATGATATTTCCGCTTTTCAACCGGTTTAAGGTATTAGCCTCTAAAAGTAAATGGACATATTTTTAAGAAGATAAAAGACCACAATAAACATGTCCGATCCTACAATACAGACGTTTTGTTGCCATCATACTGGCAGCAGAGAAGATTTAGCAGTGAGAATAATGGATGAGTTTAACACAGAGTCATATAATGTTGTTTGTTTAGTTTCTTCGACAATCGGTATTCTAGGGTCAATTTATCAGGTTTGTGTAGCTTACTTTGAAATTAAACACTTTTTGAGGTGGACTTTTTGAATAACATTGTATAAATAATTTTAGATTTTTCCTTGTGGAGTCTCTAACCACCCAGATAGATTACCAAATATGACCACTACCCGTGGAAGGCATATTATTTTATGGTTAGCCGTCGCTGATTTGCTAGCATCTTGTGGTAAGGCCATTATCTTATTAAATTGATTAGTTATTTAAAAAAAAAAAGTAACTTTAAGTTTTCATTTATATTCATCTCCTCTTGGTCCTTGTTAATATTTTAATTGATTTATTGATATTAATTAATTAAAATTAATGTAAATTAAATTTTATTGAATTGAAACTGCTCGAAATTTTAATTTTCTAAAATCTTATGTTTAGATTGTCTAAAATATTTTTTATGATTCAATATTATACTAAACAAAAAGGCTGCAAAAGTTTGAGAAAACATCACTAAAGCACACATGCTTTGGTGACCTTCTTGCAGTGATTTTTTTTTTCAAATTAGTTCATAGCTGTATAGCTGCTACTTTGCATAGGGAATATTCTCACCAATAATGTTCCTTTTGGTTCTATAAACATTATAATAAGTAAAATATAGGAGTGGTAAAATATAGGTATATAAAAACAGATTATGAACTTCTCTACTTTTTAATATATTTTCTTTATCATAATATATTTTTTTTTTAGGAGAAAGGTGTAAAATTAGTCAACTACAATTTAAACTGCTTATACCTATTATTAAATTCTTCTGTGTAGGACATATTTTTTTAAAATAACATTTGAACTATTAAAATAAAAAGTAAAAACTATAAATTATTTTATTATTTCAACTGCAGGAAGGCTTCATTCATTGTATGACAATGTTTCAGGTGTTCTTGTGCGTTCATCACTCTGGTTGCAATACAAAAACATTATGCCATTACCTGATGATCAGACAAGTGTCTTATTTTGCACTATCACTTCAGTAAGTTTTACTACACTTGAGTTATAAAACTTTAAGAAAATATATCATTGTAGTCATATTAATGTTTCAGGCATGGACACAGTATTTTTATACTGCAACATGGTTTTGGACTTTGTTTTATGCTATTGATACTTTGCGCACAATAAAAGGTAGAGATCCTCATCATGTTCTTTATCATTCTGTCGCTTGGGGTGTACCGGCTGCTACAACAGGGATTGGGTTGTCTATTCTATATATTCCTAATGCTACGTAAGTATTAATATTCAATTCAACAATTATTAGTAGTATATTTTTATAGTAATTTCTTTCCTACTTATAATCTTGGGTCATCTTTTCCATGGTATAATATTGTAAAAGTATTTAATCAACAAAAAAACAGGTGAAGGAAACACCCAAACTTCAATTTTGTTAACTTTATAATTGTGTTAACTTACTATCCCTTTCTTTCTATTTATATGTGCTGTAGTTTAAGTGATCATTATGTGTTTATCATCATATAATTTGTTATTTCCCATTATTACATAATAAAATAACAATATTAAACTATACTAATTATTATATATTTTTAGGTGCCATAATTTAAAAACTGTTACAAGTGCATTTTTTAAGATTTTGCCCAATTACTTTGCTACTTACCTTCCTATTGCTATGGTAATGATTGTTAACCCAGTATTGTATATACTGGCTGGGAAAGAAGTTGAGATGACAGTGGCATTACCTCTTGCTCAGGTATCTTTTTCTCTATATTTTCTATATTAATGTTATGGGAGTAAAAATATATAAACAGTAAACTTTTGCATGAAGACAATTGTCATTTATGTGTTAAACAATATATCAATAGTTTATATCAACCTGCAGCTCAGAAATATGCAGGTCATTTTTAAATATGCATAAAATTGAAAAGAATGTCATTAAAATATTAAAATGATTAATATTATTTGCATATTTATTCATTGCAACATTAAAATGTAACTTAGATAACAATATAATCCAGAAGTAAACTTTTCTTATATCAGTTTTATAAATTTTATTTTACACTAACTGATTTTGCCCAACACTATAATTTTGTATGTGTACATCTAATCTATATACATCCAATATATACACTTTTAACGAACTACTCAACTGCAGCAGTTGCATCAAATTGCTAGTAATATTAGTTAGCAAAATAATTATTTATAAATTTGTTATATGATACTCTTATGTATAGAAAATGTAATATGAATTCTATAAAACTTTTTCCAGTTTACTAGCAGGGAGCGGAGAGTAGTTGATGCACTTAAACTAAAGTTCTTCCTAATTAATGCAGTTTTTTATGTGTGTTGGTTGCCAAATCTAGTCAACGGAATAATGATATGGACAATGTGGTTTAATATGCCAGTAAAAATAATAATATCTATCTGGTATATAATGGTAAGTTAACTTATATCTTAATAGTTTCGTTGATATAAAAAAAAATTACAGGCTAACGCGCCGATGTTGCGTAGACCGCTTGTTGTCAACGCGTACAACTTTAATTTTTTTCCTTTTTCGAGGCAACTCGCGGTTTTTTTAAATATGAAATTACGTAACTCTTGTACTAATTGTAAACAAATTACACAAAAATTCCTAGCCTAAGCGACATGAATTCAATAATCAAGCCCGGTTCACTCGCTGGTGAATGACGCGGAGTGAACCCGTAGACGACGCGTAGACAAAGAGTAGCTGCCGCGTTGAGACCGATTGGCTCCAATGAAAATTGACCTTAACTCTATATTTTGTACTGAAAAAATACTAAAATAATTTCGTACAATCACGTAATCTATTTGCTCGTCTTTTCATACAATGAAGTTTACATGCAATCTTTATTAATTATCATAGTTTGATTGACATTAAAGCGTGAAATCATTAATTACTACCAATAACTACTAACTTAAGAGTTGCAAGAATAAGCTTTCTCCGTCATAGATGTTTCAAAGATGAGTCGTGTACGGAAAATAATACACACGAAAATGTTCTTGTTGCAGGCACTTATGAACCCATTGCAAGCGTTGTTTAACGCATTAGTGTACCGCAGATGGAACTCCGGTGACAATAAATACAGTCCGATGTTTCCTTCGATACAAAAAGAATTTAACATTCACGACGAACAATCACCGTTGTTGGGCTCAGAACCACCTCGAATGCAGCTATCGCCGCTACCTCCCGGCATCAATAATTATGCTACTATGTAATATTGTTAAGACGAATGGATATATTAAGCGAAATCTATAACAAAAACACCGCTATGGCAATTAATTGCGATACGACCAAAATGCAAGTAATCTAATTAGATATTTAAATTTTATTATAGTTTAGCCGAATTGGAGAAAGAAATGACGTAACGTTAAAATAAAATCTAATGTTACACTCAATTTGCTTCAAAAATTCAGAAACTTTTATTGGTTGAATATGGCTTTTGGTCGATTGAACATTTATTTCTACTATATACTAGTGTCGATTGAAATAAAATAATTTCATATGTACATATGCGTACTATTAACGATAATATTCGATTATATTGATTGTAATTGACAGTTCGCCATCACATAAAAACAACAGTGTTTATGTTACATATTGTATTCATAGATGAGCTTAATGCTTTATCTCTTCTAAGTTTATTTTAGCGTTTTTATATACTTATATTGACTGTTATAATTAAGACTGTTATGTTATATGGTTCGTTAATTTTAAAATGAATGCCAATATTTTATAAATGTAACATTAAATAATGTTTTAATGTGAGGATGTATACTAAAATGTGCCAAATTGCAATTGTTTTGAAATCGTGCGTAGTTTTTTATTATTATTAGTGAATGGTAACGAAGGGTCCAATGAATAGAAATGCTTAAAATTTTACTTGTGATGATTTTGTTCCTTTTTTTAGATTGACTGTAAATGTTCCTAATGTTATTTAGTTTACAATAGTATTGTGTTAGGCCATTCGATTTGGCACAATGAATTTGATAGACTGACAGATTATTGGCCTAAATGTGAACTTTAATAGTGATTGATCAATAATAATTGGTCAACAAGACCTTCAATTGGTTTTACATTTCGTGGAAGTTTTGTATTTTCTTATACCAGCTAATAGTTGCTACATATTAACAGTCATAGCCTTATATCGATAACTGGTAAAAAAACAAATTAATAATGTTGTCCTAGTCGAATCCGACTATGGCGACCAATATATATTAGAGATCAGCCAACTATGCAGGAGATATTATAGTATATGAGTGTATGCTCAAACACAAGTGTATCCTTTATACTCTCAAAGTCCGATGGGACGAATAACCGCCTATCCGACGCATGGATCACATTGTTATATTGACAATTGGGTGACCTGCCCGCATTGCCATATAACCAACTAGAAAACAACAATGAAAAGTTATCGAGTCCCCACAGGATTCGAACTCACGACATCCGTTTTCTAAAGCACAAGCCCTGACCACTAGCTACGGAGGTAATTACAAAAACGAAATTATTGTAGCTCTTAAGATTTAATACCAATTGTTTGATGCAACTCTTCCTGATGACATGTACTTTCAACTATTTGTATTTTCTTAAACATAATATTTGCACATTTTATTCCAATTTTTTATAAAATAGACTTTATACAACTTTATATTGACTTTACTGTTGCTTCTATTGTTAAGATTTTTATAACAGTTATACATAATTATATTTGATACTATCACTATAAAAAAATTACCATTTTGTATTCATTGTTTATATACTACCTATTGTTGTTGTTTATAATGCTGTTATGCTTTGTGGTATCCTATAATAAACTTTTAACATTTAGTAAAACTGCAATTTTACTGTCATCATAACACTGTTTATTTAGAAAATTGCAATATTAAAAAAAATGAAACTGATTTAAAATAAAAACGATTTACTCCATGACGTAGGCCATTTTCTATATAAAGGTGTTTTTTGCAAATAAGACTTGGTGTTGAAATTGCTGAGAGCTTTTTAACATATATATTTTAATTCAGACAAACTAATTAGATGATTTGGAAACTTATTCTTCATCAGTTTTTCACTTTGATACTCTAAATAAAACAAATAGCTTACATAAGACAACAATTAATTTACAATGATGCCTTAAGCCACTTCTCAAGAATCCAGCTCTTAATAAGAATATTCTTCTATTAAATATAATGGAACCCAAACAGAGTGAAGTCATATTCAAGTTTCAGAAATTATAATAATAACCTGTGGCCAGGATTTAGACTCAAACCTTTTTTTAAAATGTAAAGGTTTAAGTAAAAGAAAAATCTTTCCAAACAAAAGGACTACTATACACTTCTATTTATAGTACTACTTGTAACCAAGTAGTAGAATAATGTAAGTACTATAGTAAGGAAAAGGGTTCTAGTGATTGGTTGCTAAGTAATATTTATTGTATAAATAACCTGCATATTTAAATTTTAGCAACTTCTGCCATAAATATTTTTTTATAATCAATGACTTGTTAAAAAAAAAATTAAACACATTTATATCTTTATTGTTAATTTACATTTATATACAATTTACAAATATATTTTAGTTATAAAGAAAGATTATTATCACATTTACACATCATGGTCATTTTCTTGTGGTGCCATAGTTAAATCAGTAATGTCCTTAACAATCATATGAGCGATTTGCCATGCCATCTCTTCCTCTACTCTGGAAGAATTAGTTGGCACAAAGCGGCTCACCATTTTCTTAAGCACAGACTTATCTTTTTTGTCAGGATCTGGTTCAAATTTAGACTCAAATCTCCCAAGACTATTGATTCTCCCAAGAATCAGTCCATCATGCTTTTTCCTTTGCCATAATGAATCAGCATTATATAACTGATTAGAATCTATAGTCATGTCAGGTACAGAGTGATTGCGTTTCTTTCTATCGAGAGGATCGCCCATTGCAAGAAGAGTATTTTGGGTACTTACACTAAATTCACTACTACAATCCGAATGAGATTTAAATTTTGATGTCCATAAATGGTTTACTGAATGAATCATTTCTGAAAGATAGGTATAATACAGCTCTGATTCCAGAAACAATTTTGCGTAATTTGATAATGTTTTAAATATAATTTTATAAGGTAAATCAAAACATGAGACTAAGGGACCACCTTCTCTACAAATGTTGCTTTCAACTTGAAGTCTGACTTCTGTGGGAAATCCTATTGGGTTTGTTGCCTGCAGTGAAAAATATTTATCATAAAGAATTAAAGCATCACCTTGCACTTGGTCAGGATCTGAAGAATTATTATTATGCATCAGGTTATCTCTGAAATGCATGACTGCAATAATGAATTCTAAGAATGTGCTGCATGATTCTTGCTCTAAATATTCAGTAAAGTAGAACAAAATGGTCTCATTGTATAAGATATCTTGGAGATTTATAGAACCTTCAGTTAAAATATCAATTTGAGCCTTGACATAATGAGGACTATTTAGGAAATCCTCAAAATAATTGTTTTTAATTATAGAAAATATTGTGTCCTGCACAGGTTTAAAACAGTCTTCTTTTATTTTCCCCTCTGGTTCACATATATTAGAAATAACACATTTTCTAACAGAGTCAGGCAGGTCTAACTGATATGGGGCTTCGAGAGCTATATATTTTTTAAATAATTTAACAGCTGACTCTGATGGATCACTTTGAAGAGGCCTTTTACAAAGTTTACAACTTTCAGATTTTTCATTGAGTGTTTCATGAGATTCAAGTAAATTATTAGATACTTCAGGGTTTAGTTGTTGCAAATTACTGGTACTTGCACATATAGTTAATTCTTGAGACAAAATATTACCTTGTTTTTGTAATATACTACATTCACAGTAATTATATGAACTGTTTTTCGTTTCTGTATCAAAAATTATTTCCTGCACTATAGATGACTTAAAATTTTCTAATTCCAACCAACACTTAAGCATGTCGAGTTTACCTATTGCTTCCATGTATAACTTTAAATGTTTTATCGCTTTTTTTTCGATAAGTATTTCATGTAAATTTAAAGACAATTTTGACTTTTTTTCAAAAATGTCAGGAATATCTGAAAAAAAAATCATCTGTTGAAATAGAGTACACGGGATTTTTATAAACTTGACTTACAGTGTGAAGTTTCACCTTCCACATTAACTCCAATTTCTGTTTCTACTGAAGTTCGTATATTAGTATTCACATTATTTACTTCCGGCGGACGCACAGGGCACCCCGTTTTCCCTTTTGCTTAAAAATACAAAGATTACATTTGCAGTTGGACATATATCGTATAAAGAGGAAACATTCTAAGACTTACCTGCACTTTTCCAAAACTTTATCATTCTTAATTATATTAAGGCTCTGCGAGTCCTCGAGAGCTATAAGAAATTGCAGAAATAAAAAAACATTGTGACTTTTGCAACGACATCGATAAATGTAAACAATAACAAAATGGATACGGTTTTATTTTGTAAATAAAAAGAACTGTTTTTGTAGCTACATATACTTATGTACGTTGTACAATTTTCGACATTGACAGTTCTAATTTAAATCTATATCGATTTCTTAAGTCGATTTTGTTAATCGTTTAAATTTTTTAATAAAATTACTGTCTTTCTTCTTTGTCTCTGTCTCTAAAAGAGACCTACCAAAACCATTAGCATATTCTGATGAGTTATATTCTGATGAGATATAGTCATGAGGTTTTTACAAAATGTATAAATAAATAATTTATATATATGGCTTGTAACTTCTAAGCCAAAATAATTTTCGGAATTTCAAAAAGAAAAAAGCTTACAAGACATGAAAGAACATTTAAGGTACACCAACATTAAATATCAGCTGACCAATCCAAAGTTCTCTGCCATTTGATTGCGCTGTGTTTGCAAGGGTGCAAATTTCCTTACTATGAGCTGTTTAGGGATGTATCGATAAACACATTATTTAAATATATATATATATATATATATAAAATATAATGTTAAAGAAGAATTCGGTTTTTTGACTTACACAGTGTGTTTTCACGTTACCTTGTTACCATCAACATTGCTGATCTATTGCACTCTGTACTAGTAGTTTGAAAAACTTCTGTAGTAAGTCTTTATATAATGGATTTGACTATGTCAACTCTTGACACCACATCTATCTAATGCATTGCTAACGATTTAACTCATAGTACAGTGATGTTGGTCGACTAGCCTATGCAGAAAGGGAGGGTGTAGAAAACATTAGTCACTACTTTACCAATTTTATATAAATGGCCGATAGCGTCTAAAACACAATTGGCGTAGGGATTGAGACCAAGACATTTCCGCGTCCTTTATTTATCATAAAAAAACCTGGTCATTACCCATCTCTATAAGATTATTATTTCATTAAAATATAGTTAGAGAATTTTATTAGCCTTAGCCCCCTTAAGACACAGGGGCTAACTCGAATCCCACGGACTTGTAATGGCTCTAAGCTTTATTAATAGGAGGCGGTTCAAGCGGAGGCTTTTCCATATCCGTATCGATCGCTTTAAATATTGTATATTTCAGAGTTATTATTTGTTTTCTGATATCTGATTCAGGTGATTTCTTTGTTTTAGCTGTATACCTCGGTGTGCAAGAAACTAACTAGCAAGAAAGACGTATTATCTGTAAAGGATTGCCCACTTCATACTAATATCTATCAAAACAACTGTTTTGATTTGTTTTAATCTATAATGGATATACATTAATATTAAAAAAAAAAAAACTGTTAAAAATCTAATAGTTAGGTTATTTCAGCTATATAGACTGTTAAGGCAGATACTTTGCAGGATCAAATTCAAATTCAATATATCTTTATTTGCTAAAATACGGTACATTCAGATCTTAAACACACATTTAGTTCATACGTATTTCGCCACATTGGCATGCAAATCATTTATAACCTAAAAATATATAACACCAATTTTAAAAAAATCGGACACATGTTCAACTCAATTTCAGATATAAATTAATTACGCAATATTGACTAACATGTCTTAAGTTATAATACATTGATAATAATAAGAAAAAAACCAAAATAAAGTTTAACAAAGCTCATAAAACAACATAACATATACAACATAAAATAAAAAAGTCAACTAAATTGTCCAGTTATACGGATTAATGAGATGTCTGGTTGTGTTAACGGGCAAAGTATTCCTCTAAGGAATAAAAATATTAGTTTTTTAACCACATTATTAACTTTTTTTTTAAATAGTGTTGTAGTCATTTTTTTCATGTCAGAGGGAGGATTGTTAAAAACTTTAACAGCCATATTATAACAGTTTTTAGTTTTTGTGTTCCACGTGTGAGCCATGCTCACAGGGCCATCATTTATTGTTTTTCAACTCTTTACCTTAGGGTTTCCATTTGAGCTTCATAGCCTTTTTTCATTTATTTTCCAAACCGGAACTCGGGCTTTGAATCTATAAACAAAGATGACGACATCATTTTATCCCTTCCTTTTTAGTTACGATCATATGGATTTAATTGTGATAAAATACAAAGTTTAATTTTTCAGCAAATGCAGGTAAGCAGGGGGAGCAAGGTTAGCTATTACTCTCTTAGATGATCATTATTACCTTTTTAAAGTAATAAATAATAATTTAACTCTGCTGGTATACATCAGAGATATATTTACGAATATTTTTATTCACTTTAAAAATCATTCAAGTAAAATTCAAAAATTTAATTAGCGTTATTATAATTTTTAGAATTAATACGTTTTTAATACTAATAAAGTTTCGTCAGACCTCGCTTTGTTATGATTCATTAAGACTTGTTACAGTTTAAGCCAAAATTCAGTTTGTAGGGTTCATCAACGCTATTTTCTTGTATATATATTGGTTAAACTGATCACCGAAGAGATTTGCTTCTACGCTTGCTCATCGATTTTCACTAATAAGAGGCCTTGGGCACATTATTTAACAGACCTTGGACATTAATGAACGGCTATATTTATAAAATAAACTAAAGAAAATATATAAGCAAAGTTTGAACTTACTACTTTTGTGTTTTTGCATATATAGAAGAAGTGTTGACCAAGTGCATTGATTGCTCATGAAGTAGGCCATGTATTCATCGTGCTCAAACGATTTGGGATGATCGCCTGTAGTAGGATGATTACGATTACGATGAATCTCACTTTAATGTTGCTTAGCGCTCAGAAATCGTTTTAATTACCTTTCTAAGTGTGTTGTGACGGTAAATATTTTTATTTATTACACGCGATGTGTAAGTATTACCCCATGGTAAAAAAAATAAGGATCAATTACCAAGATTAATGTATCTACTATAATGTAAATACTAATAAAATTACGCTTCAAACGTCCATAGCTAAACGTTTGAAGCGTAATTTTATTTGTATTATTTGAAATTTTCAATTAGACTAATTAAAAATCTACTCGCTATTACGCTAAACATATTAGTTCAGAGAAGGTTTAAGATTTATTATTTTTTAAGGGATGTCTTAGAGAACCGAAATATTTTAATTTGTTTAATGAGTATAAAATATGTAACATAACAGGTAAATTTTCCCGTTTCTCATGTTCTCATCTTTAAAAGTATCTTAAGATTACCACCTAAATCCTAGTACTACGAATAATGCTTTTAGATAATCGTACTTAATTTGAGAATAATTAAACGTATAGGCTTATGACCTTAAAAATATATATATATATTTAGTGGCAATATCAAATGTGTTATTTTTGTTTCGGACTGTTTTTATTGAGTGCCTGTATAAAGTGCACGCCGTATCATTTATAAAAACTTTGTGACCGTTTTATAGCTCGGATTTTAACCTCGTTAAGAAATGATCATAATACAGGCTTGATCTGATAAGAATAGAAAGCAGATAACTAATCCAACGGTTTAATCTCTTTGAAATTATAGCATCATTCATCCGTTTTTATTGTTCTCTAACAAGAAAACTCGTGCTGTAGTAGTTAAAAAGTAAGTAATTTTGAAATAATAAATTTGATTCTGGTTACATAAGTATATTACAATATTTTAATTTAATTACAATATTAAAATATTACAATAAATAATTTCTTTTTATAATTTGATTGTATGATCGAAACATTATATTCATGAACAAAAAATGTTAAACACTAAAACTTTTAAACAGACTTTATATTTACGACGCTATTTATTCCATATTAAAAAAATATGCAGATACATCAAATCCACTAATTTACGGATTTTTCGCGTTACTTGATATATTTATTCCCGTCGTTTCGGATTCTTTCCAGCATCCATGATCACGGGCAGACTATGACAGACATATGTAGGTACATAATATTTGCATGAACATTTATTCCTTATTTGTAATACTTTAAAATTTTCAATTAGAGTAATTAAAAATCTACTCGCTATTACGCTAAACATATTAGTTCAGAGATTTATTATTTTTTAAGGGATGTCTTAGAGAACTATCTATTTTGTACTCCTACTAATCATTAAAAATTATAAAATAAGATGATAAAAACATGTCACTCATGTAAATTGTGTTATTCCTGGTACTATTAAGAATAATGTCAACGCCCGAATAACTCCATGGCTTTTAAGAACATGTTACAAAGCAAGCTTATGACCGCATAAAAAAACCATGATAAAATTTTAAACAATCTTATATGTTTCGACTTATGTTTATACATACGTGTATTTAATGTTTTACGCTTTACAAATATTTGTAAGAGAAGAAACATTGTTGAAAAAATATAAATTTTCGGTTAGCTTCAAAACAAAAATGAAATAGTAATAAGAATTTAGATTAGAAATATTAAATATTCTATTTTGCTCTGTCATAGTTCCACTAAACAATACGAGGCCTTTGGTACTAAACTACTAAAAGACTTTACCAGACCTTTAAAATATTAAGAGGAAAAAGCAAAAGCATATAAAAAAAGTTGGATTGGTTTAATAAACACGAAAAAATAATCACATATTACCTTTACAGTGGTGAAATTATTGAATTCTATATCTCTGAGTCATTATTAAACAACCAATGTAGCACTTGCTAGAAGTTAATAGATATTAGATTTTTTTATTAAAAATGTGTTTTTATTGTAATTGATTCGGTCCCTGCGCAAACCTGACGCTCTGCACAAACGGAGGCTATCGACCTTCCCACAGTTACTTGGAATAACTGTTAAGTTGTTGGAAATAACTTAGTATCAAGAAGCGCACAGGGAGCCCGGGCGGTTGTCACAGTCAGTCAGTTCTGTTCGGCAGACTCGTTTACATCGAAACTGATTCTTACTTCATTAGTATCTCAATACCAATTTAACGGAAAATGAAAACTATATGTTTGTTTCTTATCGTATATCTTCTATCAGGATATTATGCTAGTCCAATTACATATGACCAACGGCAAAATGGAGATTTCAATGTACAAGTCGATTTAAAAGATATTCAAATCATTGCACTGCTGAAAGGAAGCAAGGAGGAATATGTGGTGAGTTTAATTACTTTGCTTTATAATCATTCACTATTTTCCGAATTAAATTTATCGTTATCCTATTTTACGATTTATTAATCGAAAAAACTGTTAATCAATTTTAACATTTGCGAACCGCATCAATGTAGAAATAATGTAGACAACATAATAACATTTCAAATATTATTCTCAAAATTACAGGACTATGATTACGCTTACGATTATTCTGAGATGACAATAAAACCTCAAAATCGGACTACACCGAAGCCAATGAACGTTACGAACTCATCTACAGAATTAATCAGAGATAATGTAACGACAACTGTCGCAACAGCGCTAAGCGAGCAAACAACAGTATTAACACCAAACAAAATATCTACCGAAACCTGGAACACCACAAATAACGACTCAACCACGACTGTAAGAAGCGTTGTCGAAGCAGACAATGTAACCGAAATTTCAAAGACATCTAACAAAATAAACATCACTTCAACTACAGAACCAAATGCGAGTCCCAAATGTAAAAAGGGGTTTGTTGTAAATCATAAAGGAGAGTGCGAATTCAAATTACAAGGAACTGGGAACGCGTATGTGCCATTTTAATTAATTTTAGTATCACTTGACATTAAAAAGTTGCACATTTTTGCACCTTATTCAACTTGTTACGTTAACAAAGTTTTGTAATAAACTAGAATGATTGTTAAGAATCCGAGTATTTATTAAATTCATTTAAATGTATATTTTGCCGGAGCGCTGCTGATCTACCGGTTATACAAGTTTTATGATTAAGTAAAGTAGCAAGTAGAATACATAGTACCCATAGAATATAATCATCCGTGTTCATAGTTATTATGTGAAATAGTATACGCGCATAAAAAATAACCTTAATTATGATTTTCGTACCTTAACCTAAGAATGAACCGAATATCAGCCACTCCAAAACTGCTTAAATTATTAATGATTGTACGAAGTGTCCAGTAACTAAATACGAAATGAATTCTTCGAGCTTTCATCAAAGTTATTGTTGATATAAAAAAATATCAAAAGGATTTGCTTGACTAAATCGTTCTTGCTATGTACTACAAAACTGTAAAATATTGTTGCCGTGCATGTTTAAGTGATACTTTGTCACATTATTTAGAATGACAAAATTTTACGATATAATAATATTAGGTTTTAATTATGAACGCCTGCGTAAGCTTTGCGTAATGGTCTTTGATAACTGCCGGCTTATATCCTTATTTAGGTTTGTAAATTAGCCGTCATAATTATATACTATTTCTGGACATGACACAAGAAAAATATTATGTTCATAACACAATATTTTCCCCGTGGTGGGAATCGAACCCACACCCTTCAGCGTAAGAGTCAGCGTCACTAACCACTTCGCCAAGCGGGTCGCACGTAAAGCGGTCGTCAATAAACCTTGGCCTTAAGATTTACTACGACAAAAAACTGAATAAAAAACAATATGTTTATAACCGCCAAAAACTATTGTCCGTTATGAGTTAATCATTAATTCTTACTTGTCAAAAAATGACGAATAAAGATTAGTATGGTATCTCCGTATACCAAAATAATAAAAGGCCGTAAAAACGTAAATCGTTTTTATGAGCCACCATCTACAGACTTCGCTACGCAGTTTTACTACAATAAGAACTTTACTAATGTTTTGGAGCTTTTACTTGTTTCCATTATTGAGATTCTAGGTAGTATTTGGTTCCATATACCTGTTAATATTTCTATTTTGTGGGTACGGTATGCGTCACTATGAAAATACGATATAAATCACGATTACTGTGGAAATGATATTTACATATTGGTTTATAAATATTTATCATTATTTCTTTATATTTTTGCAGGTTATTAAAGCTCGTAAAACTTTCGCAAAAACTAAAATTAAGAAGAGAAAACAAAAGTAATTCTGATGAAGATGAAGCAGTCACTACGATAGCAAATAAATAGAGGTTACATTTTAACACAAATTGTATTTCAAAAAAATTTACATTGTACCTTAAAAAAACGGTATTATGCAATAAAGACTGTTAAAATATTAAATTTTTACTCGAAAAGGTTCTATTTTTATTTCTAACTTTCCTAGAGGTATTTTTAAACGGAATTATGCATAAATTTCCAATTAAAAATGCAATATATAGCTTATGCCGCTTTATTTATATATATTTATGTGCATTTACAATGTTCCTATACTGTGCA
This sequence comes from Lamproptera curius, assembly GCA_029286875.1. Classification (NCBI taxonomy): domain Eukaryota; kingdom Metazoa; phylum Arthropoda; class Insecta; order Lepidoptera; family Papilionidae; genus Lamproptera; species Lamproptera curius. The sequence goes on along the minus strand of JAGSMT010000121.1, from coordinate 730,577 downwards.
AAAGGTAAGAATAAATATTTGGTGTGGGACGGGCAATAGTTATTATTCACAATGAGATTGTTTTGTACTATAGGCTTTCTTTGAAATAATAATATTATAATTTAAGCCTACATATTTTTATTCTAAAACACACAGAGAGAAAACCACACTCTATCATTTAATAACTATAAATAGTATTGCTGACAACTTAAGGTAAACATTACATATTAAATTAAAAAAGTATTACTCTGTCAATCTGGTTCATACATTAATAATATAATTATACCAATGAAATATTTTATTAAATGTTTACAAACAAAATATCTGTAAAAATTTTAATTAAGATTAAGTTTGTGAACCTTCTACTAAAATAATAATCATTGTTGAGTCAAATATAATATGTATACATAGAAAATATCCTCAGGATGGTTTTCATTTTAATTGAAAGGACCCATCCTACATGATGCCATCAAGACTTTGGATTGTTAGGAAAAAAATTACTGTACCAAAACTAAATTAGATTCAGATAATCTATATATAACAAATTATTAGTACTTGTCGGTGGATCAAAGCTATGAACCACTATAAAGTATACTATGAATAAGATATCATGTTGCATGGATTCTATTGCTTGCAAATTTCCTGCACCTTAAATGGTCTGGTACAATGATCTTGTATATCAAACTAGTAACAATTCAATTTGATAGCAGGGACAATACTTTTTATACTAGTTAGACTATAAGGCAATTAGACTAAACAAGTGTTTTGTGCTTTAAAATATGTGATTGTTTCCATTTATACAGTATGTATCAAATGGAGTCTCTATTTTATATTACAAGCAGTATGTGAAACATTTTAAAAATATATGACTGCAACCAACTGACAACATTCAAGAGCACTTGTAAGAACAATATACAAAACTTCTTGAAGTGAATAAAAAAACAGTGGGTTTACACAATTTTTTTTTGACAACAGCAATCAAGCCCGCATTTTGAGGCCAGAAGAATAAATATAATCACACATTATACTTTATTCATGATATATGGTTATAATTTGCATAAGCAAAATAAGAGAGGAATAAAGGCACCAATCGTTATGAAAACAGGTAGTAACACTGAGCTCTCATCCATTGTATATGGATCTGGTTGCTTTGGACCACTGGCTAGCTGTGAAGTTGTGCTTTTTCTTCAACCTCTTCCTTGATCTCTTCTATTTCATTGTCAGGCCACTCCACTGGTGGGAGCTTTGGAACTTCATCCAAAGATCCTCTCATGACATATAAAGCATTGATCTTTGGATTATCCCTGTAACCTTTAATAAATTCTACTCTAATTTTACCACCCCTAATATCAGATTCTTCCTCATTGTAATATAATTTGCCGTTTTTAATCGAGTACGGTACATATTCGTCGTGAGCTACACCACGTCCAACTTTATCATAAATGTCCAAATCGGCGACAATCGTATGGTCTCCGTTTAACACCACATCAAATACTTTCATATTTGGTGCATTAAAATACACTTCACTAAATTTCAACACTAGGACGTAATCTCCATCTTTACTGGCAGGAATATCATATCCAAAGGTACTATGGTGATATCTTTCAGTTTGGTACAATATTTCATCTTTAGGACTGACCCGGCGGATCATTACCAGCTGTTTACCATAGTCAGAAGCGGTACCGACTCTTCCTTGCAAAGGATCTTTATCATAAGATATCCCATGAATGTCTGTGTGAGCTGGTCCACCAGCGTTTATGGCGTAAATAATTTCACCTAAGCCGGTAGCACTTTTTAAAGTAATTAAGTAGAAAATTCCTAATACTAAAATTCGAGACATAGTTACGTTGAATTATTTCGAAAAGATTTTCGAATTAATTATAAATTATTAATATTAATCTAATATTTTATGTCGAGACCGGTAAGCCATCTACGTTTTATTTAAAGTGTTATAGAAAAGTAAACCAAACAGATCAGTAAAATAATTCGAACGTGTAAACGATTTGCAATATCGTGTTAGGTGTCAAGTCATAGACTAAAAATTTGTATGTATGACGTTGTCTGATTACAACAGATCGCGTCGTATTTTCATAATATCGATATTCGTTCGTCAACAAGAATTATTGACAGGTTTTTTATCTATGGTTTTGAATCGAAAATGAAACAAATATTAAAGGTGTTGCGTTTTCAAAATAAATGGCAAATGAAAAAAAAACAATTATTAATATTTTTAGGGATAATTAATTTCATTGAATAAAATATATCTATATTAGAAATAGAAATATAGTTTATATAAGACGCCTTTCTATATTCCTTTCATGGGCTTTACAGCGCTAAGAATTTAGGCACATATCAGTCTAAAGTTGCAAGGCCATCTTCCATGATTTGTTATTGTTTAGAGATTTAGTGTTTTAGTGTATTTTAGAGATATAGTGAATCATAGATATAGTGTACTCGTAAATCGGCAGTGCTAAGCCAAAAGAGAAAGAGTATAGAAAATATATAAGAGTATAGAAATTGTAGAGCGTAAATTAAATATAGAACTCCACTGCACTATTCCGCAATTTGTTTATAAAAATATAATGTTAATCTAATTATTTCTTCTATTTACGCGAGTATTATACATATCAAATCCACTAATTTACGGATTTTTCGCGTTACTTAAATATGTTTATTCCCGACGTTTCGAATTCTTTCCAGCATCCATGATCACGGGCAGACTAAGTTGGTATATGTCTGTATCTCAATGTTTTGGAATACCCATCAGAGTTTTCATTTAAAATTGACGTATCTTTCGTTTTGTTAATTTTGAACATTGGTTTGACAAAAAGTACTTATTTTGTCCTTCGGTTTTGAAGGTAGCAAAGACCAACCATCCTCTCTATTAAAATTTGGATATTTTTTAATTTCTATTGCTTTCCGAATTATCCTTGGTATAAATCGATGTTAATTAGCCAGTATTTTTGGTTCATTAAATCTAATATAATGATTGGGCTTGTCTAGAACATGGTCGCAAATTTCAGATTTCTTATAGCGTCGGTGCTTAACATCAGCTATATGTTTTTTTACTCTGGTTCTTACTGATCTTTTTGTTTGTCCAATATAAAAGATACCACAATCACAGTCTGGTTTGTACACACCCGGTACCTGTAGAGGAATTTTACATTTGACGGATGGTAATAATTGGCCAATCTTCTTCGGCGGATTATAATATGTTTTGATAGAAGCTCGCTTTAAAATATAACCGATTTTGTCGGTGACTCCTAGACGTGGGTCGTTACAAAACTTTTAAGAAACGAAATGGAACCAGTTATGTGGAACGCGTCGCTTGTTTTAAAACTAGTTATTTTTAAAACTAGCTACTTTCATCCAGATACTGTGCATACATAAGTTTCACAACTTTACGGTTACGTACGTTTCTCAACTCAAAAAAGTTTACTCCGGTTTACAATTATAAAATGTTTTATTGATACATTATTGTTTACTACGAAACTATGATTTCAATAAACATATTACTACTGGTGTATTTAAAATTAAGTTTTATTGTTACAATGACGATGATTAATATTTACTGTTTATTTACAGTTTTGTTGTGTTTACACTTTTGAATGATTTTATTATAACTATATTTCACTCTCATATACACCGTTTACTTACTTTGTTTGTTCAGCTAATTAAATAAAAATCTTTATTTTGTTATATTTTACTTTTGATTTATATAACTGCTGGTTTACCGGAATCGCAAGACATTATTTGCCAACAGGGGTAACTCGAATGTGGTATCTATGTGTATGTCATACCTATGATAACTAAATGCATCACTCGCTGTGAGTGTCGCATTTAGTCGACTCTCACTTACTCGGCAAGTCTCGATCTGCCATCTCTCTCGCACGACCCGTCGGTACGGAAAATGCGAAAGAAATATAGCGCATTACGCTCTCTCAACTGACGAACGAAGACGACGACGGCCGAGTTCACCCGAATAACGGGTTTACAAAAATAACTACTTTTAATTTGACACGAAACGGTTATTACGTTTTATATCGCGTAACCAGTTATTATAACTGATGACGTGAAATAACGCTCACGCCTAGTGCCTGCCATCTTAGTGTACATCAGAGGAGTCACCGGCAAAATCGGTTATGTTTTAAAGCGAGCTTCTATAAAAACATATTGTAAGCCGTCGAAAAAGATTGGCCAATTATTACCATCCGTCAAATGTAAAATTCCTCTACAGGTACCGGGTGTGTACAAACTAGACTGTGATTGTGGTCTCTCTTACATTGGACAAACAAAAATACCAGTAAGAACCAGAGTATTAAGAACATATAGCTGATGCTAAGCACCGACGCTATAAAAAATCTGCAATTTGCGACCATGTTCTAGACAAACCCAACCATTATATTAGATTTGATAAACCACAAATACTGGCTAATGAATATCGATTTATACCCAAGGATAATTCGGAAAGCAAAAGAAATTAAAAAATATACAAATTTTAATAGAGAGGATGGTTGGTCTTTGCCACCTTCCTGGGATCCAATAATTTCAAAAATTGAACACAAAGATATAAAAACTACAAAACCGAAGGACATGTCAAAAACGAAAGATATGGCAATTTTAAATAAAAACTCTGATGGTTATTCCAAAACATTGAGATTACAGACATATACCAACTTAGTCTGCCCGTGATCATGGATGCTGGAAAGAATCCGAAACGTCGGGAATAAATATATTTAAGTAACGCGAAAAATCCGTAAATTAGTGGATTTGAAATGTCAATCTAATTAAAAACGGTTATTAACAATCAAGACATCAATTAGAGTGCTCATGTTTTGGCGCTATCACACTGTTTATGTAAATTTTACTTCTTATTTAGTCATAGTATACAATTTACTGGAAATAACGTATATTTACTTAGTAACGTACATTACTAAACGTATATTACGTTTAGTAATTATTTCACAATTTATAGTATTAATTTCACAACAAAACTAATGACTATTAAATTTCTAGTTATTTTCTATGAAATGTATTAAAAAAATCTATTATAGATATTAAAATTTATCTAACATATTGACATTAAGAACCATAATTGTTAAGGAAATAAACAAAATTACTTTTCAAATATACATTTTATTAGCTGACACTATCGGCCACAATTATAAATCCATAGTCATCATCCATTGAATGCCAAGATTAAGCTTTCTGACAATCCTACTGTTAGGACTTCTTTAAGTAGTATTTCTTTCGTCCCCCACAATAAATGTATATATTTCCATGTATGATAAAAATAAACATTCGACTAACGATCTTATAGACTAGCTTACTCTGTGACAAGTCGGTCCCAGGTATCAATCATCTTTAGTAGTCTTAATACAACGTCAGTGACTGGAAATTAACTGACAAACTATAAAATATAAAAAAAAGGATAAGCTCCGAATTTAGTACGAACTTCTTTTGGGAAGTCGGTCAAAAAAGAAGTTAACTAAACAATGGTTTGAATCAATAATCTAACTAATGTTATTCGAACACTAGCAATTTATTTTCATCATTTTGCATTTATAAATTTAATGTAATTATTGAGTCTGCCTGTGTACTAACTGTCGGTTTATTTTAAAAAATGTATATATGAAAATACATAATAAGCACTTTACATCTGTTTTGCCATTACATATTCTTCTTGTTGTTTTCTTGCTGTATGTGTTCCTAATCAAATAAAAGAATTCATCAGATGTAATAAACCCTAAATCCATGGATAATAACCCTGGATTTTACCTTGTATGGACAGCGCGAAAATTGAAATAATTCTTACATAATAATTTTGGTTCGGATGCAGTTATTTCAAAAATTAAAACACTCATACTGCAAGAACACTAGTGTCAAAATTGACGCATAAATTGTAACAAATACGTTTAACATATTAGTGTGCAGGTCCAAAACGTTGGTTATTAAACGTGACAAAATCCGTACAATAGATTTATTTACTATGTAGTTAAGTGTAAAATAATTTTTGCTTTATTACTCGAATGACATTATTATTCTTATAAAATTGACCTGTGTATATCTAGACCAAAAAAGTGTATCTACCAACGCTGAAGAGGTTTAATATTAAAAAAGAATACTTCAAAGATCGAGACGTTTTTTTACATTTTATAATTAATCACCGAAGTTGTAAAAGCTGGCACGTCTAAATAGTTGCAAGACTTCTTTTTCAGTATATGTATAAGGTGTAAAGTTTTCAATTTTTTTCATTTTAAAAAAACCAGCAACGTTTTCCAAAGTAACGCTTAAGTGTTCTAAAAAATTATGCGGATTATCCTTTTTTTCAAATGACTTTACATTTTGCATATTCTGTAGAAAATCAAATATCTGCCGGTGTTTCTTACATACAGTCGGCCTGCGTGGGCTAGCTTCTTCGTCTTTCGTAATAACGAGATAATGCGAACCGCAGCTGCGATCTGAACGACTTACACTTTGAATGCTTGTACTTTTGCAAATAGTCCGTGAAGGGCGGCGGCACTGAGTTGATATTTGTTTTTGTTCAGGAAGTGTTCTATCTACTTGTACAGTTTGTGAACGTTTTGTTGTTGCTTCCTTTCGGCCATCTTTGGTTTCTATTTTAAAAATGTCAGATGTGTCAGTGCTAGCTTCGTGTTTTGGCGGTGATGGTGTCAAATATTCGTCCATAAGAGTCTGCTGCTCTTCCTCGATACAATTTTTGTTAGGTTTTTTAAATACCCGCTGGTGAATGACATCTAGGAGATCGTTAGACGGATCGCTCACCAAGTGCGCAACACCCCACAGATATCCTGACATATTTCATTAATAAATAAAAAATCTAGTAAAGCAATTTGTATAAAACATAACGTTAAAGAAGAAATAAACTTAATATATATTACGTAGTAACGTCACGTAAAGTATTCCTCGTTTACGATGACGTAATATTTATGAAAAATCAAGCAAAGAGTTTTTGATAGTAGGAAGCGATATTACACGTTTTTAAATGCTTTTATTACATTTAATAATAATTTACACGTAATACCCACAATTAACATGATGAATTTGTGAGAATAATTGACAACCTGTGTAAAAAATCGTAAATCGTAATCGTATCTGTGTAAAAGATCCGTACCCGTGGCTAAGTAATATATAAAAAACACTTTATATTCAAACCGGAAGACAAGTTTCGTTTTTTCTGGCATAGAAAAATTGTGTATTTTTTTTTAAATTAGCATGTAAAAAACGTCAAGTAAGATTCTTTGCCAACGATTAACAAAAAAAATCTCTTGAACCTGCATAAAATATACTAAAATTTCTTAAATGCAAATTGTAAACTTTAAATTAACTGCCTCCGTTACCTAGTGGAATGGGCGTGTGCTTTAGAAACCGGAGGTCGTGGGTTCAATTCCTGCGGGGACTAAACAATTGAGAAAAAAATTATTGTTGTTTCCTAGTTCGTTAGGGCAATTTGGCCGATCACCAAATTGTCTGAAAAGTAAGATGATCCATGCGCCGAATGGGCAAGTTAAAAGTCGGTCCACCCACTAACCCGCCTTGGACCAGCGTGGTAGGTTAAGGTCCAAAAACCCCCTAATGGATGGGGTGTAAAAGGGGAGGCCTATGTCCAGCAGTGGACTAACACAGATGATGTAAATTGAAAACAACAGTTGTTTTTAACAAGTTTATTAGAGAAACTGTAACAAATTAAGAATCGCTCGAACTTAGTAATTTAAATAAGCAGAAAGCATAGGAAGTGTAGTAAAATTTATTATTAATAACATTAATCGGAGAAATATTGAATTATAAATGCAAAACGCAAAGAAGACATAACTAGGAGAGAATATAAAGGAACTATAAGTTTACATTTTCTTATTCCTAAGAAGAAGATCATTGTCCGAGAGCATCTAACTCCAATAAAATTTTATCGATCCAACTTAATCGTGAGGATTGAAGGAAAGACACGTAACAATTTAAAACAGTGCCTAAGACAAATCTTTATGTTTGATGATAGAATCCGATAGATCGTATATCTAGAAAATGTGCTTTCGTTCAAAACGTAGTAAAAATTTATTTAAAGACGATTAAGGTTATAATAGGAAAAGAGAAGAAATGGGGAAGTATTTCAAGAGTGTGTTTTCATTAAAAATTTTATGAGGATATCATAAATTCTAGTCAATAATGACATCGGGATTTGAATCACTTTTTGTTTATGACCTAACGAAATTTTATGCTATAACTGTAAAACTTATTTATTTTTTAAAAATTTATTTAATTTTTTTTTATTTATTAGACACTTCTCATTTTACTATAGAAAAAATTATATTCTTATATATATAACTTATATTCCAGATACTTTGCACCTTGTACGCGTTTGTCACCAGCCGGTTCTGACTTTAAGATAAGGGTGAGCGGAGAGTTAAAACAATTTCGACATAACATATTTTACAAAACGAATACTGTCGATAAGATTCACATAATATTAATACCAATCATATTTTACACTTGCGATCTTCAATCTCAACTTCGCACAACGTGTAATAGTCTGCTTCAATATACAATTCACTGTTTTGACTGTACTCCCCCGTAATTGCTAGCACCATCACTTCGTTTGTAGAAAGTGTTATTTCGGGAAATTAGAATTGCTAAAAATCGCAATAAGTTTAGGAGCAATATTTTTAAATATCTTATAAGCCAATTAAAACAGTAGGCAAGTAGCAAAATTTATCATTTGATATATACATCATTTGATATATGAATTTTTATTTTGTATGTAAAATATTAGTGTTTATTTATTACTTAATATAGTTCAGCGCAATAAAGTTATTCTAAAATTAAACAATTTAGAAAATAACTAACCAAGTCACTATCTCAACATGCACATATCGAAATTATTCACTAAATCTATAAAATTTCACTTATAAGATAAACACGTGTCTTAGTGTCAGTATTCGTTAGCTATAAAACCGATACGCTATTACAAGCAACTCTATGGGGCGAACGCACAGATTTTACTTACTCAATAAGTGTCAGACGTCATGAGCATGTCGGTAACGCAAATCCTAGGGGAAAACCATATATCTTTTATTTTCCTCTACCTAAAAGTGACACAAACGGCAAAAGAAGTTTACACTTTGAAAATGGCCTTATTTACTATTTCATTAAAATAAGGCTTTTATATTTTTATAAAGTCGCATGTAATTTCCAGAAAATTCTTGCTAGGTCAGGTTAGGTTATAGGAGGTAGGTCCTCTTTGCCTCCGAACAGGTTCTCCCCCCGAATAGGTTTTCGCTTTGTCGTAGCGGTGGGGCTTATTACATGCGGCCTGCTGAGCCGCAAGGAAGCTAAGGAAACTTGCCAGCCTACTCCTCTCCTCCGCGACTCGGCAGCGCCGCACTGCTGATGCGGTGTGTAGGGGCCCTGGAAGAAAGGGACATTTGTCAAGGCATCGTCGATCTCTCCTCCTTCTGCGGCCAAAACGGTGCTAGCGGTGGAGCCTAACACCGAGGCCTCCGATGGGGGCTGGGAGTCTTGTCCCTGCGTAGATTGGGATTTCCTGGCTTCCATGGTCCCTGAGTAACAGACTTGGGGAAGTCTGTTACCTGTATATAGGGGCCGAGGGCTCGCCTTTGCCCCGGCAAGCACGGGTATGCGTAGGCATTTTCCCATGGTAAAAAAATGTGTGCATGTACTAGCGTACACTCGTAAGAAGTGAAACTTCTTTATGACGTTATTTTAAAAAAAATATATTAATTATATATATAATATATAATGTATATATAATATATGACAAAGGTTAAGCTTAAATAACTTGAAAACTTGAAAAATGAATAACATGATCACGCCCGCGCACGTGTTGGCGCTCTTATGGAAGTCAATGCAATTGCAATCTGGATTTCAAAATTGTAAGTTTCAATGCAATAGAATGTCTAAATAGATACTTAATGCGTCCACTAGGTGGCGCTGTCGCAAAACGCTTTTAAAAATTTGTATAAATAAGTTAATAACGCGCTACAAAAATGACTAAAATAAAATTAATTTGTTACTAAAATGTTAACTAAGCTAAATATAAACAATTCAAAACCCTAGATTAAAAAAAGATGGCGCGTAACGGAAAAAAAAGATGGCGCTGTTATAGGGATTCGCGTGAATGCCTTTTTAAAAAAAGACTTTTATTCATTAACACTTTATTTATAATATAATTAAATGGAAATAGAAAGTTAGAACAATATTGGAGAGAGACTTGATTATGATTCGGAGGAGGATGCCCAACTGACTGCCTGGCCGGCCGACTCGCTGCCGGTGGCTCGGTTACAATATGTTTATATTAACGAAATATGCTGACACAGCCCTCTCTATAACATGCGGGGTGCATCAGCCCTATAGTATACATTATACATATATAACACCTCCCCCCTTTGAGAATAAACTTGGGAAATAAAAAATCGAAGTTTATAAGGTAAATAAAACTTTATACTAGTCCAACAAATCAACATTAAAATAGAACTAAATTTAAACAGCATTAGATAATTGATTATAATGATAAAACAATAAGCTAACAAAGCATTACAAAATTATAACTTGGTACTAAATTAACACAATGAATTAGAATTTTAAAACTTAATTATACATTTATTCTTATGCTAGGGGGTGTAAGTGGATTATTCTTATTACATTGCATTTCTATTACATCGTTGTTATCTTGATTTGGTACATTATGTCTTAACATATTTGAAATGGAAAACGTTGGAAAATTGAGTTTATAGAAAATGTAGACTATGACAATAAAAATTACAATGGTTATAAAAAATATTTAAATATATATTAATTATTTATTATATATTATTAATTAATATGCATACTCATTTAAAATGTTATCAAGGTTATTGACTAATTTATTATTAACATTTTCATTAGTTTTTAGTGAGATTAGACCTGTGTTTAAGATTTCTTTAGGCATTAACCTTGATTTAACAGAGTCAAGCTTATTTCTATTACAGCAGGAATCGTTAATAATGTTAAAGTGCGGTTGAATCACATTAAAATTTAACTTTTTATATAATTTTGGAAACAATTTTATTTCGTTATTGTAAGCTGTACATTTTATAGGTAGAGTAAGTAAGTATTCCTGTTCCTACAATATTTGTTTCGAATAATTTTTAATTCTCACAGTCAACGAATAACTTTGACGATTCAGATTGGACAAATATCCATGAAGTATTATGTAGAATTTGCCAAATATTAATTTTACCGTATATAAATTTATACTCACAAGATTTTGGGATACTATTTACAATTTTGATTAGTAGTTCTGATTCACAGCAAGGGTTAGTTTTTACAGATATAGTGTGTAAAGATTCACAAATATAGAAATTATTAAATACAGGTTTACAATTATTTAGGTTATCTAGTTTACAATACACTGACTTATCCTTAGTAAGTCCTATATAATTAGAATTTGGCAGTATAGTTGCATATAAGTCTGAATTGTACACGTCATGTGCTATCACTTACTAAAGGGATCTGTAGGATGTAAACAATTCTGTTATTGGAATAGAAAGAAATTAATGAAGAGTAATGTCTCTTCATTAATTTCTATTAATGCATTTATTTTTTCAAGTTCTAATGACACAGGTAGTTCAACGGAATTCAATAAAAGATGATGGTTAGAAGTTAATTCGTCATATATTTGTTATGGGGTTATTATAGAAGGATGTAGAATATTATTATTGCTAAACATAATGGAGTTTGTAATATCTTCTAATTTAAATGATAAGTTCAAAATAACGCCTTCTAAGACGTTAACAATAAAATTCATTTTGTTTTGATTCCGATTTCATCGGTAATATTATGTAAATTCATTGATAATGTATATAAATTGTCATTCAATATTTTCTCATTCATAGAAATTTTGTGAATGCTGGTATTAACATTTTCTATTACGGAGTTAGTGATTAGCATATTTTCTTTCATTAATGTAGCGAGGTTCTTTTGATTGTTTTGCAATAAATAAAATAGCATTATTGTATTTTTCTGCGTCATATTCATCTATGGTGCCAAATATATGTTTGAAAACAGTGCCTACGGCACCGAACCAGGCTGATCGTTTATTGACATGCCTATTAAAGATAAGATGAGATAACGCGAAATTTGTTTATACTTCGAAGGAAAGTTATCGTTGTGCATATTCCTGACAATCTTTAAGTCTCTATATTATTTGTTAACAAAGTTATTGGCACGTTACAATAACGCTTTCTAAGTTATCGATATCAGGTTTAATGAATAAAACATCTATTGGCATTAATATACTTAAATGGTTATCCGTTATTTTGAACCGACGGGGTCGAAGTAAAGTCCTGGACTTCTATTTATTGGTTGAACGTAGTCTCCACGGATTAGGGAGGCAAAGCTGGAAAATTATAACGACTAATGTGACTTAGATTATACAATATAGAATGTGCATTTATTACAAGTATTAAGTCTTAACAGTAAGGCAATAATATGTGTATATATGTAAAGTAGTAATAAGAGTATAATAAGGATAAAAAGATAAAATGATTGTATATAAGAGTTTTATGTAACACACTAAGAAGATTCATTACCGCGTCTAGCTAATTTTACTTCGTCATAATGGTGAACAATATGTCGTCTATTAATGAGTAGGGTAAGCGTATTTCTATCATTTATTTTAACTACTTTGTATGGACCTTTCCATACAGGTGATAGAGCTTTCCTTAACCTTAGATGGTTTTTTAAGTAAACATAGTCTCTAACGTGATAAGCAATTGGACGACTTCGAGAATCATAGTATGACTTTGAATTTTGTTTCGATTTTTCTATGTTGACTAATGCTTTTTCTCTACTTAAGCTTGAGGCCATGTTGTAACATTTGAACGTATTCAGGGTAAGTAGCATCTAGATTAGATTCGAAGACGGAATTTGGGATATAGGGTTTATGACTTAATAGTAATTCATTTGGACTAAAATTTGTGGTGGAATGAACTGTGGTATTGTAGGTAAGCATGGCTGTATAAATATATTTGGGCCAATTATTTTGATAATCGTTTGTATACGACTTTAAGTATTCTTTCAGAGTGTAATGGCTTCTTTCGAGAGCGCCTTGTGTTTGGGGATGGTACGGTGAGGACCATAGTTGTTTAATTGTTCAGCGGTAAAATTAGTACCTTGGTCTGTAAGTATGCTTTTTGGGATTCCAGATAATGATATAAAATGTATCAAGCATTCGCTTGTTTCTTCGGCTGTGGTACTACGTATTGGATATGCAACTGAATATTTTGTAAAGTCGTCTTGTAAGGTCAATATATATTTTAATTTTGCGGTTCCGGATTCTGGAAGGGGACCTACAATATCAAGGGATAATCGTTGGAAAGGTGATGTAGAAGTTGAGGTGAGTTCCATAGGAGCACGATTTAATTTCCTTAAGGCTTTGTTGCTTTGACAGGCAGAACAATTTTTTATATAATTTTCGATGTCACTGCGCATATTTTTCCAGTAGTACTGATCTCTTAACCTATTGAACATTCTATTATTTCCTAGATATCCTGCCACTGGAATGTCGTGATTTTCTTTGAGTATTTTTGGAATATCACTCAGAGTTGGATAGATGACGTTATTATGGTATATGTGGATGTCGATGCCGGTGTTGTTAAATAAATATAGAATCATGTTGTAAATTTTGACAAAAGAATGTTTGTCAAAGGGATTTTTAAAGTCGGTAATACTAATAGGACTTCCGTCATGTCAGACTACTAGTTGGTTTCTTATGGATTGGAGAGATCTAAAAATATCGGGGTAAGAACAGTCATCGAAGTGATGTACTTTTATAAATAAGAAATAAACTTTTTATTATTATAGGGGGTTAATATAAAAGAGTGTAGCGTTCTTTCTTCGTCAATTATTATTTTTGAATTTGGCGTATTATTTAATATATCGTGAATAAAGGGAATCATTTCATCTAAATCTATAGTAGTTGGAATTATTAATGTATTTTGTTCACATTTTATTATACTATCGTTATGTTCTATTATTTTTGTGTTATAAGTGTTATTTGATCGAAAGAAAATCATGAAATTGGAGTACGTATCATCTTGGTCAAGGAATTTAGTGGGGTCGTCTAATTTGGAGTTAGGGTTCTCAGGTACTGATTCAGCGTGAAGACTAGGAGCTTTGTTGTCAGGTCGGAAACTGGGGTTTATTAAGGTAAGTTCGTCGGGTGAGCTGACGTTGCTGGTAAGTACGGAGATAAGTTTGATTCAGAGGTTTCATTAAATAGGTATTAAGAGGATTATCTGAATTTTCAGGATTATTGGAACTAGTAGGATTAGTAGGATTGGAATCGGTATTGATCGGATTTACAGGATATCGTGAGAGTGCATCTGTGGTAGAGTTAAGTTTACCTTTTCGATACACATTTCGTAATCATGTTCTTCTACAGTAATCTCCATCGTTGCAGTTTACTGCTAGGATCAGTATGATTAAAAAGCCATTTCAGTGGGCGGTGATCAGTTACAATAGTAAATTTTCTGCCGAATATGTATGGTCTAAATGTTTTGCATCCAAAGACTATAGCCAACAGTTCTTTTTCCGTTGTACTATAGTTGTTTTCATTCTTATTCAATGTTCTGGAAGCGTAGGCAATGGGTTGATCTTTACTGATTTCATCCTGGGATAGGATTGCGGATATGGCATAATTGGAAGCGTTACAGCTAAGGATAAATGGTTTTGTGAAATCAGGGTATATAAGGACAGGGGCAGTGACTAATTTATCTTTCAGATGCTCGGAGGCAAGCTCTTGTTCGTTGTTCCATTGGAAAGGCACTTCTTTTTTTAGAAGGGATGTAAGAGATTTTGAGATTTTAGAAAATTCTGGGATAAACCGGCGATAATACGAAATGTGTCCAAGGAAGGATTTAATGTCTTTCGGAAATTTCGGGATTGGGAAGTTTTGGACAACATTGACTTTGTTATTATCTGGTTTGACGCCATGTTTGGTGATAATGTGGCCGAGGTAACCAACTTCTTTCCTGAAGAATTCACATTTATCAGCCTGAAGTTTTAGATTATAAGATCTCGCAAACAGCTTCAAGTTGGATAAGATAGATCATGAAATGAAATGTCATCCAGGTACAAAGTCTCCTGGAGACCGGTAGAAGGGTCATTAGCCTTTGAAGGTGAAGGAGCATTTTTAACCGAAGCATGCGTGTGAAGTCGTAGCGACCTTGGCGGACGCTGAAAGCAGTTTTAGATGAATCTTTTGGGGACATGCGGATTTGAGGGAAGCCGGAGGTTAAGTTAAGGGTCGAGAAGTATTTGGATTTCCCTAATTGCTCGAGGATTTCTGTAACGTTCGGAATTGGGTAGGTCTCACCACTACATCAATAGTGATGTCATTTAACTCCGATAATCAATGACATTGCGCCACTTCTTTTGACCGGGCACGTCGATCTTTTTTGGCACAATCCAGATTGGAGAGGACCATGAGGAAATGGATGGTTGGATAATGCCTTGTTCAAGCATTTTCCGTATTTGTGTTTGGACTTCCTGTTTGTGGACTTCTGGAAAACAGTAGGATTTGGTATTTACAGGTTCATAGGATGTGGTAAGGATTTCATGCTGAAGGGCATCAGTGCAGGTAAGTTGTTCGCGAGGTAAGTGAAAAACATCGGAATATTTTGAACATACGTCATATAGAGCATTAGATTCTTCTGTATTAAGATGTGATGTGCGTAAGAGCTCTAGGACTTCATTGGTTCTTTGGTAACAGGACTTCTTTTTGTTTCAAAAGAAGGTTGAGAATGAGTTTCGACAGGATGTAAGGTAAGTTGGAGATTAGATGATCATGATATAGGCTTTTTCAGAAATATTTACTACCGTGAGGTTAATTCTATTGTTAGGTTTAACTTTTACAATACAATTGGCAATTAGGAGTGAGTCAGAAATATGTTGATCTAAGATTATCCCTTCCTTAGTGTCAGGGTTAGAGACTGTACATTCTATAACAGTTTCAGATCGTGGAGAGATTGTATAAATGGGCTCGCAGTAATGGAGTTTAAGGGTATATTGTTTAATTTTCAAAGAACTAGAATTAAAATCGATGACTCCTTCTAAATTATTTAAAAGGTCGCTACCGATTATTCCGTCAGAATTGAGATTTATTTTTTCAACTACATGGAATTTGTGCGTTAATGAGTTATCAATATGAGGAAATAGAGGTAAGTCAAAGTAGCCTAGTGTGGGTGTAGTATCATTATTGAAATCAATTCCTTTAAGTTTAATTATTTCTGGGATAAGGGGTGGAATATGATTCATGGCTGATTTTTTTTTTATTAAGCTAACACAGGAACCGGTGTCAATGAGTAAGAGGAGAGGGCGCATGGAAATGGAAGCATCTAGTTCTACATGGGGTAAGTACCGTTTTGAAGTATTAGATGTTATTTCGAAAATATTTTCAAGTATTTTCAACGGACGCGGACTCTTTATTGGATGTAGAAGTAGCTGTTGTAGAAGAGGTAGGATTGGACATGGGAGAGCGTACAGGATTCGATGTATTATTATTTAGTTTTAAATTGGTAGAAACAGAGGATGTAGAATTAATATTATTATTACCATAGGATTCAGAGGATTTAGAATTAACATTATTATTATTACACGATTCAGAGGATTTAGAATTAACATTAATATTATTGTTATAAGATTCAGAGGATTCAGAGGATTCAGAGGATTTAGAACTAACATTATTATTATAAGGTTCAGAGGGTTTAGAAGATTTTGAATTAGTGTCGGCTTTTAAATGTTGTCTCGTGCGACACTGAATCGAGACATGCCTTAGTTAAAATTATAATTCATTTGATGTTCATTAATTATTTCGTTTTCATTAATATAATGTACTCGGTTATTGTTATTATAATTATTAAAGGACGTACCTGGATTGTTCAATGGAGGTCGTTGATAATTTCGCTGGGGCCTATGCGAGGTCGGATGTTGGAATGAAGGAGCGCGCTGCGCTATATTTATTGTTGTAAAATTGTCGTTTTCTACAAACTTCTTAATATTTCCCGCGAACTTGTAGTATCTACATACAAGTGAAGAATTTTGTTTTGCGTATAATTAACATCAGAATTAACGTTATATAAATTAGGTCTAAACGGTGTGTCATTAGAACGTGACAGAAGACGCGTGTAATTCATTTCAGATTTCTTTTGATTATTAGTTTTTGTAACTTTTCTTCTGACATTGCAATATTTATAGCTTCATTTAATGTTTTGGGTGAGCTTCACGTTACAATGTTAGCAATTCGTGGGTTAAGCCCGACAAGGAAATGATGGAGGGCCAGATATTTCATAGCGGCGATTCTGCCCGGAGCTTCTTCAGCTTTAGTTAAAACGATTTCTGTTAGCAATTGCTACAAATATGCCTCTATACGGAAACCAAATTGACTGACGGTTTCACTTGGACACTGCTTGCTCTCTTGTAAGTTCATCAAGAGATGGAAGTAATGTTTTGTTCCTGAAAATTGTTTTTTTAAGAATTCCTTTTATTGTTCCCAATTTGTAAAAGATTTAATAGAGCAAGCAGTCTCCGCTTTGCCCTGTATTTGGCTTATAATATATTTAAACAAAATTTGTTGTTCATCAATAGATGCTAATTCGTATGCATTATTACAGTTTGTTATGAAGGCATTTTATGTTTGGCGATTGCCATCATATGGTTTGATAAACTTGAAAAGTATTGCTAAATTCATCGCTGGGAACGTGGTCTTATCCTGTTTACTGATTTCGATTTTGTTATGAGTATACGGAGTATGACGCTTATCGCTATACGGCGATAATTCTCGGAACTATTCGTCTAGCTGATAGTGATAACGACGACGGGCGCCAATGGCTAAGATGTCGCCTTATGAAATATTTTTTTCTCGTGTTCACTGGTTCGATTCTAACAATTTTTTAACACTTCACTTTATTTGTTTGCTTGTATAAGCACTTACAGGAGCTGGAACAGCAGGGAGCATGTGTAGATAATCGTGATGCGAAGGTAAATTATTCTTAGGATGCAGAGCGGAAGCCAGCAACAGCAGGCGAACTGGCACGACGGTGTTGTCGGATGGCTCAGTCAAAGATCGACGATTAACACTTTCACTGAATGTCTTTATTCTTGTAGATTATAGAAAAGTTCAACGATTGTAATAAAGATTGAGTCGGAGGGTTACCAGGGACTTTTCTTATTCCTTTACGTTGTCACCATTTGTTATAGGGATTCGCGTGAATTCCTTTTTAAAAAAAGACTTATTCACTTAACACTTTATTTATAATATAATTAAATAGAAATAGAAAGTTAGAACAATATTGGAGAGAGACTTGATTATGATTCGGAGGAGGATGCCCAACTGCCTGGCCGGCCGACTCGCTGTGGATGGCTCGGTTACAATATGTTTATATTAACGAAATATGTTGACACACCCCTCTCTATAACATGCGGGGTGCATCAGCCCTATAGTATACATTATACGTATATAACAGCGCGTAACGAAAAAATGTTACACTAATTTTTTTTCCAACCCCGAAAGAAGTTTCACTTCAAAAAAATTGTAGATCCCCTTTTTACAGGGGACCGTCTGGGGCGGTACCATTGCGGTGCCTAATTCTGGTGCAAAGCGCAGTATTGAAACACCACTGTGTTCCCGTTTGAAGGATACCGTAGCCAGCATATTTACTAGGTAAACGAGACGTATCATGTCTCATGGGCAGCGCTTAGGCGGTAACCCTGGTATTGCCGATGTTAATGGGCGTTGGTGATCACTTTCCATCAGGTAGTACGACTGCTCGTTTGCCTTCGTATGCAAAAAAAGTTAATAGACCAGAACCCAGTAGTAATAGTATATTACGACGATAGTGCCCTTTGTAAGTTGACATGACATCTACCAACAATATAGTGTATCAAACATGTCGGTCCCGTAATAAAATGTTATTTGTAACATAGCAAAATAAGAAACGGCATACCTTTTACGCACAACAAGTATGATAGTAATAAAATTCTTGGGAACATCTTCATGATATAATAAATTTACTGGGAGACACGCGTAATATGGAGAGAAAAATGTGTTCTCATTTTTACCACAGCGGCAATAATAGATAATTTTCATGCAAGGATTTTTTGAAGGGCTGGTATTCTCAGATCGTATTTTGGCTCAATTAAATACAATATTTAAATAATTTTGAATATCCTGCCTTTTTACAACACAGTAAACTTGTTTGGAATTCTGTTATCTGACGGTTATATTAGGAATGGAGCAGCTGTCGTTTAAATGAGTTAAAATAGCTGATTATTAGATTATTCGAGCCATATTACCTATTATTTATTAATACTTCAGCACAAGTAGTACAGAGGCTTAACGCTATTGACAATTTCTGTTATAACTTTTCTTTAAATATGCTTTTTATTAAGTTAATTAAGTATTGTTGTTTTTAATACTTTTATAGCATTACTGGTTATCAAAATCTATGCCATTCAGTATAAATTGAATCACGTTACATGTTACAATCATATTTTCTTGGCAGTTTGGACTATATAATCGTTTCGTAGAGTATAGTGTACCGTTTGGGTTGTGGAGAAAGGATGGCAGTCAGTCTGCGTAGAAACTGATATATAGAAAAAATAAGATAGTTAGTAGCCCACATTGTTATAAGATAAGAAAATGATTTCTCGAAGAAGTTTAAGAAAGCCTTTAAAAATTACAGAGATATAGCATTTTTCTTTCTCATAAAATGATTATGAAGATCTATTAATTATTTTTTTTTTTTTTTTTATGGCATACGCAGGCAGACGAGCAGTTGGGCCACCTGATGGAAAGTGGTCACCGACACCCATAGACGTTGACAATACCAGTGGTATCGCCGACGCGCTGCCTACCGTGAGACATAGGGTGTTAAGTTTTGTTTACCCAGTAAATACGCTGGCTACGGTGCCCTTCAAACCGGAACGCAGTAGTGTTTTCACACTACTGCTTCGCGGCAGAAATAGGCACCGCGGTGGTACCCACCCAGACGGTCTCCTGTAAACAGGGGACCTACCACCGGTAATTAATGACTTTTTTAGCCAGTCATTCGTTTATATTTTTATGCTATTAATTTATTTATTTTTTGATTTTCTATTTTTTGTTAATTTTTAAAAAATAATGTGCTCTGATTGCAATTTTTAAGTTGAACTTTGAGTCGGGATTGTTTTCATGGTATTGGAACTAATTAAGTAATTGGACTGCGACGACTGTGTAGGCGTGAGCGTTATTTCACGTCATCAGTTACAATAACTGGTTGCGCGATATGAAACTTAATTACCATTTTGTGTCTAATTAAAAGTAGTTATTTTTGTAAACACGTTATTCGGGCAAACTTGCTCGTAGTTGTCTTCGTTCCTCAGTTGAGTGAGCGTAAAGCGCTATATACTTCTTTCGGATCTTGCCTACCGAGTACCGACACGCCGAGCGAGAGAGATGGCACATCAAGATTTGCCGAGTATGCGAGACAGCTAGTGACGCATTTAGTTTTCATAGGTATGACTAATACACATAGATATCATGTTCGAGTGACCCCTGATGGTACATATTGTCTTGCGATTCCGGGAAACCAGCAGTTATTTGAATCAAAAGTAAAATAAAACAAAATAAAATTTTATAAATAGCTGATCAAACAAAGTAACTGAACGGTGTATATAAGAGTGAAAAATAGTTATAATAAAATCGTTCGAAAGTGTAAACACAACAAAAGCGTAAATAAACACTAAATATTAATCATCATCATTGTAACAATAAAATTAAGTTTTAAGTACGCCAGTAGTAATATTTTTATTCAAATCATAGTTTCGTAGTAAACACCAATCAATCAATAAAACATTTTATAATAGTAAATTAGAGTAAAGTGGAGGAAAGTTAATTTATTGATTTAACTATTTGCATCAAACTCGAAATCGTTATTTTCGTTTAGTTGAGAAACGTACGTAACCGAATAGTTATGAAACTTATGTATGCAGAGTAGCTAGATAAAAGTAGCTAGTAATAAAAATAACTAGTTTTAAAACAAGCGGTTTCGTTTCGTTTTTTAAAAGAGACCTAATGACCCACGTCTACGACATAAAACAGTTACTATGGATATGCTGAGTAACTACAAACCCTTATTTCTTTGTTGAGCTTACTTCATGTTACTGAAATAAAAAGTCAGCATGTCTATTTCCTTAACAGTAATAAATTCATAGAAGACTGGCATCCATTTAGATAAATCCTGACTGAAACTACTGTCTTAAATTATCGTAAAAAAGTGTAGGAAGCCTACTGTACATGTCCTAAATAAAATTATTGTCATAAAACCTATAAAATTACTGTCTTTCAATGATTGGCATTTCCAACATTCAATTTGTTTAGCAGTAAATTATAATTTCAAATTAATTTTATTTTAAAAACATGAAGTTTTGACTTTTAATTATAAATGACTGTTTTTCGTCCTAATGAATATTTTGAAACTATGTGTAATTCTGGAATATGAGTTCTGTTCCAGCACCATTTGGCGCAAATAGCACGTAATATCAAAATTGTTTCCGAAGAGAATTGTATAAATAAAGTTTAGCAACCTGATATTGGTTTTCCCGGTTCCTTGCTGTAAATTTTAAATTGAAAAGTTATACTCTTGGTCACAAAAGCTTTTTGTTGCCACATAAGAATAGAAACCTTAAAGATTTATTAAATTAATTAAATAGTTCTTACAACTTGCAAAGAGCGTTACTACCGTATATGAAATCTTATATGTCAACAACTATTAATT
The DNA here is from genome assembly GCA_029286875.1 of Lamproptera curius. NCBI lineage: Eukaryota > Metazoa > Arthropoda > Insecta > Lepidoptera > Papilionidae > Lamproptera > Lamproptera curius. The sequence continues at coordinate 708,771 of JAGSMT010000121.1, read as the reverse complement.
AAAAAAAATTGTGAAGGTATATTATCTATGGAGGCAGCGCTGGTTATCTGCAGTTTTTAAAATCGCAATTGAGGTTTAACAATTTATGTATTTTTTCAATGTTAGCTAATGTAAACTAAAGTTACTTCTCCTTATGGTGCATCTGCGCCTTTAATATCTCTACATGGCTCATGGAAATGTTAGTGTTAACAAGGGAAGCCTTTGTTAACTTTCCTCTACCTAATAGAGGAGAAAATAGGGACGAGTCTAAAATGATTCAGACACGAGGGGTGAGAGAACTTGTAGATCGGCAGATAAATGCATTGCGTTATATTGTTAGAAACGTCCTAGAGTGAGGGAATGTTTATGTATTTAATTAGAATGTTTTTGATTATTAGGAGGTGCATATCAATGATAATATATTATAATTTTACTAAACGCCTAGTTTAGTAAAAGTTTCGAAGCGGCTTTATAATATGGTGTTGTAATTAGTCGCTATCACTTACTGATTGACATCTCAGTGACAATTTATCAATTGGATAGAGTATGTATCCCTGATTTTAACTTTTGTAATATTAGCCCTATTTACAGTGCATCTATAAGTACCTGTAGATTCCTACATTTAATAAAATTTAGTAAAATAGTACTAGTCTTTAAATCAGGTTACCGGTGGTAGGTCCCTGTTTACAGGAGACCGTCTGGTGGATACCACCGCGGTGCCTATTTCTGCCGCGAAGCAGTAGTGTGAAAACACTGCTGTGTTTCGGTTTAAAGGACACCGTAGCCAGCGTATTTACTGGGTAAACGAGACTTAACATCCTATGTCTCACGGTAGGCGGCGCGTTGGCGATACCACTGGTATTGCTAATGTATAGGGCGTCGGTGACTACTTTCCATCAAGTGGCCCGACTGCTCGTCTGCCTGCGTATGCTATAAAAAAAAAAAAAAAGGTTGCAGTTAATATTGAAAATTAAAATAATTGAATTTGAATTTACCAGAGGTAGATCAAAAGTAAATGCTGGTATTAAGTTAGTCTCTCATGTTCTGCGGGAGAGGGAGGATCGCTGTAATTCTATTGGAATCTTCTGTGATCTTTCCAAAGCCTTTGACTGTGTGGACCATGAGACATTAATCAATAAGCTCAAGAATTATGGTGTACGCGGGTTTGGTCTTGATTTTCTATCTTCTTACCTACGTAGAAGAAAGAATATGTAACCGTAAATGACACTCAGTCATCTGATTCCATTATAAGGATGGGTGTTCCTCAAGGTCAATTTTGGGACCTTTTCTGTTCCTGGTATATGTTAATGGATTTCCTTTAGTAGTGGAGAGGCTGTCCGAAGTTGTCCTTTTTGCAGATTACACTTCTTTAGTGCTAAGGGTAAAAAGAAGTGACCATAAACTAGAGATACCAAATAAGACAATCGATAGTGTGTCAAACTGGTTCGCGTTAAATAATTTAGTACATAACGCGAATAAAACTAAATACTTGCGATTTACTCTTTGTAAGTCGCCGGATTTTCAAAATATTAAAATTGACGATAAGATCATTCCTTACAAAAGCTGTACTGCATTCTTGTCTTTTCTATTGATTCCAAGATGCAGTGGGGAGCACATATTGACAAACTTTCTAAGAAACTGTAGTAACGCAATCATTGTCATACGCAAGATTAGGCAGCTGACTGACGAGGCAACTGCAAAAATAGTTTATTACGCCTACTTTCAAAGCCTTATGTTCTATGGATTATTATTGTGGGAGTCTGCAGCCGGATTGGACACAATATTTATGCTCCAAAACAGGCTTTTAGGTCAATCTATATTCTCGGTTGACGGGAATCTTTACGTAATGTTTTTAATAAAATTGAAATTTTAACACAACAAAAAAATATTATGTAAGCGCGTAAAAATTCAAGGGTCGGATTGAGCCTCTACAGCTACCCATATTTAGACTGACTAGAACCGAAAAATCTTTCATGTATAATAGAATAAGAATGTACAATAAATTAAATGACTGCCAAATGCAACTGCATGATTCGAGCTTTGGTAAAGTTGTCAAAACAACGCTTAAGGGAAACGCCTACTTTACTGTTATAAATTATATTGAGGACCAATATGTGTGAAAGTAGTATCAATTATACACTCTGTATACCCTGGTATCTTAAAAAATTAATGAAGAATTATGTTTTGGTGAAATTTTGTAAATATATAAGTATATAAAAAAATCTAACTAGGCTAAACAAACAATTATTCAATGAGTGAAGGAAAGAAATATTTTCCTATTTCTAAAATATGCAGAAAAACAAGTAATAAAACTTGACAAATAGCAGCGAATGGTAATTGGAAACCAATTACTTAAATTATTAAATTTCGATTTACAGATGGTTGAGTTTTGTGAAAAGATTTTCCCTATATTGGTGTCAAGAACAGTTTAAATGAATAAAAAGTCTTTTATACTTTAGTAAATTACATTTATGTTTAAGGAGAAAATTTTTAATACATATCAGAAAAAATTGGAGCACTCAGTTTTTGTTATTATTACAAATATATATATACGTAAGCTTCAAGAAATAAAACTTTTAATGTTTTCACCAATTTTCATTAATGGGCACGTTGTGGTTCGATGGTTAAAACTATCTTAAATTTATCTAATTATATAAGCGTCAGCTTAATGCGAGAATATTAATTGCTCTTCAGCAGTAACTTGATAAATTTTATAAAATAGGAAAGAAAGAAGAGAAATAAATTCCCCAATGTGATTCAACTTTGTACTAAATTTTCGATCTCCTGACGGTCTTAAAAATAAACCAGCTGGATAACTGTAGACCAACATAAGCGGCCGTACAGCGATTTGTTTACATATTCGACGAAAGGTATTGAAATTTTTCCGCCGTAAAAACGTATGCATGTATAGTGAGCAAACATACGCCAGTGAGCTATTTGAATTTATCAACTGGGATTCAAAAATGCGTGCTGTTAAGAAACCCACACATTACTAGACTGTTGGAGATAACTTCGAGCTTACGTTCAATAAAATTATGGAACAGATTCCGAGATTGTGGTACATATGTATGCCTATATACTGTGCTATACTGTTATAAGCAATATTATCATATGATTGATCCCGTAATTAAAAGCAATACACTCTGCCTAGCCAAGCTAAGTGAAAACCAGCGTAGCTAGCGTAATGCACTACAAAAGCGCTCGCTTCTCTAAACTAGTATTTGCCTCATATAATGCAAGATATTATTAATGATATAAACCCTATTTATTTCCATCGCTTATTCATTTAATTGTTTATAACTTACTACCGTGTTTGAATTACAATACCACGACTGCAAGGAGCGGAAAGGAAATTAGAAAGGAAAGTGTTAATTTTCTTATTATTTACAGAAACTAGTTTTTCAGAAACCCATGATCCCAGGCCCCTGCAGTAATCGCATTGCAAGATTTAGCCTCTAGACTCTTAAGGCCACTGATAGTCGATAATAATAACTATTGCTCTGCTACCACGGCTTTTCAACATCACATTTGCGGTCCGGCTACGGAGTCACGGAGGACAGAAGAGTGTTATGTAGGATAACGTCACTATTGTTAACCTCAGTTTGATATAATTTGATATAACAAATCGTTAACAATCGAATAAAAATGTAGGCAGTTCTTTATTCTATAGTATATTATATATATATATATATAAAAATTTGGAAAGAATGCTTTCGGTACTTTAGATAATTTTAATGTTCTAACATTGCTTGTCCAAGTGTTAAACTTATAAAGCAGGTATTATGCGTCGTAAAACTTAAATCTTAATAAAATCGTACTATTACCTTATTCGTTATAATTCGCTTAATCGCTGCCAATTAAATGAACTAAACAAAAGTTAAAAATACAAGAAAACATTCTTTATGAGAAATAACCATAAATCTCTTTTTTTAAATCTTCGAGTACATTATGTTAAATTAGCTTATATTCCGTCTGCTGTAATAGAATAATAAAATAAAATTTATAGATGAAAGTAAGTAGTAAGTGGATTGAAATGACCGCTGCATTCTCTAAATTATTATAACATATACTTGCTTTTTAATTAGTTTACTTAATTTTTAAATAGGCTTTGTTGCATAAAGAAATGCAATGAATTATAAGTGCACGTTGCGATGGCCAAAAATTATCCTTCATAATTTTTGGAGACTGGCTGCGAGGAAAAAAATGGTTTCAATGAAGAAGTCAAATCTGCAACTTGTGTCTACTTCGAGAGCAAATATGAACTTTTTTTTTCATGGTAAAATAAATTATTTGTAAGATAGAAAATATGTACTAAAGTTATATTGAATTTTTTTTATGTTTACACACAAAATATTTTCGTACTTGCATTGGCGTCTGATTTGCAAAGGTAAAGATATTCAAATAATAGAAATATGTAATAATATAAATAAGTAAAAACACTATTAGTGTTTAATATTGACAAATAATAAAATTTCATAGTAACTTGAAATCTGCATTAACAGATCATCTGAATATTTTTTAATGCATAATACAAGAAAATGCACGTTTTAAGCGCATTTAACGTTGACGGGGGGCTATAGACTACATTCTTCTTTTAAGAAATAAAAATCAAAAAGCGTTTATTTATTGAGAGTAAAATCATAACTATGAAGCTTTATTTGAAACTGGCTACCATTGATAGTATATTTGAGTATTGCCTTGTTATTTTTGGTTTAATGTCAAACACTTGATGTTTGTAAAGTTGTTTAGAAATATGTTCAATTTAAAAGTCTAACCTTTATGACATAGCAATTTTAAATACAATATGTGTATAAAGAAACACAATTTTATTACAATTTCTCAGTGAACATTTTTAAGTTCGGAATTTTGGTTATAATTTACTTTTATTTTTTTAAGATTTAATTACATCTTCCATGAATTATTATTCATCTTCTTATTTATTTATTCTTAGACGGTACGAAGTTTGCCGGGACAGCTAGTTGTTAGTAATAAAGATTTTATCTTAATTTATTCTGTCACCTCTGGCGAAAGGCTAAAGGCTTTGATAGTCGTAATATACTGTACAAAGAACAACTACTATGACGTTTAACTATTAGATTTCACCAATTTACCATATATCTATACGATTACTGTTTTGGTATTTGTAAACGCAAATCTCGGGGTTGTCTTACTTAAAAGTAAATGCCTAAATAAAAAAAAATTGTGTTGTTTTTATTTAGATATTAAAATTTATAGTGATGGCTAAACGGTTTTGTTGTAGTTACTCGATAAATGTAATTTTCTCAAAAATGGCGTCTATTCCAAACCTCTACTGTGTATGATATTTGTGACTATTAATAAGCAAGCGTAATACTCCTAAATTGTATCATGATATTTAAATTTAAATTTGGTCTCTATGTGCAGGTTTAGTACTCGTTATAAAACGTTATTTCTTGTTTATTTTCGTAACGTAAGTAATCATTTATATAGCTTTAGACTGATGGTATAATAAACTCAAATTAAAACTTGGATTATCCTTTCGAGTTTGTCGAAATTAAATTAAGAATACATAATATGTCTGGGTACACAAAATGCACGATAAATTTCAATTATTATTTGCGATAATTTAATAATGTTTCATAAATTAACATCCGTTATCATTCGCTAAATTATATTTGTATTGGATACGGGAAGCAAACGAATTCGAAATTGAAAAGTTAATCGAACGAGTATCCGGAGTAAAGGTTTCCGAAAATTTATTACTCATCTGTTTGTGTATTTGATTCTACAGATTCATGTATCATGCGAATATTGTCGCGGTTAAGTTAGTAATTATACTTCCATTAAAAGAGATTCGTCGTTTTGCCCTAAAGTTTAAACATGATTTTTTAGAATTTGAATTGCAAAACAGCAGCAAGGCTGCTGCTTATTCAGGAATGGTTTGAGGCGAAGTTGGTCATCCACGTGGCTCCACATCATTAATTCCTCGAGGTGTTTCTGCTACCACGACGTTACTTGTAATCGTCAATACCGTGAATTGTCAATATTAGTTATTATAGGAATGTATCAAACTAATGAGATAAGAATTTTAAAACGATATATTTCTGGCTTTCAAACGCAAGTTATTTACTAATAAAGGTGCCAGGTATTAAGTTTTTTTTAAATTGCCTACGCAGCCAGACGAGCAATCGGAGCCACCTAATGGAAAGTGGTCAACGACGCCCATAAACATTGGTAATACTGGTACCACCAACGCGCTGCCTACCGTGAGACATGGAATGTTAAGCCTCGTTTACTCAGTAAATAGAATGGTTATGGTGCCCTTCAAACCGGTACGCTGGTCCAGTGCGGGTTGGTGGGTGGACCGACTGACTGACCGATAGGTTGAAAACAATCGTCTCTAAACCCCGCGGTATAAACGACGTAAGATGTTGCTTAGCCCCCTAAACGCTGCCAAGCTTAACTGGATCCCTCTATCGGCTTCCTTTTCGAAGTTATGTCTTTCCAGCTGCAATAAGTGAACAAGGTGACCACATTGACCGACCTTGGGAGATCGTGTTCGTTGAACATGACTTACGTCTTGTCCAAGCTCATCCTGAGGCCAATGCGTCGGGAGGATTTGTTCAAACTGTGCAACAATAGGTTGGCGGTGGATCGTCACATCCGTACACCGCATGTATTCTAAAAAAGAAAAAAAATATCAATTCAAATTTTATTAAGCTTCGAAACGTATGAGTTATTGAGTAGCTTAATTTGTTCGGAACGTGTAGTTTTTTATTCATATATGTCACCTTATTTCGCACTAACAGACGTCCGATTTCGATTGTTTTCGGCGGGAATTTCAGTTGTAGTTCGATTTTACGTTAAATAAAACGTAACTGGAAGTTTGGTCTAAAAAGCCTAAAAAAGCTTTTAAAATACCCAATTGTATTACCGACGGATTTTTATTTTATTTTGTAGCTATACAGTGCAAAGGTAAAAGTTGAACTAAAAGTAAAAAAGTTATATCGTTATACTTTACGATTTATGTAAATAAAAAAAGATTTTTGAAGTATTGCAATAAATTTTATATATTTTTGTCAAAATTTATTACGAAAAGTCGTCAAAGGAATTTATTGTTTATCCTTATTAATATTCATTTAAATTTATAATGCTCACTTTTGAAGATAGATCAGATAATGTTCTATGGAATTGCACATCTCAAATAGGTATTTTGATTAAAAAAAATGCTGTCTACTAAAATAATTTAGAGCAACTTTTTTCTTAATAACAGTAGATGGTTGTCCAAATATTATAGTTTGCATTGCACCAAGCATTATTGCCACAAAACCTATGCTAGCAAAGAGCTACGGAACTATTAAAAACATTAATATAAAAGTCCTTATTAATGTGTTTAATATGTACTCGTAGTACATTTTATTTACATAAGATTTATAACTTTTAAAATCAAGCAAAAAAAATAACGAGGATGAGACGAGATGATGCGTACTACACCAAGGCAGATGTGCATGTGTATAGAGCACGAGATTAATATAATTTAAATAAATATTTCAGAACGATATTAAAAACCACCCGGTGCCAAAGTCAAAAAAATTATAATAATACTAAAAGTTAACGAAGATGTAAGGGCCGACGCATCAAACAACATCATCAAGACAAGGACGAGGTTGTTATCGGAGTATCACGTTACACGTATCTTCTTGAGTTTATATCAGTGACTTTTGAAATGCACATAAACTTCTTCTTTTATCAACAATTCACATTACGACAGTAGTAACATTTCATACAATTTAAAATTTAACTTGACTATTGAAATTATACGAGATAATATAAACCTTAAACAACTTTTTTTATGTGGGTATGCTTATAAATTTTCGTATAAGCATACTCGTCCTCGCGGGAGCAAAGATGGAATTGGACTCACACAGACTTAAACCAACACTTTGTTCCTTCCTGACGCCTTTAGGGTGGGGTTACATTAACGCTTTCGCACGCTTCTGCAAACTGTACAGCTCTAGCCACTGATACAGACCTGTCACTCGGCTTTTGGCCGACTCCACCTCAGGGCGCGTCGGAACTTGTACATTGTGGATGATTTTTAAATTAAATAATATAACCGTAACATTGATTTACAACAACTTAAATTTAAACTAACTCAATAAATAGTGCTTTGTCTTTTACTTGGAATTGATATTTAAGCGATATTTGAAATGGAAAGAATGCTTAATAACACTAACACGTTTTTGTATAAATATTGAAGCTAAAATAGCTTAAACAGATACCTTAATTAATTAGAAAATTCGTTAGTTAAGCTCATGTTGTAAAATGGACAATAAAACTATTTGCCTTATTAATTTTTGAATATAATTTTAAAAAGAATATTAATTTGAGAAAAAAAAATTCAATAGAAAATTTAAACTTCAGTTACTTTGTGTGTAAAGTTGAATGTACAAAAACGAATTTTTTAAAGTAATACTAATGACCATAAAATTAAAAGTCTTGAAGAATTTGGTATAGTATATTCTACGACATAATTATAATTACTGGGTTCACTACACAAAACTTTTAATTTTAATTCGAAGTCGTCTTCTCTTACTACTAAATAAAATAAGATTTATATTGTTAATCAGGTAAGGGCTGATAGTTTAATAACATTAAAACGTTTGGCTTTTGTTACCGTTGTCCCTGGTTTGCCCTAGTCTGTTTAAACATGTTTATTTAACATAAGGTAAAGATGAATAAACAAAATGTTTATACATAGAGAACTCTGTACCTGACATCGCATTCACGTAGCATTGCGATAAGTATGACAATAATAAAATTTCCGAGGAAATATTTATGCTATAATTTTACCAGGAGCACGCGTAATGCGAAAAAAAGTATTCGCGAAAATATATTTAGCTCAACAAAAGTGGTTCTATTATGTTCATAAATACCACAGGTAGGTTCATATATCCCCTGCGTTGATTTATAGATATGTGGTAATCACATCGAATTGTCATAGATATAGAACGGAACACATAAAGTTATTTAATATTGGTGGATAATTAAATTTTGCTTTCTTTTGCTCTTTAATCTAACTTTCTCTCATCCTCTGCGCAAAAAGATGTGCGATGAGCAGTGCCTTAATAGGCATTTTTCCTTTACATATAAACTTATAAGTATATCAAATCACCGGTATGGCCCGCCCGTCTAGTTTTTTTATTCATTTTATTTATTTACACAATAACGGTACAAAGGTGGATTTAATGACAACGACATTGTCCCCCAGTCAACCTTAGATTATGTATAAGTTAAAGGTAGTGATAGGATTTATAGCTTTTAATGTTCCATTCTTTATAAAAACGGCGTGTTAGCTTACCACCAGATGAACATCTCGCACGTTTTATTTTCGTTAAATAAAAAACTTAATTTTGACCGATGTTAAGAGTTCATATGAAAACAATATTGTTTCAGGATTGAAATTATAAAAACAAGACATTTATATTGAAAAGATGTGTGAGTTAACTAAACTCTCGCTTTTACAAAATAAAACACTTCAAAGGAATCTTTATTTCTAAAAAGTTTCCACGAAAATGTATAATAAATTGCCGTCGTGCGGTAATCAATTTGCGTTATAAATCGCATTTGCGTTTATTAAATTTCCTTGAAATACGGCACATATTTTTAAAACTTTTTAAAATGGATATAGCCTAAATTATTTTAGTTACTATATACATAGATTCTGAACAAATTTATTTAGGAGCAAACAAGATCTTGTCTTGCGTTTTTTCGTAACTAGGACTAATTTTAATAATCATTACATCACAACTTGGAAGCACCTTTGAAAATATAGACAATATAATAAAAAGTTAATTTAATTTACCTACAAGAAATTCACGATTATTTACGTACTTCCGTATTTTGGTTGTTACCTTGTTATTTCTATACCACATAAAGGTTAGCTGTAAGACAATTGTAATGTGTATGGTAGTAATTGGAAACCTAAAACATCAAACTTGTACAGAATGAGTTACGGTAATACGCGAACGATGGCTCTAATTATATTCGGTAAATTAAACCTTATAATTTTTCGTCATATTACATTCTTTAAGCTTTTTTTATTTATTAGATTTTTTAATACATTTTTAAATATAGAATTACATAGACATTTCAGTTTCTATCTTTTTTCTTGTTAGCTTAAGCAAGACGAAAAATTTATAAATCAAAAATTCATAGTAATTTTAGTGTAACTTGATTAAAAACAACAATTATGTTCATCAAAGAATCAAGTACATGAATATATATATTCATATACTTGATTTAAGTGTAAAAGATAACTAAACCTATTGTTTGAGGATATTTTTGTCGGCATATAAGAAGATTAATAGCAACTAAATATTGATTTTATTTAAATGAATAGCTATATATACAGTTTGTTTTCATTCCCATTTGATACCTTCCCGGAACATAAAGGTTTCAAGGGTGCTCAATACTTATGGGCATGGTGTATTCATAAATATTTAGCTTGCAACAGATTAACCAATTAACTAGTTTCATGAAATAATTCTTTATTGAGACAAAACCTTTTTTGATATCGTTGAATACATGTACAAAGGAGAACATTTAAATTTAATTAAAACTCTTTCAACTGGATAGCCGCATATTTTCTTTTTGATCAGTCAGATTTTATAAATTTTTGGATGGTAAATATATTTCTTTCCTGAATCAAACGGATTTCGTTAACGATATCTATGTTTAGTAAAGATTAAACAGCAAATTTATAACTTTTAAACGTTTATAAGCATACGTATTCAGTGAAAATTGTATCGACGTTATAAAAATGCAAAGGAAAAAAGAAATAGATTAGAATAGAAAGTATTGAGAGAAAGTCTTAATATATTTCTTTTACGAATCTCAGTTTAGTTATTATCTACGAGATGGACATTTCTAGGGTTTAATATTCTATTTTAATTAAAGTCGTAATTTATGGTTTCATTCATTATCCAGTTCTAAATTATGGTACCTTTGAGGATTCTTTCGTTTTAATGCAAGTGCAATAAAAAGTCTTTTAGTATTAAATATAAGTAATTACTTTGAATCTAGACAGACGACTGTACTTAAAACAATAATTGTTGTATTTTTGTGTAATAAAATATTAGGAGAACTATTATCTTTATGGTATGTATTCAACTATGACCGTAGTGAGAGCATAATTTATTATTATTTATATATGAAAACAGAACATAACAGTACAGGAGTAATAGAATATAGGAACAGTTTTGTTTTATCATTGTGTTCTAGTAGTTTAAAGCAATATTGCCCATATTGCTAACTACCTAAAAGTGAGAAGATCCATTTGCTGGATAGACACGAAGAAATCGGTCCTGGTTGACACTTCCTTTGGCAGTCATAACAGAATGATAATATCTGCAAACAACCAACTCAAATAACAGAAACAGTTAGCCCCATTGTGCTAAGGATGTAAGATGTCATTTGGTTTGCATAAAAATCAACTGTAATAACTGTTTTTTCAGGTGATACTGGGTGGATGGAATCCGATTCGTAATATCTTTAGCTAAATAGCAATCGACACGATGACAATTTTAATGCTTTGGGTTTTTATTACAAGATGAAATATAGATTTTTAGAGCGATGAGGTCTTATGTCTTTATCTGCATATAGATAAATGCTACGAGGTATGCCTTAGTTTAGCTGCAGTGGTAAAATATACGAGAAAGACTACTATTCCGTCAATACCACATTTTTACTCGAATATAACTTAAAATCGACTATGACATCAATTGAGCATCTAACTCACTTTGCATCTATAAAATACTTAAGCACTATAGAAAGTTTTGAACACTTCGAGGTTTTAAAATGAATTTGAATTGTTAATGTCGTTTCAACTTCTAAATTCAGAACATTTACACATTTTTCTTTCCAAAGTACATGCAAATTACACATCTCGCAGTTCCTTCTGACATATACTTTTAAGATTTTTTTTTCTTTCTTAGCATACGCATCCATGTAAGAAAAAAACAAATAAAGTAATTATAGAAACAGTGACCATTAAAATAGATTTTAATAGAAGTAAGGTTAGTGCTCAAATGTTACAAATTGCCAAACAAAATTGGAATATAGATGGTCTTTACGGAATAATTAAGACATTTAAGATTCATTGCATCGTGTAAAATCTCATCCTATATTTTTTTAACCGCCTCCGAGGCCTAGCAGTATTGACCCTTGCTTTATAACCCGGAGGTAGTGGGTTCGAATCCTTCGCGGAAACAACTTTTTGTAATAGTTGTTTTCTGGTTGGTTAGGATAATTTGCGCCGATTACCCAATTGTCTAAAAAGTAAGATGATCCATGCGTCGGATGGGCATCTAAAAAGTCAGTCCACCCACCAACCCTCAAGAGACTAGCGTGGTGGGATACGGTGCAAAACCCCTAATGAAGAAGGCTTGCATCAGGGAAGCCTATGTTTAACGTGAGTGGATGAACACAGACTGATGATGATGAAAATAAAATAAAATTTAAAATCCGCACTGAACGGTTGTGTGTGAATGATCAATAATGTTTAATAATATTTTGTATGCTGGTGAGGCAAGACTCATAATAATTTTAAAGTTATGTATTTAAATTACACCTAAAAGTTATAATTACAATTGTTATTGTACGTTTTTATTCCTTAACTTATTCAAAGTAACAAGAATCTTACTTAAATCAACAATGTATTCGGTCCCATTCGGTTAAAGTTATGAGTATAACTTAAGAAGTTTATATGGATATGAGTATTTTGATTTATTTATTGTCTTCACGCTAGGTTTGTTCAAGTGCTCGAATTGTATGATTAAGTGTCTACAGCAAAGATTTAGGAGGTTTTCTGGTTTTATCATTCAGAAAAAATAACCTAAATTCATTTTTGTTCTCTAGAATTTAGATAGGTTAAATTAAGTTGTATATAATTCTATAGTTTATAAGTCCTCTTTACCAAAGTAGATTTTGATCTACTATTTACCACCTTAATACTAGTGCAAAAAGTTGCTTCTTTATCGTGTTTATTTTATTTTTCTACAATTTATTTAAAAGGTATTATAAAATAACTTTAGGTATCTTAATATTATAGGTGTGTTGTTCTTATGATTGAAATTAGGACTAGGGTAATATAAACGTTTTACAGTAAAGTTGGTGTTACGCAGTAACTAATTGTAACCAACTTGCTGTTTATCTCTTTTTTATAATCAATTGTTTAAAGGTATAATGTATGTAATAATGATTTATCAAGTTATAAAAAAAATAACTGTAATAAAAAAATGGGAAAAAACTAATTTTTCAGTCGAACGGGGCAGTCGTTGTTAAAAATTCATGAGCAGGTGAATAAATATTTACATTAAACATAATTTTGTTCTGTTCACCATATATATATCACTCAGTTTACTTTTTGTATAGCTACTCTGTTAACGTGCTTTTGACGTTTACTAATTGTCGTGGCAAGAAACAAGAATAAAAAGAATAAAGATGAAATATACTTTAACAACTTTTGTTTTCTTTGTTACGGATCTCTGTATGATCAAGTGAGGTTGCAAAAATGTTACAAAAAGTTAATAACTTGGTAATTTATTTCGCTGTTGTTTAATTTACCTTAAAAAGTATTTTACCAATGTAGCCGCAACACAGTTGACCTATTTTAACCACTATGTTCTGTTTTATTAATTGAAATTGTTGGTTAGGTCGATATGGGCCGACTTAATTCGTCGGATAGGGAAAAGTTTGGTCTTGGTTGTTTAGACAATCTTGCCAGTTGTTATAGGACGCCGAATAATTAACTATTATATATATTAAAATATTCTCAAAATTATTATTATAAAATGTAACTGAATAGATTTATAACGGTAAGTTTGCTACGTTCAACTAAATATGGTAGGACACGCACGTTTCCTTTTTTCGCGTGGCACCCACTTGATAGTGCAGGGTGTGCAGTAAGATGTCTTAATTCTTTTTATAGGGATGTATTATTATTAGTTCAACATCTTGCCCGTTTCTTTATTTTATGAAAATTGTCTGTCTGTTTCTCCAACAATATTCTCATAAACAATAACAATTCTTTATCTTTGTATAAATAACGCTATTTTTTTTAAAAATTTATACAAGTTTTGTTTTAGTGTGCTGTTAAACTGCTGCAGTGCGCAAGATGTTAGAGAGCAAAAGGTCGTGGGGCGCGGTCATTGCGTTCTGCGACGACGTGATGGCCCGGAAGGAATTCGCGGAAAGATACAGGGAGGTCTACAGCACCCTGGCTATCCGCAGAAGAAGGCCAGGGCCCCGAAGAGTGGCGTACGCGCACAACCTTCCCCCCTGACACTGAGCTCCTGGGCAGAGGGTGTCCGCTGCCCAAAGGAGGGCTCAATATGGGTGCTGAGCCTTTTTCGCCGGCACAGCACCTATAGCGGCGGTCCGGGTGTCCCAACACACCCGGAGAGAAAAATCTTGCGAGGGTCATGTAGCGCCGGGGTCGCCGAAGACTGTTATCAGTACCCGCGAATAGGGAATACCAGGTGTATTCCCTATTTTTGTCTCCCTATGTTTGCGCGTACACTTGTGCACTATAAGCCAACTACGCAGGAGATATCCTGCGTAGTTGGCTGATCTCTAATGTAGATCGGCCGCCGTAGTCGTAATCGAGTAGAGGACATAATTATTTTATGTATTTGTATAATTCATTTACACACAATTATCAGTTAAAACATTTCACACATGGAATAGTCAATAAACTTTCGAAAATGACTAGTAAATAAATATACAGGTAGTGCTCGAATTTATTTATAAATGAATTGTTACTGCTTTGGTAATATTACTTACTATTGTTACTTTTAATAAGAATAAACTAACGTATACCAAAAAGGTTTTGTAGTTATACTTCATTAGGCGCGTTATGAAAAAATGATGAGAGTGAAATTTTAAGATGCGTGACACGAAATTAACAGTTTATAATGAAAACGGTGAAAATGTAATAAGGTCCATATTACATAGTTATAAGGTTGATTTTTGTGTAGTGATAATGGAGTTGTCGTTTTTTATTTGCGATAGTTGTTGCATAATGTGCTCTATGAGTTAGGATTAAGGTTCGTTTTTGGTATATATATTATTATTAATAATATATTTTATATTATTTAAATTTATATTAAATATATAATTATATAAAACTATTAATTTTTGTAATGATGATTATTCAACTTGATATAATGGTAATATTTTATTCATTTAATGTATCAACATTGTGATTTATCTATGTAATACGTTTTAGATAAGCCATCTAGTCACACATAATCAAAGCTTCTGATTTATAAAACCGCTGTACAAGTAAGCCAACATCTCTTAGGAATTCTACATTTGTAAGCAACAGATGGCGCTGAACTTACCAGTTATATGATATATCAAAGCACGTCTTGTGAATCCATAAATTCTTAATCGAATTATTTATGATTAGTTCTTGTAAATCATCATCTTTAATTATCTTAATTATTTTTGATTGATATTACTTACTATTTGTGAATATTAGTGAAAAAATTGTGCTTATATACTTTTTCAAGTGCTCCAATATAATTGAGGTTAACTATCCGTATGTATTATTTATTGTATTGTAATTAATTATTTGCATGCAATTAAAAACTATTTTTAATGATGCCAAAGAAGTATAATCTCTCACGCGCGTACATAAGTACACGCACCCATTTTTTCATAGCAAACTATAAATAAACGGCTTTATTTTGGGGCTTGTTACTTTTATTCTAAAAATCCGAAATGCATTGACGAAGAAGAATAGACGGCATTCGGCGTATTCACTATTTTCTCCCTCCTTTGTCTTTAATGTTTCAAATGATCTCAGTTCATCATTCAAATATTCAAACATTTTTCTTTTTCTTCGCTAATGACTTTTGTCTTTAAAAAACCTCTACAAATATAGCTAATGAACTCCGGTACGTTGACAATCGCGGTCATGACATGATAATAACATTGACTTCAAAAATAAATAATATAATTTTAACTAAACTGGCATATCAATGTTTGTTAATTATGGGTTCAAGACATTTGTGCGTACCCTTCTTCGCATCAAAATAATAAAAAAAGTTTATTTGACCAATTAAATACTATACAAATTAGAATAACTACCACAAAGATTAAAAAAAAATATTTTCTTGTATTACTTAAATAAATTACAGGAGAAAACAGATGTTTTTTATATATAATATTACTCATAGTTTTCCGGTGCCAATTTCAGTAATTATAGATCGTTCTGGCTCTTGTTTAGTTTTATTATAATTTTATTTATATTATATATACTTATTTATGTAAATATGCTACAAATTTAACAAACTCATTCATAGGCATATCTTACAATATTATAATAACAGGAATGATAGATATAATAGAAACAATAGAACAACTAACGAATAGTATTAGCCGCAACACTAATTAACATAAAATTGGTTTCTCTCTAGTAAGGGTAAAAGTAGGCTGTGTCAGTCGATCATTTCTTGCAACCCGAGTCGATTATAACCCCTCAGCTAGACAATCGATTCACAAACGTTCGATTGTCTAGCATGTCGTGGGTCGTGTTTGGCGTTCAATTTAATTTGTGCTAGTCAACGATCGCGGTGTAATTGTAATTCACATGCAGCAGGGGTTCGTGTCGCGACACATTGTCTTATGTCTTATGTATTCGAAGTTATGCTTCTAGACCTGTGTCTGTGTAAAGCTTCATCTATTACTAAGTTCGGGGGATTGCGAGATCTCTCGAACTTGGTTTCCAAAACTTTAAAAATGGCCTCACGCATTTAGGATGCGCGGGCTGATTTTGAAGAAGTCTCATAAGGATCATCGACGTTCGGTATACGGACCGAGGTGCCGATGTTCGGTTGACCGTCTAATCGATTGCTGGGGCCGGTTAGAACCGCCCTGGAACGCAGGTGTATCTCGTGTACACGGTGTGTTGGTCTCGCCGTGCTCTTAAACGAGGTAGACCTAAAAGGGTATGTGTGTTATCCCTACTTGTGTGTAGTATCGTGTGGCGGGACCCTTGGAGGGTCCAGAATTCCTAAGCCCCCTTCTTCATCTGGGTCCAAGAATATATAATGAGGACGACGATTCCTACTAGAGGCATCTGTTTTCGCGTGATATTTTGCAGTGCATACTTTCATAGAAATTTTTGATAATGCTTTTAAAATGAGCGCGTAATGTCAGCATTTTGCAATCGCTGTGCTAGTCGACATTTCTTTGATAAAACTCTGCTCCATTGGCACGTCGTAAGAATTTATTTTGCTCCGCCTGTAGTTGATTTAAGTGGTGGGAGGATATATGGGCAAAAGATTGGCAAGCATATGCCATTATCGGCCGTATGCAAGCTTTATATACTAAAAGTTTGTAATTAAGAGGCAGTTTGTTATTTGTGTTGGTAAGATAAAAGAGACAATGCGAGAAATAAGCGGCTTTTCTTTTAACTTCTTTATCGTGGCTTTTGAAACTCATGTTACTGCCGAAAGTAACACCTAAATATTTGGCCCAGGGGATCGGTTTGCCGGAGAGGTTCAATTGCCCGAGTGTTTGCCTACATCAAGCATTGGAACGGACGTGTCGTAGGACGAGTGAGGTTAGCTCTAACAGAAAAGCGATTAAAGTATATTGCTACACTTTTTTCGGGATTAACATCAATCCTCCATTTGCGAAACCAATCGCCTAGGCTATCGATTGCACATTGGAGTTTACTGGTGATAATGAATGGTGAGGAAGAGGAATAATAGAGGGCGGTGTCATCTGCGAAAAGCGCAAGGTTAATATTAAAGCTTTTGGGAATATCGCTAGTATATAGCGTGAACAGCTAGTATATAACAGATCAGAAAGAACGGAGCCTTGTGGCACGCCTGCTAGCAGGGAGCGTCTGGTTGAGAGGGGTGCCTTCTACTCGATATCGAAAAGAGCAATTCGAAAGGTAGGCTTGTATGATATGCACAGGCCTGTCAGGCACATTGAAAGATCCAACTTGTAGAGTAAGCCGTTGGGCTAGACTTTATCGAATGCCTTTGCGACATCGAATAGAACGGCCCCCCGTGTAATGGGATCTAAGGCCTGATATTGGCGATAAACCTTGTCGGAACAGGAGTGTTCAGGACGGAACCGGAATTGTTCGTCTGGTGGGAGGCCATTGGAGAAAATGTAATCCTTTCACCTCGACAAGATTATGCGTTTATACCGCGACACATTCACCATGACATCGTTTTAAATACTCAAATCATAAGCTCCAGATAGATTTTTATTATGTGTAATAGTTCAATATAACATTTAAGACTGCCTCCGTAGCCTAGTGGTATGGGCGTGTGCATTAGAAACCGGAGGTCGTGGGTTCGAATCCTGCGGGGACTCAACAAATTTTCATTGTATAAATACCTTAGCCAAATTACCGAATACATTACGTAATAACCAAAGTGTATATAGAAATTATAGCCGTTGATTATTGGTTGACCACGCTACTAAAATTAATTTATAAATGCGCAGCCCTCAAGACACGCGCAATTCGCGCGCGCGTCGGGTGGTCTGGTCTGCGGCTTACTATACTAACCCGATCACACCGTCTATCTCTATCTTTCAGCATAAAAAAAGAACGAGAAAGTTGCGGGTTCTTGATACTTTAGGGTTATTCGTATGGATAAGGTTACTTTTTGATTGATGTCGAATGTTTTTACAATCAAATGTTTTCGTAATCCGGCACCTACTCACTCGCGTTTGGGCTTCGATGAAAACACTTTGATTTGATCGATCATGATCGACACAGTCCTAGGTGAAAGTACTTGGAAGCTATTTAAAAAAAAACTTATTTAACGCAAACTGAAATAAAATTGTTCGTTAAAGCCAAAAGAGCATTGAACACGAGGCGAAAAAAATCAAGTATTTTATTTGAAAATCTTTATATAAATCGATAATTTTTCGTCATATTACATTCTTTGAGCTTAAATATTTATTTTTACTGTATTGACTGAACAGAATACAAATATTCAGGAGTATTTTAGTTAAAATAAAAACGCTCTGTAACCGTCGGCATGCAATTTATTATGCTTGCAACGTGACAGCTTATTATAATATAATTGAAACCTCTTTTGTTTTTGAAATCTTTTGCGTAACGGCATAATACATATTGGCTCTACTTTGAAATAATGTTGTTATATAATAAATAACTAGCAAACATATTTGATATCGTCTTTAAAAATTAGACCATAAAGATTGAACGCTTTTGACAACTTTTTATTTTCATTAAGTTTGCACAAGATAGTCCGTCCGACTATCCTGAAGGAGAAATGATAGGTCCAATATCATTTCTGTAGGCCTAAGTTAAAATCAGAAAAGTGAATTACTATGCAAATTGATTACTTAGTAAAATGAAATAAATATGTAAAAATTAACAAAAAAAGATGACTAAAATTCACAGTTTTAAGATTGGCCAAAATAGGTTCACAAATATTCCCAAAATGTTATAAAAATTTAATAAATTGCTACGCATGGGCACATAAGCCGTTTAGGGTGTAAGCTCAACGAAGTAATTGGTTGTACCTCTGCAGTCAAGGTTTGGTCTTGGATGTACGTGGAGTGCAAGTATTTTTTTGGCCGTTTTTCCTATCCCTCGTGACCTATCGATACTGCACTGTAAATGGGATGTGGATGGTCGTGGGATAAGACGTCCACCTACGGTCATGGTTCCGCCAGCGGCGAAGCATGATTAGTGACTGCCGCTGGAAGCAAAAATCCTTACTTCCTATGCTCCCTCAGTTTACCCTCGGGAAACAATTATAGGGAGTCTAGCTCGGGTAATAAATGACGACGCTTCTGTCATCTCTCTCCTGTTTTCATTTATTTTCAAATATTTTTTGACGTAATAATTCTGCAAGTCTAAGGTCTCTCATCTCATCTCATCAGCCTGTAATAGTCCACTGCTGGACGTAGACCTCCCCTAATACACCCCTATCCATTAGGGGGTTTTGGACCGTATCATACCACGCTGGTCGAATGCGGTTTGGTGGGTGGACGCATGGATCATCTTACTTTTCAGACAATTGGGTGATCGGCCCAAATTGCCCTAACCAACTAGGAAACAACAATGAAAATTTGTTGAGTCCCCGCAGGATTCGAACCTACGACTTCCGGTTAAAGCACACGCCCATACCACTAGGTTACGGAGGCAGTTAAGTCTAAGGAGACGTTATCGAATATGATCCAATTTACGGCTTTCATTTTTTTGGTAAATTATTATTTTTTTGGTTAAAATGGTTTTACCAGCAGGACCTAGTGGTAGGTGATATCAGGGCTGCCCTTCGAAGCAGCGTAAGACACTAGGTATCCGCTTACCTCCTGAGACTTGAGATATTACGTCGCCTTTACTCAGTAACTAAGCTGGCTACGGTGCCCTTCAAACCGAAGGATAATAGTGTTTACACTATACTGATTCGCGGCAGAAATACGCACCTTGGAGTTACTACCCAGAAGGTCCCTTGTGGATAAAGGCTTACTCTTTTAAAAATTTTGATAAAATTGAACCCTTTTTACACAAGAACATGTAGACGGAAGTAACTTCGCTGTACCTACTTGTAATTTATAAGCAGTATTTCACTAATAAATCTACTTTTTACGACTTCATTGTAAATAATTCATTCTCGACATAGGGGATATGAGGTTATATCTTTGTATCCCATTGTATTTCAAACCATTACCAACGTTTTAATTGGATTCATCTATTTAACAAATCAATATAACATATTACATTTGAAGAAAACCTGCATCAGCAGTGACACGGCCATTCTCACCATGGATTATGTTATTTATTAAAATTATTGATATATTTTTATATATACAATTGCATAGACAATGTTTGGCTTTTTTTTTGCTTGTTAGTTTAAACAATAAGAATAATTAATAAATCGAAAATTCATAGTGATTTTAGTACAACTTCATTAAAAACAGCAATTATATATATTCATATCCTTGATATAATAAGGGACAAATTTAACGTTATTAAATTAATTGTATGAAAATATTTCAATGCCCTTTTTAAATTTATTTAAGGACGTAATGATAACTAAGTAACTATTTTTGGAATTGTGTTTTGGTTTTATATTTGAAACATCACCTAGAATAGCACACAATTTTGAAGCATTTGTAAAACTATTAATATAACTCATAGCAATAAAATAAGTAAGTATTAAAAAGAATGTACAGCCATGGCCAAAAGTATCGAGCACCCTTCAAATTTCGGACGTGCGAAGTAAGTGAAAGAGATAGCTAAACTTGTTTGAGGATATTTTTGTCGGCATCTAAGAAGATTGAAAGCAACTAAATATTGATTTTATATAAATGAATAGCTATATATATTTATATAGAAAGTTTTATATCATTCCCATTTGAAACCTTCCCGGAACTTAAAGATTCAAAGGGTGCTTAATGGTGTATACATAAATATTTAGTTTGCAACAGATTAACTAATAAATTAGCTCCATGAAATAATTCTTTATTGAGACAAAACCTTTTATATTGTTATCGTTAAATACATGTACAAAGGAGAACATTTTAATTTAATTAAAACCCTTTCAACTGGATAACCGCCTATTTTCTTTTTGATCAGTCAGATTTTATAGATATCTATTTTTAGTGAAGATAAAACAGCAAAATTAGTTTAAATCGTTTATAAACAGACGTATACAGTGAAAATTGTATCGAAGTTATAAAAATTCATAAGAAAAAAAAATAGAATAAAATAGAAAGTATTTGAGAGGAAATCTTAATTTATTTCTTTTACGAATCTTAGTTAAGTTATTATCTACGAGATAGACATTTCTAGGGTTTAATACTCTATTTTAATTAAAGTCGTAATTTATGGTTTCATTCATTATCCAGTTCTAAAATGGTAATAAGTACCTTTGAGGATTCTTTCGTTTTAATGTAAGTGCAATAAAGTCTTTTGATATTAAATATAAGTAATAACTTTGAATTAAGACAGACGACTGTACTTAAAACAATAATTGTTGTGCCTTTGAGTAATAAAAAAATACGAGAACTATTATCTTTATGGTTTGTATTCAACTATGACCGTAGTAAGATCATAATTTATGTGAAAACAGAACACAACATGCAGGAGTAATGGAAAATAGGAACAGTTTTGTTTTATTATCGTATTCTGGTAGTTTAAAGCGATATGGGCCAACTACCTAAAAGTGAAAAGAACCATTTTCTGTTTAGAAACGAAGAAATCGGTCCTGGTTGACACTTCTTTTGGCTTACTATAATAACTGTTATGCAGGTGATACTGGGTAGATGGAATCCAATTCGTAATATTTTTAGCTAAATAGCAAACGACACGATGACAATTTCAATACATTCGGATTTTATAACAAGTTTCAATTAAAGAAAAATAGACTTTTCTTGCGATGAGCTGTTATGTCTATATCTGCATATAGATAAATGCTACGAGGTATGCCTTAGTATAGCTGCTACGGTAAAAATATGCGAGACAGACTACTAATTCGTTAATACCACACTTTTATTCGAATATAACTAAAAATCGACTATGACATCAACTGAGTATCTAACTTACTTTGCATCTATAAAATATTTACACACACAGAGAGAGTACAGAAAGTTGAACACTTCAACGTTTTAGAATGAATATGAATTGTTAATGTCGTTCCAACTTCCAAGTTCAGAACATTTACACATTCTTCTTTCCAAAGTACATGCAAATTGTCATGACATATACTTTTAAGCATTTTTTTCTTTTATAATATATATATCTGTGTAAGAAATAAACTAATAAAGTAATTATAGAAACAGTTACCGTTAGAACAGATTTTAATAGAAGTATGTTTTTAAGTTTACTCAAATGTTACAAATTGCCAAACAAAACTGGAATATGGATAGTCCATAAGATATAATGAAGGCATTAAAATTTTTTTTTGCATCTTGTAAAATTTCATCCTATATTTTTTCAGCCACCCCCTTGGCTTAGCAGTATTGATCCTTGCTTTATAAACCAGATAACGTAAGTTCGAATCCTGCGCGGAAACAACTTTTTGTTATAGTTGTTTTCTGGTTGGTTAGGATAATTTGGGCCGATTACCCAATTGTCTGAAAAGTAAGTCAATCCGTGCGTTGGATGGGCATCTAAATTAGGTGGTTTTTGAACCGCATCCAAGCACGCTGGTCCAATGCGGGTTGGTGGGTGGATTGACTTTACATAGCCCACCCGACACTTCCGTGGCCTAACGGTATCGGCCCTTGCTTTAAAAACTTTTTAAACTTGCTTTATAAAGGTTTTGGGTTCCGGTCCCGCGGGGCAAACAACTTTTTGATTTCTTTTTTTTCTGGTGGGCTAGGACAATTTGAGCCGATCACCCATTTGTCTGAAAAGGAAAATTCCTATGCGGGTTGGTGGGTGGACCGACTTTTTACATGCCGATCCGACGCATGGATCATCTTACTTTTTAGACAATTGGGTTATCGGCCCAAATTGCCCTAACCAACTAAGAAACAATAATAAAAATTTGTTGAGTCCCCGCAGGTTTTAAACCCACGATTTCCTGTTTCTAAAGCACCCGCCCTCACCGCTTGGCTACGGAGGCATTTTGGTGTTACGCAGTAACTAGTTGTAGCCAACTTGCAGATTATCTCCTAACTTTCATTCAACCTAGTCAGCATTCCCTAAAGAAAGCCTCTGTTGAATTTAATAAAATCTGGAGTCTAATCCCAATTTCACTTCTGCGTGATGCTTACGAGAAATTGGTCCCTAGATTAAGAAGGTTTACGTAAATCCTTAATCTGCCGATTTAGCTTCACTACAACCGTAATTATACAACTTGTTGACGTTTTTGTGGTACAATATTATTAAATATTGTATCAATATTACCTCTATTCCATTAGTTCATGCGAGAACAAGAACTCAACAGAATAATTATAGTTTCATGATCAATCAGTGACATTAAAAACAACACAGAGTTAAATGATATGACTTTTATGTTTTTTTTGCGTTCACTTTGATTATTTTTGTCTAATACTTCAGTATTCAGGGTCATAAAAACGGGTAAGACTGTGGTGTGAGTTGTCCTCATCTCATTGCTAAAATCAGATTGAGATAGCATTTTTCTTTCAATATAATGAAAAAGTACAAGATTTATTTAAAAGTCTCATAATCACCATCATCATCATCAGCCTGTGTCAGTCCACAGCTGGACATAGGCCTCCCCTAATGCACGCCACCACTTCCAATCTTCGGCTATTCTCATCCAGCCCACACCAGCCACTTTGCTAATGTCGACACTCCATCTTGCCGCAGGGCGTCCTGCACTACGTTTGCCGAGCCTCGGTCTCCACTCCAGAACTTTCCGACTCCAGCGGTTGTCAGTTCTGCCGCTTATATAACCGGCCCACTGCCACTTTAGCTTACTAATCCGGTGGGCTAGATCGGTGACTCTCGTTCTCTGACGGATCACATCATTTCTGATGCGGTCCTTCAGAGATACTCCTTCCTCTCCATAGCTCGCTGAGCGACTTTAAATTTGTGGACCAGTCAATTCGTAAGTGTTTAAGTCTGGGCACCGCAGGTCATAACGGGTAGGACGCACTGATGGAAGACTTTAGATTTGAGGCACTGCGGGATGGGTGACGAGAAAACTCGACGAAGCCTATGAAAAGCTGCCCAGCCCAGCTGAATCCTACTGTTGGCCTCCCCCTCAAAGTTGTTTCTACCTAGTTCAAGCGTTTGCCCTTGGTAAACATACTCCGAAACTACTTCGAGGGAGGTGCCATCAATTGTGATCGGTCCCGGATCAACGTGCTCGTTGAACATGACTTTGGTTTTACCCAATTTTATCCGGAGACCGATGTGTGCAGAAGACTCAGCCAGGCTTTGATCAATTTTCTGCAGGTCCTTTGCGGTTTCAGCCATGATGACGGTATCGTCGGTGATACCGCAAATCGCAGATGTGAGATGTACTTGCCGTACACATTTATCCCGTGTCCTTCCCAGTTGAGCGTTCTGAACATGTCCGCCAGCGCGGCAGAGAACAATTTCGGAGACATGACGTCTCCTTGTCTCACACCGCGGTGTAAGGGGATAGGCTCAGTATGCCCACTTTGGACTACGACAGACATAGTGGCGGCGTTATATAGACATCTCAGCATCTCGATATTTTGCCAATCAATTTGGCACCGCTGTAAGGATTCGAGGAAAGACCAGGTCTCAATGGAGTCAAAAGCCTTCTTATAGTCCACAAATGCCATGCACAGGGGCTGGTTATACTCATGGTCTTCTGTATAACCTGCCTCACTGTATGGATGTGGTCTATGGTGCTGTAACCCTCCGAAACCCGGCCTGTTCTCGAGGCTGCGCTTCATCGAGTTTTCGTGTAAGACGATTCGAGATGACCCTCGAAAACAACTTATAGATATGACTCAGGAGCGATATTACGATAGTTCTTCAAAGGGTTTTATCACCTTTTGAAGAACAATACCATAAACCCTATGTCATGCCTTCGGAGTTCTCCCGGAGAGAAGGGCAGAGTTAAATAGGCGACAGAGTCTCTTCAGCACCGGTTTACGGCGGCCTTCAAAGCTCCGTCGTGACTCGGTCCTCTCCCGGGGCTTTCCATTTTAAGTTGCTCAAGAGCCCTCCATTTCGTCTAGGCCGATTTCTGGAAGATCCTCCGACACATGGCGGGTAAGAGTGCTCGAGATCCTTCTCATCCGGCTCTGGGTGTGCGAGGGCGACGCGTGTAACTGGCTGTAAAGCTTTCAACCTCGAGAGAACCTCCTGGTCTCGAAGCGACGACTTCTCCGTTCTCTTTGGTCAACTCGTTAGATGGCTTCTTCCAAGCTGTTGTACGAACTTTGGACCCAGGTTTGGTGTATTGAGAACTGTATTGGAGTAACGAGGTCGCGCATGAAGTCTATCTCATTTGTGGTCATAGTATCGGGGCTCTGCACGTCCATTTAGGACTGTTTTAAGAACAGGTTCATTAGAACAGCCCCTCCTCGAGGAAATTGACGAGCATTTGCCCCTATGATTTCTGCTCCCTTAGCCATATGATCCAGCATCGATTCTGCGCATGCCTGTACTCCTACTTTGGCGTTGAATTCTCCCCATGACAACGTTGAAGTGAGCCTTGGTGGTGTTATGTAAGGCTGTGATGATGGTTCCGAAGATGTTGTTAGGATCCCCTTACAGCCCAATTCTAAATTTCCCCAAACCTAAATTTAAAAGTCTAGTCTAAGTCAATCGTTTACTCCAAAAACACTTGATTACACAGAATGCGTTATAATTTAAAGTTTTAGTGCAGAATTTTTGTTTAAGCAATAGTTTGTTGACTTTTGTTAACATCAATTTACTCGATATTTAAATATTTATTACATAAAATAATTTAAGTGGAAATTTTGAATTAAAACCATATATACTGAAGACAAAAAAAGTTTAAAACATGAAATATTTAATTGATGTATTTCACACAGTCCAAGTAATGTCATGCATATCGTATTGTTTAACGAACTCGCTTTTAATTATTTATTTTATTAACGCGTTTATTATACATATCAAATCCACGTTTAACGGGCAGTCTAAGATGGGATTTAAACGCGAAAAATCCGAAGAAATGTGGATTTGATATCAATTGGTTTTTATGTTTATGGACGTACAATATATTTTTAGATATAATACATATTTAAAAATATGTATTATACTAAAAATATAAGTAAGGTAAGTCAGTCCTTACTTAAATTTAAGTAAACCTCATTTTCAGGGATACCTTCGGTAAAGATTATAGACTGCTTGAATCACAGTAAATATTTTGATTTTATGCAGTGAAAATGAAAAAAAAATAGATAGGCTGTATGGACATCAGTTAGTTTTCCCTTTTCTTTAACTGCGTAAGCCGCTGAGTTTAATTTACTGGCCAACCTATAACTATAGGGTCGACAAGAAATATAGTGACAATACTAGACAATCCTTACCTATAATGTTTTATAAATATTCTCCATTAAAATAACTTAATCCGTTTTCTTTTCGAAATAATTTTTTTGCTGATAATTTTACTATTAAATACGCTCCTTCTTCTTTGTAGCCGGTTTTCTTAATAGCAAACAAAAGAAAAAAAGTAAAACATTTTTGTAGTTTTTGATGTATAATTCATAACACCCTATTAGAAATAAGAAAAAATATTGTTGATCTGGAAACTGAGTAAAAAAAAATTTGAAAGTTCTATTAATATATATTACGTTTTTATTTATCTATCATCTTAGCACAGAAATTTTACAACGTTTGTTGAAAAAAATTGCGTTTACTAATTCATCCCCGGCGAAACTCATTAAGTCCAAAACGACCGTCAACATGTGCCCTTTCAATTAAAAAAGAGTTAAATTTTTTATATGCTTGTACACGTACAGCGTTCAATTTATGCTCGTCACGTGGATCCTGAATACAAGCAATATAAAAAACGGAATGCGCTGTCGATAAAAATATACAGTTATATTTAGATGTAAAGAAACAAATGCATTATATTCAACCAGGAGTTTATAATTAATATTAGTGTTACCGTAGTAATTTAACACCTAGCGTTAAATAAAAGAACTTCTCCACGAGATTAAAGCAAATCAACAGTAGGTATAAGCTTTTTCTATTAAGTTCCTATCGTTTTTTAAAAGTTATCACTAGTTTTCTAAAACCAATGTATGTACGACATATTAAGCCCTGACTTTTCACTTAGCCATTTTACCAAGTTTTCATCGTCGGCTTCTAATCCATCCAGATTTACCTGAATAACACTTTAACGCAGAGCGACGACATTCAACCTCCGCAATTCAAAGGGTAAGCAGCATTTTAAGGATGAATATTCTTGAGTTTTTATTAGTATCACCTTATGTTATTTAAGGAATAGTCGTTGTTGCAGTAGTAATTACATAATGAAAAGTTTGTGGCAAACACGTAGTACACCGCAAGTACATTTGAAATAAGAGCTGTGATTAAACATCAATTAATCACGCACTAAAGCCGCTATGACCACTTAAATCTAATGATGTAACCGATTATTTTAATAAAATTTAATCGTGAAATAAGACCATAATATCTTCTAATTTAAAATATATTTTCATAATCACAAAATGCTATTTTCTGTTACTTACGCGAAGTATAATTTTTTATAATTTCAAACACTGTTATAAATCGATTCCATAGTACACGTTTGAGCAATACTTTGAACCGATATATGAAAGACATAATTCAACGAACTGTGAATCGAAATTCGATTTCAAAACAAATTGGTTTTTAGCTTTCTGTGTCTGTCCCAAAAATTACTCGTTTACTTGATAGTAAAATGTTTTCCATTGCAATGTTAAAATGTATAACGGATATTTCGTTTTTTCGATAGTAAAGATTAGTAATTAGCTTATTATATTTTAAACTAACACTTCCCAATGTAAAGTAGCACTTTGTTCTTTGAAATACATGCTTGCGGTTTCTAGACTATAAAACTCAAAACTAGACACAACTAAAATATAACATGATCAATTTTTGCTTATAGCCGATAGCCGGACTCCAAATACATTGGATATAAAATATGTAACTTAAAAATTTTAACACGTCCTGTTGTAAAAGACATTTAATTGGAAAAGAAATACTCGCATGCCAAGATTGGTATCATCATCATCATTATCATTAGCAGCCCCTATCCGTCTACTGCTGGACATAGGCCTTTCTCAATAAACGCCAAGACTGCCGATCCCTTGCTACTCGCTGCCAACTTGAGCCGGCATCCCACCTGGTGGGGTGGACCAACGTTCCGTGTTTCCGAATGCGACCTCCACTCTTGGTATACTATGTTTTTAAATGCCAATAAGGATGTTTTGATGACAAAAAACTTTTTACCCCAGTTTTGTATGCAGTTTTTTAGAACAATGTAGATAGAAACGGTTAGCAGACTGAACAACAAACGGTCGCTAACATATAGAAGCCGCAACTATGAAATCTGCGATACTCTCACCACATTCTCCAGATCTTCCTCAAACCATACAAATAAATGCATTTGAAAAAAATCTTTTTTTAAACATGTCCTGGACGATATTTCGATTAAAAAATGTCTAAATAAATAACAGAGTTTTTAGCAACGGCAGATATGACGAGGTTTCCTGCAAAAAGCAAGATTCCAAATTCTATTCCCAATGATGTCCAGACCTTAAAATAATATTTTATGGATATCATACCTTAAGTATATTACCAAAAAAAATTGGCTTACGAAACTAAGTATACAGTATAAATCTTAATAAAATGTAATGTCATTATCGCACTGTACATCCATTATTACAACATATAATTATCATGAACATCTTTCAATTAATATTTTTTTACAGAAGGCGCGCGTAGTAATTTGCATCGCTAATGCAGTCTAAACATTAGTAATATGCAGCTTGATTTCAAAATATGTTATAATGTTTGTTAAAACTTCAATTTGTTGAGCTCAATCATACTTGCTTTATAATATAAAGAGTTTGTATTTATGACATAATTTTATTTAAAAATTACAAGTTATAATCTGATGTGTCCACCCACGCTTATGATAAATTTCATTTAAACATTGTAAATCAAAATAACTTTAGACCATAATACACTTTAGCGGCAAAATTATGTTATTACATCCACATCAATTAAAAGTCCACACAGATACGCACATAATTTGATATTGTCATATCGAATTCAACAACAAACTTTTTTTTTTAGAGGGGAAATTTTTTAAAGATACCCGATACCGTGGGGAGCAGCAACCGGATTATGTGGGATTTCCAACCACTAAAACCCCTCAGCGTTCCTTCTCCGCGCGTTTCTGGCGGCAAAGCGAGATCGACTAAGTCATGCGATCGCTATGCCAGCCGCGCCTAGTCTCTAGGACTCCATCTTCTGGGATAGGCTGTGGGCCAGCCATTTCCCCTGCTCCAGACCGTGCTCTTAGCACTGCTCGCACTCTGAGCCATGATGTTAACGGATGTCAGACTCCCCATCAATTCAACAACAAACTTGATTATAAAACGTTAACTTTGGTTATAGCATAACTTCAATTATGTCAAAACCGACAATTTATTTTATGAAACGCGTCTATTAAATTAATGCAATTACATCGGTATCCACCAATAAAAAAATGTTTTAGCCGTAATTTCTTATGAATTACATAATTATTTATTTCTTAATTTCTTAGAGATAGATCCCCTCGTTACGGAGGGCCGTCTATGGCGGTTCCATCGCGGTGCCTCTTTCTGCCATAAAGCAGTAGTGTAAAAATACTAGTATGCTCCGGTTTAAAGGGCACCGTAGTCAGCGTATTCTTTGGCTGAACGAGACGTAACACCCTACGTCTCACGGTAGACAGCGCGTTGCTAATACCACTGGTATTGCCAATATCCTTGGGCGTCGGTGACCACTTTCCATCAGGTGGCTCGTGTGCCTTCGCTTCCAATAAAAAATAAATAAAAACAGAATGACGTGCAGGGTGTTTTAATTGCGTTATATCTATAATGGTATTCAAAATAACTTTTAAAGAACGAGTACTATCAACAAATTACTTGTTCCTTATAGTAAATCTATTATACATATAGCTTAAAATATATTCTAAATCTATATCATTAAAGGACAATAGTTAATTAAGAGATAACAATGAGAAATTAAGAAAAGAAGTATGTCGAGTTTAATAAATTAATTATAATTTATTAATGAATTATTCTTTGTTTTTTTTTTTTATTAACGCGATGAGACAAGCAGGATTTTCATCTGATGGTAAGTGATATGATCTGGCCATAACCAAAGTAGTGTAAGACGCCATTAATCCACCAAACCTCGTTAACTTAATAATTACCCAGGCGTCGTTACCCCTTACACCGGAAGGCAGTAAAAAAACACTACTGGTTTGCGGAAAAATAGGCCCTACCGTAGTACTTCCCCAGGCGGAGTCCTGTAAAAACAGAACCACTCTTTATTAACTAAGTACTGTTACAAAATAATTGTGTATTGTTTATAAAAGAGAGTTAAGTGATAATGCTTTTTTTATAATCTATTGTTTAATAAAGATATATACTATAACAACTTTTGTGTTCTTTTTTACGGATCTCTGTATCAAGTGAGGTCGCGAAACTTTAACGAAAAGTATATAACTTGGTAATTTATTTCGTTGTTGTTTAATTTATCTTCAAAGTATTGTTCCAATATAGCCGCACCAAATATTTAACCATTTTTACAACAATTTTCAAGTTTCAGTTAGGTCGATATGGGTCGACTGAATTCATCGGATGGGAAAAATTTGGTCTTGGTAGCCTATCGCGTTCAGTTAACCTTTTCGATTGTGGAGGTCAGAAGCCAGTCGCTAGGCGGAAAAACTGTTGTAACAGGTTTAGGAGCCAACCAGAATTAAGAAAATCGCTAGGAAAAAAATGTAGGTTGCTCAAATTATTAATATAAAAATTAACTGGATAGATTTATAACGGAAATGTTACTACGTTCGACTTAATATGGTAGTACATGCACGATTGCTTTTCTACCGTGGCACACACTTGCTAGCACAGTGGGTGTGCAGTAAGACGTCTTAATTCTTATCACAGGGAAGCATTTCTAATAGTTTAAAATCTTGCTCGTTTCTTCGTTTTATTAAAACATATGAATCGTGAACGATACGTGTACTTATGCTAGTACCGTCTATTTCTCCAACAATATTCTAATTAACAATAACAATTCCTAATGAAAACGTATCTGTAGGCAATCCAGCTACTTTGGAAGTCGGAAAATTTACGCATAAATCGTAAATAACGTAAAATAGTCAGCAAACTTTATACAAAAAATAGAATAAAAATGTACCGGCGCTGCTTGAGTTCATTGACAGATGTATGGTTACTGTTTTGCTTATATTGATTACTATTATTACTTTTACTAAGAATAAACCTACGTATACCAAGAAGTTTCAAAGCTTATTACTCTTATTCGGGGAATCCAAAATGCATTTACGATTCCTTTAAAAGGCATTCGGCGTGATCAATATTTTCTCCCTCATTTGTCTGTAATGTTTCAAATGATTACGGAGAATTCAAACGTTTCTTTGGCAATAACTGTTGTGTTTAAAAAAAAAACACTATAATTTAAGCTAATTAACGCCGGCTCGTCGACAAGTTGCAGTTATAGCATAATAAAAATATTGACTTCAGACGTATAATAATAATAAGTTAAACACGGTGGTTCGTTTCATAGACTAATTTATTGACCACAGAGTAACTAAATGGCTAGCTAGTAACAGATACTTTTATACTATTTTGTTACAATATTAACACCTCCAGCTTAACAAAATCATGTATACATTACATATTATGTAACAGCAATACACCAAACATTCTAGTGAAATGATTTATGCTTCACAGAGACCCAAGCTCTTAGTAAAAATATCAGCTGCATATTGTTTGTTTCCAAGTAATCTACTTTTATAAACATGTTTGCCTGCCTCCTAACAAAATGATATCTTATATCTGTGTTTAGACCTCCTATGATACACTGGATTCAAAATTAACTTTTGTGCACTTTGGTTATCGTTATACAAAGTAATAATTTCTGAATACGCCTAAAATTTCAAACAAAAAATTCTTTAAGTAAATGCTACTTTACAGCTTCACTGACATGTGCTGTATTCTGCCTCTGTTGAGGACAATGCAACACTTCTTTGCTTCGACATTCAAAAGATATATAAGAACCTGATAATTTAAACAAAATCCTGAAAAGATTTTCTATCACTTACATCCTGAACCCCAATCTGCATCAACAAACCCTTCAATACAGATTCATCTTTAGAAATACAGAGACCATGACTTTTAGTACCTTTTAAATATCTTAAAATTCTTTTAAGTGTTTCCAATAGGTTTCATCATATAGTTGTTAAACTGGCTAGAATAACAAACACTATAAGTAATATCTGGCCTGGTTAGCTTAGCTAAGTACATTAAATTGCCTATCAGTTGCCTATATGGAATATTTTATTACAACTTTTATTCTGAGTTTTCTCTAAAGTTAAATTAATTTCCACGGAGTATCAGCAGTCTTACAATGTGACATATTATATTTTTCTTAACAGTTTCTACATTGTTCCTGATCAGACTGTTATTAAACCTTTAAACAAGTTTACTCTTAAACCTAAGCATTCCTTTTCTGTTAAATCTTTTTTTTTTAAAGCCTCAAATCCTGAACTTGATTGGTTGCCGGTATTACGTTGGAAAAATAAAATAACGGAAAAAACGGGTTATTCTTTAACATTTCCATCAAATTTTGTAAAATAAACAGGTTCATATTTAGACTTTTATACCTAAAGGTCATCAAATAATGTTTACCCTTTGATCAAACTCCGGATTGTTTGAGTCCATAAATGGCGCTTTAAAACTTTAACCTTTATTCATATTATTTTATCTTTATAATTTTATAGGTTTTTCCCACAATTCTTCAAAATAACATTGGAAAAGCTTAAAGGTTACATCGAGATGACGTATATCTTCAATTTTACTGAATGAAAACAACTTAAAAATGATAAGAGCACTGGGGAAAAAGGTCTCATTTAGTCTTGCCCCTTTTGTAAAAACCTTTTGCCACAAGTCTTGCCGGAACCCACTTTACCAACACTGTATAAACCCTTTAAATACCCACTTGCCTTGGGAGTCCTTAGGGCCTGTCCGGATTCCCATCATCATTCTTCCTGAATATTTAAAACTCCTCCTCATGCTCTCTCTCCATTGGTTTGCTTTCGGTCCATTTAAAGGCACCGAAATTGGAATATCCGGTTCCTGTAATCTTCTGGCTCTGTTCCACAAAGGTTTATAACCAAATCATCAGGTATTTTTCTCACTCGGTTTTGCCTTTTCTTTTATTATGACTCATCAATTCTGATGTTGTACTATGAATTCTCCCAGCTATCCATTATGTCCTTACCGAAAAGCATCTTTTATAATGTATCCTTCTCATCATCAATATCTGTGTCATTAAAACTTCTTTCCTCTTTTCCCCATTTTCCTGATCCTCCCTGAATCTTTGCATTCAAGGGATATCCACTGTATTCTCAGCTTTCTCCAAATTAAGGAATCTCTGCTTGTTGGAAGTTATTTTCGGGTTCAAAACCCTAAGCCCTTCCATTCTCTGTATCAACCAAAATGGTTCCTTGGCCTTCTCATCCCATTTTTCCTTCTTCTCTTTTGGGAATAACCATCATCTTTCTTCAAAATCGAACAACCCAAAATTCATTCCCTTCCAAACTTCTTAATCCTATTTAATCCTTAACAACTGACCGATTTCTTCGAAGATATACCTGACTTCTGCCCAAAAACTTTTGTAAATTTCAATAATTAGACACTGCCTTTTCTAAAAATCTTTCATTCTCTACATACACCGTTTGTTCTGGTGTGTAAAGGTTGGTTCTTTGATGGTTTCCCTTGGCCCAGATATCTATAAAGTCTTTGTTGCAGTACCCGGCGTTATCTTCCAAAACTTTAATTTTCCTATTTTCTGGTTCTCAACCTTGGACGAAAATCTTTAAAATGTTTAAATCCTCAGGCTTTTCCTTGAAATAAATGGAAACCATTTTGCCTTAAATTCCACAAACAATACAAATACCGGGATCCTCCAATGGATGCATTCTCCGGGCCCAAACCTGCGCCAAGTTTTCCAAATCTAGTCCATTTTCCTTGTTGGATGGCTAGGCGAAAAAAGACATTGCTTCCCAACAACACTGTACACTTATATTTGTCATATTTGCTATATCTGTGTATGAGATACCTTCAGTAGCTCCATTTTCATTTATTCAAACTGGTACTGTTGATGTGCCCCAAACGTCGATGCCATGGTTTCACTGGATGTTTTGGCTGTCGCTGCCAATATCTGTACCACTTCCTTAGTGTATAATCTGTACACACCATCAACTTGTTCTGCCTTCCAACTAGAGTGCCCTGTTGATTGTAAATGTAGCAACATTTCTCTTTGAACACTACATTATTTCCGTTCTCAATCAATCTACTCACGGAAAGTAAGTTTGTCGTTAAACTGGGTATGCACAATACATCGGAAACTGTGATGTCGTATTCTACATCCTTCACAACTGTAATTATGTTCACATCACCCGAACACAGCACCGGGACACACGTTTTATTCGCAACTATGATCTCTTTGGTTTTATGTTCATAAGATGGATTGACAATATATTCTTTTCTCGCTGTCATGTGTTTACTAGCCCCGCTGTCGATGTACCAATTATCGCAATTGAACTTTCCACTCAAAAAAATAGCACTAAAAGCATTAGATTGTTTTCTTTTGCTTGTTTCGGAATTTGTCGGACACTGATTTTTGTAGTGGCCCGTTTGTTTACACCGATAACATTTTATGACTTTGACAGGTTTTGATGTTTCTGTCACTCTCTGGTCATTTTATGGCTACTATTATTCTTAAATTTCTGACGATTATTCGCGGCAAAAGCAGTCTCGAACTGGAAACGGAAACAGATCCAATTTCACTACACATGTCCATCAGCTTCGTTTTATGACATCTGCACTTATTTCTATGCCTGAATGTTCTATGGCCATAAGCATAGGACCATATTTTTCAGGTAATCCTGCTAACATTAATGCACCAATCCACTCATCTGATATTTTGAAACCTGTACCTTGTAATCGCTGGCTGGTTTCAACTATCTGAGTTACATACTGGGTCATCGAGTCACAGTTTTCAAGTCGAATGTTGATGAGTTTACGCAGCAAACCAATTTTTCTTGTATAGCCGGTGTCATCGAACAAATTCTTCAACTTTTCCCATAAATCGTAGGTTGTTGCGGCGGTTTTATGTGCACATACAATGATGGATCAATAGTAAGCACTAGTTTCGCTTTAGCTTTCGCATCGTCACTGATTTGGGCTTCGGTAGATGAAGCCGCTAACCTCTCGCGTAATGGCGGACGCCATGTTTTCCAACACCAACACATTTTGTACCGCAAAACACCATTCTTCATAGTTCTCGCGCCTTTCAATTTCGGAATGTTAGCTAAGTAGTTCGACGTCATTTTTTACATAAAACCACACAGTACTGAAAAACTTTTATCTATAATAACGATTTTATTTCACGTAAGCCCATAACCTAATAAGTTAAACACAGTGGTTCGTTTCATAGACTAATTTATTGACCACAGAGTAACTAAATGGCGCTAGTAGTAACAGATACTTTTATACTATTTTGTTACAATATTAACAAATAATATACTTTAAACTGGACTGGCATATCTATGTTTGTCAATTATTTCAAAATTCACATTTGTGTGTACATAAATAAGCGAATGAACCTTCTTCGCATCAAAATAATAAGAAAAATATATTTGACAAATTAAATAATATTAGTACATTACAAACTATACAAATTAGAATTACCACCACGAATACCTATTTAAAAATCATTTGTTTCTAAACCTTTTGTTGTATTACTTAAATAAGTTGCAGAAGAAAAGAGATGTATTAAAATATAATATAATATTACCCATAGTTTTTCGGTACCAATTCCAGTAATTATAATTCGTTCTGGCTCTTGTTTTTTTTAGTATAAGTCCTTATTCATGTCATTTATGAAAATATGCTACAAATTTAACTAATCCATTTATAGGCATTTCCTATAATATTATATTAGCAAGAACGATATATATAATAGATACAATCAAACACTAACAAGTAATAGTATCCGCAACACTTATTAACGTAAAATTAGATTCACTTTAGTAAGGGATGCTTGGTTAGTACTTGGAAGCTAATTTAAAGAAAAAAGACTTATTTAACGCAAACTGAATTTAAATTGCTTATTAACGCCAAAAAAGCATTAAAGACGAGGCGAAAAAAAACCAAGTGTTATATTTGAAAATATTTATACAGTATCTATTTCCAAATAAAATATTCGATCATTTTTGTGCTGTTTTGTTTCATCTTAACTTTTATTTATTGAAAAGCATTATAGTGAAAATCCGTAATATTAGTGCGTGATATCCGTCTAGAGCAAATTTGTAAAGTGTATGTATAATAACATTTTCTTTTTTAAGTCTTCATCCGTTGATAGCGAGTAAAGAAACTACTTAATAATAACTTACGCTGTCGTATTTTTTTATTTGTAGACGCTTTCACTGTGCTTATTGTTTGCTGTATTATTCCAGATTAAACTATGATAAAAGTTATGTTTGTTGTAGCAGCTTAAATACTGTCCACATTATCATAGGGGAAATAATTATAAAATGGTATTTCAAAGCAGTACGGTGGTTTCCCAATGATAAAAAAAAAGTTGATATTACAAATTAAATAGATATTGTAAATTTGCAAAAAACAAAATTAAGTTTTTTGATTACTCTATTGTTAGAACACTACTAAACTTTTACTTATTATAATACCAGGAAAATCGATAACAACTCTTATATATTTTCATAACACCAAGGAAACTATACCATTCGTTAACTTTTGTCATTAAATATATCCCAATAATTTGTAATATGAGCACGTTTCGCCCGTAATTCGTCCAAATAAACTTCCATCAGTTGCGTTATTATTGTTATAGGCATAAGGGAATAATTACACGTACAAAAGCACTTTATGTAGTGCTTACAAAAGTAGTTATTATTGTTAATTCGCAAAATGTTTGAATAGGATCGTGTCACTATAAACATAATTTAACTTCATGAGAATTTTAAACTAATCGAACCAAATAACAATTTATATTGCATTATTAATGTTTCATTGACTAGCAATGCTAACAATAACTAATTATTATAATATAAAATCTATACAATGTGATAATTCATAGAGAACTGCCTCCGTGGCCTAGTAGTATGGGCGTGTGGTTTAGAAACCGGAGGTCGTGGGTTCGAATCCTGCGGGGAGTCAACAAATTTTCATTGTTGTTTCCTAGTTGGTTAGGGCAATTTAGGCCCATCACCCAATTGTCTAAAAAGTAAGATGATCCATGCGTCGGATGGGCATGTAAAAAGTCGGTCCACCCACCAACCCGCATTGGACCAACGTGGTGGGTTACGGTTCGTTACCCCTTAATGGATATACAGGTCATAGGCCTCCCCTAATTCACCCCGTATTAGGGGAGGCCTATGTCCAGCAGTGGACTATCACAGGCTGATGATGATGATGATACAATGTGATAATTCATAGATATTGATATTATTAGAACCATGTCAAACATTTTATCACTTTTGCGAAGCATAGTTGAAATGCTTGTAGATTTCGTGATGACTTTCCGAATATAAGATTAATTTTATGAAGTAAGTTTATTATAAGTTTAATTATTAAAAGCAGAAAAATTATTCAGAAACATCTTATCTAATGTTTCGTTTAACTTCGAAAGAATGTTAGATCCAAAGTTGTAAGTGCAGGTGTAACTTTTTACACACCTTTAATTGAAATATAACGCACACATTTTCTATTTATTTTTCATTACTAAGC
Organism: Lamproptera curius; assembly: GCA_029286875.1. NCBI lineage: Eukaryota > Metazoa > Arthropoda > Insecta > Lepidoptera > Papilionidae > Lamproptera > Lamproptera curius. Next base: position 670,284 of record JAGSMT010000121.1, on the reverse strand, counting down.
CCAGAGTTCAAGTTCTATTAGTCGTTGTACACTTTGTAAAGAATTCAATCACACGTGTTGAAAATGAAACATTTGAAATAAAAAAATATAAATTTTACGAGGGACGTTTAATGACGCATTCCTTAGTTAAATAGTAAAGACATGACCGCTTGCACATGAAATCTACAGATCGGAGTAATTAACGAAATCGGCGCGTTAGTATGTACTATACATACCGCAACATTCCTACATATTACATACAAGCAAACAATTCATAAATCATACAAAAAATCGTATGCTAATTCTAATTAGAAATGTCAATTGCTAGACAAATTTAATAAAAAACATCTCCAATTAAAAAAATGGTTAAGTGTCATTTAACTGCCTTAGATTTGACGTATTTTCTGACCCAATTCCTAAAGAATGAGGTATTTGATTCGGAACGTATGTTTTTTTTTTAATATATATGTAGGTATGCTACCGTCGTCGTTGCTCTATTCATAGTAATATATGAGAAAATTAAAAAATTACGGCGTCAAAAATCACAACCTCGTAAGACTAAATTGCAAACGCTGGCTCTACCTTAAGAGAAAGACTTATAATAATAAAGAAAAAATGTCAAACAAGTGAACAGGTAAAGTTGATCTTAATTATTGTAAAAAAAAATCGCATCTATTTTCAATAAGTAATGTCTGTACAATTATATAGATAACAGGTGATCATTCAAATTATATTTAAATAACAAAGATAATTACTTTGATTTTTAGAATTAACTGTTACTAAAATACGCCGTTTGTAATAAAAACTGTTGAAGTACTTTTACAAGACTTAATTTATGCGAATTGGACATTTAAACTAATTATTTTTCAGGGCAATTAAATTACCTAAGTTTTTAATCTCTCTAAATATAGCATTATTATTAGGCTCGAGCAAATATTGTATACCAGTAGACTTTATAAAAAACAAGATCTTTCAGTCTCCAAAATAACAGTGAGGTTTCCCAGAATATTGGCCGAAAGTTTTATACGCGATTTGAATATTTAAAGAGAGCTTAAGTTACGGACAACATATTAATTTACAGCTATTTTAACAAATGCTTGATAAGATGTTTTTATACAAAAAAATAATACAGATTTTAAATACAATTTTTTTGCCTTTTGCTGTCGAACAGGTCAAATCAGGTATGGTGCATGGTTTGTTTATGAAATCTGTCCTATCCATCTATTAGTTGTAATAAGTAAACAACAGTTATTGATAAAAAACAGATTCAATCCAGATTTATTGACAGAGAATATTATTCAAAATATGCGATCCCACGAGGTAGTTGCTCATGTCTAGCATTTATGTTTTCATCGACACACGTGTTTTTTGCTAGATTTTAGCAAAAAACCTAAAACCGCAACCAACTTTTTATTTTATTTTATTTACATGACAGCAAATCATACTTTTTCAGAAATGTTGCGTATATATATTACGTACACGTAGATGTATATATAGCTATTAGTTGTTTTAATCAAAAATAGAAATATGATGTCAGTAGAATAAAAATTCTTTATTTGATCACTTAATCCCTAGCATTATATTTGTGTTCAAAATCAAATCAAAACTTCAATAATATTTAACATATTGAACTCATAAGTAAATATGTTAATTAAATTGAATAACAAAAGGAATAAGTATAAAATACATTATTTCATACTTAAAAGAATTAAGTGATTGTAATGATTATTGCTGAGCGAACTTTTTAATTGTTTTCGCATACTATAAAAACGAGACATTTATATTGAAAAGGTGTATGACTTAACTACACTCTCGCTCTTTTGAAACAAAACTCTTCAAAGGAATCTTTATTTCTAAAAAATTCCCACGCAAAGGTATAATAAATTTTCGTCTGGCGGTAACATACAATTTACGTTATAAATAGCATTTACGTTTATTAAATTTCCTTAAAATACTTATGGCACATATTTTTGTGAAAATACCTTACTTATATTGATTAATATATGCATAGATTTAGAGGAAACAAGAAATTGTCGTTTTCTTAACTAGGCCTAATTTGATTAATCATTACTATTTATACTATAGTATTCAAAAAGTAATAATTAAGCGATAACAATGAGAAATTATATAAAAAATGTGTTAGTTCAGTTAACTTATTAACTGAATTTTAATAAATTATTCATTGTAATTTTTTCATTAACGCGGTGAGATGAGCAGGATGTTCATCTGTAGGTAAGTGCTCGTAACAAAAGTAGTGTAAGACGCCATTAATCCACTTAACCTCCTTTACTCAATAATTACCGAGGCATCGTTACCTATCAAACCGCAAGGCAGTAGAAAAACCCTACTGGTTTGCGAAAATAGGCCCTACCGTAGTATTTCCCCGAGCGGAGTCCTGTAAAAACAGAACCTCTATTAACTAAGTATTGTTACAAAATAATTGTGTATTGTTTATAAAAGAGGGTTAAGTGATAATGTGTACTTTTTATAATCTATTAATACATATAAAGGTATAATGTAGATAATAATGATTCATCAAGTTATAGAAAAGAATACATTAAATTAAAAATTGTAAAAAAAATCTATCCAAAGGGGCAGTCGTTGTTAAACATTCATGAGTAGGTGAATGAATATTAAAATGAAACATTGTATGTTCATTCCTTTTTATTTTTGTTCTGTACACCATACACTTTTATATACTCATAGCTAGTTTGTTAGTTTTTTTAATGTTTAGTAATTGTCGTGGCAAATAACAAGAATAAAAAGAATAAAGATGAAATATACTTTAACAACTTTCGTTTTCTTCGTTAGGGATCTCTGTATCAAGGGAGGTTGCGAAATTTTAACAAAAAGTTTATAACTTGGTAATTTATTTCGTTGTTGTTTAATTTATCTTAAAAATTATTGTTCCAATGTAGCCGCAATGCAATTTAACCATTTTAACAACAATTTTCTGTTTTAATAAATTAAAATTGGTGGTTAGTTCGATATGGGCCGACTGAGTTCGTCGGATGAGTAAAAGTTTGGTCTTAGTTGTTTAGACAATCTTGAAAGTTGATATAGGACGCCGATGCCTACACCCGTCGAACAGGTTCTTGCTTTTTTTGAGCGGTGGGGCTCAATACCTGTGGTCTGCCCAGCCGCGGGGACACTAAGAGACCTGGCCGGCCTATGGTGCAAGGCCGGCCGAGGAGGAGGCTGCTCCAAGCGGGCTGAACAAGTCCGCTTTGGATGCGCCTAAGAGGGTGCGAGGGACGGGTTGCAGGAGGAAAGTGTGCCGCCCTTCCGGACCTTCGTAACCAAGGTGGAGTCGCGGGGGAAGACGAGTGTCGGTATTCCGTAGGCCGCTCTCCCTATCCTTCGTGACTCGTTTGGGCCGTACCATTGATGCGGTGTGGAGGGGCTGTGGAGGAGGGGGCATTCAGCATGGTGTCGTCGATCTCTCCTTCTTCTGCCGCTACAATGGAGCTAGCGGCGGAGCTTAACATCGGGGCCGCCGCTGGAAGCTGGGAGTCTCGTCCCTGCGTAGGCTGGGAACTCCTGGCTCCCATGGCCTCTTAGTAACAGGCTCGGGGGAGTCTCTTACCTTACTACAGGGGTCGAGACGAAGAGCGCGTTAGTTCCGTCGCGCCCAGAGGGTGGCAGATGACCATTGGGCTGAGATGGGGCTGCTTCGGCGGCTAGCGCTGGTGGGGTCGCAGAAGACTGCGAAAGAGTTCCTGTGAACCCATCTCTAAGGTGCCAAGAGGGAGAAACTGGGTGGTTTTAGTCGGTGCGAGTCCGACATTAGTCTCCCGTCTTTGCCCCCGCGAGGACGGGTATGCGTAGGCATTTCCTCACGGTGAAAAACGTGGTACTACGTTCAACTAAATATTTCCTTTTCTACCCTGGCACACACTTGATAGAGCAAGGAGTGTGCAGTAAGATGTCTTTATTTCTATCAAGAAGATGTCCGTTCTAATTATGCGGGGACCCAACAACTTTTTTTTATGTTTTCTAGGTGATTGGGGCAATGCGAGCTGATCTCTAGGTTGTCTGTGAGTAAGATAATTCACGCTTCGGATGGCCCAGAAAAAGTCGGTCCAGAGTATAAAAGAATAGGGAATGCTCCTGTGTTTTGCATACACTTATGCACTATAATATCTCTGCGCAGTTGGCTGATCTCTAATGTACATCGGCCGTCGTAGTCGTAATCGACTGGAGGACATAACTATTTTATGTATTTGTATAATTTGTTAGTACGTATTATTTTAAACCGTCTTTTTTAAATTCGGCTAAAAACATTTCACACATAAAATAGTCAATTAACTTTCAATAATGACTAATAAATAAATATAAAGGTAATGAACTCGAATTTATTGACAGACAAATTGTTACTGCTTTGGTTACATTAACTACTATTCTTACTTTTACTAAGAATATCCTAACGTATACCAAGTAGGTTTTTTTCATGACATGTTACTACATAGTATAAGACAAAGTCGCTTTCTCCGTCCCTATATTCGGTCGGACGGGATTCTGATGCGGTTTTTTTATTAGATAAAGTGATTGAAGAGGAAGGTTTGTATGTATAATTAATGCATAATATTGATATGAAAATAAATTTATATATTTTACGATAGATTTTACAGATATAGGTATTGTACCCGTGCGGAGCCGGGGCGGTCGCTAGTTACAAACAAACTGCTTTAGGTTTAATAAACTTATTCGGAAAGTTCAAAATGCATTTAGATCCCTTAAAAGGCATTCGGCGTGATCAAAGTCAAAGTCAAATATCTTTATTCAATATGGAAGCATTACACTTTCTTATTGATTGTCAAATAATCTACCACCGGTGCGGAAATGGAAGCCTCTGACCTGAGAAGAAGCGGCGTAAGAAACTCAGCGGACATTTTTTTTCCTTTTTCTTCAACAAATTTTACAAAATTTTAACATAAAACCTATATTTTACTACTTTGAAATAGCAGGGTGTGTTATCTATCAAGTAGTCATTACAACAATAATATCCTTTAACACACTAACGTACCTTTACAACTTTTTAAATTTATTTACAGATAAAAGCTGAACGTTTTTGGTATTTTATTGTAGAAGAGTATACATTGTCCATGAAAGATTTCATTGTTATTCGGAGCCTAGTTTTGGAAGAACATAATTATGCTTATTCCTAATATTTATATAATGTGTGTCACAATGTTTTACAAAATCATTTTATGTTTATGAACATACATAATATTTTCAAATATGTATTGAGAAAAAACAGTCCTTACTTTGATTTCTGTAAACATTTTTCTCAAGCGATTCTTTGGGCCCAGGTTATAGACAGCTCGAATCGCTCTTTTTGAATTATAAAAAATATTAATATCAGCGCGTTTCCACAGTAGAATACCATAAGAAATTATACTGTGGAAATAACTAAAATATACTAAATATTTTGATCAATATTTTCTCCCTCCTTTGTCTTTAATGTTTCAAAAAATCTCGGTGAATTTAAACGTTTTTCTTTTTTTACGCTAATGACTTTTGTCTTTAAAAATCCATTATTATTTAAGCTAATTAAATTCGATACGTTGACAATCCAACCATGGCATAATAATAACATTGACTTCAGAAATAAATTATATAATTTGAAGTGAACTGGCAAATCTATGTTTGTTAATTATGGGTTCAAGACATTTGTGCGTACATAAAAACGCGAATGACCCTTCTTTGCATCAAAATATTAATAAAAAGTTTAATTGTCCAATAAAATAGTAATTGTATATTGCAAACTAACTACCTATACAAATTAGAATAACTACAGTGCAGGAGATAATTAATGTATTTAACATTATTACCCATCGTTTTTTAATGCCAATTCCAGTAATTACAGATTGTTCTGGATCTTGTCTATTTTTATTGTAAGTCCTTATTCATGTCATTTATATAAATATGCTACAAATTTAACTAATTCACTTATAAGCATATCTTATAACATTATATTATCAGGAATAATAGACGTAATAGATACAATCAAACAACTCACAAATAGTAACACTCACATCATCAGCCTGTTTTAGTCCACTGCTGGACATAGGCCTCCCTATCCATTAGGGTTTGGACCATATCCCACCACGCTGGTCCAATGCGGGTTGGTGGGTGGACCAACTTTTAACATGCCCATCCGACGCATGGATCATTTTACTTTTCAGACAATTGGGTGTCGGATCGGCCCAAATTGCCCTAACCAACTAGAAACAACAATGAAAATTTGTTGCGTCCCCGCAGGATTCGAACCACGACCTCCGGTTTCTAAAGCACACGCCCATACCACTAGGCTACGGAGCAGTTTAATAACTGACTAACTTTAGCAACACTAATTAAGGTAAAATTAGTTTCTTTTAGTATGGGTGAAAGTACTTAGAAGCTAATTTGAAAAAAAAGGGTTATTTAACGCAAACGGAATTTAAATTGCTCATTAACGCCAAAAGAGCATTAAACACGAGGCGAAAAAAAACAAGTATTTTATTTGTCAATCTTTATACAGTATCTATTTCGAAATAAAATACTTGATCATTTTTGTGCTGTTTTGTTTCATCTTAGCTTTTATTTATTGAGAAATATAAAAACGGTTTATCTTGAATCTTGCAGATAATAACGAGCATCCCTTATATTAGTGCGTGATAAAATACAATCTGTCTAAAGCAAGTTTATAATGTATGTGTATATAAACATTTTGTTTCTTTAGTCTTCATCCGTTGATAGCGAGTAGAAATACTACTTAATAATGACTTACGCTATCGTATTTCTTCAATTTCTAGATGCTTGGACTGTGTTTATTATAGGGATAAATTAATTACCCATCATTATATCTGTATGACAAAAAAGATGAATGTATGTAGCGCCCTAGTATCTCAAAACATTCAATGTAGTCCTTATTACAAAATACTGACTAGGAAATAGTGCTTATTTTTGTCGCAATGCAGCAACGTTAAAATATTACTGTGCATTGGTTTGAAGGGGTGCCCCTGTACCAATTGTAATTAATTAGTAACTATGCAGAGAGGACTGGTGGTTTCTTACGTTGCATTTCATATGGTCGGCGTCTATCGTGTACCATCAGGTGAATATCCTGCTCATCTTTCTGCTTTGCTCATCTAAAAAACTTACTTACAATTCTTTATTTAATAATATTACTTAATTAGGCGACATAAAAAAATATTGTAAATTTTTATGAAATCTTTCCTGATAATAAATTATTTATTTAGTATTTCATCAGCTTTTCAAAAATAATGGTACAATTTAAAACCAGTTAATGGTTCGGTAAAACATAAATGTGAAGTATCATTTATATTAATAAAGCGTGTTTGATATCTATGAGATGGTTTCGATATTACATTGGAAATTGTATAAAAGGTTTTTGAAATAATAAAATCACCTTTTCATATTAATTTAATAGCCGTGTTCGTGACTTACAAAGCTTTCAGAGGTAAATCATTTTAAATGCAAATAAATGTAAAGCCTTTAAAAATGTTTTCGATTCATCGTATTTTTTGCGTACAATGGCTTAGTATTTTTTATTTTAAAATAAAAATAACAATTTCGCTTCGCACAATTATACCTCCAATATTTTTTTCTTATACTGAATTTTAACTGTCACACTCTAAAAGGCTTTCCGGCGTAATTAAAAACTCTTATTTGTAAACCAGTCGTTTGTAGAAATCGTGTTGTTTATTTTTATTATCAAAATATTTTTTTAATCATTTGTATGTTATGTTGTATGTTTTTTAACTTGGATAGCAGGTGTGATCATTATATGAAGCGCATTTTGAATATATTGCTAACCCTTAACATAATAAAAGTTCAATCGTGATTTGTTTTGACACAGACTCAATATAACTTTACACCATTTATATAAAATAAATATGCCTTATTTTAAATAGGAAATATTTAACTTCTGAAAAATTTTAAAAACTGAATTAGTAATGCTGATGCTTCGAAATACTTTACACGAAAATCGATTACATTGAAAACCCTAAGGAAGAAAATATGTGAATTTATTTTTATTTATACTATATACAATAACAAAATAAAGATAAACATTTGATTACCGTGTTCTGTAAAAAAAGCACTATAACTAGCGTTGGCTATTTTTTTAGAAGAATAGTAAGATGATTGTTAATAACAGTATAGTTGGCAAACATATGTACAACAATCAGTGAAACAGTTCCATTTTTATTAAAGGTAAGCTCTAAGTTATCTTCAACAGTCTAGTTATGTGTGGGTGTCTAAACAGTACGCATTTTTGAATCCCAATGGATAAATTCAAATAGCTCAACGGCGTATGTATGCTCACTACACATGCATACGTTTTTTACGCCATGAAAACTCCTAATTTGAATACCTTTTGTCGAATAAGTAAACAAATCGCTTTACGGCCGCTCATATTGATCTATGCATGTACGTATATAGATTTTTGTGTTATAAATTATAAACAATATACAATAATAAAACAGATCAGATAATTTCTATAGCTGTATATATAACGGACAATTTACTTTATATATAACGGAAATTCAGAATCTAGCTGAAATTTTCGGTATAAGGATGTGTAGTATTTTAAATTTGCCTAAAATTCAGTAAAAAATTGATATACGTGTGCCTATGCACCCGTTATAACAAACTGGCAGAGCAAATTATGTCGCACTGGCGCCGATTAAAAGCCGTTTATCCGTCCTGGTGACTTTAAAATAAGTTTACTGAGACTTTTTTGCATTCTTCAGCGCAACCAAAGCTGGCTTTTTAGCTAACTTGGAGCAATTTCCTCGGTTGGCATTACTCCATAGGCCGGCTAGGTTCCAGTTAGCTTCCTACAGCTTGACTGCTACGTTAAGCGAGTACCTATCGTAGGGCTATAATCACTTTATTGTATCCCCATAACGCCTAATTAGTACGGTTAAAGCAACGGTTTTACGGTTTTCTATAATACTACCGGGGCTGACTACGCGTAATAAAACATGAATTTTAATAAAATCGCTTTTACCTTATTCCTTAGAACGTAAATTATCCGCGGGTCAGGATGTCTAGAATGTACCAAAAATTCAGACAAAATATTTGCATTCTTGTATTGGCATCAGATTTGCAAAGGTAAGAATAATAAAAATATTTAATTTAAAAAACACTATTAGTGTTTATTATTGAAATTATTTAAATTTCTTCTTCACCCGTTTATCTACTTAAATTTATTGTCATCATCACCAGCCTGTTTCAGTCCACTGCTGAACATATTCCACCTCTAATGCACATATTATTTTAACCAACCTTAAGCTAGCATTCAGTTATCCTTATGCATGTTTGTTTCTGCCCAAGAAGTTTTAATAAAAAAGGTGTTAGAGAAGACCGCGAAATAATAAAATTTCTGAGAAACTTTAAATCTGCATTAACAGCACATCTGAATATTTCTTAATGCATACAAGAAAATGCACTATTTAAGCGCATTTAGCACTGACCTGAGGTTAAAGACTCCATTCTTTTTTTAAAAATATAAATGAAAAAGCGCTTATTCATTGAGAGTAGAATCATAACTATGAAACTTTATATGAATCTATCTACCATTGATATATTTGAGTATAGCCTTGTTAAAATGTTGCGCTCGAATAACGTGACTTTGCAAAGCTCACTGTACCTACTTACGCGCGAACACGAGTCTTATTTCCAAAGAAATATTGGATCTTATGAATACATTAAAGATCTTGTGAAAGACTTTTTTATAGTAACCTATTTATAAGTCACCTACAACTGTTCAAGGTGTAAGGTCAATTATATGTGTGAACACATAACACACTTAAGATATTTTGAGAATGTTTTGTAAATAAGATGAGTAAATAAAATTGTAATAACTTTCATTTGTTACTTTTTGCTTTCATGTCAAACATTTAGTGTTTGTTAAGTTGTTTAAAAATCATTAAATTAACCTTCATGACATAGCAATTTTATATACAATATGTGTATTAAAAATATATTTTATTACAATTTATTAGTTCAGAATATTATTTCTTAAGATTTAATCACTTCTTCAATGAAGTTGAAACATTTGCTATTATTATTCATCTTCCTATTTTTTTATTCTAAGACGTCACGAAGTTTGTCGGGACAGCTAGTGGTTAGTAAATAAGATTGTATCTTTATATATTCTATCACCTCTGCCCAATGGCCTTTGATAGTCGTAATTCACTGTACCAAGAAAAACTATTATGACGTTCAACAATTATTTTTCACCAATTTACCATACATCTATACGATTACTGTTATAGTACTTGTACAAGTACATCTCGGGGTTGTCTAACTTTAAAGTAAACGCCCATCATTAAAAAAAATAGTATATAGTTATTATTTAGATATTAAAATTCATAGATATTGCCCATTCAAAAGGCGTCTTTTCCAAACCTATACTATGGGGAGCATTTATGATAATCAATAACCAACCTAAATTATAACAAGATATTTAAATGTAAATTTGGACTGTATTTGCAGTTTTAGTACTCGTTATAAAACGCTATTTCTTGTTTATTTTCGTAACGTAAGTAACGATTTATATAACTTTTGACTGATAGTACATTGGGCTCGGCAGCGATTTACAAATGGAGGTGGTAGGTTCAAGTCCTACAGAAATAACTTTGGGTATTTGTGCTTAAGCTTGTTTAAGGCAATAGGGAATAATCAATGAATCAAACTCGGATTACCTTTCCAGATTGTCGAAATTAAATTAAGAATACATAATATGCCTGGGTACACAAAATGCACGATAAATTTCAATTACTATTTGCGATAATTTAATAATGTTGCATAAATTAATATTCTTTATCATTCGCTAAATTAATTGTATTGGATACGGAAAGCAAACGAATTCGAAATTGAAAAGTTAATCGAACGAGTATCCGGAGTAAAGGCTTCGAAAATTGATTACCCATCTGTGTGTGTATTTGATTGTACAGTTTCAAGTATCATGCGAATATTGTCGCGGTTAAGTTAATAATTATAATAACATTTAAAGAGATTCGTACTTTTGCCCTAAAGTTTAGATATAATTTTTGGGACTCTGAATTGAAGAACATCAGCAAGGCTGCTGCTTATTCAGAAATGGTTTGAGGCGAAGTTGGTCATCCACGTGGCTCCACATCTTTAATTCTTCGAGGTGTTTCTGCAACCGCGACGTCACTCGTATTCGTAAATACCCTGAATTGTCAATATTAGTTATATTGACTCATTGCTATATTGTCAATATAGCAATGAGTAAAATAAATCAGATAAGAATTTTAAAACAATATATATTTCTTTTCAAACGCAAGTTATTTACTTATAAAGGTGCCAGGTGTTAAATATCGGTAATTTCAAAGAAATGGTTCTAATATTTACCGTTTTATGTACCATTTTATTTCCGCATCTTAATCTATGGCTGATAGCCATAAGATAGATAGATATAACGAATAAATAAGTACTGTTTTTAACAGAAAAATATTATTACATATATTTTTGTACATCACCTTTGTTGTATTTCTGGTTTTCTAAATTTGTTAAAATATTTTTTTATTTATACTAATTTATTTAAGATATGCGCATATACTTCAGTATAGCATTAAATGTCATTAAAGAGGTGATTATTAGAATGCTGTTGCAGTTATTACAACGTACACGTATATACATGACTAAGAAGACCATATCATTCATTACACAGAATAAAAGGAGTGGAAGTAATCATCTCCAATACACATCTGCCGAATACGATTGCTTGTTCACGCTTTGTTATAATTGATGACAAATGCTGACGAATATTGCCCTCATCCCTCAGACTACTACTATTATAAAGGTGTAATTGAGATAGCCCTGTGAGTTATTTATTGCGTTGTTCATTTGTTTTAATTGTAGCAATGCTAGTTTAAGCTTCAACTATTCTACAGATTTTCATGATTGTTTATATTGTTGTTTATACATATGATAGTAAATTACTGTCTTTTAATTGGAAAACTTTAGTTAATATACTTAAGGAATATTAGTACTTTTAAGATCTACCTACTGTATTTTAAAGGCGTGTATTTCTTTGTGTTAAGGAGCTAAATAACAGATTAACAGGGTATACCATATGTTATGATTACATTTTGATTTTAACCGATACACGTAACAAGGCGTTATATTTAAAAACTTTCCGTTCGTTCTGTCTCTCTGTACTGGCTAATCTCCGGAATGGCTGGTCCAATTTTGACTATCTCTAAAAGATAGTTAATATAACTGGGAGTAACTTATGCTACTTATTTTAGAAAAAAAAGACTTAAAGAATATTTTTTATATATTATTTCTCTTAAGTAATAATTTTGCGTTTTGGGATATAACCCATATTTGCTCGCAAAAACCAGCATTTTAACAACAGGGTGAAAGTGGAAGTAAGAATAATTTGTTAATGAAACAAGAATGATATTTATATATTATTATTATAGATAATCAGAATATTATTATTATTTTATTAGGATATCTTAGGCATTTCATCGACACAATGACCCTTAAAATTATAGATATTTAAGGAAAATATAACTAAATAGGTATAACGAATATGCATACCTATTTAGTAATATTATCTAAACGATTGAAATGCATTCTTCGCTACTCTTTACGTACCTACAAAAAATATATAATTGATCGATTGGGTAGCATGAACTTTTAGTCGTAATTTAAAACGACACGTTTAATGAGAAGGTTAGTTGATATAATCGCAGTGGAGATCTTTATAATCTGTTTTAAGATTCCGACCAAGTGCCTGTACGTTACAATATTAAAATATATCATACACGCTCCGTAGTACATTAAAGTAAAGGGAAAGTAGTTTCAGATGAAATTAATCATATTCACAATGTTACTTTAATAAGCAATGGATGTACTAACAAGGGATCAAGAAATACTTAAAATATTTGCTACTAAAAACATTGAATATGAAGAAATATTATTGTACTTAGATGTTGCTATTTAGTTGTTTTTACAGACATTTCTGTTAACCAATCGCATGGCGCGCTTTATAGCTCGTTGAGCTATGGTAAACTTGTGGACTAAATAAGTAAAAATTATGGATTCAAATTTTAATAAATTTTAAAGCTAATAAAGTTATTGAGTAGCTTATCTTAATCGGAACGTGTAGGTTTTTTATACATATATGTCACCTTATTTCGCACTAACAGACGACTGTTTTGATTTTTTCGGCAAGAATTTTTATCATTCAGTTGTCGTTTGATTTTACTTTAAATAAAACGTAATTAGAAGTTTGTGTCCACAAAACCTAAAAATAGCTTTTAAGATACCTAATTACCGACATATTTTTATTTTATTTTGTAGCTATACAGTGCAATGGCAAAAGTTGAACCAAAGGTAAAAAATTTACATACAGTTATACTTAATGTTTTATGTAGATAAAAAAAAAAGTTCTATGAAGTATTGCAATAAATTGAATGTATGTTTGTTAAAAGTTATTACGAAAAGTCGTCAAAGCAGCTAATTGTTTATCATTATTAAAATTCATTTAAATTTTAAATGCTCACTTCAGAAGATAGATCAAATAATGTTCTATGGAATTGCACATCTCAAATAGATATTTTGATTAACATTTTTATGTACTAAACATCATTTACACCACCTTTTTTTTACATAACAGTATATGGTTGTTCTAATATTATTGCCACAAAATCTATGCTAGCAAAGAGCTACGGAACTATTAAAAACGTTAATGTAAAAGTCCTTATTAACATGTTTAATATGTACTCATAGTTGTATTTATAACTTCTAAACTCAAGCAAATAAATATCAATAATGAGACGAGATAATGCGTACTACACCAAGGCAGATGTGCATGCGCATAGAGCACGAGATTAATATACTTTAGAATATAATATTAATATATTTCAAAACAACAAATAAAAAGCCACCCGGTGCCAAACTCAGTAAATTAGTAATTAGTATTCAAAAAAGAAACGTCGGAAATTTAAAAATGTAAAATAAACGCGATAAAATCCGTAAAGTCATTTTATTTAATAATGTATAATACTAAAAGTTAATGACGATATAAGCGTCACACGGATCTTCTTAAGTTTATCTCAGTGACTTTTGAAAAGCACTAACTTCTTTTTTTTAACAAGAATTCATATTAGGACAGTATGAACATTTCATGTTATTGAAAATATGTCCTGTAAGTTTAACCTTAAACAACCTTAAACTACGTGGGAAAACGTATTAGCCTACCCGTCCTCGTGGGGGCAAAGATGGGATCGGACTCGCACAGACTAAAACCACCACTTTGTTCCTTCCTGGCTCCTTTAGGGTGTGATCACATTGACGCTTTTGCATGCTTCTGCAACCTCTTTAGCTCTAGCCATTGAAGCAGACCTGTCTCTGGCCTTTGGCCGACTCACCTATGGCTGCGTCGGAACTTATACATTGTGGATCATTTTTAAAATTAAATAATATACCCATGACATTGATTTACAAATAACTTAAATTTAAACTTAGTCTACGAGATATCGTAGATATCGGGAATAGATCTACTTTAAAAAAATTGAAAATCAAATAAAAAAAAATTTCAACTTCGTTAGTTTATGTGTAAAGTTTAATAGTATTTAAATAGTAATAAACAACTTATTTGAAAAATATTAATGAAAATAAAGTTAAAAGTCTTGAAGAAGTTGGTATAATATATTCTATTACATAATTGCGTTGAGAGCCTACCTGAAACGCGAGTGTATCTAGTGTACCGGGTATGTGTGTTTCTCTGTGCTCGTAAGCGGGGGCGAACTACTTGTGAGTGTGTGCTATCCCTACTTGTGTGGTGCGTAAGGTTGATTGACGGGACCCCCGTTGGGTCCGGAGTCTCGGTGAACCCTTTTTTTTTTTTTTTTTTTTTTTTTTTTGCCGTTGGAAAAATCCACCTTACGGATTCCCGCCACCAAAGTGAGGGGCAGCGGGGATATGGGGCTCCCCGGACCAAGATGGGCGCCGGTATACCCACTAAAACCAAGCAGTTGTTCCTTTCTCATGTCGCTGCTAGCCGGGGCCGCAGGCACTGATAACAGTCTTCAGGCGACCCCGGCGCGACGTGGCCCTATCGAGGCCTCTTCTCTCCGGGTGTGTTGGGACACCGGAACGTCCTTAGGCGCCGTGCCGGAACAAACAGCACGGCGCTCCCTCTTCAGCCCTTCTCTGGGCGGCGGGCACCCTCTGCCGGCCGCCCAGGGGCTCAGTATCAGGGGAAGGTTGCGCGCGTACGCCACTCTTCGGCGCCCTGGCCTTCTTCTGCGGATAGCCAGGGCGCTCACGGCCTCCCTGTCCCTTTCCGCGGCCTCCTTCCGGGCCATCACGTCCTCGCAGAAAGCAAGGACGGCGCCCACGACCTTTCGTCTCAAGCATCCTGGCACTACGCCAGGAAGCGAAGGTCGTGCCCGTCTCGGTGAACCCTTCCTCATCTGGATCGCTGAGGATGTTACGCGGTCTACGCTTGCTACAGGAAGCGTTTGGATCGCCCGATACGTAGCTGCTTTAACCAGCAGACGGTTACTGTGGGACTTTTAATTTACTATTCGAAGTCGTCTTATCTTACTACTAAATAATATGATTAATATTGTTAATCGGGTAAGGACTGTTAGTTTTAATAACGTTAAAACGTTTGGCTTTTGGTACCGTTTGCCTAGGTTGCCATAGTCTGTTTGAACATGTTTATTTAACATAAGGTAAAGATGGATATACAGCATGTTTAAACATAGAGAACTCTGTACCCAACATCACATTAACGCATTACGATAAGTATGACAATAAGAAAATTTCTGAGGAAATATTTATACCAGGAGCACGCGTAATGTGAAAAAATTCGCGGATATATTATCATATTTAGCACAACTAAAGTGGTTCTTATGTACATAAATAACCCACAGGTAGGTTCATATATCCCATGCATTGATTTATAGACATGTGGTACGAGGGTGGGACTGAAAATTTCGGGAATCAAGGAAGTGACACAACATTACTATTTAAAAAAGTATTTTCTGCTTTTCGAAGTAATCTCCGCGAAATTTGACACATTTTTTTATACTTTGAAACCTATCATTAAAGCAACCATTCCATTCGGAAGTTTCGGTCTCCAAAATGGCTGTTTTGTTGGCGTCCACAGCTACTTAAGGTGATGATATATTTGAGGAGATGGCGCTTTGTTATAAACTTTATATACTGCTCACGGTAGGCGTGAGCGTTATTTCTCGTCAACAGTTACAATAACTGGTTACGCGATACGAAACGCAATAACTGTTGCGTGTCAAATTAGTTATTTTTGTAAACACGTTATTGTGGTAAACTCGGCCGTCTTCGTCTTCGTTTGTCAGTTGAGTGAGCGTAACGCGCTATATTTCTTTCGCATCTTGCCTACTGACGGGCCGTGCGAGAGAGATAGCAGATCGAGACTAGCCGATTATGCGAGAGCCGACTAAATGCATCATTCGCTGTGAGTGAAGCATTTCGTTGTCATAAGTATGACTAATACGCATAGATATCACATTCGAGTGACCCCTGTTGGCAAATTTTGTCTTGCGATTCCGGGAAAGCAGCAGTTATTTAAATCAAAAGTAAAATAAAACAAAATAAAGATTTGTATTTAAGTAGCTGAACAAACAAAGTAACTGAACGGTGTATATAAGAGTGAAAGATAGTTATAATAAAACCGTTCAAAAGTGTAAACACAACAAAAGTGAAAATAAACAGTATATATGAATCATCGTCATTGTAACAATAAAACTTAATTTTAAATACGCTAGTATTAATATTTTTGTCGAAATCATAGTTTCGTAGTAAACAATAATCAATCAATAAAACGTTTTATAATTGTAAACCGGAGTAAAGTATGCAGAAAACTAAATATATTGATTTAACTGTTAGACATCAAACACGAAACCGTTATTTTCGTTTTGAATGTAGCCGTATAGTTGAGAAACGAAAGTAACCGTATAGTTGAGAAACGTACGTAACCGTATAGTTGTGAAACTTATGTATGTGCAGTAGCTGGATGAAAGTAGCTAGTTATAAAAATAACAAGTTTTAAAACAAGCGACGCCGTCCACGTAACCGGTTACGTTTCGTTTCTTAAAAGTGACGTAACGACCCACGCCTGGCTCACGGTCAATGAGTAATCAATAGATCGCGGTTTCGTACTTCATTCAGCTTAATATGGTATATTAAGTTCCAAACAATCTCTTGCTTGACTTTTAGCCGGTACAGCTCTTAAATACTTGTTCTGTCGCTCAGTACGAGAGATCGTGTATTCTTTATTTCTCATGTCTACGAAAAGAGTCAAAATAACACATGTTTTTGAAACCACAGATATTTATGTGGTGATTTTAAACATTTGGTGCGTAAAGAGATGTTTCATCTCCTAAACCGGAGGCCACTGAGGCGCAATAAGTGAACAGCACGGACGCTGCATGTTGTTTTACTGTCGTCAAGTGTCGATAAATTGTAAAGTCGCGCGTTTGGATTTGCAAAATTAGAATAAAAAATAAGTTTTTATAAAATATTTGTAATTGAAACTTTAAATAACATGAAAATTATCCGAAAAGAAAAATTGAAATGAAAATATTTTGTCTTGAAGGGAACTTACAAAAATTATCTAACAAAAGAATATTTGCAATAAATGAAAGTCAGGTCTAGTATACTATAAGGTCTTACTGAAACTACTAAATACTCTATTTTATTGAGTTTTTCTTTTATAAAAGTTTGATTATCGATATTTTACCCTCACTAGTACTCTACACTACTCTAGCTGGACTATCTTTAATTTGCAACGCCCGGTACAATAGATACCATATCGTAATTTTTACAGTTTCTCAGAATCCATTAGTTATACTCATATGCTTAACCAATTCAAGATATTTTGCAGAAATTCCATAAATTTTACTAAAAGGCCGCACACGCGCAAGCTGCAAGTGGTTTTAAAATTGCTTCCTCTGAAAGTTATTAAAAGTATTAACAGAACAAATTTTTATTATGATCTTGCAGGGACTCAACAACAATGAAAAGTTGTTGGCTGATCACCGTGAAAAGTAAGATGATCCATGTGTTGGTTGAGAATATAAAAAGTCGATTCTGCGCCTGTTCTCTCTTCGGTCCTGTTGGTTATCCGTCGCATTGGACTATGAGAGGGAGTACGCCTGTGTTTACACATAAGTAGACTTATCCACTTTAATATTTCATATACTATTCGCAGTTGGCTGATCTCCATAATAGATCGACTGCCGTAGTCGGATTCGATTAGGAGGGCATTATATATTATATGTACTATATTATTATAGTACTGATATATGGCTACTGTGTATTTTGTTACGTTTGTTACACTTTATGTGAATGTGGCAAAATTGGCAATTAGGGCTGGCGGTGCTTAAAAGCTTGCTCATTAATAATGCCATTGGGGCATCTGGCGCACTTCATCGTATTGTAGCCCCTGTCGACAAGAGGCTCCGCTGGCTTTCTGTCCCGTGGGTCACTAACGGGAGTACGCATTGGTTTAGAATTTGTCTTTAAACTCTGCAGTATCGACGACGTGAGAATGTTTGTAGCTTCCTAAATGCTGCCCAGCCCAACTGTACCCTTCTCGCCTTTAGACTGCCGGTGGCTGCAACTCATCAAGCTTGTTGGTGAGGCGATTCGTCATGACTCTCAGAGACATCTTGCTTTTATCGTCGGTCGGTAATTCTTAATCAGCACCCTTCTTAAAACAGAACGACCTCACTTTTAAGGCCCTGGTGAAGGACGGGTCGAATAACTTTCGTAACCCACTTAGAGACAGGGTCACCTGCTTTAAGCAGTTCGGTAGTAACTCTATCCTTTCCAGGAGCTCTTCTCCTTTAGCTGCTTGAGGCAAGACTACCTTATCAAGCTGACGTCCAGAAGCTCATCAGAGAGATTCTAGTCACTTGCACGTGGATCGATAGCCCGGTAATCAGGTTGAGGAGCCAGTGATGCGTACAATTAGTAGAAATCCTCGGTCTTAGATAAGATCTCAGACTTAAAAGAAACCTTCCTGAGCTGACAGATGGCTTCTCCCGAGCTTCTCCACAAAACCTTGACCCTCTATTCCTAAATCGCTTCAGTCATCCGTTGCGTGATTGAGCAGCGAAGGTCTCGGCGTATCAATTTGCGGATCCACTTCGAAAGAAGTTTCACATCTGTCGAAGTGGCGTCCTCATGCTTTCGGCGTTCCTCCATAAGACCAAGCGTCTTATCGGAGAGTTTGGATTTCCTGCCGGTACGCTAACTTCTGCAAAACCTTTACCCACGTCCGTATGCGTCCCTAGGCATCGGTGCCTCGTCAACTGCCATTGTGGTTTCCGAGGTGTTAAGGGCATCGAATCGGTTTTTCAATTCCAGTTGGAATTTTTCAGATCCCATCACGGTTTGCTGGAAGTTATGTTGGAGAGTAGACTTCATCAGGCAGGCCCGCTCTCACTGAAAACCCATATTCACAGCACGCGTCTCAACAATTAGTGATTGCTGCCGATTTTAAACCTATTGATCACAGACACATCCATGAATATGTGTTTCCGGTCCGTCATGATAAAAATCTATCTCGTTCCTTGTCACAGTATCGGGATCTTGCCATGCCACTTCCTGTGGGGCTTCTTCTTAAAGTATGAGGCCCTTCTTTTTCGAGGAAATTGACTAGCATTTGTCCCCTTCGATTCCAACTACCGACACCGTGAAGTCCTAACACGATTCGATGCCAGTTCGTACACCACTTCGGCATTGAAATCTCCTAAAACAACATTATAGTCGGCCTTGTGGTGGAATACACTTACTGAAACGTGCCATCGGATCTTACCTAGTTCTACCTCAGGCTCGCCAGGTATTCCTGCTGAGCCTCAGCGTTCGCCCGTTCTTCGTAGCCAGGTCAAGTTTTGGTGGTAGCAATCTGTAGCCTGAGTTCTTGCACCCCTTAGGGGTGGAATATAGATGGTGAAATGTTTAGGAATATTAGAACTATCGAGAGCATTTGCCGTCTGTTGACGTCCATTGAAAGGAGTTGCTCATATTGCCACGCTGAGCAGGCGGATTGGCAATGACTTATTGCACCTGTTCTGCGGATCTACCTTATACACCCTAATTGTTGCTTTGTCAGGCGTAAATAATGACCGCGTCTTTAACGGATGGTTCCTTATACAGTCGGCATTCTTAGATGGACTTAGACCGAATCAGATGCCCTTGACAGACGAATCTGTGCTAACATGACCAACTATCGTGTGCATCACCCTACGTCGTTAGTTATCAGACTGTATTTCCCGTGGAAGCGCAGCGGTCGTGGCCTATTTAGCGTCAAAACCATGCACAACACGCGATGTGCAGTCTCATCAGGACGTACCTCTAGTCAAAAGTTAACAGCGATGTACATAGCAAGGTTTAGGTTTTGATAAACAACTGACTCCTCTCAATCTAGCCAGCGAGAACTGGCAGAACATCTCTGAGCGGGAGGAAGTATGGAAAGGGGAAAGAGCTACATACAAGGATCATGAAGGCTCTACATGAGCCTCATGAAGACTTTAAAGCTTCCGTAAACTGGTTACGTTTCGGCAACTTCTTTGCGGAAACTGAAAGTTTTGTCTGTGAAATACAAGCTCAAGTGATGAAGACGAACAATTACCGGAGGCACATCCTAAAAAACAGCACCGTTGATATGTACCGGGCATGCCACCATGCTGGTGAGTCACTCAGGCATGTGCTCTCGGGTTGCTCCGCGCTCTCTAACACTGTGTATTTGCAGAGACACAACCGAGTAGCCAGGATACTATGTACGAATAATAGTACTAGGTCTCTCCAACACTTAATTGCGTAACAATAGAGTGTGAGCGAGACAGATCAATCTATTATCAAACCAAATTTAAGAGTAACTTATCACATTATTGTTCATTGAGTGAATGGTTTGTGTCGTCATCGATTTCCTTTAATCAATTTCATTGTAATAACAAATTTTTGGTTTTTTAAAATGTTCCAATAAGCCCTATGCATAATTCCTATAATTATTTCGATAAATGTTTATAAGCGCAAGGCATACACCGCTAGCGCATTTATGTTGTACGCCATCTGGCGTCTAATTTTGCTAAAGTCGCATACTAAAATTTTAACAATAATTACGTATTTTTTAAAAAATATTTATTTATATTTTACCTTCAAATTACCGGGCTGAATCAATGTTTATGTGAACTTGGGTCTATAAAATATGCTAGTCTATATGTTAATCTCAATATTTCTGCTTAATGCGGCTTCTTGACATGTTACAATTTACAAATGTGTGAGGTGGAGTCCTCTATTATCGTTTTATTGGTACTAATTATCTTTTGTATGAACTGGTACCCCATGCCGGAACTTAAAGATTTCAAGGGTGCTCAATACTTATGGCCATGGAATATACATAAATATTTAGTTTGCAACTGATTAACCAATGAATTAGCTCCATAAAATAATTATTGACTGAGACAAAACCTTTACTATTATCGTTAAATATATGTACAAAGGAGAACATTTTAATTGAATTAAAGTCCTTTCAACTAGATAGCCGCGTATTTTTTTTGATCTGTCAGATTTTATAAATTTTTGGATAGTAAATATATTTCTTTCCCGAATCAAACGGATTTCGTTAGCGATATGTGTTTGAAGTGAAGATAAAACAGCAAAATAACTTCAAAACGTTTAAAAATAGACGAATTCAGCGAAAATTGTATCGAAGTCCTTAAAATGCAAAGGAAAAAGAAAAAGATTATATTAGAAAATATTTAAGGGAAAGTCTTTCCTTTTTTTTAAATCTCAGTTAAGTAATTACCTACGAGATAGACATTTCTAGGGCTTAATCCTCTATTTTAATTAAAGTCGTAATTTATGGTTTCTTTCATTATCCAGTTCTTAAATATGGTACCTTAGAGGGTACTTTCGTTTTAATGTAAGTGCAATAAAAAGTCTTTTGATATAAAATATAAGTAATAACTTTGAATCTAGGCAGACGACTGTACTTAAAACAATGATTATTGTACCTTTGTGTAATAAAATAAAACGACAACTATTATCTTTATGGTCTGTATTCAACTATGACCTGGAGTAATGGAAAATAGGAAAAGTTATGTTCATTCATTGTTCTGGTAGTTTAAAGCAATATGGGCCAACTACCTAAAAGTGATAAGAACTATTTGCTGGATAGAACCGAAGCAATCGGTCCTAATTGACACTTCCTTTGGCAGTCATAATAGAATGATAATATCTGCAAACAACCAACTCAACTAACGGATGTAGTTAGCCCCATAGTGCTAAGGATGTTAGACGTCATTTGGTTTGCGTAAAAACTACTATAATAACTGTTATGCAGGTGGTAGATGGAATCTAATTCGTAATACTTTAGCGAAATATCAAACGACACGATGAGAATTACAATACTTTCATTTCTTATAACAAGTTTGAATTAAAGCAAAATAGACTTTACTTGCGATGAGCTCTTATGTCTATATCTGCATATAAATATATGCTAAGACTAAAGCATACCCTTTCTATAGCTGCCATGGTAAAATATACGAGAAAGCCTACTTTTTCGTTAATACCACACTTTAATTTAAATATAACTTATAATCGACTATGACATCACCGGTGGTAGGTCCCCTGTTTACAGGAGACCGTCTCGGTGGGTACCACCGCAGTCTCTATTTCTACCGCAAAGCAGTAGTGTGAAAACACTACTGTGTTCCGGTTTGAAAGGCACCGTAGCCAGCGTATTTACTGGGTAAACGAGGCTTAACTTGTCTCACAGTAGGCAGCGCGTTGGTGATACCAGTATTGCCAATGTTTATGGGCGTCTGTGACCACTTTTCATCAGGTGCAATAAAAAAAAAATCAATTGATCATCTAACTCACTTTGCATCTTTAAAATACGTAAGCAGTATAGAAAGTTTTGACTTCGGTGTTTGAAGATGAATTTGAATTGTTAATGTCGTTTACGACTTCTAAATTCAGAACATTTACACATTTTTCTTTCCAAAGTACATGCAAATTTCATATCTCGCAGTTTCTAGTGATATATACTTTTTAGTATTTTATTTTCCTAATGTATCTGTGTAATAAACAAATTAATAAAGTAATTATAGAAACAGTTACTATTAAAACAGATTTTAATATAATTAAGTTTTGGTTTAAAAAACAAAACTAAATTATGGGTAATCCATATGGAATAATGAAGAAATTTTAGATTTTTTGCGTCGTGTAAAATCTCACCTATATTTTACAACTGCCTTCATGGCTAGCAGCATTGCATTGCATTTAATTCTATGGTTTATAAGACGTCTTTACCAAAGTTAGATTTTGATCTACTATTAAGGCAACCTTAATACATAAAAATAGAGCAAAAAGCTGTTTCTTTATTGTGTTTATTTTATATTTCTTCCATGTATTTAAAAGGTATGATAAAATAACTTTAGACCACTTAATATTAAAGGTGTGTTGTTCTTATGTTTGAAATTTGGACCAGGCTTATAAAAACGTTTTACTGTAAAGTTTCGAATGGCAATCTGTTTGTCCACTAAGCGTTGTTGTTACGCAGTAACTAGTTGTAGCTTGAAATTTATCTCTTAATTTTTTATTCAACCTAATCAACAGAAGAAAGCCGCAGTTGACCTTAATAAAATTTGGAGTCTTATCCCAATTCAACTTCTGCGTGATTCTTTCGAGAAATTAGTCCCTAGATTAAGGTTAACGTAAATCCTTAATCTGCCGATTTAGCTTCACTACAACCGTAATTATACAACTCGTTGACGTTTTTGTATTACAATGTTATTGAACGCTGTATAAATATTACCTCTATTCCATTAGTTTATGGGAGAACGAGAATTCAACAAAATAGTCACAGTTTTATGTTGCAATAAAGCTCAAAACTAAAAAAAAGCTTTGGCAATGCTTACATAAACGTCTCAACGACAAAAATATATACCTGTATATATTAAGTGCTACAAACAAAAACTCCCCACATAAAAAATAAATGCATGCTTATAGTATATTTAAAATAAAAATAAAATAAAATACAAGCGTTTTTGCCATTAATGTAAACTCTTATACAAAAAGAAAAAATATTTGTTTATGATTTTAAATTGTTTAATATTTTTGTGCTAGAATTTTTTCTATTATTTTATTGGTATTGTCATGCATATCATGTTATTTAAGGAACTCGTTTTTAATTATTTCTTATATTTACGCGATTATTATACATATCAAATCCACGTTTAACGGGCAGACTAAGATGGGATTTTAACGCGAAAAATCCGTAGAAAAGTGGATTTGATATGAATTCGCTTTTATGTTAATGGACGTACAATATATTTGAAAACATGTTTTATATTTGAAAATATATGTAAGGGATTCCTTCGGTAAAGATTATTGACTGCTTGAATCATCACTAAAAAAAACAGATGTTATGCAGTGAAAATGAAAAAAATATAGACAGGCTGTATCGACATCAGTTAGTTGTCTTATTTTTTTAACTGCGTTAGCCGCTGAGGTTAACTTACTGGCCAACCTATAACTATGGGCTCTCATTGTAATTTGATATCTATTGAAATACCAAGAAATATAGTCAACTAGACAATACAAAACAATCCCTATAATGTTTTATAATTTTTCTCTATTAAAATAACTTAACCCATTTTGTTTTCGACACAATTTTTTTTGCTGATAATTTTACTATTCAATACGCTGTTTCAAGATCGATAGCAATAAGACTCATTCCATTATGTATATTTGATTTATATGCTCTTTGTAATCTCTTTTGTTAATAGCAACCAAAAGATAAAAAATAAGACATTTTTATAGTTCTTATTTTCAATTAAAAAAGAACTATAAAAATGTCTTATTTTTTTCTTTTGGTTGTTTCTTTTTTCTTTTGTGTTGATTGTGTTGACCAAGACTTTTCTTATTTCTAGTAGTGTGTAACGAAAATAATAGTGTGTAATGAAGCTTTTTTGCCTAAAACTAACTTACTAAAAATAATTGAAAGTTCAATTATAATAAATTACGTTTATTTTAAGCTCTGTCATCTAACTTTAGTACTGAAGTTTTACAACTTTTTGTTGAAAAAAATTGCGTTTACTAATTCATCCCCGGCGACATTCATTAAGTCCAAAACGACCGTCAACATGTGCCCTTTCAAATAAAAAAGGGTTAAAATTTTTATGTGCTTGCACACGTACAGCGTTCAATTTATGCTCGAGCACGTGGATTCTGAATACTGGCAATACTGAAGCAATATAAAACACGGAATGCGTTGTCGATACAAATATACAGTTATACTTGAAAGTAAATAAACAAATGCATTATATTAAACCTGGAATTTATTATATATGTAGCAATGTTACCGTAGTAATATAACATCTAACTTAAAATTATAGAATTACTCCACGAGATTAAAGCATATCAACAGTAGGTATAAGCTTTTTACCTAAAGTGGCTATCGTTTTTTAAAGGTACCACTTGTTTTCTAAAACCAATGAATATAAAGTATATTGAGCCCTGACTTTTCACTTAGCCATTTTCCCAAGTTATCATAGGGTCGGCTTCTAATCCATCCAGATTTACCTGAATAACAGTTTTAACGCAGAGCGTCGACATATAGCCTCTGCAATCCAAAGGGAAAACTGCATTTTTATGATAAATATTGTCAATTTTTTATTACTATCACCTAATGTTATTTAAGAAATGGTCGTCGTTGTAGGAGTAATTACAAATAATAATAATATACTAAATAAAAAGTTTGTGACAAACACGTAGTACATTTGAAATAAGAGCTGAGATTAAATATCAATTAATCACGCACTAAAGCCGCTATGTCCACTCAAATCTAATGATGTAACTATTAGTTTAATAAAATTTAATCACGAAATAAGACCACTATATCTTTTTATTCGGAATGTAGTTTTATAATTACAATTATGGGAGATAAATGCAAATAATTTGTGACATAGGCGAAATATAATTTGGACATATATGTGGTAAAAGACATTTAATTGGAAAAGAAATACTTGATAGCCCAGATTGGTATAGTATGTTTTAAAATGCAATTAAGGATGTTTTGATGACAAAAAATTCTATGCCCCTTTTTCGTGTGCTGTTTTTTAGAACATTGTATTTAGAAACGATTAAAAGAATGAATAATGTGTACGGATCAGGCAGCGCTAACGGACGAACGGTCCATTTTTGGTTTTAATGTTCCTGTTCTGGAAATTTCGATCAACACAATAAGCTTTCTGGACGACCTGATAAGTAAGTAACGAAGATTCGAAGGTGGTAGTGGAAGGAATCCATCTCAAAAACACTTCTGAATAAGCAGCAGACTTCGGCTTAAGTAAAATAAGCCAAAACGATATTTATCCTCTTATACTAAATTGACTGAAGCAAACCAACAAACAAAAGACAGATGCTGTGTTTTTTTGCTTAATCGTCACAATGATAAGAGAATTTTGAATCGTATCTTATGTTAAGAAATGGATCCTGTACGACAATCAAAAGCGATCATCACAATGACTGGAGCCCTGAGAATCTTTCAAAACTTTGCCCTAAGCGAAAACTGGAGCAAAAATGATTCTAGTTAACGTGTGGTCGACCAGCACTGGTATAATCCACTAAAACTTCTTGAAATCCGGCCAGACTATTACTACAGACACGTACTGCCAACCATTTCAAACGATGATAGAAAAGCTCGCGTTAACTCATCGACACTTGAGAATTGGTCTCCTGCTCCTTAAGGATAACGCTAAACCACAGACTGAACAAAAAACCGTCGCCAAGATATAGGAGCTGCAACTGGGAAATCTGCGATTCTTTCACCACACTCTCCAGATCTTTCCAAACCATACAAATGAATGCATTTGCAAAAAAATCTTTTTTTTAAACGCATCTTGGACGGTATTGCGATTAAATAAAAAAAGCAAGTTGTTACCAGATTCTTTTCCAAATGATAGTCCTTAAAATAGTGTTTTATGGGTAAAATTGGCTTATGAAGCTAACTATACAGTATAAATCCTTATACAATGTAATACCATTATCTCACTGTACATCCGTTATTACGGCATATAATTATCATGAATATCTTACGAGAAGTAATTATTTTAAGTAATTATTATTAGTAAAATGCAGCTTGATTCCTACATCTGTTATAATGTTTGTTAATACTTCAATTAGTTGAACTCAATTATACTTACCTTATAAACATAAAGAGTACGTAACCAGGTAGGTTAAGAATGGGTAAGCCATGTGTACATTACGATTCTCAGAATCGGAGCTGCTATGGTATACATTGTATTTATGATATAAATTTATTAAGAAATTACAAGTTATAATCTGATGTTTCCACCCACGCTCGTGATAAATTTAAAACATTGTAAATTAGAGTAACTTTTGAACGTAATACAATTTAAGCGGCATAATTATGTTATCACATCCACATAAATTAAAGTCCACACGGATACGCACATAATTTGATATTGTAATATCAAGTAAACAACAAACCTGATTATAAAACATAAATTTTTGTATATAGCATAACGTTAATTGTGTCACACCGGACATATTAATTTTTAAAGGAAAATTAGCCTTTATTTTTTAATATAAGTTATTTTTAATAATAAGTTCTGTTCCAAAATAATTGTGTATGAAATGAAATGAAATAGTTTATTTAACTGAAGAGAACATACATTACATAAAAGGAACAGTGAGCCCCACACTAGGCAATGCCTGTGACGTGGGATTCAGTTACACAAACAATTACCAGACTTGGTGCGGCCAAAGATGAATAACTAATAAAAATAAAAAATAAAAAATAAAAAACAAAATCATAAAGACTTGAGAGTGTGTATGCGTGTGTATGTGTGTGTATGAGAGTGTATGTGTGTGTTTGTGTGAGAACGTGAGTGAGTGAGTGGGAGTGTTTGGTGTTTGTCCCCTAATTACCGTCTAAGATCTGTTCGAACTATTTCCTCCGACTTGTCATAATCCCAGGACAGCAGTAATTTATAAATCTGATATTTGGTCCTGTTAATGGAGCTGTGCCTCAAGTCACATAGAACTGCCAATCTGTTATATATGTGCGGAAGAAGAAATTTTGAAAATCGTTTTGCAAACGCAGTGTGTACATGCGGTTTATGTATTTTATAAATGCGCTTATGAGTTATGTCAACGCGTTCCAGCGATCTTAAACTTTGGATGTGTACGTAAGTGGCAGCACGCAGTAAGAAAAGCCTCCGAACACTCAGAACTTGGGCTTCCTTAAAGAGTTCAGAAGTTGAATGCCGTCGTGACCGACGCAACATAACTTTTAAAACCGCTCTTTGTGCTCTTTCCACTAATATTAAATTAGACTTAGGAGAACCGCCCCACGTAAGGATACAATAGCTCAATATAGACTGACAAAGTGCGAAGTAAACCATTTTAAGCAGGGGAATTTCGGCAGACTGCCTTAGTAGCTTCATTATATATGTAATCTTACGTACTCTGCCCGCTGTCATCGACAGATGATTTTAAAGTTAAGTGTCTCATCTAGTATGACACTCGAGGTATTTATGAGAGGTGGAATTGGATATAGACCACATGAGCAGGCAGAAGTTTCGAGGCTATCTGTGATAGCACAAGACGGAATGTGAACTTTAAATTGTTTTGCGTCATCCGGAGGGCGAGATGCAGCTGTTTTATAGAAATTGAGGTATTTAGTTTTGGCTGCGTTGAGAGTAAGTAGGTTCTTACTTAGCCACATAGATATGCGGTGAAGTCCTAAGCCTGCCATACTCCGAACCTGCTGCCACGAATCACCGTGAAAGATCAAGGCTGTATCATCAGCGTAGCACAACACGGAACCATTTATCAAGTTAATTGATGAGATGTCATTTATGTAAGTTATAAATAGTGTAGGGCCAAGTATGCTGCCCTGAGGTACGCCAAAAGATACAGGTTTAGAGTCACTAGTTACGTTGCCAATTTTAACCCGTTGACTTCTACCCGTCAAGTAACTGGAGAACCAGTCCAGTGCAATACCACGCACGCCCAACGCCTCCATCTTTCTTAGCAGTATGGGAATCGAGACTGTGTCGAAGGCTTTTGCAAGATCGAGAAAAACGCCAATGCAGGATCTGCCTTCATCCAAGTGGGATACTATGGAATCAGTCAGAAGTTTCACGGCATCTTCTGTTGATTTGCCCTTTCGGAAACCAAACTGACAATCAGCTAGAAGTTTATTACGCTCAAGGAAGTGGATAAGCCGAATGTTAACTATTCGTTCCAGTAATTTGGAGTAGGCTCCAAGAAGCGATATGGGGCGAAAGTTACTTGGCGTATCCGTTGAGCCTCCCTTATGGACTGGCACGATAACAGCCGACTTCCAGTGGTATGGAAACAATCCCGACTCCATACTCAGATTAAAAATCGCAGCCAGAGGTTCTGCCACGATATCGACAGTAGCTTTTAGGAGACTATTGCTTACCCCATCGTAGCCAGGCGCGCTACCCGAGTCTAACTTTTTGATTAAGGCTGAAACCTCGTAAGCATCGGTGGGGGTAAAGTAAAATGATCCCAAGATGTTATTACACTTAGTGGGTCTTATATCTCCGGCTAGGGTCTCCTGAGAAACTTGCAGTTCACAGAGTATAGATTCTGCAAGATGAGATCCCACAGAGGAGAAATATGTGTTGCAATGGTTAAGAGACTCCAAAACGGTAGGTTTAATGTTCAAAAGGTCTTCAGCTGATTTGTTTGCAGGAACACTATGAGTAATGCGTCTGATAGTGTCCCAGAGTTTTTTAGACTTATTCCTATTTTTAACTAACACTTCTCGATCGTGGTTTGATTTGAGCTTTCTCAGAAGAGTTACATAAAAATTGCGGTATCGGGTGTAAACCAATTTTTTCATTTCATTTGTGGGGTCTTTACGAAAATCCAAGTGCAATTTATCTCTGTGTTTAGAACATCTTAATAGGCCGGGGGTCATCCATGGCCGAATAACCTGTTTAGACCGACTAATCTTTACAATTTTGGAATGTTTACATACAATACTGACACTGTTATAGAAAATGACTCACAGCATTTTCAACGTCACGGTTGCGTATGACAAAGACCAATCAATAAGTTTTAGGTCCGATCTAACCGAATCATAGTCAATAACCGTTTTAGTGAGACTTTTCCGGGCATTGATTTTGTTTTTAAGTGATATTCCTGCCATGGTAATTTCGTGATCAGATAGATCGGTAGGGCATACCACCGATTTTGTACGGCAAATGTCCAGATACAAAGAATATGGTCAAGGCAGGTTTTGTTGTCGTAATAGTGTTGATGCAAGGATGAGACCGTGTTCTGCCAAAAGTACATAGATACTCTGAAGTCTGTGAATTCGCTGTGTCCATAATATCTATATTTAGATCCTAGTCAGGATAAGACAGGGCCCTTTGAAATAGTTTTAAGAGCGAGATCGAGGGAAGAGATAAAGGTTACAACATTCGGAAAGCTCGGTGATCTATATACCCCACTAATTTAAAAAGTTCGGTACATCTACAAACGCAGTTAGCTTCTTCTACATCTAATTCCGCAAAGATTGGGGACCATTTGTTGTTTACGTAGACAACTACACCACCGGACTTATTGATAAAATGCTTAGAATTAAAAGATGAGTAGCCTGAGAGTTGATTAATAGTAGACGCTTCATTTAACCAGCATTCGCTAAATATAATCACGTCAAAGCTTATACCCAGACGCTTTTGCAACACAAGAAAGTTGTCAAAGTTTTTCATAATACTTCTTATATTTAAACTCAAGATTTTTAATGAGAAACTTGAAATGATATTACTGCATTCTTCGGGGTAGGTAATAGTATGGCATTCAATCTTATATGAATTATCTACGTCATTTAATAAGTTTACAGTCGCCATGAGTAATAGGTTTGTTGATAAGAGGAATCGTAAGACAAGCGTAAGATAGCCGTACCATCCGAGTTAAAATAGTAATTGAGGAACAATTTAGTATACATTTTCTTACTTGTGATATTGAAGTGGGGAATCGTATGTGTTAAATTATGTGTGTAAGAGTTTTTGTGCATGTGGCAAAGTGTATACAAGTACAAAAATTCCGAATTAAAGTTACATGGTATGAAAAAGTTAAAAAAACTGTTTAAGTTAGCAAGAGGCGTTACCATCGGTCTGAAGAAAGGTCGTAGTCTGTTCATCAGATGTTTTTGGACTGAGGGCAAGGCCTGTGAGAGCTTGATGAGGTCCTCTTCATTTGCAAATTCGTATAGCAGGGCTACCGAGTGAGGCGTCTCTTTTTCTGATAAATATGGCTCCATTGTGGGTCCAGCTGTGTTTTATATTTGTAAGTGTTTGCGAAGATTCTGACTTTACGAATAACCGTCGGATCACAGGAGTGAGACGTTCATTTACAAAACTGATCTTTCAGGACCATGCCCAGTTATATTGTTGCTTTTGAGATTACGACGAAACTTTGCCTGCTTCAAAACTCATCCCGTGTGAGACGACGAGTAAACGCTACTACTAGGGGACCTGCATCTGTTTGTTACCGACATCATTGCGCTTAGGACCACTCTTGAGGCGTGTACAATATCGGAATCCTGCAAGGCAACACAAGACTCACTGCCGTTGTCAACACAAGATGGTAGGGATTTTCATTTGGGATCTCCTCGACGCCCGTAATCTCAATCTCATTTCTTAAGAGCATCTGAGCTTGATTATTTATCTGCTGCTGTAAGTCCAAAACTGTGGCTTTTAACTCAATATTTTCAGTACGTAGGGACTCGACTGATTTTATTTGCGTGTCGAAGTTAGAAATTTTTTGGCTTATTTCATCTAGACGACCTTTGAGAAAGTCCCACATTTCGGATGTACTTTGTCGTAGCTGATTGATTTCCAAAGAAAGTGATTGAAGCTCGGCAGCGGATTTTGGAGACTCCGCAGCAACCGAAGGGTCAGGCGTGGTTTTGACCACGGTGATTGATCTTGTGGCACTAGGTTTGTTGGTGGTGACAGATGCGGAGGCAATGGTTGAGATTGGCAGGGCACCGGCAGCCAGCGCAGAGTTACCCAGTCGAGGTTGACTTTTCTTTTTTATGGTGACGTTGTCTGCGAATGAGCGAACTGGGGTATGTGAGTTATCACCGCCTTTCCTTGATTTTGCAGCACAGTCTGGACAAATCCATGATGTAAATTGGTCCGAAGTGAGGTTTTCAGCTTTCGCACAGGCAGCGTGAAATGTTTGATTACACGATTTTATGGAGCAGGTTATTACAGCTTCATCTCGCCGAGTTTTCTGTTGGCAGCCAGCGCAGATCATTTTGCGGTACCAATTAACTAAGCGATACGCAAACGATACCCAAGCGACAGGCGGCAAACAACAAACAGTGCCGTGGTACGGAGGCTATTCAAACCGGTTGACGGGTGATAGGCGACCGAGTAAATATGACTCGACGAAATACTTCACATTAAAAACTTTTAATCAAGAAACAATATGAGAATCTTACACAATAATTATAATTATTATACTATTAGTTACATTCATATTAGTAACTCTGTTATTATAACTAAATTCACTATAAGAACATTAAATTAAGCGGAGCGGCAGATGTTTGCCTATTATTTCTTTAGCGCGCGGTAGAACATGGTATTGTTAATAAAAGAGAGTTAAGTGATAATGTGTACTTTTTATAATCTATCGTTTAAAGGTATAATGTATGTAATAATGATTTATCAAGTTATAAAAAAGAATACCTTTACTAAAAAATGTAAAATACTAATTTTTCAATCGAAAGGAGCAGTCGTTGTAAAAAATCATGAATAGGTAAATAAATATTAACATTAAACATTCGCTCATTCCCTTACATTTTCGTTCTGTTAACTATACAGTGTATATAGTAAGTGATAGCTACATTGTTAACGTGTTTTTGACGTTTACTTATTGTCGTAGCAACAAACAAGAATAAAAAGAATAAAGATGAAATATACTTTAACAACTTTTGTTTTCTTTGTTCTCTCTGTATGAAGTGAGGTTACGAAACTTTAACAAAAAGTAAATAATTTGGTAATTTATTCCGTTTGTTTAATTTATCTTTCCCAGACAAAATGTTTAAACATAAAGAACTCTACCTAACATCGCATAACCGAAGTATAACGATAACTATGACAACAATAAAAAATCCGAGGAAATATTAATACCAGGAGGACGCTTAATTGTTTATGTATTAGGTAAAGGTAGTGATGGGATTTATAGCATTTTACGCTCTATTCTTTATTAAAAAGGCGTGTTAGCTTACCATCATTTAACGCTTAAAAATATATAAAAATCTTAATTTTGAGCGATTTTAAGGGTTTATAGAAAAACCACATAGTTTCGGGATTGGAGATGAAAAACGTTAGAGCGACAACAACGACAACATTTTTTTATTTTTGAGCAGTAATTTTTAATTGTTTCCGCATACTTTAAAAACGAGACATTAACGTTATAAATTGCATTTGCGTTTACTTTTAAAACTTTTTTAAATACCTTACTTATTATTATTGATTTATACATAGAATCAGAGGAAACAAAAAATTGTCGTTTTTTTAACTACACCTAACGATGGAAGGATACTAAAATTATAGACTATTGTGTATATTTTAATAGAAAATATTTTTACCTACAGGAAGTTACACATTATCTACGTACAACCGTATTCCATTTTTTTCGGTTTTGTTTAGTTTGGTTATTCCCTTGTTGTATCTATACCACCTCAAAGTTGGCTGTAAGATAATTAAAATGTGTATGTGTCTAATTGGGAACCTAGAAAATTAAACTTGTACAACTGTACCTAGGTGGTAATGGCCTCTAATTATAAACAATTCTCACTGATACTTGTTCAACGTAAATGACATAACTATTTTACTAAAACAAAACTGTCTTAAAAAAAGCAATATTCACGGAAAAAATAAATCTATAAATTTATGTGTTATAGATATAAAGTAAAAATTAGAAAACATAAGTGTGAAGTGAACCCCAATGGGTGCAAAAAGCCTCCAAAGAATCCTACCTTTCAGTCTTCACAAAGTTTAGCCATTTTGACCCGCCACTGCTGCTATGTCATCCGCTCATCTAGCATGGCCGACTCCCTGCCTTAAAATTTTTGTGGTCCACACTCATTCTATCCTTTTTGGTCCATCTGTCTTGTTTGTGTCTATTGCGGTGTCCCGTCGGCCTACTTTTTAACGAAAATTCTAATGCATCTATTATTTTGTTTTGCACAGAATTTCGTGTTTCATTTGTCTCTTCAATTTTAGCGCTAAAGAGCCCTTTCCCATCTTCTTGAGAAGTCTGATTTTATTTTTTAGTTTTGCTGTCAACAACTAGTGTTTGGCAGTCGTAGGTGATGTAAAATTTCAATCAAAATTACAATTTTGATAGACGGCGGTAGTCGATTTAAAAATTTCTGTATTGAATACTTCATCCATTTTGATAGCAATTTACATCTATTTCTTCAGCATTTCTTTCTTGGTAAGGATAACTGCTCAGCTAAATATATACTATCCACAAACTCAAGAGGGGTAATATTTACTGAAATTTTCTGTGATGTTGTCATGACTTTGTTTTATCGCGGCCTATTTCTAGGTCTACCTTAGAACTAACTTCTGTGGAGATCGTTAATTTAGACTGAATTTCTTTGAGGACTTGAAACAAAATTATGTCAGTTCGCGAATCTCAGATGGCTAAGAAGCGCGTTACTAATGTTTTGTTGGGACTAAGGGTAGTTTTCATTATATATTCTAGAACAGCTGTAAGAACGGGGAGAGTGGGATCACCTTGTTTAACACCTCTTTTATGCTGAATTTCTCGCCCACTCATTTAATTTTACTGTGTTGTGCTATTTCTATATATATATTTAAAATATTGATGTATTTTGGTATCGATGTTTTGCAGTCAATGCTTCCTAGATGCTGTCATGAGATATAGAGTCGAAAGCTTTGTATAATCTTATGAACTATATATATGGGTCTGTGAAATTTCTAGATATTTTTCGACCACCAGGTTGGACCACCTGAATATGGTCTGCTGTGCTATAAATACTTAAAGCTGGTTTGTCTTGTTATTGATGGGAGTCAATATCACTTGAGATTCTTTCAAGCAAGGAAGATGCAAAGCAGTTTGTATAAACTAGGCAATAAACTTAGGACGATAATTCCTAATATCAGCCGAATCTCCTTTTATACAGTAAGATTTATCATGATTCTGTCCATTTTTTTTGAACAGTTTTCGTCTAATATTTTGTTCAAAAGAATCGTAATAGGGATAATGGAGAGGTCTTTGCACTCTTGATACATTCGTTTCAGGATCTGCCTGGTCCTGGACCTTTTCTGTCTTGAGTTTTGTGATATTTTTGGAAATACACTCTGGCTCGGTAAACTCCTGAACAGGTTTCTGATTTTGTTTTATTGTAATAGTGCTGAAGGTGGCAGGTCTTGTTACTGTAAAGTTTTGAATAAAATTGTGTTGCTGCTACTGATAATTTCCATCTTAGACTTTACTTTTGTAAAGCGCCTGGATGTAGGGATGAGATCTTTTGACTTATTTTGACCCGAACTTTTTTAAGTGGATCCAGGAATTTCATATGGATGTAGAGTTCTAGTCTATAATTAGTGTAACATCTTGATTCTTTATTAGCTTGGTTTATAAAGTTTCTTCTAATCTTTCTTGTCTGCTTTGTTCAATCGGATTGATTTTGTAATTTGTTTCCTTCTTTCTCATTGGCTCTGTGACCTCTTCAGATAGTATTTTGTTTCTGAACTCGAGCTGCTTTTGCTACTTGCAGTATGGATTGTAAGTTTAAAAATATTCTCCGGCATTCAAATTTTCAAGTCGTTAAAAGGTCAGGGTATGTTTGCAGAATCAATGGAAGTTTGAGTCTCCAAACGTTTGTTTTGGTTTGACAGTTTAGAATAATTTTTCATTTTTATTGCTCACACTTATTGTAGCTCTCAGTAGTCTGTGATCTGATCCGAATAGAAATGATGATAATATCGTTGTACTTGAAAATAAATTTGGTTTTGTTGATAAAATTATAACTGTAACTCTATTTTAGCATTTTGTCAGAGGACATCCATGTCCATCTATTCTGTATATGTATAATTTATGATTTTGGAGACTGTATTGCTGAGCGTGGCTGAATGAGCCTTTCAACTCGAACAGTTCTTTTTCCGAGACTGCAATCACCATAAATCAACTTTATATCCCTTTAGCTTCGAACAAAGTTGAAACCCTAATTGTGTGATTACAGGGTTTCGTCAGAACACACCGTGAGCACTGCATTGAAAAATTTTAAATGTCTGCCCAGAGCTGCAGGTGTGCCTGAATTCATGTGCGTGTACTACCTGATCAATTTCTAGGAACACAGACTCCCCTTCGATATTCCAGTGATTAATTTTCTTTATATTTTTCTATTACAAATTCTGCACTCTGGTGGGGGCTGCCTGGTTTTCATTTATATAGTATATTATGACCAAACCTTCATTGTATTGAATCCTAGACGACGAACTTCACACAATCCTAAGATGTCAATTACAGTTTTACGTTGTCAAGTTCACCACTTTCAGCTCTGATGATAACGACCTAACATTTAGGTACAAATTTGTAGTATGCATCTTGTCTCTCACACCTGAGGGTTGTGGCTGATGTTCCTCAGCGGGACTGGCCTGGGAGGCGTGAGGTTCAAGGATATGCTAAGGGCACAGTTCCTGGGTTGTGGAGATCTACTCAGAGTGCTGGAGAAACGTCTGATGGCAATGTAAGCTGTGGTTTAATAAACATATATAATCTTTTATATTTTATCGGCTTTATTTCTTTATCACAGTTTTCCTTTGGATTTTGCTTGGGTGTGATGTCTCCGAGACTCATATGTGTCTCTCTTTATTAGATTGGTGAATTATAGACGTATTTCTTATTATTTAATACTATTAGTTTGTTGTATTTTAATAAATGCGATGTTGGTTTTCCGCTTTTTCCTTCCTTTTGAGAACTTCTGTTGTAATTCCTCATGTTTTTAAGTACATCTATTGATAGTCTTTATGTAGTACGGTGAGTCGTAAGTCCATGTTTGTTTTCTTATATTTATTTTATAGCCCAACGTAAAAGTAATTATTACTGGTCTTGTTTCTTTATCGCTTTCTTACCAAGTCTTTTAACAGTTTAATGTTGTTTTTTTTCAGTATTGCAGGATTTAATTATTTTAATTATTGTTTCTTTCAACTCGTGGTAGGATCTTTCGCATTCTCCACCCGAACATGACTAAGTTTCTGCGTCTTGTTAATCTTTTCTATGTTAATAATTTTGATATTTTGTTCCTTCATCACTTTCCAGGAGCTGTTTTTATTTCCAATTTATTAAATTTACGTTTATATTTTTATTGTCAGTATTTTTTATGTCTTTCATGTAGTATGTCTTGATTCTGTTGTTTATATCTTTCGTATTTTTAATAATAAATGCTTAATTTTCCCATATGATATATGTAAGGTATCCATAATTTCTATTTTTAGGGATTTAGTTTTAGGCGCCTTTCTTGGATGGATTCCGCTTTTATCGGACTATGAAGGTACAAGTATCGTGTATATTTTATTAATGAGTTTATGTTGTTTTATTAGGTATGTTGTTAATGGTTTTCAGTTACAATTTTTGTATTACAAATAGAAATTAATATCTTGATTTACAAGAGTAGATTTTTCAACTAGTGTTTTGTTTTTTTCTTTACTAGTTTTTGATCGAAAATAATTTTCAAAAGTAGCTGCTGTCGTAACGGAATCGAACGATGGTTGCAGCTGTACAGAACGTGTTGATCGTTTGTGGCGTTAACCATCTGAGCTATTGAATCATTCGAAATTTGCAACCGGTATTTGTGTTTACGCCAAAGTTCTGCGTGATTAAGTCCAAAGTCTACCATAAGTCACTGAAGTTAAAAGGGTAGTACTGATCACATGATTATAATTCAAAATTGATACACATACAATTTTTGGGGTAAAATTTTATAACTAATTGGTAATTCACAACACCTTCAAATAAGAGCTTTATTGCTCATTAGAGATTCTTTTAGAAATAGAACCAAAAACTATGAGTTCACTGCACTTTACTTTTTAAGTCGTTATTACACTTTCAGCACATTTGGAATGTGTTGATAATAATATCACTTTGTAACATAGATTATGACGAGTCACTTGCCAACTTTAGTCCGTTTTAATCACATTTACTATTTTTTGAAGAATATGGAATGATATTAACGTTGCAGCGACCAGGCACCAATTGTTGTAAGTAGTAATTACATAACACTACATATAGTACATATTTTACCAAAATAAAAAGTTTAAAGCAACACGTAGTACACCGCAAAAACATTTTGAAATAAGAGCTAACAACACACTAATTACTCACGCACTAAAACTGCTATGACCACTCAAATCTAATGATGTAACAAATTATTTTAAAAAAATGAAATAACGAAGTAAGACTATAATATCATCTAATTTATAATATTTTCATAATCGCAATAATGGGAGTTAAATGCAATTTTTTGTTACTCATGCGAAGTATATTTTTTTTATATTTTAAAAACAGTATTAATTATAAATCGATGCCATAGTACACGTTTGAGCAATACTTTGAACCAATATATGAAACACAGATTCAACGAATCAAAATCGAAATTATCACAAATTTGTGTGTAAGTCCAAAATCACCGCTACTTGATATACAATGTTTCTATTGTACGTTAAAATGTTTAATGGATATTTCTGCCGATGGTTAAAGATTGTATTTATCTTATTATATTTTTTGAACTAACACCTCTCTATATAAAATAAATAGCATTTTGTTCTTTGTAATACATTCTTGAGGTTCTGCACTTTAAAACCCGTCGGCTACAACTAAAATATAACATGATCAATTTTGCTTTATAGTTTATAATGATCTTGCCAAATCCCAAATACATCGGATATAAAATATGTACCAAAATTTTAATCTGTCCTGTGGTGCAAAAGGAGCATTTAATCGGAAAAAGAAATATCTGCATGCCAAGATTGGTATACGCCTATTAGCAGCCCCATCCGTCCACTGCTGCACAGGCTCTTTCATACACAACGCCAAGACTGCCGATCTCTTGCTACTCGCTGCCAACTTGAGCCGGCTACTACACGGAGATCGGCATCCCACCTGGTGGGGAGTCGACCAACGCTCCATCTTTCTGAACGCGGCCTTTACACTTGGTATAGCATGCTTTAAAATGCTTATAAGGATGTATACCCCGGTTTTGTATGCTGCTTTGTGAAACGGTTAAAAGAATGAACCATGTGTACGGATTAGTCACGCCTAACAGATGAACGGTGCATTTTTGGTTTTATCGTTCTTGTTCTGGAAATTTTGATCAACACAATTAGCTTTCTGGATGACCTGATAAGAAAGTAACGAAGAGTAGAAGTTGACAGTGGAAGGGATACATCTCAAAACAACTTTTGAATATGCAGCAGACTTCAGCTTAAGTGAAATGAGCCAAAACGATACTTATCCTCTTGCGCCAAATCAAAAAAGTAAAAACATCCTAAAACCTACTTTGACTAAATTGACTAAAGCCAATCCAACAAACAAGTGTCGCATGCTGCGTTTTTTTGCCTAATCGCCCCGATAATGAGGGGATTTTGAGTCGTATCCTGTGTAAAGAAATGAACTTGCAGTACGGCTGTAAATCAGAAGCGATCATCATGACGTAGCCCCTGGAGAACTGCAAAACCTTTTGCCCTAAGGAAACTGATAAAAAATGATCTACACGTTTGGTGTGACTGGTATGGTATAATCCACAAAACCTTGAACTGGCCAGACACCAGCTACAGACACGTATCACAACAATTTCTAAACGATGATAGAAAAGCTCGCCTTAACTTACTGATACTGAGAATTACTCAGTCTTTAGGACAACGCTAAATCTTGAACATCCTGAATGACTAAATGGTCGCCAAGATATAGGAGCTGCAACTGAGAAACTAAGATACTCCTGTGCACGATCTCCAGATTTCAAACCATAAATAAATGTGTCGGTAAAAATATCAATAAATTTCGATAAAAAAAATATCCTATTAAATATCAGAGTTTTTAGCAACGGCAGATATTACGAATTTTCCTGCAAAAAGCAATTTGTTACTAGATTCTATTCCAAATGATGGCTAGTCCTTAAAATAATGTTTAATGGATATCATACCTTAAGAATAACACCAAAAATTGGCTTACGAAGCTAACTATACGGTATAAATCTTAATAAAATGTAATGTCATTATCTAACTGTACATCCGTCATTTCAACATATAATTTTCATGAACATCTTTTAAATAATATTTTTTTACGAACACCACTTTCGGAAGTTTACTACGCTGATGTAGTCCAAAAATTAGTAGTATGCAGCTTGATTTCAAAATCTGTTATAATGTTTGTTTATACTTCGATTTGTTGAGCTCTACTCATACTCGCCTTTTAATATAATGAGTACGTATCCAAGTAGGTTAAGAATGGGTAATTCATGTGTACATTATGATTCTCAGAATCTGAGCTGCTATGGTTATGTGAGAAATTTAACGTATACATTGTATTTATGACATAATTTTATTGAGAAGTTACAATCCTTATGTATCCACCAACGCTCGTGATTTTAAATAATGTAAATCTAAATCACTTTTGAAAATAACACAATTCAGCGGCAAAATTATGTTATTATATCCACATCAATTAAAAGTCCGCTCGAATACGTACAGAATTACATATTGTAATACCGAGTTCAACATCGAACTTGAGTATTAAACGTTAATTTTGGTTATAGCATAACTTCAATTGTGTCATAACCGACAATTTAATTATCATATGAAAATTTGCCTTTTTTATTTAATGAAACGCGTCTATTAAATTAATGCAAATACAACTGTATCCATTAATAAAAACTGATTTTAGCCGTATTTTTTTATGAGTTTCTACGAAATTATTTATTTGTTAATTTTTTAGAGGTAGATTATATGGTATTACGGAGGGACGTTTATGGTGGTACTACCGCGGTGTCTTTTTCTGCCACAAAGCAGTAGTGTAAAAACACTAATATGCTCCGGTTTAAAGGGCACCGTAGCCAGCGTATTCACTGGCTGAATGAGACGTAACATCCTATGTCTCACGGTAGACAGCGCATTGGTAATACCACTGGTATTGCCGACATTCTTGGGCGACGGTGATCACTTTCCATCAGGTGGTTCCACTATCCATCAATAGGCCCGTAGTACTTCCCCAGGCGGAGTCTTGCAAATAGCAAACCTCTCTTAATTAAATAAGAACTGTTTGTAATTAATTGTGTATTGTTTATAAAAGAGAGTTAAGTGATAATGCTTTATTTTAAATTATTTTGTTTAAAAGTATAATATTAAGAGCAATAATGATTCACCAAAATATTGAAAAGACATTGTGTTGAAATATTGTGAAAAATATTAAATTTTTGACCCAAGCCGACCACCTCGTTGCGCGTTGAAAAATTCAAGTAGTATGAACGAGATATAGGAAGGTTATTCCTATTTTCGTTCTGTAGACCATACATTTATATATTCCATTGCTTAGTTTTGTTATCGTGCTTTGATTGCTTACTTTCAGTTGCCGTGGCAGAAAAAACAAGAAAAAAAGAATAAAGATGAAGCTATACTAACAACTATTGTTTTGTTATGGATCTCAGAATAAGGAGGTTGCGAAATTTACAAAGTATATAACTGGTAATTTATTACTTTGTTAAGTTTAATTTATCTTGTGCTATTGTCTCCAAGAAATACAACACACCTATCAATTTTAACAACAATTTTCTGTTTTAATAAACAAAATTGTTGGTTAGGTTGATATGAGTTCACTGAATTAAGCTTGGATGGGAAAGTTTGGTTCCTTGGTTGTTTAGACAATCTTGCAGTTGCTATGAACACCGATGCCTAAAACTAGATCTGTAAATAATTAGCCTATTGCGTGCAGTTTACCTTTTCGGTTGTGAGGTCAGAAGCCATTCGTTAGGCGGAACAACTATTGCTCAGTTAGTTTTTTCTGGATTAGAACCTGATCAAAGTTGCTCATTATTTTTAAAAAAA
Source organism: Lamproptera curius (assembly GCA_029286875.1). Taxonomy (NCBI): domain Eukaryota; kingdom Metazoa; phylum Arthropoda; class Insecta; order Lepidoptera; family Papilionidae; genus Lamproptera; species Lamproptera curius. The sequence goes on along the minus strand of JAGSMT010000121.1, from coordinate 628,102 downwards.
CTAATTGTAGATTTATAACCGTAAGTTTGCTAGGTTCAACTAAATATAGTAGTACATGCATGCTTCTTTTTCTACCATGGCACACATTGGATAGAGCAGGGGGTGTGCAGTAAATGTCTTAATTCTTTTAAGAAGGATGAATCATATTACGCTATTAATGTCTAATTCTCCACCAATATTCTAATAAACAATAACAATTCCTTATCTTTGTATAAATGAAGCTACTTTTTTGAAATTTATATATGTTATGTTTAAGTAAGCTGTTAAACTAGTATGTATTTAATTCGCTTCCTGCCGTAGGCGCGGGACGTAAGAGAGGTAAAGGTCCTGGGGCGACGTCCTTGCGTTCTGCGAGGACGTGATAGACCGGAAGGAAAAAGGACAGGAAGGCCTACAGTCCCCTGGCTATCCGCAGAAGAAGGCCAGGGCGCCTAACACTGAGCTCCTGGGCGGTTGACAAGAGGGTGTCCGTGGCCCATAGAACGCCTCAAGAGGGAGTTTTACACCGGCACGGCACCTAAAGCGACGGTCGGGGTGTCCTAACACACCTATAGAGAACAGTCTTGCAAGGGTCACGTCGCGCCTGTCGCCGAAGACTGTCATCAGTACACGCAGTCCCGGCTACACTGACATGAAAAAGGAGCAACCGTTGATTTTTTAGGCCGTACATCGGCCAACACATCTTAGCCGGGGAGCCCCACATATCCGTGCTGCCCTCTCACTTTGGCAGCGGGGATAAGCTGGATTTTTCAACGGTAAAAAAATAGGACGTATTTGTAGCCTAGTGCCATGGGCTTGCTCTTTAGAAACCGAACGTCATGGGTTCCAATCTTGCGGGGACACAACTGTTTTTTTTTATGTTTCCTAATTAATTAAGGCAATGCGAGCTCATCACTAGATTGTCTGTGAAGTAAGATGATCCAATCATCGGATGGCCATGAAAAAGTCGGTCCCATGCCTTATTTCTATTTGGTCGTGTCGGTTATCCATCCCAGAGTATACAAAAATAGGGAATGCACCTCTGTTTGTGCGTGCACTTATGCACTATAATGTCTCCTGCGCTGTTGGCTGATCGTATGTATGTGGATTGGCCGCCGTAGTTGTAATCGACTGGAGGATATTATTATTTTATGTATTTGTATAATTCGTTGGCAAGTATTTTTAAATCCGTCTGTGATAATTCGAAATTTGCGCATGAATCCAAATGTATATAATAATTAGATAAAATCATTTTACACGTAAAATAGTCAATAAACTTTCGAAAATGACTAATGTATAAATATACAGGTAGTGCTCGAATTTATTGACAGATGATGTGTTACTACTTTGGTAATATTACGTACTATTCTTACTTGTACTAAGAATGAACTAACGTATACCAAGGAGGTTCTTTCATTACGTATTACAAATAAACTGCTTTATTTTGAGGCTTATTACGATTATTCGGAAAACGATAAATCCTCTATCAATCAATCATCTAAATCCCAAATCATCAATCCCCTTAAAAGACATTCGGCGTGATCAATATTTTCTTCCTCATTTTTCTCTAATGTTTCAAGTGATCTCGGTAAATTCAAACGTTATTCTTTTCTTTGCTAATGACTTTTGTCCTTAAAACTGCTTTAATTTAAGGTAATTAACTCCGGTACGTAGACAATCGCAATAAGTATCAATAATAGTTTACTTGATTTCCAGAAATAAACAATGTACCGAACTGAACTGGCATATCTATATTTTTAACATACAATTGCTGGTAATAAGAATGTCAGAATCGTCTGGCCTTTGGTTTATTTTAATATAAGTTCTTATTTGTCATTTATGTAACATGTTATAATATAACTAATTCATTTATAGGCATATCTTATAATACTATAAGACATGCCTATAAATGAATTAATTATATAACAACAAGAATGATATAATAGATACATTCAAACAACTAACAAGAAGTAGTATTAGCAACACTAATTATCGTAAAATTGTTTTTAGTAAGGGGTGAAAGTACTTGTAAGCTAATTAAAAAATATTTTACGCGGTGTAATTTAATCAATTTGTTTCGTTAATTTTCAAAGAGCATTAAATATGAGGCGGAAAAACAGGTATTATATTCAATAATATTTATACAGTATCTATTTCCAAATAAAATACTTGATCATTTTTGTGCTGTTATGTTACATCTTAACTTTCATTTATTGATAAGAATAAAAAACGGTTTAACTTGAATCTTGCAGATGATTACGGAGCATCTCTATTATTAGTGTGATAAAATACAATCTGTCTAAAGCAAATTTACAATGTGTGTGTATTTTAACATTTTCTTTCTTTAGTCTTTATCCGTTGACAGCTAGTAGAGAAAATACTTAATAATGACTTACGCTGTCGTTTTTTTTTATTAGTAGACGTTTTGACTGTGTTTATTGCATGCCGATTTATTACAGATTAAATTATGATAAAAGTTAGGTTTGTTGCAGTGCCGGAAGTGCTGTACGTTAACTTCCTAACGATGCGTTATCAAATAGTGACATTGCAGACTAAAGGTATTGTTAATTTGCAAAAACAACATTAAGTTTTTCACTGGCTGCTACTGTTTCAAACACACCAACCTTACTTATTATTTTTCCAGTTACAATTTGAGGTAAACTATATCTTTTCGCCAAATATACTCCAAGCACTTGTAATATAAGCATGTTTCACCTGTAATTCGTCTAAATGAAACTCCCTTCAGTTGCGTACATTAAGTAGTATGGCTGGCATTGTACTACACGTACAAAAGCAAGTTAAGGAAGCTTTCATAAAAGTAAATTATTAATAAATAATTCAAAATGTTTAAATAGGGATCGTGTCACTATAAACATAATTAACTTACAGAGAATTTTAAACCAACTCAACCAAATAATTTATATAATAGTATTATTAATGTTCTCATTGATCGCTAATGAAAATAATTAAACTCCATTATTTATTATAATAATGAGTTAGTTTGAAATTTATAAAGTTGAACAATCTTTTAACGTCTTCTTATATGCACAATAACAAAGCAGCTTCGTGAATCCTGTTAGCCCTTACCTCGTTAACAGTATAATTTCGTATAGAAGCTAAATATATTTTCGGTAACATATCATAGTACGCAATGTCTTCAGTAAATTTATATAACGTAAGGATTTCCTCGACAATTTTATTACTGCCACAATTAGTAAAGTGGGTAGAAATGTAGAGCAATGCTGCATGGTAATTTTATCTCTTACGTGATATCGAGTTTAAATGTCTGTTCCTACAAACAATTTAGATTTTGGAAACAACGACTGCTTATGAATTTTTATGAAGTAGGAAACTAAATTCATTGCAGATTGGTTCATAAGTTCTTTACTGTACGCGCTTATAAAAGACGACTTTTTTTAAAATCTAATTACATGAAATTCATCAAACAAATTTATAAATTTTGTTTGTATACATCAGGATGCAAAAATAAGCACTTTAATACCAATAAAAGAGTTACAGGCCCAAAGTTTCCTTGTAAAGGACTTACAGAATCTTAAGAATGATTATTAAGAAAACATGTAATAGAAATATAATTTAGGTAAAAATAAATCTCTAATCGTTTACTTATATGTATATGTTATTAACGTATTCGTGCAAAAACCAAAAATATAATTATTTTTTGAAAACCAAACCACTTAGATAAATACCTAACATAACAGCACTGTAAATGGTATGATACGAAATAAATGGTCTGATAGGAAAAGAAAAAGTAATTAAAAATTAAGCACAAATATCATATTATTGTAGCCTAATAAACCATGCCGGTAATAAAACACAGTGAACCATAAAGCAAACTTACCCACTCCATTAATGCATTTACTATTTGCCTATTAAATAAAGCTTCGTATAGTGGTCATATAAATATACATACAGGTTTTACATGACTTTGAGGCGTAAAGGCAATGTTTTTTCGTAATGAAAATAATTTGGTAGTACCAATTTAACAGTAATACTACCGTATATCACAATGCTCAGATTTAAGTTGTAATGTTTAGACTCACTACACCTATAAAAAAAAGTAATATATTATCAGCTTATAAATTAATATGTCTGATACCTACGGTCATTATAATCTATAAGATCGTGCTTTATAGTTGTGGTAGTTAGTACCTTTGGCTAGAACCAGGTAACGGGAACCTGGCTGGTCTTAGCGCAGTTGCCGATATCGGAATGTCTCTACAGAGCCGAATGTCGAAAAGTTTCGCCCACTTAATTAATGTGCCCTGGCGCCGAGTGCTGGGAAAAGGCTCACCGCTTTCCTACGGTCAAGGTACTTACCGGGACCGGTGGTGGTTTTAGTATATTGTTAGTATACTTGTTAAAAAGATAGCAGCAATTTATATGCAATTAATAAATATATGTGGTGAAAAACATAATCATCAACCTTGTACAAAAATCACTAGTCTTTAAATACAATAAAGACAAGGACAACATCAAGAATGTAGAGACCTAATAAACTTCCTTTAACTGTGTAGTCGAAGCCTACCATTGCTTTACTTTTTATTGTGTTTTTTTTTATGTCTTAAAATATTTAATATTAGATATTTTTGGTTGTAGTTCTGTAACCCAGCGTCTGTTCAAGTATAAGCAATAACTTTAAAAGTAGTGAATTAAATTTATACTAATTTCTTTTATTATTTTTAATACAGCTTTCTGAAATTCAAGCTGAACAAAAGTTGTATATACAACGACGTCTGCATGATACTAAGTTATGAAAAAATTCATCTTAAAGCTAGTTTTACCATTCGATTTGACCCGCATTGTGATGTTAACACTTAATTTACTTGTGAGCCTAAAAATTTAAACATATCTAATTAAAAGAAAAAAAATCACATGCTTCAGAACTTAAATAATATTGATGGCTTACAAATTGTCTAATACAAATAAAAAAGCAATGTTATTGAAAGCTTTTATACATGAATCTTTACATACATAAATATACGTATTAAAAATATGTTAAATAAAAACAGAAGTTCATATCTATTTAATGTTTGTTTATTCCTCTAGCGAGAAATATATATATATAAGTTTTTTTTTCTTCTTGCATTAATGTATTATTTTGATTTTATAACGTTTTATCGTCTATTTATTATATATAAATAAATAAGTTAGTGTGTAATTTGGGACTCTATATAAGTGTGTCACAAGTTAGCGTAAAGACGAAAAGATGTTATTTCATTCGGTTAAACAAAAATTCTAATCTGTAAGTGTTTTGATAGCAAAGTTTTATGTCTCTATGTGTACTAGTATTTTATATCTATAAGATTTCTCACGGCCCCACTAGGCTTTTATGAAATTGGTCAAATTTTAAGCTTTATTTCAAAAGCAATATATTAAATGACGTTCTGTTTAAATGCTAATAATTTATATAAGTTGAAACAGTTGTTTCTTACATATTAGGAAAAAAAAATACAAAATATTCCGTTTCACGTATTACTTGCCTCTAATACTAATCTCCTACCTAATACATTTTATGATTGAAACAACAAATAATTAAGCTATGCATAAATTTACATCCTTTATATCGAATATAAATATATTGAAGAATATATTGATATTTTTGAATTGCTAGTCAATATAAATATATTTTCAATAAAGACAGATCAATAAGATGCAAACAAACCCTTTGCTCCGGAACTTCGTTTGATTGCTCGGAAATTGTTCATTGGGTATCGTTCCCTATTCAATTTCTTATAATATATATTTTCAATTTGTTACTTATGCTAAGATGAAATAAACTAAAGTCAAAACTTTTAACTTATAATAAAATTATACCGTTTTTATATAAATTGTTCTATATTTCAATATCACGTCATGTACATATATGGTGAAACCAGATACATAGTACTATGTGTTGTGTGCAAGAAATTTAAACAACAGAAAAGCGGTTTTCTTTATTAAAAACTTACAATGTGGATTAAACAATTTACGTCAAACTTCGACAATTTTTATTTTTAATACCCTTTTTATATTTTAGTTGTGTTAGGTCGTAATCACAAGAAAAAGTAGTAATGGATAAATTGCAGGAAAAATAAATAAATGAATTAAAACGAACTGATAAATATTAGCTATAATCCGGGATTCATTTAATATGATATATTGTCTAATGAAATATTACGGTGGCAATAATATCGTTCAAAAATAGACACAGTGACACACTTCCTGTCACTGCCTTCCTGTAAGGTAGTGATTGAACATATGAAAAAGTAAAAATTATATACGTATCGTATAAGTAAATCATATATTTATATAAATAAAATGTTTTTATATTCCTGTGTTTTAGTTTGAAATTAAGACGTAACTGTGCAGAGAGGACAGGTGGTTTCTTACGTTCCGATTCATATTGTCGGCGCCTATCGTATGCCATCAGGTGAATAACCTGCTCATCTTCCTGCTTTGCACAACTAAAAGAACTCTCTTATAACTCTTTATTTAATGATATCATTCATTCCTAGACTAGATAAATAGGCATTAAAAAAAATATTATAAATTTTTACGGAAGCTTTTCTGATACTAAATGATTTATTTACTATTTCATTATCTTTGCAAAATAAATGTAAAGTATCATTTATAAAAATAAAGTGCGGTTATACCACAAGATGGTTTATGTCGGAAATTGGAGTAAATGATCTTCTATAAAATAATATTATTATCTTTCCTCATATTAGTTCTATACCCGGTGTTCAGGATTTACAAAGTCAGAGCTAAACACCAATAAATGCAAATTGATTTAAAGCCTTCAAAAATGTTTTTGAATCATCGTATTTTTTGCGTACCAGACTTAGAAATTTTTAATTTTGAAATTGAAATATAATTTTCGCTTCGGGTACACCATAAACTTTCAGTTATACTTTTAGCGTTGTGAAATGATGAGAGTAAATTTTACGAGATTTGTCACACAAAATTAAGAGTTTATAATGAAAACGGTGAAAATGTAATAGTCCATAGTTGTTATAGTGATAAGGTAGATTTTTGTGTAGTGATAATGGAGTTACGTTTATTTATGAGAAGTTGTTGTATAATGTGCTCTAAGAGTTAGATTAAGGTTCGTTTTTGTAATATATGTATATATTATTAATAATATTTTATATTATTTAAATTCTATATTAAAATATACATTATATAAATATATTAATATTTGTAATGACGTTTATTCAACTTGATATAATGTGTAATATTTTATTCATTTAATATATCAATATTGTGATTTATCTATGTAATACGTTTTAGATAAGCCATCTAGTCAGACATAATCAAAGCTTCTGATTTGTTAGTACTGCTGTACAAGTATGCTAAATATCTCTTAGGGAATTTACACTAGGGCAATAGATGGCGCTGAACTACCAGTTATATGATATATCAAAGTACGTCTTGTGAATCCATAAATTCTTAATCGAATTATTTATCATTAGTTCTTGTAAATCTATTTACCTTAATTGTCTTAATTATTTTTGATTGATATTACTTACTATTTGTGAATATTAGTGAAAAATTATGCTTATATATACTCTTTTCGCGCTCCAATATAATTGAGGTTAATCTATCCGTAAGGTATTATTTATTGATATAAATTAAAATATTTTATTTAATATAACACACTAAATATTATTTATTTGCGATAGTTGTTGCACAATGTGCCTATGAGTTAGGATTAAGGTCTGTTTTTTGGTATACCTGGCTCCATTTTGGGTCTGGGAGTTCTACATTCCCGCTGCCCTCACTTTGGCGGCGGGGAATCCGTAAGCTGGATTTTTCCAACGGCAATAAAAAAAAAAAAAAAGTTAAGTCACTTAAGGTGGGAGATGTGATAACGCCTCTACACCAAGTTTATGTTCTCTAATAGGTTGACCCACGTGAGCAATGAGTATCCATAAAAAAACAAAGTAAATCAAACAGTAGGTATTAGTTTTTTTCTATTGTTGCTAATGTTTTTTAAAAGCAGTGTCATTTGTTTCTAAAAACCAATGTATATAAGATATATTGAGTCCTTAATTTTCACTTCAGCCATTTTCCCAAGTTATCATGGCGTTTAGCTCTAATCCATCGAGATTTCACTTGAATAACGGCTTTAACTCAGAGTGACGACATTTTTACTCCGCAACCAAAGGTAAACTGGAAGCTAAGGTTATTGTTTAGTAATAATAATAATACAAGCTTACCACTTAATACCTATAAAAAAAAAATACGTAAATGACATAACTATTTTACTAAAACAAAACTGTCTTAAAAAAAGCAATATTCACGGAAAAAATAAATCTATAAATTTATGTGTTATAGATATAAAGTAAAAATTAGAAAACATAAGTGTGAAGTGAACCCCAATGGGTGCAAAAAGCCTCCAAAGAATCCTACCTTTCAGTCTTCACAAAGTTTAGCCATTTTGACCCGCCACTGCTGCTATGTCATCCGCTCATCTAGCATGGCCGACTCCCTGCCTTAAAATTTTTGTGGTCCACACTCATTCTATCCTTTTTGGTCCATCTGTCTTGTTTGTGTCTATTGCGGTGTCCCGTCGGCCTACTTTTTAACGAAAATTCTAATGCATCTATTATTTTGTTTTGCACAGAATTTCGTGTTTCATTTGTCTCTTCAATTTTAGCGCTAAAGAGCCCTTTCCCATCTTCTTGAGAAGTCTGATTTTATTTTTTAGTTTTGCTGTCAACAACTAGTGTTTGGCAGTCGTAGGTGATGTAAAATTTCAATCAAAATTACAATTTTGATAGACGGCGGTAGTCGATTTAAAAATTTCTGTATTGAATACTTCATCCATTTTGATAGCAATTTACATCTATTTCTTCAGCATTTCTTTCTTGGTAAGGATAACTGCTCAGCTAAATATATACTATCCACAAACTCAAGAGGGGTAATATTTACTGAAATTTTCTGTGATGTTGTCATGACTTTGTTTTATCGCGGCCTATTTCTAGGTCTACCTTAGAACTAACTTCTGTGGAGATCGTTAATTTAGACTGAATTTCTTTGAGGACTTGAAACAAAATTATGTCAGTTCGCGAATCTCAGATGGCTAAGAAGCGCGTTACTAATGTTTTGTTGGGACTAAGGGTAGTTTTCATTATATATTCTAGAACAGCTGTAAGAACGGGGAGAGTGGGATCACCTTGTTTAACACCTCTTTTATGCTGAATTTCTCGCCCACTCATTTAATTTTACTGTGTTGTGCTATTTCTATATATATATTTAAAATATTGATGTATTTTGGTATCGATGTTTTGCAGTCAATGCTTCCTAGATGCTGTCATGAGATATAGAGTCGAAAGCTTTGTATAATCTTATGAACTATATATATGGGTCTGTGAAATTTCTAGATATTTTTCGACCACCAGGTTGGACCACCTGAATATGGTCTGCTGTGCTATAAATACTTAAAGCTGGTTTGTCTTGTTATTGATGGGAGTCAATATCACTTGAGATTCTTTCAAGCAAGGAAGATGCAAAGCAGTTTGTATAAACTAGGCAATAAACTTAGGACGATAATTCCTAATATCAGCCGAATCTCCTTTTATACAGTAAGATTTATCATGATTCTGTCCATTTTTTTTGAACAGTTTTCGTCTAATATTTTGTTCAAAAGAATCGTAATAGGGATAATGGAGAGGTCTTTGCACTCTTGATACATTCGTTTCAGGATCTGCCTGGTCCTGGACCTTTTCTGTCTTGAGTTTTGTGATATTTTTGGAAATACACTCTGGCTCGGTAAACTCCTGAACAGGTTTCTGATTTTGTTTTATTGTAATAGTGCTGAAGGTGGCAGGTCTTGTTACTGTAAAGTTTTGAATAAAATTGTGTTGCTGCTACTGATAATTTCCATCTTAGACTTTACTTTTGTAAAGCGCCTGGATGTAGGGATGAGATCTTTTGACTTATTTTGACCCGAACTTTTTTAAGTGGATCCAGGAATTTCATATGGATGTAGAGTTCTAGTCTATAATTAGTGTAACATCTTGATTCTTTATTAGCTTGGTTTATAAAGTTTCTTCTAATCTTTCTTGTCTGCTTTGTTCAATCGGATTGATTTTGTAATTTGTTTCCTTCTTTCTCATTGGCTCTGTGACCTCTTCAGATAGTATTTTGTTTCTGAACTCGAGCTGCTTTTGCTACTTGCAGTATGGATTGTAAGTTTAAAAATATTCTCCGGCATTCAAATTTTCAAGTCGTTAAAAGGTCAGGGTATGTTTGCAGAATCAATGGAAGTTTGAGTCTCCAAACGTTTGTTTTGGTTTGACAGTTTAGAATAATTTTTCATTTTTATTGCTCACACTTATTGTAGCTCTCAGTAGTCTGTGATCTGATCCGAATAGAAATGATGATAATATCGTTGTACTTGAAAATAAATTTGGTTTTGTTGATAAAATTATAACTGTAACTCTATTTTAGCATTTTGTCAGAGGACATCCATGTCCATCTATTCTGTATATGTATAATTTATGATTTTGGAGACTGTATTGCTGAGCGTGGCTGAATGAGCCTTTCAACTCGAACAGTTCTTTTTCCGAGACTGCAATCACCATAAATCAACTTTATATCCCTTTAGCTTCGAACAAAGTTGAAACCCTAATTGTGTGATTACAGGGTTTCGTCAGAACACACCGTGAGCACTGCATTGAAAAATTTTAAATGTCTGCCCAGAGCTGCAGGTGTGCCTGAATTCATGTGCGTGTACTACCTGATCAATTTCTAGGAACACAGACTCCCCTTCGATATTCCAGTGATTAATTTTCTTTATATTTTTCTATTACAAATTCTGCACTCTGGTGGGGGCTGCCTGGTTTTCATTTATATAGTATATTATGACCAAACCTTCATTGTATTGAATCCTAGACGACGAACTTCACACAATCCTAAGATGTCAATTACAGTTTTACGTTGTCAAGTTCACCACTTTCAGCTCTGATGATAACGACCTAACATTTAGGTACAAATTTGTAGTATGCATCTTGTCTCTCACACCTGAGGGTTGTGGCTGATGTTCCTCAGCGGGACTGGCCTGGGAGGCGTGAGGTTCAAGGATATGCTAAGGGCACAGTTCCTGGGTTGTGGAGATCTACTCAGAGTGCTGGAGAAACGTCTGATGGCAATGTAAGCTGTGGTTTAATAAACATATATAATCTTTTATATTTTATCGGCTTTATTTCTTTATCACAGTTTTCCTTTGGATTTTGCTTGGGTGTGATGTCTCCGAGACTCATATGTGTCTCTCTTTATTAGATTGGTGAATTATAGACGTATTTCTTATTATTTAATACTATTAGTTTGTTGTATTTTAATAAATGCGATGTTGGTTTTCCGCTTTTTCCTTCCTTTTGAGAACTTCTGTTGTAATTCCTCATGTTTTTAAGTACATCTATTGATAGTCTTTATGTAGTACGGTGAGTCGTAAGTCCATGTTTGTTTTCTTATATTTATTTTATAGCCCAACGTAAAAGTAATTATTACTGGTCTTGTTTCTTTATCGCTTTCTTACCAAGTCTTTTAACAGTTTAATGTTGTTTTTTTTCAGTATTGCAGGATTTAATTATTTTAATTATTGTTTCTTTCAACTCGTGGTAGGATCTTTCGCATTCTCCACCCGAACATGACTAAGTTTCTGCGTCTTGTTAATCTTTTCTATGTTAATAATTTTGATATTTTGTTCCTTCATCACTTTCCAGGAGCTGTTTTTATTTCCAATTTATTAAATTTACGTTTATATTTTTATTGTCAGTATTTTTTATGTCTTTCATGTAGTATGTCTTGATTCTGTTGTTTATATCTTTCGTATTTTTAATAATAAATGCTTAATTTTCCCATATGATATATGTAAGGTATCCATAATTTCTATTTTTAGGGATTTAGTTTTAGGCGCCTTTCTTGGATGGATTCCGCTTTTATCGGACTATGAAGGTACAAGTATCGTGTATATTTTATTAATGAGTTTATGTTGTTTTATTAGGTATGTTGTTAATGGTTTTCAGTTACAATTTTTGTATTACAAATAGAAATTAATATCTTGATTTACAAGAGTAGATTTTTCAACTAGTGTTTTGTTTTTTTCTTTACTAGTTTTTGATCGAAAATAATTTTCAAAAGTAGCTGCTGTCGTAACGGAATCGAACGATGGTTGCAGCTGTACAGAACGTGTTGATCGTTTGTGGCGTTAACCATCTGAGCTATTGAATCATTCGAAATTTGCAACCGGTATTTGTGTTTACGCCAAAGTTCTGCGTGATTAAGTCCAAAGTCTACCATAAGTCACTGAAGTTAAAAGGGTAGTACTGATCACATGATTATAATTCAAAATTGATACACATACAATTTTTGGGGTAAAATTTTATAACTAATTGGTAATTCACAACACCTTCAAATAAGAGCTTTATTGCTCATTAGAGATTCTTTTAGAAATAGAACCAAAAACTATGAGTTCACTGCACTTTACTTTTTAAGTCGTTATTACACTTTCAGCACATTTGGAATGTGTTGATAATAATATCACTTTGTAACATAGATTATGACGAGTCACTTGCCAACTTTAGTCCGTTTTAATCACATTTACTATTTTTTGAAGAATATGGAATGATATTAACGTTGCAGCGACCAGGCACCAATTGTTGTAAGTAGTAATTACATAACACTACATATAGTACATATTTTACCAAAATAAAAAGTTTAAAGCAACACGTAGTACACCGCAAAAACATTTTGAAATAAGAGCTAACAACACACTAATTACTCACGCACTAAAACTGCTATGACCACTAAATCTAATGATGTAACAAATTATTTTAAAAAATGAATAATTTGAAGTAAGACTATACATCATCTACCTATATAACATTTTCATAATCACAATAATGGGAGTTAATGCATTGTTACTCATAAGGAAGTGTATAGTTTTTTTTATATTTAAAAGCCAGCATTAATTATAAATCGATGCTATAGTACACGTTTGAGCAATACTTTGAACCATTATAAGGAAACACAGATTCAACGAATCAAAATCGAAATTATCACAAATTTGTGTGTAAGTCCAAAATCACCGCTACTTGATATACAATGTTTCTATTGTACGTTAAAATGTTTAATGGATATTTCTGCCGATGGTTAAAGATTGTATTTATCTTATTATATTTTTTGAACTAACACCTCTCTATATAAAATAAATAGTATTTTGTTCAACACATTCTTGAGGTTCTGCACTTTAAAACCCGTCGGCTACAACTAAAATATAACATGATCAATTTTGCTTTATAGTTTATAATGATCTTGCCAAATCCCAAATACATCGGATATAAAATATGTACCAAAATTTTAATCTGTCCTGTGGTGCAAAAGGAGCATTTAATCGGAAAAAGAAATATCTGCATGCCAAGATTGGTATACGCCTATTAGCAGCCCCATCCGTCCACTGCTGCACAGGCTCTTTCATACACAACGCCAAGACTGCCGATCCTTGCTACTGCTGCCAACTTGAGCCGGCTACTACACGGATCGGCATCCCACCTGGTAGGGAGTCGACCAACGCTCCATCTTTCTGAACGCGGCCTTTACACTTGGTATAGCATGCTTTAAAATGCAAATAAGGATGTTTCACTGCCCTGGTATACTGCTCTTGGTGAAACGTTAAAAGAATGAACCATGTGTACGGATTAGTCACGCCTAACAGATGAACGGTGCATTTTTGGTTTTATCGTTCTTGTTCTGGAAATTTTGATCAACGACAATTAGCTTCTGATGACCTCATAAGTAAGTAACGAAGAGTAGAAGGTGACAGTGGAAGGGATACATCTCAAAACAACTTTTGAATATGCAGCAGACTTCAGCTTAAGGAAATGAGCCAAAACGATACTTATCCTCTTGCGCCAAACTGCAAAACATCCTAAACCTTTGATTAAATTGACCAGCCAATCCAACAACAAGTGTCGTATGCTGCGTTTTTGCCTAATCACGATAATGAGGGTATTTTGAGTCGTATCCTGTGTAAAGAAATGAACTTGCAGTACGGCTGTAAATCAGAAGCGATCATCATGACGTAGCCCCTGGAGAACTGCAAAACCTTTTGCCCTAAGGAAACTGATAAAAAATGATCTACACGTTTGGTGTGACTGGTATGGTATAATCCACAAAACCTTGAACTGGCCAGACACCAGCTACAGACACGTATCACAACAATTTCTAAACGATGATAGAAAAGCTCGCCTTAACTTACTGATACTGAGAATTACTCAGTCTTTAGGACAACGCTAAATCTTGAACATCCTGAATGACTAAATGGTCGCCAAGATATAGGAGCTGCAACTGAGAAACTAAGATACTCCTGTGCACGATCTCCAGATTTCAAACCATAAATAAATGTGTCGGTAAAAATATCAATAAATTTCGATACAAAAAAAATATCCAATTAAATATCAGAGTTTTTAGCAACGGCAGATATTACGAATTTTCCTGCAAAAAGCAATTTGTTACTAGATTCTATTCCAAATGATGGCTAGTCCTTAAAATAATGTTTAATGGATATCATACCTTAAGAATTACACCAAAAATTGGCTTACGAAGCTAACTATACGGTATAAATCTAAATAAAATGTAATTTCATTATCTAACTGTACATTCATCATTTCAACATATAATTTTCATGAACATCTTTTAAATAATATTTTTTTACGAACACCACTTTCGGAAGTTTACTACGCTGATGTAGTCCAAAAATTAGTAGTATGCAGCTTGATTTCAAAATCTGTTATAATGTTTGTTTATACTTCGATTTGTTGAGCTCTACTCATACTCGCCTTTTAATATAAAGAGTACGTAACCAAGTAGGTTAAGAATGGGTAATTCATGTGTACATTATGATTCTCAGAATCTGAGCTGCTATGGTTATGTTAGAAATTTAACGTATACATTGTATTTATGACATAATTTTATTGAGAAGTTACAAGTTATTATCTTATGTATCCACCAACGCTCGTGATTTAAAAAAATGTAAATCTAAATCACTTTTGAAAATAACACAATTCAGCGGCAAAATTATGTTATTATATCCACATCAATTAAAAGTCCGCTCGAATACGTACATAATTACATATTGTAATACCGAGTTCAACATCGAACTTGATTATAAAACGTTAGTTTTGGTTATACCATAACTTCAATTGTATCATAACCGACAATTTAATTATCATATGAAAATTTGCCTTTTTTATTTAATGAAACGCGTCTATTAAATTAATGCAAATACAACTGTATCCATGAATAAAAACTGATTTTAGCCGTATTTTTATGAGGTTTACGAAATTATTGACGGTTAATTTGAGGTAGATTATATGGTATTACGGAGGGACGTTTATGGTGGTACTACCGCGGTGTCTTTTTTCTGCTACAAAGCAGTAGTGTAAAAACACTAATATGTCTCGGTTTAGGCACCGTAGCCAGCGTATTCACTGGCTGAATGAGACGTAACATCCTATGTCTCACGGTAGACAGCGCATTGGTAATACCACTGGTATTGCCGACATTCTTAGGATTCGGTGATCACTTTCCATCAGGTGGCTCCACCATTCATCAATAGGCCCCACCGTAGTACTTCCCCAGGTGGAGTCCTGCGAATAGCAAACCTCTCTTAATTAAATAAGAACTGTTTGTAATTAATTGTGTATTGTTTATAAAAGAGAGTTAAGTGATAATGCTTTATTTTAAATTATTTTGTTTAAAAGTATAATATACATAATAATGATTCAACAAAATATTGAAAAGAATATTTGTATGAAATATTGTGAAAATATTAAATTTTTTGACCCAAGCCGACCACCTCGTTGCGCGTTGAAAAATTCAAGTAGTATGAACGAGATATAGGAAGGTTATTCCTATTTTCGTTCTGTAGACCATACACATTTATATATTCATTGCTAGTTTGTTATCGTGCTTTGATTGCTTACTTTCAGTTGCCGTGGCAGAAAAAACAAGAAAAAAAGAATAAAGATGAAGCTATACTAACAACTATTGTTTTGTTATGGATCTCAGAATAAGGAGGTTGCGAAATTTACAAAGTATATAACTGGTAATTTATTACTTTGTTAAGTTTAATTTATCTTGTGCTATTGTCTCCAAGAAATACAACACACCTATCAATTTTAACAACAATTTTCTGTTTTAATAAACAAAATTGTTGGTTAGGTTGATATGAGTTCACTGAATTAAGCTTGGATGGGGAAAAGTTTGGTCTTGGTTGTTTAGACAATCTTGGCAGTTGCTATGAACACCGATGCCTAAAACTAGATCTGTAAATAATTAGCCTATTGCGTGCAGTTTACCTTTTCGGTTGGAGGTCAGAAGCCATTCGTTAGGCGGAACAACTATTGCTCAGTTAGTTTTTTCTGGATTAGAACCTGATCAAAGTTGCTCATTATTTTTAAAAAAACTAATTGTAGATTTATAACCGTAAGTTTGCTAGGTTCAACTAAATATAGTAGTACATACATGCTTCCTTTTTCTACCATGGCACACATTGGATAGAGTAGGTGTGCAGTAAATACGTCTTAATTTTTTTCGTATAGCGATGAACTCATATTACGCTATTAATGTCTAATTCTCCACCAATATTCTAATAAACAATAACAATTCCTTATCTTTGTATAAATGAAGCTACTTTTGAAATTTATATATGTTGCGTTTAAGTGTTTCGTTAAACCAGTATGTATTTAATCTGCCTTCCCGGCCGTAGGCGTTGGACAAGAGAGGTAAAGGTCCTGGGGCGACGTCCTTGCATTCTACAGGACGTGATAGACCGGAAGGAAGCCGCGGAAAGAGACAGGAAGGCCTACAGTGCCTTGGTTATCCGCAGAAGAAGGCCAGGGCGCCTAACACTGAGCTCCTGGGCGGTTGAGGGTGTCCGTTGCCCATAGAACGGCTCAAGAGGGAGTTTTGCACCGGCATGGCACCTATAGCGACGATTTGGGAGTCCCAACATACCTGTAGAGAACAGTCTTGCGACGGTCACGTCGCGCCTGTCACCGAAGACTGTCATCAGTACCCGCAGTCCCGTCTACACTGACATGAAACAGGAGCAACCGTTTATTTTAGTCAAAATATCAGCCAACACATTCTTAGCTGGGAGCCCCACATATCCCTGCTGCCCTCTCACTTCGGCAGCGGGGATAAGCTGCATTTTTCAACGGTAAAAAAATAGGACGTATTTGTAGCCCAGCCATGGGCTTTCAGTTTCAGAAACCGCCGAACAAGTGGGTTCCAATTCGCGGGGGACACAACTGTTTTTTTTATGTTTCAACTAATTAAGTACGTGAGCTCATCACATTGTCTGTGGCGCAAGATGATCCAATCATCGGATGGCCATGAAAAAGTCGGTCCCATGCCTTATTTCTATTTGGTCGTGTCGGTTATCCATCCCAGAGTATACAAAAATAGGGAATGCACCTCTGTTTGTGCGTGCACTTATGCACTATAATGTCTCCTGCGCTGTTGGCTGATCGTATGTATGTGGATTGGCCGCCGTAGTTGTAATCGACTGGAGGATATTATTATTTTATGTATTTGTATAATTCGTTGGCAAGTATTTTTAAATCCGTCTGTGATAATTCGAAATTTGCGCATGAATCCAAATGTATATAATTATTAGATAAAATCATTTCACACGTAAAATAGTCAATAAACTTTCGAAAATGACTAATGTATAAATATACAGGTAGTGTTCGAATTTATTGACAGATGTTACTACTTTGGTTATATTACGTACTATTCTTACTTGTACTAAGAATGAACTAACGTATACCAAGGAGGTTCTTTCATTACGTATTACAAATAAACTGCTTTATTTTGAGGCTTATTACGATTATTCGGAAAACGATAAATCCTCTATCAATCAATCATCTCAATCCCAAATCATCAATCCCCTTAAAAGACATTCGGCGTGATCAATATTTTCTTCCTCATTTTTCTCTAATGTTTCAAATGATCTCGGTAAATTCAAACGTTATTCTTTTTCTTTGCTAATGACTTTGGTCCTTAACACTGCTTTAATTTAAGGTAATTAACTCCGGTACGCAGACAATCGCAATAAGTATCAATAATAGTTTACTTGATTTCCAGAAATAAACAATGTACCGAACTGAACTGGCATATCTATATTTTTAACATACAATTGCTGGTAATAAGAATGTCAGAATCGTCTGGCCTTTGGTTTATTTTAATATAAGTTCTTATTTGTCATTTATGTAACATGTTATAATATAATTAATTCATTTATAGGCATATCTTATAAAACTATAAGACATGCCTATAAATGAATTAATTATATAATAACAAGAATGATAGATATAATAGATACATTCAAACAACTAACAAGTAGTAGTATTAGCAACACTAATTATCGTAAAATTGTTTTTAGTAAGGGACGAAAGTACTTGTAAGCTAATTATAAAAAAATATTTTACGCGGTGTAATTTAATCAATTTGTTTCGTTAATTTTCAAAGAGCATTAAACATGAGGCGAAAAAAAACAGGTATTATATTCAATAATATTTATACAGTATCTATTTCCAAATAAAATACTTGATCATTTTTGTGCTGTTATGTTACATCTTAACTTTCATTTATTGATAAGAATAAAAAACGGTTTAACTTGAATCTTGCAGATGATTACGAGCATCTCTATTATTAGTGCGTGATAAAATACAATCTGTCTAAAGCAAATTTACAATGTGTGTGTATTTTAACATTTTCTTTCTTTAGTCTTTATCCGTCGACAGCTAGTAGAGAAAATACTTAATAATGACTTACGCTGTCGTTTTTTTTTTATTAGTAGACGTTTTGACTGTGTTTATTGCATGCTGATTTATTACAGATTAAATTATGATAAAAGTTAGGTTTGTTGCAGTGCCGGAAGTGCTGTACGTTAACTTCCTAACGATGCGTTATCAAATAGTGACATTGCAGACTAAAGGTATTGTTAATCGGCAAAAACAACATAAGTTTTTCACTGGCTGCTACTGTTTCAAACACACCAACCTTACTTATTATTTTTCCAGTTACAATTTGAGGTAAACTATATCTTTTCGCCAAATATACTCCAAGCACTTGTAATATAAGCATGTTTCACCTGTAATCGTCTAAATGAAACTCCCTTCAGTTGCGTACATTAAGTAGTATGGCTGGCATTGTACTACACGTACAAAAGCAAGTTAAGGAAGCTTTCATAAAAGTAAATTATTAATAAATAATTCAAAATGTTTGAATAGGATCGTGTCACTATAAACATAATTAACTTACAGAGAATTTTAAACCAACTCAACCAAATAATTTATATAATAGTATTATTAATGTTCTCATTGATCGCTAATGAAAATAATTAAACTCCATTATTTATTATAATAATGAGTTAGTTTGAAATTTATAAAGTTGAACAATCTTTTAACGTCTTCTTATATGCACAATAACAAAGCAGCTTCGTGAATCCTGTTAGCCCTTACCTCGTTAACAGTATAATTTCGTATAGAAGCTAAATATATTTTCGGTAACATATCATAGTACGCAATGTCTTCAGTAAATTTATATAACGTAAGGATTTCCACGACAATTTTATTACTGCCACAATTAGTAAAGTGGGTAGAAATGTAGAGCAATGCTGCATGGTAATTTTATCTCTTACGTGATATCGAGTTTAAATGTCTGTTCCTACAAACAATTTAGATTTTGGAAACAACGACTGCTTATGAATTTTTATGAAGTAGGAAACTAAATTCATTGCAGATTGGTTCATAAGTTCTTTACTGTACGCGCTATAAAAAGACGACTTTTTTTAAAATCTAATTACATGAAATTCATCAAACAAATTTATAACTTTTGTTTGTATACACTAGATGCAAAATAAGCACTTTTACACGCAATAAAAGAGTTACAGGCTCCAAAGCCTTTAAAGCGGACTTTATAAAATCTTAAGAATGATTATTAAGAAAACATGTAATATAAATATAATTTAGGTAAAAATAAATCTCTAATCGTTTACTTATATGTATGTGTTATTAACGTATTCGTGCAAAAACCAAAAATATAATTATTTTTTGTAAACCAAACCTCTTTGATAAATACCTAACATAACAGTACTGTAAATGGTATGATACGATATAAATGGTCTGATAGGAAAAGAAAAAGTGATTAAAAATTAAGCACAAATATCATATTATTGTAGCCTAATAAACCATGACGGTGATAAAACACAGTGAACCATAAAGTAAACTTACCCACTCCATTAATGCATTTACTATTTGCCTATTAAATAAAAGCTTCGTAAAGTGGTCATATAAATATACATACAGGTTTTACATGACTTTGAGGCGTAAAGGCAATGTTTTTTCGTAATGAAAATAATTTGGTAGTACCAATTTAACAGTAATACTACCGTATATCATACTACCGTTTAGATTTAAGTTGTAACGTTTTTAGACCTTCACTTACACCTAGCAAAAAAGTAATATTTTATCAGCTTATAAATTAATATATGTCGACACTGATGGTCATTACACTCATATAAGATCGTGCTTTATAGTTGTGGTAGTTAGTACCTTTGGCTAGAACCAGGTAACGGGAACCTGGCTGGTCTTAGCAAGAAGGCTGACATCGGAAACGGTTCTAAGGAGCGGAACAAGCCAGTGTTTTGCCCAAATTTAATTAATGTGCTCCTTATGCCGAGGTTGAGAAAAATATCAACGCTTTCCTACTAATAAGGTACTTTACCGGGACCGGTGGTGGTTTTAGTATGACAGTTAGGCATACTTCTTGTTAAAAAAGAGTAGCAGCAATTTATATGCAATTAATAAATATAATAGTGGGAGAAAAAATATAATCATCGTCTTGTAAGGCAAATCACTATTTTAAATATAACAAGACAAGGATAACATCAAGAACAGTGACCTCTAAATAAAACTTCCTTTAACTGTGTAGTCGAAGCCTACCATTGCTTTACTTTTTATTGTGTTTTTTTTTATGTCTTAAAATATTTAATATTAGATATTTTTGGTTGTAGTTCTGTAACCCAGCGTCTATCTGTTCAAGTATAAGCAATAACTTTAATAGTGAATTAAATTTATACTAATTTCTTTTATTATTTTTAATACAGCTTTCTGAAATTCAAGCTGAACAAAAGTTGTATATACAACGACGTCTGCTTGATACTAAGTTATGAAAAAATTCATCTTAAAGCTAGTTTTACCATTCGATTTGACCCGCATTGTGATGTTAACACTTAATTTACTTGTGAGCCTAAAAATTTAAACATATCTAATTAAAAGAAAAAAAATCAGATGCTTCAGAACTTAAATAATATTGATGGCTTACAAATTGTCTAATACAAATAAAAAAGCAATGTTATTGAAAGCTTTTATACATGAATCTTTACATACATAAATATACGTATTAAAAATATGTTAAATAAAAACAGAAGTTCATATCTATTTAATGTTTGTTTATTCCTCTAGCGAGAAATATATATATATATATATAAGTTTTTTTTCTTCTTGCATTAATGTATTATTTTGATTTTATAACGTTTTATCGTCTATTTATTATATATAAATAAATAAGTTAGTGTGTAATTTGGGACTCTATATAAGTGTGTCACAAGTTAGCGTAAAGACGAAAAGATGTTATTTCATTCGGTTAAACAAAAATTCTAATCTGTAAGTGTTTTGATAGCAAAGTTTTATGTCTCTATGTGTACTAGTATTTTATATCTATAAGATTTTTCACGGCCCCTCTAGGCTTTTATGAAATTGGTCAAATTTAAAGCTTTATTTCAAAAGCAATATATTAAATGACGTTCTGTTTAAATGCTAATAATTAATATAAGTTGAAACAGTTGTTTCTTACATATTAGGAAAACTATATACAAAATATCCCGTTTCACGTATTAAGCCCCAATACTAACCTCCTACCTAATACATTTTATGATTGAAACAACAAATAATTAAGTTATGCATAAATTTACATCTTTTATATCGAATATAAATATATTGAAGAATATATTGATATTTTTGAATTGCTAGTCAATATAAATATATTTTCAATAAAGACAGATCAATAAGATGCAAACAAACCCTTTGCTCCGGAACTTCGTTTGATTGCTCGGAAATTGTTCATTGGGTATCGTTCCCTATTCAATTTCTTATAATATATATTTTCAATTTGTTACTTATGCTAATATGAAATAAACTAAAGTCAAAACTTTTAATTTATAATAAAATTATACCGTTTTTATATAAATTGTTCTATATTTCAATATCACGTCATGTACATATATGGTGAAACCAGATACATAGTACTATGTGTTGTGTGTGCAAGAAATTTAAACAACAGAAAAGCGGTTTTCTTTATTAAAAACTTACAATGTGGATTAAACAATTTACGTCAAACTTCGACAATTTTTATTTTTAATACCCTTTTTATATTTTAGTTGTGTTAGGTCGTAATCACAAGAAAAAGTAGTAATGGATAAATTGCAGGAAAAATAAATAAATGAATTAAAACGAACGGATAAATATTAGCTATAATCCGGGATTCATTTAATATGATATATTGTCTAATGAAATATTACGGTGGCAATGATATCGTTCAAAAATAGACACAGTGACACACTTCCTGTCACTGCCTTCCTGTAAGGTAGTGGTTGAACATATGAAAAAGTAAAAATTATATACGTATCGTATAAGTAAATCATATATTTATATAAATAAAATGTTTTTATATTCCTGTGTTTTAGTTTGAAATTAAGAAGTAATTGTGCAGAGAGGACAGGTGGTTTCTTACGTTCCGATTCATATTGTCGGCGCCTATCGTATGCCATCAGGTGAATAACCTGCTCATCTTCATGCTTTGCACAACTAAAATAACTCTCTTATAACTCTTTATTTAATGATATCATTCATTCCTAGACTAGATAAATAGGCATTATAAAAAATATTATAAATTTTTACGGAAGCTTTTCTGATACTAAATGATTTATTTACTATTTCATTATCTTTGCAAAATAAATTAAAGTATCATTTATAAAAATAAAGTGCGGTTATACCACAAGATGGTTTATGTCGGAAATTGGAGTAAATGATCTTCTATAAAATAATATTATTATCTTTCCTCATATTAGTTCTATACCCGGTGTTCAGGATTTACAAAGTCAGAGCTAAACACCAATAAATGCAAATTGATTTAAAGCCTTCAAAAATGTTTTTGAATCATCGTATTTTTTGCGTACCAAGGCTTAGTAATTTTTAATTTCGAATTGAAAATATAATTTTCGCTTCGGGTACACCATAAACTTTCAGTTATACTTTTAGCGTTGTGAAATGATGAGAGTAAATTTTACGAGATTTGTCACACAAAATTAAGAGTTTATAATGAAAACGGTGAAAATGTAATAGTCCATAGTTGTTATAGTGATAAGGTAGATTTTTGTGTAGTGATAATGGAGTTACGTTTATTTATGAGAAGTTGTTGTATAATGTGCTCTAAGAGTTAGATTAAGGTTCGTTTTTGTAATATATGTATATATTATTAATAATATTTTATATTATTTAAATTCTATATTAAAATATACA
This sequence comes from Lamproptera curius, assembly GCA_029286875.1. Classification (NCBI taxonomy): domain Eukaryota; kingdom Metazoa; phylum Arthropoda; class Insecta; order Lepidoptera; family Papilionidae; genus Lamproptera; species Lamproptera curius. The sequence continues at coordinate 604,469 of JAGSMT010000121.1, read as the reverse complement.
TTATATAAATATATTAATATTTGTAATGACGTTTATTCAACTTGATATAATGTGTAATATTTTATTCATTTAATATATCAATATTGTGATTTATCTATGTAATACGTTTTAGATAAGCCATCTAGTCAGACATAATCAAAGCTTCTGATTTGTTAGTACTGCTGTACAAGTATGCTAAATATCTCTTAGGGAATTTACACTAGGGCAATAGATGGCGCTGAACTACCAGTTATATGATATATCAAAGTACTCTGAATCCATAAATTTTAATCGAGATTATTTATCATTAGTTCTTGTAAACTATGCATCTTTAATATGTCTTAATTTTTTTGATTGATATTACTTACTATTGTGAATTTAGTGAAACAAAATTGTGCTATAAATGCACTTTTTCAGGTAATCGACTAATTGGGGTTAACTATCCGTATGTATTAGTTTATTGATATAACATTGAAATATTTGTATTTAGCGTATAAGTTACTACTAAATATATTTATTTCATACGCTTGTTGCAAATGCTCATAGTTGGATTAAGGTTCGTTTTGTGGTATAGTATATATATATTATATCATATGCATTAATAATATATTTATATTATTTAAATTTATATTAAAATAATATGTAAATTATTATTTGGTAAATCCATTAAATTTGTCAATTGATGCTTTATTCAACTTGATTAATGTAATATTTCTATTCATTTGAATCAGTATCAACATTGCCTCGATTTATCTATAATACTTTTAGATAAGGCCATTAGTCGAATAATCAAAGCTCTATTTATAGTACCCTGTACAAGTAGCAACTCTCTTAGAATTTACATTGTAGCAACAGACTGGCGTGAACTCAGTTTTTGATATATCAAAGTACTCATGTGTTAGAATCACAAATTCTTAATGAATACTTAATTAGTTCTTGTAAGATCATCATCTTTAATAGTCTATTAACCTACTTGTTTGATTGATCATTCACTTACTACTTCTGTATATTAGTGAATAAGATTGTGCTTAAATTCTCGAATGTCAGACGCTCTATACATTGAGGTTAACTGCTCACTGACCCTAGCTGTATTATTTATTGCATATAACTGAGTCTGACTTTTAATGCAGTTAAAAACTATCGCTTTTTAGATGATGCAAAGAGCTATCTTCTCATAAGTGATTATATACCATTTTGTGAATACCTTATGATTGACTGACAAAACTCGATGTCTGTAAATAAGTCCGATCTTGGTACAGATTACTTTGTAAAATAAGTGTTTTCTTAGAATTTTAGCAGTGGCCAGATCTGTAACAAGGCTTTTCGATATGTATAAAATTCATTTGTAAACCAGCCGTTTGTAGAAATCATAGCTGTTTAGATGATTGCTATTAAGAAGTATATTTTGTGCATTTCTGAGCACGAGAATAAAGTTATATATATGTATTCAGATAAGAATGAGTAATACTTTTGATTATACATGAATCATAAGTTCAATCAAGACACAGTTTAATCCGAGATTAGATTTATCTATATAAATTATTTATATATCAGAATCATCTAGATATTGATATAAAATATTTAATCACTGATTAGTGAACTAAATTAGTCGTTAGATGATACTTAGTAACGAAATATCGATTAAACATTCACGTATTTGATTAAACATTGATCGATTGCGAAAGTGAGTATAATCATTAATATTATAAACTTTTGAACAAAATAGGATTGTATATAATACTTTATTAATTAATATTTCTTAAAGTTTGACTTATATATTTAATACTTTTTATATTTCATTCAAATCAATGGAGCAGATTGCCAAATATTATTTCTATTTTACAAGTAAAGACTCTCGTAACAATTCTATGTCAAATAATACTCTGATAGTTAATCTATAATATATACAACGTTGTATGCGATAGAGATTATATTTGATCATTGAATGAGTCAATTTAGATTAAGAAACTTGTGAATATACCATGTCATAAGGACCTACAAGTTATTATAGAAACCTTTGTAAACAACAGCTCCGAGTAATTTAGTTAGAAATAGAATATTGACTAGATGTGAAACAGTTAGTTTAGTATTTCACTGTTTCCAAGTATTATATCATAGTATTCACTTAAAATATGCGCTAGAAGTATACAACCTTTTGCCTTATTAAGAATAATTGTGATAGGCAGTCTATTAACGTGGTCTAAAGTAATATTTGACCATCAGTTTGCATACATACTAAAACCACAAAAACTGCAAAAATTTTGTTATAGAACAATATAAGACTCTTTAAACATTCATTAATCTATTCATCCAATTTGATTAAATAAATTTAAAAGTAATTTCTAGGAATGTTTATGTATAAAGATAGTATTTAATTTACTATTTACAATTATGCTTTGCTAATTATTAAATATGATTTATAAATACGAAGTGCATTTCATAATTATTATATATAAAAGGTTTAATGTTAATGAAATGTCATAAATCATATTACTATAATAAATAATATTATCACTTTCATACTTTTATAGCTCGGTGTGAATACAAGTGATTTCAAAGTACATCTAAATTGCAGCTAGACAAATTAAATAGAATCAAAATTTAATACCGTTAAAAATTTGAATTCGTATATAATTGTAATATTGTTATAATATTTTCATGTTCACAATAAATTTATTAACTATTTTTGCTATTTATTATACAGTTTATTAATTGTCAGATTTTGCACTGTGATGTAAAAGGTTTTCGGACGATATTAATAAAAAAATTATATTATGTACATACAATGTGAGTCAACCATTTGATTATTTTATTGAAAATATTATTGTTTGTGGTATTCTTGTTATATAAAGTTATATATATATTATTAAGTAGATTTTATGCTTTTTACTTTTACATTATACAGTTCACATCCAAGACACAATTTACCGATTCTGAAATTTCGATATATCGATATATATAATATAATTAAAATATAATATAAATTATTATGTAAATATTAATTACTAAAATTTGTAACTAAATTAGGATGCTATGATACTTTATAGAAATATTCATTTTATAAACCACGTTATTCATAAACATTGATCGATTGCGAAAAAGGATTATAACTTAACTTTTAAAACGCTTTGATAAAGAAATACAATCAAGTTTTTATTATATACTTTATTAATTAAATTTTTGGTATCATATCTATTTAGCCTTGTTAGTCCACTTGCTGGAATAGGCCTCCTAAAACCTTATCGATTAGGTTTGACCAAGTCCACATCGTTGGTACAATCTTGATGTGGTGGACTGATCGATTATTACATGCCTTTTAATCCAACATGGATCATCTACTTTTCAGCATATTCGGTGATACGCAAAGTCTGCTTAATCAACTAGGAAACTACTTTTATGAATGAAGTGACTGTATATCAATTGACTGATAGATATAATGATTTTTATAATTAAAAATAAATATCAATATGTGTAAGTCACCATATTACCAGAATACGAACTGAGTTTTGATTGTCATTTTAACTCACATGTACCTACTCTTCGTTTGAATCATATCATTCTATAAAAAAAATAGCACAAAAGTCAAGAATACATATTGATGGCCTTTTTATTGACACTTAGTTATAGCCATTTTAATGAACATAGATCGAAAATTTTCATGGAGATTGGATGCTAGAACTCCTAGAATTGACCAAAATTTTTGCATTAGTGTATTGGCGTCGATTGTGTAAGATAAAATAATGCTATAGTCAAATGATGCCTAAGTAAATAGTAACACTATTCGTGTAATAATATGAACTACTTGAATTTATTTTAACCGACCTTAAGTTAGCCAATAAGCTATCCTATTTCATGTTTGTTTCTGCTCACGAATTTGAATAATAATAATTTTATGTTAATAGGGGTGGTAATAAAAAGGGTGTTGGAGAACCGAAGACCGCGAAATAATAAATTTTCAGAGTAACTTCAAATCTGCATTAACAGAACATCTGAATATTTCTTAATGTATAATACAAGAAAATGCACTTTTTAAGCGCATTTAACATTGACGGGAGGTTATAGACTCCATTTTTCTTTTAAAAAGTATAAATGAATAAGCGCTTATTCGTTGAGAGTAGAATCATAACTATGAAACTTAATTTGAATCTGGCTACCATTGATAGTATATTTGAGTATTGCCTTGTTAAAATGTTGCGCTCGAATAACGTGATTTTGCAAAGCCTACTTACGCGAACGCGAGCCTTATTTTTATTATATTGGATCTTATGAATACATTAAAGATCTTGTGAAAGTCTTTTTTGTACTATACTAGTTATAAGTCACCTACGGCTGTTCAAGGTATAAGGTCAATTATATTTGTTAACACAAAACACACATAAGATATTTTTAGAATGTTTTGTAAATAAGATGTGTAAATCAAATTGTAATAACTTTCATTTGTTACATTTTGCTCTCATATCGAGCATTTGACGATTGTAAATTTGTTTAGAAATCAATTTAATTTGATATTCGAACCTTTGTGACATAGCTAAATATACACACATTGTGTTTTAAATATAATTTTAAATACAATATGTGCATTAAAAAACTACATCTTATTACAATTAAATTTCTAAGTTAACACTTTTATTTTTTTTAATATCTAATCACATCTTTAATGAAGTTGAAACATTTGCAATTATTATTCATCTTCCTATTTTTAGACGGTACGAAGTTTTTCTGGACAGCTAGTTCTTAGTGAAAAAGATTTTATCTTTATTTATTCTATCACCTCTGCCCTATGGCCTTTAATAGTCGTAATATACTTTACCAAGAACAACTACTATGACGTTTTACTTACTTTTCACCAATTTTCCATATTTCTATACGATTACTGTCTTAGTACTTGCAAACGTAAATCTCGGGGTTGTCTTACTTTAAAGTAAACGCCTACAATTATAAAAAAGTATTGTATTTATTTAGATATTAAAATTTATAGTGATTCACTACATACATTTTTTGTAGGTAGTCGATAAATGTAATTTTCTTATCAAATGGAACAAAATCACCTGCTGAGTTTTTATCACCGGTTCTTCGCATCCTAAAGGCGTCTTTTCCAAATCGTGACTAGGAGTGGTAGCATTTATGACAATCAATAAGAAGGTTAAATCTTCGGTTTTCGTTTTATTTGTTATAAAACGAAATTTTTTTTTTTCTAACGGAAGTTTATACAACTTTTGGCTGATAATATATTGGGTTCGCGCAATTTTATAAATGGGTGGTGGGGTTCAAATCCCAAAGAACTTTGTATTTGTGCAACTTGTTTGAAATAGGGAATAATCAATGGATGAAACCGGATTAACCTTTCCAGATTGGAAATTAAATAAAGAATAATAATATGTCTTAAGAAAATTGCCAATTTTTAATTACTATTTGGATAATTTAATAATTTGCAAAATTAATATCCTTTGTCATTCTTAAATTAAATTTTATTGGATGGAAACAAACGAATTGAAATTGAATAGTTAATCGAAAGTACAGGTAAAGGTTTGAAAATTGATTACTCATCTGAGTGTGTTTCTTCTACAGCTTCAAGTATCATGTGAATATTGTCAAAAAATTTATTAACGTGTTCAAAACAGTGGAATATATTTAAATACTATTAAAACGTCAGTTTTTGAGTTTTTCGACCTTTCCGATTTGGTGTAAATGGATAAGCACGTTTAACAAAACACACAAAACAGCCTTTGGCTTAACGTTAATGTGTTAAGTTTCCAATTCAGAAGTGGTTTTAGGCGAAATTTGTCATCCCGTGGTTCCATGGTTTTTGCCCACGACGCTCTTTCGTAAATAATTTCAAATTTAGTTATTATAGCAATGTGTCAAACAAATGAAATAAGAAATTTAAAACGGGATATTTTTGTTTTCCAAACGCAAGTTGTCTAATTATAAAGGTACCGGGTATTAAGTATTAATTAAAGAATGGATCTAATTTTACAGTTTTTGCCATTTTTCTCGCATCCTACTTTTGGCTGATAGCCAAAAAGATGGAAAAAGAAAAACAATCGCTTTTTAACCAAAAAGATTGGACATTTTTTTTAGATCTCCTTTGTTCGTAGTTTTGTTTTTCTAAATTTTTAAAATTTTTTTAATTTTATAAAAAGTGTTTATTGGTCTTTTTGGTCTAAATCCATTAAAGGTAATTTTAGAATTTTTGCAGAATTGACAAAAAGACAAAATTTTCTTCCAAAATTAACGGGGTTGGGTAAAATCATCTCCATTTCAAGACGAGTGCATTTCAAACTTTGTAATTTGATAACATATTGACGAATTTGGCAAATTTTAAGACCATTATTATAGGTTAATTGGATACCCTTGTTATTTATTCGTTGTTATTGTGTATAATTGTAGTATTACTAGTATAAGCTACAATTATAGGAATTAGGACTCTTGATTATTTATCATAGGTAAATTCCATCTTTCATAGCAAAACTTTTATTAATAGACTTATATACTTTTTAGATCCACTATTGTTTTTTAAATCTTTTTGTGTGTGTAAAACTAAATAACCATGTAAAGTATTCCATATGTTATATGTTAAATAATTATATATAAAATGTTTACCATAAATTCATAAACTTAATTTGATTATTTCATTGTTTGCCATATATTATACATTATTGGAACATAAAATGACTTTACAGTTTTTTATCACGGTTCTTGTCATCTGAAGCGTCTGGAAATCGTTCATGAACGGTCGAATTTAAATGACAATCAATAAACGCGATAAAATCCGTTGTGTCATTTCAGTTTAATAACTGAATTTGATTAGATTTTATTGTACATTTGTCAATGCATTTATCAAATTTTGCTTGACTAATATAAGGAGTCGTAACGATTTAAACTTAAACGCACGACGATCACGCTTTTTTTTCTATCTATAATAAAATGTTATAGCTCATATTTAATTTGTATAAATAAAAATGCAGTGTCTGCTTTTAACATTAATATAATATTTTATATATGATTAATATGTTGATCATATAATGATATATAACAATTAATTACTATTTGCAAAACTTTTAATTATAAATCTACCCTGTATCTAGAATTGTTGTATCTAATCTCGGAATGGAACTGGTCCAATTTTGACATACTCTAAAGTTAATATCAAGATAGTTAGTAAAGGTTTCGAAAAAGTTGATATAGCTTGTAGCTATTTGTTCACATTTAGTTCTAAAATATACTTTATCATAAAAATTTAGATTAAGTAATAATTTTAAATCTATTTAAAACATCAATTTTAGTATTGTTGATTATCACAGTGCACAATGCGTAGAGCATTTCTGTTAAGCAGTTTTCCAATCAAATGTGACTTTTCAGAAATGAATGTGGTCATGAATTGCTGACGTAATAATAATCGTAAATCACCTGAAGTCAATATTAGTTATTATAGCGTGTGACAAATGCAATGTTAAAAGCCAGATTATAATTTTCAGAACCGAGGTTATATAAGTTGAATTGATTATCTATACAAAATAATATTAATAACATGATATGTACCATTTTCTCGTCAGTCCTACGTGGTGATAGATAAGATGAATGGTTAGGAATACCGGATGTGTTTTCGTTGGTATCTTTGATTTCAGGACACACTAAATTTTTCTATTGTTTGTTTCCTAGTTTGTTAAATATGGGCGATTTCATTGTCTGAAAATATTTAGTGATCTATTGCAGTACGGATGGGCATGTAAAAGTCGTCCATTAAAGTACATTTGTAGAATGCGTTGCAGTGTATGTCCAAAAAAACCATATCATTCTTTACATGGATTAAGGTGTGTTGACAGGAGTAACTCATGCTCACAGCAAGTACGACGTATCACAGGCTGATGATGATGATGATGAATAAAGATATTTTAGGACAATTGCATTCTCAAGACCATGTACTTAATTATAGATCTAGATTAATTGAATAAACCGAATTTTTTATATAGCTTTAGTTTGTAACGTGTAACGATATGGTACAGGAAGCTGATAAGCTCTTATAATAAATTTACATGTACTTTGATGGTTTGTTAAGTATAATTGGTAGTAAATTTGTTATGAAAATTTTATTTAACTATGCAATCCATCTTGCCTATTTATTAACTCTGTCAATTGGCATGATGCCAAGATAACTAGCTCAATAAAACATTTTAAATAGATAGTATATGAGCATAATAATGATTTCATACACTGCTCTATTATCAATAAATGTATAAAAGGAAAATAGTTTCAGATTAAACTTAACTACAAATCACTATTTATCTCAAATAAGCGATATATTATTAATACGATCGAAGACAAAAAAGAGATGTTCAACAATACTCAAAATATTTTATAATAATTATAATATTGAATATCATCACTCATAATCATGCTCAACAGTACCACTGCGTCGATATAGCTTTAAACGTCCTGTTATAGATCCTGCTACTCGCTCCGTTTGTATCTCAACGGTGGTCGTTGCATACTCAGATAAGATAAGGTGATTTATGAGGCCTATCGCCATCCGTCTTGTGGACCACGAAACAGGCGACTGCACTTAATGATATTTCTATTACGCTAGCGGTAAAGTCCATCTGTATCAAAATTACTGTCATATTACGAATCTTAGTCAATCAGAGACTTGAAAGCATAAAGCCGTAGAGCCTTGTATTGAGCTGACAAAATGGACGTTTGAGGTGAAAATGACAGATTCCATTAAGTCACTGAGGCCAAGTATCATATATGCAAAAGAATATTGAATATAAATAAAACTCTATTTAAATGTATTATACTAATTTAATTGTTTATACAGATATTTCTAACATAGTCATGATTTCCTCTTTAAATATATTTTAATATTTTAAGCGATAATAACACAAGATAAGTATCAGCTTCTAAAAGCTTAGATGTAGACATGCGATAAGTGCCTTGATATCACATGAATGGCTGTGGTGAATGAAATTAGATATACATTGGTTAATAACTAGTTAATCAACAACTCTGGTTGATAGATCGATTGCTCTTGCCAGACAACTGGCTCTTAGAATACAATACAATGGCAACTAGTACTGACATAATATTACGTAAAACGTAAAGTAAAATACGTTCAATATGAGAATGTGAATAGAAACAGTATGTATAAAATAACTTTGTAATATACCGAGTAGAAGATCATAATGTACTCAATATTGTAACAAACATTTGATATCAATCAGGACTAAGAACTTAACGAGGTCCACTGCGACGAGGACTGTTTAATACTTTATAGATCTATAAATCCCACGATCTTAACGCTTGACTGTAGAAGAAGATATGTATCGATCCTAATACTTGACCTAATGAAAAGACATGCCACTGTTAATAAACTATTTCCTTTAGGCTATTTATTAAACTTTCTTCGAATGCAACGTAATCGTGAAACAGAGACAAATAATTAAAATATGACAAAGCACGTAGAGTGACAAGTTAAACTTTGACAGACGAACAACATCTCAGTCAGCCTGCATGGATCCTGCAAAGTACCTGAAACATCGAGAATATCGTAAAACAAATTGAATGCGTTAAAGTCTTTTATTAAATCATCGGTTTTATCGTACATACATTTATCAACTAAGACATCGACTTAATCTATTGTGGCAAATTAAAATGGTTGACAAGCAAGTTACACTAAAGTTAAATATTTACAGCGACGAAGTCAACTTTCGTTGTTATTTGTCGAATGTAATTCAATAATCGTGATCCAGTTAACAATTTCCAAAAAATAATTTTAGACGTATTACGCCTTTGTTTACCCTAATTCCATTCTATTCATTTGGCCTTTACATAGATATATCGTATTTCTTAAATTAAAAACGATAATATTTCGTATAAATTGCAATAAAAATGTTTAATAATTAAGACAACTATAAACCTGTCCAATTTTGGTAATATATTTACTTACGCTTGGCTTAATAGTCTCCAATAGCGACTTAAAAGATTTGTGGCATTGTAGGTACTATCGTAAATTGGATCATAAAAATATTTTATGTAGCGTAATAAACCCACTTACATTGAAGACGTTGGAGAATAATTGTTATAAGTGTCGTGTGCTATGTTAAATCTACAAAAATAAGACTTTGTTTACTTGCATACGTTTGTATAGCTGATATTATGCATAAAATGTTACCATTAAGTACTGTATATACAAGTAGTTTGGGTATACGTTATAATTATTCTAACATAAAAAACACCTTTTTTAATTTATTAGTGTATTTGTATCGTTCTGTACGCACATTATACATAATCCTGCAATTTACTTAAAAAGTTTTCAAGTATCTTAACACCTATTGCAACGTGCAAAGGCAAAAGTTGAACCAAAAGTAATAAAAAATATATTAGTTATACTTTACGTAGATAAAAAAATATTTATAAAGTGTTGCAATAAATTAAATATATTTTTGTCAAAATTTATTACGAAAAGTTTGATGACTTTGAGCAACTTTTATTTGAATCATTAAATTAAAATCACTTGTTCAAAAACTGTACCTCGCTATGATAGTTTTAAAAATGTTTTTGCAGTAATTGACAACCTTAATTACAACAACGACAACATTTTTTATTGATGAGCAGTACTTCATTTTTTTCGTATACTATAAAAACGAGACATTTATATTGAAAAGATGTGTGAGTTAACTAAACTCGCGTTTACAAAATAAAACACTTCAAAGGAATCTTAATTCGTAATAAGTTTCCACGAAAATGTATAGTAAATTGCCGTCAAGCGGTAACATCCAATATGCGTTATAAATCCCATTTGCGTTTATAAAATTTGATGAAATACGGCATATATTTTTAAAACTTTTTAAAATTGATATGGTCTAACTTATTTTAGTTACTTTATACATAGATTGTGAAAAAATTTATTTAGGAGCAAACATTCACAATACATTACAATATTGATTGTGTATTGGCGTTTTTTCGTAAATAGAGCTGATGTTGATAATCATGACATCACAACTTGGAAGAACGATCGAAAATATAGTCAATATTAAAAAGTAAATTGACCGACAAGAAGTTAACGATTATTTACAATGGGACAATAATACAACACAATATGACAAAATTTTTGCGTTTTTTTGTTGTTACCTTGTTATTTCTATACCACTAAAAGGTTAGCTGTAAGACAATTAAAATGTGTATGTGGTAGTAATTGGAAACCGAAAAAATCAAACTTGTACAAAATGAGTTACGGTTATACGCGTGGTGATGGCTCTAATGTTAAAAAAATCAATATAAATAAATCTCATTGACCACCTTTCGGTGAATCAAACCTAATAATTTTTCGTCATATTACATTCTTTAAGCTTTTATATTTATTTTGACTGAAAAGAATACAAATATTTATGGAGTATTTTAGTTTTAAAAAAACGCTCTGTAACCGTCGGCAATGCAATTTATTATGCTTGCAACTTGACAGCTAATTATAATGTAATTGAAACCTCTTTTGTTTTTGAAAGCTTTTGCGTAACGGTGTAATAAATATTGGCCTTACTTAATAACTTTGAAATAATAATGTTATTATATAACTAACTAATAAATATAGTTATACAAGTATAGTTAGACAATAGTGACGCTCATCGTGAAGTAACTACGTATCTTCTAAAGAACGAGTATTACTATCACACATACGCGCTCCCGGAAGAGCGCGTACTTCGGACAGTCGTCAAAGGACTGCCGAAGGAGATGCCCACAGAGGACTCTTACAACTTCATAAAGGGACGAAACATTCCCAATCTACTCGGCCTTCCACACTTACATCCAAAACCAAAAACCACCCAATGCGGTCCTTCTGACCCTTGAACGCTCTACTGAGGGCAAAAAGGTGTACGACCTACGCCACATATGCGACATAAGTCGCATGAAAAGAATTTCATGCGCCACACTCAAATGGCTTCCCTGCGCAGAGTCATAACTGCCAAATGTACTCGGCCCGGAACTGTCACGCACGACCTAGCTGCGTTAAGTGCCTCGGTGACCACGGCACTCCTGACTGCCCTAGACCCAGAGATAGGAAAGTACTCACCACATACGAACCGCCAGCATGCGTCAACTGCCACAGCACCGGCCAAACGGCCAATTACCTAGGGTGCACGAAAGCGCCAAATCGCAAGGCACCACCACCCTCATCTGTCCCAAGGTGCCTCCTCTTATATCCTTCCCGCCCCTCCGACTTATTCCGGCGTGGCAAACCCAGTCAAGCGCTCCGCGTCAGCCTCAGTGCTGCAGTGATATACTTGGTGTATAGGTGAACAGGACTGGGCCTAATACGGGCATACGGTACTGCATTCGGCACCGGACCGGAATCGAGGGTAGTGATTGGAATTCCTCTACGCAGTATCGGAACGTTCGATTCCTGAGGAGTCTTGTATGATGAGTAAGAGACGCTCAGGGTACACGCCGAGCCTTTATAACTTGATGATAGTGAAGACGCTTCGACAGCTTAACTTTATCGAACGCCTTTGCCACGTCGAGGAAAAGCGCTCCCGTGTGATGGCCTCGTATTAAGCTGACTTTAATTTTCTCCGTGATGCGGGTAATTTGGTTTGTGCAAGAGTGCTTGGCTCGAAAGCCGAATTGAATGGGGGTAGGGAGCCCTTTAGATTTCATAAAATCATTAAATACAAAATTCAGTGGCATTAAATACAACACAGAGTTAAATGATATGACTTTTATGTTTTTTTGCGTTCATTTTGTTTTTGTTTCGTCGAACACTTTTCAGTATTCAGGGTCAAAAACGGGACAGAGTGTGATGTGAGTTTTCCTCATCTCATTGCTGAAATCAAATTGTGCTAGAATTTTTTCTATTATTTTATTAGTATTGTCATTCATATCATGTTGTTTAAGGAACTCGTTTTTAATTATTTCTTATATTTACGCGATTATTATACATATCAAATCCACGTTTAACGGGCAGACTAAGATGGGATTTTAACGCGAAAAATCCGTAGAAAAGTGGATTTGATATGAATTCGCTTTTATGTTAATGGACGTACAATATATTTGAAAACATGTATTATATTTGAAAATATATGTAAGGTATGTCAGTCTTTACGTAAATTTCAGTAAACATTATTTTCAGGGATTCCTTCGGTAAAGATTATAGACTGCTTGAATCATCACTAAAAAAAACAGATGTTATGCAGTGAAAATAAAAAAAATATAGACAAAAATATAGGCTGTATCGACATCAGTTAGTTGTCTTGTTTTTTTAACTGCGTTAGCCGCTGAGGTTAACTTACTGGCCAACCTATGACTATGGGCTCTCATTGTAATTTGAAATCTATTGAAATACCAAGAAATATAGTCAACTAGACAATACTAGACAATCCCTATAATGTTTTATAAATATTCTCTAATAAAATAACTTAACCCATTTTCTTTTCGACATAATTTTTTTGCTGATAATTTTACTATTCAATATGCTGTTTCAGGATCGATAGCAATTAAGACTTATTCCATTATGTATATTTGATTTATATGCTCTTCTAATCTCTTTGTTAATAGCAACCAAAAGAAAAAAAATAAGACATTTTTATAGTTCTTATTTAATTGAAATGTGTTGATTGTGTTGACCAAGACTTTTCTTATTAGGGGTATTTTAGTATTAGGGTGTAACGAAAAATAAGTTTGTAGATCGTATTCGATATATATGTTTTCAAGTTTAGAATAAAGCTTTTTTGCCTAAAACTAACTTACAAAAAAATAATTGAAAGTTGTATTAAAATATATTACGTTTATTTTAAGCTCTGTCATCTAACTTTAGCACTGAAGTTTTACAACTTTTTGTTGAAAAAAATTGCGTTTACTAATTCATCCCCGGTAACACTCATTAAGTCCAAAACGACCGTCAACATGTGCCCTTTCAATTAAAAAGGTTAAATTTTTTATGTGCACGTACAGCGTTCAATTTATATTTCTCGAAATTCTGAATACTGGCAATACTGAAGCAATATAAAACACGGAATGCGTTGTCAATACAATTATACAGTTATACTGAAATGCAAAGAAACAAATGCATTATATTCAACCAGGAATTTATAATAAATGTAGCAATGTTACCGTAGTAATATAACATCTAGCTTTAAATTATAGAATTACTCCACGATTAAAGCATATCAACAGTAGGTTTAAGCTTTTTACCTAAAGTTGCTATCGTTTCTTAAAAGTACCACTTGTATTCTAAAACCAATGAATATAAAATATATTGAGCCCTGACTTTTCACTTAGCCATTTTCCCAAGTTATCATAGGGTCGGCTTCTTATCCATCCAGAATTACCTGAATAACAGTTTTAACGCAGAGCGTCGACATATAGCCTCTGCAATCCAAAGGGAAAACTGCATTTTAATGATAAATATTGTTAATTTTTTATTACTATCACCTAATGTTATCTAAAAAATAGTCGTTGTTGGGAATAATTACAAATAATAATAATATACCAAAATAAAAAGTTTGTGACAAACACGTAGTACACTGCAAGTACATTTGAAATAAGAGCTGAGATTAAATATCAGTTAATCACGCACTAAAGCCGCTATGTCCACTCAAATCTAATGATGTAACTATTAGTTTAATATAATTTAATCACGAAATAAGACCACGTTATCTTCTTATTCGGAATGTAGTTTTATAATTACAATTATGGGAGATAAATGCAAATAATTTGTTACTCAGGCGAAATATAATTTGGACATATATTTTCAAAAAGTACGATTTATAAATCGACGCCATACTATACGTTTGAGCAATGCTTTGAACCAATATATGAAACACATAATTCAACCGACTGTGAATCGAAATTCGATTTCAAAGCAAATTGGTATTTAGCTATCTGTGTCTGTACCAAATCATCACTTTATAGCGTTTACTTGATAGTAAAATGTTTTCTATTGAAATGTTAAAATTTTTTAACGGATATTTCGTTTTTTCGATATTAAAGATTAGTAATTAGCTTATTATATTTTTTTTAAATAACACTTCTTAATATAAAGGTAGTACTTTGAAATAAAAATTTGAAATAAACTTAAAAGTAGATATAACTAAAATATAACATGATCAATTTTTGCTTACAGCCAATAGCCGGACTCTAAGTTAGTATCAAATATATCGGATATAAAATATATAACTTAAAAATTTTAAGTCATCCTGTGGTAAAAGAAATATTGAAAATTGAAAAAGAAATACTCGATAGCCCAGATTGATATAGTATGTTTTAAAATGCACTTAAGGATGTTTTGACGACAAAAAATTCTATGCCCCTTTTTCGTGTGCTGTTTTTTAGAACATTGTAGTTAGAAACGATTAAAAGAATGAATAATGTGTACGGATCAGGCAGCGCTAACGGACGAACTGGTCCTTTTTTGGTTTTATCGTTCTTGTTCTGGAAATTTTGATCAACGCAATTAGCTTCCTGGATGACCTGATAAGAAAGTAACGAAGATTCTGAAGGTGGTAGTGAAGGAATCCATCTAAAACACTTCTGAATAAGCGCAGACTTGCTTAAGTAAAATAAGCCAAAACGATATTTATCCTCTTATACTAAATTGACTGAAGCAAACCAACAAACAAGAGACAGATGCTGTGTTTTTTTGCTTAATCGTCACAATGATAAGAGAATTTTGAATCGTATCTTATGTTAAGAAATGGATCCTGTACGACAATCAAAAGCGATCATCACAATGACTGGAGCCCTGGAAAATCTTTAAAACTTTGCCCTAAGCGAAAACTGAGCAAAAAGATTCTGGTTAATGTGTGGTCGACCAGCACTGGTATAATCCACTAAAACTTCTTGAAATCCGGCCAGACTATTACTACAGACACGTACTGCCAAACATTTTAAACGATGATAGAAAAGCTCGCGTTAACTCATCGACACTTGACAATTGGTCTCCTGCTCCTTAAGGATAACGCTAAACCACAGACTGAACAAAAAAATTTTAAACGCATCTTGGACAGTATTACGATTAATTAAAAAAGCAAGTTGTTACCAGATTCTATTCCAAATGATCCTTAAAATAGTGTTTTATGGGTAAAATTGGCTCACAAAGCTTACTATACAGTAAAATTCGTTATGCAATGTAATACCATTATGTCACTGTACATCCGTTATTACGACATATAATTATCATGAATATCTTACAAGTAGTAATTAGTTTTAGTAATTATTATTAGTATAATATGCAGCTTGATTCCTGAATCTGTTATAATGTTTGTTTTTATACTTCAATTTGTTGAGCTCAATTATACTTACCTTATAAATATAAAGAGTACGTAACCAGGTAGCTCAAGAATGGGTAAGCCGTGTGTACATTACGATTCTCAGAATCGGAGCTGCTATGGTATACATTGTATTTATGATATAAATTTATTAAGAAATTACAAGTTATAATCTGATGTTTCCACCCACGCTCGTGATAAATTTAAAACATTGTAAATTAGAGTAACTTTTGAACGTAATACAATTTAAGCGGCAAAATTATGTTATCACATCCACATAAATTAAAGTCCACACGGATACGCACATAATTTCATATTGTAATATCAAGTAAACAACAAACTTGATTATAAAACATTAATTTTTGTATATAGCATAACGTTAATTGTGTCATACCGGACAATTTAATTTTTATAAGAAAATTAGCCTTTATTTTTTTATAGAACGCGCCTATTAAATTAATGGAATTACATCTTTACATTAATAAAAAAATATTTTAGTCGTAATTTTTTTATGAATTGCTCAGGGCCGTCTAGGGCGGTACTGTAAAACCACTACTATGCTCCCAGGTGGAGTTCTGTAAAAAAACCTTAATTAACTAATTTCTGTTCCAAAATAATTGTGTACTGTTTATAAAAAAGAGAGTTAAGTATAATGTGTCCTTTTTATTATCCATTGTTTAAAGGTATAATGTATGTAATAATGATTTATCAAGTTATAAAAAAGAATACCTTTAATAAAAAATTTAAAAGAAAATTAATTTTTTATTCTAAATGTTTATAACGACCTTGAAAAAACCGAATAATAAAAAATATTAAAAAACATTCGCTCATCCCTTTATATTTTGTTCCGTTATCGTTTATAGATGACTTTGGGAAACTATTAAACCCGGCGGAGTGAGGGGTGCAACGGACAGGCTTCCCTCTTAATTTATTGGCCCCTGAGGGGATCCCCTGGGCTGCCACCAGTTTAAAACCCGATCTAACGAGGGCCCAGGAGGTTGTTTAATTTATCTTCTCTTTTAACCATTTAAAAATAATTTTCTGTTTAATAAATTAAAAGGTTAGGCGATATCGATTAATTTATCGGATGGGATAAAGGTCCTGATTGTTTTCACAACAGGTGTTTTTATAAGACGCTGATGTTAAAAGATTACAAATTAGTTTACACTTTCAGTTGTGGAGGTTAGATGCCAGTCGCTAGGCTGAAAAAAAGTTGTTCAAAGTTAGGTTCATGGTTTGTGGACCAAAATAAAAACGGTTTATCTTGCATTTTAGATAATTCATATTTGCCAAAAATAATAAAAAATGAATCCAAAGTGAGAACCACTTAAGAATGACTTATATCGTTTTTTTTTGAACTTTTTGTTTTATTGTATGCCGATTTATTACACATTAAAGTATATTTGGTTTGTTGTTTCAACAAAAATAGTCTCAATATTAAATATTTTTGTTTATAAAAAAATATGATTGGTACCCGCTTTAAGAATATTTCAAAGACGTCAAATCAATTATAAATTTCATAAAATATATCCAATATTTGTAAAATGACATGTTAGCGATTTTTCCAAGAAACTTCATCAGTTAGTTTATAGATATGTAAGGAAAATATACAAAAGCACCTATATATTGTTACAGAGAGTTATTTAACCAAAAAAAGTTTGTTTGAATAGGATGTCTCAATGGAATTAAACATAATTTAACCCAAGAGAATGTTTATTATTCAACGAAAAACAATTTATATTGCATTGTTAATGTTTTGATTGATTGTTAATAATTATTATTATAAAAATATATATAAAGATAATTATAGATATTCTAATTACAAACCTTAAATATTTTATAGTTTTATAAGATAAAGGAAATGTTTAGATTTTGTGGTTTTGAATATTAGTTTTATTGAAAACAGAATAATTTAAAGTTTATCGTTTCTATTTCGGAATGTTACATCTAAGGGTAATTTTTTGCTGCTTTTAAAGAATTAGACATCCACAGTGTCATTTACTTTTTTAGTGTCCGAGGAAATTTGTTTGGTTTTGGTTTCGACCAGTTTTTAAAATCAAGTTTGGTTGTAAAAGGTTTTGGGAATTTTTGAAATTTCGAAACCGAAACTTTTTAGAAATTTTCAATTAAAAATTAAAATTTTTAAAATAAACAGAAATGAAACTTAGTGTATCAAAAACTAACTGAGCTTTAAATCAGTGAATTTTAGTTCACCATTTTAAGTTACCTTAAAAGATGATGATCTTCCGAACGACGAGAAGGGATCAAAAAGTGGGGCAAAAAGATAATTGGTAAAAAATAAATAAATACTGGAAGATAAAGAAAGAGGAATGTCAGAGGTGTTTTTGACTTATTCGCACCGAAGGTTTGAAACGATTGGGCTGTTAATTGGTTGAGAAGCCTTTATTCAAGATCTCATATTTTTTTTATCTTGCCCCAAATGTCCACAATTTTAAGGGAAAATGAAGAAAGAGGATGCTCGTTCTTTTGTAGGGACAGAAATTTTTTTTTGAAGTTGGAAAAACCCGTTAGTTTGTAGGATATGAGAAAATTAATAATTAAGTTATTAATATTCATTTTTCATCTCATTCCCTTTCTTTTTTGATCCGTCCGAAACTACAAAAACCCAGAGTATTAAGTAAGATCTCAAAACACCAATATAAGTTTTCAACGCAACGTAATAATTAGAAATTTTTGATAACTGATATTTATTTATATGAGAATATTATTTAAAAATTTTCAATTTTAATACTTTTATTTATAAAAAAAAAACAATTAAAAAATCAATACCAGAAACAATTTACCGCTCCCTTTCGTTTATAGTTTATAGAAAAAAAAAAGCATCAAATTTGACTTTAAGAACTTTACGACCATGGGGTTTCGGTTTACGAAACTGAATTCATTGAACTTTTTGGTTTCGGTTTGGGCGGAAAAAGTTTTGGTCGGACCCATTTTAATTAATAATCCGATTTAGTTCTATTATTTTGTAAAATTTGAAAAAAATTTATTCAATCACACATTGAAAATGAAATATTTGAAATAACATATTTATTAAATATATTTATATTTTACGAGGGTTGTTTGATAAGTTCTTAGTTAAATTGTAAAGACATGACCACTTACTCATGAATTCAAAAATCGTTAGTTAAAAACATGAGAAGTATGTAGAAGAAATTCACAAATACATATAACAAAAAAATAAATTATATAATTTAACATATGAAGATATATTAAAAAAAAGAATATAAAATTGCAAGAATACTGTTTTTGTGTTATAAACCATCGGTGATAAAAACACAATGAACCATAAACAAACCTTAGCTTTTTCCATAGAAAATGTTATAGTAGTTATATAAAAAAAGCATGTTTTTAATTACTTTGAGGAGAAAGGAACCTTTTTTTTGTAATTAAACATGGGTAGACTTAACCACTTGGTGGTTTTTACTACTCACACTACCGCTTAGATTTTAAGTTTAACGATATTAACCTAAAAAAAAATTTTATTAGGGTTAAAGAATATGTGGATTATTGAGAAAAATGCAGAGAAAATTTTCTGCATTGTTTTGTAGGATTTTCGGTTGCCAGGAAAGGAACCGGCTCCTTTAGAGGAAAGCACATCGGAAAAGATTTAAGGGCAGAACAAGTTGGTGGCCCAAATTTAATTAAGCGTAATAGCCTGAGAGTTATTCCCAAGCAGCATGGCTGAGGTTACGAAAGAATATCAAAGCTTCCCCAAGACCCATTAATAAGGGCTTACGGGAAACGGGATGGTTAGGCAACTTTGAGAAAGTTAAATTTTAAGTTGTTAAAAAAAATAGTTTAGAAATAAAACTTTTGAATGTAAATGGCCTTTTGAATAAACAACTGGACAATATCGAAAGAGAACCCTTAAATTAAACTTTTTAGCTGAGACAAAGCCCGCCACGTCCAATAATTCCATTGTTTTTAATAATATTAAATCAAAACAAAATCATCATCGCCTGGCAGTCCACCGCTGGACAAGGCCTCCCCAATGCACGCCACCGCTTCCCTATTGGATTCTCATCCAGCCCACACCAGCCATTTCGGAAATGTCCACCCATTTCTGCCGGGCGTCCCAATACGTTTGCCGAGCCCCGGTCCCACCCAAACTTTTTCGACCCCAGCGGTCGCGTTCTGGGTTTAATGACGGCCCACGCCACTTCAGCCATTAACCGGTGGGCTTGGTGGGTGATTTTAGTTTCACGGTCACCATTTCGATGCGGTCCTTAGAACCGACAAAGCCTCCCAGCTCGTGGCGATTTTAAATTTGGACCAGCCCGGTGTCCGTCCGGCACCGGGTCAAAAGGGGGACGCATGACGAAGACTTTGATTTGGCACTGTGGGATGGGGTGACGAGAAAACCTGACGAAGCGGCTGCCCCCCCAGTCGAACCTTCTGTTGGCCTCCCTCAAATTTGCCCTACCGTTGGGCGCTTCCCAGGAAAGTAACGAAACCACTTCGAGGGGAAGTGCCTCAACGGATCGGTCCCGGATCAAGTTTTGAAACATGACCTGGTTTTACCCAAGTTCATCCGGAGACCGATGCGGCAGAAATCAGCCAGTTTTTGCACCATTTTGCAGGTCCCGGTTGCCCGGAGACGATATCGTCCGCAACGTGATGGAGATGTATCGTTTTCACATTTTTGTCCTTCCCAGTTGAGCGCCTGAACATGTCCTCGGCGGCGGAGAAAATTGGGCGACGTTCCCTTGTCCACACGCGGCAGGGGGATACCGCCGCCCACTTTGGAACGGACAGACATGGCGGCGTTAAGACATCTAATTCGAATATCGCCAATCAAGGGATGTGAGGACTGAGGAAAGACCAGGTCCTATGGAGTCAAAGGCCTTCCCAAGTCCCAAATGATGAAGGGGCCGAACCAAGTGTCTTCTTAAACCCGGCCCTCACGGGATGTGGCTGGGGTGGTAAACCCTCCGAAACCCGGCCTGTTCCCGAGGCTGGTCGCGTTTTGTGAAGACCTTGAGATGACCCGAAACAATTATGACTGACCAGAGTTTATAAGGGATTTTTCGGGTTTACCCTTTTTTGAAGAACAACCAAACCCCATGCCATGCCCTCAGGAGTTCTCCGGGAAAGGGAGAGTTAAAAGACGACGGATCTTTCTGCACCGGTTTCCGCGGCCTCAAAGCTCCGGGACCGCCTCTCCCCGGGCTTTTCCATTTAAGTTGCTCGAGCCCCACGATTTGCCCAGACCGATTTTGGAAGACCTCCGAATAAGGAAGAGGGCTGGAACCCTTTCTCATCGCCCTGGGGTTGGAATGCGAGGTATAACTGGCTGTGTTTTAAACCTCCGAGAGAACTCCTGGTCTCAACGACGATTTTCTGTTCTTTTGGTCAACTTTTAAGATGGTTTTCCAAGCTGTTGTAAACCTTTGACCCCGGTTTTGTCAATAGCCTTTGATTGAGAGCGATTGGAGGACGGAGGTCAGCCTTTTCATTGGAGATGGTCTTTTAAGAACCGCTGTTCTCGGGAGGTTGGACTTTCGTCGCTTTGTTGAGATCCGTGTTTCTCCCGAAAGTTGACTTTTGCCCTGTCGGGAAAGAGTTTGGCACCCTCGTCCCGAAGAATTTTACCACTGATCGAGTTCCTCGTCAACGTTCACGTCGATTGATTTCCAAGGAGCAAAATCGATTTTGATTGACTTGAAATTTCCGGATCAAATGATAGGGCTGGCAGATTAAGTTGAGCGGTGATTCAACACCGGGACCGTTCGTTCAAATTTATATTCAGGTGTTTCAGAAGTCAGTGATCACTTCCGGTCTTGAAACCTTGTAAATCACCGAGACATCCCTGAATATGCGCTTTTGTCCGATATAATGAAGTTCATCTCATTTTTGGTTATAGGGTTTCCCGCCCATTTCTTTTGGGGCTTTTTTCTTAAAAGAAGAGCCCATTAAGAACAGCCCCTCTCGCTCGAGGAAATTGAGGCATTTGCCCCCTTGGATTTCTGCCCCGAGCCATATGATCCCAGACGATTCGCCGAGCCTGACCCTTACTTTGGCTTTTGAAATCCCCTAACAACGGTTGGGAAGTGAGCCTTGTGGTTTAAGTAAGGCCCTTTGGAGATTCCTCCACATATTTCGAATCATCTGGGGTGGGACGACGTTGAGGTCATTTGGATAATTTTCAGGCTGTTTATTGGTTAGCTTTATCACGGGGTACGCAAACCCCGCCGACACCCGGATACTTCAACCACATTGTTTCAATGAGGGATTTATTGACAAGGAACCCGGACCCACCCCTGTGATGGATTTTCCCCCGGTACAGAAGATGGCCTGACTTTTAGGGTTAGAGGTTCCTCGCCCTCTCTCGGATTCCTCAATCCCAAACCGGCCATCTTTATGCACCCAGTTCCTCTTCCAGTTGGGGCCAAAATGAGAATCTAGCCGTAGGTGCGTCCGTTGTATGTTGCGATGGTCATTTGTTGTGGGGCCTACGGGTACCCCGGGATTTTAGCACCCCGCCCTGTTGTTTCGTGGCCCGGTCAGGGAATAGCAAGGTTACCGGGAACTGGGGCCAAGGTTTTGTCTCATCATTTGGGGCGGGACCGACTTTACATGCCCATCCGACGCAATAAAAGAAGCAATGTTATTGAAACCTTTAATACACGACCATATTAACAACATTCACAAATATAGCTTAAAAAAAATGAAATTATTAAATAAAAACAAAATTTCATATCAACGTAACATATTCATTTTTGAAGTGTGTCTTATGTCTTATGCTTTTATGTTCTTTTGACTTTTAAGAGAACAAAAAAAATTTAAATTGTTTTTTCATCCATAAATGTTTTATTTTTTTAATAACTTTTTATCGTTTACTCCTTGTTGGGTTGTGGTCTTTGGGGACTCAGATAAGACAGTCTTAAAAGTTTTCTTAAAAACCAGCAAGATATATTTAAGGCTCAATAAAATATGTAACGAACGACTTAATCTTATAAAGTCAATTTTATTTAAATGTTATTAGCATACGCCAATTTTACTGGATTTTTTATTACCCCGGTTCATTTCATCGGGTGGGAACCCCAACTTTTTTCACGTTTGGTTTGATTTCCGAAACGGGCCCATTAGGTATGTTATGAGACTAGGACCGCTTACTATTCTAGTTAATACAGTAGTGGAGTTGAAAATAACAGTTAAACTAATTTAGATATTGGAGAATAATTTTTGAAGTAATTTTAATACTATAATCAAATTAACTGGGACGATATTTAGGCTTTTACCATAAGAAAAACATTTTCACCCAAACACCCTACGTAGTATGGGGATTGGCCCCTTGCTTTTTAAACTGGTCTGGGTGGAGGTCATGTTCGAACCTTGGGGACAAACCGGGTTATTAAATTTTCTGGCCTTTTAGGACAATTTGGGCCCGTCACCCAATTGTCTGAAAAGTAAGATGATCCATACGTCAGATGGGCATGCAAAAAGTCGGTCCACGCACCAACCTGCATTGGACGATCGGTGGGATAGGGTCCAAAAACCTCCTAATGGAGAAAGCTTGCATAAGGGGAGGCCTATGTCCAGCAAATGGACCAAATATTAGGCCAAATTGAAAAGATGATAATGGAAAGGACCCAAGGAGGGGTATGTAGTTTGCAAGGAGTTAATTTAGAGGTTAGCACCTCCTCCCCGAACAGATTCTTTCTTTGTCGTTGGGATAAGCCCAGTACCTGGGCCCGTCCAGCCGCAGAGAAGTGAAACCCGGGGCCGGGGCCTGAGGGCAATGCCGGGCCGTGGAGGAACGCCCAAGGGCCGAAATTCCGCTTTGGATGCGTCTGGGAGGGTGGAGGGACGGGTTGAAGGAGGAGGTGTCGCCCTTCCGCCCTTCGCAGCCGGTAAGGAGTCGAGGGGAAGGGAGTGGTCGGATTCCAGGCCATTCCCATCCCACTGGCGGGGGGCTGCAACCGGCTGATGGGGGTGCAGCGGCCGTGAAAAGAGGGGACATTCGGCATGGAGTCGTCGATCTCCCTTCTGCGGAAATGGAGGCCTAACGGGACCTTAACATTGGGACAATTAACTGCGTGGGCTGGAAAACCCCCCCGTGGCAAATGGAGTAAAAGACCTGGGGGACACTGTTACCTAACTACAGGGGCCGAGACGGAAAGGTTATAGCCCTGACGCGCCCCCGAGGGAGAAGATGGCTGCGAGCCAAGATGGGGCGGGCTTCGGCGGTTGGGTGGGGGGTCGGCAGAAACTCTGAAAGAGTTTCTTGGACCACATCTCAAAGGACCCCAAGAAGGACCAACGGGTGGTTTTTTAGTCGGTGCCAGTCCGAATAACCAGTCTTTGCCTCCGGAGGACGTGTTTGCAGGCATTTCCCAGGTAAAAAAGAGGTTAGCACCTCGGTGCCTTATTCCCTTTAGCTAAAAAATTATTTGGCATTGAAAGAGTTAGAGACGTAAATCCAATGTTGTTGGGAGAACATGTAAATGTTCAAAAGTTATTCTTTATTTCAAAAAAAATTAAACAACCATTATTTTATGTAAACCATAATTATCGTCTAGAACAATTATTAATTTCAATTACAGGGGCGGATGAGCTTAGACAGGACCTTCGTCGCAGGACGACTGCCGTCGTTTTATAGGACTAAAAACGAACATGAATCCTAATGTTCTTTATAATAATAAAAACTTTATGGTACAGGCTCAAAAGAAAATATGTTTTTTTTGGTGTGGCATATTTTTTAACCTCCTTCCTGGGGCAAAAAGTTTACATACTAACTAACTACAAAGTGTATAGTTAGATAATATACTATCTTTTTCATTGTGATTGTCTGTTTTCAATAATCGCTTTTAATATTATAAGATGTATAGTTTTATAATTTGCTCCGGTAAAGAATACAAACGTTTTTATACACAAACAAATGTTATTTTGTCTGTTCAATAAAATCTTATATCTGTAAGTGCTCTTGATAATGTAAAGTTTTATATTCCCGTCGTGTGCGCTAGTGATTTTATATCCATAAGTTTTTTCACGGCCCCACTACGCTTTTTGAAATTTGTCAAATATAAACATTAGTTCAATAGTAATCGCTATATTGACGTTCTGTCTAAATGCTAATACTTTATATATGTTGAAACCTTGTAATTACATTTTGGGAAAAAATGTAAAAAAATATACCAATTTTAGTACATTTAACCCCAAATTAACCAACCCACTATAAAAAAGTAATACATTTTATAATTGTAACAATAACAATTGTAACAACAAATCATAATACAATGCATAAATTTACATCCTTCATATCTAATATACATATATTGAAGAAATTTTAAAGCTTTTTAAAACCTTTTTTATTCCACAAAAAAAAAATATATTTCTAAATAAAGACAGATCAATAAGATTTAAACAAACCTTTTGCCGGAACTACGTTTGATTTCCCGGAAATCGTTCACTAGGAATCGTTCCCAATTCAATTTCTATATTTAAATTTATTCAATTTGGTTTTAAATGAAATATAGTCAAAAACCTTTTAACAAATAATTTTAAATGAAATACAAAATGTATAACGATTTTTTATAAATTGTTCTATATTTTAATTTCAGCGATGAAAATTAAGAGACCATAACATAGTAATTTGTATTTATTTAAAAGGTAAGAAGTTTAAAAAAATAAAAAAGAGTGGTTTACTCTTTATTTAACAACTTGACAAGTGGATAAAATGCGTGCATTATAACCAAAATTTTGTGACAATTTTTTTTTAAGCCCCTTTATTAATTTTAAGTTGTTAAGGTTCGTAACGAAGGAGGAATGGATAAAATCTAGAAAAAAAAGATGGAAAAACGAACGGATAAGTATTAGCTATAACCGGGAATCATTAAATAACCATTAAATAAAAAAATATTAATGGAAAAGTTGTCGTTCAAACTAGGAAAGAGATGATTTCCACCACCGCTCTTGTGGAATAGTGGGGAGAAACATATAAAAAAATTAAAAAGTAAAACAAATAAACCGGAAAAAGAATCAATCAGAAGGAGTTTTTTGGGACTGAATGCATGCAGTGGCCAACATGCCGCAAAGCCAACGAAGAATTTTTAGAAGATATGATATTTAGAAATTTCGGTTCGATGCCACGAAGGCAAAGAAACGAAATTTAACAAAAATCATATCGGGAAATTAACGGTGACTATTCGTCATGCAAAATAAAACTCTTGGAAACACAAAAAAATAAAAATAAAATGTTTTTACAAATACCCCAAATAAAATAGGAATACTAAAACTATTAATCCCAAATTGTACGAAATTTAAAATAAGGGAAAGATGACCCGAAGTATATATAACAATAATACGTACATACCTACTCTAACTGTCTGTTCACCGTCAATCTTCAAAAAAACTTTGAAAAGGAGTTAGTGTTCATATTTTTAGCTAAGTAATAGAAAACTGAAATGAATTTTCTCCAATATTTAAGTGGGAAATATCCTATAGCCGGGTTTAAATGAATGAATTATGCCAAAAAAACGGACAACTAATTATGAAGTTATTAAAATCTGTTCCGTTTTCTAAACCTTTCTTATAATGTCGTAATATTATAACAAAATTAAAATACAGGCTTTGTTAAATGTCTTAAACATTGTCTTCTTATTTCGAAGACCATCTCAATAAAAATTATGTTTAGATAATGATTAATCCCGCCTATTTGCTTAATGACCGCCCGTAGCCCAGTGGTGGGGCGAGAAACCGTATTGTAAGTCCTGTCTGAATCCTGGGGGGACCCAACGTTTTCTTGTTGTTTTAGTAGGGTTAGGGGCAATTTCCGATCGCCCAAATTGTCTGGGAAAAGTAAGATAATCCATGGTCGGATGGGCTGTAAAAAGTCAGTCCACCCACAAACCCGCGTGGTGGGATACAAAACCCCCAATGGATAGGGTGTAATAGGGGAGGCCTATGTCCAGCAGTGGACTATCACAGGCTGATGATGATGATGATTGGCGTTTAATAGTACACTTATTATTAAACTTTATAAATTAATTCTATCAAGGCGATAAACAATTTAATAAGATAATTTCAACCATACTCGCTAAAAAGAAATACGGTTAGCAGAACCCTTTTTAATTTTAG
Source organism: Lamproptera curius (assembly GCA_029286875.1). NCBI lineage: Eukaryota > Metazoa > Arthropoda > Insecta > Lepidoptera > Papilionidae > Lamproptera > Lamproptera curius. The sequence goes on along the minus strand of JAGSMT010000121.1, from coordinate 577,131 downwards.
CCTGTCTTTTTGTATCTCCCACATTTTGATTTTTAAAAATTTTAAATTAAATATCTTTTGTTGTTTTTATTTCACCTCACATTTTACTTACTAACTCATTGTCAATAATCTTAATATATATAAAAGTCGTGTCACAATGTTTGGTCCATTGGACCTCCTTTTATTTAAAACTGATTTTTAAAAGAATAATTGCCCACCACCTTGCGTTTAATCAAATTTCAAAGATAAAATTTTATCTTAATTTAAACCGGTTAATGTTTTTAACCAATTTATTTATTTTTATTTGATAAAATGAAGGAAATGATTGTGAAGTTAGCGATTGATTTGGTTGTTCAATAGATAAAGCGGGTTTAAAATATAAATTTTCCCAAGGATAATAGGAGAATTAGGGACCGTAAAAAGTAATTGCTAAAAATTAATAAATTTTTAATAAGTTAATTTATCATAATTTTTATCTATTGTTAAAAACCAAAATGAAATTTCATAATGCTGTTGGCTTTATACCAAGTCGAAAGTAAAATTTAAAAAATGAATAAAATATTCCTAAGGCTAAATAATAAATGGAATTTTCCAGAGCAAAATTTAAAAGTGATGTTTAAATTAATATAAAGGGAAATATTTTAAGACATGTTCAACGGGATTATGATTAAAGGAAGTATATTCGGTTATTTATTATTTCAAGATGGATATTTCCTTTAGTTTAGACAAATGGAAAAAAATTTTGTTCTTTGGTTTTAATAACCATGCCAAACTAAAATCAATTAAATTATGTTTTAGGTAAGTGTTCTATCAATTCAAATTAAAAACGTTTTAATGAAAAAGTAAGAGTTAAAAAAACGAATTTAATAATTTAACCTTTTGTTTAGAATTTTTTGAGAATAACAGAAGGAAACATTTTTGATTAATCTGAATGATTTTTATTCCAGTTATTTCAATTTTTTTCATCGAATTCAGGTATAACGGAACCTTGAGTTCACAGTTTTATTAACAAAAACAAGTATATAATAAAAACATGGTGGTCCTCATGACTAATATATTTTCTTTCCCGTTTATCTAAGCCCTTAAATTATTTTATTAAATGTAAAAATAAGTTTCCAACCGGGCAGGGTTCTAGTACTATATTTTTTTTGGAAAGTCGTTAAACAAAAAACAGGGAATAAGGGGGGAACGCCGTAGTTTAAATGGGTAAAACGTATTCCGAATTAAGAACCTCCTTTTTTAAGGAGGTCGGTGTTTAAGTTAAGGTTTAGCTAGTGAGGGAGGGCAATTGTTATTCCGTACAGGTTCTCCGTCTACCAATGGGGCTTTGTACTAACGGCCTGATTGGGCCCTTGGGTTGAGGGGAAGTTTCAAAGGAATCCGGCCTCGTGGGGTCGGTGGGCCACCACGAATGTTTCCAAGCGGAAAAACCCGCCGAAATGGCCTGGGGAGGGGTGGTGGACGGTGATAAAGTTGGTAGGGTGCTGCCAACCTTGTCCCCCTCTGCAGCCGGAGGTGTCGCAGGGGAAAGAAATTTTGTCAGTATTCCGCAGGTCACTTTCCAATCCGTGACTTAGTGGGCCAAAAGAGATGCGGGGGTGGAAGGGGGCCATGGGGGGCACTGCATGGTGTCGTCTATTTTCCCTGGGGCCTAAACGGGTGCTAGCGGGAGCCCAACACCGAGGCAGCAGCTGGGGACTTTAGGTTTTATTGTGGGGCAGAGACCTCCTGGTTTAATGCCCGAGTAAAGACCAGGGGAATCTGTTTCTCCTTCTCTTATTACAAAATATCTACTAGAAAAATAGTGCTTAAAAATAAAATGGGTTTTAATTTGGGGCACCGAATTATTATAATTAAAATGTAATTAAGAAGAGAGGATTAGTTTTCAGTTCCTGCAATTGGTTTGGCCCATCATATACCATCAGGTGAATATCCTGCTCGTCTTCCTGCTTTGTTCAACTAAAATAAACAACTTATATATTTTTTTTTTATGATATAATTCATCTTAAAACCAGAAAATTTTCACAATTTAAAACCAGTTAACAGTTTGCAAAACAAAATGTACCCCATTAATATAAATAAAGTGGATTGATATCTATAAATGGTTTACCTTTCATTGGAAAATGTATTAATGGTTTTATAAAAGTAATTTTTATTAATTTTCCCTCATATTTAAAGCCGTGTTCAAGGTTCCATAGAGCTTAATAGGGAAAAAAATTTTAAAATGCAAATAGTTTTAAAGGTTTTTTTTGATTATTCGATTTTTGGAATTTGGAAAAAGGCTTCGTAATTTTTATTTTAAAGATAATTTAATTTCTTTTTCGTACAATTATACCTTCAAATATTTTTTTTCTTGTTAAATTTTTTTGACTGAAATTTTAGCTTACACTGTATAACTTTCCGGGTTATTAAAAAGAACATTTATTTGTAAACCAGTCGTTTTAGAAATTCGTGTTTTTTCTTTTAATAAATTATTTTTTTTTAATCATTTGTATGTTTTGGTTTATGGTTTTTAACTTCTACGGTGTGACCATTATATGAAGCGCATTTAAATACATTAAACCCTTAACTTAATATAAGTTCAATCGAGATTTGTTTTGAACACAGACTCAATCCGGTTTTAACTTTTCACTATTTCTATAAAATTTAACTCATGAAAATTTAGGAAAACTGAATTAGTAATGCTGAGAAAAATCTTTACACGGAAAATCGATTCCATTGAAAACCCTTATGTTATTCGGAATTAATATAGATTGTTTAGGAAAAAGATTCTTTCACCAAAACACTTTCAATGAAATTTTCAAAACATTCCTTCAATAATTAATGTAATTAAAACAATGTTTGATTGTTTTTGTTTTGTCTTTATTATGGATTTTTATTTTTTTTAAGTTCATTCCAATGCAACGTAGCGGGGTGGCAAATGAAATTATTATTTTTCCAATTTTTAAGGTCCTTTTAAAGACCTTTTTGTTTGAAGCAGATCTTGCCACACGTTGCCACCGCTTAGATTTTGTAATTTTATAAGTAAGATCCAATTTAAAGTCTTAAGAGAAATGGAAAGAGAAATCAGTCCAAAAATAAAAGAAAGACAACAAATTTTTAATAGATAAAAAGACTTTGGATAAAAAATATTGCAACCTCGATGATTATCATCATCATCCAGCCTGAGAATGCCCACTGCCAGACATAGGTTTCCTAATACAACCCTATCCCCAGGGGGCTTTTTGGACTGCATCCCACCACGCTGGTCCAATGCGTAGGTTGGGGATCAACTGTTTCATGCCCATCCGACGGAAGGATCATCTTCCAGACAATTGGCTTGATCGGCCTAAAATAAAAAGGCCAAGTACAAAACAATAAGGCCCCTTCATTAAGTTCTAAACTAACCCATCGACGAAGTTTACAAAAACTAATGCTCAAATATTACGAAAATTGGTTAATAAATTAAGAGTTTCGTGGACAAACAACATGGAAATATATATTAAAGATGAAGGCATGAAACTGTTTTGAAAAGGATGTATCTTAAAAAATCCCTGTACTCTAGTATAATTAAAATTTATGAGTATACTGGAGAAAGGGTGAATTTAAAAAAATATGTTTTTTTTATTCATGCTTTTACATTTAAAATTAGGTTAATTTGCTGGAGGAATAAGGAGATAATTTAATAAAAGGAGGATGAGATAATTATAAAAAGAGGTAATTTAGTTTCATACTATGGGAGAAATTAAGGAACATTTATTTTATTATTCATTATTTTTATACCAATACTGCAATAAATTTACCATGATTTTTTTATTAAAAGGTTAAATGATAGCTAAATTTCTTTAGAAAGTAAAAGAGGAAAACAAGGGTAATTAGCGTATATTCATTAAAACGTTGGGACAAAACCAAAAGTAAAAAAGTTTGTGTTTTTAAATTACGTAAAAATCTATAAAAGTAAAAATAAGTTATAAAAGGAGATGAAAGGACAAAATTTTTTTTTAAGATTCAAGTAATTAACGCTTTCCTTAAGAAAATTAGAAAACATATGAAACTTTTTTTTTCGTGATATTTATTCCCGACAGTCGATAATTAAGTAACAAATGTTCGTAGTATTTTCTTTGTTTCAAGCAAACAAAAATAACAAATATTTAAAATACAAATATAAAAAATATAAAAGACATCGTCACGAGCGAAGCAATTTATTAATAATAAGTGAAAGAGAAAGAATTTACAAAATTTAAAAAAATTATAGTACCGCCTATTGAAAATAATATACCCATTTAGTTATACAACAAGAATAAAGTTTTCTTTTAGTTATAATTACTTTTTAATTTATACAGCATACGTTTAATTACAATTATTGTTAGAGACCAGGTCATTCATTAAACAATATTGAATAATAAAAATACTAATTCTAGATGCTTAATGATCCTTTACGTCCTTGCTCCAATATTATACTTCTATTGGGTGACACTGAATCTAATAAAAATGATAATCGAATATTGGAAAAAGGTTGTTATGAATTGACTTACAATATATGATATAAGTAATACTATAAATGATTTAATAATAATAGTTGTTTGCATTTACATTTTATAAATTACAAAATATTTTCAATTATCTCGTATGTTTGAAATTTTAAAATATAGCAACTTTGCGGTTTTACAATACTTCCGAAATTGTAGGCCTTTTATTTTCATACCGTACTATGGTAAAAAATCAACAATTGCTAAGCGAAAATGATTATTTACAACAATCAATTTGTTTCTAAGGGTACTAATAATTTAAATAAATATAAAATGAAAAAAAAATTACAGAAAAGTAAAACTAACTTAAGTAACAGTGAAGTAAAATAGGCTTTTTAACAATTGTTGATTACACTATATTTTATACTTTATACTACAATATAGTTATACTTTGTAACGTAGTTTGTTCTATCATCACCCACCAATTTTTATTAAAATTATTTTAATTTTTATATAATTCAACGAAATTAACTTGGCTTAATGCCATAAATTAGAGGTGCAAAATGCATGTGATAACATAAGGTTTGTATAGGTAAAAATAATTTAAGTAAATACAAAATATAAAAAATGTAATAACGAAAGATAAAAGTAACTTAAGTGGCAGAAAATTACAAAAGACTTTTTAATAATTGTTGATAATACTTTTTTAAAAATATAATAAAAATTGTTTTCTTATTTTAAAATCTACTGTAAGTAACCAAGGGCGCTTTATTTTGAAGTTGTCACCGCCGTTTGGGAAATTTTGTTATTAGTATGGCAAGCGGAGTTCTCTTCTGTTGTAACCTTTTGAATCTTGCCTCCTGTAGTCCTGATAGTTATTATACCGTTAAGGGTCCAAACACATCTCATACCAAAATTTAGTCGGGATTTCGAAAATATGGCTTGCCTATATCGAGTAACGATTCTTTTAGAGATATTTGAGAACCTTTTAATTTTGCCTTGGACCTGCTGATATGGCTTCAAAGTTACTTAATGTTTATTCTTAAATCTTTCTTACTTAATTCTGGAACATTACACTCCAATTAACGTCATTATTTGTACAACGGTAACATTATTCTAAAATAGTCATCATTTTATTCATCCTTTAACATAAAATTTTACGTTACGTCCTATGACGAAATATTTGTATTTACATATACATACAAATTTCTATTCTTAAATTAAATTATTTGTTTCTTTTTTTTTTAATTAAATTCCTATTATCTGTTAACAAAGCACTACAACTAGCGTTGGCAATTTTTTTAGAAAAAAAATAATTGATAGTTTATGATAATATATTTGGCAAACATATGTACAACAAAGCTCTGAAACAGTTCTATAATTTTATTTAACGTAAGCTCTAAGTTATCTCCAACAGGCTAGTAATAAATGGGTATCTTAACAGTACGTATTTTTGAATCCCAATTGATAAATTCAAATAGCTCACCAGCGTATATATGCTCACTACACATGCCTACGTTTTTACGCCTGAAAAATTTCAATACCTTTCGTCGAATAAGTAAACAAATCGCTGTACGGCCGCTCATATAGGTCTACGGAAGTACGTATTTAAATTTTTGTGTTACAAATTATAAACAATGATAAAACAGACCAAATTATTTCTATAGCTGTATATATAATAGACAATTTACTTTATATATAACGGAAATTTAGAATCTGCCTGAAAAAATCAGATATACGTGTTATACCCGTTATAACAAACTTGAGCATTTATAATATTTGTAGGTCAGCTCTATATGAAATTAAAAGTAGACCAATATTTTATAAATATCTATAAAAGCTCTGAAGGTTTATGGAAGTTATTGGTGGAAATATGTTTCTAATATTTTATCTGGTGTTGTTATCATAGGTTGGAAGTGGTATTTCATGTTGTTTGAACTAATTAACGCTGTACAGTGTACGTTGAACGGAATTACGGAGGGTCTACAAGTTTTAGAAATAAAACCTACACTACCAACTATAATCACCCTTTATTTAAATGGTGACATGCCTAAGCTTATTCGTACTAGCGAGGGCAATTTATGTCGGACTCGCACCGATTAAAAGCTAATGATCCCTCCTGGCGCCTTTAAGAAAGGTTTAATGAGACGTTTTCGCATTCTTCAGCGCATCCAAAGCTGACTTTTTAGCTAACTTGGAGCAGTGTCTACGGCTGTCATTATTCCAAAGGCCGGCTTGGTTCCAGTTAGCTTCCCTGTGGCTTGACTGCTAAGTTAAGCGACTACCTATCGGGGTTCTATAATCACTCTGTTGTATCTCCCTAACGCCTACTTAGTACGGTTATAGGAACGCTTTTACGGTTTTCTGTAATACTACCGGCGCGGACCATTTTTCAATCTTATGAGAGCACTATCTACTGCCTTCGACCTTATTTCCACACATAACGTTGATACACACAAAGCTGGTCCGTCAGCCCTGGGATCAGCATTTAAACTGACAGAGGCCATTTTGTGCTGTCCAGGAACATTCTAATTAACTTCCCTGCGGCTGGTTTAAGCCGAGTCAGCAAGCAAGAAGCAAGATGAGCTTCACCACTACGGGGAAGTTTTGTTTACTTTATCATCACTAAAACTTTGAATATTTTTTATTCAAATTGTAATGTTAACTTCAATTTGAAATAACGAATCGGCAGCAACCGAATAAAAACGTAGGCAGTTAGTATTCTATAGTGTAATTCACGTGATAAATTAACGATTGAAAAAAATCAAATGAGAATGCGTTCGGTAATTCAGATAATTTTAATATTCTAACATTGCTTGTCCAAGTGTTATACCTCTGAAGCTGGTATTATGCGTCGTAAAACTTGAGTCTTAATAAAATTTTACTTTTACCTCATTTTTTAGAACGTAAACAATCCGCGGAGATCAAGATATCTAGGAATTACCCAAAAATTCAGAGAAAATATTTGCACACTTGTATTAGCGTCAGATTTGCAAAGGTAAAAATAATAAAAATATGTAATATTAAAAACTTAGTGTTTAGTATTGAAATTACTTAAATTTTTTCTTCATCCCTACTTTAATTTATTTTCAACATCATCATCATCAGTCTGTGTCAGTCCACTGCTGGACATATTTTCCTCGAATGCACATTTTATTTTAACCAACCTTAAGCTAGCATTTAGTTTTCCTTTTGTTTCTGTTCAAGAAGTTGTAATGCATGCACATGCATAATACAACAAAATGCACTTTTTAAGCGCATTTAACATTGACGGGCGGTTATAGACTCCATTCTTCTTTAAAAAATATAAATGAAAAAGCGCTTATTTATTCAGAGTAGAAGTGATAACTACGAAAATTCAGTTGAATCTGGCTACCATTGATAGTATTTTTGGGTACTGCCTAGTAAAATGTTTGCGCTCGAAGAACGTGATTTTGCAAAGCCTATTTACGCGTCAACACGAGTTTTATTTCTGAAGAAATATTGGATAAGACTTTTTTTATACTAAACTATTTATAAGTCACCTACGACTGTTCAAGGTATAAGGTCAATTATATATGTGAACACAAAACACATACAAGAGGTATTTTTAGAATGTTTTTTGTTTTAAATAAGATGTGTAAAAAATTTTTTGTTTGAGTACATCAAATAAAATTGATATAATTTTTATTTGTTACTTTTTCCTTTCATGTCAAACATTTGATGTTTGTAAAGTAGTTTAAAATTAAATTTAAATTCGAACCTTTGTGATATAGCAATTTTAAATACAATATGTGTATTAAGAAAGTACATTTTATTACAATTTCTAAGTTAACATTTTTAAGTTGAAAATTTTTGGTATTAATAACTTTATTTTGTTTAAATTTAATCACATCTTCAATGAAGTTGAAACATTTGCAATTATTATTCATCTTCCTATTTATTTATTCTTAGACGGTACGAAGGTTGTCGGGACAGCTAGTTTTACTAAATAAGATTTTATCTTTATTTGTTCTATCACCTCTGGCGAATGCCCTTTGATAAGTCTATATAACTTACTTTTCACGTACCATATTTAACATTTGTCTATACTTTTACTGTTTTGGAACTTGCAAACCTAAATCTCGAGGTTGTCTTGCTTTAAAGTAAACGTATTCAAATATAAAATAATATTGTTTTTATTTAGATATTAAAATTTATAGTGATTGCTAAACAGATTTTTTGTAGTTACTCGATAAATGTAATTTTCTCATCAAATGTAACAAAATCACCTACTGAGTTTCTGTCACCGGTTCTCCTTATCCTAAAGGCGTTTTTTCCAAATCTATACAATGGGTGGCATTTATGAAAATCAATAAGCAAGTGTAATACTCCTAAATTGTATCCAGATATTTGAAATTTGTAAATTTGGTCTGTATTTGCAGTTTTAGTACTCGTTATAAAATTATTATTTCTAGCTAATTCTTGTTTATTTTCGTAACTTAATTGACGATTTGTATAACTATTGACTGATAGTATATTGGGCTCACAGCACGTGATTTACAAATGGAGGTTGTGGGTTCAAGTCCTACGGAAATAACTTTGAGTATTCGTGCTTAAGCTTGTTCATGGAAATACGGAATGATCAATGAATCAAACTCGGATTAACCTTTCCAGATTGTCAAAATTAAATTAAGAATAAATAATATGCTTGGGTACACAAAATGCACGATAAATTTCAATTACTATTTGCGTTATTTTAATATTGTTGCATAAATTAACATCCATTATCATTTGCTAAATTAAATCCGTATTGGATACGGAAAACAAACGAATTCAAAATGCTGTTAAGTTAATTATTATAATGACATTTAAAGAGATTTCTGCCTCCGTAGCCTAGTGATACGAGCGTGTGCTTTAGAAATCGGAGGTCGTCTGTTCAAACCTCCAAAATGTCCAGCAGGGGACTATCACAGGCTGATGATGATGAAAGAGATTCGTAGTTTCGCCCTAAAGTTTAAATATATTTTTTTGGGGCTCTGAATCGCAAAACAGCAGCAAGGCTGTTGCTTATTCAAAAATGGTTTGAAGCGAAATTGGTCATCCACGTGGCTCCACATCATTGATTCCTCGAGGTGTTTCTGCTACCACGACGTTACTCGTATTTGTAAATATCGTGAATTGTCAATATTAATTATTATAGCAATGTGTCGAACAAATGAAATAAGAATTTTAAAACGATATATTTCTGATTTTCAAACGCAAGTTATTTACTTATAAAGGTGCCAGATATTAAGTATCGGTAATTTCAAATAAATGGATCTAATATTTATCTGATTTTTTTAATTTGTTAAAATATTTTTTTTAATACTTATTTATTAAATGTATAATGGGCATATACAATATAGCTTTAAATCTCATTATAGAGGTGATTATTAGAATATTGTTGTAGTTATATTAAAACGTACACGTATATACTTGACAAAGGAAGACCATATCATTCATCTTACATAATAAACGGGGTTGGAAGTAAGTAATCATCTGCAATACACATCTGGCGAGTACGATTGCGTGTTCACGCTTTGTAATAATTGATGACATATGCTGACGAATATTGCCCTCATCCCTAAGACTACTATTATAAAGGTGTGATTGAGATAGCCCTGTCAGTTATTTTTTGCTTTGCTCATTTGTGTTAATTGAAGCAATTCTTGTTTAGGCTATAACTATTATACAGATTTTCATGATAGTTTATATGGTTGTTTATACATATAATAGTAAATTACTGTCGTTCGTCGTTTTTTCGTTCTTTCTGCCTCTCTGTATGTTCTGGCTAATCTCCGGAATGGCTAGTCCAATTTTGACTTTCTCTAAAAGATAGTTGATATAACTGGGAGTAACTTATGCTACTTATTTTAGAAAAAAGACTTAAAGAATATTTTTTACATATTATCTCTCTGTGGATTAAGTAATAAGTTTGCGTTTTGGGATAGAACATATACTAGCATTAATAAGGGCACATACGGTGAGCATTTCTTCGCACTAAAAACCGGCGTTTTCACAACAGGGGAAAGTGAAGGTAAGAATAATGTATTAATGAAGCAAGAATGCTTATTATATGCAAATCAAATAAAAACAATCAGAGCTCTAAGGTAAAGTTGGGTTATAATGATTATAATATTATTAAGATATTGTAGGCATTTCATCGAAACAATACGCCTTAAAATTATAAAGATTTATGGAAAATATAACAAAATACGTATAATAAATTTGTATAACTATTTAGTAATATTATCTAAACGATTGAAATGCACTCCTCAATAGTCTTTACGTATCTCATAAAAATATGTAATAGATCCATTTGGTACCTTGAACTTCAGAATCTATTTAGGCTAGGAGCGGTGATTTTAATAAACAAGATTTTTTTAAATAGCTTTAGTTTCAGCGGTAACATATGGTAGAGCAAACTGATAAGCAGCCTATATATTAAGGATGAACATGGTTTGTAGTAAATTGGTAAATGATGGTATAATTTCTATTTAATTCAAAAAGGTAACTGGCTATTTAAACACCGATTAAATGGCATAGTACTTGAGCAAATATATTATACACGCTCCGTATTACAATAAAGTAAAAGGAAAATAGTTTTAGATTAAATTAATCAAATCCACTATGTTACTTAAATGAGCAATGCATGTAGTAGCAAACGTTAAGCAACACTTGAAATATTTAGTACTAAAAACATTGAATATAAAGAAATATTATTCTACTTAACATAGCTAAAACATATAAGTAATTTAAATGTTTTTATTGCTAACAAGCCATTGTTTCGTCTTTAACAGTTGCCAAATACTTGTTGAAAGAAAATGTTAAGAAAACCTATATTTTAGTATTTTGAGCGATAAGCACTAACAAGTATCCACTTCTAAATATTTAGATATAAAATTATATGCCCTTACGCAAAACTTCTGACTTCGCATTTAAGCTAACAAATTTAGACAGTTGCCAAAAGATTTATAGTATTAGTTGTGGTATTTGCTTTTGGGACTTATTTAATATTTTAATTTAAACAATGAAACTTTAATAAATAACGTTATAAGTAAATATAGGGATGTGATTAGGAGTGGAAGTAATCAAAAAAATAAATAATTATGCTAGTTGATCATATGTTTATTCGAAGATAAATATTTACCTACAACAAGACTCCAAAGAAGAACGAAATCTTTAACGGGGGATCGTTTATGCTATGACTGTAAATCCCAGATCGTTTAGCTTTTGTGTGTAAAAGGATATTGTTGCTCTAATAACTACCGAAATGATAAGACACCCTGTTGTTGTCATCAATGTTTCTCTTGAGGCTATTTATATAACTTTTTTAAATAGAACGGTATACTTAAAACGAACAAATAAAAAAAGTCAGAAATCACGGTAGGAATAACTGAAACATCGGGAATATCGTAAAACAAATTAAACGCCTTTTTCTTTGTCTTTAATTGATTCATCGGTTTTTTATAGTAAAGATATTTGACTTCGACTTAATCTATTTTGACAAATTTAAATGTTTGACAAGCAACGTTACACTAGAGTTAAATATTTACAGTGATCAAGTAAAGTTTCGTTGTTATTTGTCGCATGAATTCAATAATCGTGATCTAGTTGAAAATTTCCAAATAAGAATTGTAAATGTGGCCTTTCTTTAACCTAAATTGATTCTATTCATTTGGCATTGATATATATATACTGTATTACTAAAATAAATAACGGTAAAATTTCGTATAAATTGCAATAAAAATGGTTAATAATTAAGATCACTATAAACCTGATCAATTCTGGTCAATAACTTACATAAAAAGGAGATAAATCTTAGAGTTACTTTACTCGAGCATAAAAAAGAAAAGCTAAGTCGTTCCCTTAATTAAGTCACAGCAGTAAAACTTCAGGATTTTTATTTTACGACTGTTAATTGAAGCGCCCAGTTTTTTTTCTAATTATTTGATCTGATATCCTAGTGCGATGGGCTTGTCTTGTCACAAAAAGTGAGTCTTAGGTTTGTTCTCTGTATGTGTTCAGCAAATTTTTGAGGAGGCAAAAAGAAATTGTGCTTATTCAAAATTAACGCGTAAGGCCTAAGAGATACAAAATAATTACTAAAGAGACGGATTAAATTTGCATGTACAATGCGAATTTGAAAAAATATTTGCATGTTTTCTATCATCATCAGCCTTTATCCGTCCACTGCTGTAGGCTGGTTTTTCAATGGACGCAACGACGGCTGATACCTTGCTACTCGATGCCAACTTAAACCGGCTACTGCACGGAGATTGTCATCTCACCTGGTGGGAGGCGGACACGTTTTGGCCGCGTAGGTCAGCGGGGGAGAACGCATTGGTTGAAGACCCTTGTCCGCAGGGTTTAACTGGTGTCGATGACGTGAGGTTTTGGTTTAGCTTCCTAAATTTTGCTGCCCAGCCTAACTAGATCCTCCTCTCGCCTTCTTTTTGTGTCTTCTTAACTGCAATATGTGCCCGAGGTAGACATATTCATCGATAACTTCGAGAATAACACCATCGACATTGGCCGGCCTCGGGAGAACGTGTTCGTTGAACATGACTTTCGTCTTGTCCAAGTTCATCCTGAGGCCAATGCGAGGGGAGGATTCATTAAAATTGTGCATCATCTCCCGCAAGCCTACGTAAATTTTGGCCAATATAACTATATCGTCCGCAAAAACGAAATTGTCAAAGCTGTCAAAGGTACTCACCGTTGATGTTTATGCCACTAATGTTTATGAAAATCATATTGTTTCGGGATTGGAGATGAAAAAATGTTAGACGAGGCCTCATGAGATTAGTGTGACAAAAAAAAGAAATGGCACTTACGAGAACAAAAACTGTTGAAACACAATAAACTGCATGTGTATCCTTCCATTCTCTTCATAGTAGTCATGTTAATATCCTTTAAATGAATCATTAAATTAAAATTAAGATTAAAAAATGTTTTTGTAGAAGTTGACCACCTTAGTTACAATTACGACAATATTTTTTTATTGATACGCAGAACTTTCATACTATAAAATATCATCATCATCATCATCATCAGCCTGTGATAGTCCACTGCTAGACATAAGCCTAATACACCCCTATTCATTAGCGGGGTTTGGACCGGATCCCACCACGCTGATCCAATGCGGATTGGTGGGTCGGCCGACTTTTTACATGCCCATCCGAATCATGGATCATCTTACTTTTCAGACAATTGTGTGATCGGCCCAAATTGCCCAAACCAACTAGGTCCAACAAAGACAATTTGTTGAGTCCCCGCAGGATTCGAACCCACAACCTCCGATTTCTAAATCACACGCCCATACCACTAGGCTACGGAGCTGGTATAAAATATGCATACTATAGAAACGAGTCATTTATGTTGAAGAGGTGTGTGACTTAACTAAACTCCCACTTTTTTAAAATAAATCACTTCAAAGAAATCTTTATTTCTAAAAAAATCTCACGAATATGTATAACAAATTGCCGTCGTGCAGTGACATACAATTTACGTTATAAAGCGCATTTGCGTTTAAAACTAATTTATTTTAATAAATATATGCATAGATTCCTTGACTTTGAACTTGGAAGGACGTAAGAAATGATATTGAAATGGACCTAATGGTCCGAAATATATATTTACAATGAATGAGATATTTCTACCGGTGGTAGGTCCCTGTTTACAGGAGATCGTCGGTGGGTACCACCGCGGTGCCTATTTCTGCCGCAAAGCAGTTGTTGTGAAAACACTGCTGCGTTCCGGTTTGAAAGAACACCGTAGCCACATGTTACTGGGTAAACAAGACTTAACACCTATGTCTCCGAGTGCAGCGCGTCGGCGATACCACTGTATTGTCAAGCGTCTATGGTGTCGGTGACCACTTCCCATCATGGCCCGACTGCTCGAAATCTGCCTGCGTATGCATAAAAAATCTGCAGAAATAAGGAGTTTAGTAGGAAAAATGCAATTTTAAAACAATAATTCAATTTCCCCCAAAACGCTTGTTAGTGTCATGTCGTAACTTGTGACGTCACGTTTTCGTAATTAAACCGTAAACACACTGCGCTCGTGCAAAATTTAGTTATTTTTGTGTTATAAAATATAGAATTCAGATAAGTGTAGGTGTGGGTCTAGTGTGAGCATCTATAAAAACTCCTAGTAAGCTATTTTTTTCGTTCCTCAAAATAAATCAATACGAAGCAAGTAGCTTAAACTGCAAGGCGAGATTTAAAAGGAATATTGCACTGTACTCACCTTTATTCTTGTGGAGATCACTTTGACGTAAGTGTTTACATACTTTTCTAGATTCTAGTATATAGTATTTGGTAATAATAATTTGTAAAAGGTCTAAATGTAAAAGTATTAACTATCTATTTCGAGGTAAGGCTTGATCGCTGTTTGCCTTAGTAAATCCTTGATCTATGATTCGTGTTATTTATATTCGTATTAATAATATTCACACTCAAAGAGTAGTCGGTATGCAAACAAAAATAATAAAAACAAGATGTTCGTGCGTATCGCGCATGCGTTAACTAAAGCGTGACGTCATGCGCTCTGATTAGTGTTCAAGATATCATGGTGGATTGCATTGTTTTGTAGCTTTATTTAATGAAAATAAATATTATTCACACTTATAACAAAAAATAGCAATGCGTATTTTATTCGTTACTTTGTTATTTTTATACCACTTAAAGGTTGTCTGTTAGACGATAAAAATTTGTATTTGGTAGTAATTGGAACCCAAAAAATCCAACTTGTACAAACGGAGCTACGGTTATACTCATGGTGATAGCTGTGATTATAACAAACCTATAATCTTTCATGTTACATTCTTTAAGCTATAACATTTTTGTTACTCTTTAACTAACAGAATACGAATATTTATTGAGTATTTAATTTAAAAACGCTCTGTAACCACTGGCCTGCAATTTATTATGCTTGCAACTTGACAACTAATTATAATATAATTGAAACCTCTTTTGTTTTTGAAAGCTTTTGCGTAACAGCGTAACAAATATTGGCTCTGCTTAATAACTTGAAATAATGATTGTATTAAATATAAACTATAAATCTGCTATCAGCCTACCTCAGTAGACCCTTGTGAAAAGATTATAGGGAGTCTAGCTCGGGTAATAAATGACGATGCTTCCGTTTTCTCAAGGTATTTGCTCTTAATTTAAAATAATTTTGTTTGTACCCAATATTTCTGCAAGTCCAAGGTACAGACAATCATCATCATGATCCAATTTACGACTTTTTTATTATTTTAGGAAAAATATTGTTTTTGATTAAGACGTTTTTGATCGCAGAACCTAGTGGTTGGTGTTACCAGCGCTGCCCATTAAAAAAGCATCGTAATACACTAGGTATCCGTATACTTTATAAGACATGAGATGTTACCCAGACCACGTGCGGCAATGAAACACTTGTATGCATTAAAATGTGTAATTTTATGTTTTTTTTTTTTACTTAACGATTAGTTTGTTACTATCGCTCGTTGTGGACACATCCAAGTATCTAGAGCGCGTTTTGTATTTTATTCTGTTAGTCCAAACTATTAACAACTGTTGGGGACTGCGGATACAGCTCTCTATATATAAAAAGTTTCATTTCATGGCTATTTGGTACCTTCCCGAAACCTAAAAATTACATGGGTGTTTAATACTTATGGCCAAGGTGTATATATGAATATTTAGTTCACAACAGATTAACCATTGAATTAACACCATCAAATAAATATTTAATGAGACAAAACCTTCATAACTATCATTGAACACAAGTTCAAAGCAGAATCTTTTAATTTAATTAAACCCTTTCAACTGGATAGCCGTATATTTTCATTTTGATCTGCTACATTTTATAAATTTTCGATGGTAAATAAATTTCTTTCCTAAATCAAACGGATTTCGTTTACAATATTTATCCTGAGTGAAGATAAAACAACAAAATTACCTTTAAACGTTTTTAAACCGACGTATTTAGTGAAAATTGTATCAAAGTTATTAAAATGCAAAGAAAAAGAAATATATTAAAATAGAAAACAATTAAGAGAAAGTTTTGATTTATATCTTTCACGAATGTTAGTTGAGTTATTACTTACGAGATAGACATTTCTAGGGTTTAATAATCTATTTTAATTAAAGTCGTAATTTATGGTTTCAGTCATTATCCAGTTCTAAAATATGGTACCTTTGAGGATTCTTTCGTTTTAATGTAAGTGCGATAAAAATTCTTTTGATATTAAATGTAGTAATAACTTTGAATCTAGACAGACGACTGTACCTAAAATAATAATTGTTGTAAATAATAATTAAACAATACGAGAACTAGTTTCTTTATTGTCTGTGTTCAACTATGACCGTGATAAGAGCATAGTTTATGTGAAAACTGAACATTACGCAGGAGTAATGGAATATAGGAACAGTTTTGTTTTATCATTGTATTCTGGTAATTTAAAGAAATATAGACCTATCACCTAAAAGTGACAAGAACAATTTGCCGAATAGACACGAAGATATCGATCCTGTTGACCTTTGGCAATCATAATAAGTACGATAATATCTGAAAATAAAATGTTAGATGTCATTTGGTTTGCGTAAAAAACAACTGATACCGTGATAACTGTTATTCTGGTGATACTGGGGGGATGGAATCCGATTTCTAATATCTTTAGCTAAATAGCACCCACCCACACACGATAAAAATTTCAATACTTTCGGTTTCTATAACAAGTTTGAATTAAAGCAAAATAGACTTTTCGAGCGATGAGCTCTTATGTCTATATCTGTTTATAGATATATGCTACGAGGTATGTCTTAGTATAGCTGCAATGGTAAAATATGCGAGAAAGACTATTATTGCGTAACTATCACTATGACATATATTTATATAGTTATATTGGCTATGACATCAATTGAACCTCAAACTCACTTTGCATCTATAAAATACTTGAGCAGTATAGAAAGTTTTGAACACTTCGATGTTTTAAAAAGAATTTGAATAGGTAAGGTTGTTCCAGCCTCTAAATTCAGACCATTTACACTTTTTTCTTTCCAAAGTACATGCAAATTTACATCTCGCAATTTCTTCTTACATTTATTTTAATAATTTTTTTAATATATCTGTGTAATAAACTAACTGATGAAGTTTTTATAGAAACAGTTCCTATTAGAACAGATTTAATAAAAGTAAGATTTTAATTTACTCAAATGTTACAAATTGCCAAACAAAACTGGAATATGGAATAATTCAAAAAAATTTGCATTCTGTCAAAGCTCATTTTATATTTTACAACCACCGCCATGGCCTAGCAGTATTGACCCTTGCTTTATGAACCGGAGGTGTTGGGTTCGAATCCTGCGGGAAAACTACCTTTTGTTATAGTTGTTTTTTAGTTGGTTAGGACAATTTTGGCCGATTACCCAAATGTCTGAAAAGTAAGATGATTAATGCGTCGGATAGGCCAACCCTCATGAGACCAGCGTGTCCCACGGTCCAAAACCCCTTATGGAAAAGGCGTGCATCGTGGCTGATGATGATGAAAATATAATTAATATCCGCACTAAACAATTGTGTGTCAATTATAAATAATGTTTAAGAATATTTTGTATGCTTGTGAGGTAAGATACATAATAATTTTAAAATTAACTATTTAAATTAAATTTAAAAGCCATAACTGCAATTGCTATAGTACATTTTTATCGCTTAACTTATTCATAGCATCAAGAATCTTACTTGAATTAGCAATGTATTCGGTCCTATTCGGATTAAGTTATTAGTATCACTTAAGAAGTTTATGTGAATACGAGAATTTTGATTTATTTATTGTCTTCAAGCTACGATTGTTAAAATGTTCGGATTGTATGATTAAGTGTCTACAGCGAAGATTTCGGACGTCTTTTGGTTTTATCATTCATAAAAAGAAGCTAAATATTTTTTTATAATTTCTAGAATTTAGTAACAATAAATTAAGTTGTACTATTCTATGTTAAGAGCTCTTTACCAAAGCTAGATTTTGATCTACTATTAAGGCAACCTTAATACAAGAGCAAGAAGCTGCTTCTTTATTGAGTATTTTTTATATTTCTTCCATTTATTTATAAGGTATGATAAAATAACTTAAGACAACTTAATATTATAGGTGTGTTGTTCTTATATTATGACCAGGCTAATAAAAACGTTTTACTGTAAAATTTCGAGTTGTAATCTGTTCTTCGCACTAAGCGTTGGTATTACGCAGTAACTAATTGTAGCCAACTTGCAGTTCATCTCTTAATTTTCATTCAATCTAGTCAGCATTCCCTAACGAAAGCCTCAGCTGACCTTAATAAAATCTGGATTCTAATCCCAATTCCACTTCTGCGTGATGCTTACGCGAAATTGTTCCCTAGATTAAGAAGGTTTACGTAAATACTTAATCTGCCGATATAGCTTCACTACAACCGTAATTATACAACTCGTTGACGTTTTTGTGTTACAATATTAAATACTGTATAAATATTACCTCTATTCCATTAGTTTATGCGCGAGGGAGAACTCAACAAAAGCGTTATAGTTTTACGTTACAATAAATTGCTTTTTAAAGTCCAAAATTAAAATGAAAACTTTGGCAATGCTTACATAAACGTCTCAACGACAAAAATATATGCGATTATAATTAGTGCTACAGATGAAAACTCCTCACATATAAAAATAAGTGCATGCTTGTAGGACAATTTAAAGAAAAAAATAATGAAAATACAAGCATTTTTGCCATTAATGTAAACGCTTATATCAAAAGTAAGAACACTGGTCAATGATTTCAAATCATTTAACTTATGTGAAATTACATGTGAAATGTGTATGACGTAACATTGATGTTAAGAATAGTGACTAACCAATTTTTTAAACATGATTAGGTCCTTCACCTTATTTAATGTTTGATGATCGCAAATTCAATATGAACATAGGCAAGAAAATGTTTTGGGCTTTTTTTAAATATGATTTACACTATTATAATAAAAGAGTATAATAATATCCTAATAAAAATAAAAGTCCTATAAAATATCTACTATATAATAATATCCTAATGCAAAAATAGACGCGCAAATGCAGTATTTGAACTACTTCCAAACATGTAAAAGATATTTAGAAATAGTTAAATGAGTTGATCCGTTAAATCAGTGACATTAAATACGGATTATATCATTTAACACAGAGTTAAATGATATGACTTTTATGTTTTTTTGCGATTACTTTGATTTTTTCTTGTCGAACACTTTTCAGTATTCAGGGTCATAAAAACGGGTCAGATTGTGGTGTGAGTTGTCTTCTAAAGTCAGATTGTGATAGCATTTTTTTCTATATAATGCAAAAAGAACTGAAAAGATTTATCTAAAAGTGTAGTCTAAGTGGATCGTTTATGCCAAAAACACTTGATTACACAGAATGAGACATATTTAAAAAATTTAGTGTCGAATTTTGTTTAATAATTGTTGACTTTTGACATCATTGAATATTTACATGTATCAATTAAGTGGAAATAACCATATATAATACATGTCTTTGAAAAAGATATACTAGAAGTAATTTAAACAAGAAGCATTTTATTGATGTATTTTACACAGTCCAAGTAATGTCATGCATATCATATTGCTTAACGAACTCGCTTTTAATTGTTTATTTTATTTACGCGATTGTTTCCTAAAACCAATGAATATAAAGTATATTGAGCCCTGACTTTTCATTTAGCCATTTTCCCAAGTTATTATAGGGTCGGCTTCTAATCCATCCTGATTTACCTGTAAAACAGTTTTAACGCAGAGCGTTGACATATATAATACCTCTGCAATCAATGGAAAACTCATTTTAAGGATGAATATGGTCGTTTTTTATCACTATCACCTAGTTTATTTTGAAATAGTCGCTGTCTATGTAGTAGAGTAGTACACCCAGTCATTTAGAAATAAGGCTGAGATTAAACATCAATTAATCACCACTAATACTCGACCACAAATCTAATGATGTAACCAATTAGTTTAATGAATTTAATCACAAATAAGACCACAATATCTTCTTATTCGGAATGTAGTTTTATAATTCTTTTTTATTTCCTGCACAGGAGACAAGCGATCAGCCACCTAGATGAAATTGGTCGCCGACACCCATAGACATTAGCAATACTCGTACAAAACCGCTACCTACCGTGAGACATAGGATGTTACGTCTTGTTTCCATAAATCGCTGCTACGGTGCCCTTCTACCGGATCACGGTTGTGTTTTCACTACTTCTATGCGGTAAAATAGGCCGATTCCACTAGACGGTCTCGTGTAAAAATGGGACCTACTTGGTAAAATATAGCACAATTACAATTATGGGGGATGAATGCAAATATTTGGTCATTTAGGCAAAATATAATTTGGATATATATTTTAAAAAAGTACGATTTATAAATCGACGCCATACTATATGTTTGAGAATACTTTAAACCAATATATAACACATAATTTAACCAACTGTGAATCGAAATTCAAGTACAAAGCAAATTGGTTTTTAGCTTTCTGTGTCTGTACCAAAAATCACTTTCTAGCGTTTTTGACAAGCAAATGTCTTCTATTCGAAATGTTAAAATTTTGAATGGATATTTTGAAATACTTTCTTGAGGTTTCTAGGACTTTAAAACTTAAAAGTAGATATAACTAAAACATAACATCATCAATTTTTGCTTACAGCAAATAGCCAGACTCTAAGTTGGAATCGAAATATATCGGTCTTAAAATATGTAACTAAATATTAGAAAAACGTTTAATCGGAGAAGAAATACTCGCATGCCAAGGGTGGTAAAGCATGTTTTAAAATGCAAATAAGCATGTTTTGATGACAAAAAACTATACTAACCCTTTTTGTGTGCTGTTGTTTAGAACATTGTTGATAGAAACGGCTAAAAGAATGAACCATGTGAACGGATCAGTCATCGCTAACAGATGAACGGTGCATTTTTGGTTTGATTTTTGGTGCAATTTCGATTAACACAATAACCTCTTTGGACGACCTGATAAGTAAGTAACGAAGAGTAGAAGACGATAGTGAAAGGGATCCATCTCAAAACAATTTCTGAATAAGCAGTAGACTTCGGCTTAAGTGAAATGACCCAAAATAAAGAAAATAAGTATCTTACCTTACCTCTTGGGACAAATTAAAAAAGTAAAAACACCCGAGTATCACTTTGACTAAGTTGATTGAAGTAAACCAACAAACAAGCGTCACATGCTGCGTTTTTTGCTTAATTATCAAAATAATGAGAGGATTTTGAATTTTGAATGTTGTACGACACTCAGAAGCGATCATCATAATAAATTAGTACTAGAGAATATGCAAAACCTTGCCCAAAGCGAAAACTGATCAAAAAAATATTTTGGTTAATGTTTGGTGGACCAGTACTGGTATAATCCACTAAAATTTCTTGAAATCCGGCCAGACGATTACTACAGACACGTACTGCCAACAAATGCAAACAATGATATAAAAACCTCGCGGTAACTTACCGAGACTGGAGAATTGCTCTAACAAACTGCTCCTTTATGATAATGCTAGACCACAGCCTGAACAACAAACCATCGCCAAGATATACCTGCAACTAGAAATCTGCCATAATCATAAAAATTCCAAATGCCATATTTTTTAACGTGTCATTGGTAGTATTTCAATTTAAAAAATATTGAATTGAATATCAGTGATTTCAATCACTGTAGATACTAAATTTGACTCAACCTTAAAATAATGTTTTATGGATAAGTATATCACCAAAAATTGGCTTACGCAGCTAACTATACAGTATAAATCTTAATAAAATGTAACGTCATTATCTCATTTTACATCCGTTATTACAACATATAATTATCATGAACATCTTTTAAGTAATATTTTTTTTACGAACGTCAATTGCTGTAGTCCAAACATTAGTATTATGCAGATTGATTTCAAAATCTGTTATAATTTTTAATGTTAATGTATTATGTTAATACTTCAATTTGATGAGCTCAATTATACTTGCCTGTTGTTTCCACCCACGCTCGTGATAAATTTTAAACAATGTAAATCTAAATAACTTTCGAACATAATACAATTTAGCGGCAAAATTATGTTATTACATCCGCGTCAATTAAAAGTCTATACGGATACGCACATAATTTGATATTGTAATATCGAGTACAACAACAAATTTGATTACAGAACTTTAATTTTGGATAGAGCATGACTTCAATTATGTCATAATCATCATCATCATCATCAGCATGTATAGTCCACTGCTGGACATGAGTCTCCCTAATGCAGGCCCTTCGTCTTCACTTTCTCATCCAGCCCACATCAGCCACTTTGCGAATGTCGTCCTCCCATCTTGCCGCAGGGCGTCCTACACACTATGTTTGCCGAGCTCGGTCTCCAATCAGAACTTTCCGGCTCAGCGGTCGTCAGTTCTCCAGCTTATATGACCGGCCCACTGCCACTTGCAGCTTACTAATCCGGCAGAGCTTATCATGACTCTCGTCTCTGACGGATACATCATTCCTGATGCGGTTCTTCAGAGATACTCCGAGCATAGCCCTCTCCATTATGTCATAACCGATCATTAATTATCATAAGAAAATTTGCATTTTTTATTTAATGAAACGGGGCTATTAAATTAATGCAAATACAACTGTATCCATCAATAAAAAAGATTTTAGCTGTAATTTTTAATGAGTTGCTACGAAATTATTTATTTCTTAATTTCTTAGAGGTAGATCCCCTTATTACGGAGTTACGTCTATGGAGTTACCACCGCGGTGCCTATTTCTGCCATAAAGCAGTTTACTCAATAAATACCCAGGCATCGTTACCTTTCAAACAGGAAAGCAGTAGAAAAACACTACTGGTTTCGGAAAATAAACCCACCTGCTTCCTCAGACAGAGTCTGTAAAAAACTCTCTTTATTAATAATCTATTCTTAATTAATTGTGTATTGTTTATAATAGAGAGTTAAGTGACAATGCTTTTTTTATAAATATATAATAGTGATTTATCAAGTTATAGAAAAGAATACCTAAAATAAAAAATTGTAAAAAAAAATTCAATCCAAAGGCAGTCATTGTTAAAAATTCACGAGTAGGCGAATGAATATTCACATGAGACATAGTATGTTCATTCCTTTATTTTTTCGGTCTGTACATACACTTTTATATAGTCATAGCTAGTTTAGCGTGCTTGACGTTTACTAATTGTCGTGGCAAAAACCAAGAATAAAAAGAATAAGGATGTAAATACTTTATAACTTTTGTTTTCTTTTGCAGTCTCTGTATCAAGAGGTTTCCGAAACTTTAACAAAAGTATATAACTTGGTAATTTATTTCGTTGTTGTTTAATTTATCTTAAAAAGTATTGTTCCAAGTAGCCGCAACACAATTTAACAATTTTAACAACAATTTTCTGTTTTAATAAATTAAAATTGTTGGTTAGGTTGATATGAGCCGACTGAATTCGTTGGATGGGGAAAAGTTTGGTCTTGGTTGTTTAGACAATCTTGGCAGTTGTTATAACACCGATGCCTAAAATTAGATTTGCAACTAATTAGCCTATTGCGTGCAGTTTACCTTTTCGGTTGTGGAGGTCAGAAGCCAGTCGCTAGGCGGAACAACTGTTGCTCAGTTAGTTTGTGATGGATTAGAACCTGATCAAAGTTGCTCATTATTATTATAAAAACTACCTGTAGATTTATAACAGTAAGTTTGCTACGTTCAACCCAATATGGTACTTCACGCACGTTTCATTTTTTATCGTGGCACACACTTGATAGAGCAGGCAAAGCTGTGCAGTAAGATGTCTTAATTCTTTTTGGAGGGATGTATTACTATTAGTTCAACATCTTGACCGCTTCTTCATTTTATTAAAACATATTTGAGTCAGGAATCATAGAATGCTACTAGTTTCTATTTCTCCACCAATATTCTCATAATCAATAACAATACTTTATCTTTGTATAAATACAGCTACTTTTTTAAAATAATACAAGTTATGTTTTAGTGCGTTGGTAAACAAGTATGTATTTAATTCGATTCTTGCCGCAGTGCGCAGGATGCTAGAGAGCGAAAGGTTGTGGGGCGACGTCCTTGCGTTTAGCAAGGACGTGATGGTACGGAAGGAAGCCGCGAAAAGAAAGAGACAGGTTGGCCTACAGCGCCCTAGCTATCCGCAGAAGAAGGCCAGGGCGCCGAAGAGTGGCATATGCGCGCAACCTTCCCATCTTACACTGAGCTCCTGGGCGGATGACTAGAGGGTGTCCGCTGTCCAAAGAAGGGCTCAAGAGGGGATGCCATACTTTTTGCTCCGGCACGGCAGCTATAGCAACGGTGTGCGTGTCCCAACCCAAGGGTCACGTCACGCCGGGGTAGCCGAAGGTCCCGGCTACAGCAACGTGAAAATGGAGCAACCGTTTGCTCTTTAGCGTTAGCACTTTGGCAGCTGAGATAAGCTGGATTTTTCCAACGATAAAAAAAGGACATTTTTGTTTAACTGCCTCCGTAGCCTAGTGGCATGGACTTGCACTTTAGAAACCGAAGGTCGTGGGTTCTAATCTTGCGGGGACCCAACAACTTTTTTTTATGTTTTCTAGGTGGTTAGGGCAATGCGAGCTGATCTCTAGGTTGTCTGTGAGTAAGATAATTCACGCTTTGGATGGCCCAGAAAAAGTCGGTCCCGCACCTTATTTATTTTCGGTCTTGTCGGTTATCTATACCAGAGGATAAAAGGATAGTGAATGTACCTGTGTTTGCGCGTGCACTTATGCACTATAATATTTATATCCTACGCAGTTGGCTGATCGTATGTATGTAGATCGGCCGCCGTAGTCGTAATCGATTGGAGGACATTATTATTTTATGAAATTGTATTCGTTAGTTATAGTAATTTTTTTAAATCCGTATTTGATAATTCGAAATTTTCGCATAGATACGTACCATACGTATATAATTATCAGTTAAAAACATTTCACATAAAATAGTCAATAAACTTTCGAAAATGACTAGCTTATAAATATGCAGGTAATGCTCGAATTTATTGACAGATGATTTGTTACTGCTTTGGCTATATTACGTACTATTATAACTTTTACCAAGAATAAACTAACGTATACCAAGAAGATTTTTTCCAAATGAAATTACAAATAAACTGATTTATTTTGAAGCTTATTACTCTTGTTCGGAGAATCCAAAATGCATTAACGATCCTTAAAAGGTATTCGGCGTGATCAATATTTTCTCCCTCCTTTGTCTCTAATGTTTCAAATGACCTCGGTGAATTCAAACTTTTTTCTGTTTCTTCGCTAATGACTTTTGTCTTTAAAAAAACACTAGAATGTAAGCTAATTAACTCCGGTACGTTGACAATCGCAGTCATGGCATAATAATAACATTGATTTGAGAAATAAATGATATAATTTTATACTGAACTGGCATATCAATGTTTGCTAATTATAAGTTCAAAACATTTGTGCGTACATAAAAACGCGAATGACCCTTCTTCGCATCAAAATAATAAAAGTGTTTATTTGACCAATATAATAGTATTCGTATATTGCAAACTAACTAACTATACAAATTAGAATAACTACCACAAAAAATTTATAAAATAACTTGTTTCTTAACCTTTTCTTGTATATACATAAATACATTATTAATTTATTACCCATGTTTTTTTTAATGCCAATTACAGTAATTACACATCGTTCTGGCTCTTGGATATTTTTATTATAAGTCTTATTCATGTCAATTATTGAAATATGCTACAAATTTAACTAATCCATTCATAGGCATTTCTTATAATATTATATTAGCAAGAATGATAGATGTAATAGATACAATCAAACAACTAACAGGTAGTAGTATTCGCAACACTAATTAACGTAAAATTGGTTTCTCTTTAGTAAGGGGTAAAAGTACTTGGAAGCTAATTTAAAAAAAAAAGACTTATTTAACGTAAACTGAATTTAAATTGCTCATTAACGCCAAAAGGGCATTACACAACAAGGCGAAAAAAAACAAGTATTTTTTTTGAAAATCTTTATACAGTATCTATTTCCAAATAAAATATTTGATCTTTTTTGTGCTGTTTTGTTTTATCTTAACTTTTATTTAAAAGCATAAAAGCGATTTATCTTGCATCTTGCCGACAATTACGAGCATCCCTTATTATAGTGCATGATAAAGTACAATCTGTCTAAAGCAAATTTATAATTTGTGCCATATTAACGTTTTCTTTCTTTAGTCTTCATCCGTTGATAGCGATTGTAAGAAACTACTTAATAATGACTTACGCTGTCGTTTTTTTTTATTTGTTGACGCTTTGACTGTGTTTATTGTATGCCGATTTATTACAGATTAAACTATGATAAAAGTTAGGTTTGTTGTAGCAGCTTAAATACTGTCCATATTATCATAGGGGTAATTATTATAAAATGATATCTCCTGAAGAATATTTCAAAACAGTACGTTAATTTTTAAGTGATATAAAAATATACCGTAAATAGTTGATATCAAAAATTAAATAGGTATTGTAACTTTGCAAAAACAAAATTTATTTTTGGATTACGTTATTGTTTGAACACACTAATCTTTTACTTATTATAATACCAGCAAATCCGATAACAACTCTAGCATTTTTTCATTACATCGAGGAAACTATACCATTCGTTAACTTTTCATTAAATATATCCCAATAATTTGTAATATGAGCACGTTTCGCCCGTAATTCGTCTAAGTAAACTTCCATCAGTTGCGTTATTATTGTTATAGGCGTAAGGGAATAATAACATGTACAAAAGAACTTTATGTATTGCTTACAGCAGTAGTTATTATGGTTAATTCGCAAGATGTTTGAATAGGATCGTTTTACTACAAACATATTTTAATTTCATCAGAATGTTAAACTAATCGAACAAACTAACAATTTATATTGCATTATTCATGTTTTGATTCAAAGTCAAAGTCAAAGTCAAAATCATTTATTCAATTTAGGCTCTACTGAGCACTTATGAACGTCATAAATTATCCATTTACCACCGGTTTACAAATTTAGACCCGTCCAGAGAAGAACCGGCAAGAAACTCTGCGGTCTCTTTTTTTTTAAATATTGGTATTTACAAAATTTGACCAATACATTTTTTTTAACAAACATGAATATTTTTAGCAAACATATGAATATTTGGACGCGCGTACATAATATTTTCAAATATGTATAGCGAGGGTAAAGATAAAATTTCAGTTTTATTAAAAACATGTGAGTAAAGATTACCGTGAACCCAGATCATGTGAAAGTACGCGTAATATACTAGTTTTGAGCAGTTGCTCATCTTGCGTAGTGGCAAAGATTGCTGTACTCGGTTTCTTAGAGAGTTTGTCAATATTTGCTCACCACAGAGGGAGAGGAATCAATAGAAAATCCAAGAAATGCAGTAGAGCTTTCGTAAGGAATGACCTCATCGTCAATTTTAATATATTGAAAATCCGGCAACTTTACTTTGACTACTAATTACGATTGACTACTAATGCTAACAATTAACGAATTATTACAATATAAACTATTATAACGATGGTTTTCATCGTTATATATTTTAAAAGTGATTAAGTTACGGACAACTTATTAATTTCCAGTTATTTTAACAAATGTTGATAAGTTATTTTTATACAAAAAAATAATAAAGACTTTTAATACAATTTTTCCCCTTTAACAGTCAGAAAAGTCAAATCGGATATGGTTCACTGTTTATTTTTGAAATCGGTAATTTTCTTGGTCAAATTTAGCTGTGCTCTATTTACCTATTAGTTATAATAAGTAATCAACAGTTTTTTTTTTAAAACAGATTCGATTCAGATTTATTGACAGAGAATATTATTCAAAATGTACGACGAGTTCCTCATGTGTAGCACATGTTTTCATCAACACACGTGTGTCTCGCTAGATTAAAGCATAGAACCAAAAACTGCGGCAAATTTTTATTTACATAACAACTAAGCATATTTTTGCAGAAATCTAGCGTATATATGTTACGTACGTACGTGTACCTACGTAATATATTAAATGTTGTAATCAAAAACAGAAATATGATACGATATTTTTTTTTTTTTTTTTGTGTTCTAGATCAAATGAAATCATCATCACCATCAGCCCGTGATACAGCTGGACATGGGCCTCCCCTAATACACCCCTATCCATTAGGGGTTTTTTGGACTGTATCCCACTACGCTGGTCTGTGCAGGTGGACCGCCTTTTTACATGCCCTTTTTAAAATACCCTAACCAACTAGGACATAACAATGAAAATTTGTTGAGTCCCCGCAGGATTCGAACCCACGACCTTCTGTTTCTAATGCACACACCCATAGCACTAGGCTACTGAAGCAGTTCATAATTGTAATCATAAGTACAGCCCGGACATTAATATAGCATTATGATATTTGGTCATGTGTGACAGTCTACAAATATTTATGTTAGCTACTTAAATTACAATGGCGTGGTTACTGCGCAGCGTTTGTCAGTGTCCGCTATTCCCTTTCTTTAGGTAACGTCATCATTAAGAGATAATTTATATATTGTACGGTATAGATTTTTTTAACCATGATAATTGCCTTTGCCAACAAGCGGTACTGACCTTACTTGCGCTTAAGAAATCCGCGGGTTCAAATCCTGCGGAGACGGTGAAAAAAACATGAAATTGTTTTTTTTTCGTTACAATGCGGCAGAAAACGCATCGCACATTTGCTACGGAGAGCACGTTGTTACCTGCTTAAATTGCATAAAATAGTTTGGGAGTAAAACGATAGTTATAGCGATAGTTATACCGACTTCTAACAGTCGGACATATTTTTTTTTTTAATTTAACTTGTTCTGTAGTAAGTCCAGACAATTTTATCAAATCACCTGATTATTTCTAAAGTAAAATGACTCGGTCTTGCAACTAGTCTCTCTCCATTCATCTCCATTATCCTTCCACGACAGCGAAGGATAGCTATTTTTTATTGTTACTAGGTGATCCGGCAAACGAAGTTTTGCTATGTAAATAATTTTATATGAGAGATAATTCCAAAAATCGATAGACACATAAAAGGGATAACTTCCCAAGTGATAATAATCAATGTTATCTTGCGGGATAAAAAGTGACAAAACATTAAAATGACTATTAAAAAGCAGTGATTAGTTATAGAAAAGAGAAAACTTAGAGTTGTTTTCAGTGGCACATAATAATAAAATGTTGGTAAAAAAAACATAAGCTTATCACTTAGGGGTGTAAATAACAGATAGTAGGTGATTCTCAGTCTTTTTCAAAATGCATAAAAAATTCCATAAGAATCAGCCTAGCCGTTTCGGAGGAGTATGAGAACAAAGATTTTAAAGCGAGAATCTTATAAAATAGATAAAATAAACTTTATTAATTAAAATTTACATCATAACATGAATAATATTTTTTGAATCTTTAGACTTTTAAATCTTAAATATTACTACAAAGTTTTTATAGCGCTAGGCTTCATTAAAAAAAACATAGGATCCCAAGTATGCAGTACCAACCATCTTCTTTGTTATAATTTGAATATTTGTCTTGATTTATATGTGCTTTTAATAATTTGTATATCTTTATCTACGTACGTAAAGTTGCATATAGTAAATTATTTTTGAAAAATAACGTCATAAAGAAGTTTCACTTCACTTCTAACGAGTGTACGCTACTACACGCGCACTTTTTTGATGTATTGAATTTAAAAGTCTGTATTATAAATAAATTTAAACAATGGAAACGACGATCAAACTTATTTTATATAAAAGAAGAAAAAGTTGATTGAAGATGATCCATACGTCTTTACAAACGTTACAGAGCACCTGTAACGTTGCTCGTTGGCGTTGTAGACGTATGGATTATCTGAAATCGAATTACATGAAATTCAATTGCATTGCAATAAAACAGCTATCCAATGCCTTTGAAGTGAACTTAAGAATGATTATTAGAAATCATGTAACACAATTATAATTTAGGTTAAAATAAATCTCTGACCGTTTACTTTATGCATATGTAATTAATGTATTCGTGCAAAACCAAAAGCATCGAGTATCATATTATTTGCCTAATAAACCATGCCGGTCCATAACACACAGTGAACCGTAAAGCAAACTTTACCACCCAAACAAATAATGAGAAAATATCTTAGGAGGTTATAAATGAATATATGTCGAGACAATGGTCATTACCCTTAGAGCAGTTTCTTGGCTTATTGGTTAGGTAGTAACCTTCGGCTAGGAACCAGGTAACAGGAACCGCTGACTTAGCAGGAAGGCTGACAACGGAAAAGTGCTAACGAGCTGAACAAGCGGTGGATGCCCGTCCCGGAGAGTTAGCTGCTTAAGCAGTACGGCTGAGCTTTCCCAGACTCATTAATAGGTGCTTAGCGAAAAACGGACAATTTTGTTTTAGTATCAGTAATTTGTAAAATGACGACGATTGTAAGTACAATCAACTCTATACAACGACGTCTGTTTGATACGAAGCTATGTTAACAATTCATCTTAAAACTAGCTTCGCCCTTCGATTTAAAACTTAAACAATATTGATTACTTACAAATAAAGAAGCAATGTAATTGTAACCTTTAATACATGAATCTTTTTATACATCAATATACGTATTTAAAAAAAATGTGTGAAAATATTGAATTAAATATATTTACGTCTCAATAAGAAATATAACGTACAATTTAATGTTAGTTATAAAGTCAATTTATATGTTATAGATACGCTAATTGCATTTAGTTTTTATTACTTCACTTCTTTTATCGTAGATCTTAGAACAAACCCAATTTGGTGGATTGTTTTTTTAGAATAAAGCCAAAAATATTATAGATAGACAAGAGTAAATGAGTTGAAAATAATAGTTAATTTATAGATATCAAATAATTTAAAAAAAAGTAAATCAATATTATTTTCAAAAAGCAACCTTTGGGTTTTTAATTGGCAAATTAAAAAACTGGTGGTACAATTTACCCAAACCTCCCCTAGCCTATGGTCTAGCGGGTATTGGCTCTTGTTTTATAAAACAGGTCGTGGGTTCAATTCGGGGAAACAACTTTGTTATCGTTGTTTTTGGTTTGTTAGAAATTTTGGGGATCACCAATTGTCTGAAAAGTAAATGATCATGGGTTGATGGCCGTAAAGACTTTGGTCCGCACCCAAACCCAACCAGCGGGGCGAAGGTCCTAAAACCCCTTGGAGGGCGTGCATTGGGAGGCCCAAGTCCGCGGTGGGTAACAAACTGGTGATGATATAGAAACCCAAGGTGTAAGTTTATGTTTCATGAAGTTAATTTGAGGGTTCATCTTTTGCAAATGAGTTGTTGGACAAGTTGACGAGACGTACTTTTCTCACAAAGTCCCCTAAATAAGTTATTCTTTTATAAAAATTATTAAACATTATCAATTCTAGTAAAAATTGTTAAAGAAGGAAATTTGAGTATGGCAGATGAGTTAGGAAAACCTTCGTCATAGGACAAAGCCGTCGTTTAGACTTTAAATCTTAAATATTACTACAAAGTTTTTATAGCGCTAGGCTTCATTAAAAAAAACATAGGATCCCAAGTATGCAGTACCAACCATCTTCTTTGTTATAATTTGAATATTTGTCTTGATTTATATGTGCTTTTTAATAATTTGTATATATTTATCTACGTACGAAATCATCCTTGGTATCAACCGATATTTCTTTCCAAGGATTTTAGCTGTATGAAATTAATTTACAAGCTTACCTTAACTTGCCCTGGTTGCCTCCTTAGCTGGCACCGCGCATGTATTATGACTATACGCATATAGAAATCTGTTGTTAGTAGTATTATTATTACAATTAACAAGCCTAGTTCAAGGAACAGGTTGTGATTTACGCATATTGATTTTTAAACGTTCAAGGACGATTATTGTTCTTAACAGTTTGAATATACTTTCAATTTGAAAGGGCATAAAGTTATATGGTGTTTCAATATGGTAGGGTGACAGAGTAGGCAATTTTCCCAAAAAAAAAACTGTGGTTAAGATCTAAAGCCATCGAAATGCTTCGAAGTCAAAAAAAGTTAATAAAATGATCAGTTGGTACTCGATTTATGTGTTATCCGTTGATGCACTAATGACATAAAAAGAGCTTTATCAAGTGGACCTAAAACATTTGACATGTATTGATTACACATGAGATCCGTTTTAATTTTTGTATATGTATAAAAAATTAAATCAGTATCTTACAAAGCTAATTAAATTATTTACGTCTTTCTCATATGCGCAATAACGGCCGTTTTATGCATCATGTTGTAAGCTCCTTACCTGAATAATAAAAGCACTTTTCGTATAGTTTAATATATTTTGGTAACATATTTTTTGGCAGTACGCATGCTCCTAGTAAATTTATAAAGTAAGGATTTTGTCGAAAATTTATTACTGTAATACCAGTCGCGGGTAGGTATGTAGAGTTAATGTATGTATGGTGCTCATTGAAGAAAAACTTTTTTATCGGGTTTGAAAAAAATTTAGTTTAACATTTTTTCGTTACGCGCCATCTTTTTTTTGTATAAAATTAAGATTTAACGCCATCTATGTAAATTTTGTAGTAACCGTTTTAAATACTTAAGTGTATGGTTCATATTGTTGTTACATTTTGTAACTAGATGGCAGTGCTTTTAAAATTAGAAATACAGAAATTATGGTAAGGAAATACTTAATTTTCATAATTAATGCATTAACTTCATACGTTATCAAATTACAGTAAACGTAAAAATAATTTCTACGAAATGTAAGCATTTTAAAAAATACAAATAATTGAAGTGAAACTTCTTTATCGGGATATGAAAAAAAAATTGTGTAATATTTTTATTAATAAGCCATTAATAAAATAAATATAAAAAACGACATAAATGATAGTTATAATTCTATTACAATTAAAAAAAATCATTAATAATCTTTGTAGTAATAAGCTAAAATGCTATAATTGTAGAATTTGTATTTATGTCTATGATAATATTAAACTTTATCTATTTTAACTTTATTTAACCAATTTCTGTAAAGTTGCATAAGGTAAATTATTTTTTGAAAAATAACGTCATAAAGAAGTTTCACTTCACTTCTTACGAGTGTGCCTACTACGCACACTTTTTTATATTCTTTATGATGTGTTGAATTTAGACATTTTAAATTCAACACATCATAAATATCATAAATAAATTTAAACAACGGAAACAACGATCAAACTAATTTTATATAAAAGAAGAAAAAGTTGATTGTAAGATGATCCATACGTCTTTTACAAACGTTGCAGGTCTGTGCTCTTAAATCGAATTACATGAAATTTTTGAAACAAATACAGTTCACAACTTTTGGTTGCATACACTAGATGCAAAATAAACACTTCTACACGTAATAAAACAGTTATCCAATGCCTTTGAAGTGGACTTTACAAAAACTTATGAATGATTATTAGGAAATCGTGTAATACAATTATAATTTAGGTTAAAATAAATCTCTGACCGTTTACTTCTATGTATATGTAATTAATGTATTCGTGCAAAAATCAAAAGTATAAAGCTTTTCTATAAACCAAACCACTTTGATAAATATGGTAAGAGAAAAAGTAATGAAAAATTAAGCACGAATATCATAGTATTGTAGCCTAATAAACCATGCCGGTCATAACACACCGTGAACCATATAGCAAACTTTACCACTCCAATCATACATTTAACAATTTTCCCAGTAAATAAAGCTTCGTATAGTGGTCATTTTACATAACTTTGAGGCGTAAAGGCTACTTTTTTTTTATAATTAATATATGGTTACCACTTTAACGGTGGTATTACCATATTTCACACTACCGCTTAGATCTAAGTTGTTACTTTTTTACACGTTGACTGGCGCCTTATAAAAAATAAATATCGTAGGAGGTTTTAAATGAATATATGTCGAGACTAATGGTCATTACCCTTAGAGAAGTTTCTGCTTTATTGTTATGGTAGGTAGTACCTTCGGCTAGAACCAGGTAACAGGAACCTGGCTAACTCTAGCAGGAAAGCTGACAACGGAAAAAGTGCTAACGAGCTGAACAAGCCGGTGTGATGCCCATCCCGGGAGTTAGCTGCTTAAGCAGTACGGCTGAGCTTTTTCACGACTCATTAATAAGGTGCTTAGCCGAGAAAACGGACAATTTGGTTTTAGTATCAGCAATTTTCATGCATTCATCAAATAAGTGTAAAATGACGATGATTCTATACGTATTTAAAAATAAATGTGTGAAAATATTGAATGAAATATATTTACTTCTCAGTAAGAAATATAACGTACGAATTAATGTTAGTTATAAAGTCAATTTATATGTTACTAGCATACGCTAATTTGCATTTAGTTTTCATTACCTCAATTCTTTTATCGTAGTGTTTTGATCAAACCTAATTTTGGTGAATTGTTTTTTTGGAATATGAAAGCCCATAAACATTATGACACTAGACATAGAGTAATGTAGTTGAAAATAATAGTTACACTAATTTAGATATCGAAAAATAATTTTTGAAGATAAAGTAATATTATTATTATTTTAAAATTAAGCGACTCTATAAAGGCGTTTTTACATTGGCACTTAAAAAATTTCTACCCAAGGTGGTACAATTTCTACCCAAACCTCCCTAGCCTCCATGGTCTAGCGGTATTGGCTCTTGTTTTATAAAACAGAGGTCGTGGGTTCGAATCCCGGGAAACAACTTTGTGTTATCGTTGTTTTCTGGTTTGTTAGGACAATTTGGGCCGATCACCCAATTGTCTGAAAAGTAAGATGATCCATGGGTTGGATGGGCACGTAAAGAGTCGGTCCACGCACCGACCCGCATTGGACCAGCGTGGGGCGATACGGTCCTAAAACCCACTAATGGAGAAGGCGTGCATTAGGGAGGCCTACGTCCAGCAGCGGACTAACAAGGCTCATGGTGATGATGATGATGACGATGACCCAAGGTGGTAAGTTTATAGTTTGCATGAAGTAAATTTAGAGGGTCTATCTCTTTGGCTGCAAATTAGTTGCTAGTGAAAGCGACAACTTGACGAGACGTAATATTTAATGCTGCTCGAAGTAACATGCACAACATGTCCTAAATAAGTTATTCTTATTTATAAAAATTATTAATACATTATCAATTCTATGTAAGTAATAATGATTGTCTAGAAGAAGTTAGAATTTGAATTACAGTGGCAGGTGAGCTTAGATAAGACCTTCGTCGCATAGGACAACAGCCGTCGTTTCATAGGATCAAAACAAGCATGAATTCCTAATGTTCTATATAATAATAGAAACTGAATGTCATTGTATGCTGAAAAAGAAAATAAGTACGTTTCTTAGTATACTGTGCAGAGCATATTTTTCATTTAACTTTTACTCGAGGGTTTAGTTGGAGTTAGATTTTAAAAATTTATATACTATCTAACTATAAAGTGTATAGTTTGATAGGATACTGTTCTAGGATAGGATCTATTTAATTGTTGTCAGTCTTCAATAATTACTTTCAATATTTTAAGATTTATATATAAGTTCCGTTAAAGA
This sequence comes from Lamproptera curius, assembly GCA_029286875.1. Lineage (NCBI taxonomy): Eukaryota > Metazoa > Arthropoda > Insecta > Lepidoptera > Papilionidae > Lamproptera > Lamproptera curius. Next base: position 541,098 of record JAGSMT010000121.1, on the reverse strand, counting down.
TTACGAACGTGTTTTTCTCGTTTTGCAAAAATAGCCGTTAGTGTTGCACTGTTAGTTGTTATTTAATGTTTTTGTTTCCTATTATTTATTTTTGTCTTATGTACGTTTAAAGTCAATATTATACTTTAAAGGGGAAAGGAACTGGTTTCTGACACTCAGCACACGCTTTTTCAGAAATCAAGGCAGTACTGGTCTATGTACAATTGATATTTTGTCTTCAACCTTTAATGTTTAAGTGCTCATAATAATGTTTAACTTTCCCGTTGTGTGTACTAGTCGTTTTGTATATATAAGTTTTTTCATGGCCCCACCACGCTTTTTACAAATTTGTCAAATTTAAAACTTTACATTTAAATAGCAACACCTTTATTGACGTTCTGTTTAAATTGTAGTAATTTATAGATGTTGAAACTGTTTTTTACATATTAGGAAAATTATATACAATATAAACTGTTTCACGTACATTAAAGCCCCACTATTACCCTCTTACTATAAAGTAACACCTTTTATAATTGTTAAAATAATAACTGTAACAACAAATAATAAAACTGTGTATAAATTTAAATCCTTCATATCTAATATAAATATATTGAAGAAATTTTTAAAAAATGTCTTTAAAATATTTGAATTGGTACTCAACATAAATATATTTTCCAATAATGACAGATCAAGAAGATTTAAACAAACCCTTTGCTCCGGAACTTCGTTAGATTGCCCGGAAATCGTTCTCTGTGAATCGTTCCTTTTTCAATTTCTATATGAAATTTATTCAAATTGTTACTTATGCTTCAAGGAAATCTGTAAGGCGAAACTTTAGACATTTAACTTTAATAAGCAGTTACAATGATTTTTTTATTATTTGTTCCATATTTTAATATGCAAATCAAATATATTTACTCACATCACGCCGCGATGTACATAAATAGTGAGACCATATACATAGTATTAAGTATTGTGAGCAAGAAGTTTAAATAAATAAAATATAGTGGTTTATTCTTTATTTAGCAACTTGGCACGCTGATTAAATGCGTGCATTCTAACCAAAATTTAGAGACAATTTTGTTTTTAATGCCCTTTATAAATTTAAGTTGTGTTAGATCTCAATGAAAAGAATAAGTAGTACTGGATTAATTGCAGGAAAAATAAATAAATGAAATAAAACGAACAGATATGTACTAGCTATAATCCGGGAATCATTAAAAATTATATATAATTTAATGAAATATTACGCTGGCAATGATATCGTTCAAACTAGGACACAGTGATGATTTCCCACTACCGCTCTGTGGTAATAGTGGGAGAACACATGAAAAAATTAAAAATATATACATATAATGTGTGAAAATACATCAACTGAATGGCTACAGTTGATATACTGCTATAAGCATGTCTGTAAAGCTAACGCACGAGATTTAACGAGAGATTTTCTTTTACAGGGGGCCGTCTTGGGTAAGTTACACCGCAGGGCCTATTTCTGCCGCGAGCCAGTATTATATACAACTGTAATCCGGTTTTGAGGGAATCGTAGCCTGCGTTACACCCAGTTATACACGCTATTGAAAGATACGTAACATCCTATTTCTCTGAGCGAGGACCATTTTTATTGCGTCTTACGCTGCGTCACTTATGAGAAGGACGTATCACTTACCATCAGGTAAACATCTTGCTCATATCTTCTTTAGCAGATGTAAAAAAAATTCGAATATATAAATCTAGAAATCGCCTGAAGATATTAAGTTAAAATTGATCATATTTGTTATATTTCGTTAGATGCCTACGAAGCTTAGTAAATAATTACGGTAACTATTCTTCATGCAAATAAACTCGATGAGTAAATCATAAAATAAATAAATAAAATATTTTTACATATACCTTAATAAAATAATAATACTAAAATTATTATCTTAGATTGTATACGAAATTTAAATTAAGGAGAAAGATGATCCGAAGTATATATAACAATTATACGTACATACACCTACTCTAAATGCCTGTTCACTGTCAATCTTAAAAAATAATGGGTGCGTGTACTTATGTACGCGCGTGAGAAGTTATACTTCTTTGGCATCATTAAATAATAGTTTTTAATTGCATGCAAATAATTAATTACAATACAATAAATAATACATACGGATAGTTAATCTTAATTATATTGGAGCACTTGAAAAAGTATATAAGCACAATTTTTTCACTAATATTCACAAATAGTAAGTAATATCAATCAAAAATAAATAAGATAATTAAAGATGATAGATTTACAAGAACTAATCATAAATAATTCGATTAAGAATTTATGGATTCACAAGTAGTACTTTGATATATCATATAACTGGTAGTTCAGCGCCATCTGTTGCTTACAAATGAAGAATTCCTAAGAGATGTTAGCTTACTTGTACAGCGGCACTATAAATCAGAAGCTTTGATTATGTGTGACTAGATGGCGCTTATCTAAAACGTATTACATAGATAAATCACAATGTTGATATATTAAATGAATAAAAATATTACCTTTATTCATTACAAATATTAATATATTTAATATATATATTTAATATAAATTGAAATAATATAAAATATATTATTAATAATAATATATATATATGTATATATACCAAAAACGAACCTTAATCCTAACTCATAGAGCACATTATGCAACAACTATGCAAATAAAAACGACAACTCCATTATCACTACACAAAAATCAACCTTATCATATGTAATATGGACCTTATTACATTTTCACCTGTTTTCATTATAAACTGTTAATTTTGTGACAAATCGTAAAATTTCACCTCATAATTTTTTCATAACGCGCCTAAAGAAGTATAACTTCAAAAACATTTAAAAAGGAATTTGATGGCATGTTTTTAGCTAAGTAATAGAAAACCGAAATGAATTTTCTCAATAATATTTTCAGCGGAAATATCCTGTAGCCGTCGACATGCAATGAATTATGCTTGCGAAAACGGACAGCTTATTATGACATAATTAAAATCTGTTCCGTTTTCTAAAATTATCATATAATGTCGTAATATTACAAAAAATGAAAATACTGGCTTAGTTAATGTCCTGAACATTTTAAATTAACGTTTCTATTATAATATTAATTCATTTTCTTCATAATGTTATGCTATTATAGTTTAGATACCTTCTTCTTACGAAGACCATCTGAGAAAAAAATATACAGATAATGATTAATCTTGCCGATTAACGTTTGATAGTAACTGTTTTAATTAGTTCTATCAGGGAAATAAACAATTTAATAAGATATAACCATACTTGCTAAAAAGAAGTAAGATTACAGGACCCTTTTTAATTTTAGCTTGTCTTTTTGTATGTCCCACATTTTATTTTTCAAAATTTTGATTAAATGTCTTTCGTTGTTTTTATTTCACCTAGCATTACACTCACTAATTGATTGTTGACAATAATACTATATATATCTACCCAATATGTACTATTCCGTATAAAAACTTTTGTCCTATTTTTTAAGGCCATATATAGGTCACATCCGAAACAAAAGCGGATAACAGTTATATATTTTATATGAATTACGAATACAGTGCTTAATAAGCTGATATTGTAAGGCCTTAATTGCAAAGTTAAGGTCAAATAAGTTCTATTATTATAAAAACAATAAACTTTTTTATTGATAGTCAAATAAACAAAAACATAAAAACAACAGGGGCAATGCCGTAGTTTTAATATGAAAAGAAGGTATTATGCTCCGAATTAAGTACCTCTTTTCTTAGGAGGTCGATCAAAATAGCTTAAAGTTGCTTAGCTAGTGTAGGGAGGGACAGTTGTTACCTCTGTACAGGTTCTCGCTTTGCCTTACCGGTGGGGCTCGGTACTTACGGCCTGGTCAGCTTGGCCGCAGGGAAACTTAAAGGAATCCGTCTGGCTTGTAATGTAGGGCCAGCCGTGGAGGAGGCTGCTCCAAGCAAGCTGAAAAATCCCGTCTTAAATGCGCCCAGGAGGGTGTGATAGACGAGCATGAAGGTGGTAGGTGTGCTACCATCCTTGACCTCTGCAGTCAAGGAGGAGTCGCTGGGGAAGAAGAGCGTCGGTATACCGCATGTCACTTTTCATATCATCTTATTACAAAATATCGACTTGAAAAATAGAGATAGAAAATATAAGTGTGTTTTGGTTTGGGCACCGTACTTATTGTAATCAATAAGTAACTGTGCAGAATATTACGTAAGGAACCACCAGTCCGGTGGTTTCTTACGTTCCCTTTCATATGGTCGGCGTCTATCGTATACTATCAGGTGAATGTCCTGCTTATCTTCCTGCTTTGCTCAACAAAAAAAAACAACCTATAATTCTTTATTTTATAACATAATTTATTTATAGACTTTAATAGCCATTATATTAAACTAATGTAAATTTTTACCAGAACTTTAGTGACATTACATTTATTTTTAATGGACCATTTTCTTTTGCAAAAGAGTAGTACAATTTAAATCCCGTTAATAGTTCGGTAAAACAAAAATGTAATATAATTTATATCTATAAAGTGTTATTGATATCTATAAGATGGTCCTTCTACATTTGAAATACTGTAAATGGTTTTATAAAATAACAATATCACCTCCTCATATTTAACAGCCGTTTTATTGACCTACAAAGCTTTCAGAGGTCAATCATTTTAAATATAAATAGATTTAAGGCCTTCATAAAGGTTTTTGATTTATCGTATTTTTTGCGTACAAAGGCTTAGTAATTTTATTTTAAAATGAAAGCATTAATTTCAAATATTTTTTTTCTTTTGCTGAATGAATTTTTGCTGTCACACTGTAAAAGGCTTTCCGCCGTATTTAAAAACTCTTATTTATAAACCAGTCGTTTGTAGAAATCAAGCTGTTTATTTTTTATTATAAATACAAAATTTTTTAATCATTTGTATGTTATGTAACATGTTTTATAACCTAGATAGCAGGTGTGACCATTTTTTTTTATGAAGCGCACTTTTAATATACTTCTAACCCTAAAAATAATATAAGATCAATTCAAATTTCTTTTGACACAGACTCAATCCGAGTTAACTTTTCAGCATTTATATAAAATAAATATGCATTATTTGATATAGAAAATATTTAACTCACTGAAAATTTTGTGAAAACTAAATTAGTGAAGCTGAGGAAATACTTTACACGAAAATCGATTACATTGAAAAGCCTATTGTTATTCGATTAAATTTGGATTGATTGCGAAAAAAGATTACTTTACTAAAACACTTTTAATTAAATTATATACAGATGTATTGAGAATTCTTTAATTAATATTGCTTAAACAAATTCGGCTCTTTTGTCTAAGATCATGTATTTTAATCTTCGTTTTCATGTTCATTTAAGGAAATTTAACGGTTGGCAAATGAATATTATTTTTACACTTTTGTGCTACGGCTAATATTATGAAATTATCTATTGTAATAATAAATTCAAAGTGTAAAGAAACGAAGACTGGCAAGAGTGTACTATGCAGTAATGTGGAAACAGCTCGTTAAGTATATTTTAGGGAATGCGGCAGTTACTGATACAATCAATGCCCTCCAAAAACATGCAACTCGTGCAGTTTATTACTTGGGCCCCAAAGAATCAATAACAAAGGTGTTTACTGAAATAAAAATGTTGACGGTTAGTTCTCAATCATCATCATCATCATCAGCCTGTATTCGTCCACATCATTATCAGCCTGTATTCGTCCACTCTATTAGGGGGTTTTGACCGTATCCCACCCCGCTGGTCTAATTCGCCGTCCACACCCCCTTACCACTACTAGGCTATGGAGGTAGTTCTGTAACTGCACAGTTACATAAGTAAAAACTATAATGCGCCCTTTATTGAGTTCTAAACTATTCTATCGACGAAGTTTGACAAAAACTACACACGGTGCGCAAATATTATGAAAATTGGTTAAGTAGTTCAAGAGTCCATCGTGGACAAACAACGTGAAATTTATATATTGAGATGAAGCGCATGAAACTGTTTTGAAAAGCGATGCATTCAGAATCCCTGTACTCTAGCATAATAAAAATTTATGAGTATGGTGAGAGCGCGTGTGAATTTAAAAACATGTTTTTTATTTATGCGTTCATATTTAAAATTAGGTTAATTGCATGGAGGAATAAGGAGATAATATTATAAAAAAGACAGTAATTTACGTTTCTATAATAGATACTATGCGAGATAACTTAAGGCAATATTTATTTTATTATTCATTATTTTTATCATTAATACCGTAATAACATTAATATGATTTTTTTTTTCTGGATTAAAAGGTTATTTTATGATAGCTAAATTCTCTTTAGGAAGTAAACCAGAGTTAAGAAACAAGTAATAGCGTTATATCCTCATTAAAACGTTGCGACAAACAAACTAACAGTTTGTGTTTTTAAATTTCGTAAAAATCTATAAAAATAAAATACAAGTGTACATAACTAAGTGAGATGAAAGGATAAACATTTTTATTTTAAGTTTCACAGTGCATTAACGCTTTCCTTAAGAAAATTTGAAAACATTATTAACTTTTTCTTTTCCTCTTGATATTTATTTCTGACATAGATTGCTTGAGGGCTAAACCAACGGCCCTTTTGCTAGGTTTTTACAGTCATTGGGGGTTGATTGATCTCAATATACTGCTTCATAAAGCAACTCATTTGGTCTTAAAGATAAAATAATTAAAATTATAAATAGGAGGTCACAGATAATCAAGTTAAAAATGTCCTTAGTATTTTCTTTGTTTCATACAACTAAAAATAATTAAATATATGAAATACAAATGTAAGAAAGATAAAAGACATGTTCACTTATTTCAAGGAACGTTAGAAGATATATTTAATCATCATTAAAGCTTATAAAATGTGCGTTATATAGCTCACATGTGTCTTTTCAACTTGTTTTATTTGACAGCAATTTCTGTAACGAGCAAAGCAATAAGTAAAAGAGAAAGAATTTACAATATTTTAATCAAATGATATGACCGTCAAAATAAAATGATGTATCTATTTAATAAAGTAAATACAAGGACAAAGTGTTCTTTTAGTTATAATTACTTGCTTATATAGCATATTTATCGTTCAATTACAATTTTTGTTAGAGTCGAGTTCATTAAACAGTATTAAAAAAAATACTATCAGACTAAGACATTCAATGAGGTTTGTGTCGAAACTAATTCCAGATGATGAATGTTACTTTATGCCCTTGCACATATTATACATCTATTGGCTGACACAGATTCTAATATATATGATATAAGTAATACATTTCGTTGTTGTGTGCATTTTTGTAATTATGTGTATTTATGTGTATAAATACTCACAAAATTATTTTCATCTTCATCGTATGTTTGAATTAGTGTCTGTAAAAGTAAGCTATGAAGGAATTTTCTATATTGGCTATCACTATCACTTACGTATTGACATTTACGTTTAAATTTTAAAATATATTGATTGCGGATTTATCGCTTTTATATTGTACTTATATTCCCGAATCTTAATCTACCCGTAACCATAGGATGTAGGATCTATGGTACAAATCAACAATCGCTAAGCGAAAACAATTATTCACAACAATCGATTTATTCCAGTAATACCTACTACGTATAAATTATTTAAACTATATTTTACACATTCGGTTATACAAGACTGTAAAGCCTAAAGAACAATACTCCTGCACATCAAAAAAAGAGACCAATATTGTTAAAATGTTTACAAGGAAACTTTTATCAAGACCTTTTTTAATAAAGCAAAAAAATATCGTTGAATGTTTTTACTCAGTCAATTAAAAGTTTTCAGCTTTTAGTCCGACATTGACGTGATAAATTATACAAATTTTCTCCTTTGCACTTCTAAATATAACAGACAGGCACCAGATAAGTGTTTTTTTTTTTATTTTTTTATGGCATACGCAAGCAGACGACGTCGGGCCACCTGATGGGAAGTGGTCACCGACGCCCATAGACATTGGCAACTATCAGTGGTATCGCCAACGCGCTGCCTACGTGAGACATAGGTGTTAAGATCTCGTTTACCAGTAAATACGCTGGCTACGGTGCCTTCAAAAACAGAAGTAGCACACTACTGCTTCATGGCAGAAATAGGCACCGCGGTGGTACTCACCCAGACGGACTCCTGTAAACAGGGACCTACCACACGGTAAACAGAGGACCTACCACCTAATTGAATTCAAGTGTAATTCAACTTAAGCTTTTCAATTAAATTTTTCTTATTTTTTTATAAAATCAAATTACTGCTTTTTGTTCTCATTGTATGTTTTATGTATCTTTATACAACGTGATTTTTCGTTTAGTATGAAGCTAATACACGCCAGCAAGAGTTTCTCTTTAAAATATAGTATACGAATATTTAAATACAAATGATAACTGAAAAAAAAAGCGTTTACAAACTTTATTTCTTGTAGAATTGTCGTGGCGAATATAAGGTCATCCTTTGAGCTTAGCCGCACCGTACGTGTGTTATGCGCGAGGTATATAGCAATCTGTTCGTTTCACATAAGTATTAGTAATAGTCTATTACTATTACCAAACCATGTTCAAAGAATAAGTTGCGATTACGTCATTCACAACATTCTCCTTGCAGTCCTATCCCATGTTATGATTTCGGAGGAAGTACTGGATTGGTTTTTCCTCCTATCTTTGAGGGCGCCGACAATCAGTTGTTGCTGATGAACTGTCATCGTGCTGGCTGAATCTCAAGTTTGGTGTACCTCAAGGCGGTATACTTTCTCCACTATTGCTTTCGTTTTTTATTAATTTTATCACTTCTGATCTGCAATGTGCGTAGCATCTTTACGCCGATGATCTACAGCTGTACGCTCACGAATCCACCGATAATTTAAATATAGCAATCAGTAAAATTAATAAGGACTTAGCCAGAATAAAGACCCAGTGTGACAAATTTGGTTTGGTTGTTAAACCGTCTAAGTGCCAAGCTATAATTATTGGCAGTCCACGCAATTTGGCTAAGGTGGACTTTACTGCAATTTTAACGGCAATCACATCCCATTTAGTGAAACTGTAAAGAACCTAGGCCTGATTATCGACAAGACACTAAATTGGAACAGTAAAATAGCTAGTGTTGTTAAGAAAGTTACAGGTGTCCTGCGGTGCCTGTATCGATTTAACAAGTTTTTGCCCATTCAGACGAAAGTGACGCTTGTGCAGGCTCTAATGTTTCCTATTATCGACTATGGTGATTTGTGCTATCTTGACCTGAATGTGATCACTTAATAAACTGACCGACTTCTAAATAACTGTCATTCGATTCGTTTTTAATCTTCGTGAATATGACCACGTCTCTGGCAACTTTCCAACAAGTGTTACCTATACGTCAGCTGACGCTTCTTCAGACCCTTACCACTCTATTCTCGTTTCTAAATTCCTGTGGCCCTGTTCTATATATATATCATTTTAATACTTTATGTGATTTTCAACACAAAATCTTCGTTCGACGCATACTCGTCTACTCCAATGCCCTATTCATCGTTCTACTTATGCACTCTTCACTTTTCATACAGTCTTATGAATGCGTTACCTCTAGAAATCAATACGGCTGGAAAGTATTGTGTCTTTTAAGAGAAAAGTAAAAGAGCACTTGCTTATGAACTTATCTCAAATTTAACTATTTGGTCAGTTATATTTACAGATATAATACCACTATTTTCAGGTATATATATATATATATATATTTCTTTTCTTGATTTTTAACTTACAAATATTTGCACCTCCCTACTTTTTTATCTCTACATCACCCCAAGGTTTACTGGCAGAAAATGCCTTTGGCATTATGTCCGCCTATGTACATTTTGTGCAAAAAGTATAGATAAATAAATAAAAAATAAATATATTTCCCATCACACTATTAACAGGCTTTGGACTTTCAAGAAGATTAATTGACTGGAAACGTTTATTTATAGTAATATATTTAATATTCGCATTAAAGTAAGTATTTCCCATTAAATACGAATTCTGCATATCAAAATAGAACATTAACTACAATAAATACTTTTACGTACATCGTCCTCAGGATTTTTGATTAACAAATCACATTAAAATCACTTTTATTGCTTTAATTTACTCATAAACGTTACTCATTAATTTTTCAAAATATGTATCTTTAGCTCTTATACACATACAACCGCAATAACACATAATGCGTTTGAAATTTTCAAGGAAAATTTTTAGTATTGTTTTACACAGTTTCAACGCAATTTCAATGTCATTTAAATGATTTTGGGAAACCGCATGCGACACTTTGTTATCTTCTCCGGACACTGATACGCTGGCCAGCTGTTCGGGGTGTACGAGAGTAGGGGTGGGGTTGAAAGCAGAAGTGCGAGCCGAGGCTATTGTTTGTTTAATGGTCGTCGCTCACTCGACATGCTAATGATGCAATTTATTTTTGTAGTAATAGTGACCATTTCATTCAGATTTTAACTGAGTTTTGGAACAAAACTTAACCTAGTTTAATAATCAGTCTTTTTGGAATATTTTACCGTTTCCGAACAAACTACTTTTAGGTTTGTACTATACGAAAAATCAACCTGTATATATTTCGTCTGTACGTCTATTGACAGTGAATTTCTTCTAAACGGCTAGACCAAATTCCATAATTTTTTTGAGTATAATCAAATAACTCGAGGATGGTTACAATTCATAAATAAACCCGGCAGGTGGCACTGCAGTCGGTGTAAAGGTTATTTATATATACTGCTATATTTTAGTTAATTGCTGACTCGACTTAAACTTAATTTTTAACTTTGTTTAATTTTTAATTTTAATTTGTTGGATTGTGTACTAATTTAATTTGTGATATGTAATTTTTAAACCATGAAGTTGATGACGACTGAAATCCTTTTTTTTTGCCGTTGGAAAAATCCAGCTTACGGATTCCCCGCCGCCAAAGTAAGGGGTAGCAGGGTATGTGGGCTCCCCGGAGCAAGATGAAGCGGCCGGTATACCCACTAAAAACCAACGGTTGTTCCTTTCTCGTGTCGCTGTAGCCGGGCCGCAGGCGCTGATGACAGTCTTCGGCGACCCCGGCGCGACGTGGCCCTCGCCTCTTTCGGGCCTCTTTTCACCGGGTGTGTTAGGACACCCGGATCGTCGCTTAGGCACCGTGCCGGAACAAACAGCATGGCGCTCCTCTTGAGCCCTTCTCTGGGCGGCGGGCACCTCTTTCCGGCCGCCCAGGGCTCAGTGTCAGGGGAAGGTTGCGCGCGTACGCCACTCTTCGGCGCCCTGGCCTTCTTCTGCGGATAGCCAGGGCGCTCAAGGCCTCCCTGTCCCTTTCCGCGGCCTCCTTCCGGGCCATCACGTCCTCGCAGAAAGCAAGGACGGCGCCCCACGACCTTTCGCTCTCTAGCATCCTGCGCACTACGGCAGGAAGCGAAAGGTCGTGCCCCACGACACTACGCAGCTCTCCGCGTTGTTCGACCCAGGCTGGGCACTCTTCCAGCGCGTGTTGGGCCGTCCCTTTGGCACATACGCCACAGTGGTGGCACTCCTCTGTAGGCTCCCTACCGGCCACGCGGCACGGGTACCTCCCGAAACAGCCGTGTCCCGAGATAACCTGCGTAACGCGGAATGTTAGGGAGCCGTGACCTCGCCTCCTCGCGCCAGAAGAAGAGTGACGCGAGGATTTCTGCGTCTAGGTCCCAGGGACGACTCAAATACCTGTGTTAAGTCTACAGCTGGACGTAGGCCTATCCTAATGCATGGCCAATAAATTAGGGGTCCTTGGACCGCATCCCACCACGCTGGTCCAATGCGGGTTGGTGGGTGGACCTACTTTTTAATTGCCCATCATGGATCATTTTACTTTTCAGACAATTGGGTGATTGGCCCATTTGGCCCCATGATTCCTGCAATGTTTATGGATACTGCTGATAAAAGGATAAACTGCAGGACATAGGCATCCATCCAAGCCATGCGGAAGTTCTTAAATTCTGTCACCTTATCTTGAAAATCCACTATGATTCAGTGGCAGCTGATAGATAACAGATAACCATCTCCAATACTGAGAACATTGGAGGTGCGAAGGGCTGAAAGGACTCCCCAACCGACAACCCTCAACCCCCTTTCTTACCGTTGCAACTCTACCGCTAAGCGTGATCAAACAAATACTGTTTATTAGTTAAAGGAACTTAGCACTTAGGGTCTAGGACCAATAAAAAAAAACAATTTCTAGGATAATTTTGAAACTAATTATATAACAATCTTGAACAATTAAAAAAATTAATAAAAGTTTTCTAAAAAAACAAACCGTGTCTTTTTAATAAAGGCTTTTAAGTCTATTGATAAAAATGTAATGTGTATAATATTGTGTAGTTTAAGCGTCAAAGCAAACAGAAAAGTAAAGACGTTTAAACTAATAGAGACAATTTTTTTTTACAAATCCGTCTCTTTACTCAGGAAATCTGTTCAGTTTTGTCCTTTAGTAGATTAAAAGTTGATTGCTTTTTTATGTAAAACAATGGCTTACTCAATTCTGAAAAGTAGTAGCAGAAGTCGTTATCACGACAATAGATGTTCATATTAAAAATTTAGCTTAGTCCCAAAAAAAGTTCCATTAATTAAAGATTTTTCTAAAATTTTGATAAAAAATAAAATTCTATGTATGTATAAAGAGAATCGTATTAAAATATAAAACAAAGTAGTTAAATTTACATAACGTTCATGAAGTATGTAATTTTTTTTTACTTTCTAAAAGAAAATACTCGACTCAGATCGTAAGATTTTAATGAAAACTTCTCTAGCCGCGTCTGTCACGTCGGATGCTTTTGGGTTGGGTAAAATCTTATGTGTACATTACCGACACGCTTTTAGTGGAATTACCTGTGGTTATACATACGGCTGATGAGTCGTAACACTTTACTTTAATTTTTTATGAGTCTTATAAGTGAAATAAAATAGATTAAGTTAAAAATTAAATATTGCACTTGTTCCTGTGCATTGTTGATATTGTTATTTAGTTTGCTATACATATATTTGCGCAATTGTAATTTCTCTACTTAGAGTTGAACAAATACACTAACATTTTCATTGTAAATCGTATTTATGTCGGCTTTTTTATTTGACTTTGATATTGATTATATAGCTAAACTTATTAAAATCTTTTAAGTTTTACATTCTTTTAGTAGCCTCTTATGTGTGTAGTCCTAATGATATTTAGATTTCACTTAATAACAGTTTTTACGCAGAATGATTTTCAAAATAAAAAAGAAAATTATGTCAATGAATTCTACTGAAGTCCTACAAAAGCTACCAAATCTTCACTTGTATAAATGTTTATGGTGGACTTATAACTACTTAACGTATTTTAATCAAATTTGCAGATCGTGTGTTAATTAATCCAATTAGTAGATTGGATGGATTATATTTTAATTAATATATGTTTTTGGACAGTTACAACTAATTGTTATCTCCGAACGATTTTTACACATAGCGATATTTATTAGCTGGTTTAGTAAAAATTTAATAGATGGCGTTATGTCAAAGCCCAAAGGTTTTATATAAGCTACAATTTAATTGCATAACCATCACGTGTTGTTAAGGCGTAAGTAAAATTAATTCTGTAGTAAAAAGGTACGGCAATATTCTTTAATAATATCTAAAAAGGGCACTTTTACATGCTCTTCAATTATATATATTCATTGATAGGTAAATATGTTTAACTGTATACGTGTATATAACAAAATTGCTGGAAGAGTCTTAGTTGTCATTAATGTTTCTTTTACATGTAACCATTGTTAAACATACAGAGGTATAGGGTAAAACGTCTAATTTATTTGTTTTGCATCGTATTTATATCGTAGGCCGAGACGGGGCTGCTTCAGTGGCCAACGCTGGTGGGGTCGCAGAAGACTGCGAAAGTGTTCATGTAAATCCATCTCTAAGACGCCGAGAAGGAACATATAATCCGTCATCTCTACCGCGAGGACGGGTATGCGTAGGCATTTCCCCACGGTAAAAAAAGGTCATTCCTATTTAAAAGGCAATCTTTTTATCTTACGTAACCTTTTTTTTATATCTTTGAAGTTATGCTTCCAGACTCATGTCTAAAGTAAGCTTCATCTAACACAGAGTTTGTGAGAAACTCCCGTCCCCACGAACTAGGTGCCCCACATTTTTTCCTAAAAATGAAGGCCACACGTACAGAAGGTATTAGTTTATGTCTCCTAAGGATCGTCGACGATCGGTTTACGGACCGGGACGCCGACGGTCTGGTGACTGTATTAATCGATTGCTGGGGGCGATGAGAACCGCCCTGGAATGCGAGTGTATCTGGTATACGCGGTGTGTGTGTGTAAGCGTACTACAGGTTAGTGTGGGCTATCCCTACTTGTGTGGTGTGTAAGGTTGGATGTCGGGACCCCCGTCGGGTCCAGAGTCTAGGTGACCCCTTCCTCGTCCAGGTCGAGGAGAATGTTTCGCGGTCTACGCTTTTGACTGGACGCTTTTGGATTGGCCGTGTACGATGCTGCTTTTACCAACAGAGGGTTATTATGATTAATAACTTTATCGATGTGTTTGCGCGTTAACTTTTGAAAGTGTCACGGAGTGTTGCCAAATTACAGTCGCTGTGTAGGTCTACGTTACGTTGGTACCACTGCGCCCCGGTGGCGCGGCGGATGAATTTGTTTTGCACTACCTGTAGTTGGTTTAGAAGTGTGGAGGATGCGTGCGCGAAAGCTTGGCATGCATAAGCCATGATTAGTCGTATGTACACCTTGTATAATTGAAGTTTATGTTTGAGCGACATTTTACTGTGAGAATTCGTTAGGTGATAGAGTCTGGTCGAAACGAACAAAATCTTTCTCCTAAAGTCCTGAATATGACTTTTGAACGACATGTTGCAGTTGAAGGTCAAGGTTATTTGGCTTTCCTTTCCTATGGGATCGGTTGGCTGCAGAGCTTTAGCTGCCCTAGTGTCTGGTGCAGCCTGCGCGTGGCCTTATCGTAACGCCTGGGTTGAGGACCGGGTGTATTGTAATCACGACCTAATCTAGACCGATGAAAGTGTATTGCTACACTTTTATCGGGGTTTACGTCGATTCTCCATTTACAAAACCAATCGCCTAAACGATTGATCGCATTCTGGAGCTTTTTAAAGATATAATTTGGTCTTAACGACGAACAATAGAGGGCGGTGTCATCAACAAATAGTGCTAGATTCACAACGTCGGGCTTTGGTAAGTCACTCGTGTAGAGCGTGAATAATAGTGGGGATAGGACCGATCCTTGAGGGACGCCCGCTTAGAGCGGATGGCTCGTGGACAGGGTGACCTCGACTCGATATCGGAAAGAGCGATTCGACAAGTAGGCTTGGATGATGTGAACCAGCCTGTCTGGCACTTTTAGAGTTTACAGCTTGTAAATCAAGCCGTTGTGCCAGACTTTGTCAAATGCGTTTGTGACATCGAAGAAGACGGCCCCTATGATAAGGGGTTTGGATTGATGAAGACCGTTCAGAATGAATTCCGTAAGGCGATAGATTTGGTCGGGACACGAGTGCTTCGGACCAAAACCGAATTGCTTGTCTGGGATGAGGTAATTGGAGAAGGCGTGAAAAATAATGCGTTCATATAGTTTGCCTAAGCAATTGAGCAAGCTAATTGGACGATAACTCGTGGGTAGATTAGAAGGTTAGTTCGGTTTTGGTTTTGACCGATGACGATGGCTTCTTACCAGGCATCAGGAAAAGTACAAGTCGATGGTAAAATGTTGAAAATGTTGACCAATACACAGACAATAGAGCCTGGCAAGTATTTTAACGTTCTATTTGAAATACGGTCTGGGCCTGGTGCCGACCGGGGTTTAAGACCCTTAATAATTTCGCGGACCTCCTCCGGGGTCACAGGCTTTAAAATATCGCCATCTGGTGGTAAGGCAGCCCTAAGTTCGACTAGGTGGTCCACCTCCCCCCGAACAGGTTCTCGCTTTGTCGTAGCGGTGGGGCTCAGTACCTGCGGCTTCCTGGGTTGGCCGCGGGGAAGCTAAGAGGAACCTGGCCGGCCTGAGGTGTAAGGCCGGCCGTGGAGGAGGCTGCTCCAAGCGGGCTGAATAAGCCCGCTTTGGATGCGCCTAAGGAGGGTGCGAGGGACGGGTTGCAGGAGGTAGGTGTGCCGCCCTTCCTGTCTCTCGCAACCAAGGTGGAGTCGCGGGGGAAGAGGAGTGTCGGTATTCCGTAGGCCGCTCTCCCTATCCTCCGCGACTCGGCGGGGCCGTACCGCTGATGCGGTGTGGAGGGGCCGTGGGAGGAGGGGACATTCGGCATGGAGTCGTCGATCTCTTCTCCTTCTACGGCCGAAATGGAGCTAGCGGCGGAGCTTAACATCCGGGCCGCCGCTGGGGGCTGGGAGTATCGTCCCTGTGTGGTTTGGGAACTCCTGGCTCCCATGGCCCCTGAGTAACAGACTCGGGGGAGTCTGTTACCTAAATCAGGGCCGAGACGAAGGCGCGCTAGTTCCCACGCGCCCAGAGG
This sequence comes from Lamproptera curius, assembly GCA_029286875.1. Lineage (NCBI taxonomy): Eukaryota > Metazoa > Arthropoda > Insecta > Lepidoptera > Papilionidae > Lamproptera > Lamproptera curius. Next base: position 524,588 of record JAGSMT010000121.1, on the reverse strand, counting down.
GAGGCAGATGGCCGTAAGGCGAGATGGGGCTGCTTCCGCGGCCAGCGCCGGTGGGGTTGCAGATGAGTGCAAAACGTTCCTGTGACCCCACCCTAAAGGCGTCAGGAAGGAACAACGTGGTGGTTTTGTCGGTGCGAGTCCGACATAACCCGTCTTTGCCCCGCGAGGACGGGTATGCGTAGGCATTTCCCACGGTAAAAAAAAAAGGTGGTCCACTTCCGATAGGTGGGCCGCGACGCGTGCTCGAGATGGTGTACATTGATCTTCTAGCGTATCGGCTAAGCATTCGGCCTTTTCAAAGTCATCGAAAGCTAATAAGCCCCCGATTGGCTTTGATAATGACGGCATGGCGTCACGGGGTTCTGCCTGCATACGTCGAGCCAGCTGCCAATAGGTAGTCTGCGATGGCACTAAGTCTTCCGTCAGACCTAATCATGAGCCTTTGCAATGTAACTCTATCCTATCTCTGACCTCTAGCTGAAGTTGCCTAAAGCGAAATCGGTTTGACTCGGACGGATAGCGATAAAACGCCCGTTTGAGTGCATTTTTCTCTCTTATCAGACATCGAATACTGAACGGCAAGCCAAAGTTGCGATCACTTGAAACTTTGACTGTCCTTTCGGAGTCGTCGATGGCTGATGTGATTTGCATTGTAATACTGTCGATGGCAATATACGCTTTGTCTACACTATCAATATCCTCCGGTAGGTTTGAGCAGCTTTGGGGGTCGATTGCCTTGAGTTTGCGTTCAAGACAATGCCAATTTGTCTACGATTGACAATGTCTACGGTTTTGGACGTAGGGACCCCACCGGCGCCTCGGCCCAATAAGACCGGCAAGTGGTCAGAATCTAATTCACAGAGCGCCTCTATCGATACGACATCGAGCGAGACGTCTCTAACTAATAGCAAGTCTATTGGTGCTTGGAGCGCCTATGCCTGAGACTAAGTATCTAGTTGGGGTCCCGGGAGCAATTATATTAATGTTTAGTGACTTCTCGAGTCCCAGCAATATATTGCCGTTTGTATTTGGTGTACTGCAACTCCAGTAGCGATGTTTGATATTTAAATCACCTGCGATGATGATTGATGTACCTAGGCCGAGAAGCACCTCTAGGTCGTATCTAAGTAACTTCTTAGTTGGGGACAGATACACGGAAACATGTACAAGCGGCTTGTGGCCGGTGAGTTCGTTCTGACATGCCGTCCCTCTAAGTTAGTTAGTGTAGATACTTCTAATGGTGACGCAACCTTTTGCGCCTTAGCAGTAACACGCTGCGGATTTGTTAATTGTTGTATGGTGTACGAATGTAATATTTTTTTATTGCCAAGTAAACTCTCTTCTCACATCATCGCATTATTATTTAATATGAACTATTCTTCTCTGAGGGTTCGACATGAAACTTTTAGTCTCAACTATAATCTTTCTTCATATTAAAATTTCCATATTTTTCCATATCGTAGTCACAAAATATATACAAAGTCTCAAAGCCTACCAAGAATCAAGACAACAAAGCCGACTTAATACAGATTTACTTCTTTTTAACTTAGATAAAAGAAAAATGTTTTACGAACAGTTTTATTGACACATCAAAGGCGATTGTATTGATCTATCAGAATCTTTTCCAGAGGTAAAACCGCAAAAAATAAATCACGACTCCACGTGACTTCTGTACTTGTAATTATCAATATATATTTTTTACCTTTGAATCTTTGTTATTTATGTTTATCCAAAAACAATTATTAAACTAAATAAGTTTCGCAATAAACTATTGATTTGACTAAAAATAATCATGTAGGAAAACTATATAGATAACAGGTTTATAAAACAACTCCATTGTAAAAGTTCAAAGAAAGTTTGATTTTATTTTAAGGCCTATACCAATACCTATGGGACACTTTTTTGCAAGTAAGTGAATAAACTGAAAATGTTAAACGTAACAGACTTCGAGTTATTAATATAATGTACACATGAGTTAAGTTTATATGATAAATCATGTTCACGTAAACAACCCTTTGAACACGTAATTAGAACGTTTCGTACATTGTAAGTTATTAATATTTGGATTCTAACCGATAATTATTAAATCAAGCGGTAGCTAACAAGATTGGAGTTATTGAAAAACAAATGAAATTATAGCGAGTCTACAGATATTTCCAAGTGCAAAATAACATGTAAATTTAATTTACAGTTACTTTCAACCTAATATGTAATTTTAAATTTAAGAATCAAACAGTTAAATTACTTATTCTTATCATTATTCTCCGCTTATTACTTTGATACCCTTTAATGCAAATTTCAGTAACACACTTCATACGAAGTGAAATACGATTAACTTAATATGCAAACTTGTTAGTTTAAAAGATCAATAAAACTTACCCTAAAACGCTTTACTTACTGATAAAATTAATCAAAATGTCATATCAATTAAAATGTGTAAGTGGACTCTGCAAACAAGGTCTTATCATCAGAGTTTAGAGAAACTACGAGTACGGGATGTTGTTAGAGATAATTAGATAAACTTAATCCGTACGTATCCGTATGAATTACCAATTGATGAGGTATGGTAAAAAAGAAACAAAATCAAGGAATAAAGATACCTAATTTGTATATTAAGATTAACACGATAATGATATGAAACGTTCTAATTTTTTTAAAGTTATGTAATCATACAACGGCTATGAATACGTATTTGAATTAAATTTACAGTCTATGTTTAAATTAATAGCATTTTTTTTGTTTTTACACTGCTTATTAAATACCTTACTTACATATCTGACTTGCAACATAACTAGACCATCCAAATACCAAATAAACCTTTAAAAATTATGAGAGATTTCTAACCTGAATGTCTTCAAAAAGTATATTACCTTATTTTGTTAACTATTATTATATATTATAATCCATTTATATATAAATTATTATATAAAACAATTACATAATGATAATAAATATTATAACAATCCATACTGTAGCTTCGTAAGCGATTCTTTTCGATATATATTTTTTAATTAAAATTATTACTGTTAGCTATTTATAGTAGAAACATATTTACTATTAGCATATTCTGTAGATTTACCTTTTGTGGTTTAGACACTACTGATAATATAAGCGGATAACTTGGTGCTTCAAGCATAAAATAGCGAGTTATGGTATCGCCGTCATTTGTATTTTATAAGGTATTAATTTTATGTTTATAACTTTAATTATCTTATTCAAAGGAAGCCAGTAAAAAAACCTTAATACATTAAGACAATATTATTTTCATTTCGTATTATTTACGAATTTATTTAGTGTTTCTTTTGTAACTAAGTAATTTTTTTTGTTAATGTAACTTAATGTTTGATAATGTAAGTTCTTTTACAACGTGAATCATTTCTTAATACAGTATACTTTAGTATACTATATATACTAAATATATAATATTAGTTATTATATGAGTAGAGTATACCAATATTATTCCATTATTTAAGATACCGTGGTGAGACGAATCGGAAAGGTTTTTTTTATTGATGTTATAGATGATAAAAGCTATTGAACAATATTAATTGTTCCCAAGACACGTAAGAACAATAAGAAAGTCTATAGCGTTGTGTATATGTCATTAACTCAATTCGCATCAATAAATAATTACATCGACTCAAAGTACATTGAAGCTTCCATTTTATTCTGATAAAAATAAATATGAAAATGTCCGCTGGCGTAATTTATTTCAAATATTTATTTCTTAGAAAATTACTTTTTAAAAAAAAATACTTCACTTGCTCATTACTTATCTATAGCGATGTTAAATGGGTTCGATTCTCTAATCGAGTACGCAGAAGGCGGCAGAGGAACAATTATAATATTGTTTATTTATAAATGAAGTATTTTTCGTAATAAATGTTGATTTTCAATTCTTATTAAATGCATAGATTTAAACATTAATGTAGCAGCGGAATGTCAAGCAGGTGCTGCGTGAAAACAAGCTCCTAATTCCACGACTGTGTCGTAGTAACCGGGTGAAGCCTGCTCCACTTGAAAGAGCGTTTTCTTATTTTGCAGCGAGAAGTTGTACAGTAGGAGTAGTCACTCATAATATTGGTTATATCTCTAAGAAAGCTTTTATTAAAACACAGTGTAAGGCGCTAAAGAAGATTAGTCAGTTATAATCATCTGTCAAATCTTAACTCCTCTGCAGAGACCAGGGGTATACACCTGTGACGGTGATTGTGGTCTCTCCTACAATTAGGACAAACAAAAGGACCAATAGGAACAAGCGACAAAGAACAATTTTTTATATTTTATTCGCAACGTTTCAGGCTATTTCCAGCGTCCATGAACACAGGCAGATTATGATGGAATATGTCTGTATTTCAAAGTGTTTTAAATAGGTGTCAAGGTTTTTATTTAAAAAATGACACATTTTACCATTTTCTTAATTTTGTTTTGGAAAATGTATAGTGGACGGATCAAAGACATAAAAACAGATAATACATGAAAAAACAGGCGTAGTACTTACTTACTTAGTTCCTTTTACTTGCCCAACGCATAATTTAAATCACTTTATAGGTGGTTATTCAGCCTGCATTGCTTTGACCAACTTGAAAACAACAATGAAAATTTGTTGAGTCCTCCTCAGGATTCAAACTGACGACTATGGGGTTCTAAATGCAAGCTCATACCAATAGGCTACGGAGCCTGTTAAGGCTCACTGGTGAAAGTTTGTTCGCCGAAACCACTGGAGAAACGTGCTTACGTTACAAAATATTCGAAAATATTTTGTAAAAACTTTTACGATCAGTGTAATTTCCTCGGCGTAATGAAAGAAAGCAATCGTGACTTTTGGTTTGCCCTTATATAACGTAGTATTTTTATTGTTTCCCTTCTTTTTTACAATGGTTTAAAATATAGATCCAATTTAAGAAGTAGTTGTCATGTTCTCATTATTTTATGAAAATGTAATTAATTTTTTTCTTTATGACAAGGTAATTAATTTGTTTAAAAATAACAGATTTATATTTTTGAATCATAAAATATATATAGAATTTATTGTAATCGCTGTACCATTGTAATTTCTGAAAATGAATACCATCTTTTGCAGTCTTCTACACCTTTTTCATTGATATCAAGCGTAAAACTTTAACGAAAAAATTGCAAACAAAATCACAAAGGTAGTATAAAAGGTATAATACGTGAGGGTCCATTTACTTACGAAGGCATATGAGAGAATTCAACAAAATAATAATAATAATCATTTATTTCTCACCACAATCTTACAGCTTTTATAGAATAAAATAAAAGAAGAGAAAAAGAAAATACAATAATAAACATTAGCAGACAGATTATGTTGGGTTGATATTTGAACTAGGACGAATCCTGTATCTCAAATAATCAACCCTCCACCCCGTAAACATTTCTTAAACAAGTATGTAACAAAATAGTAAACAAAACGTAGTGTTCATGGTGTAGATAAACTGCCGAAATAATACTAAGATATGTGTTAGTAAAATTTAATTAGAATTATTACAGAGTCTCTGTGTGTGCGAAGTATGTGGTAGTTTGGTCGCGCTCGCGCGCGCGCGTGTGTGTGTGTATTCATGGGTGTGGGTGTGTGTGTGTTTGCGAGCGTGCATGTTAGTGTTTGTGTGTGCTTCTCTTTGTGTATACGAATGGAATGATACTATGTTATAGTCAATATTTTTTCGGTTTCAATGTAATCACGCATCATCAGACTATTTTTCAAGTGCGCTCTATTTAATTTAACTATTTGTTTTAAATCATTAAAATATTTATATAGAAATGGACCCATGTAATAATATTGTTTTCTGGCAAAGATTGTGTTGAAAATCGGAACAAAAGTGAATTTTAATTAGTGTTTTCAAAATCATTATTAAATGAAAGTTAAGTCACGAATTTTATCGCTTCTTAGTTTTTACGCTATTAAATACGTACTTAAATTCAATAAAAACTAGTTTAACGGATTGATTGCGGTTGTTTTATTGGTCTCTGGATTATAAGTCAATGACTTGTGACTGCAAAGTTATATGGTCTTATAGCTTAAAAAGACCACACAATAATCATTAACTTAAATAGAATCGGCATCCAAATCGCTTTATCTGATATGCTTTATATATACTTTTATCACAACATTTTCTATGGCACTTTTCATATAATTTAAATAAGATTTTTTAAAAATGCATTTCCTAGGTCAATAACTAACATTGTATATCCTTTATAATAAATATAAAATAAGCTTTGAAGTTACCTTTTTGTATTTTTAACTATTATTTGATGGTTAGTGCGCGCTATTCTTAGAATTTAGATATAAATATATGCCCTCAATAGCTTTTTTATCCATTCATTCAAATATTGAACATCGTTTGTTTTTGAGTTTAAAGATAAAATATGTAAAGATATGTTTTTTATAGTTCTTTATTTAAAATTTTGTCACATTCTATAAGACTTTATGACTATTCACTGATTAATCATACATGTTTGTTTTTAAACAACAGGCAATTATACGTAATAATTATAACTTAAATTAGGTTGCAAATAGGTCCCATAATATCTAGACTAATAAATAAAATCAAGGTCTCATAATCCTTGCAGTCCGTTAGTACGAAAATGAAATTCGTAACTTATCTTAGGTTATCAAATGTTAGTAAAATCCACTTTAGATCTGCAAACGAATTGCACTTATGATCATTGCTGTAGTATCAATGTTGGTGTAAAATAAATGTTATTTTAATGATTGCCGTTAATAATTTTTTTTTAAATCTTTTTACAGCTTTTATTGTAAAGCAATGTTTAAACAATTTTTTCGCAAAATGTTTCCAGGGTTAGTAAACAACTTTGGTTAGTTTTTTGTTTATATCTCTTTTTTTTGTAAAAATTTACAAACTTATTGAAGCAACGTTAATATATAATATTTTTTTAATAAATTCCATATTTCTGTCAACTGAAATTAAAATAACCTTCAAGTTTTAACATCTCAAATCTTTCTTAAGTAAAACATGATTTCTTTGAAAGTATTTTAGCATGTTGTTGTACGCGTGTTTACATTTCGATGCCCATGACAAAAACAAAAAGCAACTGATGGAAGCTTTCTCGACGAATTACGGTCGAGACGTGACCATGTTACAAATTGGGGAAAATATGCTTTTCTTAACTTTATTGGTAGCCCAGCTAATGTACTAGATAATCGCTGTACCGGTTGTTGATTAAATTTTTCCTACAAGAAAACATATGGCATTCATAAATTTATCGTGTCTAAAAAACAAAGTTTTGGTTGGAAGGATATCTTACTAACTTAACTCATTCTAAGAGATATTACTCTTTTTCAACTTCAACCCGCACTTCATAATAATACATCTAACTAGTGCTTTCTTGTCTTACAACTAACTTGTACAACCCAATTTGTTGTATTAATTAGAATGTAGTATCAGTCAGAATATTTTAAGGCTAATCTCGAAACGAAATCTCTTACGACCACAGCAGGTATAAAACTGCTGTAGTTCTAAATACAAAGCTAGTGCTTCGGGTTGGTATAGTAGTAAAAGTTATGAATATATATGAGAAGGGATCAAATAATAATGAAAATAACAAATGTATATACTTCTTGGCAAAATAATACTGGCGGCGTAGCTTAACTTTTGTAATATTATTAAAGAAAAAGGTCTTCCATTCTCTTTTGCTTCTCTGAATATAGTTTTGCTCTATATCAAAACATGTTCCTGAAAATGTAGAAAAATTTAATGCAAGCCGTTATTAAATACTGCAGTTTAAAAATTACGAAGAAAAAATTCATAGCGATTTGGAGGCAATGTTAGGAGAGTAATAATTTCGTAGCAATGGACGAAACATGTGTCCGTCATTTTGATTCCGGGACAAAAAGCAATCATTTAAATAAAAACGACTATAATCGCTGACCGCCAAATACAGTCCAATTACAAGCCAATATTATGCAGGCGCTATTACAATATAATGCAGCTTTAATTCCCAGGTTGAGGAATGCCATAAAAGAGTAAAGATGAGAGAAACTTCGAAGGGGCGTGCTGTGTTATCACAACAACGTATCCATGCACAGGCAATGACTGGCATTCAGCAAGCTTCCTTTGAATTGGTTGACCACCCGCCTTATTCACCAGATCTGGTGTCTAACGATTTTTGTCTATTCCTAAAATTGGTTTTATTTAAGCGAATCAGGCAGGATGACGATGGAGAAGGGATGGATGCCGTGGAGAGCGTTTGCAGAATATATTTTTAAAGCGATTGAATCTTGGAAAAACGCTGGACTCGGTGTGTAGAGACACTCGGAGTCTATGTAGAAAAGTAAATTATTAATAATCATTTTATTCTATCTCATTCTCACTACTTAAATTACCTTCATCGTAAATAAGAAGACAAGTTTCGAAGGATTTGTTGGTTTATACAATGTATTTATATAGGGATTTACCTACGATATGTTACCTAAATAAGTCACTTTTTTATATGTTGCCTCGTTTATCCGCAATGGATGGAGTGATTTTAACAATATTTGTTTGTTTCATAAGGTTTTCTGGTCGTAGTTTTTAAAGTAATTTACTAAATTACTATTTTTTTATTAAAAATATGTAACAAAGATGGCGTTGGTAACTAATTTAAACATAGACACTAAATCCTAATAGAGTATCGTTTGTAACATCAAAATAACTTTAAAATACTTTTAAATGATTACATTGTGGTATATAACCGATTCAGTTAACATAACAATATTTTTTTTTAATTTTTGTCTTTCTGTCTGTTCGTATTGGCTAATGTCTGAACTGGATGGTCTGATTTTGAGGGGACTTTCACTAGAATATAGCTGATGCATGTAGAAGAAATATTCTTTATAAAAAAAAGAACTGTATAATTGTATTGTCGTATTACGGGGACGTAATACGCGCAACTGCTAGTATAATAAAATAAAAGGAAACGTTTAAAAATGTGTGTTTGTTACTCTTTACTGAATAGATTATAACAAAACTTTAAAACCAATAATAGGCTTCAATAAATTATATATAATTATAAAACATATGGAGATAAATCCATAACATTACAATAAGTATAAAATATTTACGAAAAATCCGCGATCGCATCGTTAAAACTATCAGATGTTATGCACGTAAAAACCTGTAAATGACCTCTCTACTGTTTCTGTTGTACCGATTCAGCGTTTGAAGTAAGCTACCGTTCCCACAAACAACTAATTATATACAAGTTGTGTTTATAACCCAATTTTTTTAGGCAAGCGATTAGTTCTGTTATTCCATCACCACGGGAGTGAAACCGCAGATCGCATCAGGTTTTGATATAAATTTACTTATTTTCAACCAAAACCTAAAACTCTATTTGTATAAAGAGAAAAATATAGTTGGATGCATAAGTATAATTTTAGGGGAATAAAATTATTCAAATCACGTACATGCTAACAGAACTCCGGCCAATGCTCGGCAAAGCCAAGCAAAACATTTGAATTTTTTTCATAAGCTAGATTTAAATTTTTGTTTATTATTTTTACATGTTCTACTATTTATGGCGAAATTTTTTTTTTCGGAAATTATTATTTAGATTTTTAATCTATGTTTAAGTGTTAGGTACTATATCAGATCGGGTTATACGATTTAAATATTTACGGTTATATTGTTTTTGTATGTTTTGTTAAAAGATGATTAAGAGTTAATAAATATTTAGGTAAAATTTATTAAGGTTTCTCATAAATATTTTTGTATAAATTTTAATATCAATTCTCTCTAACTGATACAAAGTCTCTTATAAAATGTAATAACGACAATGTTTTTCATAAAATATACATAAGTGATTTTTTTTTTAGGTTAATTCTAATTATCAGTTCAAATGCAATGTACAAACTTTATAATTACCTAATAATGTACCGCTTACTTACATAGTACAAATATAAAACATAATAAATATATATTTAAATATTGATAAGATCATGCATATGTTTAAAAAAAAAATTTAACACAACCGCACAAGAAGAGGACAGTCACGTAAAGTTTTCATTTTAAACTCTGAACACGTTTCTCGTATGGAATCAGTCTGTATCCCTCCGACGCCCTAGATGCAATACGCAAACGCGTTAAAAATTAAAAGTAACAACTCGAAATGGATTTCACTGAGTATTGTACAAAGTGCGGTGCCGTGGTAATGACATTTTGGATGCGTCGCTTTAAAGTGCCTTAAAGACCGCCGTCATTTAATCAAGTTATCATTGATTTAATTAACGCGTTTGAAGCATACCCTCGTTCGGAACAATATAATTTGCTTGCGTTTTCTGTGGAACTTTTCCTGAAAGTAGAATGTTATTATAAAGGTTCAAATTAATAAAACGAAATAAGAGTTAATTGTAATTTTAAACAAAGTGCTAAGAAGATATTTATTTCTAAATATTAAATTAAAAAGTATTGAGAATTCTTATACATTACATATTTTAGTTTTAAAAGCTTTAATTTACAGCAATATTTGGTTATATTTATTTGTCCCTAATTTATAGCTATTTTTCGATAGCTCGACTGAAAATAAGAAGGTAAATGTAAATAATATTATGACAAAATAATGGATATTTTATTGCTTTTAAGCTATAGTACACATGATTTAAAGACTTCCAGAAAATTTATCGTGTTTAATTTTGCTCTTATCAACAACACCTCTATCTGTCCCTTGACTATGGATCCTTCAAAGGATCTAAAATGTCGGGAATATTGTGAACAAAAATTAACCGCGAATAAATCTGTATTTGTTGACATGACAACGTCTTATAAATTGGTTCAAGATAGGGAGGCACTCTCGTAAACTGTGTAACAGCGCCGCTTACGTAACGTTCTCCATAAGCAACCATAAGAGAAAGTGAGAGGCTCGCGCCTGTCTTACTCGTACGCAGTTGGCCTGCTTCAGTACAGAGAGACAGAGAGTAAGAGAATGACGGTTGATCCTTCTACCTACTATACGAATGAGTATTCACATTACAATCATTCTACACTAATAGATGTTGTCACGTATAACTTTCATCCGTATACTGATGTTACAGGCAACCAATTATTTAAATTAATCGAAGAAATACTAAGAAAGTGCTTTATCAAACATATTAAATTGTTTATAATAGTAGTCACTGAATTCGTAACACGAAAACTCTAATACCAGATTCTTAAATGCAGTTGAATAAGCAGCGCTGAAATTTCATTTGTTACAAAGGGTAACCAATTTCGGTACAAGCTGACCGCATTCACTTGGAATACATTGAAATGAAACTTTTAATAATACATATAAAGTAAGGAAAATAATATAACATTTAAAATAGACATCAGTCATAACATAACATTATTTTTAATATAAGTTTATGAAGTTATTTGTCGTAAGACATAACATATATTTACAAAAATAAAGGTGCTATAATTGTTGATTATTCATTTCATACATTTTTAAATGTCATTTTAAAAACCTGTACATTTTGTGCAGGCATCTTTACGAGTGCTGCACAATTATCATTGTATTTACAAAGTTCACGAATCCATATAGCGCTACGAACCTTAAATCGTCTTCACAAAAGCATTTGACATTGACACTTCAGTGCAAAATTCTGTAAATTTAAATTATTTCTACAAGTTCAATATAAAAATTATTCTTTAAAAAATGTTGTTTCAATTTTAATTTGCTTATTTCCTCGAAATCTATTTTATGAATACAACAAAAAATTATTACTTTCTTTCAATTAGTGTAAAGCAAAACGTCGACGCGAATATCGTGATATTTCAGTTATATCACATGTTTATCGATGAAATGAAATGAAAACATTATCACCCCATTCCATGTACAAACATCAGAATATTTAAAACAATATTGAATTTTGTGTTATTTTTAGTTCGAAGATGACATGTTTCATGTTTTGAAGGATTTTAAGATAACTTAAATATGTACCGAATTCGTAAAATATAATTTAACATTTCTATAAATAAATCTCGCAGCTCCTTTATTCGTTAAACCCTTTGACATTGATCGTCTCTATACGTACAATATTGGAAAGTTCATCATCATCATCATCATCATCAGCCTTTGATAGTCCACTGCTGGACATAGGCCTTCCCTAATACACCCCTATCCATTAGGGGGTTTTTGGACCGTATCTCACCACGCTGGTCCAATGCGGGTTGGTGGCTGGACCGACTTTTTACATGCCCATTCGACGCATGGAACATCTTACTTTTTAGACAAATGGGTGATCGGCCCAAATTGCCCTAACCAACTAGGAAACAACAATGAAAATTTGTTGAGTCCCCGCAGGATTCGAACCCACAACCTCCGGATTCTAAAGCACACGCCTATACCACTAGGCTACGGAGGCAGTTTAGTTGGATTGGAAAGTTATGTTTTAATTTTTCTTAGTTAAGCCTTTGTGGGTTCCATATGTGTATTCATTCTTTTTGAATAAAATCTACAAAGGATGTTAAACGTCGGGAATATTTAAAACAAAATTAAACGGGATAAAATCCGAAACAACTATAATTAAGTTATGTAGTATTTGCGTAATTGCAAATAACTTATCAAACAATTAACAAATATTTTTATATATTTTACTACCTTAAAAGTAAGTAAGATCAGTAAAGTGATTAGGAGTTTCTGAAAGCTGGTAACATGTTTTGAATGTTAACTAAAGCTTATATCTTAAATATAGTTATTTATGAATGTTGTATCTTTTTACAGGGGGGCGTCAGAGGCGGTACCACCACGGTGCCTATTTCTGCCGCAAAGCACTGCTGTGTTCCGGTTTAAAGGGCACCGTAGCCAGTATATTTACTGCGTAAACGAGGCTCAATACCCTATGTCTTAAGGCAGCGCATTGGTGATACCACGGTATTGCGATAATTCCTGTGAGCGTCAGTGAACACTTTACTACTCTTCACGAAAAATAAGCAGTTCACATTTTGTATTTTCTTACGATTCTTCAATACATAGTATAAAACAAAGTCGCTTTCTCTGACCCTATATTCCTATGTATGCTTAAAACTTTAAAACTAGGTAACATATTTTGATGCAGTTTTTTAATAGATAGAATGATTATAGATAAAGGTTCATATATATAATTCATACATAATATTGTAGAGGAACGCTTATAAATTTATATGTTTCCATATATTTTACAAATATCAGTATTGTACCCGTGCGAAGCCAGAGCTGCTCGCTAGTAAACTAATTTTAAGTTTTTTTTTGACATATAAATGTCACTGCTTATATATTAATTATTTTGTATTTTACTTTAAGTAAATAAAGTTTAATACATACAGCTATTAGACATTGTACAAAATTTTCAATTAACTTTTTCGTTACAGAACATTTTTTGAGTATTTCTATATTAAAGCAGCGCACCAATATTCGTTCAAATTCTTCTCGGATTTCTCTGTGTAAATTCAATAATTTGGTGTTCTGCTATGAATTTAAATTCTGTATTTTGGCAAAAGTGATATCAATTTATAACAGATCTTTCTATGAAAAAGGTGAAAAAAAAAAGGATAAAAATAGAATGTTTATCACAACTTCGCAACGCTTTGAAATCAGCTTTATATTAGACATTGGAAATATTCCAAAAGTGAAATGGTGAAGCTCTTGACGTTTCCCAAAGTTGCCATCTGCTGTAAATAAATAGCATTAATGTTGCTCTAAGCCCTGGCAATTTTGCCACTGAGATTTGTCATATCATGTCTTATTTTTGGTATATTTAAATTGGTATATTTAAAAAAATCTTCTCTTTCGAAACAAAGTACGATTTGTAAAAAAACAAAGCTAAGGTAATGTTGCATTAAAGTTATAATTAATATTAACCACAAAACTTATAAGATTTTAAGTAGAACTTATGTTAACAATTTTTGATAATTTTTCAAATACCTAACTAAAGACTAGTAGATAAAATGTTAATATAAAGTGACAGATATATTACTCTAACATTATATCTCTGTCACTGGTTAGCTGTCTTTACCTTAATAAGATTTTGTGGTTTTCTATAAGTAGACTATATAATCAGAAAATGTGTTGGCGGTGATATCACGTCGCGTAGCGCTCCTACATTATCTTAACTTAAATAGCTTAAAATAGAAATACATAATATGCCAAGCCCAGGTTCATTCAAGAATATATTGACTCTTTACTTTGATAGTATTTTTAAGTAACTGTAAAAATCAGATACGACGCCAGCCTTCCCGTTACGACAAGTTTTTCATATCACCATTCCAATTTACCTTTATAATGCTCCAGGAGATATCGGACCAAAATAGAAGTAAGTAATAGTGGTGTAGTAACAAAATTCAAACTTGAAAACAAAAAAAAAATCTTTTTTTTAATTGATTTTTTTGTTAATTTTTTTAATTTAAAAAACTGTAAACAGCTCATTTTAAAAATAATAAATTATGCTAATAAATAATCTACGATATAGTATTTAGCTTTATGTTGGTTATTATTACAAACTTTATGGTTTTACGAAACATCACAATTGAAAGAAAAAACAAATATATTCAGGTTTTAAATGTCCAGAATCTAAAAGCATTTAATAAAAATGAAAATATATAAAAGCAAAAAAATTTGTGCGTGTACTAGCGTATACTCGTAAGAAGTGAAACTTCTTTATGTCGTTATTTTTCGAAAAATAATTTACTAAATGCAACTTTACAGGAATTGGTTAAATAAAGTTAAATTAGCTAAAGTTTATTAAAAGGCTTTTATTATCACAGACATAAATACAAATTCTACAATTATTTCATTTTAGCTTATACACAAAGATCATTAGAATTTCATTAATTGTAATAGAATTATTACTATCATTGATGTCATTATTATATATTTGTGTTATTAATAACTTATTAATAACAATATCGACAACGCTCTATAGTGACGTGATAAATATAAGATGGCCGTAACGAAAAATGTTACACAAATTTTTTTTCCAACCCTGATAAAAAACTTTCACTTCAAAAACATGAATTGTCTACATGTTATTTTGATTAGATAAACTGAAACATAATTCACGCATTTCCATTACAACAAATATTTTTGAAATTTAAATATTTTTCGTAAAATCTTTAAGTTTCAGTAATCAATGCTCAGACATAGTACATGTAAATATTCCCTATACTAAGTAACGTTATAGTTGTAGCAAAAATGGTCAATAATAATAATTAGTTAACGACAAAAGCTAAACATATTTAACATCGGTCACGTATACCAATATATCCGATATATTTAATGAGTTAAGTAGTTCGATATAGTATAAATATTGAGAGGAGTATTAGTGTCTTAGAACTTTGTCTTGCATTACGAACGTGATGCGGCTACCAATCGGGCCATATATTGAACCAAGACCAGTCTGGAAATTAAGTAAGTTTGTTCGTTAAAGTTGTGTCAGTCGCACCTCCAGCGAATAGAGTATAAAACGTTTGGTATCCATTCGGGGTGGAGAGCGTTCGCCTACGCCGATGTATCAATTGCGCTACGTCCACAGTCACAATGAGTGCGGCTGAGGTGTAACACGCCGCCCGTTCGGCGCACCAAAGCTTGCTTCGAGCGCGTGAATATCGTTTTAAATTTGAGCTTCATTTAAAAAAAGATATAGACGGTTGCTAGTAAGAAAACACGTGAAAAATCTTATAAGAATACAGTTTGAAAATTATTTCGTGTGGGTGGAAACAAGTTTTCAACAACTTTTAGTAGTTATAAAAGTAAGTTCAATTTGGCTTTTTTTTCATTTGAGTTTTAAAAAATATGTTTATCGTATAGGGTCGCGTTTGCTTTTTATACATATTTTTAAGTTTTATTGTACGTCTTTTTAGTGTAATAAAGGTTGTCATTTAGTCATATAACTTTTATATTTTACGTAAAGTTATTTTTAAATAACGAGTCTATATAAAAGCATTCATTGACCTTCAAATGTATGCTTGTATTGAGTGTTTTAATGCAAATTAAGGCGTTCTGTGAAACGTATGTAATTAGATTAAAATGTGAATTAGAACGAGTTAACGTAAAGTGGATGAGCTTTTAATTTTAAGTACCAAATGGAAAACAAATCATAAAAGAATGTTTCATTATAAATTTTATAGATTGTTACCGAGACAGTTGTTTAAAATAATTTTATTACATTTATTTACGACATACTTTTTTTAAAGATTATGGCCAATCCGATGATGCTATTGTATAGTGATTTTCATTTACGTCTTTTAATGAACATCATACATCAAACATCATAATTTGAGGTTTATCGTGAAAGATTGACAGAATTATTGTCAGAAATTGATTGTTTAATAGAATATTTCATTACGTCTAACAATGCGACGGGCAATTTAAAATCTGTGATGATTATTAATTATTGAATTGAGTTTGTCTGATAAAATGGCTTCCAAAAAATACTTAGAAATATTATAGCAATTTGATTATTTAAAACGTAATTGATACCTTTGTAAAATTAACAGTTCTTTACGAAGATAAAACAGTTGTTAGTCTAATACCCGTAGTTAAAATAAAAAATAAATAAATATGCGAGTGAACGTAGTTCTCATATAAGTAGCTTAAAATCTATATGGACTAGTGATATTAAACTTTTCTTTGAAATCACTTATAGCAAAGCATTATGTATTTAAAAGCTTATAGTTTCTTCATACGTTCACTAAATGCCGATCTACTTGAGGAACTAGTGGTTTCAGTTTACTCAAAGTGCACAGAGTAGGTATCGTTGCCTGCTCCTAACTTAACCGCTATTAATAATCTATTGCAACGTTAGTATCTATAAATTGGTAGGATGTTTTTTTTTTAAATTATGTTACATAAATTGGACAACCTTTAATTGACAGATGATGAATTTTTATAGCCAGTAATATTTGACTTATACATATATTCATAACTTTGAGTTCCGGGCACGTTCCGGGCCGGTAGGTATTGCCAAACGGGGAGACAAGGCCATCAAAGGTCAGTAAACAGTGGGGTTTCTGAAAACTGTGATCATAGCGGCAGACATGATAAAATATCGATGAAGAAAGAAACAACCGTTTTTTGTAACTATTTCACCCAGTCCATACCATGCCCCACAGAAAGTGGCGATGGTAGAAAAATATTGTATACATCCCATTATTTAATCTTCATAATACTTTGTTTACTACAGTTACTCTTTTTAACTACTTGAGGTAGAATTTTTGTTTATTCATACATCAGTTAAAACAATATTATGGTATATGTGACATATACAATACAGTATCACTGAGTCGGTTTTTACATTATCTTAATTATAAAATAAAGGAACTTATGAAAATATCATTGTAACATGTGTTGTAAAAGTCGACGTTATCACAATTTACTTTATATAATAAGGTTTTTTATTGTAACAGACCTTGAATGGACATATTTTAAAAGAGCTGCAGTAGATTTATTTTCGAAACAAGAAAAGAGAACTATTAAAGTTGTTTGTAATATAGTGACCAAATTTAACTCTGAATTAAATACAACAATAAGTAAATTGTCGTTTTCTTCCTTATACAAACAACTTTGATTAAAATTAACGAAACAAAAGTGACGGAAACAGATTTAATTTGTTAAATTGAGCAAAGGAACAATTAATGTGTATTATTAATTCCCTTTAATTAAAAAAGCTTCCTTAAAGCTCTTAAGGCAGGAAAAGTAAAAGACTGTGCCGTCGATGTTTTATTGAGATCAATCAGTCTTTTCGAAGCGACAGGTGGCGAACCACCCTTGCTATGTTGCTTAATATAACTTTCTTACGTAATAGCAGCTCTATTAGTTACTTGGTAAAATCTATATGTGTTACTGATAGTGATATATCTATCAAATCTTTGAAAAAGATCAATAAAAAACTTACTCATCAGCGCAACAGCGTGTGTTTTGTTATCTTTCCTCTTGATACTAAATGAATCATTCATGCATTAATGTCAACATTATGGCATTAATCTGGGCTGTTGAATGCAATAATCTTGTATCTATAATGTAGTGTATAGAGAGTTTGGATGAGTGATTCGAGAATGGGCAATATCTCCATTCGACTTTAAAGTCAAGTATTCTATATATTAATCTTGATTCCCTTTTAAATAAATCACGAATGTAGGAATATTGTGTGTAATGATAAAAGGCCATTTCCATTAAATGTTCTTCCTAATTAGGTGTTTAGGCGAGTTGCTTTATTGTTATTGTAAAAAAGATACTTAATAGAATAGGTTAGCAAACGTAGGTATCTAAGATTCACAAATACACAAATAAATTTGTTTCAGTTTGAAGAAAGTAAACATGCAAAATCTTTAATTAATTCGTATAAGTTTAGATATATGTACGTTTTATGCAAAACAAAGTGAAAATCATAAAAATATTCTATTTGTAAGCAAGTGAAACTAGCGCTGGCATAATAAAAGTAACTCCTGAGTAATCTGTACTATTTTTACTGCGCAAGGAAGCGTGATGGGAATAAATTAAAACTTGTATCAAACTAAATACGACCCAGATCACCGCCATTGAAGGACTGAAGTATCGGTTTCTCTCGGTAATAATGATGTTTGCATACATAATGAACATTTACTTGAACTAAATGTGGACAAGCCTCTAAATGTCGCTTAATAATTCTCTGTGTCAAGTCGTCAGTGAAATATCTTATACCCTTGAGAGCTTTCCATAAATAAAGTACCATAAGTCCATAAACATAAATATTTGTTTTTTATTTAAGAAAATTTACTATAATTCACTTAAAATTGCTTTTAATACACCAGGTTAAAGCAAATACATTATAGATATGAATTATATCCATGCGTATCAATTTATTCAACGCAATTTCATTATTATCTACATGATAACGTCAAGCCCTTTTGTAACTTTTATTAAATGATAATATTAATAAAAAAGGCAATGTGATGTATTTGTATTTTCCGAATATAAATAAGTGATATTTGCTGTCAACTAAAACATTGATACACAGCGATATTAAATTTCTTGTCTACGAAGTAAATAATGTTTTAGGAAAAAAGACTGTTGACCGCAGAAAAAGTCATAAACGATTTGAAAAAAAATTATATATTTATTTTATAAATATCTATTTATTATATTGGAGATAGATATTCAATATACGAGTATTTCAAAATATATGTACATTGCATCCGGCGGGGAAATAATTTGGCAACAAATTTGAAAGTGCGATAAACATTTCCTGTTTAAACGAATAGACGGTCAGTGTTTTCTTTTTGTGCTGATCTTATTCTATTTAAATCGATCTTCTGCTATTTTGGTCGATGCAACGTAAACATTTTCAAAAGAATGTAACATTGATTAAGTTCTGTTGAATAAAAATAGCACAAAAGCATTTTATTAGATATTATAACAAAATATACTGAATATATTATAGACAATACTATACTCTAAGTTAGTAAGTAAATTAGTTATTGACTCATTTAATATCTAGTAAAAATATAGGTGCTTATGCCGTGTGCAAATGTAATCCAATTAGTATTTTTCGTAATTATCATTAGTTATTGCATGTTATTGTTTATAATTTCAACTTATTTTCAATAGTAATTATTGTTTGGAGTTTTAATATACAGTTTATATTTTACTCATTGATTTTATTGGCTTACGAAAAGGCGTGATTTTTATTTTATTAATTTAAATATACCGTAATAGTTATTCGTTGCGACATAATGTGTCATGAGAAAAATATGATGAACTTTATCAAAGAATCACAGCTGTCCGTTCGCATTGAGGTCGAAACGAGGAAAACCAACACTGGGTTTAATACAATATTAATGTTATAATTATCAGCGGATAATTTAAATAATACGCGAATAAAATTCTTTAAAAAAGAACTATTTTGTACTAGTTCATATAATTTATATTAAAGTCTAAATGATTTATATATTGGTGGTAAATGTAAATTAAAAATAAATAAATTAATTATAATTTATCTTTAAGTGGGGGTTAGAACTGAAACTTAGGTTAGTTTAGTTTAGTTGGAAAATTACGTGAGCAAAGTTATGGCGTTAATTAAGGTAAAACTTTCTTACGAATTGTATAGGTACCTACCCTCGATCACCTAGACATTAAATATTAATCCTCCAGAAGGAACAGTGAGGGTTTGATTGACGCTTGAATCTAGCTCATATTATATTCATAGTTATGCTTTAGAATTACAACAATAGATAAATTTTATTTTACTTTGTCAGATGTCAATTTTTCCTTGCGCTATAGCTTGTCCATACTTTACTTATACTTTATTAAAAAAATAAACTTGAATTATAATTATAAGAACGAAAAGATAAATCAATACCACCATACATTGTTTACCATTAAAGTGAAAAATTATAATTGTACCTCTATCGTAAATAATAGTCTTTGTAGATTATTTGCGATAACGTAAAGTTGGTTTGTAAAATTAATCATGATGCTATACATGTGTTGAATAGACTTTTGGGCTAATAAACAATGTAATTGAGGGATTTTTTTAGCTAAATGTTTTTAAACCAAATGTCTTAAAACATGCCTGGGAAACGATGTAGTGTTTGAGTTACGGGCTTTTGTATTTGTATTGCTACCAGATGTTTTAATATTAAGACGCATTGTTTTTAAATTTAATTACTGAGCTTATACTGTGGTTTTTTAATAATAGCATGAATATATACCAGAAGAAGCCTTTTGGAAATTTCCTTATTAAGCACTTTACATATATTTACTAGGATCCCGTCCTTGCTTTGCACGAGTGGACAGTTAATTTATTCATATTTTTAGGGATAAATAAGGATGCTGTAATTTAGAAATATGTAAATTTTAATGTTCATTACTTGCTTTATCGAAATACTCAAGAAAAAAAGTGAAATGTTTCATAATATGGTATATATTTCTTTAATCATTAATGCTTCTTACAGTGCATACAATTAACGAAATTTTATGGCAATTTTGAAACTTGGGTCAGTTTTAGTTAGTAATATGATACACTAAGTCTATGGTACTTAGGAATAATGTAACATACTAATTTCTAGTAATAATTGTGTTAATAACTTGCTTAATGTACATAATCAAAATGAAAACTCTAACACGTCATTAAATAGGTAATAACAAAACAACATAAACTAAAGCAACATCGTAAAGTACTTTATTAAATAAAATGACTTTACGGATTTTATCGCGTTTATTTTTTACATTTTAAATTCCCGACGTTTCGAACACTTTCCAGCGGCCGTGGTCACGGGGTAGACTGGGGTAGTCATTTTATTTAATAATGTATAATATTCGCGCAAACAATAGAAATAATTATCGTAAAGTTTTCTTTTACAGACAATGAGCGGTTTTGAATCCAGCGTGTACGTTATGTGTTTAGATTCCTCCAACAATTACACGTGAATTGAAAATAGCAGAGTATCAAGCGAGTCATCAATATGTCGGCTTACTGCGTGCCCGGTGGACAAAATTTCCAACGTGTTTATGTAAAGGTGCACGGATATATAGCACTTATAATTTGCCTGTTTGGCTCCGCTGCTAATTCCGTCAACATCGCTGTACTAAGCAGAAAAGAAATGGTCTCGTCAACCAACTCCATACTCACTGCACTCGCTGTCGCCGACCTGTTAGTGATGATTGACTATATACCATTTGCCCTGCACATATACATAAAAATTGAATCGGAACTCAATCGAAATACTTACGCCTGGGCGGTATTTGTGTACTTTCATTCGATATTCAGTCAGACTTTTCATACTATTTCCATCTGGCTGACAATTACACTCGCTGTATGGCGATATATCGCCATAAAATTTCCTCAGAAAAATAAGATTCTGTGCAATAAGAGAAACACAAACATCGCCATAGCCATAGCATATATAATATGCCCAATAATGTGTCTGCCTATTTACTTTGCGATGAATATTCAAGAGATACCCGAGGCACCTGGCAAAAATGACACAATCAGCGAAAACGTAATTTCCACGAGCACAGCAACAAATTACGATAAAAAATACGCAATTTCTATGACTGATAACGAACATTTATTAACTGCGATATTTTGGATATATAGTGTATTTTTCAAACTTATTCCTTGCTTAGTGCTCTCAATTTTAAGTGTATGTTTAATATTAAAAATGAAGTCTAGCGATCGACGAAGACAAAAGCTATTGAAAAAATCTGGGCTATCGACAAATGAGGTGAGTTTCAAGCAATAAATTAAGCGAATGTTATTCAACATAAAAAGCTCAATAACCTTTTATTACTATTATTCAACGACTTTAAAGCAAAGTTTTACTATAATAAAATAAAGGAAAACTTAATTTTTATAATGTTTTTATAAAAATTTCAAAAAACCTTTAACATAAATAGATTTTCCCTTTTCACGTCGTGAAAACGTTCTAGCGCGCTTTTAACTATAATAGGGTATCAGGTGGAGCGGAAATAAGGTTTCCTTATATGTTTTCTTTATTGCTATTATTTACTCGTTTTACGTTATAAATTGGCAATATACTTTACAATGGAAAATGTATGCTGGTTCCTATCTGAGAAAATCCCTTATAAAACAGGTCCTCCAAGATTTGCTAGTATTATTTATTTTTGAATAAGTAGTTCATTTACGTCTTAAACAGAATCGGCTCCGTCGCAGTGCAACAGTTACAAATGAAATGAATATTTAATAAGTTTATTCTAACTTTGACAGCGTCTGAAAACTTTGTCATCGTAAACAAGAATACCAATTTATTGTTTAGTTTGTAGTGTTTTATTAAATAGAAAATTACTGACACATAAATAAAAATAAATAATAGAAAAAAAATAGTGCGTTAAAGTACTTGTATTTCTAGGGTGAAAAAGTACGACTGAATGAGGATTCCGGTGGTGGGAAGAGAGGTGGCCGTGGTGGGGGAAGGACAGATCGGACAACTCGGATGTTGCTAGCGTTACTGGGTCTATTCTTGGCTACAGAATTGCCACAAGCCTTGTTCGGTTTATTAACTGCTATCGCGCCTCATCTGTTTCAAGAATGTTACTACGCTTTCGGCAAGTCAAATATTATAATTAAAAGCTCAAGTTTAATATATTTTTTCTACTTTTACCATAGCAGAGTAAGATAAGGCAACACATATAATATTTTTAGTATGAATTTATATTATAACAACGTTAACACATATGTCTCCTTTGTCGGTCAAACATTGTATGATTGATGTTTCACGGCGAATACTATACCGAGCGCGGTATTTTTTGACGCCATTAGAGTTTGACGTAGTATTTTGTTTATATATTTTTGTTATTTTACTTGGCTCTGCCATGTTTGTTCAATAGTATTATTACACAATACATTAATTGTGTTTGAATTATCTAAAGATAATTTATCTATAATATTAAGACCCGTAACCTATAACTCAATTCTTCGTTTTTAAAATATAATACAGCACCATGATCTTTCACATAGATATACAATAATACATTATAATCAAAGGATATATAAAATGATATTATTATCCTTGAATCGCTAATCAAACGTATTAGCCCCTTGCCAATTGCGAAAATACGACCTCGTTAATATTTATATCGTCTGGCTGTTTATGTGTGCCTTGGACGTTATTTTATTTCATAATGTTTGTTACTAGCTGCTTTTACGTCATAGTTAGCATGTACGCATTAAAAAAATCGAGTAGTATGCATAATTATTGTTTTAATTTTTGTGCTAACTGTAAGTTTTTTATTTTCAGGGGAAGTGATGGATCTGATGGCGTTGGTCGGGTCTGCCATAAACTTCGTTCTGTATTGTAGTATGAGTAGGCAGTTTCGCAATACTTTCAGGAGATTAGCCCATAAAGTTTTGCCTCTAGCGCGGCGAAACTCTGAATTTGGCAATGTTCGGAAGACATAGCACGCAACGTGCGGAAATTCCACCACAGTCACCTATATTTAAATACATTTAGTGGATAACAATTAGCATACATGCATCGTAATGGATATAATTAAAAATTAAAATTGATCCTGCTCTGATTCGTCATTTATGTATGTGTATTTATACATAAAAGTATATTGTATTTGTGTATAGTATTATAAGAGTTGAAATGCACTCAGCACAAAGTGTGTTAATTTTTTTCACTTAGAATAAACCCTTAAACATTTTAATATTTTGAAGGATGAAAACATCCAAATTAAAAATATATTTTTCTTTATATTTATGTCCTTATCACGGTTAACTTCGTGTATTATAAAGTTAAGTTTTTTTTTTAAGGACCTATGTTAGACCCATTATGGATAATAATTTCGATAGTGAGTTGCACATTTTAAATGAAATTACTATGTAGGGAACATAGTTTAGTATTAAATTTAAGATAAGACGGTGTCCGTTTACTTAAGCCTGGAATTTTATTATATAATAGTTACAAAAGATATAGAGATAAGTACGTTTGTATACAATAGGATTACTATGCTTTTATTTACTTAATCTTTCGATATCAAGTTTTGTGAAGTCACCCCATTGGGGAAAAATTGTGAAGAAATATAAATGTGAGCTATAAATATAAATTTTGCATCAATGATTTTTTTTAATAACTTGCCTGGTAGATGCACTTTTTAAAAATGAAGAAACGAAGCGAATACGCTTCGTTTCTATAATATAATATTCGTATTATATTATAGAATTATAATTCCTATAATAGTGTATACTGTTTAAATATAAACAGTATACACTATTATATATAAAAAGTAGTGTAATATTTGGAATGGTTAATTTTACAAAACATTTAAATGTAATAAAACTACTGTAATTATATGCAACCATTAATGTTACTAACTGCCTCGTAGCCTAGTGTGTATGGGCGTTGCTTAGAAACCGGAGGTCATGGGTTGAATCCTGCGGGACGCACTATTTTCATTGTTGTTTCTAGTTGGTTAGGGACAATTTGGGCCGATCACCCAATTGTCTGAAAGTAAGATGATCCATGCGTCGGATGGGCATGTAAAATAGTCGGTCCACCCACCAACCCATTGGACCAGCGTGGTGGATACGGTCCAAACCCCTAATGGATAGGGTTATTAGGGAGGCCTATGTCCAGCATGTGGACTAACAAAGGCTGATGATGGTGATGTGATGTGATGTGAATGTATACTTATGTTGTATTTAAATCATAAGGATTATTAGTAAGATCTTAGTCTTTAATTATTATTGTACGCCAACATTACTTCCAATCGTTCTAAGCGTCGTAATAATATACATAGATTTATTTATTTTATTTGTTGCAACTTCTTGCACAACAATTATGCAAAGGGAAGCTTAATGCCTTAGGCATATATATTTTTTCTGCTATTTTTACAGCTTTTATACTATATGGAGGGATTTTTCTTATGTTAATAGTTTGTAGGACTAGTAACAATATAAAATATGTAAAAAATCATAGACCGATACTTTATTTTAATAAGAACATGGGTTAATTTTGGAATTAATGAAAACAATGGAGGAGAATATAATAAAATATTTTATTTTATTATATTTAGAAAACAAACAGCTAATACAATAAAAACTAAGATACATGTGCCAGTTATAAACAAGCTAGTAATATGTTTTTACATTTAAATATCTAAGAATAGACGCCGTGAGAACAGACACTTATCTAAATGTATATAAAAGTAACATAAAAAAAAAGCAAACAGAATTTAAACAAAAATCAAATGAATTTAAGCTACAGTATCAAACCAATGTCTAATCAATGTTTTTTTTTATAGTAGATATATTTGAATTAAAGATTGATTGTATGTTAACAATACAACGGAGACAGGTTTTTATAAGAGTCAATAGCTGTAATCAATAATTTACATTAACGTATTGCTTATTTATCAAACACAAAATATTAATTAATAGTAAATTTTTTCTACTCTCTATGCGACTTTTTATGTGTACATCTTTTCAGTTCAGCCGTTCTTGACATTGACGCTTAGCAACACATGCAACGATTCATTTTTATACAATGGATAATGAATCATGCTAATATCATCAATTCGGCGTTTTTGAAATTCAACCGTTTATTTATAAATAAACAGAGACGATTGTGATGCGCCACGATGTTTAGTGTTAATTTCATCAAAGCATGCTAAAATAGAATAAAACAACAATGACTAAAGTACGGTTATGGCTTTGATGTTCTTGGAATATATTGATTGATGTTTTCAATATCTGTTTTGAAACATGTTCATAAAAGAGAGTTAGTTTATTTTAAATATTAGGTAGTCATTAAAATATGAAATTTTGTGTTTTATTTTAGGTCTATTTTACGTATTTTGTTACAAGGCTTTAATTATTATGTTTATGTACATATGATTAGAACTGTAACAAGACTTATAGTGAAATGTAGTAGATTGTAAATTTTCTAGCTCTGTAAAGAAAACTTCTTAAAACAACTTTGTAAATGCAGTGTTTGACAAACTGATTAAAAAAAGTTTTATGTACAATTTTATTAGTCTAAGATTTTAAGCGGTATAATAAATTAATGAATGTTAAAACACGTATTGTAAATATATATAAGCAACAATTAAGTATCTTTTCTTATAGTTGTAATATTTTTGGTTTTAAAATTCATAAGGAGGTTTAATATTTAAATAATATTCTTTATTATTTACCCTGCTTGGATTGATTGATTTTATTCTGGCAACCTAGACCAAATTGTATACATACCGGCTTTTTAAGTTCTCTGTTATAATAAATAGTAGTAATTTTTCATTTGGCGTAAATTTGAATTTTAAAATTCGGTCTTACAACATTCCCTGTTAAATTTTTGCGTCTCTTAAAGTAGTAACTCTTAAAAAGTAAAATATTTATATTAGCTTTGTGTATTTATATATTTGACTATATTCCAATAAAAAGACCGATACTAATTAAAGAACATCTATTTTTATAACTAATAAAAAAGCTAGCATGAAAATTGTCATAAAATATTTTATTTTTAATGCTGACAGTAATGAATACGTGCAGCTATATATTCTGTAATCACTCTAATAATAAACATGTATTAATGTAGATAGACTAAAATATTACAGGCTATGTTGTTACAGCGCTCTACCAAACTACATTGCAAAAACATTTCTACATTTTGTGAGATAGAACATTCTAGACCCACCCTTGTTTGGTCAATAGGTATAGTAAAATTCTAAATAAAAGATAGGTAATAAGATGTAACATATACATTTTATAACAATTTAGCCGGCGGCCATTGTAGTGTATATTCTACATTTCCTTTAGGCAGTTAAAAAGTAATGGCGCAACATTTTGCTGTTTTACGATGACACGCTTTAGAATCTTGACCCATTTTTATACTATTATGTTGTTGCTCTTTATGTGATTTTTATACTTCAATGTTTGTTTACAGCTCGATGTTTTCTTAACTTGTAATAAAACATCATTTGGATAACTCATAAGTATTCTTGTCCTTCATACTGAAAAATATTACGGCGTTATACGTCAAGATTGCTGTTTATGTTGCCTTGTTAAAATTAATAAAATGAAAGTTACTTTTTATCCAGTGTTGAATAGCTCTTTTATAACGTCAAAACGTATCATAAAAGCTTATGTTACTAATTTTTATTACATACACGCTTCAACTAATGAAAATCTTGAGTGATCAAAGTGAGATCAAAGTCAAGATTACGTGTTAAACATACACATGAAGCCTGTGAATATTATAAATCTATATATCCCTGTTATTATATAATTATATAATAACAGGGGCGAGTAATAACACGGCCTTTAAATATAATTTTCCTCAATAATATCGTTTTCTATTAATTTGCGGGAACCTCAAAGTTAATTTTCGGTAACTCATTAACAGTTTTTTATGCAACTAATTATTTTATCATGTAAATATTACCTAATATCAACGTTATAGCATTGGTCGTGTTTATTTAGTTTTGTCATGAAATATCAATAACTGTAAGTTAAAAGCATTCGTTTTTCTCCTAGCAATTTTCCCAAGTTACCATGCTTAAAGGTTGCTAATCCATCCAGATTTAGCTAATAACAGTTTTGCAGAGGGACATTTTGCGATTCCTATCAGACGAATTGATTATCTCACGATGTATAAAATTGCATCATCGACCAATATTGTAAAACCAATCCGACAACGACGATAACAATAATAAGTTCTTACCCCACAGATTTGAACCTGCGACTAAATATTCGAATTAGATCAGTGAGACCATGAAGACAGTTAAGTCAAAATATTTTGTATTTAATATTAACAAGGAAAAAAATACAGAGACCATTAATAATTAGAAAGGGACTTTTTAATTATTAATGGTTTCTGTATTTTTTTTCCTGGATTTTATAGAAACAACTAAATTATATCATAATCATCATAAGTAGTTACCCATGTTAGTCCTCCGGGCTCCAGGACCGCATCCCACCACGCTGGTCCAATACGGTTGGTGGGTGGACCGACTTTTTACATGCCCATCCGACGCATGGATCATCTTACTTTGGGTGATCGGTCCCAATTGTCCTAACCAAACAGAAAACAACGATTACACAAAGTTGTTTCTCCGCGGGATTAAAACTCACGACCTCCCGTTTATGAAGGCAAGGGCCTATACTGCTAGACCACGGAGGCGGCAAAATAATTATATATGTACTCAATATTTAAGTCCTAAATCTTTCTACTTATATGTCGCAATAATAGACACAGGCATATAAAAATAAAATAAAATTACGACAAAAAGGACACCGCAGCATACATACAAAAAAGGATGGTATTAAAAAGTTCACAAAGACATAAAATAAAGCTTTTAAACCTAAAACAAATAAACAGTGAATAACATTGCAAAAGGAAAATAAGGAGAACGAACTATATTGTTTCATGTTTATATTACGGTATATAAAATAAAAGGCATATCAAAAATATTAGGCATTGGGGAAAGATACGTAGGAATGACGCGTGTATGAAATAACTTAAACTTGTGATATTTTAAGTAATTCTTAATTTAAATTTAAAAGTTACGTAGCTTTCATTTATTATGTTAATATTTATGCATATAATACTTGTCTCATGTTGCAACTACAATAAAAGTGATTTACGTCGGGTATGGCGTCCGCTTGAAAGTTATTATAAGTGTATATAAATAAATTATTTTTTAATTCAAAAACACTACTGTGTTCCAATGTGAAGGACACATTCACACACAGCGTGTTTACTGGTTAAACAAGTCGTTACATCATATGTCCCTCGGTAGGTAGCGATAAATCCTCTGGTATTGCCAGTGTCAATGGCTTGACTGCTCGTCTATTTTCATAATCAAAAATAAATAAAATACTTCTCTTAAATTCAATCAGTATTCATACGTATCGGATAAATAGCAAATAAAAACGTTATAAGATTTTTAATTCTGATAGATTGGCTAAAACATTGACACAGATGAATTTAATTTTTTCATAATCTGTATGAAAGGAAAATAGTTTTGGATTTTCATTTTATATTAAAAGAAAATTTAAAACGTGGAAGCTAGGGGCATAGTATTTCATAAACTAGCTAAAGATTCAATATTCACTAAGTGCAATTAAATTTATGATATAATTTTATAACAGCATAAAAGTAATGTTTTTTTTTGTACGAATTTAACGTTATACACGTTTTACTGTGTATTAATAGTAAAAATTGAAATGCCTCAAAATATTTAAGTACAATAAGTAATGAAAAAAACTAGGTAGCTTGATACAAATTATCGCTCAGAATGAAAAAATTTAGTGCACTAAAATATTATTTAAAAATTAGTTTTTCATGCATACTTAAATAAACACAATTAGAAAGTTAATTGTTTTACCCCATCTTTCAGATATGGAATCTCACTTTATGTGAACGTAGTCACTTGTTTATTTTAATTTATTTTGGGCAAAATACAGTAATTATATATGGACTCGTTTTACCTACCCGTTGTTTTAAGCTTAATAGCATTTTGACCAGTTTTGCTTTAAGGAACCTGCATATATATACATGGAACTATAAAAGAATTAAAAAGGAATACATATCAATGTATTCCTTTTTAATTCTAAAACTGCCTCCGTAGCCTAGTGGTATGGGCGTATGCTTTAGAAACCGGAGGTCGTGGGTTCGAATGCTGCGGGGACTCAACAAATTTTCATTGTTGATTCCTAGTTGGTTAGGGCAACTTGGGCCGATCACCCAATTGTCTGAAAAGTAAGATGATCCATGCGTCGGATAGGCATGTAAAAAGTCGGTCCACCCACCAACCCGCATTGGACCAGCGTGGTGGAATACGGTCCAAAACCCCCTAATGGATAGGGGTGTATTAGGGGAGGCCTATGTCCAGCAGTGGAATGTCACAGGCTGATGATGATGATGATGACATATCAATGACATATACTATTTTTAAGTACAAATACAAAGATAATGAGCTAAATGAAACTTTGATTTTTTAATAAATTAACTTTTTTGCATAAAGTCAATCAAAGTCAAAGTGGTTATATCAATCTTTGACGGTGGCATGGATTTTTACACAAAAGTGACCCAATTTTTAATCCTTGTGCTGTATCTGCTTATTTCGTGTAAAATTTCTAAACAGGTAATATAATAATTTTCATGTTATTAAAATGTAAGAGATATGGTAAAATGTAGTATTTTATAAAATTATTTATCGGTACGTATTTATATTAATAATTCAACGTTTGTTTATTAATTATCATCAATGCCCCTATCGGTTTGGAATAGGACATCTCTGATCTAAAAATCGGCGAAAGAAACTAGCGAGAGAATTTTTTACAAGTAAATTATTATTATTAAAAAAACTGTGTTTAATATTCAAGTGTCATCTCATAAAAAAGTTTACATTTTTATTGTACAATTCGAAAAAATTGCCTCATAAAAAAATTATCTCGTCATCGCAGGACCATCTTACTTTTCAAATGGGTGATCGGCCCAAATTGTCCGAACGCACCAGAAAGAAAAAGATATCACAAAGTTGTTTTCCCCGCGGCATCCGAACCCACATAAGTTTATAAAGCAAGGGCCGATACCAATAGGCCACGGAGGCGTCGGGCCCCAACAACCCGCATTGGACCAGCGTGAAGGGATGCGGTCCAAAAACCTCCTAATAGAGAAAGCGTGTATTAGGAGAGTCCTATGTCCAACCGCGGACTAACACAGGCTGATGATGATTTCATCGCAGTCCTGTTACTGAAAGTAGGAAGGATCTGAAAAAATGAAGAATATCTGTCATATCAGGATTGTGAAAAGGCATGTTATTCGGTTATATTGAATACGAGCTCAACTTTTGGAGAAATCAGTGAAATGTATAGATTTTAAAAAGATCTACAAATAGTATACAGTGTATACTTAATAGTATACATCTATAAATAAAAAAACAGAATTGCGTTATCTTTTTAAGGTGAAAACTACAAGCATACATATATAGAAAAATCTAACAAGTTGCCTAAAAAATAATATTTACTCATTAAACAAGTATACTCTGAATGCGAAGTAGGTCAAAATTGCTTTTAAAAGCGCATAATCCTAATAAAGTTCTTTTAAGATAAAACAAAATTATGGAGGCAGATGAGTCGGGGCGGGGCACGCGACTATTAAAAATTACGCGAAATTGCGTTATTTTTAATAATCATAATATATGGAATAAAATAATAACAAACATTTAATATGGTTATACACAAACAATGCAGTATTATTAAAATAATAAAAAAAAATAATTAAAGTTCGCTCGCATATTTTTGGTAAACTTTTACTTGTTTATCAAATAAATTTGATTTCATATTTTTTAGTAACGTTTACAGAACACAAGCTTGATTGCTAGTCTAAATCTGAGTATCCCTAGGGGCTCACGATATTCCCCGCGCGGCCAAATACGTTTTTCAAGAAACATATGAAGTATTATTGAATGAGATTAATAGCAACATATCATCAAATTAAGGTACAAGTTAAATATGTAGCGCATTATTATTATCCTAAAGATAAGCTAATAAACTCAATTTGTTAGCTTAAACGTCGGTTCCAACAAGGAATTCCTTGTTAGCGGATTTGGAGAGTTCCATTATTCATGATTTTTTATTAACTTTTTAAAAGTTGTCTACAAGTATGCTTATTGGGTTTGGGAAAATTCGCAAGAGTGAATTTTGTTTGCTTTGACTTTAACTATTAATGAGGCAGTTCAAGATTAATTTTAAATAGGAAAAAAAATAATAAGAAATCACTTCTGCAAACCCTGTATAAATGAAAGCCTCGCACTCACATTTAAAGAACGTGTTAGAACTATTATAACACTACTTTTAATGCAACACCAATATAATTTCATGAGGATAATATTTTAATGAACTCCGTTATACAAACAAAATTTAGTTGTCATTGTAGAAAACTCTGAAGAATAAATCATACAGGGGCGATGTGACAAAAAATAACAACAAAACTGCTGACTTAACCAGATCTAAATATGGTTGGCAAAATTTTTATTGTTTATCTATGTATCTTATGCTTTCAACTAAATTAATTTAATACTTAAACTAATTTAAAACAAAAAACGCATTATTTCTAAAATTGTAAGGTATCGTAATTAGTTTATTATTTAGCATTGTTGCCGAAAAACAATATAGCTTGTAAACGTAGCGAGTTTGTTAGAGACAAAATAAAAAGAAGTAAATGATAAAAGTACAATTGAGGGGTAAACTTTAATAAAGCCCAAGCAGTGAAAACAAGGAAAGTCGTAAGAAATAGGAAAGGAAATGGAAGAACGGTGAGTTAATAGTACAACGTAAACTAAACGAGTGTGATGCATGCAAAGAAGAATAGGTTGACTTTATGCGGGCAATATTTGTGATAAAGTAAAACTCTAAACGTAATTCTAAACGAAATGACAGCAGTTATTTTGAAAGAGTCAAAAGCATACCTAACGATTGATTGTTTCATTGCGACTGCAATTATAAATAACTCAGGGTATTTGATATCTCTTAGAGTTTTTCGAACGCCTTTTTTTTTTGGAATGACTGATGGTCACAGTTGGCCGCGGGGCCACTACTGTTCCGCCAGGTGGAGGTGGCGTGCACTTAGTGTGTGCACAGCCTGAACCTCATTTTGTGACTTAAAACCAAGGGACCCCCTCGAGACAGGGGAACCTCGGCTAGGGACGTCACATACGTTTACGCGTTTGCAGACTGCAACGAGTCTTCAACTTTCCCCTGCCTGTAGGAAGTCACGACAGGCGTAAGTTAATATGGGACGTATGAATGTTTTGTAGATTGTCACTTTGTTGCGAAGTGACATTTAACTTTTTGAATTAATTAAGTAGGTCAGACGTGTCAGAACAAAGGCTGCTTTTTTCTCAAACGTCTGATATGAGGATAAAAAGAGAGTTTGGAATCTAATGTGACACTAACTAAGTACCTTGCTTAGTTTCGGTGACCCAGGATACTGGTTCACCTAGCAAATTAAGCTGGGAAGACGGGCCTGCCTTTTGAAAACAGGAATGCTGCACTTTTGGGAGGATTAATGTCGACTCTCCAGACTTTGAACCAGACACTGAGTGCGTCTGCAGCATTCTGGAGAATTCGATGGGTTTTATGAGGACAGAGATGAGAGGCAAATATGCAAGTGTCGTCTTCGAATAGAGCAAGACGTACATCTTCAATAAGGACGGGTAGGTCGCACGTGTACAGAGTGTACAGTACTGGGCCGAGCACAAAGCCTTGGGGAACACCCGCGCGTACAGGTCTAGGAGTGGAAAGCAGGCCTTCCACTCTGTAGCGGAATGTTCGATTCCTGAGAAAGTCTCGTGTTGTGCAAATTACTGAAGCCGTTCATACTCTTCGGTATGGACCAGAAGGCACTATGAGAGAGTTTGATGGAGCTCAGTGTTTGTTAACCTCGCGGCAAAGCGCTCTGTTTCCCCGACGGAGTTAAGCTGAGATGGGATGGCACTAAGGTTTCTGCCAGCCAATTACTGTCTTAAGGACGGTTGAATTTTGGATGGGAAGTGCCCAGACACAGAGAACTGGGCGGTGATCAGACGAAAGGTCATGGATCACCTCGATTCTACTCATAGAGAGTGAAATGTTTTTGACAACTGCAACATCAAGCACATCAGGCAAGAGCTCAGACTGACTTAAGTGGAACGTTAACTCAGAAGGAGCCAAGACATCAAAATTGAGCCTGTCCATAAAGGATAGCATCTCGCATCCTCTGGTGTTGGGGACGCGAGAATTCCATTGCGGGTGCTTGCTGTTGAAGTCACCAGCTAGGATGACGGCTTCATCGAGTTCGAGAAGGGATTTAAGATCCTCTTCCAAAGATTGGTAGGGGGATCTGCATGGGCAGTAGACCGACGCTATGGTGATAGGCGCATGACCGGTCATGGCCAGCCGACAGACTGAAACCTCTAAGAGCGAGAGTGACGGTGGGTCCACCGGTACGCAGTGCAAGGGTTTCCTGTAGTAAATGTCAGTGCCGCCGCCACGGACGCCGGCTCTGTCATTCCTTACAAGATTGTAATTTGGAATCTTTGGTCCCGAAATCGAAGGTTTTAAAAAAGTTTCCTGCACTACATGACGTTCACGTCGTGGTCTCTCAAGAAGTTCGTGACTTCTTCTCTCTGGTCCCTAAATCCGTTCACGTTAAAGAAAACTATTCTAATCCTGCGCGGTTTCAATCGGCGCGAGCCGTGCCTAAAGGGCTTCAACGAGGTCGCTGTATTTCTCAAACAGCTGAACCCTTAGCAAGAGGTTGCCGGCGGTAGCAACTTATTCGCCCGCGAAACGAGTGAGCCTCACCCTGGAGATGGTGCTTATTGCGGCCGACAAGATTTGGAGGTTGCTACCAGAACTAGTCGGTTGGTAGCTAGGTGCCTGAGGGGCTGACATAGGTGGGGGGGCAGTCGCGAGTCGCGGCGCCTGAGGGGCACGGGGGGAGGAAGTAGCCCACGGTGGGCTTTCGCGGAAGTAGCCCACGGTGGGCTTTCGCTCCACGCGTTGGTGGGGGGTCTCCCCGCCTTCGAAGTCGGCCTTCCCACCTCTTGGTGGTCCCCGCCGCCACGGCGAGCTGACTGGCGCTTTCTGCACCGATTTTATTTGTGGTGTCTTGGGGCACCCTAGATAGTTGGCCGTGTGGCCAGGGGACTGGCATAGCACACACGCTGGGGGTTCACAAGCCGCCAGTGCGGTCTTGTCTTTTGGGTGCGGGCAGTCCACTGCCCCATGGTCGCCCAGGCACTTGACGCACTTTGGACGAGCATGGCAGTTTCGTGCCGAATGCCCATACAGTTGGCAATTATGGCACTGCCCGGGCAGGCCAATGGAACGGGGTGCTTCTAAGTTAAGCCTACCTATACCACATATGGGGTAATGTCGTAAATCTTTTTGCCCTCTGGCGTGCGGGCCAAGTGGCAAGAACCATGTTATATGGTTTTTTGGTGCACGGGTTGTGCATTCTATGCACCGCAAGGAGGGCAGCCTTCCTCATTGAGGAAGTCAGAGATCTCCGACATGGGGATCTCTTTTTGGGATGCCTTTAATGACAACGTGAAGTACGCGCTCCTCGGGGAGTGCATAAGTATGGTAGTAAAAACCGGCTTATAGAAGGAAAGCGGTAACCTTACAGTGGGAGTCGGAATCTTCCACCTGTAGCTTGATGCCCTGAGCAGTATCAGCGACCTCGTATTTAATATTATTTGAGAGGGCTGAACAAACTTCAGCCCAATTCTCCTTAGAGCGTTGTTTGTCCGCTCGCGGTGGTGGGGGAGGGGGGTCGCCAGAATGGCGTCATTACCAGACTTGGAGGTCTTTAGCGGCGGGTCGTGGGTGGGTGAAGAACAGGGTAAGGCCCTGTTCTTGCGCTTCTTGCGCTGAGTGACGGTCTTGAAGCCGTCATTGATTGACGCGGACCTGCCGTTGTCAACGTCCATGTCTGATTCTGATAAAATGGCGGATTCAGCCGATTCTAGCGCGGCTACACGCGGGCTGAGGACGTCAATCATCTTTTTAAGAGAGACGACCATTAGCCACGCGTGTATAATAAATCGATTCTAACTCGTGATCCGATACGCGAAACAGTAACAAAACTAAAATTTTTGTTACGATCACGCAACTCGAACCACGAGTCGCAATCGATGACGCGATCGCGTTTACGCGCGACGCCACACACTTGTTGTACACACGTACAACGGCAGCGACGCACACTACGAAACGCGGTTTGCGGAGGTCGGGCGGAAGCGCGTATTGGGCTCTCGGGCGGGCGCTCTTGCTGCTGAGAGCTCAAATCCATGTTCGAACGCGTGTCGTGACGGTCATTCATGAGGCTGCCACGATTGCTCAAAAAAAAACAAGCAATAAGAAAACACAGGCACAGGGTTAGTTTAATAAGCAATACACGAAATACTTTTACATAAAATAGTATATTTAATTATACTAAAATTTGCTAAAGATTTAAGAAAAAAAGTTTGTATGAATGTCGGTATTCCTTATGCTGCTCTATTAATCATGCAGAGGCTGTGTAAAGAGGTCATGGCAGAGGAGAAGATTTAGCATGGTATAATAGATTTCTCTTTCATCCGCTTGTGAAAGAGGCTAGTGACAAACGCTGACATCTTAGCCACTGGTAAAAGCTAGGAGTTTTGTTTCTGCAAAAGATTTTCTGGCCCTGTAAATCCTAGGGGACCTATAGATACTGTTTAGGAAAGTTTTTTGATTCGCTATTTATGAAGATGGAGTAGTCCACATGCCTCAAACGGGAATGCTAACATACACAAATAAGCCATGTAGGGGCATTAAATTTATTTGTGAGACAAAATACATGAGTGCAAAAATGTACATACTGTTTATTAGCTTTAAATTTCATTCCAAAGAAAAACCTACATCGAGATAGATTTAAACTACTTGTTAAGTACTATAAATGGTGCTGTTCCGATTTTAAAATTATATTGAAGTATGAAAACATAAAGCGTAGAATAAACGTAAGATGGTTTAAGCGTCAGTCGAAAGAATTTGTTCTGACCGAGTGGAACTGAAGCGTCTGGCGCTCTATTTCTTTTAAGGAGAGCACATCATTTACCATTAGGTAAACGACAGGGATGCTCTACGTGTCATTCAAAAAAACAAATTCAGTTGTTATTTAAGACTTCCCTATTAACACTAGAAATGAGTTTTTTTTTAAGTTTATGGTACAAAATATATGAATTCTAATAGAACATAACTGTAAACCGTGGGTATTTACTATTATATCTTTGGTTTATATCAGATTGATAATCTGATGGCAGGTTTCATAATTATTGGTAAAACTACACATTATTCGTCTCCCACTAGCCTAAAAATTAGTCCCTTGGATCTCTTATTAGGTTTTGAGAAATAGTGATATAGAATTCGTCTTAAGAATAACATAATTTTTTTTAAGGTTAAATTTTAATAATGTTAGCCAAGATGATAACTATTTTAAAAACAAACACTGTGCTAATTTATTTGATAAAGAAAATCCATATCATAATCATAGGACATATCATAGGCTACTCTACCTACGTCAATATCCGTAAATATAAAATAATATTATATTTATTAGTATAGATATCTTTGACGGATTTAAATAAATCGGTTATGTCATCAGACATTTTTCAGAATTAAATTTTTATAGCGACCTTTTTTTCTTTAATCGAATTTCAGGTACGTTTTTACTTATGTCAATAATTTATCAAAATTGGTACAGATTGTATAGAGTTAAATCTGTTACTCAGAACAAATTACTTTGCGAATATCAAATGGGCCTTCAGATTGGAAAGCTTCCGACTTACGGCACGAATACCTCACGGCCATGATCCTCTCAGTTTGATTGTTTAGAAATGGACGTAAATTAAGTCTTTGATCGAAATGATTGTAGATCCTTTAAGAACGGTTTGCTTTTAACCGACCTCTTAAAACTGCCTGATAAATTCGTTGTTGTTTTATATAAATTAAAGCAACTGTTACTGTAATGTTATTATTTCTAATGTAATTGATATTCTAAGAAAAAAATCTTTAGCTGCTTATTAGCAATTTATGGGTATTTTATGTCTTTGTGTCACTGATATGTTCATGACGTCTGCCAGTTTCTTCGTATGTAAAATCTGCCGTATTTTTGCCACAGACATGCTTTTATAAGTATATCTGTAGCTATAAATGTGTTTTTTTCATTTTAATAGGTTTATCAACATTAGTTCATGCAAGTTTAACCTAACAGTTTAATTAAATACTTAACTTATAAACGTGCATCAATCGCTTAAATATATACAACATGTACTAAAATAAATATGACAAAAAATTATATAACATATATTTTACAAAAAAAAAATGACAAATAACCGGTATATATAACAAAAAAGTCTGTCTGTCGGTCTGAATGTTTATTCTGGCAAATCACTGAACTAGCTAGTTTCATTTTGACGGGACTTTCACTGAGAGGTAGCTAATTTTGCAGGCAATTTTGCGGTAACCTAAGCTTTTTTTTAGAAAAAAGGAAACTATTTGTTAAATGGATACAAAGAAGGTCGTCTTACGGTACGAAGGCTGTTATACCAAAATATATTTACGAAGAAAGTCAGTTACGGCTATAAGACGCTCGAACTCATAGTCTGAGATTCTAGAGTAAATGTAGATTCTAGAAATTTATAGCCGTCGACAATGCTAGTGACAGGCAGTATTAAAAAGCGCATCCGTAGAAGCTGTTAAGAAATATTGAGTTTTCTTGAATTTATAAAAAGATTATTTCAGCCATGTTCCCTAGTTTACATGTAAATAAAAATCCATCCATATTAACATAAATAACAGTTTTTTTGTAACTAAAATAAGTTCAACGTTGTAACCCGAAAGGTTAAACTTCATTTGACGGGTAAATTATTGTGAGTAAATTTCACGTCCTGATATATTAAATCTAACGTCCTTAATCATTGCCATAGTTGGTGGTGGTGGTTGCGACTCATGTATATATTTAAGTATTATATATAGTCATATATTCATAAATATATGTTGTATATTACAAATACATTTTCAAAATAAACGTTTTGATTATTAAACCGTGTTATTCACGTCATTCTTAAAACGTGCCTCTCGTGGTGCGTTCATTTCCCTTTGCTTCAGCAGCAGCTGTAATAATTTAATTAAATGTCAACAAAATGCTGTCGTTACGCTGCTTGATTGAGTTCTAGATATTATATATTTACTAGTAAACCATGCTAGGAAAATATTATGGTTCATATAAACTAAGTCACGTTTTCTAATTATAGTGTACCGCATTTTTAACAGAGGTCGGTTTTACAACGAACGTTTGGGGGTGTACCATCGTAGCCTATTTCTGACGCAAATATTCAGGTTTAAATGACACCTTTATTGACGTAATTACTGGGTAAACAAGACGTAACTTTTAACTTGTTTCTAAAATAGCCTAAGTACTCCCTGCAAAATTTGCTATCTTTCAGTGAAAGTCCCATCTATTTTGGATAAGCTAGTTCAGTGATTTGCCAGAA
This sequence comes from Lamproptera curius, assembly GCA_029286875.1. Taxonomy (NCBI): domain Eukaryota; kingdom Metazoa; phylum Arthropoda; class Insecta; order Lepidoptera; family Papilionidae; genus Lamproptera; species Lamproptera curius. Next base: position 485,117 of record JAGSMT010000121.1, on the reverse strand, counting down.
CAAATATACAGAACCGATAGACGAACAGACAGATAAACTTCTTTTTGTTGTATATAGCTGTATGTCAATACTTTTTTGGAAAATATGTGTATTATAAATTTTTGTCACTATAGGAGCTGGAAAAATATATATTGTAAGAACCTGGAGAAAATACACAATATATATTTACTCATTATATTGATTTCAATAACAGTATTATGTACAAAGTCGGACCACCCGCCAACCTGCAATGGATCAGCGTGTTGGGATACAGTCTAAAAACCCCTAATAGGAAAGGCGTGTGTTAGGGCCTATGTCCAGCAGTGGACTGACACAGGCTGATGATGATGATTGATTTACTTATTACATAAATAGTTTTAAACCAGGTATGCAATTTGGTTAAAGTACTTGTATAACTAATTGTTGAATAAATTTTATTCAACTCCTTTACATTGTAGATATTTAATTCATAATACTGTTATTTGTAGTTACACGTTTATATCCAATATGTACATGAGAAATATAAATGGGATATCAACATTGCTGACTACTTGTAAAAAGGTTCCATTAAAAAAAAATAAGAGTAGATACATTTCGTATAGAAAATGTTTTATTGAAATTGGTTAACTTTTGTATATTCTGTTTCGTGTTATTTTGTAAGATAACTTGTGGATTAGACATTATCAGAATAAAAAAATTCTAAAAGCTTGTTCTTAGAAAATTTTGTACTCAGTCATACGGTTTTATTTATTCTTTTCTACCTTTAATGATATTTTTATCATCAGATAAAAAAATGTCTGTAATGTTTTCTACATTGAAATGATTTTCTAAGTAAAAAGAATAATATCATGTAACAAAAGTATACTTAGTCTTTTATTGATTTGCCCTAAATTATACAAAGCTTTATTTAACTCCTAAATAAAACAACTTCATGCAAAATAATAAAAATTATAACAAAAGTCAAACCGACTTCAAATCGATTGGGAGATATTGAGCTATAAATTGTCTATTTGTTGATTACACAGTAGGTAATAAATTTCAGACTTCAGTTTTTTCATGGATGCCACTGTCAGAGCTGGACCAAATTGCTATGGGACCAAACAGAAAGCTCCAGCTTTCAAATAAATAAAAAAAAACACCCAGATCGGTTTACCTAGGCGAAAGTTCTGAGGTAATGAATATAAAAAAATATACAGACGAATCTAGAACCTCCTCCATTTTTTGAAGTCGGTTAAAAATAGACTATTCTAAGAATAATACCGGTGTTAACCAAAAACCCATCTCAATCGAAATCCTTCCTGAATACGATGTTATTCAAACAATTTCTTACAATTTAATCAATCTAGTCTCATCTTTTTACGTAACGAATTAATAATTTTCTTTTTTTTTATATCTATGATATACATCTATTATTAATGTAGTAGTAACGTATTTAATAGAACATTATTTAAACTTTTAATAAACATATATTAACTTACTTTTTTAAAAAGCAAGTATTGGTTGAAGATAGAGAAGAGTAAGAGACAGCCCCACTGTCATATTTAAAATTACTTATTGGAAGATAGTTCAGATTCACATCTTCCTGATATCTATAACTGTCTATATGAAAATTTAAAGAAGGTAACATTAGAAAATGATTCTATTCTATGACAGTGTATGAAAATATATATGCCAAGATCCGCTGAAGGAAAGTTAGCTAGTTAGTCAGCCTATCATCTTATATAGACACGAATAAAATAAAACCTTTATTTATGCCTGGGAACTAAAATGCAAAACTGTAAGCCTTTTGTAAGATATATTTTTAGATCCTGTAAAGTAATCAAAACCATAAACAAAATCCAATATCAGAAAGTAATAATCTACACGATACATACTATTTATAACGCCGCTTATAATATAAACAGTAACACTTGATGAGTAAACGATTTTTATCAAGAGTGACGATCTGTAATTGAAGCTTCACAAGAAACATGTTTGCAATAGTTCAATAAAAGTCAGTGTATTTAGGAGCAGTAGGGTAAAAAATTCCATATACTTTTCAATGCCTTTAAAGTTTTAAAAGTAAGTTACATTCTTCAGTTTTCCTTAATGAAAAATCCATTTCATTTTAAAATATTATTTATTGACGAATTTGTTTATAATGTTACAGATAAAAGATTTTTTTTCGTAAATTATAATTGCAAGACGTATTACGTCCAAGCTCCAGGTAAACATGTTCATAAATTATTATTAGTGTATTATCGGATTAATATGATTGATGTTCTTTACGGCCGAAAGGACCTCTGTACATCATTCGTCTACTTGATTGACATAAGTGCTCCAACAATGAACATGTCCGTTTTCCAAGCTCAGAGAATATATGTTACGTATGTGGGTCGACATTAATACCTTTATGTCATTGTTCAATATATTAGCTGACCCTTTATGTTAGACATAAAATAAATTTTGTTCAAAAACATATATAGCTTAACCCTATATTAAAGACATAAGAATTTAAATCTTATTACCATCATAACTTGTTTTCATATTAATCTGTTTCATATCATTCATATTTTATTTGGTTGCAGTGTTCATGAAATTCAAATAGCATCAATTATAACGTCACAGTACTAGGTAATTACTATTTCGAATTGAATCGAATCTAATCTAAAATTATATTGATTTTTTCTATTTCAGGTCCGAGTTAATTCTTAAGATCCAAGTTGCAAAGCGTTACTAAAATTTAGATTAAATAGGTCCCAAATTGTATATTTATTACGGTACGGCAAAAAAAGTAAATCTGAAATTATGTACTAACAAAGTTATAAATTGTCTTTTTGTCATGTGCAAAATAGTTGCTTGTATGCTTGTTGCTATTTTGGTTTCAGGAAAATGTGTTACCTAAAAATTTTCTACAAGACGCGCCAATCGAACTAAAGCTATCACTATCAATGAGGGACAGACATTAACTTGCACAATTATATGGTTCGTCGTCATAAATTTAGGAAAATGTTAAATTAAAATAATTAACAGATTAACAATAATGCATGCCAAATATTAGAGCAAGCATAATTTTTGCACCAGTCATACAGCATCGCAACAGATAACACAAAAAAGCTATATATGATGCGAAAAACATTTCTCTGGATTATGTCAGTTGGAAATAATGTAGAGATTGTGGAATAAGCCACAGAATGACGAGGGGTAAGTTTATGTTTAAGCAAATGATTTTATAAATATCGCCTGGGCTTACAGATTGGAAAGCTTCCGTATTTACGCCAAGGGCGTTTTACGCCCATGATGCTCTCAGTTTGATTGTGTAGAAACGAAAGTCGATTACGTATTTTATCAAAAGGATAAAACCTTCAAGAACAGTTCGCATATTAATCGCTCAATTTGGTCCGAGATTGAAAAATAATTTTGTTTATACTTGATTCATGTTTAAATTTATATCCTTAGATTATTACTGCAATGATTGTGCAACACAAAGATGTGTAATTTACGTTAGCAAAAGTATGTAATGTAACAAAACAACAAGACGTTTTTTGGTATTTATTAAAAGTTCTGCATAAAATAAGTATTTAATTATAAGACAAATTTTACGATAAAGTAAAACTCATTTTGGTATCCGTATTTATAATGTAGGCCCAGAAATTCGTTGTGAAGTAATTAAAAGTCTTAAACCTTAATAGGTCTGCGAAGAAAATCAACTAAGACTCTTATGTAAATGCAGATTCTAGAAATTTATCGCCGTCGACAATGCTTCTGACAGGCAGTATCGATTGGAGTACGAGTAAAAGCTGTTTATGTTTATTTACAAGTTTGCCATAATTTAATAAACTTATTGAATAAGTATATAATTTTGAAATATTTACAAAAGTTGATAAGTATTCCTATATATGTAATTTTTTTTGTTGTGACTAGTTTTATTTATTTTTATTAATTTGTTTCGTAAAACTGTTATTATTTTTGCTGGAAAACTGTCTCCTACGGATACTTAAAAGTGTATAAACCATCGGGCATAGTTATTAGGTAATCAAACGTGATAAAATCTATTGAACACTTACACACTTTATTTCACAAATTAAATAGTTATAACAAGAGCTATAAAATTGGTTTTCACTTATAAAGTATAACATTTGCTAAAAATTTTTAACTTATTATGTGCATTATTCCCGGAAGAACAGAAAGGTACGTTCTAAAATGTATTTTTCGATATATTAAGGATTATGTTTGGCAATTTAGGGCGCAAAATAAGTCTTACTTGTTTTACATTTTAATCAGCCGGTCATGTTATTTGCGTATATTTGTAGCTGTATTCTACTAAACCTCAACAACAGCTGTATTAATTTAATTAAGTGTCAACAGTATGCCATCGTTACGCAGCTTGTTCAAGTTCTGGAGTAATATAATTGCATATTTAAAGTTGGATGCTGGAAAATATATTATGAAAGTGTATTATTTAATGAGACATTAATATTGTCCTTTTAACCAATTTATTTTTGAAGTCATATTTTTCTTTGGCTTGTTAGGGAATTAAAACAGTAATTTTTTACGATGCACGCCTTCATGTAGTTAATATTTTGTGCTATTTTAATAAACTTTACATAACTAGATAATAAATATAAAATTTCAATGTATTAAATACTTTTATCTATTTTTAGTATCATTTTTCTGGCAAACATAGACTAAGGCGCAAGATAAAATTTTTAAAAGATTTTATATTGTAACGTCAAAAAAATATAAGTACTAACGGGTTTACTTGCCATTTTTTTTATTTGTATAAAATATTTTTAAAATATTACAATTTAATATCCTTTAGATTATTGTCTGTATACAATTACAAATGTTTGCAACTGTTGTATACATACGTATTTATATACAGCTATGTACAATTAAAATAAAAAATTAAAAAGTGGCTATTTAATGCTTTCTCAATTTAGGTTGTTAACAAAAAATATTTATTATATTGCCTACTAGAATATTTAACATATCCGTAGACTGCATTATCGTTAACAATATCATGATATACACACCAGAGAATTGGGGGCGTATGTTTACTTTTTATATTTATTACGTCGTTGTTTTAATCATATTTTTTCTAAATAGTAGCTAAGACCCGTCATGTACTCCATCGTCTAAAATCACCACCTCTATTTTTTAATTTTCAAAAGTTGAGCTTAACCTAAATAGATAGACCAAAGAAAGAACTTAGTTATCGTTTAAATTTGCATAAGCATGCATTGTTTAATTTAGCTTGTTTTTATTGTTTGTTCGTTTCTAAATAGTTCTTGTATAAAAAGTATATTAAAGTATTGAAATAACAGATAATTATAATTTTAACAATGTATTTTTTTAAATTCTCAAATATATCAGAACATCGCCCTTCTTATCCTAATAGATTAAAATATCTCCTGCGTAGTTTCGTAGATCGTCCGCCGTAGTATAAATCGACTTGGATACCTTTGTATTATTTTATATTACTATATTACAATTGCATCATGCAAAGCGCTACCTTTCATACAAAAAAGTATTATCTTCACACAAATAAGAACTCTGAAATGAGTCAAAAATAATCACTACAAAAGGTTTTGATGCTTGTTTTAAAAAAATGTATCTACCACTTATTCTTTTCCTTCAAACAGTTGCACGTTGAGAATTGATGTTTTGAATCTAACTTACTTAAGTTTCTGTAACGTTATTGATAAAATATTGTATTTTAATCTTGAATATTAAAAATATATAAAAAATCTTCGGGTAAGCTTCGATTATATTAATGATGTAATAGTACTTTATTTTGCAATATTTTTTAAATGCTTATATAGAAACACAGTACAGTAACTGCAATATTTTAAGCAAGCTGTATCACGAACTCCTATATCTTTCTCGATAGATTCCCGGTATAAGAAATTAGTTAATTCTTACGTTAAAGAACAACGAAATCAATACCAGGAGTTTGCATAAAACGTATATTGTTAAGTTTGTGATAGTCCACTGCTGGACATAGCTCTCCTAATACACCCTATCCATTAGGGTTTTAGACCGAACCTACCACGCTGGTCCAATGCGGGTTGGTGGGTGGACCGACTTTTGACATGCCCATCCGACGCATGGATCATTTTACTTTTCAGACAATTGGGTGATCGGCCAAATTGTCCTAACTAACTAGGAAACAACAATGAAAATTTGTTGAGTCCCCGCAAGATTCGAACCCACGACCTCCGGTTTCTAAAGCCTATACTACTAGGCTACGGAGATTTTATTAAAAAATAAAATAATTAACTGATCTATCTGTTTACTAGTCCGAAAAAAATATTAAAAGTGGATTTATTACGCCAAAATCTATTGTAAATAATCTTAACCTTGTAATCGTTTAGTATCGGAAGATTCCGAAGCAAATTATTCTTTTAATTTAAATATATATATATATGTATATATATATATATATACATTTTATAAATAAAAAAAAAGCAAACAATTTACACTTTTTAAAAACTTGTTTGGTCCTAAATTTTCAAGTCAATTGGAGAAGTTACCAGGAAATGAACCTTGAGAAAAATCAGTCCCAAAAAATTCTCGCCTTTCTGCGGAGTAGGGGTTGAGGGGGAAAAATTTTTTTACCTGACAGAATTTTAGTGATATCTCATATACTATAAGAAATATTAATAAAAACTCTAAATCTATGAAGAAAGAAAAGAAAAATGTTTTCATTAGGACTTTCTATCGCTTTTTTCTCGAGAATGGCTCCATCTACGGAGATGTTATAACAACACTTTTTTGCAGGATATTTTGCAGTTATATTTATAAACTTTTTTCATAACCATTAATACTTTTTGAATTATTGCCAAAAAACCGTTTGTTTGATCAGAAAACCCAAATTGGAGGCTCCCACTGCAATCGCACTAATATCGGTAATTATTTTTTCTTTTCATCATCATCCTCAGTTGCTTTTAGTAGTCCACTGTTGGACACTTTTTAATAAACACTAAGACTTTTGATTCATTGCTACTCTCTTTTTTTAATAAAACTTAGTCAAATGTCTTTGTTCATTATAAAAGCATAACACTCTCTTATTGATCGTCAATTAATCTACCTCCAACAACTATTAAAAACTTAATATGAAAAGTCCCAATCAAACATTTTATGGCCGTGATATAATGTTTATTGATAAGATCCGAGATTTCCATATATGATATATTGCGCAGTTTAAAATAAAATGATGATTATACTCCGAGCGGAAATGGACTTTTTCTCATATAAAGATGCTTTTGTTGGCAAACGTGCTCTATCGGACGCGTGTAATGGAGGCGTTTACAGCATACTAAGTTGACGTGATTTATGTAACATGAAATATGTGTAATACATGAAGTTAAATTTAAGTAAAAATTATGAAGAATGATTTAAGAACAAATTAAATGCTTATTACGGAGAAAAGTATAATGATAAAGTTTAATGTCGACTAAATTGATATGATATAATACGTTGTTTTATTGTTTTTTTTAATATAGTTGATAACTGACATTTTCCGTATATGTAGGTGTGTGAACCTGGAACCGAATTTTAAATTAATTTCTGTACACAATTTACACATCAACAACGGTTATTCTGTCATAAACATTATTTGTAATATTTTTACTACTTTCATGATCAAATTTTACTTAAACGACAATATTATAACAAAGATCTTAGCAAAAGCTGGTCCGGTGTAAATTGAAAAAAGTAGCAAGAAATTCGCCTTAAAACAGCCGTTAAAAATAATGATAATAGGAATATCTAAAGTGAGACAATGAGAAACGTAATGTTTCCATTTATGAATTTTATTTCATAATAAGCTTATTTTGTGTAACCTTGCTTTCGTTACAAATTTTTATCTCGTTTCTATTGTGCCTACAATTAAAAATATTTGTGCCTTAACTTAGTTTGTACAAGAGTGTATGTTATTGTGAGTATTTTACTTATATTATTTTAATATATATATGACGGCGCCGCCATCTGTTTTTGTAAACAACTTGTGCAGCGAGCGTGACGTCATCGATCGCCCCACTGCTAAAGAGGGTACAGAAGACTGCGCTTGTCAGTGGAGCGGAGATTCGTCAGCCGACAGTCGCCCGGTGCACAAGTTGTACCAACGCCGTGTTTGCGATATAATTAGTTATTTAATAATTGTTAAAATCAAAATTAATTAAAATAAAGTGTGTTCTGAAGTGATTTCTGTGTTTTTAAAATAATGTCGGACCCTGACCCTATATCAGAAGTGGGATCACCACTCCACTTTCCTAGTGTTATAGAACAAATGGCAGCGTTTTCTTCGGGAATGGAAGCAATCTTCCAGAAAATCGCTGACAACTTGACTACCGCCAACCCGTTGAAACACGATTGCCGAAACTGATCAATTTCGACTCCGACGAGCCGAAGCAGACATCGTCAATTGGTGCACATTGAGCGAGCTTATAATCAAGAATAAGAACCTTGAAGGAGTCGCTTTGATTCTGGCACTTATACATTCACTCAAGAGACATGCTGCCACGTGTTTGACCAAAATACAGACTAATCAGATATCATGGCCTGCGATTAAGTAGATCCTCGTATCAAAATTCTCAAAGCCTATGATGATGCAAGTTCACTTGACCAAATTCTGAAGTTTTATATTGACGGAAAGAAGAGCCCAGCTGAGGCCGGCATGAGATTGCGGCGCTATAGAAAAATTCGACTCGAACATCCCAGAAAAGTTACGTCGAAGTTTGAACAACCACGGCCGTCGGTAGCCAACTCCGACCTGCCGTCAGCTGTTACGTGTGGGCGACCCGGCCACGTGGTGTCCGGCTGCCCCATGCGCTACAAGAAGGAGAACGGCGCACCAGGTCCCGCTTCTACAAGCTCCAAGCAGGTCAACGTGTACCCAGGCTACTCACGGAGTTTTAGAGAAAAGTGGTATTAATTACCCAAATTAATTTAATTTACATTATTTTAAAATTAATTTACACAAGTATCGCTTAAGGGGTTAGGCGGTAGTAGGGTGATTTCTACTTTGCAAATTAAGTGTCAGACTAAAGTTCAGGCCCTTACTTTTGAAGTTATGTACCACGTGATGCCGGACGATGACCTTAGCAATGATGTTCTGTTAGGACGTGACATTTTGGATACTGGGGTGTCTGTGGCTTTAAAAAATGATGAATTAACCTTCACTAAGACCAAAAATACAAACTGTTGCACGGTATTAAACGTCTCTGACAAACAAACTATTGACACTGATCTTGTAGGAAAGGATAGGGAACGTTTATTCAAAATAATTGATAAATATTCCAATAACTTTATTCAAAAATTACCTACCACACAGATTGAAACAGGCGAGTTAAAAATAGGATTAATTGACCCTTTCAAAACTTTTCATGGGAGACCTTATAGACTATCCCCAACCGAGCTAAATGTCGTAAATGAAAAATTCAGGAATTATTAGACGCGAATATAATTAGGAAAGTACGTCACCATTTGCGAGCCCCATTCTTCTGGTAAAGAAAAGATGGTAGCGATTGTTTATGCGTTGACTATAGGGAACTCGACAGTAACACACGCGCGGATAGTTACCCTCTTCCGTTGATAAGTGACCAAATATGTAGATTAAACGGTGCTAGATTCTTCTGTAGCATCGATATGGCTTCTGGTTTCCACGAACTCAAAGTAAATGAAGACTCTGTGGATAAGACAGCCGTCGATCGCAAGGAATACTGTTCTGTCATTGTTGATGCTTTCACAAAATTTGTCGTGCTTAAACACACAACAACGCCAAATTCTGCTAGTGCAATCAATGCAGTTAAAGATTCGCTACATTTATTTGGTGCTCCGAAAAGAATAATTGCTGATTGCGGGCGTTCTTATGATAATCATGATTTTAGGCAGTTTTGTGAAAGCAACAATATCGAATTACACCTTATCGCAACTTGGTCTAGTAGAGCTAACGGGTAGGTAGAGCGAGTGATGGCGTCGTTGAAGGGATTACTTACCATAGTCGAATGTAGCTCTGACGAGTCATGGCAGGAACAATTGGGTGATATACGCTTGCTCTGAACAGTACACATTCTAGAGTGACTGGATATACATCATTAGAATTGATGTTTGGCATACAAGGGAGCTCCTGAAGTAGCCAGAATATCATCAAATTCCAACGATCTAATTAGAATAGATCTCGAAACAGCGCGTTCTAATGCCTCTGACTATATAAAAACAGCTCAATCAGATGCTTTGCGTTTCAACCGTAGAAAAGCAAGGGTAAAACCTTAGTCTGTAGGTAGCGTTGTCTTTGTAAAAGCGAAAAACAACATCAAACTAAGTTAGAAAATACAAGGGCTCCTTCAAAATCTCTGCAGTCCTCGAAAATGATAGGTATGAGCTAATGCACATTAATGGTTCGAATAGGATCTACAATACGCACACGAAAATTTACGTGAAGTTCTCGTGTTCGTTAGGTCTGTTAGAAGTTTCTGAGAATTTTGACACTGAAGATGACGTGACGGCGTGTGAAAGCTATGATCTTGTTCATGAAACTAATCCTCAAACTGATAATGTAATTATACCTACTAATAATAATGAATTGAGTAAGCGATACAATGTCTGTCGATAGTGATAGCAATTTGTAAACTTAAGAAGGTCAGCACTAGTTCTGATGATAGTTCTTGCCAGACACACATTTTACTGGTATAACCAATGCTGAAGTTCATCATAGAGATTAATTTGTAGTCATTGTAGGGTTTAACCGGTCCAATGACTTGCTTAAAGAGATGTATATCCGGTCTAGCACCATCAGCCAAAGGATATACACCTGGTCTAGGATAAAGTAACTAAGAACCTTCATCGGTCTAGCTTGCTACAGGGAAATAATACGGTCTAGCTTGCTATAGAGATCTGGTTTTGTTAAATCCGGGCCAGTACAATACTGAAGGGATAATGCAGCTGAAGGGTCAACTGACCGGACCAGCAGGATCTGAGGGTTGGTAAACTGACCAGCAGGATCTGAAGGGTTGGTAAACCGGACCAGCAGGATCTGAAGGGTTGGTAAACCGGACCAGCAGGATCTAAGGTTATGGTAAACCGGACCAGACTTGATATGATTATGCCTTAGTGGTTATGCCTGAAACGAGTCGGATGATCGAACAAATCATTTCTTTGCTTCCAGATAACTGATGAAAACGCATACGAGGACGTAGCTCGCTCAGTATCTGCGTACGCAGCCGCCATCTGTTTTTGTAAACAACTTGCAGCGAGCGTGACGTCATCGATCGCTCCCACTGCTAAAAGAGGGTACAAAAGACGGCGCTTGTCAGTGGAGCGGAGATTCGTCAGCCGACTGTCGCCGTGCACAAGTTGTACCAACGCCGTGTTTATGGATATAATTAGTTATTTAATAATTGTTAAAATCAAAATTAATTAAATTAAAGAATGTGTTCTAAGTGATTTCTGTTTTTTAAAATAATGTCGGACCCTGACCCTATATATATATATATATATATATGTTTTTGTTAATGTCCATAAGAAAGTCGAGGTCCTTCAGTGGATCGAAGTTTCTTGTCTTATTTGTGCACTATTTCTGTTGTAATTATCGGAGACCATGTCATATACTTATAACGTACACTTAGGTTAAAGTTTAATTATGCAAATATGTAATAGCACAACGTAGTCAGTTTAAAAGATTAAATAATCACATTATATATTTTTCAAGTATAATATATTCTGACTAAATGGATGCATAGAAAATAAAATGCCGCGGGCATTTACTCCATTAACAGTTTTCGAATTAAGAAAATAGCTGAAATATCAAGTAGTAATATTTTTAGCGTATTATTCATACGAACACAAAGTACTCAAATGTGCCACGAGCATAAATTAAAAGTTTTATCAGTTTTGAATAAATTAATATGTTTCAAATTTAAACACACATTTACGACAAAAACACACTAATTTAAATACGGTATAATTGAACACCCACATACAAGTAATTGTTTCTTAATTAATGATTTCAGACGTGGAATAAGCGTTTTATTGTAAACACGTTTAATACCATTCCACAGATTTTAGAACTCTAATGCCATTTACTATGGGCCTTTGTCCTCCGTTCCCTACGTTCAAAGACAGAATTGTGGGGCATTGTTTGCGGCACTCTTAGAAACCATTTAACTATCCTTTGATGCCATTGTTTCGATCGCAATACAGGAACGGCTATACGATGAAAACAATTATTATGTCAATTATATCATATAAATACCGGCTTTGTAAATATATCATTAAGATACGTATTATAATTACTACAAATCGATATCATTATACCAGGATTCCATTGAAAATTAAGTGTTCTGTATGAGTCAGCGTGTTTCTGTCTTGGCCCACCTGTTTCTAATAGCATATTTGCACAGGTCGTTACTCTCGTATTACACTACAAGGGGCGAGGCTGCTACTCAAGTGAAAAACCTCCCCTAGCTTTTGTCAACTCTACCGTTTCCCCTTCAGCTCGCTGTTTCGCGAGCTATGTGGAATACCATCGTTCTGCTGCGAATTTATAAGTTACGCACTTTATTATTCGGAGAAATTGCAAACGCTTGAACCATCTTGGCGCTGGTACCTTTTAAATTGAGCCAGCAGTTCAGAACGTGATCAGTGCCGTTGGTCATTAATACTATGACACATTAGTCGAAGACTTTAAACTTTAATCGTTGTGGTGTGGTGTTCAAAAATATTCACATTTATGTTACAAATACCTCATGACTAAGACGGGGTTGCGAACAAAAAAACGAATAACATTTAAAAGTCTAAAACCATTATAAAAAAATAAAGAACAAATGAACGTTACCTTATTTTAAACTATATGAACACAGGTTTTATTTTGATATAAAAAACAAGTTTTGAAATTAAAAAAACATACATCCAGTCTTAAAACATACAATGTTCCAAACAAAACACACATAATAAAGGTTAGACAGGTTTTTCATCGAAATCAATGTTTTAACAGGTCATCTGTCTTACTAATCAATGCAAGAAACTTAACTTTATAACAGTCTAGTCTAGTCTCATGAGAGATTTTCCTCTAGCTTTCTTTAATGCGGTTTACATGGCGTGCTATGTAGAACAATGCCCCTTCACGTTTAAGTCAAGTCTGAATATTTAGTATAGAGTTTTTCAAAATTGACATTCAATGTTTTGAAAGAAGTTATTTTGACCTACACTGTAATAATAATGTCCTTCTAGTCCATTCCGTAATACGACCGATCCATATTAGAGATCATCCAACTGGGCAGACTCAGGTGCACTCCCTGTCACTTTATACCTTTAAATTCGATGGAACGAATAACCGAAACGACCAAAGAGAGGTTAAGGCGCAGGACTGACTTATTGCATGTCCATCCGACGCATGGATCAAGTAACTTTACAGACAATTAGTTGATCAGCCCGCATTGCCCTGACCAACTAGGAAGCAATTTAAAGATGTAGTTGTGTCCCCGAAGCATTTGAACTCACGATCTCCGGTTTCTAAAGTACAAGCCCCGTACCATTAGCCTACGGCGGCAGTTATACAGACCTAGACTATAAAAGGTACACGTAAATAAAATGCGAAGCAAATGCGATTTATTTGTGAATTTTTCCAACGAAGCTAATAAAAGCAATTTATATTTATTCTCCTCTTAACCACGTTGTCAATGTTAAATATTTTTATGGCCAGACGTATTTCATGAATGTCATTTGCCGTATTGAAAGAAAAGGAAATTTTATTGTACAAACATTCATTGTATATTACGCAGACATGGTTTCCATATTTTTGTCGTTATGACAAATTGTGTAATAAAGAGTGTACTCAAATATATTCTGGCAATTTAATATAAGTGCAAAGTAATCTAAATTGTATTCCATCACAAATTACTTTTCCAAATTGAACACATAATTAATATTAATTTTCGTTCTGTACAAAAAGCGGCAAGCGTCGTAGTTTCTATCCTCTTAACCAGATGGCAGCGTGACAATATTATGATACAAAGTGAGTATTATTGACAACTCTTATAAAAGGAGTTTGTCCAGTATTATCTCTTTATTATAAAAAGTGTTAACGTTATAAATGTTTAAGAAATATCACACGACTTTTAACATATATAATTTTATGAATGGTTAAGATGTTAATACAGTATTAAACTAATAGAAACAAATGACATAGGAAAATTCTGTATTTGACAGGTCTTAGCCGCAATTTGATTTATTACAGCTTATCCTAAAGTTTTAAACAATATGATGCCAGTACGGTAAGTCAAACTTCGACTGCTTTGTCTATCGTTAATCGGGTGGTCCATGTTCGGGGGTAAAAGATATTAAGATACAATATTTACATGAGGTCTGTGACAAGTAATAAAAAATATGGAATTTAAAAACGAAGCAGTATATTTCAATTTCATTTTTGATTTAGGCCCCATCTTGACTACTTTCCTTCTATAACTAGTTGAATGTCTTAATTTTAAAGATATTAATTTTAATTGTACATTGAAAATACAATAAATTGTACAGTAAGTTTTCAATTTGAAACTGATTAATTTGGTTTCCTAACAGACTCATTACATTGTGTGATACATATTTTTACAATAGAAACGTAGTTGTAATTTAATTTTAAAGGAAAAACATAAAACATTGGCGAAGATTCGTAAATTGAAGGAGAAACAGCTTGAATTTCCTTTTTTAATCCTCACAAGAATAAATTAAGTAAATTTTTTGTTTATCTTTATTTTAATAATTTTTTTGTTTATTTTAATGAAACGTTTGAATTCTAATTTGTTTTACTCTATTTGTAATAAACATATCAGCATTTTAACTGATACAGGAAAAATAGTTAGCTTTACATCATAATATACATATGTATTAAAATGGTGTTACCGTCAACTAAATGCAAACTTAATATCTCAATTTTATAGACGCATTGTCGTTCCTGCGTGTTTTATGCCTCAATTTACACTTCCAAAGAGAATAAACACAACGATCTCGAATCTGATATGAATAGAATATATCTTTATTTAATGTTTTATGTCCAAATAGCAAACCAACAACGTGTACAACCTTAAGCACAAACCATTGCAGTAATGCCTGTATTACAACTATCACTTTTAACATCAAGCGGATATGATAAAATTATTAAACTCGTTAAAATAACTAGCGTACGACAATGTTTACTTTAAATGATGCCAAAATAAAACTTTCAGTACTTAATTACAGTACCATAAATGTTCACAGCTGGGATATAAATAAAAGATACGAATTTCAGGAAAAATGTTTTGGTATGATGCCATAACCACCTGCTGTTACTAACATTTATTGTCTGAATCTGTAGAGTGTTGCAATAAAGACAATTTTCCTCATATTCAAAACATAGTTTATGTGTTGTATTTGCCTTTTTTTATTTTACTTAAGGGTTATGTAATACAAGCGCTTTTCGCATAAAACTGCCCTGTGATTTCCGTATAATATTATTATTTATGTGGTACCGGCCGCAAAGCAGTAGTGTGAAAACGCTACTGTGTTTTTGTTTGAAGGGCACCGTAGTCAGTGTATTTACTGGGTAAACGAAAATTAACATCATATGTCTAACGATAGGCATCGCGTTGGTGCTACCACTGGCATCACCAATGTCAATGGGCGTCGGTGACCACTTTCCATCGGTCCCATCGGTAGCCCGTCTGCCTTCATAGCTAATTATAAAAATTGGCATTTCGACAAAATGTACACTGATAAAAAAACGAGGCTAATAATAATTAATACTATCCCAAAATGGAATTTACACTCGTGAGAGAGGTGGAACGCGTTTAGATTTTAGGTTAGTAAAAACTAAGTATCTAAACGTAATTGATGTTACATTGCGTATTGTGACTATGAATTCATTACATGTTTATTTAATTATTTATGAAGTTTTATTCTTACTTAATTGTGTTTAGTAAAAAATCTGATATACGTTTTGATTAGTCTCAAATTTCCGAATACAGACATTCCGTGAGGTCAAAAAGGGGACTATTCGAAATTTGTGAATCATAATATTATATAGCTAGAAATTATAGTTTTCGAATGGCTGCTAGCAAAACAGAAGTTTTACTACTAGTAAAAGATAAAAAAGGATATATACATTCGTATTGCTAGAAAAACAATATCGTACTTGTACCATAGTTTCACACAAAAAAAAACTTCGACCTTTAGATAAAACTGTAATGGCTATACTTAAAACCTATTGCAGCGAAGAAACACGAATGTGGATTAGAAACGATAACATCCCCTATGACGTTATGAAACATTTGGCAGATCTTATTTCAAGTAAGATGTGGGAAATAGTTAAAAAACGATAATAATAAGAAGAAAAAATATGACCCCAGAGCCCACGCAGGCTCTGGGCTCATGGTGATTGCGCACGTGTACACATACATGGATATATGAGTATTGCTAGTAACTTACCGTTTTAAAATTGACCAAAATTCTTGATCAGAAAGGTAAGTGTTTAAAAAATTTAAAGTTTTGGAATAGTTTATATTTCGGTACCTATTCCATAATTCGACGCCTTTACGTTGATTTCGTTTTAAGATAATTTAATACTTCAAATTATTATATGTAAAAAAATCTGTCAGTAAGTTAAGTGCTACTATGTGACATAATGAATACCCATAAAAAATGACGATTTACAATATCTTCTTTTTTATGACACATATGCAAAGTAGCAATCCTTATATAGTTACTCTCCGCTACTATTTTTCCATACCCTGTCGAGACTAGCCATAGCACTTTTTGCTATACCATACCCTACGCCGGATTTAACTTGTGAAGTCGCTATCAGCGACCCGAGATATAAAAACTCATCGACCTTTTTATAGTCTTGTAGCGCGGGGGTATCACAAGGTAGTCATGCTCTGTCCACCATTATTTTTGTCTACGAATGGTTGAATTTGAGACCAAGAAGAGATGCCATCTCAACTTCAACTGATGCAAGTATGGTTGTACGATGTGCGTATCTCAGGTTGCTGACCCTGAGGACACCAACAGTAACCCTAGCGTACCAGCGCTTTCTTCAGTATGTAGTATCACCCGTCCGGTTAGATATCTTGGGAGACAGAATACAACCTTGACGCACGCCTCTTACTGTATAAAAAGCTTAAGACTTTTAGTTTTCCACTTTCACAAAGGCTGCGCCATTGAGGTACAAATTCTGTATTTAGAAATTAAGGTATGGGGTGTACCCATACCTTAATTTCCATTGCCATAAGTACATCGAACAAGGTATTCCACCGCTCATAGTCGAATGCCTTCTGCGTAATCTATGAAGCAAGAATATAAAATATGCACTGTTCATAGCTTTTCATTAATAAGTCTGTAAATGCGTATTCAATTACAATGAAATTCTAAATGGAATTTCAAAGTTCGTATTGACAATTTACAAAATTGGCCAAAATGGTTATTATTAAACTTTACAAAGTCAAAAGTATAATTCTCACAAACTGCTTCATTTTATAGTTATAGTAAATTGGTTTTGCTTTTAAAGGTTATATTTTTTTCTTTCAATTTTAATAATAAGGTTTATTAAATTTAACAGGTATGCTTAAATGGACTTCCAAAAAGTTAAGAAAAATCATTAGATGAATTGTACAAAAACTAATTTAGTTAAGTAAAATCAATATCATATGCTTGAATTATAAACAGACCAATCTTATACTACTGCATGTATTCATAATAGTACTCGATAACTTTTCTCTTACTTTATATCAACGTGCAGACTAAGTCTATTATCGTTCATCCAGTTTTTCTCGTTATTATCTGTGTTATTTCAATCACAGTGTTAACTATTTACATTTACCGTAGTCAGCAAGGTTTTATTGTAAGTTTTTGATTAAATAGAAATAAAAAATCTCAAAGCTTAATTAATTTATTTAGTGTAAGCAGCTCATATCAGTGGGGTATACCACCATTTACATTATAAGTGATTATCATGTCATGCAAACTTTTTTAGTACCCGAGATGTTAAACTAGTCTGGTCAGACTTTCAAAAAAAGAAAGGAGTTTTCTTGATTTGGAGAGAAATGTTGGAGAATATTCCTAATAGATTTAACGTTTGTTCATCAATTTGAACTTGACGTTTACATATCTCTCTAATGGATAAGATTTTCACACAGTATTTCATTAAGTGCATAACCATTAATCTTAAAACGTTTTCGGTACAGTTAACATGGGGTGACTTTGCATTTGAAAGGTCTAAACCATAATTTGATTAATGAGAAGTTATCAATTGGATCCTAGTTGAAACTTGAAATACGTAGTGCACCGTAAATGCGGTCGTCTATACGTTTTATGTTGATAAAATATGCTACGAGATATTATGGTGAAATTTATATCGTTTTAATTTTGTGATTTTTTTTATTTTGATAGAAAAACAGCGATGTTCTTAATATTAGAGGCATAAAAAGACATCGTTCATTGTGAGATTAGAAAAATAATCGATTAATGTTTTTGCTGCGAACACCTTATGACATTCGTTCTTTTTTTTATTTAAATAGTTTGTATTTAGATATTAAAATTTGAATCAAACTCTGATAATCTGGCATAAAAAACCGCTCAGGTGTTGTTAAAAAAAGTGACAGCCAATAGGTGAAATAATACGCACCTCCTATATACCTCTATTTTGCATTTCAGTAGACTTACGTTTTTTCATAAATATACTTCGTTACAAATACAAATGCTACTGTGTCTTGAGATAAAATTCTGGTATTGACGAAACGTAATAATTTAGGTTACCAAGCTAGACCTATCGCGTTTTTTATTATAAAAATAATGTACGCTCTTAATAGGCGGTGCCGGGACTGGAGGCGATGTAGTATGGCATATTCACAGATGACGTAAAATTTGGAAAGGTGTAAAATAAATAATATTACTAACATTACCAGCACATTCGTTTAAAATCGATGAATAAGCTAAGTTGGTTGATTTCTAGTGCTTATTTTGATTTCCAGCTGTCATACTTACATAGTAAATATGTGTATTATATTTTTATACGTATTTTACGATTGGCTTTAAAAAAACTCCTCGAAACCAAGTGAAAACAGGGAAATTAAAACCTATAAAAGACAAGTTAAATGAGAAACTGATTTTATTTGTACCTTGGTAACTTCACTAGGTACATAGTATAAAACAAAGTCGCTTTATCTGTCCTTATATCCCTATGTATGCTTAAATCTTTTAAAATACGCAACGGATTGTGATGCCGTTTTATTTTAATAGATAGAGTGATTGAAGAGGAAGGTAATTATGTATAACACATGCTTATTATTGTAGGTATATTTTCTATCAGCATAGCGCTCGCGCGAAGCAGGGGCATAAAGAACTAGCGGGTCGCTAGTTCTTTATAAACCGAAATCCTTGGTAATTTGACAAGATAACTTGTTAAAGTATTTACTTCTAATTTTTCATTATGTGTAATATGAGCTGCTAAGTTATCCATTTAACCCTAAAATGGCTATGATACAGTCAAGCATTTTATTTATTATGTATAAATATTGACCGAGACTACATGTGTAAGTAAAGTTTTGAGACAAGAAAACGAAAATATTATTAACAAAGTTAAGGGAAAATAGTTCAGTTCGTAAAGGGTGGCTGTGCTTTAGTGTCCTTTCTTGTAGGTAGGCTTAAGGTAGGGTTGGCAATGGCAGCTCTCAGCCATGATATATTATTCAACATGATCGGTATTGTAGTAGGGCTTATGTTTCGTAACATATAGTGAATATCATCCGGTGAGGAGGTTTCCTTTCATAAATTATCTCGCATAGACTTGATGTGCGATTAATATTTGGTAGTAGCTTTTTCGAAACATCTGCTGTGGATTGAACCGTAGTTTTTACAGGCCCTTTGTTTTTCTGGTCTATTTATGACAGCACGCGACGAGCAATAAGCAGCATTAATGTTATATCTCTGGCAGATTACGTGACTGAGTATGTATATTTTTATTTGTGGTCAAGACATTTTAAACTTAAGCAGGCGCAATATATCCGGATAAAAACGCGTCTTTTGTGCATTATTGTCCGCTACCTGCTTCCACCTGCGATTTCTGCCACATTTTAATATTTATTAAAGTATTATTATTATTATCAATATTTCGTCTATGACAAGTTGTATGCACATGAAATAATGATAAGGATGAATTTTTTAAATTATTTTAAAGGACTGACCATGCCTGATTGCATTTTTAACAATGTTTTTATTCAAATAATTACCGTGCATTATTCTTAACATAAAATATATATGCGCTATAATTTAATTTTTTATATTAATAATAATAATACTAACTCATTTATTATATATTATATATTCTGATGTCTTCAGCTAATTAAGCCCCGTCTCAATCCATCTAGCCATAACGTATTATTAATAACCTGTGATACTCTAATTATAGGTGTACGTAAATTGTACTTTTAACCTACTTAAAAACAATAATTTGATAATGGTGTTAAATTTCCAAAGTATCTATTCTTCACATGATTAGTTAGTTTCGTAGATAACCTATTTAATTTGTAATATATATTTATAACAAAAACTGTATATATTTTACGTACAACACCTTTCCTATTATAAGCCGATAAAAATGGAGGCTAGTGCGATAAAAGTCTCGAAATTGACCTATGATTTCTGACACCGCATTTTAAATCTCTGTTATGCTTCATCATTTCATCTCATCAAATATTTACTTGCGTAAGTACGTGCACGCCTGAAATTATTTTTAAATACTCGTCGCATTTTAAAGTATGTTTCGATTGATTAATTAATTTTACATAGCTTACGTTACAATCAGTAAATAGCTTAATTCTGTCGCTTATTGTTAATCAACGTAGACACATAACTACGTAAAATTTTGTTAATAATTCTTATGGTTCAGCCATCATTTTCTGTTTAAAGGCTGGCAACACAGAGTTACGATCTGGTTTTTTGATCAACGAAGTAAATATTTTAGTTGTTGTATTTGTACAAAACCACTAAATGCATATAAATTAAGAGAGCCACTATTACACACAAAAAAATATTGCAACCATTTTCGTACATTTTTAATACTGATAGTCTCTTTAATTGCTATCTAATTGTATTCTGCAGTTTTGGTGAACATAAAATTGACAATATAAAGTGTAAGAGCATTAAAATGTACAATAATTAATATTCCATCATTAATATAGCTTCAAGAACAACATCATCATGTCATGTCATCATCAGCCTGTTATAGTCCACTGCTGGACATAGGCCTCCCCTATTGCACCGCTACCCATTAGGGGGTTTTTGGACCGTATCCACCACGCTGGTCCAAGTGGGTTGGTGGTGGACCAACTATTTACATGCCCATCCGACGCATGGATCATCTTACTTTTCAGACAATTGGGTGATCGGCCCAAATTGCCCTAACCAACTAGAAATAAACAATGAAAATTTGTTGAGTCCCCGCAGGATTCGAACCCACGACCTCCGGTTTCTAAAGCACACGCCCATACCACTAGGCTACAGAGGCAGTTAAACAACATATTTATTTTGTAATCCTGTCAACATTCTATCATTAATAATGTCATGTTTATTTCATATAATTAAAAATGTTTTGGGAATAAAAAAAACTGGATTTGAAAATTTCAAAAGTTAATTAATTAAAAAAAAAACTGGAGCGCAGTGCAGATAGTGCCGTGAAAAAAATTTCCTTACTGTATCGTCGATAAAACGAGACAGGCTTCGTGAAATTAATTAATGAACTTTTAAAGGCATATTTTTTAATTACTATGAATTGAAAATTTTTCGCACGAATAGTGTATGAGGTTATGAAAATGATGCAAAAATATTTTGTTAAGAAACATTTATTATTAAAGAAGCAAAAGTCTTGAGTAGAACTATTGCTAGCGTAGAATTGAGGCATTATTACCATAATTTATCGTTTGCAATGGTCTAACAGGCAATTGGAAGCGAACTATACATTCTGCCTCAACTTTGTAGACGCAATAATGTTTGCGCGTATTTACAGTCTGCAAAATAAATTCAAATACAAACAACATAAAAATGTGAATAAAAAGACTTGTCTTATGCAATCTTCAGCTGCCTGTTGTTGCTTACTTTTACTGCCGAAATTAATACGGCTTGGTGTAATTTAAATAATTTTTTCAACTGTAACTCGATTCCAAACACGTATTTCGTTTGAACCCTGGATTTTGCGCATGTATGCCTTTCGACGAATCGTAGCCATTTACGTAGATAACTGTTTCCACAGTAACGTCTTTTGGTTGTCGGAATTGTCTTTGACGTCTACCATGCTGTGTAAATGTAGGTTTGTCTATATTACTAAGAGACATTTGAGAGTCAATTCCTTTGTGTGTTCGCTCATGCATATTACTTCTGATGCGCTTTCACGCAACTAATTAACTGTAATTGAAAAGGTATTATGCTACAATTACTATATACTATACCTATCCGAAATAAAATTGTATTTATACAATTATAATGACAGTATAATACGTTATTCATACTTATTAGCCTAAATTTATATTATAACAATAAAAAAATTTATTAATTAAATTTTTGTTTAAATTTCAATTACATATTAATGGTATACGTGTTATTAATTTTCAGAGTTTTATAAAAATAATTTTAGTTCTTTAACGAAATAAAATTTATTATATATAAATATTTTTTGCATTAACAACAAATGCTATAAAAAATAGAGATCTATTTTTGGCGCTGTATTTTATTAATTTGTTAAATTTCTATTAAACTAAATATCATGATAATATTAAAAAATAGGACTAAATGACAGGTAATAACTGCTTTTTATATGCCAACGCAAGCAGACGAGCAGTCGGACCACCTGATGGAAAGTGATCACCAACGCCTATAAACATTGGCAATACCAGTGGTATCACCAATGCTGCCTACCGTGAGACATAAGATGTTAAGTCTCGTTTACCCAATAAATACGCTGGCTACGGTGCCCTGCAAACCGGAACACAGTAGTGTTTTCACACTACTGCTTTGCGGTAGAAACAGGAACCGCAGTAATAACGGTTAACACTTCTCCTATTAGAATTGAATGATTTCTGCTGTCTGGTTTGTTATTACTATGCTTGTTATATTAGCTTGAGAGTCACCCCGGCGATTATATTGACCACCCAATGTTAAGGTTCAACGTGCCACGTCATCATGGGTAATTTCGATATTAATCTCTTTACTTCTGGTTCTCTCAAATTCATAATCTCTGACAAATCGTCAAGTCGTGTCCTTTACTATTGTTTTACAACTATCTCCGTATAATCACAACCTCTCCGGTAAAGATACTTGGCTTGACTTAATCCTTTCCAGAAGTCTATCTATGATTTGCTCTCATGTTAAATTTTCTGCCTTGAGGTTTTCTCTTCACGACTTTATTTTTCTTAAAACCACCTAAAACTAAACTCAAAGATCTGCAGTTGCGTTCGTTTGCAAATATTCACATCGATTAACTATGCAAAGATGCCGGAAAACTTTAGTAGCAAGCTTTTTTCGCTGAGGAATCACGTAGAAAAAATGATAATAGACATAAAGGTAAGCATTTTCAACGAATTACTTAACATATTGTTTAACAACCATGTACCAGTGCAAAACGTGAAAATTAATAGGCGGCTACCATGTTCATGATTGACAGAGATCGTAAAAATTACGATGAGGCGCAGAGACCGAGCATTTAGGTACCACAAAAATCACTGCAGTAAAGATAACGGGACCAAAGATAATATAACCAGAAATCGATGCAACCAGAACGGACGCAACCAAATACGTAAAGCAAAACGCCGCCATATTCTTGAAAATGTTTCATCTTTGCATCCTGTCAATATCTGGAACTTTATTGCAATTTTAGGTATTGGCAATTCCCGAAAAACAAAACTTTCACAATCAATTGATTTAGATAATATAAATCAACATTTCCTCACAATTTCTTCTATGGATCATCTGACAGAACTTTCTTATTTAAATGGTTTGACGCAATCCTGTACCAATTCTTGTTCTTTTTCTCTAGTTTCTTCTGAAGAAATCGAAAATGCTATCCTAGCAATCAAATATACTGCTGTGAGACAGGAAAAAATTGGTCGTAAAATGATTGTTTCTGTTCTTAATTATCTTCTTCCTCTGATTACGCATATTATTAATATTTCCTCATGTTCCTTTCCTTGCGCATGGCGTAAAGCGTATGTCCACTCTGTTCCCAAGTATTCTAACCCATTACTTCTCGTGCATTATTGACCTATCTCTTCTGCCATTTATGTCTAAAGTTCTTGAGTCGTAAACAATTTTGTTGCTTTGTCTTTCGCAACAACTCAACAGGTTCGTTTCAATCGGACTCTAGACCTTTCTTTAGGTCCTACTAAAACTGACCGATGATATTAAAAGATCCATGAAAAAAACTAAAAGTAACCGTGGTTAGTGTTATTGGTTTTTTTTATGCTTTTAATACCTACGTAAAAGGATCTCGTGACTACTCACGTGATCCTTTTTGCTAACCCATACCATTTTATGGTTTCTGATAAAGTCCTGGATTGGTTATCTTTTTATTTTTAGGGCGCCAGCAGTCTGTAGTTGTGGATGAGTCCTCATCAACTGCATGTCAAAAATGGTGTCCCTCGAGGTGACATTCTCTCTCCACTAATATTTTCTGTTTTATTAACCTCATAACTAAAGATACCCAGGTGTGTGTGTATCGTTTGTGCAATGATGATCGACAGTTGTATATAATGCTAGTAGCTTTCACGAAAATAACCTAAGATTTGTCTGCCTTGAAAAAGTTGGTCTGATCGGTTTACCTTGACTGTCAATCCGTCGAAATACCAAGCAATCGTGAATCGCTACCTAGAGCTCGCGAATGCTAGCTAAAATTAATTTTACCTTTTTGCCTAAAGTTAACGGCTATGTCGGCCATTAAATTTAGATCCGCTAAAGCATCAAAAATCTTGGCTTTAATATCGATAGCATTTTGAGTTGGAAGACACAAATGGTAAAGAAAGTCAAAAAGTTAGTGGTGCTATGCGGTGTCTATATAGGCTTAAAAAGTTTTTGCCTTCAACAACTAAGGCTATGCTTGTGCCTTTGTGTTGACTTTGATATTTCCTCTTATCGACTATGGTGACGTGTGCTACTTTAACCAGAATGCAGATCACCTCAACAAGCTTGACCGACTTCTAAATAAGTCCATTTGATTAGTTTGCTTCAATGTTCTGTTGACCGTTCTGACTTTTCCTATTCCTCATTCCTCGTTCAATCAGTTCACTTGTGGGATGAGTTACCTCAGGAAATCAGAATAGTAAAAATCGCATAGAGTTCAAAAACCAAATTCGTAAACACCTAATAAGTAAATTTCATTATTGAATGACAGAATTTATGATTTGATATTTATAATTGCAGTATGTGATAGTGTGGATAGTATATGTATTTATAATTATATGTGTAGACATATTATCCTCATTTGCATTTAAAACGAATTAAGTCGTATGTATGATTCGATTAGAGATTGCACCTACTTAATTTTCTTAACCACCAAATGGATGACTAGTAGACAATGCCTTTGGCATTAAGTCACCTTTGTACTTTTTTGTACATAAAGTTTAAAATGAAATAAAATAGTATATATTTTAATATAAGTTTTTTTTTATTTTATGCATACTTTTTGCGTTTTCCTATGGTATTATACCCTTTGTCAGTTTAAGTAAGGATTTTTAAACAATAATAACGTTAGGTAATGAAACTGATGTTATCGATACTATAAAATAATTCTTGCAACAATAAATCTCTTAACGCTATTCTAAAATGTTTCAACGTAAGCAATGTAGAGGCAATAAAAGTTTTATAAAAGGCAAGACGAGCTTTAGTAAAATGTTGTATCTGAATGAACAAATTCCTCTATAATAAAAATAAAGTTTTATTACTAGGAGCTATAATTTAAAACTGCCGATTAAAATGAAAACTTTACACTTGATGAAATGTTAAGGGGACTATTTTTATGCCTTAATGATACAAGTCTGAGAAATTAAGTCCAACAACTGAGCAGAGGCATTTTATACTGCTACTTGTGAACAGAGTTTTGTATTGACAAATAACAAAAATCTGGCAATTATAGGATTAACTTGGGTAACTAACTACGGCTACTACTTGAACTTATTACACAGTGTAAGGATCCGAATTAGCCTTTTTATTTACTGTTTAAACAATAGAATTTGACTGGAAAAAAGATATAAATTTGCCTGGCCTGCACTGGCGTAAGATACTCAGCGGTACTATTTTATTTGTTTTTTCAATAATTTTTACATACAACATCATATTTGAACGGTTTGGAATAGCCTGGAGCGAAGAGTTGAATGCCAGTATGTGTATCTGACCTCAGCCCAGTGGTAAGGGGTGTGCTTAGAAATCGAAGGACGTGGGTTCAAATCCTGCACGGTTTCAACAAATTCTCATTGTTATTACCTAGTTGGTTAGGACAATGTGGGCCGATCACCCACTTGTCTAAAAAGTAAGATGATCCATGCATCGGATGGGCATGTATGTAAAAAACGGTCCACCCACCAACCTGCATTGGACCAGCGTTGTGGGGTACGATCCAAAAACCCCCAAAATGGATAGGGGTGTATTGGGCTGATGTTGATGATGTGTTATCTTTCAAGTAGTCATTACAGGAATAATATCCTTTAACAACTAATTTTTTCCAACTTTTGACTTTATTCACAAACAATAGCGAACGTATTTAAAATGCCCTTTTCTCGAATTAGGTATCGATGGTAATTCCAACGATCGCTCAAAACATTTATTTTCGAATTTGGCAGGCATCTTGAAGACTGAAGTTGATTGACGGCGCAACGATATTCGTCTTCCGTGCTCGTTCTCCTTATTCTAAATTGCTAAATCTCCTGCACTTTGTAACAATGGGAATACAGCAGAGCAGAAACCTATAATGTTGCCACAAACGCATTGAATCATGCGTCATCAATTTTTTTAAACAGAGGTTTTAATAACAAGCCCGCACTTCTTTCTTTATTTATTTCCAAGAACACGTGCTGAAGAAAGTTTTTTTTAAAAACAAATATCTGAGCTTGTTTTGATTAATTTATTTTGTAGAAGGAGTATATTTTGTACTCACTACTTTTTGATTCCTTCTTGTCGTTCTAAAAGAAACATCAAATTATTTTTTAGGTAATCCTGCGCTCATAGAGCCTTTTTGTCGCATCGCTGACGTATTCGCGGTAGCGATTTTTCCTTCCTCAAGCGGTCGGCTTGCACAGCTGTGTTTTGCAACTCGTTTGCCTAACACAATTGTGTTGCTAGCCGCTTCTTGCAAGCGCATAATCTTGTTTCTTAGGGTTTATTATCGTGTTTCTTGGCCGAACTAGTTGTTTTACACATACTAGGCCCACCGAACGTTTTAATATTCTGTTTCTTGTTCCAGAAATTAGTCAGACACCTCCTGCCGTAGCCGGCAGGGGCGGTAAGGATTCTACGCCCGGCAACCGCCGGGACTTACAGATTGCGTTGGATGACGCAACCAATGTCTCGCCTCAGCTAGACAAGACACAATCGGCATAATGGTCGACCGGGAGCTCGCTACTCGCTTTGGTCTCGACACCAAGGCGATCAGCGAGAAGCTCGGTCGAAAGTTATATATGAAGCTCACCGACGCAGTACACATGCTGATCTCCGATTACCTTCCCGACCACCCTAGTCCTACCTCAACGCCCGGACCGTCCAGGCCATTCCCTGACGATGATAGCGACGACAATTATGTCGACGTTAGCATCCGCACGGAATCGGACATGGAGGTCGAGGCGATCCCAAGCTCCAGATCCAATCCAGACGACGGCTTCAAAACCGTCAAATCCAAGAGGAAGCGCAAGGTGCGCACCTCATCACCCGCACCCGTCCTACCCGTCAAGGCTGCAAAGCCAGACATCCCCACCACCTGCCCTCAGCAGGTTCCCAAACCGTCGTCCTCCCAGGCGACAAAACCCCAACCATCCATCCCGCCGATCCCAGGCGCCCCCCGGCCCCTCGCCCCGCCCAGCCGTCCCAGCCTTCCCAGGCACGGCTACCCGTAGGGAAACGCCCACCGCCCATCCATCTCCGCGAGGAGGAAAATGGGTCGAGATTCGCTCCGCCTCATCAAACAGATTTAAATTTGAGGCCTCTGACAGCAATCAGGGTATCAAATTGCAGTTAGAAAATTCTGACGATTTTAGGAAGGTGACCTTATTCCTTAGGGAACAGGAACACCAGTATCACACATTCGCGCTTCCGGATGAGCGCGTACTTAGGACAGTGGTCAAAGGGCAAGTAAGCGCATCTACGACGTCGAGCAACTGTGGGATCGGCCGTCTCTCTTTGAGCGGCCCCATTGTAACGGTTTGCCACGGCAGTGTCACAACTGCCAAGTATTCCGGCCACGCTGCGCGGAACTGTTTCGCACGCCCCGTTGCGTCAAATGCCTCGGGATCACGGTACCGCATCCTGTCCCAGACCCAAGGACAAAGAAGTCCTCGCCACCTTTGAACCTCCTGCGTGCGTTAACTGCCGCAATCCGGCCACACGGCCAACTACCTCGCTGCCCTAAGGCGCCAAAACGCAGAGTCCCTGAAATCCGAGACCAACCCTATCCAATACCACCGCATTCCACCTCTCCGTCCTTCCAACGCGGCAGTTCCGCCCCGCGTGGCAACAGCAGCACCGGAGCCGACCGAGCGCACAGCGGCCCGCCACCGCCTCAAAGAGCCAGCATGCTAGCCATAGCATTGGCAGCACTGGCAATAACGCCGCGTCATTCTTAAAGTCACTAGATCTTTTCAATCTAGATGAGTTCAACCAAGCAGCATATGATTTCGCCGCGCCGCCGGCGACGCATGCTAGGTCTTGTTAAATACAAGAATTTAATTAACGCCCTTAAGGCTTAGGTAGCGACACCCTAGCAGTAGCCAGACACACCCTACACTTAGAGTGTAGGACAAACACACACACTCATGACATCGGCCCCACCGGTGAGGTCGAACTTACACACCCTTTGCTATATGACACTGTAGCTTAACACCATTTTAGATAGGAGCGTTGCTGGAGTTTCTTGCGCCACTTCTTCTCCCAGCGCCAACGCTTTAAGAAGTTGTAGTAAAATTTAGATAGAGCTCTTCTAGCTATTAAATGAACATTGCAAAGCGTCTGAATCGAGCCGAGGCGTCGGCCCACCTGGGCAGCCCTTGATTCAGCACAGTGTACCAGAAAAGTGACGGCCCAAGCCTAGGCTCCCCTTCTGGGGGCCCTTGGTGAAGTTAAGTCACTTATGGGGAGACGCGCCTGTGGCAACGGGCCCCCAAACCCGGTTATGTTCTAATAGGTTTATTCCACAGAGCACGAGATCCATGAAAAAAAAACCTTTTATTTACTGTTTGAACAATAAAATTTGACTGAAATAAAAGATATAAAGATGCCTCTAACTAGTGACAACTGTATTCATTTTAAGACCGAATTCTTACAAAAGTTGAGATGAGGCTATTATTGCCTAGGGCGACCAAACAGTAATGATATACTACTTGATTTGGACAGAGCAGACAATGGTATTTAGTCAAGTCCTCGCCGATTTGCGAAACTGTACAAATTTTCCAAATATTAACATATAAAATAATAATTTAACACTTTCATTAATAAATCAGAAAAACAACAAACCGCAAAGCAGTAGTGAAATCTCTAATGTGGTCTTTTTAAACCAGACACTGTATC
This sequence comes from Lamproptera curius, assembly GCA_029286875.1. Lineage (NCBI taxonomy): Eukaryota > Metazoa > Arthropoda > Insecta > Lepidoptera > Papilionidae > Lamproptera > Lamproptera curius. The sequence continues at coordinate 455,381 of JAGSMT010000121.1, read as the reverse complement.
CAGCGTACTTAATGGGTTAAGGAGACGTAAGCTCCTATGCCTCACGGTAGGTAGCGCGTTAGTGATACCCCTTGTGTTGCTGGTAGAGTCCAACCGAAATTAGATTTCCGGCCGAAACAGAATCCGAAACCGAAGTTCAGCCGTGGCTTCAGTTTCGTCCGAAACCAAAACTGAAACTCACTTGATCAGGTCTTAAAATTATTTAAATACTCAAATTGAATTGCTTTTTACCCATTATTCTACAATAACTAAGACATGAAATGGAGTCACAGTATATTAAGTTTCTCGTAATGATTTATTTCAGTTGGTAATAATTTTTTGTAACAAAATATTAAAATTAAAACAATATTTTGTTTTAATCAAATTCTCAAAGCGAAATAAACAAATTACTAATTGTTACTGTTGCATTAATGACCGAGTTTTGGTATTTTGAGATCTTAATTATTAATACTTTGGTTTGTATTTGTAGTTCCGAGAAGGGATCAAAACGTATTGAGAATGAGATAGAAAATAATAAGGGTTGACAACTTAAATATTTATTTTCTACATTTCCTTACACACTGACTTCAGCGTTAATTTGGTGACAAGATGAAAGATAGCTAGGTGCCATATCTGGTGAATTAGGGATGCTCAACCAATTGGAAGCCGGCTTGCTGAATGGTAACCATCGCTACTGGCACCCTTTGTGCGGTACAATATCAAGATAAAAAGTACACCCTACGATGTTTATATTTTTATCATTGACGGTATTCTCAACTGGAATTTAAAGCTGCATTGTAGCCTGTAATAGTTGTTCCACGCTCCAGGTTATCAATCAACTATATCATTTCTGACTTCCAAAATTATTGAAGCTATAACCTTGTAAGCCGATGCCACGGTATGATGCTTCCTGGTCGGTAAGGATGGCTCGTTTCCATTGAGATGATTTCTGTTGTGTCTCTTGACCAAAAGGATGAACCCATGTTTCATCCACTGTTACAAAACGAAACAAAATGTTTTCAGAATCTGCTGATAACATGTCCCACAATATCTTCGAAATGTCGATTTTGTTTTTGATTCTCAGCACACATCGTGTGGAGACTTTTCCTATTTTCAAAATTGTTTCAATATGGATTCAATACCTCCATATAATTGAAATGAATAGAGTGTAACCTGAGAAGCACCGGCGTAAATACTCAGCGGTACTATTTTATTTCCTTTTTAATAATTTTTACATACAACATCATATTTGAACGGTTTGGAATAGCCTGGAGCGAAGAGTTGAATGCCAGTATGTGTTATCTGACTCCGTAGCCTAGTGGTAAGGGCGTGTGCTTTAGAAATCGAAGGTCGTGGGTTCAAATCCTGCACGGTTTCAACAAATTCTCATTGTTATTACCTAGTTGGTTAGGACAATGTGGGCCGATCACCCACTTGTCTAAAAAGTAAGATGATCCATGCGTCGTGATGACGTCGGGCTGATGTTGATGAAGTGTTATCTTTCAAGTAGTCATTACAGCAATAATATCCTTTAACACACTAACATTTCTTTACAACTTTTTTGACTTTATTTACAAACAATAGCCGAACGTATTTAAAATGCCCTTTTCTCGAATTAAGTATCAGATGGTAATTCAATCGATCGCTCAAAACATTTATTTTCGAATTTGGCAGCGCATCTTTGAAGACTGAAGTTGATTGACGGCTGCAACGATATTCGTCTTCCGTGCTCGTTCTCCTTATTCTAAATTGCTAATCTCCTGCACTTTGTAACAGTGGAATACAGCAGAGCAGACTCCTATAATGTTGCCTACAAATCGCATTGAATCTCATGCGTCATCAATTTTTTTTAAACAGAGGTTTTTAATAACAAGCCCGCACTTCTTTCTTTATTTATTTTCAAGAACACGTGGTGACAGAAAGCTTCTTTTTTAATTAAAAAACAAATATCTGAGCTATGCTTTACAGATTAATTTATTTTTGTTACGAAGGAGTAATTATGTTGTACTCACTGCTTTTTGATTCCTTCTTGTCGTTCTAAAAGAAACATCAATTATTTTTAGGTAACTTAGAATGGTTGTCTAGAATAAAATTTATGCATCTGAGCTCGATTGTAGGAATGATACACTTGCTTTCGCTACAATTTTGTTTTAATTTTAAAATCATTTAATTTTGATAACATGATAACTTCCAAAACTGCGGCCGAAACTTAATTTTTGGCCGAAGCCGAAACTGAAACCGAAATTTCGGTCGGAAACTAGATGCTGGTGTCCGTGGGCTTGTCAACGACTTTCCATTATGTGGTCCACTTGGTTACACTGCTCGTCTGCCTTTATATACAACTAAAAATGAGATAATATATCTGCGTCATTTACTGTGTTATTTAATGTTTTATAAACTTAGTCATGAGTTTCAATTTGTTATTTTCTCTTAATTAACACGTTAGACGACCCACCGTAACAAAAGCTTTTACCAACTTCAATATATCTTGAAGAAAAGGTAGCGACAGTAAGCGCTATGTAATTGAGCAAATCTGCTTGATGACTTTGAAGGTTAAACTGGACATTTTAGTTTCAGAAACTTAGTTTACGAGTTCGCCGGGATCGCTTATTTGCTGTTACAACATGTTACTTCGCTTATTAAATTTCTAACCTTTGCACAATACGTCAAAGTTTAAATGGATCAAGTTGAATTTATTTACCTTTTCTATTTAAATATTTGACACAACTATAGCCATTTTAATCGTGGTTTGAAGAAATTTTATTATTAATCTTGATAACTTTTTACTAATAAAAAATAATTGATGAAATAATGACGCTTAATTGGAACAAAGTGTGCTCAAACTTTTAGGCTGAAATTTAAAGCTTTTTCTTTTACAACTCTGTAACTAATCTTTTAGTAATCGGAATGTAAATGGACCTTTTGACATGACTAAATTTTAGATGCTTTCAATGCATTTTTAACCAAGATCATGCAGCGATAAATAACTTAATTATAGGCGGTTAAATACATTTATTGCTAAATGAATACAATTTTCTGCTTGTCATACTCCTTATTGACAGCATCACATAGATAACAAACAACGATTGTTATATTTAACCTAAGCATATTATATACAAGAAAAAACACATCTTTAATGATGTATATTTTAAACATTACATAAAGTAATTATGATATTGCTTCTGACTTATTAGTATGTTACGTTTATTATTAATGTGTACTACTACTTTGAAAGGGGCTTCGTTTAAACAACAGACTTACACAAAATTACTACACCTTATTATTTACACATTCTTTTATTTAAAACTAATGTGCCTCATTGGGTCATAAGTTCTAGAAAAACATTAGTTTCTGAATTATTGTATACTGGCCACGTATATTAAGGCTAATTTTAAGGAAAAAAATTATCGTTTACGTATGATAATATTACACGATATACTGAAAATTCTAGTTTAGATCTCAATACGGTATGCAGGCACACAATAATACTATAATATTGATCATAAAAGCAAAAGGCAACAAAATCTATCCCATTTGTAAACAAAAGAAACCTAACACTGATGAAGCTAAGAAAAACCTCGAAGAAAAGACAAAACTTTGTAGTTTCAACTTTTAAGGCTGGGAATGCCTACTTATTCCCACTCACATTAAATTCACATTAGCAATAAAGACACGGTAGCTTTTTTACACTTCTGCTTTGCCGGAGAAATAGTACATAAGCACCTCGTTAGTAGGGCTCCAGCGGGCTCACTATATAAAAGAGACCTACCACCTCTAAATTTTTGTTTTTACTATTCAATTTCATGTTATTCATTTTTTTATACGTTGGACATGTATGGTGCAGAATATACTGATATGCACGTGTAAGAAACCGTATTAATACAAAGACTGCTAAGTCTAAAATGTCCTGTTGCTTTGAAATAGTTAAGTTTTTTATACACAGTCACAAACATTGTTGCTGGAACATTTTCATAGTTCACTATGCGTTAATTACTTTCAGATCATATCAGTTCCAAAGTTATGATAATAAAGGTGGCGGATTAGAAACTCCGTAGCCTTCCTTAAAAAAATACTTCAAAGGGACGTACTAAACTACTAAATAATTCTTAAAATTTGTTAACCTTCATTTATAGCGAAATATTTTCGATACAAAGTTAAGATAAAACAATCTGCGCAAACGTTAAACACAATTAATTTATGGTTTTAATTGATATTTTTATTAGTTTTATGTGATATTATACAAATAGTATTTACATTTAAAAAAATCCAAAAAAATTTAAATGAGGTTCATTATAAAATAACGCTTCAGGATGTATGTACATTAAATCCTGGTCACGAGTGCTGGTATAAAATAATAATGCTATCTTTATGGTTCACTGTGATGCTACAGTTAACTGGAGGCGAATCTTTCCTCGAGTTTATAGACGCAGTGATGTATCTTCATGTTTATATTCTTCAATTTATCGTTGGAAAATAAAACCATTTTATAGATGTTATTCCAATAAGATTCAAATATATATGCTTTATTATGTAAATATTCATAATTGCGAATGTAAAATAAAAATATTGAAGAAACATTTTTATTAAATATATCACTTCAATATTATTAAGAGGAAAATAGTATGTTATTGGTTATAAACCAGTGACTGCAAAGAAAAGAAAGTTACTAAAAGCAGAAAACGGTATCATCACTTTTAATATGAAATAACGTATCAATGACAGTATCCAGATGTTGGTAGCTGAGCTATAAATATAAAAGACTCGAATCTCATTGAGAAATTACGTTTAAAGTCAACACTCCTGTCATTAAAATTTGTTAGGGTTTATTAATTATGTTTGCATTTATTAGGTATAATAATTTGGTTGATGTAACAGAAGTTTATAAGGTAATTAGATAATATTTATCAACATATTAAATTTCCCTAATTATAATAAAATTTCTTCTTGATTCGTTTATACTAAGTATCTTGTCGCCTTCTTGATGACTTATTTATTTCCAAGTTCTGAAAGTAACATGCGGTACATTAGGTCCCATGAAACATACTATGGCTTTGATTTGAGTATTCATAGATCGAGCAAACCCTTGCCTTGCCTTCAATGTCAATTTTATTTATATCATTGTGGAAAATGAAAGTATATTATCATCCATGACTCATTATTACGACGGTTAAATCTGGTATCAGATGTTCTGATATCCACGATTTTTTTACCTTTATTTCATTGAAAGTCTCTCCAAAGATTAACAACGTTTTAACTGTCATCAAAAAGTGGTGTGATCCATTTGGGTAAGTAGTTAATACATCAAAGTGCTAAGCAAAAAGAGCACTCATATGGAGGCAAATTTATTTTGCTGCTCTTTTCATTCGTAATTATTTAATTAATCGTTAATACCTTGATAAGTTACATTGTGTTCCGAAGTGTTGTCCAAAAAGTACCTGGCATCTAGTTAAAATCATAAACTATTTGCCTATTCGGACAAAGTAAAGCTGAAGTATGCCCAATATTTATCGCCTATCGACTATGGCGACTTGTGTGATCAAAGTGCAGATCATCTCAATTTGACCTTCTTCTGAATAGCTGCATTCAATGCTTATTAAACCTCTCTAAACATGGCCATAATGCACAACAGGGCTAGTTTCAGTGACAGTCTTTTCCTCAGCAAGTTTCTTTTAGAGCTCTGACTTTCTTTATTTCTCTGATTCTTTAATTTATATCTTCTTTTATTTTCTACGTATAACCTTATACTTTACAATTTTTACATTAATTTTAGTAAGCACAACGTGCACAAATACATAAAGAAAAATTAAAGATAGATTAAGTTTTAGTAAACTTGTCAGCAAATCATCATCATCTATTTATTTATGTGTGCGTGTATAATATTTATCAAATATATTTCATGTGACGGATGCATTAACAATTTAACATCAATAAATGGTTTATTATGCTTTATTTAGATGAAAACTAAAACAATTAGCGAATAAAGAAAAATAGAATAGTAGGACGCCGCTAAGGACGAAAGTTTTATGATAACAACCGAGTCGAAAATATAAATTAACATTCACTATTAGGCGAATCTAAGAAAGGCATATTCTAGACGAAATTATTATATTACTGTTTTTTATCGGAGTCAGTCATATCTTTTGTTAAAATCTTATGTCCGACATATTGTTGCTCGCTCTATGACCAGTAACGAATGAAATAGATTCAAAACTTATGAAGTGAAACTAAAATACCCACAATAAAATTTGTAAAATTATTTTCTTTAAATAATATCTATTCATAATGGCGTAAGAAGTTTCGATATAATTAAATTGATTGCCAAGACAGATTTTATTATGTTTAACAAAGAAAACGTTAAGTAGTTTGAAAAATACAATATTTTTTTTCATTACGTTAAGTGCAACCACATTGTGATTAGTACTGGAATAAAACGAATGTAAGAGAAGTTCTAACGAATCATTTAATAAGAGTTAAATAAGTCTCATTTATAATTTTAAGTCAGGTGAATTGGGCTCATTACAAAAACCACATTGACTATTCAAAAGGTTCATTACATGATCCTAAATAGCGAGTTTATTTTTTACATAAACATGAATAAATCGATGTAATATATTGATTGAATATGATGTCTTATAAATTATAGATAATTACGAGGGGTGTATAATGTGTCATTTTCTAAACTATCTGTAAAACCTTATTTTTGAGTGAACGGTATTAACAATGGCATTATAACTGAAATGTGTCGAAATATTTGTTAAAAAAAACTTAAATAACTTATACTTATATTATAACTTTAACAATAAAAAAACAAAAATGTTGTAAGATATGAAGATAAGGAAAGTATTCTTCATAGTAATAACGTATCAACGTTGCAGACCATATACAACTGGTTAAATGATTTTAAAAGTGGTCGGTCAACTACAACTGAAGCCATCTGGTCGCCAGATCAAATTCACTACTGAGGATACTTCATAAAATTCTGCTCAAAATGTGCCTAATAAAAAATTGTAAGCACGATGGGTACGAAGAAGACTAGGGCACCGAAGGTTGGCTTAGGCTAATTAAGTATTATAGACTATTTAATTAAAAGCAATAAAACATACCAAAGCCTACTGCTAGTGGAAATATTTCTCTAATAATAAATTAATTTAAATGTTCGGCTGCTTCCGTAGCCTAGTGGTATGGGCGTGTGCTTTAGAAACCGGAGGTCGTGGGTTCGAATCCTGCGGGACGCAACAAATTTTCATTGTTGTTTCCTTAGTTGGTTAGGCAATTTGTGCCGATCACCCAATTGTATGTAAAGTAAGATGATCCATGCGTCGGATGGGCATGTAAAAAGTCGTTCCACCCACCAACCCACATTGGACCAGCGTGGTGGGATACGGTCCAAACCCCTAATGGATTAGGAATAGCTTCTAACACGGGAGGCCTATGTCCAGCAGTGGACTAACAAAGGCTGATGATGTGTGTGTGTGATGTAAATGTTCGGTGGCTTATGTATAAGTTATTTCGTCCTTACAAAAACAGAAACTGTGTCCACATGGGACAATACATAATTTTAAAATCGCAGTTGAAAGTTACAACATAACGCCGATTACGTACAAATTGATATACCAAGATTTTCATTACTAACTAGTAAAATCAAGCAATACGCTTCCTTATTTCCTTTGTCCTGTACATTAAGTTGCGAAAAGTCGATCGCCTTTTCGAGTCATATGTCACAATAACTAGCACCTCCTTTGGATACAGTATTTACGTAGGTTGTGAAACTTAATATACACAGGAAAAATGTTTGCCTTTTTTTTTACTTATGATTAACTTACTTCAGGTTAACAAACATCCTTAAAAATTTGGTCAAGTTTTTTCAGGATGCTAAGTAGGGAAGTATCACTTAGTATAGTACGAAAATTCTAAATTGTTTCCTTATTTAAAGGGCTCTGTAAGTGGTCAGTAAGTAACTTCTATGTAAAGAAAACCCGCTTGCTTCTAGGCGGCAAGTAGTTTTGTCGCGCCCGACACTGCATATTCTAAAGGCCACAAGTAATATAAAAAGTCCTGCAATTGTGTTATTAATTGTTTATTTTTTAATTTTTACTTTTTAATTTTTACTTTTTAAACTACTTAACTGATTATTTTAACAAAAATTTTGAAATTCTAATTTAATAAAACATTATGGTACCGTTTGCCATCTTTATCTAGGAATAAAAACTGCATTTTTTTATTAAATAAGGTGTTCTGTACTACTTTTTTTTTAAATATGCTTCACTTTGTGAAATAATATCTATTAAATATATATCTGTTCATTCATTCTACAATCACAATGAATAATGTAATTATATAATATATAATATATATATATATATATCTTTAAATATATATTTAAATTACGTTATAATTGTGTCTTTATATCTATATTAGATATAGTTATTATAATTATAGAAAAAATCCTTTTGTAGTTTTCTCTTGGATATTGGTTCAGTTGGGCACGAAAGGGATTTCACTGTCAAGAGTTCTGTAAAATCAGAGTTTATTTTTAACTCAACAGTAAAAAATGTACTAGCATCAATTTTCTCAATTATTTTCTTTGTTATGCTATATTTATATATTTTTAACGTTTTTTATTATGTTTAAGTTTTTGTCTCTACGACGAAACTTAACTAATAAATAGTTTTTTGGATGACAACCTGACAAGAGTTAAAAACTTTGTAAAATATTTAATAATACTTATTGTACAGTTATTTAAAAAAGTCCTATAAACTTAAAACAAATAGGAAGTTCATTCATCAATAAGATATGTTGAAGTATAGTATTAGTATTGCATCCTAATAATTTGTTTGACAAGTATCATATTATCAATATTGATGCAAATGTTATTATGAAAATTTTCTTTTCTTTTAGTATTATTTAAAATTATGAAAGTTGCATTAATGAAACAAATAACTAAAAAAGAACAGTATATAACCATTTAGGGCAATATAAGCATATAATAACATGCCCGCATATAAGATTAAATAAACACAATTTATGCAAATAATATGACAATTTTTAAAAATTGTATTTACTAATAAACTTATACTAATGGAATAAATATAGTAAATAAGAACTTTAAATATGCTTTACTGCAATTTTTTTTAAATATTTACATTAAAATGATAGAGGCAGCGTTTGCACTTTCATCACTCGAGATTGTGATTTTTGACGCCGTAATTTTTCAAATTTCTTGAATATCTATTAATCTACTTATTAGTAAAATGCGCAAAAATAGGACTATTTAACAGCTAGTACCTATCATTAAACTATTATGAAAATTGTCTAGAAGCAAAGAAATTGTTCTGCTCCATTGCAACAAATGCCATTACTATTACTATTAAATTTCATAGATAGCAAAACTGATTCACAAACCATTTCATTTTAGTGTTATGAGATGATATGATTTTAGAAGATAATATTTTTGCAGCTACTTTCAATTTAACTCTTTTTTACTTTAATAGTGTTTAATTACTTTTTATTTACGCGATTATAATATCAAACATTATTATTTAGATTTTTCCGTTACTTAAAATATTTCATTCACGCCTTTCGGATTCTTTCAGCATTCATGATCACGGGCAGAACGCCCGTGATCGTATCGAATCGTATTAGATGCTAAAAGAATAAATATATTTAAGTACCAAAAACCAAATAAGTGGATTTAATCAGTGTTGTTGAAAATAATGTGTTTTAACTAAACCTTAAATTATTAAAATATTTTAGTCTTTTACTGTTGTTCATTCATTATGTCCAAAATTAATCACAAAAATTAAAAAAATATATATTTGATAATAATATCTCGAGCCTCTATGGGTATTCTTAAATTTTTACATATGACGATCCCAACAGTTTTTGAAAATAGGTACTCTGGGCCAATTTTTATTTCAGATAGCTCAAGGAGACTACATAAAGAAAAACATGTGACAAGATAGTGCTGCGTGATAACGAGCTTCAAATTCACTGCTTGCATCACGGTCAATGATTGAAGCCAGACACAGGAGAGCGAGTGCCTGCTGTCTTATCTGATGTCGACGGAGTCACGGACAAGATTAATTTCATGTTGAAGCTGCTAAAGAATATTAGTATGTCACTATATTCTTATTAGCATAATATCACTTACGGGCTCCAGGATTGAATATTCCTATTTGTAGGTGTGGTTTCCTGTAGGTACTGGTGTCAAAGAACATTGGCCGATGCAACAGTATACAGATTATGGCACTTGTAGATCAACGCAACCATTTGAAACATTGTACACAACCGAAGAATTATGGCCTTCTTCTTAATTTAAAATGAATATTTGCCCATTACCACTTACTACTTCTATATTCTCCATTACATTTACTAAATACTCTGCTAGAATAATTTCACCTTAGCCTGTTATGTGACCCGTGGGGGCTTGAAGTGTCAGAAAGAAAAGGTATGTACTAAATACGGTAAATCCGTAAAAAGTCCGTTGTTTGTTGTTTATTGATAACGTCACAACATCCTCCGCTATTATTTAGTTCAGTTCTATGCAACAGTTTCAAATTACTACACAGCTTTACGCCTTATTAATCATCATTATCGTCTCAATTGTTCGCATCGTTCCAGGAACTTATAAATACGAACATACTTTTAACTTTGAGCCTAAAACACGAGGAATTTTAATAGCAATTATAACGGTTATTCCGGCACACCACGGCTCTTAATGAAGGAATATTAATCATCCCTCGGTTGAACCTTACGCCAAAAACAGAAGAGCTTCCTTTGTGACGCAAACTGTAACATAGCACACATCTTCTAAACTCAAATAAACATGGGCCAACAAGAAGACGTACTAAATTATAATTACGCATTGTGCTCTTGCTGTAACTAGCAAATATAATATAACAAAATAATATATCTGTATGAATTGCACAGAATAATCTAGTCCTAAACTTAGCACAGCTTTTACTTTGTAAACCAGATGACTGATAAATAAATTGACTTGCTTCGTTTTTGTAAATAAATACGTATTACAGATACTATTATTACATAATAATTTACATTACAGATACAAACAGCCAGCCACAAGAAAAACAAAATGCCGTGGAGTTTTTCTTTTTTTTTTTGATGGATCTCGTGCTCTGGGGAATAAACCTATTAGAACAAAACCGGGTTTGGGAGGCCCGTTGCCACAGGCGTCTCCCATAAGTGACTTAACTTCACCAAGGGCCCCAGTAGGGCAGCGTAGGCTTGGGCCGTCACTTTCTGGTACCGTTAGCATCCTTAATCGAGGGCTGCCCACGTAGGACGAGGCCTCGGCTCGATTCAGACGCTTTGCAATGATCATTTAATAGCTAGAAGAGCTCTATCTAAACTTTACTACCCTTTCTAAAGCGTTGGCGCTGGGAGAAGAAGTGGCGCAAGAAACTCCAGCAACGCTCCTATCTAATATGGTGTTAAGCTACAGTGTCATATAGCAAAGGGTGTGTAAGTTCGACCTCACCGGTGGGGCCGATGTCATGAGTGTGTGTTTGTCCTACACTCTAAGTGTAGGGTGTGTCTGGCTACTGCTAGGGTGTCGCTACCTAAGCCTTAAGGGCAGTAATTAAATTCTTGTATTTCACAAGAAGGGAAAACCTAGCCATTGCGTCGCCGGCGGCGGCGGCGAAATCATCTGCTGCCTGGTTGAACTCATCTAGATTAAACATATCTAGAGACTTTAAAAATGACGCGGCGTTATTGCCAGTGCTGCCTTTGATATGGCTAGCATGCTGGCTATTTGAGGCGGTGGCGGGCCGTTGTTCGCTTGAAGTCGGCTTCGGCGCTGGCTGTTGTCACGTGGGGCGAAACTGCCAAGCGCTGGAAGGACGGAGGGTGGGAGTGCGGTGGTGTTGATGGGATGGGTGGTCGCCTGGAAGAGGCTTCCCTTAGGGATTGCAGGAACTCTGCGTTTTGGCGCCTCAGGGCCGCCGAGGTAGTTAGCCGTGTGCCGGGACTGCAGCAGTTAACGCACGCAGGAGATTCGAAAGTGGCGAGGACTTCTTTGTCTTTGGGTCTGGGACAGGATGCGTACCGTGATCCCCGAGGCATTTGACGCAACGGGGCGTGCGGAAACAGTTCCGCGCAGCGTGGCGAATACTTGCGTTGTGGACACTGCCCTGGCAAACCGTTAGAATGAGGCCGCTCAAAAGAGAGACGGCCGATCCCACACAGTTGCTCGACATCGTAAATGCGCTTTCCTTCCTTAGTGCGCTCGAGCGTGACTAGCACCATACCATAAGGGCGTTTGGTGCGTGGGTGGTACATCCGTTGTACCCCTAGGACGGGAATCTCTAATTCTTTCAATGCCGAAGTTATCTCCGAGCATGGGATCTCCTTAGGCAGCCCTTTGAAGACTGTCCTAAGTACGCGCTCATCCGGAAGCGCGAATGTGTGATACTGGTGTTCCTTTTCCCTAAGGAATAAGGTCACCTTCCTAAAATCATCGGAATTTTCTAACTGTAATTTGATCCCCTGATTGCTATCAGAGGCCTCAAATTTGAATCTGTTTGATAGGGCCGAGCGAATCTCGACCCATTTCTCCTTCTCGCGGAGATATATGGGCGGTGGCCGTTTTCCTACTGGTAGCCGTGCCTGGGAAGGCTGGGACGGCTGGGCGGGGCGAGGGGGCGGGGGGCGCCTAGGATCGGCGGGATGGATAGAGGGAGGTGTTGTCGCCTGGGAGGACGACGGTTTAGGAACCTGCTGAGGGCAGGTTGTTGGGATGTCAGGCTTTGCAGCCTTGACGGGAAGGACGGGTGCGGGTGATGAGGTGCGCACCTTGCGCTTCCTCTTGGATTTGGCGGTTTTGAAGCCGTAGTCAGGTTTGGGTTTGGAGCTTTGGATTGCCTCAACCTCCATGTCCGATTCCGAGCGGATGCTAATGTCGACATAGTTGTCGTCACTATCATCCTCTGGGAATGGTCGGGTCGGTCCAGGCGTTGATGTCGGAGTTTGGGTATCGGGAAGGTTCTCGGATATGAGCATGTGGACTGCGTCGGTGAGCTTCATATATAATTTTCGACCGAGCTTCTCGCTTATCGCCTTGGTGTCTAGACCAAAGCGAGTAGAGAGCTCCCGGTCGACCATTATGCCGGTAGGTCGCGTCTAGTGGCAGCGAGACGTCTGTAGCGTCATCTGACGCAATCTGTGAGCCCCGGCGAATGCCGGGCGTTGTTTCCTTACCGCCCTGCCGGGTGCGGCAGGGAGGTGTGTCTGGCTTGTTCTGAAACTAGAAACAGAATAATTAAAACGTTCAGGGGCCTAGTAAAGTTGTAAAACAACTGGTTCAAGAAACAAGATTAATTAACCCTAAGAAACAAGATTTGCGCTTTGCTACAAGCGGCTAGCAACACACTTGTGTTAGGCAAACGAGTTGCAAAACACAGCCGTGCACAAGTCGACCGCTTGAGGTAGCGCAATAAATTCCAACCGCGATTACATCAGCGGTGCGACAAAAGGCTCTATGAGCGCAGGTGCACTCATTAAACTCAGATGGCGCAGCGAGACGATTTCACGGCGGCGGACGATGAATACTGCGTGGCGAGCTTGAGACTTGCGGCGAACACGTGCGGTCGGGACCGCTGCTGGAGGCGCTCTGTGTTGTTGTCGCCGTGGAGTTCGAACCCACACCCTTTGATGCAAAAATAGGGTCACTAAGTCAAGCGGGTCTCAAATGTGTATTAGTCAATAATATATTGAGTCAAGGACGAATAATAAAATCTGTTTAACTGAAACAAGAATTTCCACGCCGAAATCGCATTTTATTTGGTGTTAAGCATACAATTGTTTTAATTGGCGTTTTTGAATGTGCCTGGATTCAAGTGGATTAGCTAACTTTGAAACTTGAGACTTTTTACAAAAATGATGCGAGAATTTCATTTTCGAAATATTGTTTTGCTTGATAAATGTATTTTTGTCTCAATGTCATTAATAAAATGAGGCTGGCTTCGTTAAACTGATTGATGAATATTTCAAAGGATTTTAATTTCACTTAGTATCTTGTTGCTATATTTTGTCTTAAATATTATACCATAAAAGGGTTTTGAAAAGTAATAATAATACATTAGTAATAATATTACATTTAAAACGAATGAATTATGCCGTCTTTTATAGCCTCAATAAAAAATTGCCTATCATAAATCAAAATAATAAAATTACAAGATACATAAAAAGCAACTATTAATACGAACACCGATTACTTGTGACATATTACACTAGCGACAAGATGTTAACTTTAGCAGTGTCAAATTTCGCGGTTATTTAGTCCCGCAATTTCCTTACAGTGAAATATGTTTTTTATCTAAATATTTTTATAAAGTATATGGATACTTGAACTTGAACTCTTTTAAAAAATGTGTTTTAAATTTCAATTATATTCGACATCTATTAATATTACTGTGTACAATATAGGTCATTTTAAAAAGTCTATCGGCTTTACGTGATTGTCACTGAGATGAAACTCGTTTTCTTTGAAACGGAGACGTGGGAAAGAATAAGAAGCTTATATTGTTTTTAGTTTCTACACAAATCTTAAAAGCGTTTCTATAAAATACAATAACTCAAGTTATATTCTTAGTAATATTAAGAAAAAGATGTATATAGAATTTTAAATGAATATGCAATGTATACCTATAAATTTTTTTAATAAGAAAATAGATTAGTGATCTAAACTATAAAAAATAAGTTTTTGTAGTAAAATGGAAAATCTTAACTAATAAACCTCAGAAAGATAAAATCGGTAAGAAGACATTTTTTAGTAAGTTATCAGTTATTCTAGTTATCTCCTTTTGCAGTTAATGATATTTTTTTATCCTTTTTAATAATGAATACAAAAAAATGTATAAAAAAATTAACTAGCATAAGGTGACATATTGATCATCAATCATTCATATAGGTTCATCATAAAGGTAAAATATGCCGCTAAAAATCGTAGAGTAGGTTCATGAAAAGAGACGTTGTCACTCAATTATATTGCGAATGGTCAATTGACCACAAATATAGATATAACAATGTTTTTTTTATGGCATACGCAGGCATACGAGCATTCGGCCACCTGATGAGAAGTGTTCACCAACGCCCATAGACATAGATACCAGTGGTATCGCCAACGCTGCTGCATACCGTGAGACATAGGGTGTTAAGTCTCGTTTACCAGTAAATACGCGCTAGGTGCCTTCAAACCGGAACACAGCAGTGTTTTCACACTTGCTTCGGGCAGAAATAGGCACCGTGGTGGTACTCACCCAGACGGTCTCCTGAAAAGGGACCTACCACGTAAATGTTGTGAAATAGCATATTTATAGTAGACGAACAAAAATATGATAACAATAAATGTCTGCTAAGAATAATTCACGGCATCGTTTGGTTGATTAACAATTTTTTTTTTTTTACCTATGAAACTAACTAAATAAGCGCAGACTAGATTCTGATGAAATTAAATACGATAGCATTGTCTATTTTATGTAGTAAAATAACAATTTAAAATTAACGTTATCGTCATCGGTATAGTATGAGTAGGACATGCGTCGGTAAGGACGTCACAATATTAATAAAACTGTTCAACTTTAAATGCGGTCATATTTTCCTTATGAAAATTTTACTTCTTGTTTTAAATACTACTAAATATATTCTTTATTGTTCATGTTAACTTAATTTATTGATGAAAAATGTAATTGAAAATCGCTTAAAGGCTATTTAACGTTTGTGTTTAATTGTATTTTACCTCATATTGTCCTTTTTTTGCAATTGAGCTAACACACCACTATTATTTAGAGAATAATTAAAAAAATACACAGAGACGAGGGCACTCCGAAATTTGAAATGAGACCGCTTTTCTTGTTAGTGTGAATGGGATGAGAAAAATTCACTCTAACAGTATCTTATGCATAAGGTGTGACTATTTTATATCAAGATTCTTGACGGTTTTGCTGCTGTTCACATTTTATTTTATGTGAAACTCTTGTGTTTTCTCTTCATTTTGACCGTTAAAAACTACAACAACATATTTAATTATTTATTTTGAAGTGAGTCTTGAGGTCCTAAATTTAAAGGCGTTAGCCATTTTATTCGATCTAAAGTGATTAGAGCACTGGGTGAAATAAATAATGTTAAAAGAAGAAACTGTTGAAACTTTGCTCAGAGTCGTACTGACTCCGAGATGATACCCTTGGGTGTAGTTTTGCTAGAGATTTTTTATTTATTACTTATAAAATAGATGGACAGTGGATAACTTACTTCTGAACATTTAAAATGAAAACTTTTTTAGAGACCAAAAATGTTATCTTTCAAATAAATTCAAATAAAATATTATGTAACTTCAGAGCCATTTAAAATAAAAAAATGTAAATTTAAATCTTTAATTTTAACGGGTTTCAAAAACATTGAGACTGTACATTATATTTTATCAATGATGTTTTATAATAGCATCAATCGTATTAAGCCTTTTCTCTTTTGTAGACCCAATTCATTTGTAGGAGAGCTCGTTATTGTCATGAATATTATATTTCATTATTGTATTATTTATTGAATCATAAATTATACCTATATAATAGTAATGGTTTTGTTTATTTAAAATTGTTTTTGATTGCCGAAAATTTAATATCTTTTTTGGAAACTCGGTCAATAATCGTAAATTTCATAGGAATTATAAACTCGCTACTAAAAATTCTAAATTGGTCACCATTTTTCATTGAAGTTTTTATTGATCCTTTGCGATTATCTAGCTGATAAACACACCTTTACATGCATATTAGTAGGTAAGAGATAAATTAATAAAATAATGTAACACATTTTGTTTATGCATCGCTTGAATTAGTCTGAGCTATTTAACCTTTTTTAAAATTTTACATCATTGTTATGTCCTTATTATGCAACTAACCTAAAAATTACATTTTATTACAAAAGTAACAATCAGTACTTATTTTAAGTTGAAACAGAGAGATATTCATAAAGCGTTCCTTGCTTTTCATTGAATAAAAATTTTAGGTGATTAAAATATTTATAATTTCTCGAAAAGTGTTAACAATAACAATTTTATGCACCAAGCCAATAAAATACATTTTAGTCAATTTTTGTTTTTGTATTTAAATAATCTTCAACTCAATGTTTTTTTTAGGATAAATTAAATATTTCATTTAAACAAGCTGAAATAGTAATTCATCTCTCGACGGCTTTACATTCAACTTCATAAAAGAAAGTGGCGGCAGGCGTGTTGGAATGCTCAGACTGGCGTTTATTTTCGATCCAGAGGTGATGGTAAACATTTTTGTTTATGGACGTTTCGCGCGTTATTCTGGTACGAATACAAGATTTATGTGGCAAGACGAAGAGCGATGAGAATGAAATTTTAGTGTTTTAATTATTATTTGATAAACGCTCAATTGTTGACTTTATTAAAAAAAGTTTTAATTTACCGTTGATCACATTATTGAACATCATATTAAATTATTTATTTTTGAAATCTTTATCGAAGGTAAGTTTTCTTCTTACTAGACGTGGATATCCACTATTGAACCTTATGTTTTCGTCAATGTAAAAGCAATATCATTTATATTTTTTATAAAACCAAGCAAATAATTACTGTTAATAATTAACAGGAGTTAATTCTCGAGTAAAAATCTGAACTTTAATCACTGAGCTTGTGTTATTAAACACCAGCAGCCGTCAACCGCGGCAGCTCCTTACTTCAGTTGCAATGCTTCTGTTATTTTATTATTTTGTAACTTCTATGACATCAAAATTAATTAAATTCAATACTATAAGTTCAAATTTTATGATGATAAATCGAAAAACACGTTATTCCTCTTAATTTCCACAATAATTTATATTATACCTTCTTATTTAATCAGCGTTTAAAGCTAAAATAATATCTCTTCAAATTACCACTATCATTTGAAACCTTTTCTTTGTATCTATGGTAAAAATATTTTATTAAAAAAAAATATCTTCTATTTCTTAAATTTGAAATGTAGATCCGGTACGCTTTCCTCTTGGACGGTAATTGAGTTTGGGGCAAGGCGATAACGAAAATTGTCTTATAGAGTCTGTACTTTCTGCGATACTTTACGTAGTCTCTTTTGTTATCATATATGAAAAGCATAAAGAAATAAAATATACATTTTGAATTATTACCTGCAAATTCGCTTTTCTTTGTTTATATTCTGGTAAATTTCATATGTATATTGAACCGCTTCAAAAGTAAATTTTAAGGTTGAAAAAAATTGTGTTAGTTATTGTAATTAATAATGTACCACACATTTTACTGACTGATCTCATGATTTTAGAAGTTAAATTGTTTGGCTTTGTTTGATATTTTTTGAATATTTTTTGATAGTTTAAGAAAATGTTATATTTTCTTAGTAGAGTACTTTATGGTATTAACAAATTACATGAAAGTTTCATGAAACCTAATGTTTAGGTAAATCCGGATTGATTAGAAGCCCACCCCATGATAATATAAGAAAACGGCTAGGAGATAGGAGTAGAAGATATATATTATTTTTAACCGACTTCCCAGAAGAAGGAAGTACTCATTTCGTATTTATGTTATTATATGTTACTTTGTTTCTTTGCTATATATACTAGCTGTCATGTGGTTCCATTTTTTATATATTTTCGATATAAGTAGTTTAATAGATATAAAATAAATTAAGAAAATTTCGGCGTTATAAAACCACTACCTCGTGCGATTAAATTGGAAACACTGCCGAAACCGTAAAATATATGCTTAAACTATGTTTGACATAATTGTACTTCATAAAATGGTCTATAATAAAGTCCGCGAGCGCATATATCTACGTTTTAGAAATAACCAACTGTAGCCATTTTTATGTAAAACATTAATTAGAATTGCAATCAGGCATTTTGAAATCTCATTAACGGTAAGGTAACATAGTGTAAGTTTACATAAAAGTTAATGCATTAAAAGCCTTCGTTGTGCACAGAACGTGTCGTACATAACATTTTGATTAAACGAGTACTTCAAAAGACGTTAGAGATTTAAAATGCAATGGCGAAAACTGCGGTGCAATTGCTTACAGAGGGCACGTGTCCATTTTGCGCAAAATGGTTATTTTCTGTTAGAAATCGGTCTTGATTTTTTGGTTAAAATTTCCTATATTGTAAATTTAACAAACGGACTTCCTCATAATCTCATTTTGTGATTAACTGTTAAGTGAAGTATTAAGTTACTTCGATTTATTTCGAACTAAGGTTTGCCCCTATGAGTGCTACGATATTGTGAAAAACTTTTTGAGAACTTTGAGGGTAACTCTACACTAGATGCTTTAGGCGCGGAAACTTTGTTAACCGCGAAGGGACCGTTTATTTGCTATTACCACATGTAACTTTTGCTATGAAATACCATAACTAGACTAAGAATAGTTATGTTTAAATTAGTCGCATAGATATTTTATGTTTTACATGAAATATTTTTTGTCTAATTCTCTCAACTTCAATTTTATCAAGTTAAATTATGATTAACCAATATAATTAGGACAAAGTGATACTTGCCGCCTTTTAAATGTTTTTTCAAAACTGAACTAACACTAAAATTTAAACTAAAGTATAACCAAAAAATTACATACAAGTCAAATTTTTTACGTACTAAATAGTGTAATAAATAAAATTTAGACGTTTTCTGAAGATAAAAATTACTACCGACACGTTTTATTTTATTACATTGATGATCAAAGTCTACGACAGCATTAACTAGAGTTGTAAACTTACAAAGATTAGTGAGCAATTCGTCAGAACAGTTATTGCTACTAAATTTCTCCCCACAGACAAAACAAACGATCTAGATCGTTAGACCCTGAATTGGCTGTCTGTCGATTGTCTTTAAAAAGTTAACTAACGTTGTATTAACATTCAAAACATATGCTCTAATCTCGAATATTAAAAAATAGACCTCTAAAGAAAATGTTTATTTGAAAAATATTTCAATAAACAAGATTAAAAAGGAAATATAAAAATATTACACTCGCGTTTTAAAATTCCTAGTTACACACAAAACTAAACTAAAAACGACTCAAAATGACCAGTACAATGGGCAATGAATAAAATATGCTCATTGTTTTTTTTCGTTTCGGTACATGTGACGGAAGAAGCTATTTCGCGAGTCAAATTGGACTATTACTGCTCAATAAACTGAGTAATTGTCTCCAGTCTAGCTACACCGAAATAATGTTATGATACAATCAAGCAAGGTTTATTGTATAAAAGTAAAATAGTTTGGACTCCGTAATAATCGAAGCTGTCTGGTTATTTATTTTTAAAAGGTTTATTGTTACCATTTACATACAATATGTTGTTAATAAAATAGCATTTATCTATTCCTTTCATGTGTGCGAGTAAATTATGATATAAAGAAAATTATATTTTACCAAAATCCTTTTACACAGACTTGCTACTACTGTTTATAAATGACTATCATATAGTGGATTTTTCAAATTTAAATTGCATTTAGTAAGAAAACAATAATAGACTATTTGTTTCAGTTTGCATTTTATATCGGTAAACACCCAGATAGACAAACTTGTTAATGCCGATTATTTTTAAAAACGATGTATTATTAACTCTGCAGAGGTGTGTCTATAAATTATTCTCGTATCACGAATATACCTACATATTTATGTCGTGCGCAATGTACCTACTAATAAAAATCAACCAAAATATAACGAAACGTAAGTATAAAACACGTCTAATATTATTCAAATCCGCGCCAGTTGCGTAAAAGATAAGATGCTCGTAATTTACAAATCCAAAAGTCGAGACGAATTGGTGCTACGTCGGCCATTTTATATTTTTATCACATGTAGTGTGAAAAACAATAAACAAATAATAAACTTTTATAGTTTACACGCTCGGGGATTTATATCAGATATTGTTGCTGTGTTGGCGATTTAATATTACGTTCGTCATGAGCGCCACCAGCGCATAAACAGTTCGGTGTCGGCCGGCGGACCCGTTGGACGCTTCCGTGAGAAATCCGCTTAGTTGTGAATTCTGTCTGTATTCTCTCGGAAGTGAATTTTCAATTAGTACTATTTATAACTGTCAGCCTCCATGTAACCATTTTGTACGAAGTCAGCCTGCTTGATATTCCTAATTATTTGGTAAGTAATTTTTTGTTGAATTAAAAAATTATTAATGATTTTCTAGTTTTTTTTTTTTTTAAATCTTAGAAATTCATTAGAACTTTAAAATGAGACTAAAAGTTAATCAACAGATAAGATAACCATACAATGTAAATTTTTATAAAAAAACAAACTGCAACTTATAACTTACGTTTCATTTTAATTTTATTGAAAAACCTCTTAAAGTAATCGAAAAGATTGGAGGCCGTGTAATGGAAAACATTTTTTGCAAAGTCCCATAGAAATCAACTCGTCGTTAATGAATACTTTTCATTAAAAACAGAAAAACCTTTTATGCAAAAGATTTTCAAGTAATTATCAGAGGATGGAAAATTCTATCTGGAATTTTGTAAACTCTGTCTTGATTTATTTAATCTCTTTACAGAAAACTGTGTAGTTACTTAAAATTGTTTTGTTCTGGTTTTTTCTGTATCGTTTTTATTATTTGATTTCAATAATAGAAAATCTGAATGTAACGTATACCGCGTGTGTATTCAGTTGTCGGTAGTTGGGGTTCACATCAAATCGTTCTCTTCGATTCCGGCCTAATAGATTGATTCGTTTTGGATATTAGTTGAATTGGTTTTGACCCGAGTCCATTTTCTGGATGCCCGATCATATTGTAACATCATCCCGAACATTTTAAATAAGTTACAGTGAATATATTATTTTGCGTCATAAACATGTATTATAAGTAACATAAAAAGGAGCGTATGAAAGGAAGTTGTAAATATATAAATAATATTTTAATAAGATAATAATTAGCGTCTTAATTAATTACATAATATGCTTCCGTAGCTTAGTGATATGGGTGTATGCCTTAGAAACCGGAGAGCGTGGGTTCGAATCCTGCAGGAACTCAACAAATTTTCATTGTTGTTTCCTAGTTGGTTAGGGTTATTTGGGCCGATCACCCAATTGTCTGTAAAATAAGATGATCCATGCGTCGGATGGGCTTGTAAAAAATCGGCCCACCCACCAACCCGCATTGGACCAGCGTGGTGAAATACGGTCCAAAACCACCTAATGGATAGGGGTGTATTAGGGGAGGTTATGTCCAGCAGTGGACTATCACAGGCTGATAATGATGATGATGATGATGATGAATTACATAGTATTTATCTTTTATTTTTCATTAGCACCATTTGATTATGTTAATATAACCTCAACGTTGTAAACTAAGAATAATCAGACCGCAAATACTAAGACCTCTTTTATGGAATAAATTCTACAAGTGTACATAGAATGACAAAGATACTCTATTACATACCCTCCCGATGTCCTTTGCCCGAAGCTACACTGGCCATTGCTTTGTTCGTTATTTGAAGTCAAAATAAAATGGCTTGGCTTTTGTATTTGCCATTTCTTTAATAAAGTCCTTTAATTAAATTATATTAATATAGTTGAGAGTTTCTTATTTAAATCTAATTAGGAACTTTGTTCATTAGGTTGAAATTATGTAACGAGCTGTATATTTTAATTTGCCTTTATACTTCAAAGATTAATATAGTCAAGAAGAAACGTGTTACAGTCAGGGAGGTATTATTTGTAGAAAATTGTGCTGTGGATTTTCTGCTTAATTATTAAGGAATATAATGATTCCTTAATAATTAAGCAGAATAATTATGTGCACGTTGCGTATAATTTTGTACCATTGGATAAAAAAAAATAATCGGCTGTTATAAATGAGATCCGTGCCTTAGTTTTTGTACAGAACGTGTTTCTATTTTAAAATGTGATCTACGATCCACTAAAACGCACTGGTGAAAAAAAAAATCTTATCCCAGAATATGTATATTAAATGAAGGCGGGATCAGTTTCATAGCTTTTGAAGTCTTGCTATAAATAAGGGCCTTGGTTACACACTCACAGACGGTTACAGAATCATTGCTTAGATATAACGAATATAACATGATTATAGAATATAAACAGTTCAGTTGTTTGGCTAGAAATATTTTACTATTTACAAATCACGATCAAATCAGAAAGCCACTTTCAGTCAACAATAAACAATCGAATGGCAATATATTTTGTTTATGTAAGCAGATTGTAGACACAGAGGCAAAATAGTTTCTGCGTATTTAATATTATAATAAAGAGAAATTATTGTAACATAAATACACAATACACTTTTGATACATACATATATATATATTAAAAATGTAATTTAGAAGTTCCCATTAAGTTATAAGTATTGGGTTCAAAACCTTTTTAAAAGCAAATGTTGTTCATATGTTATAATTTTACAAAACTTAGCTAATAATAGATTATGAGGACAGCTACATCGAAATATACACGTATGAGTTTAAATAAATATTTTAAGGTCACCTATATAGACAAAATACCATAAAATTTGTTTTATTAATGTAATTAGGGAGAATCAAACCTAGCAGACCCACAACTTACAGCTTAAAGCAATTCAACTCATAGCATGCTAGTTTGGATAATCTTTGCAATGTGAGAATTGTTTTAATGCATTGCTTATCATTTAATTCCATTCTTCACCCATTATATACTGGTGTATCAACTGATGCACCAGGACAACAAAATTGTGTAAGTCAAAGCGCTTACGCAATTTCGTGATTATGCTTATACTTTTATAAGTCCAAAAAATCCCGCTAGCAAAGGATCCTTGACGCCTTATTAGCCGTAAAATTGCACCAGCTTGGGAAGTAATAAACTCTAACACTGTTTAAAACTATTTTAAGAAAGTGATTTTTAAAATAACATCATTAACGCCATGATAGGAATAGACATTACGCTCAGGTGAATTGATTGTTGATCTTTTTTTTAATTCAAAATACTTAGAAAAAGAGGCCCGAAGGAATAGTTACAAACGATTCCGTAAACACCCAAGTGCTATGTTAATAAAACCAAAATAATTAAAAAGAGTATATATAAATTTGTATATATACTTTTGATTCTATATAGTTTTTACTCTGTTTTGATAACAGATAAAGACCTGAAAGACTGGGAACTGCATAAGTTAAAAATCAGTTTCCACTCTTTCGCTGTAACGCTTTAGTCAGCCAAATTTCGCGATAAAAGTATATGCGACCCGTTTTATCCTGGTGAATTATGTATGTGTTGTTTACATATTGTTGGCCGTAGATTTTTTACAACATTGAGTTTTTGTATCCTAAATTTGAATTTATTCTGCTTAACTTTGAAAGGCACCAAGGATAGAGATAATAAGTGCAACTTTCGTGTTGTGTACTGAATTTCTCATGATCGTGATTATAGGGATCTTACATAGTTTTTTTATGAATAAAGCAACAAAACAAACAGGACGTTATTGCCCATAAGAAACGCAGCGAGCAACGAATCCGTTCGTCGTCCAGACACATGGAAAGTTATATCTCGTTTACTGATAAACACGCTGTCTACGGGCGACCTAACTCTACTATACACTATGAAGTATCTTTTAATGTTATATAACGTTTGTGCTTGTTTTGCTACTTAATAATTCTAATTGCCCTAACCTTATAGGCTACTATGGTATTTAAAAATAATTCTATTATTATACACGATTATTTATATACACGATGCTTTCATATAAAATATGTGGTTTGGGTTTGGCTTTGGTAACCTAATATTGGTTAGCAGTAGAGATCGTTAGTTCTTTGCGTTTTTATCAATCCTTTAAACAAGCAGTAGCGTGAAATATTGTGATAATTTTACTCGGATGAAATACCCTTGTTTTAGAACTGATATTTTCTCACAGATAACTGCTCATCAACATCGCACACAAATTGCCAGTCTGAGTTTAGTACAGTTACAAATAGCAAGGTGTTATATTGTTAGGCTGACTTATTGTTCACCCTTCTCTCATATCATGGCATAATTAAATCTCAAAAGCTCTGAATTCATTATGCAGATTCAGAACCCTGTACGTGAGAAAATTCCATTACTTCACTGATCTCAGCTTTAGGAGTTAATTAATTAAAAGTCGCATATTTCCTAGACATTGAGTGGTTGCAATAAATGTTCTTAACAGAAAAAAAACCGTAGTGATTTACGTTTTTTTAATCCACGGTTTCGTTCGGATAGTGTTTAAATGATACATTATAAACGTCTGTCAGTAAGCCGTTAAGGCAAAAAAGATGCTAATATGAAATGGAATATATAACAATAAAATATACAAATACACGTTTGATTTAGACGAAATACTTTAAGTGGTATTAATACGCCACACAATGGGCACGTAAGAAACAACACATACACAAAATTATCGCAATAATGTACTTAATTTTATTCTCGTGTTAATTTTTTTCCTCAGATCATTCTTGTTATTTAATTTTATGTCTTCACATTAAAGTATATTGTACATCGACGTATATACCATAAGTGAGACAAAATACTTTGGTATTTACTTTAATAAAAATAATGAGCGCGATCGTTTTTAAAACGTGGAAAAGCTACGGTAAATAACAAAGAAATGTCATAACCGACGTGACATTTGTTTGATCCGAACACGCGTAAACGTCGTTTAAAAAAAAAACTCGTCGTTATTTCTTCAAGACCTTGATACTATTATAGGATGTCTCTTACCAGATTCGGTTCATCATTATAGTAGTCTAAACAATTTTAATATTCTTCGTTCATTTCGCACGTTTTTTTCCTCATACGCCTTTCAAACTTCAATTTTGCATTTAAAAACAGCGAGTCCCGACGGTTCCGTTTTTTAAGTTATTTAAAATTAGTTACCGATTTTACATCCGAAAGATTTTTGCTCAAGTTTTTTTAATGAATTCGATTCAGCATACAGTCCTGCTGTGTGCTGAGTCGAAAACAGTACATAATTTTTATGAGATCTATTATTGCGTCTTACATCACGAGTTATTATTAGTGTATTGTTCGTCATAAATGTTTGGAAGATTAACATTTCTTACAAATCATTATGATGAACATTTTTGAAGTTACCATTTTTTAATATTAGCTTCTTTTTTTGTTGTATTTTTGAATCTGCTACGTTATTTCTTTGCTACTTCTGTCAACGTTTTGTATTAAAAATATATAATTTCTGTCTGTCTGTAAATCATTAAAAAAATGTTGCTATTACGTTTATGCACCATGGTCACCCAGAGTTGTTAATATCAATTTTATAAATTATTTCGTACAATATATACATATAGCTCGACTGGAAGTTAATAATTAAAAATATTTAATTTGTCTTTTTATAAATGTAGTTTTAATCATATTTTGACGGCCTATAATGATTAATAATCTAATTTTTCCTTTTTTCCAGGTAAAAATGACGAAATTCGTAGCCGCATTATTTGAAAGCAAAACAAGAACAATATTGGTCGTGTGTCTCTGACATGATGTGAAGTTTAATGTCGTGTCACTATGATGAACTCGACAGATGCTTTTTGTGTGCCAGGTGCCACGGAATTCAATAAAGCTTATAGCCGACTCCACGGATATATTGCAATCGTAATATGTGTCATCGGTTCGGCCACAAATTCCATCAACATCGCGGTGTTGAGTCGACGGGAAATGATAAGCTCAACAAATTCTATACTCACTGGCCTCGCTGTCGCTGACCTTCTTGTTATGTTAGAATACATACCCTACGCTCTCCATATGAATATAAAAATTGGCCCCGAAGTGAACAAGAACACTTATGCTTGGGCCGTTTTTGTATATTTCCATTCGATATTCAGCCAAACGTTTCACACTATATCTATTTGGCTGGCTGTTACACTTGCGGTGTGGCGATACATAGCGATCGCCTTTCCGCAGAAAAATAGAACTTGGTGTAGCAAACAAAATACTGCCATCGCTATAATAAGCGCGTACGTGTTATGTCCATTTTTGTGCCTCCCAATCTATTTCGCCATGAACATTGTGCCAAACGAAGTGACACCCCATAATAACTCCGAGTTCGCAGAAGACTTATCACTTCCACACAATAGAACAGTGTACGTCTTAGAAATGTCTAAGAATAAAGAATTGGTGACTGCGATAATGTGGATTTATAGTGTTATATTAAAATTAGTTCCCAGTATAGCTTTATCAATTTTAAGTACGTGTTTAATCTCAAAATTGACTACAACGGAGAGACGTAGACAGAAACTATTGAAGCGCTCGATTGTGGTGCCAAATGATGTAAGCTCTTTTTTATGTTTTATCGTATATTACAATTAGTGAATTAATTATCATTAATAAATACAAAGTTGAGTTACAAAGAAATTGCATACATTAAAGTTTATACTCATTGATTTTTTCAATTATAACTGCTTGTTACCTCAAATTTTCATGTTAAATTAAGTATATTCTGAAATGTATGGTAACAATACATTTATTTTATAACATTATCACGATTTTTGCTCACAGACAGAGAAACAGTGTCTGGCAGAAGATTCATCAGCGGTGCGACGTTCTAGCCGTACTGATCGCACCACTCGCATGTTGCTGGCCGTCCTAGGCCTCTTTTTATCAACGGAAGTACCTCAAGGACTATTAGGGCTAGCCAGCGCATT
Organism: Lamproptera curius; assembly: GCA_029286875.1. Taxonomy (NCBI): domain Eukaryota; kingdom Metazoa; phylum Arthropoda; class Insecta; order Lepidoptera; family Papilionidae; genus Lamproptera; species Lamproptera curius. Next base: position 427,747 of record JAGSMT010000121.1, on the reverse strand, counting down.
AGCACCAGACTTTTTTAAAAGCTGTTACAGCATGTTTGGTAAGACTCACGTATACAATTTAAAGTATTTTCTTTATATAAATTGTTGTATATGTTTCTTGATCGTAATTTATGGTAATGATGGTCATACATCATAAACGTGTAAACCCGAAAGCTTGCAGTTGGCGTATTTTTTTAACTATTTATTATTTTATAAATTATTCACACTGCATCTTTATAAATTATAGCCTTTAAGCCTTGTCATTGTAAAGTTTTATTAAAATTAATTAAGCAGTTTGAAGGTTAAATAAAAATAATGTAACTTCCTTACATACTGATAAAATTACGTAATTAATAATGTAGGATTATTATTAACATATGCCTAGTCTCAGTTTGTCATGACGCCTTATAAAATAAAGTTTAATGCGTAGCTAAGGTAAAGTAAATATAAATACTTGATTAAAGAATAGTTGTCAATTTGTTTTCTATATGCTTTCTTACAATATGCCCAAAGCGTTCTATGTAATTCTAAAATTTCAACCAGGAATCTTTGCCAATATGTAATTATGGCAGAAACTTGGAAAATACTTAAATTAAGTAAAGTAAAGGAAATGTAAATTCGCTTACAAATTTATACCGTAGTAATTTCTGTATTGTGAATATGTAAAAGTCATTCAAATATTTTACTACAATTTAGCTTTTTATTAGTATTTAAAAACAGTTTCCAAATGGGGAGACTAACTTTGACATTACCTTTTTCTTTGTTGTGTAGTGCGTAAATGCTTTTGCTGTTTCTGACCTCTTATTGAATGCACTTTACCCCTTGATTATGACGTCCCGATACCAATTAGCCGGCATATACACTGTTATTTAGGTAAATATGTGATAACTTGAAATATTACTGGAATGGAAGGCCTCTCAGACACTGATAATATTTACACAGACGCACGTTATAACAGAAAATAAATTATTTCGTACAACAATAAAAAATGCTTCTGACAAAACCATTTACGTTTCGTTTCTGATACGAATACGAGATAGAAACTAAAACTGTTATTCAACACGCGATGCTACTTGTTCTAGTAAGCTCGTTTAAAGCCTATTACGAATGTACAAAGGAGGGTTCAGTGGTACTATATACATAGTGCCTTGCTACTCTACTATTTTAGTATACTATTTTCAGGATGGTTATGACAGTAAAACCATCATAGCTTATTTTATAATAAATATTACAGTATGTAGGGATGACCAAGATCTTATTGTTTCAATTTTTGCACGTAAGAGGTATAAGAGAAATATATAAAGAAGAACATTAAAGAATTTCAGAGAAAATTTTGCAGAATTCGATGCTAAACTAATTTCGAACGTATTGTTTGAAATAAACGTAATTTAGAACGCTAAAGCAAACATGTGACGTATTGATTGATCGACACTCTCATAAATTACTTTACGAAAGTTGTATTTTAGGGTTTGAGTCTTAAAAAAAAATTGGAAATGTTTATAACGTGCCGCTCATACCTATAAGAATTTTTAATTAAATTTCAGACTTGCTATTGTATAATACTTCTAACGCGTTTAATTATAACATTTTAAAGGAGCTACTAATATAAAATTATTTTAGTTACTTACTTTAATATGAAATTGTGTTTTGTAATATTAACCAATTTAACCTACATTATCTCCTCTATCTTTGAGAATTCCAAATTCAATTTTATATATTTATTTAACTGGTACATTTGAGTTTTGAAAATCATTCAACGTTCTTGTTCTGGAAATTTCGACCCTCATAACGATCCCCGTAAATGGCCGGAGACTAAAGTAGAAAATTAAGAAAATTTTAATCTTGAAAATAATGTCACACGTTATTAGAATTTCTTTAGCTTTACAAATTCATATTAAGTAAATTAATAATTTCACGTTTCCCAATTGTGCCGTTTTCTACGAAAGTTGACGTCTGCGCCCCTAGGCATCAGTTGTGTACCGATGTAAAAGCGAAATATTCCTTTCAAAGTTTTACAGACGGAACATAACAGATTGAGATATGCTTTCAAGAGTTATTTGACAAAGAAATAACAAAGCTTAACATATTTTTTTATCTTAATGATCGAATTTGAATGAATGAATGAACTTTTTGGTTATTAGGATTTCTGATAAAAAACAAGAGAATTTTAGTAATATTTATTTAGTACATAAACATCTTTAAAGGTATTTTTGCTCATAAACTTTAATACGGGGCTATTATGTATTAATCATATTAGAGATCACTCAGAATCTAAAAACGATTTTTAATAACAAATAAAAAGGCAATGTTCTAAAGTCCCTTCAATGACGCAGCAACGTCATAACACTTAAATTTATCGGGCTATTAATATTTATAATACATTTTCAAACAAAACGTTTTTAGATTATTCTAAGCAACCGAGACTTAACCTTCAGTTGAATCTTTCTATAAATAAATCTTAATTAAAGATCTGAATACAAGTAACCGGTTGTTTTGCCAAAATCGTAGATTGAGCGTTACACGTACAAACTTGTTTTTTGTTATGATTTATGGTGCCTTTAAAACAAGTTTTTTTTAGGCGATCTCATGGATGTGTTGGCGCTGTTCACGTCATCGGTGAATTTCGTCCTGTATTGCAGTATGAGTCGCCAGTTCCGATGTACTTTCGCAAGACTGGCTCGTCGGGTATTATCACATCCGAGCCACCGAAATCGTCCGCGAAGCAAGAGCCAACAACACAGGTAAAACAATCATCGAGAACACAAAACCGACCAAAAGACAAACACAACAAACATTAATAAGAAAATTAATCTAAATTATAACTCAATTATATAAATTTGGTCATACCAATCCAAGGAGCATTAATACAGCTCGAATGTTGTCAATATTATGAAATGTTTGTTGTTATGTGCGTTTAACTACGAGAATGAAGTATTTTTGTTCCCTAGGTTACAGGACCACTTTAGCGACAGATGCCCGCCCTTATTAGGGTGGTGGAGGAGAGCGTTATATAGTGCACAGGTAATTTAATAGAATATAAAAGACGGTAACAATTAAGACAGGAAACGAATTGCCGTTTCGGAAACGCCAAGTGATTATTTGCATTACACATCCAGTCAGTAATTGGTTATTTCTCTTAATGTCATAATTATTATTAATATTATTATTAATATCACTTAAATATTATTTCGTAAATAGAAAGGACCTCTTTTTTGAAATTTTATGAATATTTAAGGTAAATTGAATAATAATGATACGTTAATAGCAGAAGTTGGCGCCTGCAAATAAAAACCCAAAAAAGTCTTTTATATCTGCCTCGAAAAAAACATGATTACGCAAAAAAAGGTCTAACGAAGCTCGGCTTGATAATTTAGATTTACACAGGGTTTTCATGTAAATTAAAATTTACATCATTTCGAAATTTTGTCAATTAATAAAAAAAATATTAAAGCATTGAAATATATATCTAATATTAGGTCAACCTTTAGTCTTTTAATTGTTTTTGTTTTCAGATTTTTAGTCAACGAAGAACGGAGAATTAACCTCAACAGCAAAGTTGGTTACGAAATCATTTATTGAAATAAATCATCTCTTAGTACAGTTTAATTGAAGTAAACATTGTTAAAATGAAATAATGGTACTCTTTAATTTATATTCAATAGGTAAGAAGTATGCTAAATATAAATTATTAAATATAAACGTAGAGAGTGTTTTATTTAGTACTAGATACTTACTGACTTAATATATATTGTTAATAGTGTACAGATCTAGTTAAGGGATTTTCACGTCTGATATTTAGGAAAAGTTTGGAGCCACAATTTTATGGAGATTGTTGAGTACTATTAGTATTTGCGTCTAATGAGCCGAGACGCAAACGCTAAAAGTGTCACTTCTTTCTAAATGTTTTGCATTGTAAAACTTAACCACTTTGTTTAGGGTCCAAAACTTTATATCAAAAGTAATAATGTACATATATTTAAGTAACTAATTATTTTTGTATGGTAAAGGCACTTTAACATTTGAATATTATAAAAAAAATCTAATTAATAAGCTGTGTGAAAATTTCAAAGTAACTTTTGTATATTATTTTGTAAACTGTAAATTTGACTGAAATAAAGTATTTTAAAAAATCAATACTGTATTTTTTTAATTAATACGTGAAGTCTATTCAAAGAAAATTCTATTTATAATTGATTATTAAATTCAACTGCTTATAATTGGTTACCACGATACTTCCACTTTATCTGCACATGTTTTTAAATACTCATCAATCGTGGGCGCCATGAAGAAGACACAAATAGACGAGATATAGTTTAATATACGCATTAAGTATTAAACTAATGTTAAACTGATATAATACTCAAGTTTAGATTGTTATTAATTTTAAATAGTCAAAGTATTATGCAGAGTACAATAAAAAGTTCTTAAAAGCAAACGTAAGCTTAAATACTTTGTTGTTGGGGTACTCTCTTATTTTTATTTAAAGGGTTGTTAAAAATTTATATTAGTAGAAGTTTAAAGACGTTGGATTATGGAACTCAGGTCTGCAAAAATAACATGTTGCAGATGTAATTGTATGTAAACCAAACTCGCAAATACTACGTCTAAAATTATATTTCAGTAAAAATTTAAGTTAAGCTAGGTCGTAAATAATTTTGGTTGATTTAATTCAAAGTCAAAGTCAAAGTCAAATTCAAATATATTTATTCAATATGGAAGCATTACACTTTCTTATTGATTGTCAAATAATCTACCACCATCTTACACCTAAATAATTATAACCTCCTATTTAACCTTCTTATTTTAATTTTAACCTTCTCTATGATTCATTCTATTTTATATATCTTTTAATGTATGGCTAAGGTAGAATGTTATTTTTAAAATTAATTAGCTGCCAGAGCCTTATAAAAAGCATAGACGGCTGTTACTATATCACAAAATAACACTGAGCGCTATGCCGTCATTTCTGAGCGGTAAATTTACTGAGTACGTGAGTAAAAGGAATTCCTCAGGTATAAGGGAGAAAGGACGATTAATTATCTTCTTCTAAGTGTTATTCATGTTTGGTTTTTTTTCATGGGCTTGTAGTCTATTATTAATTCGCTAGTTTGAAATGAATATATTTTATTCAGAATTTAGATTAATCCAAATTTATCAGAAATTTATGCATATTTAATTTAACCTAAGGCTAACTCTAACGATATACTAAGGTGTAAATTTTCTTTAAATTTTACTGTTTTTTTATTCAATTTAGGCTCTGTCTAGCTGTTATGAACCGCTACCGTTTCCAAAGTAATGACCTGTTGAGAAAAGATTCGGCAAGGAATTCTGTAGTTACAAAAGTTGCCCAGGAATATGCCAGTTCAAGTAATTCCTCACATCTTGGTTCTCAATGTAATTTTAAAGGGCTATATACAATTTCTCAATCGGACGTCAGCGGTTTTTATAAACAAATCTGATTGTTATCTAATTTCTTATATGCTGTAACATAGTTATAAAAAAAAAAGACTTTTTTAATCCTAGTCAGTCTAAACCAAACTGACCCCTTTGTGGTCGTAATTTTTTTTAGCAACAAAAATGTGAATTTTATCGTGCAGGCATAACTAATATTTACAAATATATATATAAAGTGAATAGTGTCAGAACTCGTTATAAATTGTCCTGTTAGCCTGTTTTTCTAAAACAAATGCAGTATTTAAACTTTCATTGGCTTCTGATCCTAATAGCAACACATACATCACACATGACATGATAATATGAAATACATGTAGTAAACAGAAAAGGTCAGAGAATCAACTCCCGGAGCACTCCCATTCACGTAGTAGATACATAGTGTCTAACGCCATTAATAATGAAATGGTATTCCCGATTATTTATATAAGAGGTAATTTAAGCAAATGCAGACCCGCGCATGACCCGCATTTACACAACAAAAACCCTTAGAAAAATCTCAGAAGGCGCCAATGGTGTCATAGTGATCTTCCCACAATTGTAGAACATTAGACATCAATTGCGCACGAGCGCTAATTGAAGACTTAAAACTGAGCGCTTCAAATGAAGCAACAACGTGACATTCATAAAAATATACGCTACAAATTTAATCCCTCAATTTTTGAAAAGGCTTATCAAATAGGACGGAATACTCTATGTCTCACAGAAGCAATTAGGCAATGTGCGAGTTAAACTGTATTTCTTATAGGCATAGCGTATCGTTTACACCTTGCACAGTTCTTATTTTCATTCAATAATTTGCTATATGAAAAATTGTGATTGGTCAATATTTCAAAGCCAATACTAATATTGACGAAACTATTCGGAGACTCAAGTGTCAACTAAAAAAGTATTTGTCTTAAAAAGTTTGATTGCTTTATAAAGTAGAACTGTTACTGCTAAAGGCAATTTCCTGAAATTGTATTAAATCACTGTCTGAATCTATTTCTCATCATTTCTCAAATTCAAGTTTCTCATTCATCATTTCTCAAAGTAAAGTTACTTGAATTTTATGTGAACCTCTTTATCTTTTTATAAATTGGAAGAGTTTTTACTAGTAGAATAAAAAAAAATTATGTTGTTTGTAATAATTAGAATAGAATAATTTTAATAGAATTTCGGAATTTTGATTCCAGCACCAAATATACAATATAAAAAGCTTTTTAAGAAGCGTGATCTGAATATCGTTAGTTATTGTTAAGTGCTTTATCCTTATTTTTTCCCTTTGTGCTTCGCCGCTCGGAGTAAAGTATTGATTCTTGGTATACATTATATTTTATCCTTGATAATTAATAAAATTATAAATGTAATAGTTATAACTTAACACATTAATGTTTACTAACTCATGAAATATTTTCGATCAAAGTTTCACCGCCAGGTACTATACTCAAATGTGTTTGTATAAAATGAAACTGAGCCTCGGCGTTGCTACATAAGAGTGCTTGACCCAAACGTTGTCAACAACTGAAGTTTTTGTGAAATGAATGATGAACGAACATATCTTTATAAAGTCTCTATATATTTTTCAAAATAATCTTCATTCAATCATTGATATACATAATACTTAACATTTTACGCATAAATGTAAAGTATTATGTAACGGTTTAAATAATGTGTTGAGGTGGTTGGTAATTTTTTGTATATTTTTTCATGCTATCCTTTAAACGATTGTAAAAAAAAGAAAATGTAATCTAAAATAACGCTGATTTTGAATATTTAAATTATTGCTATTACAAATTTTTTATGATGTTGTTAAAATATAAAATAATAACAGATCCTCATATTTTTTTATTATTTCTTACCAAAAGTTATTAGTCTTAAGATGTATTGGGATTTAAAAATAATAGTAGCTAATAACTTAACTAGTAACCCTAATGTTCATTTCTCACCTCTCGAAATGGTACATGTACACGTAGAGCACTCTAAAGTTCGTTTATTATTTTAAGAGCGTATCGCATACATACTAACAGTAGTGTCATCAATTAACAAATTAAACGAGAATATTTAAATAATATCGAATGTAAACAGTGCACTTGGTTTTAAAATCATAGAAGAAAAAAACTGTTTTGTATTGACATTTTATGCTGCATCGTTGGCTAGATTACTATGAGATGATCATTTAAATGCTTGAAAAGTAAAATGTTCCCCCACTCCCCCACTCTCAAACACTCCAGGTTAACAAGAATAACATGACCCTATATTTTAATACACAAATCAAAACATCAAAATCGTGTGCTTGTAAGCTCTCGGTCGACCGGACCAGCCGCTCGATCCGCTCCGCTACCTGCGCCATCAGGCTGCCCACCCGTGGCCGCCCTCCCCGCCGACCTACAAGTGGCAGAAGTAAGAAGACGCCGAGTCGCCGAGTCATCGTGTCACCGTGCAGCAGTGCAGTGTTAGTGTCGTGTGTGCCGGTAGTGTCAGTGTCGACGCGTTGGGCGTACGCGCCTGCGCGCGATAGCTAGTAATACCGTCCGGTCGGGTGAGTCGTTCCGATTTTGCCTAATCATTCAATTTTCCCCTTTACAGCGTTCAGACACCTTCTGTTGAGATGTAGGGAACCTTATATGTTAGTTTTATTTGCCAATTAAACTCATTTTGCCACGTTACACCGCGAACGTAGTAAAATTCCTAAAATCAACACGCACACCACCCACGTGGTATTTATTTTTCTTATTAATTGCTGGTTTGCGCATTAGGCGCAACTAGGATATTCACCTAGCGCTCCTAAAGCGCTAGTTTTCCTTTAACGTTAGGTTTACACCTCCCCTGCTCACTGGGGCGGGAGGTGGAACACCTAAGCCCCGGCCTCACCGGGGTGCTTGCACGCGCGTTAAATTAAATTCATTGCGTAGTTTGGCACATCGCCTAACGATGTTGCATTTAATCTGAGGAAGCCCTAGAGGGCATAGGCCTCAACTTCGAGGTTTAAAAACAAATCGCCGGAAGCGATTGAGAAGCCATCCGCATGGCAGTTAACGCCAACGATAGCACATCTGACTCGTCGTCCGATTCGACAATATCGTCACAAGCCCAAGAAGGGCAAAAATCGCGCGCCGCAGCTAGGCCACGTCGGAGGATCCCGTAAATCTTCCTCCGAAACCACGCAGACAACGTCCGACTCCGAAATGAAGTCGAAGTAGGAAACGTAGGCTCGGACCCGGTGAATCCGAGGACGCAGGAGCTTTCTGCCCATTCAATCGCGCAAGAAGAAGCGCAAAATAGGTCATCACCAGCCACATCGCCGACTCCGGACCCGCCACTAAAGCGCCGAAATCGTCGGCCACTGAATTATCGGCCCCGGGCCACTGAGCCAACCCCGCCGCCTCACGGCAACCACCATCCGCTGCTTCACAGCCGAGCGCATCACGGCCCTCAACTTCGGCTGCTTCCCAGCAACCCCGCCCGCTGCCTCACGCAAGTCCGTCTCACTTAGAGACAGAAGCTACCGCCTATATACATTAGGGTCAAAAGAAGTGGGCCGAACTACGGTCTGCGCTATCCAACCGCGTCAAATTCGGCCAATGATTCCGCTGAGTGGGATCAAAATCCAACTAGAGACGGTGCAAGCGCACCGCGACGTCACTAAATATCTGCTCGAGAGCAGTATGTCTATCACATTCGCGCTCCCGGAAGGCGCGTCGCTGAACAGTGGTCAAAGGGCTGCCGAAGGAATTACCAACACAAGAGATATTCGAATTTATAAAATCGAGAATATGCACGATCTATTCCGCACAGAGGCTGTTCCACCCGCGGACAAAAAAGCCATACAACGTCGTCCTTCTGACGCTCGAACGCTCTCCGGAGGGCAAGAAAGTATATGATTTAAAGCACATATGCGACATCGGTCGCATTTCATTTAACGCGCCGCATTCGAACGGCCTCCCAGGGCAGTGCCATAACTGCCAATTTGGACACACGGCCCGCAATTGCCACGCACGACCCCGTTGCGTGAAGTGCCTAGGGGACCATGGCACCCCAGACTGCCCACGACCTCGGGACCGAGAAGCCCTTGCTACGTACGAACCGCCGGCATGCGTAAACTGCCAAAGCCCAGGCCCACGGCCAACATCTAGGGTGCCCAAGGGCCCAAGCGGAGACCACCTCCACCATCCACCATCCTAGGCGCCCACCGGTGCCATCCCTCACCTCCTTCCCGCCCCTCCGGCCTGCCCCGGCGTGGCAGATTCCCAGCGCTCCGCGTAGGCTCCCATGCCAGCGTGGCACACCAGCCCGCAACCTGCGCTCGAGCGCTCCGCGTAGCGCGCACCTCGCGCGCACCACCAAGCGCCCCGCGAAGCGCCTCCCAGCAAGCTAGCCATAGCAATGGCGGCACTGGGACTAACACCGATGTGTTAGTAAACACCGTTGACTTCGAGAGTCGATAGGCTCACCGCCGAGTTAGATGCCACCGTTGGCAATTTTACCGCCCGCTTGCTGTACTCCGCAAGTACAGAAACTTGATCGAACTTATTCGTGGGAACTAAATGGATAATACACCCACAAACTTTGTAAAAACGGCCGGGCCGCGTAAAACCACGCGCATTCAACCTAGTCTTTTCACGCAAACGGTCTCGCGAAACAAACGACCGAAGTCAAAGAATTCCTTCGCGAAAACGACGTAGACATTCTACTGGTGCAGGAGACATTCCTAAAGCCCGGAAGAGGAGATCCGAAGATAGCTAATTTTAATATCATAAGAAATGACAGGACCGGCGCTTCACACGGCGGCACTCTCATTTATTATAAAAAGTCACTGCACTGCGTAGCAATCGACACGCCGTCGAATCTAAAGCATTTAGAAGCCTCGATCTGTAGGTTAGCCATGTCAGGTCACGCGCCGATTACAATAGCTTCGGTATATTTACCATGCAGAGACACCTCATGCATCACCCAATCCGATTTCGAGACGCTATTATCCTTAGGAGACGCCGTCATCCTCGCCGGCGATTTCAATAGCAAGCACACCCGATGGAACTCATACACTACAAATCCGCGGGGTCTAGCATTAGACGAATTGTCAGACAAGCTCAATTTCAGTGTGGTTGCGCCGTTGATGCAAACACCTTCCACACGTAGTGGGACAACGACCGGATATGCTTGATATTGCTATCGTAAAAACGTCAATCTCGCTCTCAGGAGCTATGAGGTCATCGATGACCTAACTCAGACCACCGTCCATGCTCTTAAAGCTAGGACCCGCAAATCCCAAAACCAGTTCTTAGAACTAAAGTCGACTGGCATAAGCTTAAGTCACAGCTAGACTCTACTAGCTCACCTCATTTAGATACCATCCCAATACCTAAACACCGCTCACGACGTGAATCTCGCCGCTCATGCGTTCAAGTCATGTCCAAAGTGTCGTCGAGGTCTCCTCGAGGCAATCCCGTGGAGGAAAACCCCGCTGGGCCTGCCAGAAACGACATCAGGGACCTCTTGCGACGCAAAGAGGCCGCGATTCGCGCCCACGATTGGTATCAACCGAGCGAGAACCGAGCGGCTGCGCGCCGCTGAACATCAGTCCAAGATGCGCATGGCTGAATTCAGGAACGATCGGTGGGATAGCGATCTGAGCAACCTACATCCCTCACATGTGGCCTTCTGGCGCTTCCCAAAAGCCTCAAAGGCGGCGGAGCCATCCAACTATGCGCCACTCATCCAGCCCGACAAGCCCGCGTTTCTCGATGAGGAAAAAGCCGAATGTCTGGCCGACAGTCTCGAGGCTCAATGCTCGCCTAGCTCACAACCGGTGAGCGCCGCTCATCTCCGCAAGGTGAGAGCGAGGTTGACCGGTTGACGCATCTACCCCGCGACGTACTCACACCCGTAACGGAAGCGAAGTCGAATCGCTAATCAAAAGCTTAAACCACGGAAGCCCGGGCACCGTGGCATATCAAACCGCGTCATAAAGATACTTCCGACTCATCTCATCAACCTCCTGAGTCCTAATATATAACGCAAGCTCTTTCCAAGGGTATTTTTCCAAACACTTGGAAGGATGCTGAGATTATAAACTTCCTCAAACCGGAAAACCTCCCAACCAACCAACCTCCCTATGCCTTCATTAGCCTGCTTAAGGGCTCGGGAAAATCTATGAAAGACTAGTTTTGACCCGCCTACAGGACTTTATGCAGGCTAATGGGCTTCCTAATCCAGTCAGTTCGGCTTTCAGGCCAAACGTTCCTGTACACATCAGGTGCACCGCATCGGAGCACATTAAATCCCCATGACACGGGGCCAACACACAGGAGCGCTTTTCTCGACGTGGCGAAGGCGTTCGACAAAGTATGGCACGACGGGCTTATGCAAGTTATATAAGCTCGGCGTGCCTGACTTCATCCGTACTCATCATACGAGACTTTCTCTGGAAGCGAACGTTCCGATACCGCGTCGAGGAACAAAATCCCAACCTCACCCGCTACTAGCCGGAGTACCACAAGGCTCAGTGTTGGGCCCGTCTATTCACCCCTCTACCAACGACATCCCTCGCAACTACAAGTTAGCACCGCCTTGTTCGCAGACGACACATGCATTTTACATCCGGCATATGTCCTATCTCCATCCAACGACGTCTCCAAGTCGCAGCCAGGCGCTTCGGCGTGGTTTCGACGCTGGAGGATCGAAAATTAACCCATCAAAGCGCGGCAGTCTTGTTTTACACAGAATGCCGACGATCCCATCCATGATCCGACTCCTCGACCAGCCAATTCCATGGGTAAACACAGTCAAATACCTCGGGTAACCCTCGATAAATCCCTCAGCTTCGGCCCGCATCAAGCAGGTCAAAACAGGCGGCCTACGTCCTGGTCGCCTATTCCCGTAATCAATCCCAAAAGCAAGCTGTCTCTGCGCAACAAGATGTTGCTAACAAAACAGTTATCCGTCAATCGACTTACGCCAGTCCGGTGTTCGCTCATGCATCCCAATCCAATATCCACAAACTCCAAGCCCTGCAAAACAGGTTCATACGCAGAGGCACGGGTGTCACTGGTGCGTGCCAACCTTGACCTGCATGTGGACCTGGAATGCCATCCATTCAACTTTTTCAAAACAAGCATCTATCAAATTTTCGACTCGGCTCGCAACATCCGGAATGAGCTGGTACGAACGCCGCCGATTACGTACCACGCAAATTAGTTCATCCTAAACGCGAAACACGTCAGATATGGGCGACCGCGCCATATGCTTCAGATCCGGACGACGATATAACGATCGTGCAAGCACGTGTTAAATCGTACTATCGAAACTACCTTTGCCCTCGCCGCCGAGGGCAAACGCACTCCCGTACAACAGATTTCGGCACGTACCAGGCCGATTCTCACCAACTAGATAGAGCGGTTTTGGCTTAAAATTAACTGTCCTAAAGCAACTGTCGAGCCGAGTTCGGCCCACGGGCGCCCTCGATACATGTTGCTAACAGGTTAGAAAGGATCAAAAAGCGACTAACCGAGCCGAGGTTCGGCCCTCCTGAGGCACCCTCGATTAGATCGCTGACGGTTTAAAAAATAGTGGCAGCCCAGAGCCGAGGTCTCCCTCTGGGACCCTCAGGCTAAGCCAACAAATTAAGAGGTGAAGCCTGTGCACGCTTAAGTTGCACAGCCCTCGACTCCGCCGGGTTGTAATGGTTGACTCCACCAGCGAGTCATCAGATAAACGATAAACATTATTTTAATAAAGTGTTAAGATATGGCTATAAACTTTAATTAATATAGTTGTTTTAATTATTACGAGAAACAGAATAGTACAAATAGATTTTAGGGGAATATTTAAGACTTAATTACAGACTTCGGTGCTAAACTAATTTTAAACGTATTGTTTAGAGTAAACGTAATTTAGAACGCTAAAGCAAACATGTGACGTATTGATTGATCGACACTCTCATAAATTACTTCACGAAAGATCTATTTTGGTGTTTCGATCTTAAAAATTTCGTTTGGAATTGTTTATAACGTTCTTAACTCTGTTATGTATAAAATGTTTTAAAGGGGAAAACCACTAATATTATTAATATTACTATTTTACAAATGGGCTAAGAAATATAAATATTTTAAAAGCTCCTATAAGGCGACTTGAAATATACAAATAATGTTTCACTTTTATTAAAATAACTGTAGCTTATCAAATCCACTAATTTACGGATTTTTCGCGTTACTTAAATATATTTAATCCCAACGTTACGGATTCTTTCCAGCATCCATGATCACGGGCAGACTAAGTTGGTATATGTCTGTATCTCTATGTTTTCAAATAACCGTCAGAGTTTTTATTTAAAAAATTGACATATCTTTTTTGGTTTGACAACAAAGTATTTATGTTGTCCTTCGGTTTTGTAATTTTATACTCTGCGTTTAATTTTTGAAATTATTGGATACCAGGAAGGTGGCAAAGACCAACCATCCTCACTATTAAAATAAGCAATAAAAATATTATTATAATTTCTATTGCTTCCCGAATCATCCTTGGTATAAATCGATGTTCATTTTTTGTTCATCAAATCTAATATAATGATTCCAATCATTATATTAGATGACGAAGATATGTCATTTTTTAAATAAAAACTCTGACAGTTATTCGAAAACATAGAAATACAGACATATAGCAACTTAGTCTGCCCGTGATCATGGATGCTAGAAAGTTAGGATCCGTGAATTAGTGGTTTTTATATGTATAATGATCGCGTAAATAAAACAAATATCTGTAGCTTATCATATTAGAATCATTAACTAAATAAATCATTTCATGTTTCCTGTTAGTATTGTATTATATACATGAAAGCAAAATGTTAATTTCAAAGTTTTACTGACAGAATATAACAAGTTGAAATTTGTTCTTAAGAGGTCTTTTCCAAGGAGTACAAACAAACAAAGCACATACAAACTTCAAGGATTTTATTTCAATTAATATGCTGAACTGTTTGCTAATTTTGCTTCGGTACTTTATAGTATTAAAAAAAACAAGTGAAGTTCATAGACTTTCATAACTAGTACAAGCAGATATAAATGTTCGAATTTCTGGAAAAATTGTATTAATAGTAAAAAGTTTTCCATTCCTAAACCAAAATTAGGGTCCCTCAGTTTTTATATTTAAATCCAATAATTATTTTTAATGAAAAACAAAAAGGCAATGCTCTAAAGTCTCTTCAAGCAGCTCTAAAGTCTCTTCAGTGACGCAGCCACAATATAATGACGTATTTACCCATATATTTTACGAGCTCTTAAAATTAATAATACATTTACAAACAACATGTTCTCAGATTATTCTAAGTAACCGAGACTTAACCTTCAGTTGAGTCTTGTCTTTAAATAAATCTTGATAAATTAAAGATCTAAATATATGTAAGCTGTTGTTTTGCCAAAATCGTAAATCGAGCGTTACACATTCAAACTTGTTTCTCGATATGATTTATGATGATTTAAAATAAGGTTTTTATAGGAGATCTTATAGCTGTTTAGGTTATCGGCAAAATTCATCTCGTATTGCAGTATGAGACGTCAATTCCACTGTACTTACCCAAGAACACACCTAAATCATCTACAAAGAGACGCCCACTAAGCAGGTGAAATATTGATGTAGATCATACAAATAGGACAGATACTGAATACTAGAAACAAACATAATTTAATTCTTCCAGCTACTAGACTGCGAAGAGTAAGTAAATCTTTTATGGGACAATGTATACGCTCTTGCAATAAAATCCCAGTAAATGTTCAGAATTTAACTATTAATAAATTTAAGTTTATGTGTTAAAGGTTATTATAACATAAATTAATTTATAAAGGATAACACAACCTTGTAATGGATTGCTCGCTCCAGGCTTTTTCAAATTTAATATACGTACGATAGAACTGTATGTAACTAATATGAATGTATATTTAATTATTTTAAAGATGACAAAAAAGGCCCGCTGAGTTTCTTTCGCCGGTTCTTCTCAGGTTAGAGGCGTCCTATTCCGAACCGGTGGTAGCGTCCTTGTCATACAATAAGCGAGTGTTACACTTCTATGTTGAATGAAGAAATTTGAATTTGAATAAATATATATGTTATATTTGTTCTTATTCGTGATTATATACTAAATATATATCGTCATCTTAGGAAATGTAAGGACAGATACCAATAAACAATGATTAAAAACACACACATTAATCAAAAAAATTGACAACAGGATGTTTTATACCATAAAAAAGTTTTCTTTGCTTAATGTCGGCTTGTAATGTCAAAAAAACACAATGTTGCAAGATACGAGTAAAGAAGCTCGGCTTGATAATTTGGATTTATGCAGGGTTTTCATTTTATATAAAGTTTACATAACTTTCATCCATCCTTCCTTCCTCCATCCTCCTCATTCATCCTTTCAATTCCATTGATAAAAATAGAACATTAAAATATTTTAAAGAGTGATTTTAACCGTTGAATACTTTTTCAAATTTCAAATTAAATTCCCTGAAGCACAGAAAATTATTAGGTTTATTACGAAATAAAAAATTTAGCACTAAGTATTAGCTCTATTGAAGAAAAAGATTCTTAAAGCAAATATTATTCCATTGTTTATCCTTCCTAAGTAACTATCATTTACTAAACAATTATTACTTAAGGACGCGCACACGTAATCATATTATTTTAATAATGTTTTTTTATTATTACTGTACTGATTTTAAAGAAAAGTTCTTCCCCAGTACGATATTTTCTAAACAATAAGTTCAACTGTAAGAAAGTATCTCTAAATTATTCAACATTTTTTTACATTTCTGTATGGATACTTAAATAACTCAAATTTTATAATTTATCGATGTACAATTTTAAGAGCAAAATGAATATAAAAGGTGAAAAACTAATCATCACATCAGAGATGACATCATATCAACCTACTTAATGATAAATTTTTGTGTTTTATCAATTTGTTCAATTAATTGTCAAAATGTAAAACCGGACCAAAAACCTTATATTTTCTATATGCGACTAAATTTAATTTACACGTAAATAGCTCGTATAATAACTTAAAAATTATTTTAATTTACAAAAGAGTTCTGAAATCTGAAACAAAAGCTTTAAAAAAGACCTTGATCTGCGCACCGTATATTAGTATTAAGCGCTTTATCCCTAATTTTTATTTTCTCTTTGTGCTTCGCAGTCGCTCAAGGTAAAATATTGAATTCTTGGTACATTATTATATTTCATTTCTTAATGAATGAGCCAAATCTGAATTTATTACACAGGATCCTATTTTTTGACGGTTAAGTTGTAACAAAAATTTGTTACGCAACATGAAACGGTAAAATTATTATTATCTTTAATGATATTAAAACTTAATGACTAAGTGTTTTTAAGATGGATCTGCACAGCTAAATCCTTAGATGTTCGTTATTTACTCCATTTTCATTGTGTCAGTTCAGTACGTTAAGATATACCACAAATGTACTATACTCACAAACGTGTTTTTGTATAAAATGAAACTGAGCCTCGGCGTTGCTATATAAGAGTACTTGACCCAAACGTTGTCGACAACCGAAGAAGTTTTTGTGAAATGAATGAAGAACGAACGTGGCTTTATACAGGCTTTATACAGTCCATACATATTTTTAAGAATAGCTAGTAACTAATTAAAACTTTATGTTTAAATGGTATTTTTGGGCACTCGAAAATATAACTCTCTTTTAACCGATTATTATAAATCCGATACTGAAATACGGGTTACGATTTCGTTAATGTCGTTCGTTAATTTAATTAATGAGTTCGTATTTTAAACGATCATTCAAAATATTTGAGTGGTATAATAATTAACGTATGCAGTTACTAAAATTACGCTGCGTTATATAATTTTAAAGAGTTCTTAATTTACTTGGTTGCATTGGGTCAATATGTTTACATTTATTCCGAGTCAGTTTTAACTAAACTATAGTTAAAAAGTACTGTGGGTTTTTTGAAAAAAATCCGTTTTAATCTTATTAGTGCACCAATATCACTGTGTACATAATAAATATGAATATCGCTAACTGAACTTTTAAGTATTTGCAAGAGTTTTTATTTACTAAATTAGAAAATATTAAAAAAGTGTTGCACTCCACAACGCATTTTTATACATTAAGTTTCTAAAAGCGTAATGCTTAAAACATGGCTTATTGTATTTTTGTTAAGATTTTATTGGTTATCATTATATACTATTAAACAAAGGCGCTTTCTCTGTCCCTATGTTGTTAATAGATCGAGTGATTGAAGAGGATCGTTTATATGTATATAGAACGCATGCTTAATATTGTAGTATATTATCTATCAGCATAGCTCCCGTGCGAAGCAGGAGCGGCGCAGCTTTTATAAATGTCATAAATTTATTTAATTAAAATGAGGTCTCTTGAAGAAAAATACTTTTTTTATAAAAAAAAATAATTATTGAACACACTTTGGTTTTAACCAATTTTTAATGAAAAATATATATTTTACATTAATCAATAGCATACTAAATTGTATTCATACTAAGGTTAAAGAAATGTTTTTATATTACGTACCAAAATCTCACTTGTTTCGAAAATCCCACATTATTATATATGTTTTAAAAACCTCTTTGTAGTCACATCGTTATATACCCTTAATAGCAAAACAGAATTGCGTATTCACGACCACGTCGGCTGTTAAGAAGTTCGTATTCGAACCTTTTCAAGTACTTATGCTATAGAATTTTAGTCGTTTCGGTGATTCTTATAAGTTGTGCTCTTATTATTTTACTTCTTTATACGTGTATGATTTTTATTATGCTCCTTCGTACTTGTTATTATTAAAATCGAGAGTAGTAAAATAAGGATTTTTTTTGAATTGCTGCGTGTGCTTTAGAAACCGGAGGTTGTGTGTTCGAATCCTGCGGGGACTGCAACAAATTTTCATTGTTGTTTCCTAGTTGGTTAGGGCAATTTGGCCCGATGACCCAATAGTCTGAAAAGTAAGATGATCCATGCGTCGGATGGGTATGTAAAAAGTCGGTCCACCCACCAACCCGCATTAGATCAGCGTGGTGGGATATGGTCCAAAAACCCCCTGATGGAGAAGTAGAGGGAGGGGAGCAGTAGGGAAGGCCTATATCCAGCAGTGGACTAACACAGGCAAATGGTGATGATGATGATTTAATTGTTGCTAAATGGAATTTATGGGTAACATATATATGAATTTAAATAATTTCGAAATTGAATTATAAAAACATATAAGTACAGATCCGAATTAACTATCTAGCAATGTCACGTCTGAATTGCGTTTTTTAACTTTTGTTAAATTTTGATTAGAATTAAGGTTACAAATAATATTTTTCGTACTTATCTATAATTATCTATATTAATATTTTATAGAGGAAAGGTTTGTTTGTTTTGACTAGGCTCTGAAATATACTGAACAAAAGCCGCCGACGGATTGCTTGTAATACTTAAATTGAATTAATTTCCAGTTTTTTCCTAAACGGAAACCCGGTGCTAAGGCACTCCCTTTGATGATATAGCTTCAATCAATAATCTTTGTGTTGACGCGTGGAGCGACATTGTATTTGACGATTACACGGTCAACTCTGTTTGCTTTCTAAAATACTGAGTTATTTACCATTATATGATATATCACTGCATTGCAATAAGCACATCTACTACTAGATAAAGTAATATATTTTAAATTTGATAATAAAAATATAAACTACAATATAAATAAAATAGATCAGTTATTCTATCACAAATGCAAAGTGTACACTATAGAATTTTCTCTAATTTTTAAACATTGTTTAGCGTTTATAGAAATATCTAATAAAAACGTTTTTATTTCGAAAGTCAGTAAATAATATTATTCACAAAATTTAAATCTAATGGAAATCAATTTATTTTGAGATTCGAAATTTGTAACTGAGATGTTATAATAGTTAGTTGAAGAGACTTATTATTTTTGTTAAAAGTATAATAATTGTGTATATCTTAAAAGTGTAAATAATATATGTATAACTAAATTAATTCATCTATACGATAATAGTAAAGTTACTTGATAGGCTCATCTGGATATGTTTGTTAAATGCTGTATTTAACTTCATCGTTGACTAAAATAATCGGCCTCTAAATTTTGAATGTATGCGCGGTAATATGTCTAATTGACGTAATATTGAATAAGTAAACCCATGGGGAACTCATGTTGGCATAGTCAGTAATAATGACAAAGAAAAGTAATTTACTAATGAACTAGGTGCGGTGCTAGCAATTGAAATTTGTATTTTTGCTCAAAAGCTCTACACAGTACTTTACCAAAAATAAATGCTTTGTATATTAATGGTATTATAAATCTTCCTTTAGTTATCGTTTATTAATAAATATGTATATACATATATAGTTAAATAGCGTCACCGTTATCAATAAACTCCATTTTAGTCCATTGATAAACACAGGCCTTGCAAAACTAAGAAATGTGATGCTAATAACCTATTATCAATCCCGAAATTTTGGATTTGGACAACGGGGATTGCCTTTATCTTATAGATAATTTGGTCTTTAACTTTTGGTCGATCTCCTTGCAATGTCAGATCAGTTAGGGATATTGTCCTCAATGTCATTTTGATCACTTTATTAGGAGACTGCAAAGTAAACATTTTTAATTGCACAAATTAATATTTTATATTGCCTGTCGTAAAAATTAAAAGTTAATTGGCTAGCTCAATAAACAATAAAGTAACGACTTACAAATTATATACTACCATATATATAATTATATATTCCAAATTATGTTATTCCATATGTAACAATTTGTCTTTGTTGATAATGAAGAACCTAAATTAATAATAAAACATGTGATCAGTAATAATACCGTCAAGTAACAAAGAAGTTTAATTTAAATATTCAAATCTACAACCTCTCGTTCGCAAAAACCTTTGGTACATATTACCTAATACGTAAGCTTAGTTGCATTTTTACTATCTATGACATTCAGGCGTCTAATTTGACCAGTTTTTCATTTAGATACCGCAAATATTATTTTTGCAGATAAAGCGGACACTCTTTAGTGATAACTCCATCTAAAAAAGTTAATTTAATCAGATAATGCTTATATCTTTTTCGACATTTTTTATGCATTATATTAATGTTATGTTGTTAGATTTTTCAAAACATTTTAAAACTGATGCTGTTTTAAGGTCATCTGATGAGAATTTTTATTAGAGATAAAATAAAAAAATAATAACTGCCTATTAATAATGACTACACTATTGTTTTTTGTGTGCTCAAATGAAATTTTATTATTTTCCCTTTACCGAGTTTTTTAATATGACGTAATCTGATATGCCTATTAGTTAATAAAGTAAATAGACGTGTTAAAACTGTGTTATTTATTATGTATAGTAGTCGCGTAAGCAACAGAAAGTATTAAATGCTTTATTTTATACGAAATTTGGTTGTTACAAAATTAGAGGCTGATACGAACCTTTATGGAGCCATCGAGCAATCAATTTTAAAGCGTGCACAAACGAGCATCACGGCTTTGAAACCTTTTGACATTATTGATGAAAAAGTTAATTTGAGAATTCAAATTTCGTATCTTCATCAAGCGCGGCAAAGGCAAAGTTGACTTTGAGAACATACAACTTACATGACATTCTGACGGTGATCACATTATTTGTTATTAGTTTTTCTAGAAATTTGGTGATCGGGCTATATTCCAATAACCAACCATAAGACAATGGTCATTTAACGTTTTTTAAGAAAACCGAGGCATCATATGTCTTTTGGTCAATAGAAGTTTCGCAAATAGTTTGACAAATAGTAGATTTAAAGTATCGACACAAATATGCTTTAAAATATATACATACATAAAATATGTACAAATAACTGAAACCTTTGAAAGGTTAGTGAAACATAAATTATTATAAGCTTGCTATGGAACCGAAACATCATTTAATTGAACAATTAAATCAATATGTATTACTTTAAATATTTAAAATAAATACACTTAAGAATATCACGGGAGCGTCACAGTTGATATTAGAAAACTGTATCCATCCAATAAATACGTAAAGTATTTATTGATTGTCTCAGGAGATACATTCACGCAAGATAATCTAAGATTACCCTCACGTGCTTGTCACTACGTGATCGAAGAATTTAGTTAAGGATATGGATGAAAGCCAAGTACTTTTATCCATGTCCTTAAACAAACATTATTAAAATGGAATTTCTTTCAGTGAAACGTAATTGGCGACTCGATTCGTCAAGGAGACACTGAATTTGTCTTTTGCAACAGATGGTATGAAGCAGAACAAAGTGCTGGAAGAATATTAATAAGAGAAGTGTAGTTCAGAGCGTGTATTTTATTAAAAAAAAACAAAACTAAATCTTCTACCCTAATTTATAAAAAAAACTATTTACTGCATTTATTTTATTTTACTTTCGACATTTAAAATTATTTCCAGTGTTGATTATCTTGAGACAGATTACGGTATAAATGTTTGAGTTTTAGTAATTTGTTATTAACTATTTATATATATTAATTACAATTTTGCCATAGAACTAAAATATCTTGAGGCCTTGCTGTTTTTATAATAGCTGGCTTATGTTTTTAAAAATAGTAGATGTTACATCTTGAACCCTAAATCGTCCTGGGTATTTTGTATTTGCATATTTGCAAATAAAATGTATTTCTCAAGTCTAATGAAATTATTGAGTTGGTCAAAAAATTTTATCATAAAATGCATGTTTTTCCGGCGACAATGCATTAAGTCAGCTATGTGAACCTAATAAATTAATGGGTCTTTTTGTCAGTAATGAATAAAAGTTACATATTCTCAGTCAAATTTAAACATTCTAAAGTGCTATTACACTTGATGGGTACTAAAAATCTACTGACTAGAAAAATATAAGAAAAGACAAATAAATCTCGAAGCTCGCTTTAAGGTGAAACAACGGGAGGCACTCTAACAAATGTCGCTGGTTCTACGTCTCACTTGAAATGAAAATACTGACCATAGCTTTGTTGTTGTATCTCTTATGAAATTCTTTTAATTAAAGGCCTATTCTTAATAGTTTCTGTTGCTTATGCTAATAGTACACGTGTTAAATTATAAAGTTTTACCCTCCTCCCACAACCTTCGCACACCGTGTGGCCCCAGCCAGCCTACACCTTAGGCCTGTTAGGTTTCTTTTAGTTTCCCCGTGGCTAGACTTCAGGTACTACAGCCACACCACTACAACAAATTGGGAATATAACCGGCAGTTTAATGATGTACATATTCGTATACTTTCAAATTGATTTTATTATAATATATGCAATAAGGCAATTTACATCAAGTAAGAAATTCGTTGTTGAACTCAATTACACATATATATAAATAAAATTTCCATGTAACATAAAATTCTATGTTTTAAACATCATAGACTTTACTACCTACGTACAAGTAACTTGCGATAATCACATTGCAATAACACACTTTATATACAAGACATGGTTGCCCCCTTGTTTTTTGCAAAACGAGCTAAAAGACTGAAGCTCTTTTGGTAAAAGCATTGGTTATGTGGAACTACTAAAGAGAAGAATAAAAGTACTTTTAAAATTTAATTAAGAAATGTTAAAATGTTATTTTTGGATAATGTATAGTTACGAAACGTATTCTTGATACTTTAATAAAAAACGAGAAACAGTGTTTCATAACGTATTCTATATTTCAAAATAATTAATATTTTTATCACAGAATGTTTAAGCTTAGTTGAAGTTAAGATTAAAATCTAAAACTGGGAGGCAATTTTTGACAATATCGCATCAATAATGACATACTGAGCATCGCTGTGTGCCTGTCTGGATCAAAATTTCAATAATTATTTTTCTGTGCTTATCTACTTTGCCTAACAAGCCTAAAAGTTAAATAAACAAATATTCATAGCATTATAATAATATTTATACCCAGAAGTAGAAATGTATGAAATTTCCCTGCAAGGATATAATATAATAATTAAGTTATATATTAACGACATATAATGTAGGTTATCATACCACATAAACATTTGTATTTATTGCCTTAAGTATAAAAATCGACTATACAGATACTCATATAATGCTAAACGACAGGCGCACACAAGGATTATATCTATTTGGAGTGTTTTTCCTCGTTTTATGTTGCTTTTGCGTATCCGCTTAGTCGAACACTTGACAGCATCTAATTGGACACTAGAAAATTGCTATTGCGTTGTCTATCGAAACTTCTACACAAAAATATGCGTGAGATTTTTGTATTATTTCATTCGTCTGGGCATTTTTAGACTAAACATTTAGAACGAAACATACAAAATAACTAGTTTCATTACTATGATTTATTAAAAATATTTAATTTCTTTTTTCACCTTTTATGAAAAACTGCATAAAGTAAAAACAATTGAATTGTCTTTTCAATACAATTCCTAAGTATTATCTTTCTTCTATGAATTTGTAGACCTCGTAAACATTTCCGTTTTCACGTAATTATCTGAATAATCCATCAATTATTTTACGAATCCGTGGCAATTAACAAATCGAGGTTATAGGATATTAATCAAATTATGTAACAGTTAAGAAGACATAATTAGTTTAAACAACGAAATCGTACATATATAAAGTTTGTGCGCTATAGTTCATTATTGTAGTGAATAAAGTAATAAAATAAACAAAATTATATGACTAATATGTCAATATTTATTACCGAAGTTATTAAACTTTACATAATAAAATACACTTTTAATACCAAAATAAACGAAATCATGACCTCGATAGTTCAAAGTTGCATAATGAACGCTCGGATATTCGTAGCTCACCTCTTCTGAGTGGACGCGATGAATATTTGAATGACTATCATCAATCTATTCAGAGTTCTAAGAACCGCTATAATCTATTCTATTCTGGACAAGCTATTCAATGTCATAGAAAGCATCTCGCAATCCTATAATCTTAAATAATTGATTAGTGTCTAAATACTATTTACCTCAATATACTGTCGATATAATTCTATATCTTAAAATATTCTAGTAAAATGCGCATTAGGAGTTAAAAACGTAAAAATTAACAGTTGTTTTAAAGGAACCAATTATTAATCGAGCAGTGGTTCGTAATGATTTTTCTTGATATTTCACGAGTCTATTTCTCTACTTTCGCCTATTTGACGTGAAACAGATTCAAATGAAGTGTTAGTAACATTAACACATCATAAAATATTTACTTCTTTTGCACCGTATTTGTCATATCAAATTAAAAGATAATCTAATGTGTTTATACTAATTAATTTATTATTTTAATTTCATAATTAAATTATTTAATTGTGATAATTAAAAATCAGGTAAACAATTCGATGATTAAATCTCAGGTAATTATTATAATACGTTCAGATATGTTTTATAAATTGCCAATGCATTCGGCTATTTTGGACATTCTTGGTAGGTGTGGGGAGAAGGCAGAAGGTAGAAAGAGGAGGCGTAAGTAGGTAGTTGTAGGACTGTTTGTGTAATAGACATTGGTATGGTGTAATAAATCTCGTTTCCTTTCGCGGTCAAAATTAGCTAGGCTAGCGACGGCGCCTTACTGCTAAGAGTATTGTCTTTGGGTCTATTTCTTTTTGCTTCTTAGGCTCTGGGTAATCAAGTTCGGGGAAGATTCATACCTAATTGAAAAAGGTTCTGCGACGAATAGTTCATTCCAAAGCACCTGATATGGAATGGGCTGCTTTATAGAAACGGCAATATCGGCAAAATGCTTCAGTCTTAGATAGGCTAAGAAAGAATGCTTGGTGCAAGAGTTATTTCAGCGACAAATTTTCTCAATCTTATGCGAATAAGTGGTGCACAGAAATTTTGGTGGAAAGAGAGGAGTAGGAGAAAGGAACGGTAGATAAGGTACTACAGGCTAAAAAAGGGTTAAGGTTAGAGAATTTTACTAAGGCGTTCAGGGGTCACTAGATGTCACATTTAAACAAATACGTATAATCTGCAGCCTCTATGGCCCCTGGGAAACCAATGGGGTAGATGAGAAGAGTGCACTATTTCAGCCCGAGATACCATTTTAATATCAATTATTAATTTACGATGAGAGATTTCATGGCAAATGATCATGATATTTGTGTATTTAAATTAAGGAAAGCTGATTAAATCAGGATCGATGCAGCGAAGATATCACACAATTAAAGAGGTTCATTTAATCTGGTTCTACACTACATATTCAAGTTTTAAAATTGATAAAGCGAAATGGCACACGCACAGTGTTTCTGTCACCTTAGTGTTGACAGTAATGATGTGGCACAGTCATAAATAACAATTTATTTTCTATCTTTGGATTCAAAAAGCTGTTTCTATGTTACTTTAAACTCACATTCACGTTTTTTTTAACTTTTTTTAACACTGTGGTTATTTGAAAATTTGGTAGGAAGAAAAAGAATACCTTATTTATAAATAGTGAAGAATTAAGGCATTGGCATGTTTACAATATGTGAGCTCACTGAGAATTGCATCATTTAGAAGAGCATTTGTTATTGTTATTGCACTGATCCAAAGAAGCTTTTAGATATTTTTCATAGCTTTGGTGTAAAATTTGGAATTTTTGCATTTTTTTAGACTGCTTAACGAGTGCAGGACGTTAAGAAATCTTATGAACAAATCTGCACAATTAAGAAAGAAAGTTTTTCGGTATATATTTGAATCTCCAAAAGTCGTACCTTTCATATTAAGTTCTATGTTTTAATTTCATGAGTTAGATATCAACAAACATCTTTTAGTAAAATTAGAAGTGGTTATGCTGATTATCAAGTATATCTAAAAATAAGTCTAGTTTACATAATATTGTATTCGAATTCGTCAATGCGATTTTGGGGAACTCATATTGGAAGTTTCAAAGGAAATTACAAAGAAAAGTAATTTACTAATGAATTAGGTGCGGCAATAGTAGAGTTTGTCTTTTTGCTTAGATTAATAACTGTTTTTGAACTTTTACTTTTTTTGTTTTGAAGTGAATAGTTTTATTATTTAATCGCATTATATTTACCAACACAATGGACTTTCCTATATTTTCTACTTGTAAAAATCAGCTAAGGAAGAGGTAAACTCTTAAAATTTAAGTGTCTTTTCTTCAAAAATTTAATTTATCCCTTTATTCAGCGTAGTCGCAATAAAAAAAATAGATACATTTGAGAAATCATGGCCCTAAAATCACAACCTCTTGCTGCATTACATTACAAACGCTGCCAAAACCGTAAAAGATAGACATAAAGTATGTTTTACAAAATTGTACTACTTGAATTGGTTTACAAAAAGTCCGCAATCTTTGTTTTAAGAATAATGCACAGTTAGTATTTTAATGTAAACATTTTTAAAAATTGCATCCAGGCACATTCAAAGCTGATTTAAGAGACTACAGTTTAAGTTCACATAAAAGTTATTGCATTAAGAAAAAATCTTTCTATGTACATAAAACGTGTCATAGATGACAATTTGTTGAGATTAACACCTTACCTTAGCTATCAAAAATTTAAAATACAGTGGCAGAAAACGCGACGCAATTTCGTACGGAGAGGACGTTGTTACCTGCTTGTATTGCGTAAAATTGTTATAAGCTGTTAGAAGTCAGTCATATTTTTTAAATAATAGATGTAGTAAGAGTGAGAATTTAGAGACAGTCTGTTGTGGCATAGGTTGCAAGTTGCCGCGTTACTAAAGAAGCAATGGGGACGACCGATTGATCACAGATTGTGTTTAGTTCTTTACGGTATTCATCTGCGATAATCTTAACGAAGTTTTGAAAATCAATGTGCGAATGTTACTGACAAACATCATCAGCCTTTGATAGTCCACTGCTGGACATAGGCCTCCTAATACTTTCCATTGGGTTTGGTCATCCCACCACGCTGGTCCAATGCGGGTTGGTGGGTGACTGACTTTACATGCCCATCCGACGATGGATCATCTACTTTTCAGACAACTGGGTGATCAGCCCAAATTGTCTCTAATCAACTAAAACAACAATGAAAATTTGATGTGTCCCCTC
Organism: Lamproptera curius; assembly: GCA_029286875.1. Taxonomy (NCBI): domain Eukaryota; kingdom Metazoa; phylum Arthropoda; class Insecta; order Lepidoptera; family Papilionidae; genus Lamproptera; species Lamproptera curius. The sequence continues at coordinate 400,294 of JAGSMT010000121.1, read as the reverse complement.
AGGATTTGAACCCACGACCTCCGGTTTCTAAAGCATACGTCCATACCACTAGGCTGCGTTACTGACAATTAAGCACTAATTAGTGACCATCACTTTTGTAAAGGTTGGAAGCTTTACTTTAGAATTAAACCACGATCTAATCAATCTAATGAATTGTTGCCATACAGGATCCATTAAAGTAAGAATATAAATAAAGCATCACATGCTTTCATAATCAACTTTAAATCATCATTATCACCAAAACTTTTAGAAGAGAACCTGGAATACAAACAACAAGTAACGTAATCGTTTGTAAAGTTCTATTCCCAAAGGTTGTTGATATTTGTATAGCGAAAATGCCATGATAGAACTTTTATTTTATATTTAGACGATTTATTTAACCATTATTTGTCTCAAAGATATGGAAATGTATAATACTAAGCCAACAAAGTTGCAATAATCATTTAATATTAAAAAAAAAATATTTATATTAGAATTTTTTTTTCTACAAATGCTCAACGGAAATCTAAATAAACATATATATAAAATCTACATAAAATTGACAATGCTACAATTGTTATTAATTTCTCACAGATTTATACTCTATAACTTAATTAGCTTTTTTTATAAATAAGAAACGGGTTACTGTTAAATATTAAATGCAAACACTGGTAGTTATCTTATATTTATAGTGTATTTGAAACTACAAAGAATTTTTATAGTTTTAAATAAACTGTAATTATTGCATTATCATCAAATTATTAATTACTGTCTAACGGCTTTGCCGTTGTTGTTTTGTTATATTTGAATTTTAAAGTTGCCTATGTCACTATTAGTAGGTAAAGCATTTTTCAAGACGGTATTAGAAATAAAAAACATACATGAAAACGGCCCGTTTTTATGCCATTAAGTTGGAATGATGCATATATTTTCGTATTATTATTATAAAGTTGTTTATTTTTACGATGGCTTGTTTCTTTTAAACGTTGCTGTAAAGACGTTTTTTGCAAAGCGTGCAAAGCGAAATTTGAATTGAATAGTAGATGTAACTTTTGAAGATCATAAGTGCTCCATAACGTCTAAACTAATAAACAGATTGATTTTGATTTTAATAAAAACCAAATGAAGCAGGCTGTATTATTTTATAAGAGGTTGTAAAGATTAAGAAAAAGTTATATATATTCCAACCTTTAAATATAATATTGGAAAGGTTCAGTTATGTAGCAGGGCATAATGAGAGAAATTACGCACAAAAAATAATATTCAACATCCGAAGTGGAAATATATTCTCCTCAAATCTCCGTATAATTCTAAACGACCGGCACAGATAAAGATTATATCTGTTTCAAGCATTTTGCCTCGTTGTTCACTGCTTTTATGTATCCGCTTTGGTGAAAACTTGACAGCATCTAATTGGGCACTAGAAAAATGCCTTCGTGTTGGATCTATTAAAAGTTCGAGATGAATAAATAAATCTACGTATGAATAAATAGTATATAAGTAAATATATATAGTATATTAGTATACTTTAATCTATACATCTATGCAGATTAATGAAATTGGAGTGTCTGTAACATTAAAATAACCGTTTGAAAGTAATTTAATTGCATTAAATAACCAGTACATATAACAAAACCATGTTTTTTTTTAACTTTTGTCCGAGTGTTTCTCTTACATCAGTTTGTTACAGCTAATCTCTAGAATTACTGGTCCGATTTTGACGGAACTTTGCCAGAAAGATAGTTAATGTAACTGTGAAGTAAACATTTTTTGGTGAAAAAATAAAAAAAAAATGTTTTACGGAATTTTTTGGGTGACGTAGATGATGCGGACCAATTCGCAGGTAACTTCTAGTACAATAAGAACATAAAATAATAAAGCCAGATATCTTGGGCCATCGTTGTAAACATAAGTTTGGGCAATTTAGGGGAAATTATTCAGAAAAAAAGTTGTTACACGCCTTTTTCTGAATAATGGACGAAAATTTAAATTAAAATCATGTTTATGAAATAAGTACATGTTTACGGCTACCTCCGCGGCCTAGTGGCATTTAGCGGGCTAAAAAAATAACAAAGAATTTGAAGGCATAGCATATTATGCAATATTGAAACAAAACCTGGAGCGAGCAATCCATTACCAGGCTGTCTTATCATTTTAAAAATTAGTATTGTAATAACCTTTACCATATAAACATTGCTACCTTTTCAAATTTATTAATAGTTAAATTCTGAATGTTTACTGGGGTTTTGTTATACAGACATTGTCCAATAAAAGACTTACTTATTACTCGCAGTCCAGTTGCTGGAAGAATTAAATCATGTTTGTTCCTTGTATCTATGTGTCATCACAATATCTTGGAATCATACCTATTTTTTGCACATACATTAAGCTTTCAACTATGTATTGACTAACGGTCATTATTTTTATTGCTGTAAACAACTTTCTTCGTGATTCTTTGAGGCCTGTTACAAACTGCACGAATCGCACGTTTTTGGAGAACAAAGATCGTATTAGTATCTGACGCATTTCCCCATATGCCATAAGACAAAATATTATACAAATAGCTGAAATATGCTAAACGAGCTGTCTCCACATCAGTTAATAATCTGAAAAGAGCCCAAGAATGGATCCTTGTGGACACATAAAATGCCTAAAGCAAGCTGCGATGCTTCCGAAACCTCAAAAATGCTCTAAACTAGCCTGATGCCTGCGTCAGTTCAATGTGATTTAAAAAAAAACATTGAAATTTTTAAGCAATTCATTTAAAAAAAGTTGTTCAACTAATTTACTAAGAGTAAGCAGTATCACGGCAGGTCCAAAATTATAAGGTTTTGTATTACATACAGATTTAAATACCGGTATAACTTTGCTATGCTTCATTAGGTCAGAAAATTCGCCCCTTTTGATGAATGTAAGTAACATTGAATATTGCTGTTAGGTGAGGTGATATTACATCGATAATAGGACTTATCGTCCTCACAGGGATCCCTATAGGTCTGTATTTTTGAAGTGAAACTTCTTTATCGGGCTAAAAGTAGCTTATTATTTTTATAAAAATTAGAAAGGTACATCCTATCATATGTCAAATAACTATTATTATAATTTATTATATTATTTAGGTCAATAACATTAATTTTATTTAAATAGGTGGTCTACGTTAAATATTTACAACTTGTTTAACATAATATACCTAAATAGTTGTTAAGCTTCTATCTATTATTGTTTTTTGTGGTAACTTTTTATGGTAGGGAAATGTGAACAGTATTACCCTTTTTACATAAAGTTTATTTAAATCTTCTTGAAAGTACAGAAGGTTTTGTCTATTAACATTTCCCCTTCTCCCTTAAAAGTTTTCTCATTATATGTGAGTAAGTAGCTCCTGGCATACAGATGTTAGCTTATATATTAAAAGCACAAAAATAATTGGATCGGTTTGATCAGGAATTAATGTGGGTAGTATGCGAAGCTAGAGCAAATTATTTTGAAATGACAACGTAATATGTCTTATATTTAGTTATTTGGTATTTCAGAACATTAAACTCTTATTAGAAATTTTCAATTCCCTACCGATTTTATTCAAACCTTTGCAAATTTCAGGCTTTGTTAAACTCTAACAATACTTTTTAATCTCTGAATTCCTTAATCTAACTTTTTGTGTCCAAAGTTGAAACACGAAAAACACTTTGCGACTAACTTTGCGTAAAAGGGAAACCAGCCCAAATTAAAATTGTTTTGCTACACATATTTTTTAGTACACTTACCAAGGGGAAGTATTTAGTGTAGAATACTTATAGTTAAATTGCATATTTTATCATTTCTTATTTATTTTCTGAAAGAAGTATAGACCTTCAATCGCTTTATATAATAAAGATGATTTTATTGTAACTGCCTCCGTAGCCTAGTGGTATAGGCGTTTGCTTTAGGAACCGGAGGTCGTGGGTTCGAATCCTGCGGAAACTCAACAAATTTTCATTGTTGTTTCCTAGTTGGTTAGGGCAATTTGGGCCGATCACCCAATTGTCTGAAAAGTAAAATGATCCATGCGTCGGATGGGCATGTAAAAAGTCGTCCAACCACCAACCCGCATTGGACCAGCAAAGTGGGACGGTCCAAAACCCCCTAATGGATAGGGGTGTATTAGGGGAGGCCTTTGTCCAGCAATGGACAATCAAAGGCTGATGATGATGATGATATTGTAACTTTACCTACGGCTTAGTTTTATGTTTGTTAGACTTGATAAAGGCTGTGGTACTTATCGTATCTTACTTTAAGACAATTTTCAAATTCCTCGTTCTAATATCTGTTATATTCGCTAAAGTAGTGTATGATTATAGATGCTAAAGTAACATTTTAAAACTTTAGCATTGCGCTCTAAAAGTATTGTTTCCTAATGATGATACTTGGTTTTAAGTTTATATTAAAACAATAAAGAAAATATACCTTCATTTCTATTGGCATAAAAAACATAAGCATTTGATAAGTGTAAATATACATCGTTGTCGTCGTTTCAGCCTATTAGAGCCCATTGGTGAGCATAGGGCTCCCCCATAAGTCGCCAAGAGGCATGATCCAGTGCCACATATATGTATATGCACCATATATTTATATATATATATTTCTTGAATTCCGAAGCAAGCATTTCTCAAATAATAAGAAATGCTTGCTTCGGAATCTTCCGGTATTAAAAGATTACATATATGAATATACAAGATTACATAACTAATAAATCCACTTTGCATAACTTGTTTTTAGATTTCAGTTAAAACAAAAAAAGGCGCATATATATATATATAACCTGCGGTAACTTTTATACCGACGAGAGATCAAATAGAACACTGTAATATGAATCATTTCGTATATGCAATTATGTGAGGGAAATAGACGAAAAAAGGCTTTAATACAAATCCTGTATCTGATGTATAAATTGCTGCAATTTTATAAATAGTTACACACTTAAAGTCTTACTAATGAAAGTTTATCAACATGCAATTAACGGATATGTTTATAAATTGCATAGAATGCACAGCGTGTGGGTGTAACTTTTCATTGCCTAGAAAAAATATTTATTATTGATGTTTACTTTATCTACGAGTAAAATTATTTTGAAATAACTTTCAATTGTTCATTATTTATCTTTATGAATCCAATTGTATTAAATTAAAAAGTTACGAATATTTTAAGAAATTAACGGACATTTTACAGGTATTTGTAACTGTAGTATAACTGCGAAAAGCGCTCTTGCAACCGTTTGTCACACTTTATTGACTAAATTTTATATAAATTACGGATATTTTTCTATATTCATTTGCTGTAGAAATAAAATAAAAGCAATATTATTAATAGTTGTGCTTAATCTAATTACATATTGAAGTTGCACTGGAGCGTTCAATATAAGCGAGGAAACGTATACTACCCATTTTACACACAATTTTTCAATATTACTTTTTTCACGCCAGTAATAGGCATCGCGGTGGTATTTTGCTTTCAGTTCCACCTTAGTAGTACAAGACTTACTTAATTAAACTTAAAACATTAACACAAAAAACGCCCTTTTTGTTTAAATGGCAAATTTGGGTGTACCATAATACTTAATACTGCTCATGGAAGACTTGAAATTAAATTATATTTGCTAAAACATAATAATCGTTATTTCTGGGGAAAAAGGTTAAATTATGTATATTAAAAACAAGTGACTTTGAATTTGCTTAATTCACAAACGACAAAAAATATTAAAACACCTATATGGCTAACACTCATAGCTGGACAAAAAGGGATAAAACAATATTAGGGACTGAAATAAAGCAATTGGAATTAAATATTGCTCTAATAAAACTATCGAAATGTGTATACAAAATATAAAGTTATATTTTGTATTTTATTAACAACCATTGAACAATAATCTTTACCCATTTAACTTTATTCCTTTTTATGCATAAATTCAAAAAGGTAAATGAAGTTTTATTTTGAGATTATACTTGATCAGGTAATTATACAAACAGTAAGCTGCTCCATACTTTGGGTGTCCATAAAAAAAAATTGTCGCCATTGCTTTAGAACTTAATAATGCGATTTCGTTTATTTTTCTTTTAAAAAAAAATATTTATTTGTGTAGTAAATACTGTACGATTAAAAGAAGACCACATAACAGCTATAGAAAATAATATGAACTTATTAATGCTATAATTTTAAAGAAACTCTCAGCAGTATTCACAGGACGTTGCCATTTTACTGAAAACCAGACATAAAATAGAAATGGCTTATTATACTTTTTGTCTGATATTATGTCACAATAGCATCATAATAAATAGGACATATAAGGTATGAAAAAAAGCAGTAAATCACATAGGCATTATGCAAATGGCACAGTTTTATTAGACGTATACAATTTCATTTCAACCACACCAACTTTTTTCATCGTTTAAGTAGCCATGTACAGAACAATAACAATTGTTAATGTAAATTTTATTCAAATAAATCACATTCAATATTTCTTCATTTTCGTATAACTTTTTCTGGTAATATTTTGCGTCTGTAACAAAATGTGAGAGAGAAAAATATTTTAGAATTGTATTTTCCGAAATAAAATTTCTGAGTCTGATTTCGCTGTGTATTCACAACACAAGTTACTTTTTAAAATATATACTTCATTACATTTGTTGAAAATAAGATTAAATGTAAAGGAGTTTCTCTTATTTGTCACGCTGAGCAGGCGGATTGGCAATTGACTAGTTGACAGCGAATAGCAAGGGATCCGCTGTCTTGGCGTCCATTGAAAAAAGTCTACGTTCAGCAGTGCATTGATAAAGTCTGCTGATGATGAAGAAGATTAGACCCTTAATTGCTTTTAAGATTTCCTTTCAGAATTGTTTTTCAGACGAGCAGTCGGGCTACTTGATGGGAAGTGGTCACCGACGCCCATAGACATTGACAATACCAGTGGTATCACCAACGCGCTGCCTACCGTGAGACATAGGGTGTTAAGTCTCGTTTACCCAGTAAATACGCTGGCTACGGTACCCTTCATACCGGAAAATAGCAGTGTTTTCATACTACTGCTTCGTGGCAGAAAAAGGCACCGCGGTGGAACCCACTCAGACGGTCTCCTGTAAAAAGGAGACCTACCACCGGTAGCTTAGCGTACTTAAAATATAATTTTACGTAAGTTATAATTTCGGTATGCTTGGCGTAGAAACGGCGATAATATACCTGTCATAGAAATCTAGGTGATTATATTTTATGATTTGTTAACACAAACATCAAAGGAATAAAATTATTTATCAGCAAAGTATTGATATTATCAGAAACCATATTATTTATTAAAAATAAAGAAGTCTCCAATAATTATATGTGTCAAAGAATTACAAAAATCTGTGCTTTATTTGTATCAGTACGTTAGATATAGTAATTTTTTAACATCAAAGCCTGATTAAGCGTTCCTTTAGCCAAAGGGTGTTCTTTGTTGCAAACTATGATCGCAAATAACAGCCAAGCATTAATAAATCGGCTAGCTGGTCACAAATGCACCTACGTAAATCTTTTTTATTCTGTAAGTGACAAATTCATGTAAAACATTGCCATAAAATATGCAAAGAAGAAATCTCTGCCGCAAATAGTTTTGTAATAAACATGTGGCTTATTTGTCGTTCTCTAAGAACCGTACGAATTGAATGTCGTTATACTCTTGTAGATATATTGTCTGATGTTTGCTCTTATTGATTAAATCTGGGATGGAGACAAATAAAAGTAAACATAAAAAATATGACTAGACTTTGCAAACATGCAGTATAAATTTTAATCAATTTTAAATACAGTATTGTTGTGTTTGCAGTTTACATGATTTTCTTTATTTTATAAGCAAAAAATTTGTAAACCGAAATTTTCATCTTAACAAATGACAGTGGTTGTAGTTTTTGGCGACGATTTCTCGTTGCTGCTCGTACGCTTCCGTGTCATTCTATCAATATACTGTGATAAAGAACATTATTATATATAGCTGCCTCCGTAGCCTAGTGGTATAGGCGTGTACTTTAGAATCCGGAGGTCGGTCGAATCCTGCTGGAACCCAACAAATTATCATTGTTGTTTCCTGTTAGTTAGGCATTGGCCGATCACCCATTTAGTCTGAAAAGTAAGATGATCCATGCGTCAGATGGGCATGGTAAAAGTGTCCACCACCAGCCATTGGACCAGCGTGGTGGATACGGTCCAAAAACCCGTAATGGATAGGTGTATTAGGGAGGCCTATGTCCAGCAATGGACTATCACAGGCTTATGATGATTATATATATCATTGCGAAGTGCATATTTATGTTGGTTGTATTGCAAAACTACAGGCGCTCTGTGCTGTCTTGTGAAGACATCGAAACGTATCTATTGTCACATACAAAATGCTTTTCGAGCAAGTCAACAAACAAAATGAAAAGCTAAAAGTGTTGTTAGAATTTCTTATATCTGTTTCACAATAAATAGAACTGAATCTCTGTTATTTTTCTTCAGGAAGATTTCTGTAATGCGGAATATTATTTTAATACTAAAGATGCTTGCATATATATATATATATATATATATATATAGTAAATAATCAATTTTAGCGTTGCTTGCTTATGGGGGTATTCTTTGTAAGGCTTTACAAAAGGAAGAGGAAGGGATAATTGAAAGAAATGTTTTCTATGGATATAAGCTAGTAGAGGAATGTAAGTAAAAGTTTAAATAAATATTTGTTAAATGTGATAACAGTTGAGTTTATAAATTAAGTTTTTGGTTATTATTGTATCATTTAGAATTTTAAACATCGAAAAAATAATCATCAAAATGAAAAAAATACAAAGTTAAAAAAAAAAACAAATTCTTTGTTTTATGTTTTGTTTAAATACTGCTTAAAATGGTGTAATCTGGATTATAATTAGTACTTAATGTTGCCCCTCGAGCTTTTCGAACTGCCTCCAGACGCCTTGGCATGAAATTGTCAAAAAAATCTTAAGGTTGCGTCCTATTCTTCATACAATGCTATTTAAGATCCTTCAAAGTAGCCGGGACCGGATTTCTTTTTTTAATTTTTCTTCCTAGCTTACCCCATACATGTTCTATGGGATTCAAAACGAGCGCGCTGGCCACCCAATAACATTGATTTCTACGTTCGGAGGTATTCGGACCGTAGTATAAGGACGTGCGTAATCATGCATAAAAACATATCTATCTCCTATAAAAGGGGCAAATAACATTACAAGTTCTTTCAGCGCCTCAGTTATATTTTTCCAATAATGTAACAATGAAAATACCTCTCTCAGGGCGTCTCCACACAAAATCCTTCTATTATCATGTTTTAAGCAAAATCTGGACTCATCAGTGAATAAAATTTAACTCCAAGCGTCGTCATTCCAGTGGTAGTGATTGCGAGCAAAATCGACTTGAGCTACTCGATGACTTGTGGCGAGAAGTGGGCCTCTGGCAGACAAGTGGCTATTTATACCTGATTATTTCATCCTTTTCCTCACAATTTTACACTTATTGCAATTCCACGAACCTCCCTGAATCCTAAGCACGCTGGTAACGATGATCCGGTCTCTCTGGCCACAGTTTTTCTTTTCCGTCCTTGTCTTGCAAGTCTTGTATACTGTCCGGTCTGTTGATGCCTCTTAATAATTCGGTTGATCACAGACTTTGATACTCCTAATGTTTGGGCCCCAAGTTGGTAAGTGTACCCAGTTTCAATTAAAGTAATAGCCCTAGCAACTTGGGTGGCGTTAGGATCTGGCATTCTGAGTTTATTTGCAGTTAAAAATCACTCAAAATTAAATAAAGATCTAAATTTAAATTCAAAATCAAATTTTTTTTTTTATTTTTAAATTAATTATTATTGCTTAATAAAACAATATAGGGATAAAGTAATGAAATTCTAAAATAAGAAACTTCAAAGATTCATTTTTTTAATGAGGATTTTATATAATTTGTGGCTAGTATGTAAATATTTAACCTTTTTATACTTTCCTCTAAATTTGTCCACGTGTGTAGATTTTGTTATTTAGGCAAAGAATTTCTGTTATAATTATATAAAAGAATTTGCTATGTTTTAATACGTAAAGGTTTTAGAAATTAATAAAATTCGTCAATGTCTATTGACTTATTTTGGTTTTATATTGTCTTACTTACTTTTATTTTTATATTGTCTACGCAGGCAGACGAGAAATCCGGCTACCTGATGGCTTTCCATCATCGACATGGTGAACGATGCCCATAGACATCGAAATACTAGTGGAATCACTAACGCGCTTCTCAGGTGAGACATAGGGTGTTAAGTCTTTTACATGGTAAATACGCTGGCTGCGGCGCCTTTCAACGGAGCACCAAGTGCCCCTGCTTGTGGCAGAAATAGGCACCGCGGTGGAAACAAACCAGACGGTCCTCTGTAAAAAGGAAAAAAATTGCTATATACATATATACAGTCGTTTAAAACTTATTCTTTGATTACTCCAGTCGCATATTAACTTATAAATATTAATGTTGTTAAAAAGCTTACTATGATATCTTCAAAGTGAGGAAATTCTAGATGTGAATGACTATCAACTATTTTGCTTACGTGATATAGAGCAGAAGTCGACTTTGTTTTCTGCGAAAACGCCCAAAACACACCAAAGAGTCATGAAGGCCATAGCGTCCATGCCATTAGTAGGTGGAACACAGAGTGCAGAATAGCATCTTCCGTGTTAAAAGAGACCTGACAATGAGCGCCATGTGAAAACACCATGGGATAAAATTCAGAGTTAGTCTTAAAGATGATGCCGTGTTCTTTGCTCTGTTTCTTACCCACGCAGCTGGAAGAAATGCTAAGGAATGTAACAGTTCACACAAGCTAGGTAATCCCCGGTGCACTGACGCTATTGGTCGGAATCGGTCCACACGGTCCGGCAAAAGTAACGCTAAGGAGGGGCAACCGTTGGAGCTTTTGAGGGTATCCAGCGTTTTATATCGTGAAAAATAAGCGCTGCGATGGTATTTCCATAGGCAATTTTATCTTATCTTCCTGTAATAATGTTATTTACCGTCGTCAAAAATCTTGTCTCATCGATAGAGCAAGCTGTGTGTGGTGCACACAACTTCCTCTATCGACGATGAATTCGAAAGTAACTCTGTACGTGTGTCTGTCTGTCTGTACGTCTTTACCGTCTAAACCATTAAACTAATTTTGATGAAATTTCTTTTTAAAAATTTTCCCAAACCGGGAAATTACTTTTTTTCCGAGAAATAACTTAATTTAAACAAACCAAAAAAAAAAAATTTTCAAAAATTTAATTTTTTAAAAAAATTGAAATATTAAATTTTGGGAAAGAAAATTTAAATTTACCAATTTTTAACCCGAAAAACCCAAAAAAAAATTTTAAAATTCCTTTTTTTTTTTTATGGTTAAAATAAAAAAATTTAGGGGTTACTTTTTTATTTATTTAAAATTTAAAAAGAATTTTTTTTTTAAAAATAAAAAGGAAATTTTAAAACTTTTACAAAACAAAAAATTTGGGTTTTTTTTTGGGGAAAATTAATTTTTAAAGGGTAAATAAATTTTTAAAAAAAAAAATTCCAAATTTATTCATAAAAAAGTTTTTCCCCCCCCAAAATTTAAATTCTTAAACCTTTGGGAAAATTTTGCATTTTTGGGAAAAAAAAATTTTTTCTTTTAAAAAAAGGGAAATTTTTTTTAAATTTTGGAAAAATATTAACAATTTCCAAAAAAATTTTAACCCTTTTAAACAAAAAATTTTTGTTTTAATTTAAATTTTAAAATTTTTAAAATAAATTTTTAAAAATTTTCAAACAACACCCTGAGGGTTTTTTTGATTTTTTTTTTTATGAACAAACAAAAAAAAAATTTTGTAAATTTTATTTAAATTTTTTCTAAAATTTTTAACAAAAAATTTTTAAAACAAAATTTTAAAAAAAAATTTGTTTTATTTTAAAAATTTTTGAAAAATTTTTAAATTTTTAAAAAAAATTTAAACCCTATTTTAAAAGTTTAAAAAATTTCTTTAAAATCAACTAAAAGCCCCAAGCCCCAATCTTTATTAAAAAACTTTGGAAAATTTAAACCTTTATAAAGGAAAAATCCCTAAAAAAATAAATTTTTAATAAATTTAAAACGGGAAAAAAAAAAATTTAAATTTAAAGGGTTTAAATTTTAAAATTTTTTTTCCTTTTAAAAGTTATTTAAAGAGCAATTTTATTTAAATTAAATAAATTTTTCTTTCCCCTAAAAAATGAAAATTTTTTAAAAAAATGAAAAATCTTTGAATGTAATTTAAATTTTTTTTAAAGTAAAAAAATTTAGATTTAAAAATAAATTCTTAATTTCTTTTTTAAAATTTTTACAAATTGGAATTTTTTAAAATTTAAAATTTTTAAATTTAAACCTTTTAAAATTAAATTTTCCAAAAAATAAAATTTTAAAAATTGGTTTAAATTTAAAATTTAAAATTTTTGGGAAAAATTTCCCTCCCCGAACCCGGGAAGGTGATTGGATTTTCCCCCAATTGAATTTAAACAAACTTTTAAAAACCCCAAAATTTAAGTTTCTGTCTTTAGGGAAAAAATTTAAAATTATTTTGGGTAAATAAAAAATGGAAAGGAAACCAAATTTTTTGAAGATGGTTTAAGAAAAACTAATTTATTTGGAAAAAAAATTTTTGGGGTATTTTAAAAAATTTAAAAATTTGTTTAAAAGGGAAAAGTAAAACAAATTTTTTAAAAGTTGGGATTTATGCAGGGGTTAAAAAATAAATTTTTTAGAAATTTGGCCGGGAAAATTTTTTTTGGGGACAAAGGTTTCCCAAAAAAGGGGGTTTCGGAAACCCTTTGTTTTAATTTATTTTAAAAACCCCCAAAAATTTTAAAAAGGGAATTTTCCGGGAAAATTTAAAAAAGAAAATCCTTTAAAATTTTTTTCCCGGTTTTAGGGGAATTTTGGGAAAAAGGGGTTTAAAATGTGGGTTTTAAAAAATTGATTAATTTGCCAAAAAAGAAAAATTTGTATTTCCCAAAGTTTAAAAGAAATAAAAGAATCCTTTAAAAGGACTTAAAGGGGTTGGTAACCAAATTTTTTTACAAATTTTGAATTTAAATTTTTAAAAAAAATTTAGGGAAAATTGTTTAAAAAAAAATTTGACAATTTAAAACTTTTTAAATGTAAATTTAAATTTTTAAATTTGGGTTATGGGGACGGGGAAAACCCCTTTTTTTAAAGATTTAAAAAAACCAAGTTTCATTTATTTTTAAAATTTTTATTGAATTTAATTTTTTTAAAATTTAAATTTATCCCTTTTTTAAAAATTTAAATTTACTTTTTTTTAAAAAATTTTTAAAATTTTTTTAAATCAAACCAGAAATTTTAAAGCCAAACAAAATTAAAAAATTTTTTTTAAATTTTTTTGAAAAATTGTTTAAAAAAGGGGAAAAAAAGGGTTTTCAAAAAAAAAAGGCCCGGAATTTTTTTGTTTTAAAAAAAAATTTTTTTAAAAAAATTTTTATAAGAAAAAAAATTAAAGGGAATAAAAAACGTTTAAATTAAATTTTTTAAATTTTTTAAAAAATAAAATTTTTAATAAAAAAATTTTTTAAAATTTAAATATTTTTTTTATTATTAAACAAAAAGTTTAAAAAAAAATTTTTATTTAAAATCTTTTTATTGTAAAAAATTCAATTTAAACCCTGTTTTTTAAAAAAAAATTTTTAATATTAAAATTGTTTAAAAAAAAAGAAAATTTTTTAAAAAAAAAGTTTTTTTTTTTAAATTTTTTTAAATTTAAAAATTAAAATCTTAAAAAAAAAGAAAATAACTTTAAATTTAGAAAAATTTTTTTTTTTTTTTTAAAAAAATTTTTAGGGTTTAAAATTTTTTTAATTTAAAACTCTTTGAACCTTTGGGGGTTTTTTTTTTTTTAAAATTTTTAAAAATTTTAAAAATTTTTTTTAAAATTCTTTAAGGGTTTTTAAAAAAATTTGAAAACCCTAAGTGGAAAATTTTATTTTAAAAAAAAAACTTTAAAATTTTTTTTAATTTTAAAAAAATTTTTAAAAAAGAAAATTTTAAATTTTAATTTAAAAATTTTCTAAAAAATTTTAAAATTTAAAAATTTTTTGGAAAAATTTTTAAGAAATTTTTAAAAATTAAAAATAAAAAGTTAAAGTTAATTTGGTTTTTTAATTTTTTTTTTTAATTTAAAAATTATTTTTATTAATTTTAAAATTTAACCCAAAATTATTTGAATTAAAAAAAATTCCCAAAAAAAGAATTTATAAAATGGATCAAAAATATAAAAGGCAAAAGCCATAAAAGGGAACCCCATTTTTTTTTCAAATTAAAAATTTAAACCCTCCCCCTTTACTTTTATTTTGAATTAATATTCTTTAAAAAAAATTTAAAATGGAAAAAAAATTTGGGAAAATTTTAAAACCAAAAAAGGCAAGTTTTGGGGTTCCCCCGGGTTTTGGCGGGCCCGGAAAGGGGGTAAATTTTATTTTTGTTCTTAAATAATTTTGTAACAACCAAAAATTTTAAAAGGTTACTTTAAAAAATTTGGGAAATTAAAACCAATGCAAATTTTTAAATTATTTCAAAAATTTTAAAAAAAGGGCCCCCCCTTGTCTACCTGGGGGCACAAATAAATTAAAAATTTTTTTTTTAAAAGTTTCGAAAATTTTAAAATAAATTTTGAAAAAAAATTGGTTTAAAACAAAATTTTTTTGAATATTTTTTTTAAAGGGTTTTTGGGCAAATTTTAGCTTGGTGGAAATGGGGCCGGGAAACTTGGGGTGGAAAAAATTTAAAAATTGGGAAAACCCCCTCGGGGGGTCAAACCCTGAAAGCCAATAGCCCGGGGTTTAACCGAGCCCCGGTGCTTAACCAGGGGGGTTTTTAAACCCCATTTTGAAACCCACTTTAAACCCCAAACCCCCGCCCCAAAAATTTTGGATGAAAAAATTTTAAAAAAATGCCTAAAAATCCTACCCGGGGGTGCTTCCATCAAAAACCCCCCAAAAAATTTAAAACAAAAATTTTTAAAAACAAAAAAGTTTTAAAAAGGGGGTTTCCGTTTTAATCTTGTTTTGGGGTTTTTAAAAATTTGGTAAAATTTTTAAAAGTTTTTTTTAAATAAAAATTTAAGTATTTTTGAAATTTTAAAAATAAATTTTAGTTTAAACACAAAAATTTAAAAAGGGTTCCTCAAAAAATTTTTTTGAAAAAAATTACCCTTTTTTTTTTGAAAAAAAACTTTTTAAAAAACCCTTTTTTTCAAATTTTTTCCCCAAAAAAAGATAAGTTTTAACCTGAATTTTTAAATTTAGAATTTGTAATTTACAAAAAGTTTTAATGTTAATTGAACTTTTAATATTTTTAATTTTGGGAATTAATTGGGACAAAAGCTTTTTTTATTTTTTAATTCGAATTAAACCTTTCAATTAAAAATTTTTTTTTTTATCAAACAAAAGAATTATAGGTTTGCGGGTTTGGATTTTCTTGAAAATGAATCAAGACGGCATGAATTTTTTTGTGAGGCTTTTATTACTGCCACGATTATTAATTTTTCTAAGGTCATATTGCATAGTTATTTGCTTTATTTATATAAAAGTAATTTAGAATATAATAAAACTCAACTTATAAAAGGCAAAAAATTATAACAGACTTGTAACATAAGTCAATTTTGTTGGTTTTGTAAAGGTATATAAAATATATAAGGTTAATAATAAATAAAAAAAAAAATTAAAAACAGATTGTTTTAATTATTTTCTAATTAAAAGGATCTTACATATAAAATAAAAAATCAAACGAGAAATTATAAAAAGTAAGACATATAATAAAATTTAATTTATATTCTAATAAATATTAATAAATATAAAAATGTTTGGTAAAAAGTTTATAATAAAGTTTTATAAAATTGTGAGATATTAGTAAAATTTGTTTAAAATGAAAAGAATTAATATGAATGTTAAGGATTACCATAAGGAAATTAGGGGTCGCAAAAAACATCCAAGCCCTGTCTGAGTTTTTTCGGTTTGGAAGACCCAAAAACTTTTTAATGTTTTGAATAATATTATTTTTCACCGTCTGGGAGTTTTAATACAATATAAAAAATGTTTTTAGATATCTTCCTTTCAATATACAAAATTGCAAAGGTTTTTAGTAACGTCAGTTAAGAATTTTAAATTTTGTTGTTTAGAATAATAAAGAAAGTTTCATTAAAAAACAATCGATCACTATAAAATCACACAGAGAATATTTTGATGTTCTCAGCAGAGCAAGCCCCGTCTCAGCTAGTCTGTCTTGGTAATCAGGTAAATCCATACTAATGTTAAATGGTGTGTCTATTTGTCCGTCTGTATTGTCTAAACTAAAGATGCCACGAATATTCGTCCACTATTCGGTATTCGACTATTTAGCCACATTTTTGGTATTCGGAATACCGAATACGAAATACGTTATATGTTTTTCATAAACAATATTTTTACTAATTACATCTTTGATAGTAAACGGTTAGTTTTTACGCAATGGCAATTAATCTCCTGTTACTCCTGATGACGAAAATGACTAAAGCAAAGTTATATCACAGTTGCGACTTATCGTTCATTGTTAACGCAGTCGATAACTATTATTTTGTGCCAAATGTTCGTCGTTTCGGAAGGCAACGCTGCCGAATATTCGGCATTCCCAAATCACTATTCGTGGCATCTCTTGTCTAAACCACTGAACTAATTTTGATAAAACTTGGTCCATACTTAAAATCGATTCCAAGAAAGGAATTACCGTTATTGGGGAAAAGGGTTGTAATAAATGGGGTAAACTTTATTTTTGTGTAATATAATTATATGAGACAGGAACACCGGAGCAAATAGGTTAGCATTAGACCCCCCGGGCCCTTACGAACTACTGACATGGGCACGTGAAGTGACTTTGGCTGAAAATGTTACATCCGTTCCCAGCCCCACCTATGTTCAACAGTAAATAAAAAAATAAATACGGTTTTAAAAATGAAAACGTTTTAAAATCAAAAATTTTTTGCTAATCGTATTCAGAGGATTTATACGACAAAAGTTACCTCATTTTCGAAAATAAAATTATTTTTGTATAATGGGGTAAATTTTGGGGCAAACGCGCCGAAACTGCGTTGTCGTTCATCGTTGAGCGGTCACACCAAGACCGGAAAGTCACAACGAGTTATGCGATCAGCTTCGTGAGGGATAACGAATAAGATTTCCCAGACCCAATGACAAGGGAAGTCTCCAACATTTGGCCCCAGCGTGGAATGTTAGGCGCCGAAAGGCCAAAACGGAGTTCGAATTTCCCCACCCTCCGTCCTTCCAACGCTTGATGGGACCCCATCAGGGGCCTTGATGGAAAGTGGCCCGACGCCGGGCGACGTCGTCCGTTCGGTGACAAAAATAGTTTACAACAAAAATGTAAAAAATTTAGTTACAGGCGTAGCGGGCCTGTTAGGTTTTAGGCAAATGCCATTGGGACTTTTAAGACAAGGTATTAAAAAAGAGTAGTAATTTTTGGAATGGTTTTTGAAAACCAATTACCCGATAATTAAATTTTCAAAGTCTTTGTTACAAAAAGTATAATATTGCGAAAATAAATTACCAAAAATTGTTCGTTTAAATAAAACTTGAAACGAAAGTTGGGAATGTTCTTACCTTAAGACCCGCTAAAGGTGGAAAGATTTTACCATTAGAATGAAATTACCAAAACAAGACGAAGGTCAGCAAAAAAGGTTTGTGGTATTGAAAACAATTGAGATGTCTTTACTTTTATTTAAAAAAAAAAAAATTGGAGCCAGCCATGACTTTTACAGATTTGAGTGTTCGGATTGTAGAACAATTTTTAAAGAAGGGGAAATTATTGTTAGGAGCTTTGTGATTTTATTTACCATCATGTTAACGTTTATACCAAGCATAAAATCACTTTTACTATGCTTGCAGTAAATCACGTGCATGTTGTTAAAAATTTAGTTCCAAATATCGTAATCATTTACAGAAAATTTTAATTGTCGTCTTATATTTTTATCGGTTTTTTCATTTTGAAAAGATTTTGCCATATTTTTTATTTAAATATACAAATTAGAAAAGAAAGAGAATATTTATAAACACTTGGGACGTAAGATAAAAACTAAAATTAAAAAAAAAATTATATTGGTGAAAAGGGAGATTTGATTGATTGTTTCCAATGCGGAGCAAATAGGATGGGAGTCATGAGATCATTGCAAAAGAAACCCAAATTGGATATCCGGCAAGACAAAGAAGGGTTGAAAGGGAATCGCCCAAGAAGGAACGGTTCAAAGAAGGATCTCTAATCTTTTCTGGCAAAGCCGTTGACACAGGGTTTAAAAAAAATAATAGGGGGTTATAGATTAGATAAACATTTGTTTAAATGTATATTTTCCTTTTGGGATTTGGTGATAGTGGAAATGGCAGTTATTCTGTTAAAAAAGAGTCGACTTTTCGTCCATCAGTTTTTATTGTTGTTTGGGTAAAATTATTAGTAAATATCATGCTTAAAATTAAAAAAACCCTATATCAAAATTTCTTTAAATCCTGAATAATAACGTCGTCAATCCCACAACCCCTGTAGAAATTTCTGACCCTGGAAACAGAATTAATTTAAATTTTTTTCAGACATTTTTTTGATAAAAGTATGAAACTGTGTTATTATTAAAAGGTTTTGGACTTTTAGATTTGAGAAAGTTTTTATTTACACCAACAAATTTATATTTTTTCTAAAAAAAAACTAAGGGAAAAAATCTTTGTTTTTAATTTTAAAATCTTTGATAAGTTTTTTCAGATACTAAATGTTCTTATAAAAGTTTTTTTATTTTTAAATGATTTCTATACCTAGAGAGGGTCTTTGAATAAACCTTGTCCTCTTATTAAATATGCCCTTGATATTAAATTTAAATAAGACATTTGTAAATTCATAATTTGTTTTCTTTAAAAAATATTTAAAACATTAAAAGCAAATAAAACGTATTGAAAAACTTAATTAAAAATTATTTATAAGTTTTATAGTTAAGATTGTTATAGAAAGAATTTGAAAAAATGTTTAAAAATCCAATTTATACATTATTAAAAAATTAAATTTATTTAAAAAATTTTTTAGTTCATATAAAGGAAAGTACTTTTAAAACCTTTAAAGAGGGATTGTCGAGTTTGGGTTTACTTTTTAGATTGGAAGTTCAAAGGTTTTAAAGACATATGATCAGAAAATGCTAGTTTATTTATTTTAAATTAAATATTTGAAGGATAATTGAAACCTTATTATAAAGAAAATTAAATTTAATCAAATTTAACAGAAAATGCAAAGAATTGATTATTTAATGGTTCCGAGTTCATTAATTTAATAATTTATTTGTCAAAAATAATTACAAGGATTAAGGGATGTCAACTTTTATTTTTATTTAAATTATTGTAGTACATCCTAATAATCTAAAAAAAAATATTTGTAATTATAAATCTATTTAATAACACAAATCAAAGTAACGGTCCCAGATGAAATGTTATCTAAATGTGATGTCCACAGCCCTTAAAAGTATATGGCTTAAACCTTTCACATCTAAGAGCCCTCCCCTCCCCTGTAACGTTTCTTGATTCTGCAGGATGCCGAATACCGGCATTCCCAAATCACATTGGATCCTTTGTTAAACCACTGAACTAATTTTGAAAAACTTTCCATTTTTAAAAACACCCAAGAAAGGCAAGGTTTTCCGTTATTGGGGGTTGTAAGGGGCCGAAATGGGGATGAAACTTTTTTTTGTAATTAAACATTATACGAGGCCAGAACACCTGAAGAGGAAAGGAGCACCTTCGCCGGTACCAAGAACATGACAAAATGAAGTTGATTTTGGTGAAAATGTTATACCGTTCTTGCCTGCTCCCCACCTATGTTCAAAGAATAAATAAAAAAAAAACAAAAAAATGATGATAATATCGTTTAAAATAAAAAATTTTTTTCAATCGACTAAGACTTTTATACCGACATAAACGTTACCTTCTTTGTTCGAAAATAAATTATTTTATGTATAATGGGGTAACATTAAGGGCAAACGCGTCCGAGAACTGCGTTGTCGTCTCATCGTTGAGCGGTCACACTCCAACGATCCCGGAAAGCAAACGCCAGTTATGCGATCACGCTTCGGAGGGATAACGACATTGATTTTAACCAAAGAAAGGAAGTCTCCAAATTTGAGCCCCAGGCGTTAACGCTTTAGGCTCCCGTAGCCCAAACGGAGTTTTGAATTAACACCCCTCCGTCCTTCCAACGCTTGACGGATTTTGGGAAAATTTCCATCAGGTCCCTGAGGGGGCCCCGACGCCAAACGCCCGTCGTCGCGTGCCAAAAAATAGTTTACAAAAAAAATGTAAAAAATTTGTTAAGAAGCGGCCGGTTTTAGTGCTTTTTGGCATAATAAAGCTACATTCCGACCTTAAGATCAAGGGACAAATATTAAGGTTAGAATTTTGGAAGGTGGTTTGACAAAGCTCCGTTAAGAAACAAATTTTCGGTCTGTCCAAAAGTATAAAATGAAAAAATTCCCAAAAAAATTGTTCGTTTAACAAATTTGAAAACGAAAGTTGGGCGTTACCATCCCGACCCGCTAAAGGTGATGTAACGATTTTAATTTTAGAATGAAATTACCTGTAAACAAGACGAAGGTTGGCCAAATAAAAGGCTTGTGGGTATTGCAACGAGATGTCTACTTTTTTTGAAAAAATAAAAATTCAGGCAGCCAGACTTTTAAAATTTTAGTGTTAGGATTGGGAATTAATTTTATGGGAATGGGAAATTATTCGAGGAGCGGATTTTATTTCCATCATAGTTAAGTTTATAAAGATAAAATCATTTTACATGTTGGTAAACGATGTTGATAAAATTTTATGTTCCTTTTATCAATATTAAGAAAATTTTAATTGTCCCATTATATTATCGGTGATTTTTCTATTATTCAGAAAAGATTTTGCCATATTCTTTATTTAAATATAGCTAAATGTTGGCAAAGTAGAATATTTATAAACACTGTGGACTTGTAAGATACAACCATAAAATTAAAAAAAAATTATATTGGTGAATTTCGACGATTGGGAGATTGTTTCAAATGGGAGCTAATATAGGATGGATAAGGGATCACAAAAGAAACCCAAATTGGTCCCAAGGACATAATGAAGGTTGTAAGCGAATGCCCAAGAAGCGAACGATTCAAAGTAAGGATCGTCATCAATCTTTTCTTGCGACAAAGCCTGTTGACATCAGTGTGTTAAAATAAAAAATAATAGGGATGTATTGTCTATATGATTAGATAAACATTTGTTTAAAATGATTATTTTTCCTTTATTTTGGTAAGTCGAGAAAAGGTACGAATTCATGAAAAGGGGAGCGACTTGTTTCCATCACCCGGTTTTTATTGTAGTGGCAAAATTATTTTAGTAAAATGTTTTTTAAATTAAAAAGAAATTTCAACAAAATTTGCAAATCCTGAATAATGTCGCAATCCCCAAACCCCTGTAGAAATTTCTATCAATTCTGAAACACGATGGTGATTAATTTAATATTTCTTTTTTAGACATTTTGTTTAGCATTGTAAAAGTATGAGAACTCGTAAGTATATTCAACAAAGAATAAAGGTTTTGTGACTTTTTAGATTTGAGAAATGTTTTTCTATTTATACCAATCAAATTTATATTTTTTGTAAAAAAAAGGGGGTAAAAAATATTTTTTAATTTTTCAAAATTTTGATGTTTCTTTTCAGATACGAAATGTTCTTTATAAAAGTTAGTTTTTATTTTCTTTTAAATGATCTCTTATTCACCCCAGAGGGGCAAATAAAAACCATTGCCTCTTATTAAATATGCCTTTGAATGCATGTAGCAATAAGACAATTTGTACAACATAATTTTATTTTTAAAAAATTTAGAAATTGTAAAAAAACGTAATTAAGGCTGATAAAATTATCTAAAGTTTTTTTAAGTTGTAGTAATTAAGGTTAATTCGAAAAAAAGTTATAAATAACCAATGTTATAAATTTATATTAATAAAATTAAATTTATTTAAAATTTCTTACTCCCATATATAAGGCTACTTTTTAAACCTTTAAAGAGGGATTGTCGAGTTTAAAAGTGAACTTTTTAGATATGGGTTCATAGGTTTCAATAGACAAGATCTAGAAAATGCAAAGTTTTATTTTGAATTATAAGTTATATTTGAATTTGATAATTGAAACTATTATTAAAAGAAAAATTAAATTTCAACAAATTTAACGAAAAACCAAAGAATTGATTACTTTAATCGTTCCGAGTTCAATTAATTAGACATTTATTTCAAAAAAAGTTTCCAAAGGTATTCAAAGTGACAATTTTTTATTTTATTTAAATTATATAAAGATACATCCAATACATCTAAAAAATATAGAATTATAATATCTTTTACTAACACAAAAAATGGTCCTTGATGAAATGTATCTTAAAATGGGATAAGTCAACAAGCTCCTAAAAAGGTTGGCAAGACCTTTCATCAATAAGAGCCTTCCACCTCCCCCTGTAATTTCGATTCTCAGGACCCGAAATTCGGCATTCGGCCAAACACTATTCGGGGATTTTGTCAAACCACTGAACTATTTTGAAAAACTTATCCAAATTAAAATCGATCCAAGAAAGGGGTTTCCGTTATTGCGGAAAAGTGGTTGGGGCAAAATGGGGAAAACTTTATTTTGTAGAATAATTATAGCGAGACACGGAACACCTGACAGCTAGGGTTAGATTAGGAGTCACCTTCGCCGGCTACCCCAAAGGAACTACTGACAGGGAGGAAGTTGACTTTGGGCTGAAAATGTTTAATCCTTTTGCCTTCTCCTTGGGTTCAAAGAAAAATACAAAATAAATTGGCTATTAAAAGATGATAAACGTTTAAAATAAAAATTTTTTTGCTAATCGATTCCAGAGGACTTTTATACCGACAAAATTACCTATTGTTCGAAAAAAATTTTTTGTATAATGGGGTAACATTAAGGGCAAACGGTTCCGAGAATGCGGTCGTTCATCGTTGAGCGGTCCATCAACGGACTCCCCGGAAAGTAAACGAGAGGATCACGTTCCGGAGGATAAGACACAAGATTTTTGACCCAATGACAAGGGCCAAATTTTGAGCCCCCAGGTGCGTTAACTGCTTAGGCTGGCCGTAAAAGCCAAAACGTAGAGTTCTTTCAAACATCCCACCCTCCGTCCTTCCAACGCTTGACGGAGGAGGGGACCACTTCATCAGGGGCCCTGATGGAAAGTTCACCGGCCGGGCGACTGCTCCCCGGTTTGCGGGGCCAAAATAGTTACACAAAAAATGTTAAAAAGTTACAGTAAGCGTAGCCGGGTCTTTAGTGCTTTTGGGCTAAGTAAAGCTCATTGATGACCTTTGAAGATCAAGGTGACAAAAACAGAAGCAGCTAATTTGGGGTGGTTTGACAAAGCCCATACATAATTGAAATTTTAAAGTCCTTTGTCACAAAAGTATAATATTGCGATGAAATAAATTACCCAAAAAAATTGTTCGTTTAAATAAAACTTTGAAAACAAGGGTCGGCCCCCCCAAGACCCCAAAGGTGAAACGATTTTACCATTAGAATGAAATTCCAACAAGACGAGGTCAGGGCCAAAAAAGTTTTGTAAATTGAAAACAATTGAGATGTCTTACTTTTAATTTGATTTAAAAAAAAAATTGGCAGCCAGCCATGATTTTTAAGATTTTGTAGTGTTACGGATTTAGAACTAATTTTACAGCGAATGGGGAAATTATTGTAGAGCTTTTGATTTTTTTTACCATCATGTTAATGAAAGAAAACATTTTTACTATGTTCGTAAATACGATGTTTTAAAAAAAACTTTTTTTCCGTATTATCGAATCATTGACAGAAAAATTTTTTGTCGTTACTATTTTATCGGGATTTTCCCTTTTCAGAAAGATTTTGCCATTTCTTTAAAATATATAATATATTTGGGCAAAGAGAATATTTATAAACACTTGGGACTTGTAAGAACAACCAAAAATTAAAAAAAAAAAATTTTTGGTGAATTTGGGATTTGAGAGAGTTTCGTGGGTAATAAGGATGGAGCCAGGATACAAAAGAAACCCAAATTACGTCCGCGTGACATAAAAGGTTGAGCCGAATCGCCCAAAAGGAACGGTTCAGTAGATCGTCATCAATCTTTCTGCGACAAAGCCTTTGACATCAGGTTTAAAAAAAAAATAATAGGATGTATTTTAAGATTAGATAAAATTTTTTAAAATGCATATTTTTCCTTGGATTTTGGGAAGGAGAAAAGAGTTACATTCATGTTACAAAGCGACACTGTTGCGTCCATCACCGCTTTTTTGAGTGGCGTATAAATTACATTTTAGGGAATATCATGTTTTAAAATTGAAATTTATAACCAAAATTTGGTAACATCCACAACGTGTCAATCCAAACCCCCAGAAATTTGGAAACACGATGATGATTAATTTAATATTTCTTTTTTAGACATTTTGTTTAGCATTGTAAAAGATGAAATGTAAGATATTCAAAAAAAAAAGTTTTGTGACTTTTAGATTTGAGAAAAGTTTCATTTACACCAATCAATTTATATTTTCAAATACAAAACGTTAAGGAAAAAAATTTTTTTTAATTTTCAAAACATCTTTGATAAGTTTTTTCGATATGAAATGTTCTTAATAAAGGTTTTATTTTTTAAATGACCTCTATATACCTAAGAGGGTGAATGTGAAAAACCATTGTCCCTCATTAAAACCCTTGATATGCTACAAAGAAAAGAAAGCAATCAAAACCTTTTAGTTTTCTTTAAAAATACTTTGAAAAAGCAAAAAGTAATAGGGAAAAAATAGATATAAAATTATCTATAAGTTTTTTTATAGTTGTGTAGATTGTATAGGAAAATTTGAAAAAAGTTTAAAAACCTAAGGAAAATTTATATTAATAAAAATTAAATTTATTTAAAAATTTTCTTAGTCTCCTATATAAAGAAGTACTTTTAAAACCTTTAAGAAATTGTCGGTTTTGGGTGAGCTACTTTTTGAGATATGGAAGCTTCACATAGCTTTCTAATACGACACATGATCTAGAAAATGCTAAAGTCATTTATTTTGGAATTATAATGTTATCATTTTAATTTAGAAATTGAAATCAAATAAAGAAAATTAAATTTAACAAATTTGAATCAGAAAAAAATGTTAAAAAGAACATTCATTTTAATTTATAATTTTTTGTCAAAATTTTACAAGGATTGCAATGGATGTCATACTTTTTTATTTTATTTCAAATTATATATAAAAGGGAATCCTGCATCAAAAAAAATATATTTGTAATTATAATATCTATTTACAACACAAACAAAGAATTTTCCTATGATGAAATGTATCTTAAAATGGATAAGTCACACAGCCATATAAAGTATAGGGTCGACCTTTCACTAAAGAGCCCTTACCCTCCTCCCTGTAACGTTTTGATTCTGAGGGACCTGTATTCGGCATTCGGCCAAATCACTATTCGTTATCTTGTTCAAACCACGAACAATTTTGAAAAACTTTCCATACTTAAAATCATTCCAAGAAAACAAGGTTACCGTTATTGGGAAAAGGGTTTAAGGGGAAATGGGGATGAAACTTTTATTTTTGTACGAATACATTATGTCGAGAACGGAAATGCAGCAGGTAGATTAGGTCACCCGCGGCACCAAGAACCACACAGGCATGAAGTTGACTTTGGCCGAAAAAATCCGTTTGCCTAGTCCCCTTATGTTCAGCAGTAATTAATAATAATAAATAAATACTGGCTATTAAAAATGATGATAATATCAAGTTTTAAAATCAAAAATTTTTTTTTGCTAATCGCATTCCAGAGGACTTTTTATACCGACATAAACGTATTTCATTGTTGAAAAATAAATTATTTTTGGGTAAGGGAAAATTTGGCAAAAGCCCAGAATGTTGCTCTCATCGGAGGGGTCACATCCAACGGACTCCCGGAAATGTCAAACGGTTATGCGGCACGCTTCCGGAGGGATAACGACACTAAGATTTCAGACCCAATGACAAGGAAGTCTCAAATTTTGGCCCCAGCGGGAACGCTTAGGGGCCGAAAGGCCAAAACGGAGCTTCACTGGCACTCCAATTCTCCGTCCTTCCAACGCTTGAGGATTTGAAGGGGACCACCCACGGCCCTGAAAAGGTGGCACCACGCCGGGGACTGTTTGCCGTTCGCATGCAAACAAAAAGTTTAAAACAAAAAATGAAAAAAATTAGTTGTAAGCGGCCGGGTCTGTTAGTGCTTTTAGCTAAGAAAGACATTCGTAGACCTTGAAGATCAAGGGATCAATTAATTTGGGTTTAGCCCTTTGACAGGTGGTTTGACAAAGCTCAATACGATAATTTGAAATTTTAAGTCCTTTGTCACAAAAGTATAATATTGGATGTTAAAAAAAAATTTTCGTTTAAAAAAACTTTGAAAAGAAGGTGTCGTTTACCATCCCAAGACCCGCTAAAGGTGATTAAGATTTACCATTAGAAAAAATTTAACAAAGATAGGCGTTCAAATAAAATTGGGTATTAAAAACAATTTGGATGTCTTTACCTTTAATTTGATTTAAAAAAAAAAATTGGAGGAGATTTTCAGTATTTGTAGTGTTACGGATTGAAATCAATTTTATATGGAATGGAAATTATTGGCAGGAGCTTTTGGATTTATTTACCACCCTTAACGTTTATACAAGCATAAAATCACTTTTTTACTATGTTTAAATACGTATGTTGTATAAAAAACTTTATGTTCCGTAACGTAACATTGCAAGAAAAATTTTAATTGTCGTTCTTATTTTATGGGATCTTTTCATTCTAAAAAGATTTTCTTTTTTATTTAAATATACAAATATTAAAAAAGAGAAAATAAACACTGTGGATTTGAAGAACAAACCATAAAATTAAAAAATATATTGGTGACAAAGATTTGAGTAGATTGTTTTCCAAATGGGAGTAAATGGATGGGTTAATCATTGGGCCCAAATTGACCGTCCGCAAAATAAAAGGCAAGCCGAACCCCAAGAAGGAACGGTTAGGGATCGTCATAATTTTTTGGACAAAGCCTGGAATGTTGGAAAATAAAAATAATAGGGATGTTTGTCTATAAAGAAAACTTTGTTTAAATGTATATTTTTGATTTTGATATAGTTAAAAATGTTACATTCAGCTTAAAAGAAAGAGTCGACAAAAGTCCATCAAAGTTTTTATTGTAGGGATAAATTAATTTTAAATATCATGTTTCTTAAAATTAAAAAAATTTAATCAAAATTTTAAATCCTGAATAATAACGTCGTCAATCCCACAACCCCAGAAATTTTGAATTAAAACACAGATTTAATTTAATATTTTTTTCAGAATTTTGTTTACAAAAAAGGAGAACCAAGTATATTCAACAAAGAAAAAGTTTAGACTTTTGATTTGAGAAATGTTTTCATTTAAAAATCAAATTTATATTTTGTAAAACAAAAACGTTAAGGATAAAAATATTTGTTTTTAATTTTCAAACACTTTAAAGTTTTTTCGATACTGAAATGTTTTTATAAAGAGTTTTTTCTTTAAATGATCTTCTATATCACTCAAGAGGGGAAGTTTGAAAAACTATTGTCCCTCTTATTAAATCCTTTGATATGCTACTGTGAATAAGACATTTGTAAACATAGCACCTTTAGTTTTAAAAAAATATTTATAAATTAACGTATAAGGAAAAACTTTACGATATAAAAATTATCTATGTTTTTTATAGTTGTAGAGATTAGTTATAGAAAGTTAATTTAAAAAAATGTTATAAATAATCCGTTTAAAAAAAATAAAAAAAATTTATTTAAAAATTTTTTAGTCTCCATATATAAGAAAAGTACTTTTAAAAACCTTTTTAAAGAGGCGATGTTAAAAGTGAGCTACTTTTTTTAGATATAAGTTTACATAGGTTTCTTAAAAATGATCAAAAATTTAAAAATTTTTTTGAATTAATTTATATAATTTGAAATTTGAAATCATTTAAAGAAAATTAAATTTAACTTTTGAACAAAAAAAATGTCAAAAGAATTGATTATTTTAATGGTCTGAGTTCAATTAATTTAATGAATTTATTTGTTTTCCAAAGGATTGCGGACGTCAATTTTTTTATTTTATTTCAAATTATATAAAGTTAAAATTGTACACAAAAAATAATTTGTAATTATAATATCATTTTAAAACAAAATCAAAGTAACGGCCTTATGAGAAATGTATCTTAAAAATGATAAGGGTTTCGCTCCATAAAGTTAAGGAAAGACCTCACCCAAAGAGCTCTCACCCTCCCCGAAAGCTGATTTGAATTGAAACGGATTCCCAAACAATTCAGGATCTCTTTGTTAAAACCATGAACTAATTTTAAAACTTAACCATCAAATTCCAAGAAAGACAGGAAACCCAAAATGGGGGGAAATGGGGGAGAAACTTTATTTAAATATAATTAAAGGGAGTACACGGAACCGAGAGAGGGAGAAGAGTCACCTTCGCCGGCTACTTAAGAACTACTGAATGGGAGGAAGGACTTTGGGCTGAAAATGTTAATCGTTTGCCTAGCCCCACCTTGTTCAAACAGGGAAAATAAAAAAAAATACTCTATTAAAAGAGATAATATCAAGTTTTTAAAATCAAAATTTTTTTGCAATCTTCCAGGACTTTTACGACATAAACGTTACCTTCATTTTGAAAAAAATTTTTTTATAAAACATTGGGCAAACGCGTCCAGAACTGGTTGTCGTCTCATCGGAGCGGCACACAAACACCCAAAAAAACCCGTTATGGATCCGCCCGTGAGGGATAAGACACTATGATTTTAGACCCAATGAGGGGGCTCCAACAGAGCCCCAGCGTGGTTAACCAGGCGCCGTAAAGCCCAAACGTGGTAATAATCCCACCCTCCGTCCTTCCAACGCTTGAGATTTTGAGACACTTCATCAGGGGCCGATGAAAGTGGCACGACGCCGGGCGACTGCTCGTCGCCCGATCAAAAAATAGTTTACAACAAAAAATGAAAAAACTTGACAGAAGCGAGCCGGGTCTTTAGTGCTTTGGGGCCATAAGAAAGCCACATTCGTAGACCTTTGAAGATCAGTGATAATATACAAAGGAAGAACCCGATAGGGTGGTTTGACAAAAGCTCAATTGATACATTGAAATTTTTCAAGTCCTTTGTCACAAAAAGTAAATATTGGATGAAATAAATTACCAAAAAAATTGTTGTTTAAATAAAAATTTGAAAACGAGGGGTGTGCGTCGTTACCATCCGCAAGACCCGCTAAAGGTGAAAGATTTTACCATTGAAGAAATTATCGGACCCCCAAAATTTTAACAAAAAAATTTAATAATGAGGTTTCTAAGATTAATCTGTGAAAGGTATTTAGGTTACGTTTTTTCTTTTTTATATTACGGAACACTAAACCTTTCTGGGATTATAAAAATAGTTTTTTTTATCAAACACAAATACTATTCTCTCAATAAACACCGATTACAAACATTAAAAGTTTATTCAGTCAAATTAAAATAAAACAATCATTTTCCTTCGGGTTCTTTTCTTTAATAAGAATCCCCACAAGTGTAACCGAAGATTCTACCAATGTAAGGTTGGCAGGTGTATATTTAAAATATGGTCAGTTTTAGCAACAATTGAATGGTAGGAAGAGCTAAATTCATTTGATCGGCTGAGCGACCTATGACAAACACAAAACAAAGTTAGTAAATATATTACTTTATATAAGAGGTTAATGAATTTGAACAAAATCAAAATGATTTCCCGTTCCAAATAAATTTAAAATTTCAACATTTTAAATGGAAAACGGTATTATATTGGGTATTTTGTCACTTAATTGTTATTCGTTTAACATAAAATAAAATGCTCTGTTTTGAGCGACTGCAAATCTACTGCGATTTAACGTATAAAAATAAAAAATGAAACCCAAAAAGACGATAGGTCAGTGCCAAAAAAGGCTTGTGTGGTATTGAAAACAATTGGGATGTTTACCTTTTTAATTTTGATTTTAAAAAAAAATTGGGCGCAGCCAGATTTTTAATATTTTAGAAAGGGATTAGAAAATTTTCTGGGAATGGGAAATTATTGCTGGGAGCTTTTGGATTTTATTTACCATCAAAGTTTTCCAAGAAAAATCACTTTTATATGTTGCAGTAAATCATATGTTGTTAAAAACTTAGTTCCATTATCGTAATCATTGCGAAATTTTAATTGTCGTTCATACTTTTTTGGGATCTTTTTCTATTATTCAGAAAAAGATTTATTTTCTTTTTTATTTAAATATAAAATAGTGTGCAAAAGAAATATTTATAAACACTGGGACGAAGTAAAACCAAAAATTAAAAAAATTATAGGAATTTAAGACGAGATTTGGAGATTGTTTCCAATGGAGCTTTAATATAGGGAGCGACGATCAGCAAAAAAACCCAAATTGATGTCCCAAGGAATAAGAAGGTTTAAAGGAACGCCCAAGAAGGAAGGTTAGTAAGGATCGTCATAATCTTTTCACAAAGCCGTTGACATTGGAAAATAAAAAAATAATAGGGAGATTGTCTATAGATTAGAAAACATTTGTTTAAATGTTAATATTTTCCTTTGATTTTGGTGAAGTCGGAAATGGCACGTTACATCATGTTAAAAGGGCAAAGAGTCGACTTGTTGGTCCATCACGCGTTTTTTATTGTATGTGGCGAAAATTTATTTTAGAAATATCATGTTTTTTAAAATAAAAAAAATTTCATATCAAAATTTGCGTAAATCCTGAATAAAAGTCGCCAATCCCACAACCCCTGAGAAACCGACCCTGAAACACGGATGATTAAAATTTTTTTTCAGACATTTTGTTTTTGAAAATGGGAGAACTCGTGTATATTCAAAAAGAAAAAGTTTAGATTTTTAGATTTAAAAGTTTATTTACACCAATCAAATTTATTTTTTTCAAATACAAAACGTTAAGGACAAAAATTTTTGTTTTAATTTTCAAAACTTTTGATAAGTTTCTTTTCGATAGAAATGTTTTATAAAAGTTTTTATTTTCTTTAAATGTCTTTCTTATCACCTAGAGAGGGGAAAGGAAAAACCTATTGTCCCTTCTTTATTAAAATGCCCTGAATGCATGTAGCAAAAGACAAACAACTAACCTTTAGTTTTTAAAAAAACTTTGAAATTTGGCAAAAAAAGTAATTGGGAAAAACTTAGATATAAAAATTATCATAAGTTTTATAGTTGTGTTTAGTTATAGAAAGTTTGAAAAAAAAAAAATAACCCTTGTTTATAAATTTATATTAATAAAATTAAATTTATTTAAAATTTTCTTAGTTCCATAATAAGTAAATACTTTGAAAACCTTTTAAAGAAAGATTGCGGGTAAAGGAGCCATTTTGATAAAGTTTAAAGGTTTTAAAGAACATGATCTAGAAAAATGCAAAGTTTTTTTGGAATTATAATAATCTTTAATTTGATAATTGAATCTCATTATTATAACAGAAAATTAAATTTCAATCAACATTTGAATCAGAAAAAATGTCTAAAAGAATTGATTACTTTTAATGGCCGAGTTAAAAAAGAATTTATTTTCAAAATAAGCTTTCCCCAAAGTTTGCAAGGGATGTTACTTTTATTTTATTTAAAAAAAAAGTAGTACACCCTAAGTACATCTAAATAAATATAGTTGTAATTATAATATCTATTTATTTACACAAATCAAAGTAACGGTCCTTATGATAAAATGTGTATCTTAAAAATGGATAATGTTTTTTAAAATATAAAAGATAGGTCTTAAGACCTTCCATCAATAAGAGCCCTCACCCTCCTCCCTGTAAGTTTCGATTCTGGGACTTAAATGGTATCCCCATGTCCAGTGAATTGATCCATGCATCTGATAGGCCTGTAAAAAGTCGTTCTTGTTTGATCTCCTCCATTGCGGTTTCCGTCCTCCGAAGTATAATACAATATCCTGAAGTTCGTTATTCAATATAAGGGTGTGTTTGGTATCCAGGGAAGAAAAATTTAAAAAAACAATTTAAAGTTAAATTATATATATACCTAATCTTTCATTCGACAAACTATTATCCGATGTTAACCAACATAGTTTGCAGAATTAGCTTTAGTAGCAATTTGCAGTTAGGAAAGGCCCACATTAAAATAAATAAAACAAAAAGTCCAAACTTTGTTATATTTAATAAAAAATTTATTATATTTGATGTACATTTAAAAAATTTCAAGAGTCATTATAGAAATCGCATAACATGGTATGTTTCTGGAGTATTTTTTGTACTCTCCTTTTGGGGAGACCCATCAACCGCAAAGGAAGATAAAACTTTGTAGAGGATAATCTTTCATTTGGTCATAATCATTTCAAAAACCATCAACATCGGATCAAGCGATGCCCATCGCCGCCTTCAATTATTTTAAAAACAGCTTTACGGTTTACCCAAAGTTTTAAAAAATATTTATATTAAGTTTTTTAAAGACCGCGGAAAATAGCCAAAAACAAGTGCCATTAGAGATCCATTTGTCGCAGGACGATAACCGATTGGGCCAAGGGATTAACTTTGACCAAGTCGACCCCAAATTATACAAGAGTCAAATAAATTTGAAATGAGTTAATCCCAATTAGCCTTAAAACTTGGAGGCGACAGACCGAAACGTCACGGTAATGTAGGGGGTTCAGACACCGCTTGATCACCAGTTTTCCGCTGCCTCGTTTGGTTTACGGGGTGGCTTCCGTCTGGCTGGGATATATTTATTGTTATATCAACATCATCATCAACATCAGTCTGTATTAGTCCACTGCTGGATATGCCTCCCATTATCCACGCAACCGCTTCCGGTCTTCAGCTATTCTAATCCAGCCCATACCGGCCACCTCCAAAATTTACCCATCTTGCCACAGGGTTCCATACACTATATAAATTTTAGGTGGTTTAAAAAATATTTTTTATAAACTTTAGCTTATACATTTAATTGTACTATTTTATTTCTTTTCGTGAATGTTCACCCTCACAGCGGCAGATATTCATAATTAAAATCAAATTACAAATACCCATTTGGGTTTGAATTAATCCATATCCATAGAGTCCGCCGTTTTTTTAACGAAAACGAAGGGAATTAATAATATCACATCTTTTCCTATATCAATAAATTTTTTAGGAACGTCTTTTAAATGCTTAAAAAAAAAAACTTTACCTATTCACCACAAGTTAACGATTTACATCTTTGGAAATTATTTTCCGAGGAGTATTTAATAAAACTTTTATAAAAAAAAGGTATAGAATTTATTCAAAATATGTATTCAATATAAAGTTCAACAAAAGATAAACCGGTGAATAAATTAAAGCTTTTGTCTGAAATCAAATATTAAAAAGGAACTGAAAAAATGGTAGCTTAGATGTTCGTAAGAAAAAAAAAGTTCGTTACTTGATTAAAATAGGTTAGCTAGACTGGCCTTGATCTAGTAAGCCAAAATTGTTGAATGATAAAATTAAATTTTTTTTTGCCTTTGAAGTGTTAAAATGATAAGACATTTTCAAATTGGCTTTGAAAGACTCATTTTGTTATGTAAATTTTCCAAATAATTTTTTTGTGACTGATGAAACTTGATTTTATTGTGGTTTAACACATTTGTTTATAAGATTAGAAGGTATGTTTATTTTCATCTTTATTCCAAGCAAATACGGAGCTAAACCCAGCCTCGAATGCCCATTTATGAGCTTCAATATGTTCGAACTTTTTAACCCATTATTAAATTTAATACAGCCGTTTATATGAGAAAAGGGTGAATTAAAAAGAGAAGATTTTGATGTTAAAACGTTTAGTGTTAGTGTTAAGTTATAAATTATTGATATTTGAACATTAATCCACTATTTATATTGGAATATTAATCCACTTTTTTGTTTGCTACATTCATCAAGACTATAATTCAAAAAGAATAGTTAATTATTAGAAATGCAATGAAAATGCGACTTTTTTTAGATTAGAATAATTTGATTTGAAACATTTTTAAACCATACCAATTTTATAAAGCAAAAGTAACCTATTTGTCACACTCGCATTTACCTGCAGTTTTTAGCCGAGCGACGGGCACTGACCTCCCAAACCCAAAGGGTAAACGATTTTAAGGATGAATTAGCCAGAAATTTGAAGGCGCTATTTTTATTAACGACCATTTACATGCCCCATGAGCAATACTAATTTATCAGAAAAGGAATCCCCATACCGACCAAAAACCAGAAAACATTTTTAGTTGTTCCCCACGGGAGGAACCCACGACCGATTTAAAAACCAAGGATCAAAATATTTTTCAATAATTTAGTAATTTTACATGTGTCAGGTCAAAAAAAGTTTTGTGAATTGGCACAAAGAGGCGGAAAGTAAACGACGAATTATTTACTTGTGTTAATCTAAGAGGGGAGCACCCAACGCGGAAATGAAATGATCCAGGTTTGGGAATGACAGAAAAACTGATGTGTTGATAAACCATTTAAGTCGTTAAGAACGTCAGGAGTTCAAAATGTACTGATATTAGATTTTTTTCAGATTTTTAAAAAATCACAAAAAAAGGTAGTTGACACTTTTGTCATGCCCCAATTGGGAGATCGGCATTATTATATAAAATAATATCATAAGCCGTGATAGTGTCCACTGCTGGCAAGGTGGCCACCACCCCTTTCTTTAGGGAGTTTTTTAACCCAACATTGCAATAGGATTAGTGGGTGGACTGATTCATCCGAGCAAGGCTCAAACCAGACCCCAGTTTTCAAAGATGCCCCAAATAATTTGGCTTGGGAGGATTAAAATATATAAATTAAGAATTAAAAAAATATATAAAATTTTATTAAATGCCTTTGATATAAAAAGGTTCATTCATCTTTTGTAAAATTTATTCATTTTTTCTTGCTAGATAATGTGGTTCGAAGCTTGGAGAATTATTCATAGAATTTTAAAATTGAATGAAAAAAAGCACCCCGACCAGTGTTTTATTTTTTTTTCATTATAAAAAGAAGAAAAAACGAATTTTAGTTATACTAGAAATATTTTTATGATCCTAAACATAGTTTAAAGCGAATCAAACATTACGTTTAATAGTTTTGCAAACAAATGAATTCCAAAAGGGTCCGAAAAAAAAACAATTTTGAGGCACGTGGGAAGAAAATCCGGTGGGGTTTGGATGAGAAAGCCGAAGATCGAAGGGTGGGGGTTAGGGAGGCCCGGGTCCAGAAGTGGGACGAAAGGGATGATAATGATGAAATTTTTTTAAGGTATTTATCTATTTTAAACCCTTCAAACAATGTTCTTTATATTGCGTATAAGATGATTTTTTATTTTTGCAAATTAAATTTGAGAAAGCCCAATGTTGGAGGTGTCCATGAATTTTTTTAATTTTTATTTTTGGGGATTGTTAGAAAAATTTTGCTTTTTCTATTACCAACCCCTTTTTATATATATATATTTTAAATATTATAATTTTTGTCCTGCTCGATAATATTACTTATTATCACTTGGTTATTAGTTATCTCCACCATGTTTTGGAATTAAAGGTCATCATGACAAAAACTTTTCCCGGGGGTTATATTTTAGAAAAGGCCTTTGTCCAGCAGTGGACTGATAAGGGCTGTTTATGATGATGGTGATGAGATTGTTTACTTCAAATACGTGAATAAGTTCTTAGTAGTCAATTTAAATTTCAATAACAGAACCTTCGAACATATTAAACGGCAGCCTCCGTTCTCGGCGACGAATGCCTGTAACGATTTGTCTTCATCCATATACTCAATTTTCAATTATTTTCTTTTATATTCATAATAAATACAGCAACAATTTTTAAAAACAAGTTTAATTTTAACAAACAAACACTATTGACTTTAAAATCTGTACTAAATTAATTTAACGCGATTTATTATTCGATTTTCTTAAAATATACTCATGCTTAGAATATTCCTGTTGGGAACTGCACGCCTTAATTTTCATTGTTGGAAAAGAAGGGTAGAAACGATGTCGAAATCAAACGATGATTATATCGTTAAAAGTTAATGTGTTAGTAGATTGATAGTTTGAAGTTTAAAACATTTCAAAATCCAACCTTACAAGAGAGACCAAAAATGGTTGGCCCATAATTGGCGTCTTTTAATTCAAATTAAAGTTTAGAGCCGAAAGAAAAACCAAATTTAAGACACATCACTTATCAATCGCCGCGAAACCCGCCGGGAAATTTTAGAGCCGCCAAAAACGATCCGCGCCCCCGTCCACGACTTCCCAAACCTCAATTTGGATTCACCCACCGGGAGTGTCCCAACCCGAGGCCAGACAGGCCGCCACCGAGAACCTTTTTCCATCGGTTATCGGCAGAAGATGGCCCGGCCCATTGCCCTTTTGGTTGTAACTTTTGGAGTTTTAAACCACGTTCGCGGGATGCGTATTTCCCCTTTATCACCGGGGAACACAGCCCGCCCTGCCGCGAGTGACAGCTTAAAACCCCCGGAAGGTCCTCCAGTTATCACCGGAGACCCGGCGAAGACCTATTAGACATTAGGTATTCGAGGGAACGCCCAAGCCCCGGAAAGCCGCCCCCCAGTTGGGCGTTGGGTTTGGCAAGGTTGGAATTTAACCGACCATTCCCGGCAAGCCAATTGGCAGACGCCCCAACAAAAGGCCCAATGAATTGAGCGAAATGTTTGTTTTTCCAGGGACCAAGGCCCCACTTGGGAAACCTGGGTTTAAAACAAGTTGGTCCTTCAGGACCCAGGTTTAGGGCAAAATTAAAGTGGGTAATTTCCCCCTTACCCGGTTTTGTTTTTCCAATGAAAGATCGGGGGAAATTCCCAAATAGCGGTTTTTGAAATTTGGGCCCATAAAACACACGGTTTCTCCCACCTTAAAGTCAGGCCCAATTTGAAACTCTGGTTGGAAAAGCCCACGAAAAATCGTTTTTTTTAGTTTACAAACCTTACAAAGGGATTTACCTTTATTATAATTTCAAAAAGCTGGGGAAGGGCTTCTCAACCCAAATTTTGGAAAAGAACAAAGGCCCTTTAAAAACTTAGAAAAGAGGCCATTATAAAAAATTTTCCCGGCGTTTTGGGTTTTGGAAAAGTCTATTTTTTAAGCTTTAAAAACCTTTTTAATTACTTTAAAATGGATTAAAACTTTTTAAGGGTCAAAAAACGCGGCTTAGAAGGGAAATGGCCTTAAAATAGCCCGAGGGCTTTTAAATTTTTCGGGTTTTAAACACAATAAAAGTTGGCCCAAATTTGAAAACTAGCCTTTTTAAAATTTTAAAGAAAAATTGTTTTAAAGGCAAATTATACACCTCAGTGTTTTGTATAATCTGCCGCAGCGTAAATATGGGGTTCTATGGTACTAAAGCCTTTTCGAAATCCAACTTGTTCGGGTGGCTGGAAGTCGTGTAGTCTGGAAGCGAAACGATTCAAGATGACTCTCGAGAAGAGAACAAAAACGCGGCTTAGAAGGGAAATCGGTCAATAGTGTTTTTAGAGGCTCTTATCGCTTTTCTCGAAAAACAGCACCACTTAGCTTCTGCTCCACGCTCCTCGCGTAATACCAGCCTTTAGGACGAATTTAAAGACACTATATTGTTTGTTATTATTTAAATTAACGCTTTAAAAAAATCCGTTTTTGTTACTTTATGGTATTAAAACGTGTCTTAACCGCATCAACGCAGACGCCTGCAGCTGTGCCGCTATCAGACGAGGTATTTATCGTTACTTTTATCGCATTTCCAATCCGGCTTCATAACCACGTTGTCCGAGCCGGATTACGCATGGTCCTTCGAACCGCATTCTCGCTTCTGGCCCTTAAATAGTATCTATCATATCGCCGTCACTGGAGCTAGTTGGTCCAATCAAATTGGCTGACGAAACTTGAGTGACCACGCGCCCGCGCATCCATTAAATTTGGTCCGCCGCGATTAATTCAAATCGCGTTTTACAACGAAAAGTCGTATAAGTCTTTATTATGAAGTTTTTGGTAGGAATAATATCATACTTTCATTACTTACTTTAATAGATTAGTGTATTCTTACGAACTATCTTATTTGCTGGGCACAGAAATCAAACTGACTGCTTGACTTTTTGAATAAAGAAAACCTAAGCTGAATTGAATCCATTGCACAGAGTCTAGTCAAATTAAGTCAGACCGTTGAAGTTTTTGGAGTAATGTTTAAATTAAATATTTCATTTAAACAAACTAAAATCGGTATAACAGTATAGTAATAGTTATAATAAAAATTTTAAATTCTAAAGAAACACTAGCTTAGTCACTATTTTCTAGCAAAATAATAAAACAAGTAGCAAAAATCTTCTTCGCCCTTACCAAAAATATCAAGAAAATAAATGGCAGAGACTTGTATTGTTTAATGTCCCGTAAGAATTATGCTACATTGTATGTGTCACGGTCTCCTGAATATTTGAATTTCATATCTCCGAGAACTGTAATTATAATTTATGAACGTGAAATCTGTATCTGCATAATAATATTTCCTTCAACTAAAGGCGAAATAAATTTGATCCTTATTATAAAGTAAACAATTTTGTTTTGTATTAACGATTATTCCTAAGACAGGGTTACATTTCTTTTATAGAACATTGTTATTTTAATCCTCTTACGTCTTGGCAGCACCCTATGCTATATATATATCTATGCTTGGAATCATTCTTACGGTGGGATGTCAGCTTGCAAGAGCGCTCAAACTAGGTATCAGATCTGCTAGCTTGCAAGAGCGCTCAAACTAGGTATCAGATCTGCTACCAATAAAAGTTACCGAGAGCGGAATACAAAATTCCAATTTCTTCTTCACCACATCAGTAACAGGATGCCCCTTTAGGTAGGATGCAAAAAAGACCGCTATCCATCTCAATCTGGTGTCTTGTAATGCCAGCTACTGTCCTGGGGAACAGTAAGAGTGTTATCTAAGTGTTTTTGAATAGGGCCGCAGTAATATTTTTCCTGATGGCCCCTAGTAGAAAGCGAACTTCTTAGCTTATTATTAAGTATAGATAATTCATTTTACTTTTCTTAGAACACTTTGTCGGCTCTGATATTTATAAAATAAATGACGATATAACTGTTTTTCTTATGTAAAACTCAATAGCTATTGTGTGTGCAGTTTGTTATAATAAGTACACAGATTATGTTGTACATATTTATGCTGAAAAATTGCTCAAGATCTATCTGTTTTGAAAATGTTTTGATAATTTCTTTATAAGATAAACTAGACACCTAAAATCAGACTACAATCCCGTTTGATATTCTGATTAAAATAAACGGTGGACTCAGTCTTCATTTTTATTTACTAAAACGCACAAATAAGTTTTATACATCCAATAGAAAATTTGTAAATTTAATCTATGCGTTAAAAGTTCATCTTTAAGGTTTACTTTATGGTACAAATTTACCATGTTTAAACTATTTTTGCAGCCTGTTTAATTATAATTTTCATTACATACACAATACATTACAAATTCAATAAAGGTTTGTCATTTAAGTAAATGAACATAAAGCAATTTGATTATACTAATATATTTAATTTGTAGTTTGGATAATATTCTAGATAATACTTATTTAACGCTTTCTATGGTGTATTTATCTACCGTTTTTTAAAATAAAATGAAAAACATTACACAACAATTTTTATGCGCTTACACATTACTTACATAAAACTGGATGAAATTCACAGCTTCATTGTCAAGTTAAAACTTAAAAAAGAATCGTGTATGTTTATGTTTGTGTTATTAAAAATTACTTTTATGAGTATTTGTGTCCGTGCTAGATACCTGTCTAATCTAATCTTTTCTTATGAAGTATTATGCACTATAAATTAGCCGCCTCTGTGGCCTAGCGCTATTAGCTGCGTGGAAATTAATTCATATTATCGTTGTTTTTCGGTAATAAGGGCAATATGGAACTATTATCCAAAAACCAAAGTGTCAGGTGATTCATGTGTCGGATGAGCATTTAGAAGTTAGTCTCACTTGTAGAGACGCTACAAGTGTTAGTTCCACCTAATGTACTTACAGCTAATCAACCCAAAGAATGAGTTTTCCCTTTGGGTTGAAGAGGTCAAACGCCAATTGCTTTGCAGGAAACCGACCTCCGACCGAAATCAAAATGAACATATTTCGTTTTTCCAATAAAGTTGTAAGTACCAAAATTTAATTTAAAGTAAATTTTTAAGAATTTTTTCCTTGTAAATTTTGTGCTGCTTTACATAAAACATAGTTTTAAGTTTGTGCATTTAGGTTTACGCCTTATACGTTCTGGACTTAAACACAATATAGTAGTTCTTGAAACCTTATTAGGTCTACCATAAAGTATAATAGTTTCCGTTAAACTATAGTCACAAAATTCGACAATAATAAGATTTTACTACACAGATGATGTAAAACATTCCAAAAAAAAACAGGTAGATGCAAAGTAAGTTTCTCTGATTTGTAAAAATGTTTAACCTTTTTAGAGCATTAATTATTCAGAAACTTCGAATTTTGCGGAATATCAGACTTTAAGAACCTTAGTGAACCGTGAAGCCGCCTAAGTGACTTAATTTCATAGAACAGTAAACTAGATTTTGTGCATGTATCCACTTCTATTGTTACAATAGTAAAATTTTTAAAAAGGTATATCATCACTTTTTGCGGTCCTTTTAAATATTTACTACAAATTGCTAGTATGAATTTCTAAGTTCAATAACATCTCGTTAGATCTAGTTGAATAACTAGTATTAGAACTTAATTTTAAAACAGTTTAGCTATGCTACAATGCTTAAGAATGAGATACAATATAAATACATACGCACGATACAAGATAGATGGAAAAAATATATAGCTATAATATTTTCGTATGCGATTTGACAAATTAGGTGGTAGAAATTGCTGTTAGAAAATTAAATATTATAAATTAAAAATACAAAAATTCGTGCACTTGATTAAACTACATCAATGTTATCGTGTCGATTAGTTGGTATTTTACAAATATAAATCAATTTGTTTAAAAAAATTAGTTAAGGGCACAATGGCAGGACCATAACGATGAACATCAATCGGGTAAACATTGATTGTAGTTTACGCCTCACGGCAACATTGCAAAGACAATATAAAGTTAGCCACAGTGAAGCAAATACCTGCTGTTCCAAAATATTGTTAACAAAGTATATAAAATATACTACCTACCTAAAGCTAAGTAATTGTAAAGGACCTTTACAAAGAAAATGTGTTTAAAATTTTGGCACTTAAAACTCGGCTGTTTGAAATACCATCAACATCCTGATAAAACAAGGTATTCGTGCAGTTTGTATCAAGCATACCTTCTGCCCTACTGAGTTAGTTGTTAATTGAAATTAAAGCACTTGAGTTACAAAAAGACATTTACTTTACGCCAAACATAATAAATGGTCAGCTAAGATAATCATCGAAATTAAGATCCTTCTCTAAATAATAAAATAAACGTTCCGTATTATAATTGATTATATTACCGTAATATGTAAGCAAATTAGTACAGTTAAACCAAATGGTAATATAATTGATTGACATTTTTATAATGTACTTAATTTGGACGTTGAGAGGAAATTGTATTAAATTATTTTTAAATATTTAATTATACGACTTCGATGAAAACGAAATGAAAATAATGTAACCATTCAAACCTTAATGAAAAGATAAATATAATCTAATTTAATTCGTAACTAAATTGCTGAAATCTTGATTAGCAAGGGATTAACATTGTCCGGAAATTTGCTTAAAATATAATGAAATAAATTGGAATATTATTGAATGAGTAACTTTACAGACTTTGTACCCATTATTACTTCAGATCTCTAAAAATAAAAAATAAAGTATTAGGGGAGGCCTATGTCCAGCAGTGGACTATCACAGGCTGATGATGATGATGAATTACAAAAATTTTAGCGTCTTTATGTTTTTAAGATGTAATTCTGTTCGATGCCTTTTTAAAATTAAGCTTCTTACAAGTTGTTTAAAATTATTTTAATTTATAATAGATAAAATAGAATAAAATAGGTGAAATAGATTAAGTCTTTTTATATAAAAACGGATTTGATATGAATATTGTCACTACGTGGATTGACGAATCGGGAATCAAATAAAATAAACTAAGTAATATATTTTAATACACTTGCAAAAAGGAACTATAAGTTTCTTCTGTAAGCGTAAAAATTGCGAAGGGTCGCAAAATCTGTAAATGTCAGATCGGCATCAAAAATATTGAAAAGGGTCCTACTATATTGTAAACTCTCAACGAAAATCCTTTCTTTACGAACGATACATTTGATCAATAAGAACAAAACCTCAACGCACACTTTCAAGCTATTGTTTCAATATACTGCGCACATGGCAGATTACCTATTTGTTAAAATCTTTAATTGTAAATACATTAACACTAGTGGTGTTGAACTTAATGGGAAAATAAACTAACCGCATAATTTCATTGAAATCTAAAGTACTGTACCTGTATATCATTATTAAAAAATGAAACAGCTAATGTATATTTTTCAGTAATATTGCTTACCAGCTATATACATAGATATTATAATACTATTACTAGAATCAACTAGAATTGAAAAATCGTGTTCTCTCTTACTGACTGGCTACTGATAAAACACAGCATAGAAGACCGCACAGATAAGATTATGAACAAAATGGCATATGAAAATTTTATTTTATATTTTAATCTAAAATATACACAGAAAAAATGTATGCTTTATTAGTTTGGTTGGTATCGGTATCCACACGATACAGTCCAAAATAAAACCCTAAAATGGAGAAGGCATACATTAGGGGAGGCCTATGTTCACCTGTGGAGTAACACAGGCTGATTATGATGATTATAATGATAATTATTTCTTTTATCTACGCGATTATTATACATATCAAATCCACTAATTTACAGATTTTTCGCGTTACTTAAATATATTTCTGTATCTCAATGGATTGAGATCCAGATATATACCAACATAGTCTACTCTCGATCATGGATGCTGGAAAGAATCCGAAAGGTCGGGAGTAAATATATTTAAGTAACGCGAAAATTTGATTATAATGATGATTTAGTTATGTATATATTTTACTGGTCTTTTTTTCGTTATTAAGGATCATAAGAAAGGAGTTTAAAGAAAATTATTGATATTATAAAAATGTTGACGGTAAAAAGAAAATACCACGTACCTTAATACTCTTTTTTAAATTATTTAGTGCGACGAGACGTACAAGACGTTTACTTGATTAGCCCTGCATATAACAAAAATAACGAAACAGGCCGAAAATCGACTCAGTGCCCTGAGACATGAGATGTTACGTCTCATTTGCTTAGTAACTACCCTTTAAACTAAATAAGGTTTATTTAATAATTAATAAAAAAATCCATATCAATATTAAAAATGCGAAAGTAACTCTGTCTTTCTGTGTGTCCGTCTTTACTGTCTACATGATGGCACCAATTTCGATGAAATTTGGTACATAATTAGAATATATTTCAAAAAACGTCATTCACATAGGAAATTCGACATCGTCGAAGCAAAAGCCATAAAACCCTGTGTCTAATGATAGGCTAGATATAGGATAGATAATGATGACAATAAAAAATACCTCATTCAAAATTTTACTTTACAGTATATTTATATATATTAATTCACCTCCGTTGTTTAGCGGTATTGGCACTTGCTTTATAAATTGGCGGTCGTGGGTTCGAATCCCGCGGAGAAATAACTTTGTTTTATCGGTACGGTTCAAAAACCACCTGATGGAAAAAGCGTGCATTAGGGGAGGCCTATGACCAGAAGTGGACTAACACAGGCTGTTGTTGATAGTTATGATACAGTACATTACAGTATATTAGGAATAGGATAAATGGCTGCAAGGTGTATTGAACACCTTTCAGCCATTTATCCTATTCCTCGCGGACGAACTCGCGCGGGTAACATCTAGCTTTATTAAAAAATAAAAATAATATATATAAAGTTCATATTATAGCCTAAATTTTTCTCAGGTTAATCTATTTTAATGTCAAAGAGTAGTAACGTAATACAAATATCCGTTGAGCGAAAGTAAATTAAAAATGCCATAGCCAATATGCCAAGTATTTGAAATTAGAAATATATAGGCTTAAGGCTAAAGATTTATGTCACTACTTACCCTCGGCTCGTTCTACTAAAGGAACTGTTAAAACTTTAAGGCCTAAAATGTGATATTTAGAAAATACTGTTTGCCGTTTTTCTTATTGTTATTATTGTTTTCTTGTTTAGGTAGCCAATTTATTTTTCAGCGAACATTATGCGTAAAGTTTAATGC
This sequence comes from Lamproptera curius, assembly GCA_029286875.1. Taxonomy (NCBI): domain Eukaryota; kingdom Metazoa; phylum Arthropoda; class Insecta; order Lepidoptera; family Papilionidae; genus Lamproptera; species Lamproptera curius. The sequence continues at coordinate 355,899 of JAGSMT010000121.1, read as the reverse complement.
TGCTGTTACGTTTTAATATAGGATAAACTAAGAGCTTATATTTAGATATTTATAATTTGGATAAAATTTTGTCTTGTGAAGAAAGACCGATTTCAAGATATTATATCAAGATACATATGGTCTTATTCCGCTGTGAAATTATGTTATCAGTATATTTTACGCTACTAACAAATTCTACCATCCACTTCTAAAACAAAAGGCCAAAGGTATACGAAGGTATACTACATGCAATTTTGAAAGTGTTGATTTGTTTACGACTATCCTAATCAAACCACTCAATTTTTCAACAAAATGCTGTAATATTATAATAAATAGCAATGTGCACTATATTTTGTTTTAAATACTTAAACTTACTTTGAATAGATGTTCATTTTATTTTTGTATGCATTTATGTTTTTTACAATAGACAAGTTTTCTACTTTATACTGGATTAAGACGAGTTTAGATGTTATATACTAAATATAAAAGAGCAAGGTCGGTGTCGGATGATCGGACTTGTGGAATTACTAGTTTAATCCAAAAATTAAAAAAAGCTGAATGCTAAAATTACCACTTAACATCTTTGTGTTGTAAAGAACATAAGCAAATGATTTCTAACAAAATACTAATATACAAATTAATAAAAAACGGTATTAGGACCAATAGATCTCAAGAAGAGAGAAAACGAGAAAATGGACAGACAAATCACAATAAAAATCAAAACTCTTAAATCGAAATACACAAAGAAATAAAAATAATTTTTCCATGTTACTTAGTGAGTTGCTTCTCAAGTAACTTTACAAACTACGCTTGAATAATTCGCTACAATAAATAAGGTACTTTTATCAAAAGCTAAATATAGCTCGGCTATATTTGAAAAGTATTTTCTTACTGTTATTTTACGTGTACGTTGTATCATTGATACAAAAAATAACTTTAGTAATACTTTTTATTTAATTTTAAAGTATAAGAATAGATACAAAACGAAATTTACATAAAATTAACAATAACAATCACCAATTTTATTGATAACATAATAACAATTGTGATATTTACCTTCGGAAATTGTGTGTAGAAGTAACATTACATAATACAGACTACATATGTACATTGTTTATACCATTTAGTTTATACCAGTCTATAAGTAATGTGATAGTAAAAAAGTCGAAAATATTTTATCGATTTATGATGGAAAGGAATTTGCACAAAACTTTCGGGTTTCATTTTTAACGATTTTTTTTAGTATTTGGCATAAAAAGTTTTCTTTTGTTTAAATTAATTTACAATGTGCTCCGGCTTAAAGAGCATCGTGGCATACGTAATTGCCAGGTAAGATAAAATTGGAGAATCGAAATTACGTATTGCATCGCCCTAAACGGTCACTTAATTTAATGAATTTAAAGTTATTAATTTATTTATAGGATAATTATAATGTAAAGTCACTACGTATAAAGTGTTATATTAATTTATTGAATGAAGTTAAGTACTTCAACTGCATACGTGTAGAAACTCCTTTCAAAGAATAAAGATGCCATTTCGGTCTTCACGTAAAAAGAAGTCCCGAAAAGTTCGTAGTATCCTAATCAATCAAAAATTCCAGCTAATTAAAGTTACGAAATCACCAACTCCAGAATGTGTTTGATAAACTAATCACTTTTATTTTCAGAGTAATTTACTCACGACACTTATGCACATTATAAGAGAAATGTTATATTGAACTAGTGAATTCAAAATCTGATCATTATCTACGTTGAAAAAAAGTTTGTTTATTTTACAAGGTAGTTTTCCTGGAAAGGAATCAGACGACTATTTGTTGTTTTGGTGTTATTTTCTATCTTTTTTACCAACTTGTCAACAGAAACAGGTACTCTCCTAGTGCTTCGATTTTATTCAAAATTTTTTTAATAATTGGTAGTAGCTGTCATGTGGTTCTAATTTTTAAAATAATAATGAGATATGTAGTCTGACAGATATTTAACAAATTAAAAAAATTTGCGGCGTCCTATTAAAACCTTGTGGGATTAAATTGCAAATGTTGGCTCAACCTTCAAAGATAGTCTATCTTACTGCGTTAAACATAATTGTTCTTATTGAATTAATCTAAAATAAAGTAAAGAGCTTAAATTTATGGTTGAGGAATAATTCACAATAACCATTTCAATGAGAAAATTTAAAAAGAGGTTTGAATGAGGCATATTCAAAGCTCATTTAATACGATGTAGATTCACATAAAAGTTTAACCATTTAAAAAATTCTTTATTCAGTGCATATACGACATTTTGATTAAATATTTTTTTAAAAGAACATTTAAAATGCACTGGCATAAATCGCGGGGCAGTTACCTGCAGAGAGCATGTTGTTATCCACTATTTTATTGCGTATTATAGTTGTACACTGTTTGAAGTCAGAAATTTTTTTAGTTGAACTTAGACATGTTATATCGTGACTTCCAATTCCATCATAGATGCTTTATGTCGATACATGGACGCATCATTTAACCTAGTTATAACAAATAATTTTAATAAGTCTATATAGAAGAGTCTTATGTATTTATTATATGACTAATCGATTTGTTTCATTAAAAACTTACCGTTTTATCATTATTCGTTAATAGTTATTGGAGGTCATTATAATTGACATTTCATTAAAAAGAAGAACATATTTACGTTTAGCTTCCTTTACAAAGTTATTGATATTTAATCAAAGAAAGATTAGTCTAATGTAATAATTAGACTAATCTTGCTTTTATTAAATATCAATGTTATTAAGACAAGTATGATGCAGCAAATGAGACGTAACATCTCATGTCTCAGGGCACTGAGGGGATTTGTGGCCTGTTTCGTGATTTTTGTTATATGCAGGGCTAATCATCAGGTAAACGTCCTGTACGTCTCGTCGCACTAAATAATTTAAAAAAGAATATTAAGGTACGTGGTACTTTATTTTCACCGTCAACATTTTTATAATATCAATAATTTTCTTTACACTTCTTTCTTATGATCCTTAGTAACGAAAAAAAAACAGTAAAATAAATACACAACTACATCATCATAATCACCCTGTGTTAGTCCACAGGTGAACATAGGCCTCCCCTAATGCCTGCCTTCTTCATTTTAGGGATTTTTTTGGGCGGTATCGTGTGGATACCGCTATATGACTTTAAAAAACTGAGAACTTTTCGGGAATTCTTTTACGTGAAGATCGACATGGCATCTTGATTCTTAAAAAGGAGTTTCGTACACGTAGTTGAACACATAGTTGAACACGTCGTAGTTGAAGTACTTAACTTCATATCACATAAATAAATAAATAACTATATGTGGTGACTTTACATTGTAATGATAAATGGCTGAGAGGTGTGTTGACATAGGCCTCCACTATTCCTGCAGACAAATCTGAACCACTGCGCCAGAGCTCAGGACCTCTTGTTTCAGAGCATGGCGCAGTGGTCGATTCAGGTGGCCGTAGTGTCGGAACCGTATTACGTTCCCCCCGGCAATAACTGGGCCGGGGACCTGTCCGACACTGCGGCAGTGGTCTGCGGGACTGCTGCGGGGTCTCCTCATCCGAGGGACGTGAAGAAAGGTCCAGGCTTCGTCGGCGCTCTGTTGGTAGTTTCAGCTTACTTTTCTCCCAACAGATCTCTCGCCGACTTCGAGGGCTACCTAGACCGACTGGGGTCACTGATCCGTTCTTACGGACCCTTCCCTGTGCTGGTCGCGGGGGATCTCAACGCCAAATCACCGGCTTGGGGTTCACCTGCGGCAGACGCGCGGGGAAGGACACTGGAGGAGTGGCTCCTGGCGGTCGGGCTGTCGGTCCTAAACAGGGGTTCGGTAAACACGTGTGTTCGAGCCCAGGGCGGGTCGATCATTGATGTATCGTTCGCTAGTCCCGCCCTGGCTCGCCGAATACAGGGCTGGAAGGTGTTGACGGGCGTCGAGACCCTGTCGGATCATCGTTACATCCGATTCAGGGTCTCCGCCCTCCTAGACACCTATACCGGCCCTGGCCGGACCCCGAGGGACGACGGCCCCAGGTGGCGCCTCGGAAGCCTGGACCGAGAGCTGCTGAAGGAGGCGGCAATTGTGCAGTCGTGGGTTTCTGCGCCCGACATTGTAGATGTGGAGGGGGAGGCACAATGGCTCCGGGACGCAATGTCGCAAGTGTGCGACGCATCGATGTCCCGGGCCAAACGTCTCCCTCCTAAACGCCGGGTGTACTGGTGGAATCCCGAAATCGCCGCGATGCGTAGAGAGTGCATCGTGGCAAGGCGCCAGTACACCCGTTGTCGAGGACGACGGCGCAGAGACCCGGCCCTGGAGGCCGAATTGCTCGCCTCTTTCAGCAGCAAAAGATTGACTCTCAAAGTGGGAATAGCCGAGGCGATCGCCGCGGCTAGAGAGGAGTTGTTGGCGGCGCTAGACAGTGATCCGTGGGGGCGGCCCTACAAAATGGTTATGAACAGGCTTAGACCTTGGCCCACTCACCGAGAGTCTGGCGCCGCAGTTGGTTGCGGCGATCGCCGAGGCTTTATTCCACAGCGGAGGAGCCACGGCACCTTCGATGGTCCCAAATGGCACGGATGAGGTCGACCCAGTTCCGGAAGCGCCAGAAGTCAGCCGGAGAGTTCGGTGCAGCCCTTCTCAAAATGAGGGCAAACGCACCGCCCGGGTCCGACGGCATTCCGGGACGCGCGCTGGCGCTGGCCCTAGGGACGCCCTGGAGCCCAGAGTGAGGACGATGTTCTCTGCCTGTCTGGCTCAAGCCTTAATACCACAGAGGTGGAAGACAGGCAGACTCGTCCTCATCCAAAGGAGGGCGTCCGGCGGACTCGCCCTCCGCCTACAGGCCGATCGTGCTGTTGGACGATGTGGAAAACTCTTTGAGAGAATCGTGGCGGCCCGCATCGTCCAGCACCTGGAGCACGTCGGTCCAAATCTGGCGGAGTGGCGTATGGCTTCCGCAAGGGCCGGTCGACCGTCCACGCGGTGCTGCGGTCAGGTCCCTGACGCAGGATGCGGTCTCTCGGGGTGAGGTGTTTTGGCGGTGTCACTCGACATCGCCAACGCATTCAACACCCTGCCCTGGGCCTGCATAAGGAGGCGCTCCGATACCACGGGTGCCTCCTACCTGCAAAGGGTGATCGGGCCTACCTGTCGCATCGACGTGTTGAGTTCCCGTGCCGAGATGGGCTCCGGACCATCGAGTGTCGTGTGAGTTCCACAGGGGTCGGTGTTGGGACCGCTTCTGTGGAACGTTGGTTTCGATTGGGTGCTACGTGGCGGCAATATCGAGGGTGTCGACGTCCTTGATCACACGTAAGACACCTCGTCACCGCCCGTGGCACCAATTTTCGGCTATAGGCTGCGATTCTCGCCACTGCCGGGGTCGCTCGAATTGGGCGCATCCGGCGGCTAGACTCAGAGGTGGCGCTCGAAACCCGAGGCCCTTTCTTTACGGGCCTTGGAACGCGCCACCTGCGGACGCCCACCAATCGTTTGCGGCGTCCGCGTCGACGTCAAGTCGACGATAAATTATCCGGCCTAGTCCTAGACCACAGAAGGAAGTTTTGCGCCCATTTTAAGCGCCTCGCGCCTAGAGTGGCGGAGCAGCGGCAGCTCTCGGAAGACTGCTCCCAACACTGGAGGACCCAGCAGCTCCTGTCGCCGCCTGTACGCCGGAGTCGTCAGGTCCATGGTCCTGCAGGGCACCCGTGTGGGCGACACCTCAAAAGGAGAGCACGGCAGTGCTGAAGAGAACTCAGAGGGTGTTGGCAATCCGGGCCTCGGGCTCCGGACCATCTCCGGCGAGGCGGCGTGCCTGATGGCTGGCTATTGCCCTGGGACCTGACGCAGAAATCCTCGCGTCACTGTTTTTCTGGCGCGAGGGGCGAGGGTCTCGGGGCTTAGGCCAGCCGGAAGAGATAAGGGGCGCAGAGACGAGTTGCGCTCCCTTGCAATCACAGGAGTGGGAGCTGCGGCTGGAGCACCCCAGCGCCGGCCGTCAAACCATAGAAAGCCATACGCCCCGTTCTAAAGTGGTGGCTAGAAGAGGACTGCTCCCTAACATTCGCGCGACAGCAGTTCTCTCGGACACGGCTGTTTCGGGAGGTACCTGTGCCGCGTGTGCCAGTAGGGAGCCCACGAAGAGTGCCACCACTGTGGCGTATGTGCCGAAGAGACGCCACACGCGCTGGAAGAGTGTCAGCCTGGGTCGAGCAACGCCGAGGCTGCGTAGTGTCGTGGGGACGACCTCGCTTCCTGCCGTAGTGCGCAGGATGCTTGAGAGCGAAAGGTCGTGGGGCGCCGTCCTTGCTTCTGCGAGGACGTGATGGCCGGAAGGAGGCCGCGGAAAGGGACAGGGAGGCCGTGAGCGCCCTGGCTATCCGAAGAAAGGCCAGGGCGCCGAAGAGTGGCGTACGCGCGCAACCTTCCCCTGACACTGAGCCCCTGGGCGGCCGGCAGAGGGTGCCCCGCCCAGAGAAGGGCTCAAGAGGGCGCCGTGCTGTTTGTTCCGGCACGGCGCCTAAAGCGACGTTCCGGTGTCCCAACACACCCGGTGAGAAGAGGCCCGAAAGGTGAGGGCCAGTCACGCCGGGTTGCCGAAGCTGTGATCAGCGCCCGCGGCCGGCTCAGGCGACAGGAGAAAGGAACAACCGTTGGTTTTGGTGGGTATACCGGCCGCTCCATCTTGGTCCGAGGGCCCCACTATCGCCGCACTTTGGCGGCGGGAATCCGTAAGCTGGATTTTTCCAGCAGCAAAAAAAAAAAGGCCTCCCCTATTGCTGCATTCCACCACGCTGGTCAAATACGGGTTTGTGGGTGAACCGACTTTTAACATGCCCATCCGACGCATCGATCATCTTTGCAGCATGCAGTTATTCGACGCAGTTATTTCTCCGTGGGATTCGAACCCATGACTTCCGGTTTATAAAGCAAGTGCCAAAATCACTAGATCACGGGGGTGGGCTAAAATATATAAATATACTGCATAGTAAAATTTTAATGAGGTTAATAGTTGTCTGTGCCTATCATTGGACACAGGGTTTTTGGCTCTTCCATCGACGATGACAAATTTCCTATGTAGATAGCCTATGACCGTTCTTGAAATCTATTCTAATAATTAGAATAAATTTAATCGAAATCGGTGAAACGATGTAGACAGTAAAGACGGACAGACAGAAAGACAGTTTTACTTTCGCATTTATAATATAGGTATGTTTTTTTTATTAATTATTAAATAAACCTTATTCTTAGGTACAATTATTGAATATGTTTTTATAATGTTTTGTATTACATATTTATTTACTCCTCACCAAGGAACATTTATCCTAGTACCTGTCATTTAAGTTGTGCTTACCGATGTAATTAATGTCAAAAAAAAGCGTGTTCGAAAGGTGTGTTACGTAAGGGATCTTATGGGAAGGTAAATTTAAAACTTTGTTGTGTGTTATTTATTATATTTTAGATTGTTATACGTCGTATGTTTTGACCGACTTCCCAAAAGAGGTCCTCAGTTCGGAGCGTACGCTTTTTTTGACCAACTTTCCATAAGAAGGAGCTTCGAACTCTATATTCACTCAATTCGGAACGTATGTTTTTTTATATATTTTTTTTACCCTGTTCCTCCGCTCCTAGAGCTCCGATTTTGTTCACAATTTTTTAAATGATAGATATTAGTTCTTATTGGTCTCCTTTTTTTTAATATTTTTGTGATATGTAGTTTATTAATTTGAAAAATAAAAAAAAAATACGCCACCAAAAATCTCTATATATCTATCTATGTTTTAAGAATAACGCACAACAAGCATTTTTGAAAATTGCACATTCAAAGCTTATTTAAGATAATACAGTTTAATTTCACATAAAAGTTATTGCATTAAAAAAAATCTTATGTATTATACATAATTATGTTCATAAAACGTGTCATAGAGGACATTTTAATGAAATTAATATCTTTAAAGTTACAGAGATTTAAAATACGGTGGCTCAAAAGCACGTTGTTACCTGCTATTTTGCGTAAAATATTTAAGTCCTATTAGAAGTCGGTCATATTTTGTTGTAAAAATTTCACTTGCTTACTAACTTTACATATAACTATATTTTTCAGTTTCATATGCCGTAGTTGCCATAGATGCCATAGTTAGTAACGAAAGCAATTTCAGCCTGGTTCCTTATGAAATATAACGCTAAAAAACACTTAAACTAAAAAAAATGTGTAAATTAAAATAAGCTGAATAACGAGAAAAGTGCTTGTTATTTATATTAAATATCTATAAACTGACAAAAGTTTATTCAAAAATTAATTCTTTAGGTCTTTACACGCTAATCCTTTTACAAGTTCGTGCATAAGTTACATAAACAATGGTTTATTTTTTGGTTGGTTTTCGTCTAACGCAAGTAGCCTAGTTTAATCTTCCATTACGCGAGTAACACTAACAACTTTAATTATATTTAGCTGTTTGTTTTGCATGAAATTTAGTGTACACACCTTGCTTGCATATATAAGGTATATTTGGCTTACAAATGCATTTACTTTTGCATTACGCATGACTGTCTTAGCGAAGGGGACATGCTAAAACAGAGTGATTGCAGGTACAAAATTAACTAGCTAAAATAATTTAATATTTCAAGTTGATACATTAAACGAAGCTAATAAAAACCAATCATGGAACTGATTTACTGTTGTGCAACAAAACATTTTAAAATTTCAATTATGTAAATACTACAACAAACCTAGCCTAAAATAAAAACAACTCGTGTATTTAAATAACAATATTGAAACGCTTACTTTTAAAGATTATTATGATAATAACATACATATAACTTCGCCACGTAGCCAAACAAAGTTAACTATAAGAATAAGATTCAGGAAGCTTTAGTACACTGAAACCAAAGTAAAGACGGTAACTTAAGTTGGTATCTGATCAATAGATAATTCTTGTGAGTAGTTAAAGTTTACAATCCCTTATTTCAGCTTACTTAAACTAGTTGATTTACTTTAACTTGATTATATTTTTATATTTTATTTTATAAGATGTTTACTTTACTTTACCTTCTAGGTCATATAGAAAGGTATTAAAAACAGTTACATACGCAGTTTTATTTGTTCAAATATACGATTGTTATGTTGTTTGTTTAGTTATTTGTTCGTATGCTGCCACGAATCTTTAAAAAAAAGTATTCCGTTACAGCATACTTTGTTTTTTTACTTTGCGAAAGCTAACCTTAGTATATTGACTTCACAATATTTTTCTCGTTTGATCCCTAGTTTTTAAATTATAAAACCGTTTCATTCTCTTCATAAAAAATAACCACTATTTATTGAAAATGCTTTCTAATTTGTTTATATTCTTCAGTCGAGTGTTCTTTTATATAAAAAAATATTTCTATTAATTATATTTTATCGGTTATTATTTTCTCCATACTAAATATAAGTGCTCGCGTGCGTATGCGTAAGCGTTTCCTCATGAATTAAAAATTAATCTTACTCATAATCTCCAGGTATTAAAGCGCTAGGCGACAATACTTCACCAGAAAAGAACTACGGTTAGTTCCTACGTTTTATAAACTGATTCGTAATCTAAGCAATTCCCTTGTGTAGTAATATTAATCGTTTCGTTTTATGATTCAGTACTACAAAAGCGACACAAACGAAGAAGAGAAAATAAAAAGCGCAAACATAAATATACATTTGCATCAACAGCACTTTGGAGTGTTAATGTTATAGGTATTATATTATATTCCTACTTCAAATATTTTTCGTATAAATTTTTACTACATTGAATTCAAAAAGTATGATTTGTGTCAGATAATAATAAAAAACCAGCAAGCTATAAATAAGAGCAGCAACAGATTGGGCACAGTTAACGATGCGTATCCACGATCCGAATGTAATAAAATTGTTAATTACTGGGAAGGTCGGTCCCGTCCGCTAAACCGCCTGTAATCAAATGGCGGATAAACAAATTACTTCTAACCCGCTAGCGGGATTATGTCGTCTCTGAAAACATTTTGTCATAGTTTATGTTGTGTTGTCAAAAGACATTTTTCTAAAAAGGAATGAAGAAAAAGATTAGTGAAAATATCATACATATATATGAACGTAACGCAGTCATAGTCATTTGTATTGTTAAAGGTTTTTTGAGAAATACCTGTTCTATTTTTATTTTTTCACTGTTGGAGTTGCACTAACAAAGAAAGATTTGAAACTAAATAATACCGCCGGAGAAAGATGTATATAAGCGAAGTAGCGTGATGAAATGTTTCAAAGCAGTGGTAACTTATATTTGGTTTCGCAGTAGAAAATTTGAGAGCCATGAACGAGCAGAACGAAATATAGAATTTACGACGCCAAAACATAATAATGCCTAATTGATTTTAGCCGCCAAATCTAAATAACTATTTGAAATTTTACCAAAATTAGGCCTACATGTTGTGCATAGCAGTACAAGAGTATTTTAATAGTTTATCTATATAAAATGTATTTATTTACATAAGAAAAGTAAGTTTGTGTATTTATCAGTTATCCAGTTTCCATAGTACAATCTTTGCTTAGTTTGGGACTAGATATTGTTGTGTTCAGAAATATTATTTTTGTAAACTAAGCAATTTAATAGCATTAATAATAAAAAAAAGATCTTTTTATGAATCAAGTATTAAACACATGGTAATTATTGAAAAAGTACAATGTGTATAATATTTGTTAAGTTAGCAATTACAGTGTCATTATCTGGTGTTTTAAGCTGTATGTACTAAGTAACGTTTCGATAACTTTTTTTATAAACTCTTGTCTTTGATTCTTTATAACATATTATCTGCTCAAAAATATGAAAACGTATTGTAAATTATAGATCTCATAATATTCAAGAGTTGTTGTAATAGGTACATCATAATAAAGTATGACGGCCCAATTTCTATTCAGCTTTTTTTTCCAATTATAAGGGCACGCGCGATTACTCACGATTAGCTGAATTTTCGAGGGCTATTTTTTCGGTTTCTCGTCCAATTACTTGCCTAACCCTTAGTTGAAACAGGGAAAAGAAAAATGATGTTGTAAAATTTTAACACAAATATATTTATTTATTATTAATTAACTAGGAAACATTCATTACGCCTTTCCTTGGAAAGAAAATTAATTTTTATTTCTCATTAGCCGGTTACAATAAGCAAGGTTTTTATTTACGTATGGGATAACTCTTAAGAATACAATTTCTCATAAAATTATTTCTTTTTACATATATACAAATATGGTAGGTATTTAGAAGAAAAATACAATAATATATTCGGGCAATTTTTTTTCATCCGTCGTTTTTAACTGTTTTAAACTTTATCAATTTAAAAGATCCCGTCTCACTGTTAGTTTAAAAATAAACGACGGGACGATTATTACATTTTCTTTAAAATTGGTTGAAATGACACTTTTCTACCTGAATAGTGTTAATGTTATTTAACTATTACTTTGACCGGTAAGTATTATTTTACCACTCTTGTTCTATGCTTATATTTTTTTATTTTAATCTTCCCTTTAGGGATTTGAATTAGTTAAATATGCGGAACAATACAATATATAGTTGCATTCATATGTCCGTATGATCGAATATTCTACTTTTTGAAAGAGGCATATTTTAATCGTGTTGCGCGCTGACAGTCATGTTTGTATATAAATCGAAGGCGCTTTGGTGGTCTATAAGTCCCTATGTATGCTTAAATTTTTAATACTACGCTGCAGATCTCGAAGCAGTTTTTTTATATATAGCGTGATTGAAGAGTAATGTTTATATTTAAAAAACCTTTTTATTATTATAGAGTAACTCTAATAAAGTAAGAGGCTTCTAATGTGATATCATAAGAAAACACATTTTTATGCACTGACATTGCAAACCCTGGCTGAACACTACTTGAAAATTATATATGTCTGTTATATATGTATATTGTACGCCTTAAAAATGTCAACTAAAAATTGATGTTTGTCTATCAGTCAAGGATAACCTAGTATAACCAGTTTTTTTTTATTTTTATTTAACGGCAAAAATGGCTTATTTACAAAGTGATTTTAAGCAAAAAGCATTAATGTTTATGAAATTTAGTACCCTAAATACGTTGTGCAATTAATCCTCCAGAATACGCAATTTAAATTAATATTTCAAAAGATGTTACAGATATCATCATTGCACTCGTGCAAAGCCACGGTTGCTAGTAAAATAAATATAAAAATCTGAGGCTATAACTAAAATATAAAAAAATACGACTTATGCATTTAAATAAAATTTTATTTAAACATAACAACCAACTGCCTCCGTAGCCTAGTGGTATGGGCGTGAGCTTTAGAAGTTAGAGGTCGTGAGGCAGATCACCCAATTGTCTGAAAAATATGATGATCCATTCGACAGATGGGCGTGTAAAAATCAGTCCACACCAATCCGCATTGGACTAGCGTGGTGGGATTTGGTCAAAAAACCCGTAATGGAGAAGGCGTGTATTAGGGAAGGCCTATGTTGAGCGGTAAACTAACACAGGCTGATTATGGTGACGAAAAAATCAACTTCGGTTTCCTTGTGTAATAATAATATATAATATCTCATACTCTTCAATATTGGCATTTAGTCCGGCATTGTACGAACAGTGTACAAAAAGTGTTAAATAAATAAATAATTGTAATATCTCTGGAGAGTATTTATAAATGGGGATAAACAAGTGACAAAAATATGACGTACTACTAAAAGCGTATAACTAGTTTACGTAACATGATCAGGTAACAACGTGCTCTCCGTGCGAGATTGCGTCGCATATTCAGCCACTGCATTTTAAATCTCTGATAAATTTCAAGGTATTCATTTTATATTTTATATTTAAAAATATCGTTTTATGTACAGATATTAAAGAATTTTTATGTATTAATAACTTTAATGTGACCTTAAACTAATTATCTAAGTATTATCTAAAAGTTTTGATGTACATACCTGATTGCAAGTGCAATCAGGTATATACATCAAAAGCTTATTAAAATATGAATTACATTGAAATGCTTATAGTGTGCTATTTTTATTACGTAGATATTTGCTATTTCGGGCTTCATTGTATACAAATTTAAGTAGTATAATTGTATTAAACATACTTTACCTCTATCATTAACGGTTTTGGCAGCGTTTGAAATTTAACCGTACGAGGTTGTGATTTTCGGTGTCGTAATTTTTTTTATTTCTCATATATCTATTAAACTACTTATCACAAAATTATAAAAAATGAGACCAATGTGTAGCTGAAATCCATCAATCAAAAAAAGAATAACCAAAATCGAAACGCTAGAAGCGGAGCAACGAGGTTACATATATAAAAAAGAATAAAAAAAGCATATGCTCCAAACTGAGCATATGTTTTTTTTATTCTTTTTTTTCCTCCTTCTATTGGGAAGTTGGTCAAAAACAGGGCATAGTTCTTTTAATTAAAAAGATGTAGCCCACCCTTCAGTACATTATGTATATTATTACCTTTTGTATATTATTAGTTAGAAAACAATTTCAATATTCCACTTGTACCTTTTTATGCAAAATTTTCAAACATAAATTAGCTTATTTTTGGATAAAATAGTACTAATCTACAACAATAAATTGAATTTGAGACCCTGTACGTAATGTAGTGATACGTTAAAAAAAAAACATTTTTGACGTAACAACGTCTTATAAATTGGTTCAAGGGAGACACTCTCTAAAACTGTGTCACAACGCCGCTCATGTAACGGTCTCTCCATAAGCAACCATAAGAGGAACGCGTCTCTCTTTCTCGTGCGTAGTTGGCCTGCATAAGTGAAAGAGAGACAGAGAAAAAAAAAAGGGGGTGGATCTCTCTTTCTTCTATACGAATGAATATTCACATTACAATAATTATACCACTAAAAGACGTTGTCACGCATGACTTTCGCCCCTATACTATAATTTTATTATATATTTTTAAATTTTGTCTGTCTGTTCTGGGTAATCTCTGGAATGGCTGGTGCGACTTTGATTGAGTTTTTATTCTAAAAGATAGCTGACGTAGTTGTGAGTAAAGTAGCTTAATTTTAAAACAACTTATAAATTACCATGCGGACGAAGTCTAGGGTCTAGATCAGCTAGCATAAATATAAAAGTAAGTCCAAGGAACATCGCCGAGGACTTCAAAACAATTATAATTCACGGCTTTGTTTAAAATTGGTTTACTTCTTTTAATTGCGTATTTACACAATGATACATAAGATTACACTTTAAGTATCACGCTTTGCAAGGTTATGGAGCAATTGGCCTCCTTGGGTTCTGCTCCCACTTCCCTACCAACAAAATGGTGGAATGAGAACCAAGCTACTTATCCAAAATATCTGGCTCACCCTGAAGTTAAAACTATCCTGTGCCATTATCTCCCCCAAGTCTCCAAAGCACCCCAAAACACACAGCTCACGAAAGTTTTTCTTGAAACCCACTTGAAAACAATTTAACTCAAGTGTACACAGCGCGAAATTATGTTCATACTATATCAGGAGGAGTCACGTACACGTAACATAATTTTAAACGTGTCGCAAGTATGTAGGCAACTTATTAGAATTTTATTTTTTAAAATAATACGCAAATTAAGAACTACAACTTGGTAATTAATTTTTCCTCAACATACAAATTTCTAATTTGTGTCATCAATGGATATTCATTTATTAAAGTTAAATATGAACTATGTATAACATCGCTTTAATTTCTATGTGCTACGTTTACGTCTAGCAATGAACATATTCAAAAACATTAGATGTCAGTAACAATAAGAAAACCATATTTCTGTCGCCCATGTGAGGCTTCACTGGCCATTTGTCTTCAAATACTATTTTATAGATTGTTTAGGATTTTTATGAAATCGCGTAATTAATTTGTCGCCTTATAATAAACAATGTTATTAAAAAAATCTTGTAAACATTATTTATACTGCCGAATAATAAATATAAGAAAAGAATATTGTAATAAAGTGAAGAAAATTGCTTTACTATGGCAGAAACACCTTTGTGTAATCGATCTTAGTTGTCTGTAATGTTTGACTAAACTGTTACTTTTTTTGTCCAGTTAATTAGTAGTGAATGGATGCCTTCTCGGTTATATTTTCGTGGAGTATAATGGGTATAAAATCATATATAAATAATAACTTACAAGTTATTCTGATGTAAAAGCTATGTTATTTTAAAGTATCATCAAAATTAGTTTGTTTTTTTGCGGTAAACAGTAAAAAAAACATTGTAACAATAACAGCGATTATAAAATAAGTAGCATTAGTAGAATTCCAAATCAAAATAACAAATTAAATTTGTTTACGACCAAAGATTGAATAATGTCATTATTTTATTGTTATATGTTTGTTACATTAGCATATACATACAAATATGTCTTTTCACGCATTTTAGACGTTAGTGCGTTTTTTTATTTACATTCTTTCTAACTTTTGCAATTACATCAGTGTTATTAGATGGCATTCAAAATTTTTTTATGTATCTGTAAATTTATTTACTTATTATTGTTTAAAACCTAAACGTCAAAGTTCAAACCTAAATGTTTTACAGTAAGTACTTACTGTCTAAAAGTAAATTCATAATTTTTTTTTTTGGGTCTCATTCTATACATTTATTTTTTACCTTAGATAATTGAAGCTAGGAAAAAAACGGTCGAAATATAAGCAAGTTTTATGTAACAATATTTTTTATGTTATGTACCTTACGTATCCTCGTAAATGAAAGCATACTTAAAAGCTTCGTTCCTAGTAGAACAAGCTTTAGATGATCAAATAAATTTATTTAAAAATTGTTTTACTTTAGGGGTTCTTGACTAAAACAAGAACACATTACACTTACAAGTGTGAAAAGAAATAAAATCCGTGAATCTTTATTCTTAACTGAAAAGCATTAATAGTATGGCGTGCAGAATAAATTAATTACGTATTTTAGGGAACTGTTTGATATTTATCTGATTTTGTGTATTAGTAGTAAAACAAGTAAATGAATTAATAACGAATTTGTATGTACACCTAACGTTCTTTTTAAATAATTGTCACCAAGATGTCCAACTGAATGACAACCGACTAATACCAAGACAATATTTAAGTTATTATTTATTATTATTATTATTTTATATCTATTCTGCAAATAATCTACAGAATTTTCTGTGAATGAAATATTTTCTTATAATTTTACTGACTTTTTGTCAGAAATTCAGCATTTCAGCAGTTAATAAAGAATATTGTAAATACAGACTTTGTAAAATCAATTGTGTGGTTTCTGCTAGCTTTCTGTATAGTGCTATAAACTGGTTGGTAAGGTGATGCACTAGAAATATGGCGCCGGAGACTCATGCTGAATACATTCTAGACAGCGTTCCTTAAAAACAAATCTCTCTCGACTTTGTGAATTAGAGATCAGCCAATCCTTATTATTTTAGTCCATTGGACAAATAGCCGACAAGATTGAAGAGAAATTAGGCACTGGACCTTCGTTTTACATGCCCATTACATCTTCTTACATTCCAGGCGATCGGATGATGAGCCCGTATTGCTCCAACTAACTAGGAAAAAACAGTGATAACCTGTCGAATCCTCGCAGGGTTTAAACTCTTAATCTGCGATTTCTATAGCGCAAGCCCATATCACTCGGCTACGGACGCAGTTTAAAGACTATTAGGCTTGAAATTACTCCTTCGCCTTCCATATTAATTTATTCCAAAGTAATTTATGTCTACAGGTTTTGACCATTACTTATTTGAATGTATGCAAGTATACTTGGACATCAGGGGAAGCTTCCTATAACAACATCAAAGAAGTGATGTAATTTGCAAACTTGAGACAATATTCATAACTATAATAACCATGTATGTAGCCATGAAACTATCATTTACGTCTAATTTAGTGGTACGTTTAAATATTACTTGTTATAAGATATGATATATATTTAATTATAAAACAAAATATCTGATTCACCTAAAGGCTTCTTAAATAAATTTTTCCTTCATCGAACTACTTATCCTATTTAGGTACTTGATAAAATTTTAAAAGACCCTGTCCAATCGAAATGGAAAGACGTCTTCAATTGATTGCAAAAGGTTTCATGAGCTCCGTTATGAAACGACGAGAATAATACTTTAGTTTTTATAGGTTTAATAGTAAAGTCGTTAAGCAGAAAATGGTTTTAATTTAGGTTTTTGGTCACTTCAAAAATGTTCATGCATGTACCTATACTGAATTGAAGCATTCGTTAACACAATGACGTTTTCTATAGGTTAATTAGAGCTTAACCTTTACGATTTATTCAACATGCATTGCGTTTTGGAAACCTGTGAAACAAGATGTTTAACCCAAATTTATACTCGTACTTTTTCTTATGCATAACTGTTTTATATATCCGTATTTAAATGTATTTTTATTACCGTATTGTATGACTGATATATACTATTATTGTAAATATCGTCAATTGTTTTTTTTATTTATATTAAACACCATTTGATGTATTTGCGTGCGAGCTCAAAGATATAAGAAACATATTGAATGATGATTTGACATATTAAAATATGACATTTAAAAAATACCTTGTTTGTATTTTGAATTGCTATACCCAAATGCTGTATTTTGAATTGAAGCTCCTTAAATAAATTAATTAATAATTTATATGACATTTTTTAAATCTTATTATTTTGTCTACCTTACGATCAGGGATGCTGAAAATGGTTTCAAATCTTGAAATTAGGGCGCTTGAAATTAATTAACGCTACAAAACAGTACCGTAATTACTGCCTTACGGTAAGGTAGAATAGAAGTAAATTATTATTTTTAAGTATTACTCACGGGACAAGTATAAAAAAATGTAACAAAGTCCTAAAACTCTATATATCGTAAGGAGAAAACTGTAACATCTTTAATTATGTTTTTAATATGTGCACAAATTAATTTACAAAGACCTTACGCGTTTATAAAACAAGTTTATAATTGTGACGATTGTTTGCCTGTTTGGAAACTCTGTTTAAAATCTGTAGCAAATAAACTTTGATACAAAAATAATCTATTTATGAACCAAGTCATGCATTCATTTATTTTAAACATCATTTGTAGTTAAAGTTCTAAGTTCATTTGTCTTTGTTAATGGAATTATTATTATTTTCAGAACGAAATCACTCAATGTGTGCACAATAATCTTACTTTGTTGACACCTTTGTGAAAACAATATTTAAAATTTGACAACTAATTATTTCATGAAATATTTTTGTCAATTAATCACTTTAGAAACACTTTTACGAAAATAATATAATACTAAATTTTTAAAATTGTTCTTCCATTGTTTGTGACTACATTACGTTAAAGAACTGGTAAACGCAGTTTTGTAACATGTTAACGACATAAAAGCTTGGTTGTTTATATATGGGTCATTCCATGTAAAATCGGCATATTTTTTACCTGAACCCTTTTGATTTTGCTGAAAATTTCTTTTTTACCCCCCAAAAGTTTTTTTCAGAATTTTGTCAAATTTTTTTCCCGTCTTGAAAAAGTTATGAGTTTTTGAAAAGAAACCGCTCTTTTTTTAAATTGACAGAACTTTTTTAAAAATTGATCGTTTGGGAAATTTTTTTTTTTCAAAATTTTTATTTTTAAATATAGTTTTCGAATAAATATATGACAAAAATCTCAGAATCCCAGATATATGAAATATTTTAGTTTTAGTGAAAAAATCGTGATTATATTCGTCAGGTCCGACTGTTTTATTTTTGCTCTAAAAATACATCAACTAATTCTGCAAACATCCCGGTTAATGAAAAGATGTGACGGCAATTATTTTTGATTATAAAAAATTCGTAGAATTTTGCAGATTTTAGTCGATAGGACAGATTTTCGGTCACGCTGCGTGGAACTGTTTTGCCTGCCTCGTTGGGTCAGAGACCCAAGGACAAAGAAGTCCTCGCCACCTACAAACCTGCTTAGCTTTTTTTTATCGTACTGTGATTTGAATATTTTTCTGAAGAAGAAAACATCTTAACTTGCACCATACAATCTTCCAATGGTGAAATTTCATATTATTATTCGTATATCATATTTGCTCATCAGTCGACAAATTGTATCGAATTACTAAATGCTCCGGTAAATTTCGCTAGGATATTTTTTTTCTATGCTTCTCCAAATTAAATGGATTGCAACATTGATCAAAAAACTTCGGCATTGTAATCACTCGTTAACAAAACGTAAATTAACCGCACTTTATGGTAAATTTCACGAGGAAAAAAAATTCATGACAAACTTATGTAAAATCAGTAAAAATTCAACAAAATTTTATTTATAATCAAGGAAAAATATTAGCAGCGATTGTCGTCACTTCCTTTGATTAACAGGGATCATTGCAGAATAAGTTAAAGTATTTTAGACAAAAAAACCGTGGGACTTTGTGAAAATTACGATTTTTTCAAAAACTAAAATATTTTATATTTTTTTTCGAACACTACATTTAAAAACAAAAATTAGTCCCCCCTCGCAATCAATTTTTGAAAAGTAAATTAAAGTAATTAAAAAATAAAGAGCGGTTTTTCAGAAATTTACAACTTTTTAAGACGGAAAAAAATTGAAAAATCTCTGAAAATAACTTTCGGAGGGTAGAAAAGAGACAATTTTTAGGAAATCAAAGGGTCAGGTAAAAAATTTGTCGATTTGACATGGAATGACCCATATAACAATGCCAATATTATGTAGTATTACTTACATGATCAATTCTTATTCATTTATTAATAAAAACTAAATAAATGAATAACAAATGACTCATTCCATAACTAATAATAAATCCCTCACGTATTGTTGTCGTATTTAAAATGTTGTAAAAGTATAAACTCTGGTGACAAATTGATATCCTAATAGCGTAGCACAGTATTTCGAACTATGTCACCGACAAGCAGACTTATTGGAAGTTCTATTTGTGGATAGCAAAACCCCGAGGCTATGTTTAAGTCTAAATAGAGAATACCACATTTCTTAGAGAATACCAAATTTTTAAATTAAACGTGAAAGTTCTATAAAAATTCAGTCCAATCGTGTCATAAATATTTAATAGTAAGTGAATTAACGTTATTTTTATTTCGACGGTGAAAGACGTTTTTTATGCTGAATGAAGACATTTGAGCCATTTATAAATGAAAGCATAAAAGATTCATTGGTTAAAGTAACGAAGCATAAAAAATTATAGTTTTTATTATTCGCAATGACACACCATTCCTTTACGGTGGTGGTCCCCTTTACAGGAGACCGTCTGAGTGGATTACCCGCGATGCCTATTTCGCCACGAAGCAGTAGTGTGAAAACACTGCTGTGTTCCGGTTTGAAGGGCACCGTAGCCAGCGAATTTACGGGTAAACGAGACCCTATGTCTCACGGTAGGCAGCGCGTTGGCGACACCTCTGGTATTGCCAATGTCAATGGGCGTCGATGCCCACCTTCCATCAGGTGGCCCGACTGCTCGTCTGCCTGCGTATGCCATAAAAAAGAAAAAAAAATCTATGCTTATGATTAAAACCAATGCTTTGTTGATTTCCGTGAACCTCCGAAATGTGTTATCATAGTTATAAAAAATATCTTTTGGAAACTGCTAAGTAAGCTTTTACTATGTTTATTGGCTTTTTTTACTCTATGTAATAAAATTTTTAAATAAAATGTGATAACAACAAATAATTGAAAAGGTTAGGTTTGGTTATCTTCCTCACATTATTTGGTAGACAGTACCAAAATCCATTCTAAGAGTAATAATAAACATAATACTATTATCTGACTTAATTAATTTATACTCAAATTACATATTTATCTTTTTGATTGTGATTTTTTGTAGTAGGTAACAAGGAAATTATAAACGATAAAATTTTTTGTGGTTGAAAATGACTTCTATGGAAAATAACTACAGTAGATCTTACAAGTGGTTAAATTTTTATAAATACAGATAAAAAATTGCGAATTGGTACCGTATAATAATGACTAAAAACATTTTTAATCAGACCTATTTTAAAGTAACTAGTTGAAAAAATTTTCCTTTGATTTCAACATTGTATCACGACTAGTGGATTAGCATGTACTGATTATTATCAGAATTGATTGTTACATTATTAAGTAACAATGTTTTAAAAAATTCACAACATTATGACTTTGGAATTAAAAAAATTAGTAATAGTTTTTTTTTTTACGGATGACTCACGTTGGGGGAGTTAACCGCTACAACCCGGCGGGTTCGAGGGGCTGTGCAACTTTAAGTGTGCGCAGACTTCACCTCTATTCTGTGGCGTAGCTCCTGGAGACCCCTGAAGGGGACCTCGGCTCGGGCTGCCACTTCTCTATCCCGTGAGCGGGCTTGATCGAGGATGCCCACGAGGGCCGAGCCTTGGCTCGATTAGTCGCTGGTCAGATCCATGCCTATACCCGTTAGCAACACTTATCGAGGTGCCCGGTGGGCCGAACCTCGGCTCGATAGGTTGCTTTAGGACTTGTTAGTGACCCCCCGAACAGGTTCTCGCTTTGACGTAGCGGTGGGGCTCAGTACCTGCGGCTTGGGTCAGCCGCGGGGAAGCTAAGAGGAACCTGGCCGGCCTGAGGAGTAAGGCCGGCCGTGGAGGAGGCTGCTCCAAGCGGGCTTAACAAGCCCGTTTTGGATGCGCCTTTGGAGGGTGCGAGGGACGGGTTGCAGGAGGTGTGCCGCCCTTCCTGTCCCTCACAACCAAGGTGGAGTCGCGGGGAAGAGGGTGTCGGTATTCCGTAGGCCGCTCTCCTATCTCCGCGACTCGGGGGCCTGACCGCTGATGCGGTGTGGAGGGGCCGTGGAAGGAGGACATTCGGCATGGCGTCGTCGATCTCTCCTCCTTCTGCGGCCGAAATGGAGCTAGCGCGGAGCTTAACATCGGAGCCGCCGCTAGGGGCTGAGAGTTGGGTCCTTGCGTGGTCAGGAGAACTCCTGCTCCCATGGCCCTGAGTAACAGACTCGGGGAGTCTGTTACTAACTGCAGGGGCCGAGACGAAGGGCGCGCTAGTTCCGACGCGCCCAGAGGGAGCAGATCAGCATCCTTTCAAGTGTTTGGGAAAATACCCTTGGAAAGAGCTGCGTTATAAATTAGGACTAGGATGATAATTATATGTGCCGGTAAGATTTTAATGACGCGGTTGTTTATGCCGTCGGTGCCTGGGGATTTCCGAGGTTTGATATTTTTGATAATCGACTTGACTTCGCTTTCGGCCAGACATTCGGCTTTTTCTTCATCGATAAACGCTAAAGGAGCATCAGGAAGGTTAGGATGGGATAGAGGTGGCATCGGAGGAGTTCCAATTCCGCCCTTCAGACTTTTAGAAAGTTGCCAGAAGGCCTGATGGGATGGGTGCATATTGCTTAGATCTATATCTCACCGATTGTTCCTGAATTCAGCTATGCGCGTCTTGGACTGATGTTCAAGGGCGCGCAGCTGTCTCTGGTTCCGTTCGGTTGGATACTAACCGTAGGCACGAATCGCAGCCCTCTTGCGTCGCAAGAGGTCCTTTTTATCGTTTGGCAAGGCCCAGCGGGTTTTCCACACCGGACCTGCTTCGAGGAGGCCTCGACAAAACTTTAGACTTGTCTTGTGAGCGCATGAGCAGCGAGATTCGCGTCATTAGCACTGTGCTGGACTTTAGGAGAGGACTTTCCTAGGGAGAATAGCGTCTCGAAGTCGGATTCAATTATCTCGGATGAGCTTCTATACGGTAATTAGACCGAGGTTATGGTAATTGGTGCGTGTCCTGTCATGGCTAGCCTACAGACTGAGGCTTCTAGATGTGTTAGCGTCGACAGCGAAAAAAGCTATCCTTTCTATAAAATCGGATGCAGTTGGATATGATAAAATAGGTCGCAGAATGGTTATTCCTATCCTAGATTTCCTTCTCCCAACGCTTGCACACGTTTTTAATTTTTCTTTACGATCAGGATTATTTCCATGTTCCTGGCGTAATGCCCTTGTTCGTCCACTTCCTAAATGCTCCAACCCTGTTCTTCTTACAAATTATCGACCTACCTCTACTTTGCACTGCCTATCTAAGGTACTAGAGTAATGTGTTCATAAATAAGTTTCTGGCTTCATATTTAGTAACAAACTGATTAGTCCATTACAATCGGGATTTAGGCCCGGACATAGTACCACTACTGCCCTTCTTAAAGTGACTGGCGATATAAAGGCGAGATAACACCATGGTCACAGTTCTGGTGCTTATTGACTTTTCAAATGCCTTCAATACCGTCAGTCACGACATTCTCCTTGCAGTCCTCTCCTATTTTATGATTTCAGAGAAGTAGTGGAATGGTTTTCTTCTTATCTTTGAGGGCGCCAGCAATTAGTTATCGTCGATGAATTATCTTCATGCTGGCTGAACCTTAAGTCTGGTGTACCTCAAGGCGGTATTCTTTCTACACATTTGTTTTCCATATTTATTAACTTTATCACTTTTGATCTTAAACGTGCGTATCATTTCTACGCTGATGACCTGCGGTAGTATAGTCAGGAATCTACCACAAGCTTAGACGTAGTAGTTGACAAAATAAACAAGGACTGGGGTTCAATAAGAAAATGGTGTTATAAATTTGGTTTGGCAGTCAATCCATCGAAGTGCCAAACAATAATAATCGGCAGTGCCCGGAATTTGAGTAAGGTGGATCAGGCTGCGCTTCCATACTTAATTTGTGACAGAGATAAAATTCCGTTTAGTCTTGACGTTAAAAATCTAGGTCTCCAGATAGATAGAACACTAAATCGGAATAGCCAAGTGTGGTGCAGAAAGTTATAAGTATTTATAACCTATGTGGTGCAGAAAGTTATAGGAAAGTTAGAAAGTTATATAAGGCGATGCCTTTAAAGATTCAAGAAGTTTTTGGCCATTCAGGCGAAATTGACGCTTGTGCAGGACTGATTTTCACTATTATCGACTATGGTGACGTGTACTATCTTTACCTGAATGCAGATCACCTCAATAAGCTTGACCAACTTCTAAAAAACTGCATTCGATTCGTTTTTAATCATCGTAAACATGACCACATTTCTTCATAACGTTCCGAACTGAACTGGTTACCTATTCGACAGCGACGCTCCTTACGAACTCTTACCACTCTATATTCATTTCTTAATTCTTCTAGTACTCCGTCCTATATATCTTCCCAATTTTAATACTTATGTCATTGTCATCATGTCACTTACAAAAATCTTCGTTCGACGCACACGCGTCTACTCCAATGCCCAAATCACGGTTTTGACATTATGCACTCCTCTTGTTTTTGTTCAATCTGTCCTCTTATGGAATGCGCTACGTCTCAAAATTAAGATGGTGGGGAGTAAAATTACTTTTAAGCGTAAAGTAAAAGAGTACTTACTGAAGAACGTATCGCCAGATTAATTAAATTTTTATTATAATATATATACACATATGTATATTTATATGTATGTATGTATATGTATTTATGTATGTGTACTTATTAATATACATGTGTAGTATTTTATTATTTTATTTATTTTTAGTTATATATTTATATCAAAATTTAAATTTTTTAAAACTCATATATTTGCACCTCCCCGTTTTTTATCTCTGCATCACCCCAAGGTTGATTGGCAGAAAATGCCATCGGCATTAACCGCCTCTGAACAGTTTGTGCATGAATTTTTAATAAATAAGTAAATGAAGTTCGACTCAACTTAAAACCATAGTTAAAGAATCATAAAAATGTACATATCTTTTGCCATAACTGTTTTATTGCGCTAAATATTCTCATAAAGGTAACGTTTATAATGGAGAAAATTAAATGGATTCACCTCGGAGAGTGCTTTTATCTTTTATTTAACTTAAAAAATGCTAATTGAGATAATTCTCAGAGAAGCTTCCGAACGCAGCAATTATCTGGTAGAAGAAAATGTAAGATAAGTAATAACACAAAAGATTAATAATACCTTTTTATGTACTAAGTCTTATAATATACAGTACTTATATCTTTTTAGGGATTTTTAGTAATTATTTCTATGTTTAGTATTAATATGATGACCTGGTCGTCTAGCTTTGGGCTATGACAAAAGTACTAATTATGATATTATAAGACTACAAATTTTTAAATAATATAGCTATTTCATATCAGTAAATTTAAAGGTTTTGATGTCCTGTAATGACTGTTTTTATCAACTGGCGACATTTTACATGTTCATACCCGACGCATGGATTATTTTAATCGTCTTTGATTCACCAAAAAGAAAAACACGATAATACACACAGAATTATCGTCTGTATGCTATTTGGATCTCTTAAAGCCACTACTAACTACTATACCACTAGTTTTTTTTTTACCGTACAGAAATTGAGGTAATTGCAATAAGTGATATGTTACCTAATTTATCAGACGAATTTAGAATATTTTATATACAACGAATAATTTATATCGCATTATAGTAAAAAAAATAAGTAGTTAAAATCTAGAACCATTCCAATCTTTATATACGTATATATTTGATCAATTTATGATACTATATTATATATTGTACACATTGTCTCATATAGACAGCAGCGTATGTCAAATTTAATAATGTTACTAACAAGTTTTTTAATATATTGGACGGTCTTATAATGTAGCATAATATCCCGAGGCTGGGTTTACGCTCAGATATGCTGCACGCTTGCGGGATAAGACATGTTGAAAATAAACATATCGTCTAATCTTATAAAGTAAATGTACTTAACATGTCAGAATCAGAAGCCGATCGGTTTAACCAATCACAAAAAGTTATAGTGGCAAAATATATGTGCACAGACAAAATTAGTCAAGTTGAAAATAGCAACATAAAATGATATCTTATAGAATTTACTAATAGTTCACGGTGAAATAAATACCTTTATAATCATCATCATATTAATTTGTGTATTATTCTAGCCCGGCTTTTTGCCAATCATGCACGAGTTTTTAGTCAAAAAGAAGGTCAACAAATGCTTAAGCTAAATTTTTGATTTGTCGGTTTGTACTTGTTTATATAAATTCAATGCTTTCACGAAATGTAACTCTTGTTATCTACAAGTTAAATGTTGATTGTTATTTTATTAACTTGGCAAAAGCTCCATCTTTCGCCGTTGAAATAAATTTTGTCCGTACGTTTTATTCAAATAAGTTGCCACGCTGCTCCTACTCTACTCAAAACGTTTTCAGTATTTGTGTTTTTTCCGAAAATGCCATTCAATGTGCACTCTTTTTTTACTTTTTTTGCAAATATATGATAATAAATAAATAAATATTTCATTTAAACAATATTACACTTTCAAAACTTAATCACCTGCTTAAAGTTATTAATTAAAGAAAATTATTAATTTTGATAATTATCCTACCTTCTCGTTTAAAATTTTTTGGCTCGTTTGACTCTACGACATGAGTTTAAGTATAACTTGATGGATATTGTGGATATTTACAAGTAATCTTGATGGTTAATAAAAAGCAATATCCGCTGCCTAAGACGAACATTCATGAAAAGAAATAAAATAGTCCAAATATATGAATAATAAAACTTATAAAAAATAAACAATAACCATGTATATATCTTAGCCAGACGGCAGGGAGGCCAAACGGGGGTTAGCTTGAAAGAAAGAGAGAGACAGAGAGAAAAGAGGCTGGCAGATATGAGAGTGGAGTCAAAATGCTCCGCTTTCTGCATTTGAGCTGGAAGGGGTTCGTCACCGAGTCTCAGGCACCTCGCATGTGTTGTGAGAGCCTAACGAGTAAATTCGCTATTGGGATCATTTCGATCGATAAACGAACCCAAATGATAATCACCTTGTGAGCCCGATCCAGATATTTTTATTCCGGGTGTTAAGAGTTTCTTCAAATGTGATCGTGATGTCATCTAACAATACCCTTGGCAGTGACCGGTCCACGATGTTAGGCTTTTTGCCAGTGTCGTCCTGTGCGAGATAATGGACCGGTCTCAAAAAAGCATGTTGTGATTTTTTCGAGTACAGTAACCAGCAAATACTTCTAATACGGCAATTGTAATATTTTTTTAAGACTTGCCAGTACATCGTACAAGCTTTGTTTAAAATAAATTGTACTGTATGAAGTAGCTTTTATGAAGGATGGCTGATTTTTACGTTTATTTTGTCAGGTAATAGATCTCCTTTCCAAAGAGCACCAAAAAAAAAATTAATAACTTAGGCCAGTTTTTATACCATGAGAAGTCAGCTTTGAATTTTAGAATACAAAATGACATTTTTCTTTTAACATAATGAAATTTTGTTACATGAAGGTCTGTTATCAAATTAAAAATTATAACTTCACCCGCAAATTTTGGCCTTTTTCCGTAAATTTTTGTTATTTTTTTTTTTACTGTGACATAAAATGTTGTTTATTTTTTTTAAAGTACAAAGTATACCTATGCTATGTTATGCCTAATAAAATACTAAAATGACTCTGAGATAATATGTAATACAAATGTAATTTAAAAATATTGACATAATTTTTCCTTTATCAAATAATAACAAAATATCGAATTTCTTTATAATATTTATTATAACTGCCTCCCTAGCCTAGTGGTATAGGCGTGTGCCTTAGAAACTGGAGGTCGTGGGTTCGAATCCTGCGGGGACTCAACAAATTTTCATTGTTGTTTCCTAGTTGGTTAGGCAATTTGGACCGATCACCCAATTGTCTGAAAGTAAGATGATCCATGCGTCGGATGGGCATGTAAAAGTCGGTTCACCACCATACCCGCATTGGACCAGCGTGGTGGGATACGGTCCAAAATCCCCTAATGTATGGAGGTGTATTAGGGGAGGCCTATGTCCAGCAGTGGACTATCGCAGGCTGATGATGATGATGATGATTTATTATAACGAATAGAATTTCACATTTCCAACAGATGTTAGTTCTACGAGCTATGTAGTCAGCCTATTGCCACTTCAGCTTGCTAGTTTTGCAAGCTATTTCAGTTAACAATAATCTGCTGCAGATATCGGTTCCACGTAAGTATAAGATTAAAAGTATACAATTTATGCTGCAATTAAGTGTTTACTGTATAATAATATCACGCAGCCCATCATATCATGCTCAAGGATATTATGGTATACAAGCGTACGACACAGGTGCACTCTTACTTTTACTCTGACAATCCGATAGGATGGATAACCGACATCATCGAACTGATCAATTCAATTTTCAAACACTCGGGTGATCAGTCAGCAGCGTTGCCCTAGCCAACTAGGATACAATCATGAAGAGTTTTAAGTCCCCGAAGGGTTAGAACCCGCGACTTCCGATTTCTAAAGCGCAAGCCCATTTAAGTATGTGATAATGGTGTTACATGTCGTAAGACACAGTGCCTTTACATAATTACTTTGTCATTTGTGGAAAAATATATTTTTAATATGTTGTATTAATTTAATATTTTACATTTGTTACTCCGATTGGCTTTCGTAAAAGGATATTTTCATTATAGAGACAATTGCGTAGATGTACTTAGGATTCATATGTCACTTGAAATACTGTAAGAGATTATACGAAAAAAGTGTAACGTTAAATTGCAATTCCCTGTAGGCTAATTTCGACATATAAATGTGTTTTGTTTTAGTTGTCTTGTGACACTAAAATTAATTGTAGTTATCTTATCTTTTTGAGTTTTCCTGATTAAAAAGTTACAAATAATTTAACATTAAATACTTAATATAGTATTTTTTTAATTTCAACAAAATTTTTACCTGATAAATATATTTTGTACAGTATGACAAGATTTATTTATGTAAATTGTTCATTGCAACATTATAATTCTAAAATAAAAACATAATATTTTTAGATTGTGTGT
This sequence comes from Lamproptera curius, assembly GCA_029286875.1. NCBI lineage: Eukaryota > Metazoa > Arthropoda > Insecta > Lepidoptera > Papilionidae > Lamproptera > Lamproptera curius. The sequence goes on along the minus strand of JAGSMT010000121.1, from coordinate 327,083 downwards.
CGAATAAGACGGCTTTATTGAGCCACCATGTCTCAAAAAAAGGCTTGCTTCTGTAATATAACCGCCTGACGAAAGTGGCTTAATTTATATATAGGATAATAACAAAATTTTGTAATAACCGTCTAATAGCGAGACCTAAAAAAAGTGAGACCTAAAGAGAAATCTATTAATACTACTTTTAAGAGCACGTTGTCAAAATAATAGTATTACACAAGGGATTAATTATTACTAAAGTATTATATAGATTAATTACTATTTATTCAGCCCATTATATTAAGGAATGTAAAACGTGCTATGAATTATATATAATTCGATAATTGATAGACAATTCTGAGGGGGGGGGGGGGTATTTTGATCCAATTTGGAGTTCCTATTACAAAAATATTTATAGAAACTCCTGTTATGATCATGCGAACTGCTCTTCAAATTATTTACATGCTTGTTCAAAAAAAAAGGTACTTGACGTTTATTATACAATATTCACATACCTAAAGTGTAATATGTTGTAATCGATGCTGCGATCGATTACTTGGACAAAAGTCACATATTTTAAATCGTAGAAACGTTACGGTGTCGTTAAATGAAAAATCAGATAAGCTTTGGCAACGCAAATGAATATTCTGTGAGTTAAACATTGTAAAGATTTTTTATTGCTATAGATACGAAACAGGGGTGTTTGTTAACGACTCCTAATGGTAAAATCGTTACATCACCTTAAGCGGGTGTTTAGTATGACCTTTGCGAACATAGTATGTTGTAAATTATTTTAACTTATCAGTTTCTGTATGTATTCCTAGATACAAAGCACTTAACTTCACAGATAAATCAAATTTAGATATCACATGATATGATTAAGTTTTATTAAATCTTACTTAGAACAGTGCGAACAAAACCCTAAATATTTAAAAAAATATCACCAATGAAATAAATTATAGCACAAAATAAGGATATTTAAGTGACTTCGATAGTAATAGTACGTACAAAAGACAGTTAAAGCTCCGTGACTATATTATGCCGAAATAGTAGTGCTTCATTGTTCTGATTTGTAAATAAATACCATAGCTATTGTAAAATGTTGCTGTACAGCAGAGTTACGGATCGAATTAAGAAATTTTAAAGTATGTTTTACTCAAATCTGTAAAATTTCAAATACAAAACCTCCACGACATACCTCCTGCCGTGTCTGGCAGGGCGGACGGATTTCACGCCCGGCAATCGCCGGGACTCACCGCTTGCGTTGGGGCAACGCAACATAGGCTTTACTAACCTCAGACGCGACCTAATCATATACTATGATCGACCGGAGTCTCAAGTCACTTGGTATTGATACCAAGATCAGTGAAAATCGGTCGAAAATTGTATATGCAACTGACCGACGCAGTGGATCAGCTCATATCCGACACGCTCCTGGCCACCATTCCCTACCTCAACGAATGGACCGTCCGACCATTCCCTGAGGATGATAGTGACGCAATTATGTCGACATTAGCGTCCGCACGGAATCGGATATGGACGACGAGGCGTTAACCAATCTGAATCCGACGACGGCTTCAAAACCGTCAAATCGAAGAGGAAGCGCAAGGTCCACACCTCTTCACCGCACCTGTCCTTCCCGTCAAGGCTGCAAAGCCCGACGCTCCTACCACCTACCTCAGCAGTGTCGCAAACCGTCGACCTCTCAGTCGACAAACCCATCCCATCCATCCATCCGCCAATCTAGGCGCCCCGGCCTTCGCCCAGAAATTCGTCAGCCTATCCAATCAACATTAAGTTTGGAGGCCTCTGATAGCAATCAGGATCAAACTACAGTTGAAAATTCAGACGATTTCAGAAAGGTAAAAGGTGTTCTTTTTCCCTAAGTTATTCCTTAGGGAAAAAGAACACCAATACCACACATTCGTGCCAGACGTGTACAAAGTTGTTAAAGCGGGCCCAGTATAATTATGACAAAGGTAATTACAAAAAAATAAGATTGGAATTAAAAGCATTCCATTGGGAATCAATGCTTTATGGTGTTAATTTAGATTCAGCAACAGTAAAATTTTACAAGAAATTATACGAACTTATGGATTTATACATACCAAAGAAAGTAATTGGATCAAACCGATATCCACCTTGGTTTACTTCTCCTTTAATTAATATATTACACAATAATTACAAATACCATTAAAAGTAAAAACCTATGGTAACCTAGGAGATTATGAAACAGTCTTGTTTACGTGCAAGAGCAAAAGAGATGGAAAGAGAGTGTGATAGAAATTACATTATGAATTAAAAAAATATCGCACTAAATCCAAAAACAAGTTGGTCTTATGTAAAACGTTGTAAAATTGCCCAAAACGTACCAAGTAATATGTATTTGAACACCGAAACAGCAGTCTGCGGCCAAGAAATAGTAAACCTATTTTCAATATATTTTCAATCGACATTCACGGACCACAATTATAATAAACTACGTACTTATTTTGACACAACTGGTCTATCTCAATCTCAAAATTCAGTTAATTTGCACAAAAAAAGGAAATATCCTCAATCCTTAAGGCTTTGGATGTTAAGAAGTCTGGGGGACCTGACTTAATACATCCTCTATTCATAAGAAATTGCGCCCAAGAATTAGTTCAGCCGCTATTCTTACTCTTCAATCGATCTATATCTGAAGGAGTGGTTCCAAAGATCTGGAAACAGGCTTACATTGCACCAATATTTAAAAAAGGTAACCCCGATAAAATAGAGAATTATCGTCCAATGTCCAAATTGTGTTTGTTTGTAAAAGTTTTTGAGAAGATTGTACACAAACAAATATATTTTTCTATTTCCTCTTTTTTTAGTGACGCACAACATGGGTTTTTGAAAAAAAAATCGACAGTATCTAATCTAGTTCTTTCACATAACTATATAACTAAGAACATGGATAATGGCTTCCAAGTAGATTGCATTTACACTGATTACAGCAAGTTCTTTGATAGAATAGTACATACAATTCTGTTACAGAAGTTGGCAATATGCAGGCATACCAGGTGATCTTCTGCGTTGGTTTGCTTATATATTGAAAACAGTTCGCAGGCAGTTGTGCTAATGGTTTTATGTCGGCATGGATATCTATTCCTCTGGTGTGCCTCAGGATCCTTCTAGGCCATCTGTTTACTATTTTATTAATGACGTGGAAGAGTGTTTCTGCATTCTAAAATAATACTATACGCAGATGACATGAAAGTGCTAAAAGTTGTCAAAGATTGTGATGATACAGTTTCACTACAATCAGATTAAACGAGGTTTGAGTCATTCTGTGATGGAATAAACTTGACTTAAACGTAGAAAAGTGCTTTTCATAACATATACAGAAAAATAATTTTATTGAAGGCAAATGCCAACCTGCTAAAAGGCACGGCTATTGATCGAGTATTTGAGGCTCGTGATCTTGGGGTTATTCAAGATCATAAACTTGTATATGATAAGCACATAAATAGCATTATATCTAAAGCCTACAAATCACTCGGTTTTATTATACGCAGCTCGTCAGTTTTCAGTGAAGTAAAAACTATAAAAATTCTTTATAGCTCTTATGTTAGACCTTTGAAAGTCTTTGACCAATGCGTACTCCCCGTGATGACCTACAGGGCTGAAACGTGGCCACTGACTGTTGGACTGGTCTCAATTTGCCGTAGCTCAACGGGCTATGGAGCGCACCATGTTGAGTTTTTTGTCGGATAAAATTCGCAACGAATGTATCCGCCAAAGAACTAAGTCACCGACATAGTGCATAGGATTAGCTTGTTGAAGTGGCAGTGGGCTGGCATGTAAGTAGAAGAACCGATGGTCGATGCGCCAATAAGGTTCTAGTGTGGAGGCCGCGTTCGGAAAGACGGAGCGTTGGTCGACCCTCTACCAGAGAGGATGCCGATCTCCGTGTAGTAGCCGGTTCAAGTTGGCAGCGAGTGGCAAGTGATCGTTTTGGTGTTCATTGAAATAGGCCTAAGTCTAGCAGTGGACGGATAAAGGCTGCTAATGATGATGATGATGATGATGATGTTAGACCTATACTTGAATATGCTTCTCGGTTTGAAACCCTTAATACCAGACATACGTTTCACGCATCGAAAGTATCCAAAAAGATTCCTAAGATATCACGATTGAAAGTTACATAGTAAATCATTAGACTATAACGATATATGCAGACGTTATCATTTTGTTCCATTACATGTGCGAAGAAATATCAATGATGTATGCTTTTATTTAAATATTATTAAAGGATCCATTAAATCAGCCGAGTTGTTATCTGAAATTACTTTAAATGTTAGATTATTTAACCAAAGAAAACGTAAATCTTTGCATTCCAAAAACTTGTACTAACCATAGATGTAATACTTTTGTAATAAGAACAGCAAAGTTAATTAACTTGCATATGGATATTGTTCCATTTCAACATTGCCAACAGTCACTAGATCAATCCTTACACAAATTACTTTAATAGTCTTAGTCAATAATTAAGTAAGTGTTTGTTAGCTATATTTTGTGACTATTTTTTCCCACAGTGTTAATTAGATTACACCTTATGTGAAAACTTGTAATCGACTTCTTATTGTAATACACACAAATTATTATTAAGAATATTAGCTATAAGTTTTCAAAATAAAAAAAGGGTTAAGGCTTTGTGGTGGGATCGACGCTGATCGATGCTATAAAACGTAAGCCAAAACGCATGTTAACTTTGTGAAATATCCCTTACAATTAAAGTAAACATTATTTCTGTTCACTTGTGTGATAAGACAAAAGTTTGCCACAGTTAAAAATGCAATCGCACATCTAGTATAAGTTTGACCAACATACCTTGCCGATTAGTTCATATATAAACTGCCTAAAAATATTGTGTAGATCATGATAAATCGGCACGAGTCGATAAATAGAAAATAGTCAATAGAATAAAATCGGAACCAACAAATAAAGTTATTCTAAATATTGGAAATGTTATCCAAAAACGACAACGTAATATGAAAAGTGAACAATACATTAAAGTGTGTTCGTATCAAAACACATACTGGTGTTTATTGTTTTCGTTACTCGTTTCTTTACATTACCTATTCATAGCACTTCGAGTTTCGCAGATCATCAAATCAAAGGTTTCTATTTCGCACTCTGTGAAATCGAATCATAATCACTTTTTGTTATTTCATTCAATGTTTCGTTTTAAATTAATAAAACTATTGTAGCATGGATAGAAATTTTATTTATTTTAACACAAAATTTTTGTTTAAATCTATTCGTACACTATGTGATATGTATAGAATCATACGTTTCAAACATTGAAAATTTTGAAATGCGTAGCACCTACAACTGAAATATAAAATTATGAAAGCATATCATTACCGATTCAGTGTGAAGTAATTATCGTGGAAATATCACCTAATTCAGCACGCAACGCGGGAGGGTAGCTATTCCAAAATTTAGCTTTAGAACGTGGTAGATGAGTTCACTTATTAAAATTATCAATCGAAACTTGATATCACGTACGCACATAACTTTGTAACGTAAGCGTACGTGTTCTCATTATACAAACCGACGCTTCTCTTATGTAACATTTCATAAGTTTTTACTTTAGCAAGATTCTAATAAAATTCATTTAATAATTAACATAATCATATATTCCTAGATTCATAGACGCATGTTATAACCTAGTTATAATATAATATGTATTTATAATAAAACTACACGTTTTATTTAATTCAAATTTTATCATTATTCGTCAATCGTTATTGGAGGTCATTATAATTGACAGATGATAAGCAAGAAGAATACAGCGAGCAGAATTAGACTAATCTTGCTTTTATTCAATATCAATGTTATTAAGACGAGTATGATGAAGCAAATTTGTTTTGCCTTTTCGCAATGAAACACACATGTCTATAAAATCCGCCTTTATATAATATAATCAAATATTATATCAAGGCAAATTTTGAGACACATCAAAAGAAAAGCCTTTCGTAATAATATATAAAAGTATAGCGATTTAGTTATTTTTTGATACTTAGTTTTTTTAAAAACAAATATGTTTTATTTGCATGAGAATATATTTTGTGCAAAACTAAAATGTTATATTATTAAAATAATTAATTGGGGATATTATTTAAAATTAGTATTTAGTTCTTATCTGTGTTGTTGTTAGGTTGTAGTATATGACAATATGTGTTTAACTGCCTTCGTAGCCTAGTGGTGACGTCGGGTGCTTTAGAAACCGGAGCAAAGGTTCGGATAGTGCTAGGATTCAAATACTCATTATTGTTTCCAAGTTGGTTAGGGCAATGCGGGCTGATCACCGGATTGTCCGTAAAGTAAGATGATCCATGCGTCGGATGGGCATGTAAAAAGTAGGTCCTGCGTCTGATCTCTCTCCGGTCTTGTCGGCTTTCCGACCTATCGGACTATGAGAGAAAAGGAATAGGGAGTGCACCTGTGTTTGCGCGCACATTTGTGCACTATAATATCTCCTGCGCAGTTAGCTGTCTCTAATATAGATCGGTCGCCGAAGTCGGAATCGACTAGAAAGATTATCATTATAATAACAGAATATTTCGGCTAACCTTTATTTTTTAATCCATTATACCCTTAAGACGAGTTGAAGAGACCATTTAAGAGTTTAAATTATTTTTTAATATTCACATCGAACTTTTGCTACTTTTATTATAATATTTCAGAGTGGGAGGTTTTTTTTTAAAGAGACCGGCTGGAGAAGTCCCACCGAGGTGCCTATTTTTGTTGCGTATCAGTATTGTATAAACGCGTCTTCCGGTTTAAAGGATATCGTGCCCAGCCTAGCTCAGGGTACTGAGCGGATTTTTGCATGTTTTTTTTTTATTTTAAGCATAGCTGATCATCGAGTTAACGTCCTAAACTTATCTTCGCACTAACTACATTTAGAAATGAAAATTAAGGTACATGGTACCTTCTGTTGTAGCAACAAATACAAAATTACAAATGTACCGCACGTCACCTTTACTTCGAAAGATAACGTGCGAAGACATGAAGACAAATAAGTATTTTTCCACTACATTTTCATTGATGGATATCCTACGTGTAATTACAAGGAAAAAGAACTTTAATAAGTACTCAGTGGTTATTATTTTTAGTAAGTCTTATAAAATCAATAAAGCAAACGATTGAGGTATGCTCAGAAGCATCAGTCAATTTACAGCCCAATTAAAAATGCCAATCACTTTGGCTATTTGCGTATCTAAATATAAAACTCATGAAAATAAGAAACAAAAAAATACGTTTTAAAACAGCTACAGCAGATTCAGAAACCATAATGTTGAAAAAAATGTAAAACAATAAACCTTATTTAAAATTTATTAAACTGTTCATAATTTGGAAAGTAGATGACGTTAAGTAGATGGTCAACAAATAAAAGTGTATGTAATTAAATTACTTTCTTCTCGCCAGCTTGATACGTCACTCTTAATATTTTCTCAGAAGTCACATAACTTATTTACATAAATTATCTTCATTTCCGGAAAAATCGAAAATTGTAGTGTAATAATAAACTATACATCTTTTCTTACTGTTCAAAAATGATTCCTCTGATATCTTAAGGTTAATTCCTTATCAATTATGGATCTCGTGAGTAACAATCAGACAATTATATATCAAGGTACTGATGTTATATATTGATACTCAAAAATAGTTTTGACATCCTTAACCGACTTGTTGACGTCCATCTAACGTAAAGATCGTGTTACTTTTCAGACAATCGGACTGTTAATCTGGTATGCGACCCTAATTAAACATGTACTATTTGTAATTAAAATGTAAAAAATATTCTGGCACCGCAACTGCTTAATAAAAATGTCTTGCCTGTCTCTGTTGTTTCTTAGCGGTTTTCCTTCATTGCAGCTGCGTCTATCCTTCCTCTTCATGGTCGCCTTAACATGCTTTTCTACCATTCCTCTCAATAATTCGTCATTTCAGCCCTCGTTTAATTTTTGTTTCATTACGTCTCCTAAAGTATTTATATAATAATAATATAAGTACAAACTTTTTACTTGTTTAAAAATAAAGATTCCAAAACAATAATGGAACATTGTTTCACACTTTTGTAATATATTTTACATTACAAATGAACAAGATACCAGACAGTATACTAATATTATACTACATTATTTTAAAACGGGCTGCAATATCTGTTGTAAATTGGCTTGAGTACATATTCCATTACACAATGTATCAAATATAACTGTCATGTGGTTCACAAAAATGTCTTGTACGTTTTCTCCAACCCTGGATATTTTTAAATAATATGGCTATGAGCGTAAACGACACAAATAAATTACTTTATTACGGTAACATGCCTGTTCACGTTATATATTGTGAACCCATATATTATGGAAAATGGAACGTGAAAATCATGTACAATGGAAAAGACTTAATGAAATTGAATCGTAATAATATCAGAACTTATTTGAGGTATTATTAATATTGTGATATAATATTTACATAAATTCGACTGTCCGTTTTTGTTCGTTAAATTATAATTGGCAAAATTCGTAAAAATTGTCATTTGGGTACTTTATAAAAGCGATACAATCTTTTTTTTTTGAGAGAGTAGGCCCACATAGGTGCGCACAGTAACTCTTTAAGTCTTACGGTAGGTTTCCTTTTGAGCAGAGTATATAGCTTATTTGCCTGCCTACTTTATAGAACAGTATGATTAGTTGTTACTTATCATAAAATCATACTGTTGTATGATTTTCACTTTCGGTAAGCTAAAGATTATACATGCTAAAAGGGATGATTCCATGAAGTCAGGAAATTATATTTTTTTTAAATTATATTAAACATATTTCAAATGAAAAAGAAAGACAATACAATGTTAATTAAACACCGTTATAGAAACCCTTTACTAATAATGAATGACAAACTACACACATTATAACTTACGAATAAAAATATCTTTTACTTTTGCCTCCGTAAGAAGGTAAATTTTTAATATTTTAAGTAACTATTGATTGCCAATTTAAGCAAACAATAAACAATTTTTCGCTACCTTAAACATTTGTTAAGGAGCTAGAGACAAGATAAATAGGCTTAGCTCTTTTACCACGTGCTAGCCGCACATCATTTTTGGACATGGACAAGGAAGTAAGATTTTCGTACAATCGTAGCTCTTAAGTTATCCTTCTTGTACTATACCTTAACATAAGTTTTTCAAGTCTATTTGTATAAGTCTAATCCAGGCAATTTACGTAATCTATTTAGTAAAGCAATTTTGAGGACGTGGGAGTCTTTTGGGGAGCATAACTAGGCAATTATTCTGTACTAGATTACCGGCGCAATTTCACTTACGTCAAATAAAAATAAATCACCGTCTTTTATACGACTTTTTTATTGGTATCCGTTTCGTATGCTGTTTTAGTGCTTAAAGCCTTTCACATGATTTGTTTTTCTTATTAAAGTAATAGTATTTGTTTTAAAAAATTTCCAGACTATTAGTTCGACAAAATCTAAAATTTCTGATCCTGCAAACAAACGTTACTAATCTGATTTCCAAAAATCACATTACACTTACCATCAATTGTACAAATAAATCCATTATAAAATTTAGTATTTCATGTTATTTAAATATGATGGCACTTTGGTTAAAAAAAAACTTGAAATGATTAGATGATCACAGATTTAAAATGTGGAGACAGGAAAAATATTGCCAGTAGTCGATTATGTTAAGTTGATATGTACAGTGCAGATTATCCGTTTCATATAAAGTAAAAAAAGAAGTAACAGCATATAATTGTAATTAAAACCTTACTAGTTATAAGTGATTTATGTTACGGTGCTAATAAAGTAATTTATGTTAAGGTGTTGGACGGGGCTTACGTCGTAAATACCGTAGAAATGTGCAATTATTTAGAATAGTTGGCTAGTTCTATAAGAGATATAAGAAAACCGTATTCTTAAAAACTCAGAAAACGCATATATTTATATGTTAATAATGAAGTACTATTTACATGTAAACGTATTATTGAAATACAATATTAAAAACTTATCTGTAAGGTTACGTACACGTAAAAGCATTTAAAAATGTCTATTGCATGATCATGATATGAAGGACCTCAAAACCACATCTAATTATTTATTAAAATACACTAATTAATTTGCTTTGAAGTCGATATATATTTTTTATTTTACAACTATTAATTATATTTTAAAGTTGTTGAAAATTATTGGCAATTTATTACTTCTGAACCATTCTTGTTTCAAATTAAATGTTTCTTAAGAAATGTTATGAATAATAAAATTAATTAATTTGTTTATTATAAATATGTTCTTTTGAATCTGCAGCAGTCTAATGGTAAAAATTTTGCGGTAATACTCTCGAGTGTGTGAACTCAAGCATAAATTCTCGCCTTTGATGTTTTTATTTCGATAAGAAATAAGGGATTTGTGTAAAACCTTTACATGTGTTATTGATTTTAACGGTAAATAAACATCACAAAAGACACATCTTAGAGAATTTATTCTTAATATAAATATGTGACGAATTGTAGTATTGATAGAAACTTTATTTTTAAGTTTATCATAAAGGGGAGAAATTAAAAAACAAAATATAGAGCAGAATTCAATAGACGCTAAGTTTTACACAGTTCTTTCTTTCACCGAGGTATTTTTCCCAAGTTGTCATGGAGTCGGCTTCCAATCCGTTCAGATTAACCTGTATAATAATTTTTACGAAGAGCGGCATATGACCTCTAAAACCCAAAGGGACTTTGGATGAATCAGTTGTCAGTAAATGTGAAGGCACTGACATCCTATAAAGACTGCCACAGATGGTCGTGACAACCGAGACCGGGAGGGACCAGGCTTTTTTATTGAGAAGAAATTGTTGTACTTTAAAATTTGTATTGTATATAGTAAAAAATAAAAAAAAAAATTTAATAAAAAAAATATTAAAAATATATACTATGCTATCTCTTTCCCTACGTTTTTGATTAATTTATATTTTTTAAGTAGAATATAACACTTTTAGAGTACTTATCATAAAATGACTATATTAAAATAAAAATACAATATTCTAAAGTACCACCCTTATTACTATTCAAAATTGTGGATTTTATAAGTTATTTCAGTATGAAAATATTTATGAATAAAAAAATATTGCCCTCGACACAATAGGACTCTTCTGTCCATCTTTTAATATAGTACGTAGTAAACAAGTGATAGATTTGGTGTATTAAAACATTTGAACAAATGTTTCATACAAAAAGTCTCGCAGATATTTTTTCATTCATTTGGAAGTTAGATGAATTTCGTGAACCAAATCTGTTATTCCGCAAATAATGGAGTGCTGGAGGTTTTGGTTATGTTTATTACGTAATGCGAGTATCTGTATTCCTAGTTATTTTATAAAATGCTGCTCATTGGGTCGAATCTAGCTGGTCCCTATTTTGTGTTTTGTTTTATGTTGGAAACGCAATAGTGTAATAGAACGATTTAAATAATATAATGTAAATTACTTAAGTAAAGTATTAATTTCCATTGGAAATCTGTTATTGGAAAACCAACTTTTTAAAATTAGCTGATTTTGCCACCGCTCTATCATATATTGCCCGAGATTACGTCTAGCTTAGTCCTAAGTGTCATGCTACATGAGCGTGTGTTTATTTTTATTGTGCGTTTATTTTTACGGATATTTTGTTAGGTTAGCTATAGGTAATGGCTTTTTATTTATTTTTATCGCTAATAAAAGGCAGGCGAGCAGCTGAGCCACCTAATGGAAAGTGATCACTGACTCCTTTGAACACCAGAAATACCTGGGCTATCAGCAATACGCTGCCTACGTGAGACATGGGATGTTATGTCTTGTTTACCTAGCAAATACGCTGGAAACAGTGCCCTTCAAAATGAAACGCTGTGGTGTTTTCAAACAACTGATTTGCATTAAAATGCCAAAAATGCACCTTCAATTGACCTATCATTTTTTTCTAAAAATATATTTTACAGTACAAAATAGATTTATAAAATATACAAAGAGAGGGAAGCACATTTAAGTACATGATATTCGAAATAATTTTGAACTTTTATATTGATTTTTGTTACTTATCTTTAACAAGTATGTTATTGCAGTTCATACAATAAACGAATATTACTAGTTTATGCACAGACTGATCTAAATCCTGTCCGAATTGTGACAATCTTACATGTTTATATTTCATATTTATATTTTACTTTAAAAATTCTATCTAAAAACATTTTAAAGAATATTTACGGGTAATAAAAACTAGCGTATCACTAGTATGACGTTGTTATTACCCGACTGGCATCTTATCTTAAATGTATGACGCCACTTAGTTGCCATGGGTTCCTTTGTAGACATACTTTTTATTGTTTGTAATATAACATTTATAAATATATATAAGCATTATAGTACAAGTGCTCCCTAAGAATTTAAAGAAAAGTGGCAAAGATTTGGCAAATAAAATATATATAAGTCTTAAAGACTTTATATTGTATCTAATATATAGAATCATCACGTAGATTACGCCTATGGCTGCTGAACTATATTAATTTGGACACAAGAGACATTAATAAACGACATGTTCACAGTGAAACTTTTCAACATTTGACTTTTTACAAGCCTATCAGATGCATGATTTATCTTAATTTACCAGCGATCGGGTGACTAACCTAAAAAATTATTTAGAAAAAAAAACACTGAAGTTTATAAGCAACTTTAAACCAGAGCAATAATAATCCCGGTCCCAGTAAACATCGTAAATATGTTGCAATTTCAAATTGTTTTACTAATAAAAAATAAATAAAATTTTGTTTATTTCCAGAGTCACACAAAAAACTATATTACATTATCCGATGGCACCACATTAAGTAAGCCCGTCCTTTGGTTACCGTTCACGAATGTCATATAATTTAACAATAATGGTTAGTCGCAAACCAAGTTCAACAATTTTGTTGAAAACTTTATAAAAGATACGTAAATATGATAAAAAATTGTTGTTATAACAATACAAAAGCAACCGTGGAAAGAGGACAATAATAATGTGTCAGGATATATGTGTGGCATGAACAATGGTAATATTATTAGTGATTTTTGTATAAGGTCTATGATATATGTGCGAGAAAACATTCGATTTGTTCATAATAATAATAAAAATATGATTTGTGTTAGGTAATAATTAAAAACATGAAAGATATATAAGGCCAACAGCAGATAGGGCACAGTTAACGATGCGTACCCACGATCTGAAAGCAATATTTTTTTTATTATTAGGAAGGTCGATCCTGTCAGCTAAACTGTCTGCAATCAAAAATCGGATAAATAAATTACTTCTTACCCCACTAGCGCGATTAGGTCGCCTTTGAAAAGAGTTTGTCACAGTTTATGTTCTGCTATATCTTTATGTATTTCGCAAACAGTTGCTGCAATAAAGTGAAGTTCAAAGCAGTGATACCTAACTTATATTAAATGTCGCAGTACAATTTTTGAGGGCAATACATCTGGCATGAGCCGTATGGCATTTACGTCGCCAAAACATAAAACGCCCTGAATGATTTTAGCCGCCAAATCTAAAACACTATTTTAAATTTAACCAATTCTTTTATTCACGTTAAACAAACACGTTTTGCCTCTATTAGGATACTTTGGGTGTTCTAATTTGATGTTAAATAGTAAACTAATACGTACGTTAAGCAATCATTAGTAAAAATTGTCACTTTTCATTAATCCAATTAAAATACAATTAGTATTTCTAAAAGATTTGGGTTAAAAAATGTTCTTACCCCATATTTGTTATTATACTGTTATTTTAAAAACGAAATAAATATTTAGATGTGTTTATTTTTTGTTGTTTTTATATTACGCTTCTATTAAGAGATCCAATAAATAAAAGTCATGTCATTTAGCCATCTCTTGTTGTAAGTGGAGCATATTAACGTGCACCCAGTTCTTTATAGTCATAGCTTTTTTTGTCATAATTTTTGTAAATAAGGTTATCTACTTTGAATACCAGATAAAATATACAAAAGTATTTAATTTAATGTATTTGTTAATTAATTACCATCAAATGAGCATTATAAATTAAATGTAGTTATTTTTGTATTTATCATTCAATATTTTGACGTTTAAAGAAAGTTTACACAATTACAAGCTATTACTTAGGAATGTTTAAAATAAATAGTTCTTCTGTTATTTTCTTGCAATACATATCGAATTTCTCGCAAATGGCAAATTATTCCTACATAGCAACATTACTTTTTGTTTTAACAGCATGAATTATATTCGTCTTTATGAATAATAGTCTATTAGTTTAATGTAAAAGCTATATTATTGCATAGTTTTATAAAAAAATCTTTAGAGTTTGTGTGGAAGCGTAACAAATCTTCACCTATACTTTTTTGTAAATTTGTGGGGTTATAACAGTAGTAAGATCTATTCAAATCCGAAATTTTTATACCAATCCAAGAGTGCAAAGGACAAGAGAACACGAATTCTCAAATCTAGAAAAAATAAAATAAAATAAAAGTTAATTTGTTTGGATGTGTGTTATTCACTAACATATAGAAAAAATAAGAAAAATAAGTATTAATAATAGGTATAAGACAGTATTGAACACCAGAAAAACATATGATTTTTAATTCCTTATGATTTACCTTAGTATTTAAATTTCGTGTGCCGAGCCGCTGTCATAAGCTAATATTTGTAAAAAGTGATTAATTACTAAAGATTCTATTCTTTTTTATTATGAATGCATGTAACATCATATAGAGACTAACACATACTAGCACGTTAGTTATATATACAAATATATTAATAATTGGTAGCTCAAAACAATTGATACGTTGTTTCTGTTATTACATTGATAACTAAGTAAATCTGAGATTTGCAATTTTTCCTCAATTGTATAAATAAATAAAATGTTACAATTTATAATAGTCCGAGATTTTTCTATGTTAAATAATAAAAAATAATACATAGTGATATGATCTCAACAAACATTACCTCCTTAAAAACGATGTAAAGCACAAATAAATGCATAATCTATTGGATATAGTCGGTTCCAATGCAGCAACAGTACGTTAGTCTCAAAAAAAAAATGTTAATGCTGCTCTATGGTTTCAACAATTTATCGTGTGAAGTAAGTGAAATTTTAAAAAGACAAACTTTCGATATATTTAATCACACACCATAACATTGTGAATAAATAAAATATGCAAAACAGATAAATCACACAATCAAGCGAAACAAATTACTTGACTCTAGCAGAAACTCCCTTGAGTAATCGTTTTTAGTTCACTGTACTATCCGCTTTAACTGGATCATATTCTGTTCAGTAAAATGATAGATACAGTTGATATCACTTTACACCTATATCAAATTAATATTAATTTTAGTTTTTTTAAGAAATGCTTTGCAGCAATAACTTAACAAAACAAAAAAACTTTAAAGGCGTTAAGACCATAATAAAACAAAGGTAAAAGTACATGATAACTTCTAATTATTTTAATCATGCCACCGCTAACGTTCCATACCTCTCTCATCCTCTATAGCCTTTGATAGTCCGCTGCTGGATATAGGCCTCCCCTAATACACCCCTATCCATTAGGGGGTTCCGGACCGTATCCAACTACGCTGTTCCAATGCGGGTTCATTGGTGGACCGACTTTTTACATGCCCATCCGACGCATGGATCGTCTTACTTTTTAGAGAATAGGGTGATCGGCCCAAATTTCCCTGAGCAACTAGGAAACAACAATGAAAATTCGAACCCATGACCTCCGGTATCGAAAGCATATAGGCGTGCTATACCACTAAGCTACGAAAGCGATCCATACCGACTCATCTTTTTCTGCCTTCAAATATTCGGTGTATATCTAAGAAATTCAAAATATTTGCTTCTATTAAGAATAATATAAGCATAAATAATAAAGATAGAAATCTAAATAAAACTTATGTACGCGCGTGAGAAGTTATACTTCTTTAGCATCAATAAAAATTTTTATATTTATATAATAATATATTATTAATATATATATATATATATATGTATATATTTAAATATATATATATTATTATATATATATATATATATATATATATATAATTACATATACTAAATATTATAAGATTCTTAATTTTAAATGTTTATTATTGATTATTTAATATTTTAAAAATAAATTTAATAATAAATTCAAAAATCAAAATAAGGTTGGTCATTTTTAAAATATTTTTATTTATTCAATTTAATAGCAAATATTAAAATTAATATTATAATTTGATGTTCAATTTTAATTTTTATCACAAAATTTTTATTAAATGTTTTATTAAATTTATTTCTTTATTTTGTGAATATTAAATAACCAATAATAATATTTAACATTAATAATTTAATAATATTTAGTGTTAATTATATTAAATAAAGTATTTTAATTTATATTTGTAGCTTTTTTTCGAGACTTAATGAGCGGTTAAGCAGACGGCTTCATACTTAATTTTGCATCTTAAAATTTCACTCTCATCATTTTTCATAACGCGTCTAAAGAACTATAACTTCAATAAAAAAATAAAAAAAAATAAACGCAACCAAAACGAACCTTAATCCTAACTCATAGAGCACATTATGCAACAACTATCGCAAAATAAAAACGACAACTCCTTTATCTTACACAAAAATCAACCTTATCACTATGTAATAAGGTCCATTTCACCGTTTTCATTATAAACTGTTGATTTTGTGTCACAGGTGCAGCGCATCTTAAAATTTCACTCTCATCATTTTTCATAAGCGCCTAAAGAAGTATAACTTCAAAAATCAAAGGTGTGTGATAAAAATCGTTTTAATTTATTAACTTGTCATAGTTTGTTATTTTAAGTTAGCAATTATACGATAATTAGCTTTCAGCTGGTTTTTTTAACTGTACTTTTACATAACCCTTTTCTTCGATTCTTTTTAACATATTATCTGCTCAAAAATATGTAAATTTATCGTAAATCATATACCAAGACTCACAATGTTTAAGAGTTTTTGTAATAAATATATCATGTTAAAGTTTGACTAAGTTTCTATTCAGCTTTTTGTCCCAATTATCAGAGTACGCGCGATTACTCATGATTAGCATAATTATCGAGGGATATTCCTTTCGGTTTCTCATCCAATTACTTGCCTAACCCATAATAAACATGAAATAGGGAAAAGAAAAACGATTTTGTAAAATTTTAGCAAAAATATATTTCTTTATTATTTCTTGTTAATTACCTAGGAGATATTTATCACGCCTTTCCCTCAAATGAAAAATAATGTTTATTTCTTATTAGCAGGTCACAATGAGCAAAAGGTTTAAAATTAATTTCTTTTCGGAAACATTTTTAATGAAAATATTGTGGGGTTTTACAAATAAATACAATATTATATCTATAATAATATTGTATTTATTTATATATATATAAACGAAAACATATAGATATATATATTATATCTATATGTTTTCAGCCACCACTTTACCTGAATAGTGTTCTGTTGTTTTAAACTATTACTTTGACAGGCAAGTATTTATTAAAAAAAATATATATTATTTTGACCGACTTCCCAAAAGAAGGAGGTACTAAATTCGGAGCGGATGGTTTATATATATATTATATATATTGGTCATTGGTCTCATTTTTTGTTACTTTATCATAAGTAGTTCAATAGATATTTGAGAAATAAAACAAATTACGCACCAAAAGAACAACCTCGTGCGATTAAATTAAAACGCTGCCGAAAACATAAAAGATGGACATAAAGTAGGGTTTAACGTAATTGTTTTTCTTAAACTGGTTTATAATAAAATCCGGGAGCGCATATATCTATGTTTTAAAAATAGCATCTTTAATGTAAAACAATGTTAAAAATTGCAATATATATTCAAATCAAAAATAAAAACATCTTCATTCAATGTGCATAAAACGGGTCATACATGACAATCTAATAATATGAACATCTTAAAGTAATTAAGAGATTTTAAAAGCAGAGTCGGAAACCGTCGGGTAATTTCCTGCAGAGGGTACGTTGCCACTGGTTTATGTTGCGCAAAATGATTATATATTGTGGAAATTGGTCACATTTTTGTTAAAATTTATTTTATATTTTTAGCTGCCTAACTATGGGAATAGGATAGATACGCAGTACAGGCGCAATCAGTCATTACCAAATCGCTTGCTCAGCATGGTAATTATGAGTAACTTCTTTTAATAGACGTCAACAGAGGGCAACGGCCTCTAGTTCTCAGTAGTGCCACTATTACTGGCCACGGTCATGGTGACGGTGGGACAAGGGGTGCTAAGAATCCCCAGGCTACAGAACGCTACCACGAAATTGTGAAATGTATTAAACCGTTGCAAGGGAATAGCAATGGCTTACAGTCCTTTGAGACAAAAACAATTCATGCAGTTTCTCAAGAATTTATTTGATTTTATTTTATTGTATTTCGTCTCATCTTTCAATATAATTTAACTTTTAGCTATGTAAAAAATATCATGGCTATGTTTTCTGGCTACGTATAATGGACGAACGATGGCACGTTTAAGAGTTGTGCGAAGTCCGAAAACAGGGAGAGGACACCGTAAGAAGGTGGCACTGAAAATTTTAGGAATGAAGGAAGTGGCACAAAATTACTATTTAAAAATGTATTTATTACTTTTCAAAGTAATCTCCGCGAAATTTTACAAATTTTGTCATACGATGAAACCAATCATTCCATTCGAAGTTTCGGTCTCCAAAATGGCCGTTTTGTAAGGCGTCCACAGCTTCTTTTAGAGAAGTATATAGTATAGACATTATTAGGCCTCAGGGCTATACGGGGGATAGTCTAATAATTCTATGTTTTCTTGCTCTAAAAACTATTTTGCGGCGGTGGCAATTCTCTTTACGGAGTTCAGAAATGACTTGTGGCAAACAAATGCTAGCATATCATTCTGCATTAACCGTTCTTTGTCCCTCAAGAGGAATAGTCAAAATACGGCTGGTTTTGGAAACAAATGTGGCCGCAATTTTTTTGCAACACCTCGTGAAAAAACAATTTTCGTTGGCTTTAACTCTTTTTCGAACACCCAAACTCGGGACTGGTTTTTTTGTTTCGGTTTCGTACGCATATATCCAGGATTCATTACCTGATATGATGTTCTATACAGAATTTGAAGATCCTGCGTGTATTTGACTCATGGCAATGTCTAAAGTTGCCCGAATTTCGTGGTGTGTCAATAAATCATCGCTCTTGAATTTTCTAGAGTCAACTCTATTTTTTTAACGACTAAAAAAGTTTGATAAGACCATGGGACAAGACCGAGAATCTTTTTTTAAATAAATAAATGATATTCAATTTTTAAAACCAACGAGTTTTCTATTTAAAAGATTTGAATATGACAGGAATAGTGGAATTATTCCATTCCCGATACTTTTAGTACAGCCCTCGTCACCTTGCTATCGGGTCACCTTTCTATTTCCGAGAGGGCGATCGTCCGTCACAAGGCGGCGTGGGATTCCTCGTCAACAAACCTTGCTAACAATATAATCGCAGTCTCGGGTGTGTCGAGTAGGCAGTCTCACTAAGAGGAATACCCTCAAAATGAAACAAGTTTATGCGCCTACTTCGGCGCACTCTGACGATGAAGTGGAGGCCACATACGAGGATGTCTCCCGGGCCTTGCATACCACCTACAAGGCCCACTATAATGTTGTTATAGTAAAATTCAATGCCAAAGTGGTTGTACTAACTGGTATCGAATCGAGTTAAGTACCTTACGGTGTCGAAATTGCAAGGAACAAATGCTAGTCAATTTCCTCGAAAAAGAAGGACTCTTCTTAATGTAATGTACTTTAAGAAGAAGCCCCACAGGAAATGGACGTGGCAAAGTCTCGATTCTGTGACAAGAAAGATAGACTTCATCATGATGGACCGTTATTTTAATGTTACGTACAGCTACGCTCCAATTTTATTTATTTTTCTAGATAAGCAATATTTTATCTCAAAAACCAAGCTGTAATTTTATATTCTAAAATTTAATGAATATATATTTTTTTCTAACTAAAACGTCTTATGATTCATAAAGCCCACCCTAGGCTACATTTTTTAGCCAAAAGAATTATGGCTTCCTTTTTCTTCGCCGTTTATAAATCCTTTCCAGAGATAGTATGGCACATTATTATCTCATTTGTGCTTCAGTAAGGGTTGTTAAAAGCGTCTGTGTATTAAAGATTTAAATAGTTTTTTATCCGAAGGGCGATTCCGTTGTAAATTTTCATGTTTTCTGTATTCTTTCAAATAAATATACCCTTAAGGTTCTAGAGTGGAGGTCACGTTACGGAAAACGGAGTGTTGGTCGACCCCTGACCAAGTGGGATGGCGATCTCCTAGTAGTAGCCGTTTAAAGTTGGCAGCAAGTAGCGGGGGATCAGCCGTTTTGGCGTTCATGTCAAAAGGTCTATGTCCAGCAGTGGACTAATAGATAATGATGATGATATATAGAAAATATTCTAAAGTAAAATATTTTCTTTTTTTATTTGAAGATCGTTTGTACGTAACATTAAAATAACATTTTTATAGAACTAGACTGACTTAGAACTGGCACATATAAGAGAATAATTTTTATTTTAATTTTTGTGTATCTGTTTGTTCTGGGTAATATCTGAATATCTGAAATAGCTGTTCCGATTTCGATGCGATTTAATTTTTAAAGATAGCTGAGGTAACTGTGAGTAACAAAGCCCACGTTACCTTTTTAAAATTTTAGTCGTGTAAATGACCATGCGGACTAAGACGCGGGTAACAGCCAGTTAATATATAAAAATAAGCCCGAGAGAAGAGCTACTTTAAAACAGTGAGCTTGGCTAACATCGCTGAAGACGTCAACGTAAAACAAATATAATACACTTAGTTAATACGCTTAGTCTTGTAATCGCTTTTTTTAATTGCTTATTTGCACGATAATTCGTAGAATTACATTTTAAGCATCACGATTAGCGAGCATAATGAGCACTTGCTAGGGGTTCTCCTCCCCTGTTCCCTCCCAACATTATGGTGGACCGAAAGCCAAGCTAGTGTCCCGACTCAGGTGGCTCACCTTGGCTCAGTTTAAACTGCCCTACGCCATGATCTCGCTCTAGTCTCAGCATCCCAACGGCTCATGAAAGATGTTTCTTAAAATCAATGTAAAAACAATTTAACACAAGCGTAAACAGGAGCAATTAATGTTCATAATACCATTAAGAAGAGTCAGGTATGCGTTAAGTAACGTTAAAAGTATTGCTAGTTTAATATAATATATTCCCCATATTTTTACCTTAATTTGGTATTTTTCTTCGTTTTGTTCGAAAATTCATCAGGAAAATTAATTAATTCTTCCGAAATAAAATCCGCTAATTACGAAAAATAATTTTAATTTTTAAAATTATTTTTCATAAAACTATGAAAATTAATAACTTATGTCATAACTAGATGATCTTTCTAGCTTTAAATTAGTACTGTGTACAACGTTTCTCTAATTTTTGTGCTACTTTTACGTCTAACAATGAATATATCACAGAAAACTTAAGCAGAAGATAACATTAAGTAAAAGTTTTTACTAAAGTCATATTTCCGTCACCACTGTGAAGCTTCATTTAAAAATTTTATCGCAATAAAGATAAAAAATGTTAAAGAAATCTCGTAAACGTTATTTATACTGCCAAATAATAAATTTAAAAAAAGAATATTGTATAATCAAGTGAGGAAAATTACTTTACTCCAGTAGATACTCCCTTGAGTAATGGATCTAAGTTGTCAGACATGTTTGACTGAACGGCTACGTTTTTTTTTCAGCTAATTAGTAGTTAATAAATACATGGTGCCTACACGATTATAGTTTTGTGAAGGATTATGGTTCTAAAATCATGGAATGTTATATGAAAACTGTAATTAGGTGCTATAGTATGCAGAATTGCTAGTGGGTAGAAAAAAAACCGTTAAAGATGTCTTATGAGCTAACTAAGTACATGTAATGAGCATTTTTTATCGCCTACGCAGGCAGACGAGCAGTCAGGCCACCTGATGGGAAGTTGTCACTTGACACCCATAGACATTGGCAATACTATTGTTATCACCAACGTGCTGATTACCGTGAGACGTAAGGTGTTAAGTCTCGTTTACCCATTATATATGCTGGCTACGGAGCCCTTCAAACCGAAACACAGCAGGGTTCTCACACTACTGCTTTGCGGTAGAAATAGGTACCGGGGTGGTACCTACCCAGACGGTCCCCTGTAAAAAAGGGACTTACCACCAGTAGCTTACCTTATTTGAATGCAATTTATGCAGGTGTACTTGAATATCTATGCGAACATCAAAGAGACGTATGTAATTTGCAAACAAGTGACAATATTCATTACTAAAATAGCCATGATCCTATCGTTTATATCTAATCTAGTCGTCTGTTTTAATATTACTTGTTATTCAAATATTTAATTATAACACAAGATATCTGATGATTTAACCTTCAAAAATTAACAATATACAAAAAGCTAAAAGCTTCTTAACTTTATTTTTGGTAATTATATAATTAATTAATTCAACTCAATTTTTCTTTCATCTAAATACTTTTCCTATTTCAGTACTTGATCAGTTAAAATGTTAAAAACCCTGTCCGATTGAAATGGAAAAACGTCTTCAATTGATTGCAAAAGGTTTGATGAGTTTCGTAATGGGACAACGAGAATAATACTTTAATTTTATCGGTTCATTAGAAACGTTGTTAAGCAGAAAATGATTAAATTTTGGCCTTTGGTCACTTCGAAAAAAAAAAGCATGTACCTATACTCAAAGCATTGGTTACTTTGTTAACACAATGGTGTTTCCTATAAGTTAATACGAGTTTAACCTTTTACGTTTAGTATTATACGTATTTAGTAACCTTTACGTTTTATTCAACATTTTGCGTCTTTATAAAAAGTGAAACAAGAAGTTTTACCTAAATTTATACTAGTACTGTTTCGTTAAGCATAATTGTCTTATATATCCATATGTATTTTATTAACCTAAATGACTGATGTATTCTAATATTGTATATGACATCAATTGGTTTTTTTATTTCTTTTAATACCATTTGAAGTATTTGCGTAAGATCTCAAAAAACATTGGAAAAAGTTAACATAATCAAAACGGAGAATAATATCTGGGAAATATCATATTGGCGATAGAATTAGATTGTTTATTTACACTTTTGTACAAAGATAGTATAATGGCGGAGGCCTTGTCGACCATTGGGTTATATTGAGAAATTTTTCGCAGGTGCACATTCTCATTCAATGATTCTCAACCTTTTTTTAGTTGTGGCACATATTTAACTACTTCAAAATTTGGCGGCACACAAAGAAAAAAAAATATTTACTACAACATACTGCATACATAGTTTATGACAAATTTTTTTAATATGCGTAATATACTAATATATACTACAATAATAACTAAAAGATATTAATTACAACCTAAAAATAAAATTTATTTTAATACATTTGAGATTGATGTTTTTTGATAATTTCAGTTATATTTGGTCCTAAAAATGACAATGCTTCTCTCATATCGTTTTCTAAATTTAACAATCTTGATATTTTTTAGTTTTAATGTTAATTAATGCTGACAATCCGAATTCGCACAAATAAGATGTGGAAAATTGTAATAATTTGTTTAAAGCTTTTTTGGCTATCATTGGATAATCGCATCTAATGTTAATCCAAAATAAATTAATTGATTCTTCTGAATGTTTTAAAATTAAATCTCTATTATTGGAAAGCAAAATGAGTTCTTTCTCTTCATTAAAAGTTAAGAAGTAACACAAGTAGAAATTCAGAAGTATCCGCTATGAGAAATGGATTACAAACCCAATCAAATTTCTTTATAAAATTCATTATAAGAAATTACATTATTATATATTTGAAAAATTTGGCGGCACACAAAAGTGCTGCGGCACAGTAGTTTAAATAAATTGTTAAAGTGTAAAACTACACTGTTTAATACACTAAATTTACTAAATAAGCTACATTTTAATGGTCTTGATTTAATATAATTAACCGTTTAGACAACATTTTGTAACAAGTGCTTCTCGATGCAAAAAACAATAGGTAACTAATATACTCAGTCCTTTAACATTTGCTACAATCCTTTAAAAAGCAGGGGCACCATCTGTACAGATGCCAATATATTACTTCCAAGAAACTTTAATTTCTTCAAAATTTGAAGTAATTACTTGAAAAATATGTTTACCAGTTGTAAAATCAGGTTACTCCCGACATCATAAAAATGATTAATTATATCATTTTCGTGAATAAATCTAACAAATGCGATTAATTGAGTATTTTCTGTAATATCTGTTGTTTCATTGACTTTTAGAGCAAAATTCTAATTTTCAGTATTTTGCTCCTTATTTTCTCACATATCATCAATTCTGCGATGGATTGTATCATTTGAAAGTGGTATTTTGCAAATATCAATAGCAGCTGATCCACCAATCATTGTTTTTACAATTTTGTGACAAGCAGGAAAAATACAACTGCCAAATTATGAGGTTTTAAGTTAACAGCAGTCAATTCAGCTATTGCGTAAGAAGCTACTTGAGCCTTTTCAGACACATATGTTTTCCAAAAACCTTTACTTGCTTCACTTTTGATGATAAAGTTCTTTCAAAATAACTTTTATCTTTTGTTGAAAGTGTAGGATGATTAGTCACCAAGTGACGTAAGATTTTGCTAGGAACCATAGCACTATTTGATAATTTAAAACCACATATCACACACTCGGCAACAACTATGTCATTTTCCTTTGTAGCAGTTAATCCAAATTTCAAAAAATCATCATTATATTTCTGATGGAAAACGTATTTTTTTGAGCAAGAAGTTTTTTACTTCAGCCGGGGGTTGGCTCATTAACTTGTTCCCTAACGTTATCATTATCACCATCATTAAACTTTGTTATTTTTAACCATTTAACCATTTTCAGAAATTATCTGATAAAATAAAAATAATATTATCGAAACATTAAAAAAAATGGTTGAAATATTGAATTTTTGGTTGAACCTTTGAATTCATAACAATCTAAATTATGCTTTCACTTGTAATTTATGAACATTAAACCTTTCTGAAATTGTGAAACTTTCACTTAAACACAATTTTCCGTGTGTGCAGCAAGTCAGCACGCAAGCTCGGGATTCCCTGTGAGATGTGAATACAGCACGTGTTCAATCCCAGTAGCATATAGTAGAGTGCGATAAAAACAACGCTAAAATCGGAAACTTAAAACAAGAACCGTGTAAATCGAGGGATAGGTGTAATGAAAAGTTAATAAGCTTAGACAATTATAAATTAACACTACATGCAGATAAATTAATATTTAATCGAATCACATACATTTGCCACTTCTAACGAAAGAATAGGTGCAGAAACTACTATGCAACACCTAGTGAATCTTATCCATCACTAAAACAACACGTTTTATCCGCAGAAGTGGCAAGTGTGCGCCGTTTTCAGACATATTCCTGTGCACGCCGCTTCATCATAATTTGGCACTAAGAAAAACCATATATATATTAAGCCTTTATAATTTATGATGAACGATCTAATAATAATAAGGATACATTACATATCTAATACATTACATATATATATATATATATATATATATATATATATATATTATTATATCATCATCATCATCAGCCTGTGATATTCCACTGCTGGACATGCTCCCCTAATACACCCTATCCATTAGAGTTTTTGGACCGTATCCCACACGCTAGTCCAATGCGGGTGTATATATATTATTATATATATGTATCAATATTTAGTAAACACGCTCACACACATATACATATATATATACATACGTAAATACAAATATTATATACTCCTAAAACTTGAATAAAATTTTAAAGTGTAAACTACACAGTTATTATCAAATTAGACATAATATATAATGTAGTATTTACGAAACTTGTCGCGTTTTATTACTAAACAATTATTTAAATTATAGGAAATTAAGTATTATTAATCTTGTATAGTACCTTTATGCGTGAGCCACATAAGGTATTATGAATTGGGCAAGATTATAATTTTCATGATGTTTAAAATAAAATTATTTTAGAACGAATATAAAAAACAATAGATTATATAGAAAATAATGAATGAAAAAAAAATATTTACCTGTCTAAATCCTCAATGAAATTAAAGGTCGACAGAACTGCAGTGCATTATACAATACCACAAGCTTTTAAAAATAAATTATAATTTGTAAAAGTCCCTTAAAAATTCAATTGACTATACGAGTGAAGCAAAGTTATCAATCACTCTCTTCGTGTAGAAGTTTTTAATTATTTAGTTATTTATTTATGTCACTGTTTTGAATCTTTACAAAAGCGTGCTATATACGTGCGTAGTATAAACTAAAAACATTATTACATAATTACAAAAAAAATACCAACTTTTTTAATCTGTGGACCAATTGATTTACGTAGACCTTACGTCTTTATATAACAAGTTAATGAATATGATGATTGTTCGTGTGCATCGGTTTAGAAACAAATAAACTTTGACAAAAATATAACCTACTTCAAAACCAAGCAGTTCATTTTTTTAACAGTTTTAACGTCCTAGGTGGTGAAAGTGTAAGTTCATTTGCCGTCGTTAATTGTTCATTAATTATTGTATGAAACATTTTTTCTACGATTAATCACATTAGAAACACTGATATACGAAATACAATATTACTTGATTTTAAAATTCTTCTAACATTATTTGTGACTACATTGTGTAAAAGACCTGGTATTTTAAATTGTTTCATTTATTATTCTATACGCAGATGTATAACGTCCTAACGACATAAAAGCTTGGTTTTTTATATATAACAATGACAATATTATCTAGGATTAAGTACATACATAATTTTTATTTATTTATTAATTAACAATAAAAGAAAAATTACTCAAACAAAACAAATGAATGATTCATTCTTATAAGAATGAGCCATTTTTGCATCGCTGTTCAGTAAACAAAAAAAATGCTGGCAGTTCAATTACCCTATCTGTTATAGAATAAAGTAAACATTTTTTTCCGACCGAATCCAAACAAGAACTGATGGATATATAAATATTTGGCGATCAGAGTGCATGACAGTCAGCCTTGTTTTGTTGTACCGTTAAATGTTTACAACCGAATACATAACCCATTTAATTTAAATTAACAATTAACTCTATAAAAGGTATTCTAAAGATATGAATATGGATGTTTACGCACAATACATTTAATATCAGGAGCATTCTAGACCCAAACATAAAACATCTTTTTACCAACTTAGTATTTGTTGATTGCTAGAATCAATGTGCAACCGAACCAGCACAGACGCCATACTATACCGTACCATACTTTGTTTTTTTTTTGAATAGGCTAATTGAACTACCAGCATTATTTTTGTTTACTGAACTGCAAAGCAAAAATTTTATGTAGTTAAAAATGTATGGAAGCCTACGGTGTCAGTATCAGACTCTGCTAATGTTTCAATTTAATAGCTCTTAAAATAACTTGGAATAGCGTTATATAAAACATCGTTATTAACTTATGGATTTTTAACATAAATGCCAAAAAATAGATACACCATATTAGAAATTGATAAAATCGTTCTCGAATAGTTATATAGTTTCGCTTTATTTTGTATTAGTATTGTAGTTTACCTGATTGATGTTCATCGTTAGTGGTCTCTTGTCCTCTTCAAAACTAATTTATTAAAACAAGTTGATTTATGTTTGGAAAACTGCAACTAATGGACACGATAACAGCCATATGTGATGGAATCGGGTGCCAGAACTTGTTATTTTCCATTTGAAATATAAAAGGATTTGACACAAATTTACACCAATTGCATACGCTATATAATATATATCTATGGAGAATATATATACTGTACGCATGTATTTGTATTGGAATTTATTCTAAGGCATTGTAGCATAACTAAATTGTTTTAAAATTAATTGCTATTACAAGTTTTTTAGTTACATTTAAAATTAAATGTTATTGAATTTAGAAATTCATACTGGCAATTTATAAATAGTAAATAATTTAAAAAATATAATTATTGTAACAATGGAACTGGATACGTGCACAAAATTTAGTTTACTTCAGTTCTATGAAATTAGGTCACTTAGGCGGCCTCAAGAAAATTCACGGTGTTCTTCAAGTTTGATATGCCGCAAAATTCGAAGTTTCTGAATTATTAAATTACACTGTTACTAACAAACGTTCAAACTTAGATGCTACGATTAATAGAATGGCGGTGGAGTCTTTTGCTTAGTTCAGAAGCTTGGATGATAAGAAATAAACTGTCTTCAATTAAAATTAATAGGTCAGGTGGAAAATTATTATGTTTTTTTTTAATATCTCTTGAGTACATTACTTACGATAACTGCGATTGTAGTTTTCATAATTTTAAAATTTTACAATGCGTACGAACTTTACTTATAAGAAAACATAAAATAATATCAGTGTTAAATTATTTGAGTCGTTTAAAGTACGTCACACGAGTATAACTAACAATACTCAATATTGAAAGGAAATAAAGAACTTTTATTGCAAAAGTACAGTATTTACAGTAAGGACATTTAGTAACTAATTTTTGAGCACAGTATTGCATTAAATAACAATATTATAATAAAATCAGAAGTAATATGTTTTAAAATTAAGAATAAGCATTTTAAAATATTGAAACCAAAACTTATTCACAGAATGCTTAAAGTTGTTTAATTAAAATACTGCTTTTTCTGTTATTATTTTGTTATTTCTGGTAGAAAATACAGTAAAAGGTAGCAACTGGACATGAACGATGATAAAGTTTCCAAGGGTTAATAGGACCTTGTTATAGCTACAGTAACAAGGTTACAAGTAGTTAGATTTGCCAAACTATATATTGTTCTTGCATAAATAATTTAAAGACTGAAGATTTTTGCATTTGAGCCTTTTTATATTATATGCAACTAGTGGTGCGATCCAAATTTGTTCTCAGCGGTGATAAAAATAAAAATAAAATGAATTTAAAATCACGCACACAAACGTCGATACCGTGACCTTATGTGCCTTCCTACTGCCGATTTATTGTAGGACTATTTGGATAATTATATGTATTATACATAGTACACTACAAGGGTTTATAACTCTTGCCGGAAAATGTAAATTAACGAGATAAAAACAGTTAAAAGTCTCTTACTCTATAATGTACAGTCACTTTCCTTGAGTCCATATGTTCTGATGACTTCTGATGACTTATAGAGAAGTCTGGGAACAAAGCAAAAAAACGGATTAAAGGTGCACCGATCTGACACTACCAAGACCTTTACAGCTTAATAATGAATATTAAAGTGACACGTAGTTATTGTTTAATAAATGTTCACAGATAATCGATTTAACATAAATTATGAACGATTATGAAATATATAGTTGAAGAAAGTAATAATTTACAAAAGTAAGTGCTAGTCTGGTATATAGTTTAAACATTTGCGACTATAACATGTTTTCCAAAGTACTTTTGAAGTCAAGACGCTGCAAAATGTTCTAGTGTGAGCGAACATTTAAAATAAACCTAACTAACAAAATAAACGACATAGAAACTATATAAAAGTAGGCAGGATCTTAAGCGGTTTTTTTAACCGACCATTCAGAGATTATTAAAAAGTGTGTTTTAAGAGTAAACATTTTATCAATATTTTAAAGGTTTTAAGTACTTTAAAAGAAGCAAATTTCCTTACCTCAATAAATTTTAAGAACAAATTACAAGGGACTGTCAACCCTTTGCTAATCAAGATTTTGTTAATTTAGTTACTGATTCATTTGGACGTGTTCCTTTTCATTTGAATTCGAAAATTAATTATTTTAACTATTAATAAGTCTATGTTGCCAGCCGCATTACTTTGATACTTTTTTGTCTATATATATATATATATTTTAAATATTAACATTATCTTGAAATAGATTCGTGAAATTTATTGTATAGTTTAATGCAATAACTTCTTAGTAAACTACTGTCTTGTCTTAAAAATGTTTGTCCCTTGAAAAAGTTCTTAATTCTGTATTAGGTACAAAATATCAGCGATTAAATTATAGTTATTGATTTTAAACAGTTTAATTTAGATAAAAATACTCAAAACATAATTATAATTGTTAATTGTAAGTTTTTGGAAATTATGTTAGAGCATTCCAGTTGAAAGTCTTGTTAAGGAAACCAAAAAATAAACGGACGGTTGAACTGTACACTAATTATCATCACACATATTTTACGATGGTGTTAAAATAATTATATCTTGCCTATATTACTAGTATATAATCAAAATATAAAATATAATAACACACTTGGTACAAAGGGAGCTTTTTTTCACGTACGTTCTCCTGGTGGTAAGTGATACGCTGTGCCTATAAGAAAAGCGAAATTAATTTTAGCAAATAATATATCAAATAATAACTATATTTGAAATGTATTAAATAGCATGTATACTTTACGTTATCACGTACTACGTGTTACTGGTGAAGATAAAGACACGAAACTTTGTCTAATTTTAGTCATATAAATAAAATACACCTTATTTATATTACTATACAATATATTAAGTAACTAGTTTCTCTATATTCTCTTTTCCACGAAGGCGAAGTCGCGGTAATAGTTAGTAAAACATAAAACAAAGGAGATACTATTTGTAACCTTTAGGAATATATATTATAATTCCAAGATTTTTGGACCATTAAAGCAGAGTTAAACTTTAGTTATCGTATAACTTATTTAACACCCACCAACCCAATACGACCAGCGTGGTGGGATACGGTCCAAAAACCCCCTTAATGGAGAAGGCGTGCATTAGGGGAGGCCTATGTCCATCAGTAAACTTACACAAGGCTCATGATGATGATGATGATGATTAAATCTGTTGCCAAATGTGCAGCTTTGTGCTTCTTTTTAGGCAGAATGTAAAATAATCATACACAATGGGTATTATTTTTAGATGTCCATATGTATATAAAATCATTATTTTATTTTATTGAGTTTCGAATAACTATGATTTTTGGTTTTTTTGTCATGATACCAAATAAAATAAAAATATGTGAAACAGTGGATCAAGTCGCGCCAAGTGGACCTTTTACCTCTTGATGATGGAATGATTATCAAAATATATATTTCGTCAGTACACATACTCGTACGTAATAATCATCCCTTATAAGTTTTTAAAAATTTTGAAGTTTATAAACATTTTTGGTACTTAAATTTTAAAACAAACTATTGACGATAACTTTCCGAAATTTTTAGCGATTAAAGTTTATTATCTATAATTTCATATAAAATTATTTGAAAAATTTTGTTTTTATAACTTTATAAACATATAAAATTTCAGTATCAGAACTAAATTATTCCTTTATATTAATATGCGTTACATATTTAGGATCTTCATTTAAAAAACTGGGTAATCTAAGCAATTACTTGGTGTAGTAATATTAATCCTTCTGTTTTATCTTTAGTATGATTTAGTACTACAAAAGCGGCACAAATAAATAAGAGAAAATGAAAAGTGCAAACATAAATATACATTTGCATCCACAGCGACACTTTGGGTGTTGCGGTTCGTTTTAAAAGGAAATTTGTGCTTTGTGTTTCTAACACGATATCTGATTGATGTTAGAAACGTATTTATGTAACATTTGCGTAAGTTATTCATGTATTATTTTAATGTTGGCAGATATATTTTGTACACTTATAGTAACTTAACTGCCTCCGTAGCCTAGTGGTATGAGCGTGTGCTTTAGAAACCGGAGTTCGTGGGTTCGATTCTGCGGGACGCAACAAATTTTCATTGTTGTTTCCTAGTTGGTTAGAGCAATTTGGGACGATCACCAATTGTCTGAAAAGTAAGATGATCCATGCGTCGGATGGGCATGTAAAAGTGGGTCCACCCACCAACCCGCATTGGACCAGCGTGGTGGATACGGTCCAAACCCCGTAATGAATAGGGTGTATTAGGGAGGCCTATGTCCAGCAGTGGACTAACAAAGGCTGATGATGTGATAGTAAGCTTTATGATATTTATTGTCTTTATACTTTTTAAAAATGGCAGTGGTTTAAAAATCGAATAAAGACGATTAATCAAAATGTTCCTTCTGTTGATATCTTGCAAAATTCTACACAAAAGATTTCGTTTTGAAAATTATTGTTGTTTATTTAATTCTTACTTTTCTATTAAAAATGTTATAATTTGAATGGATATGGAGCACTACCACCAAAAACATAATTTTAATGTTTTATTGGCATGGTTATTAAAAAACAAAGAACAGAAGTTGATCACATTCGACGCAAGCGTAAGGAAACGACTATCGTATGAAATAATAAATAACGAATATATAGTACCTTCAATCGTATCCGCCGATGAATATGTCATAAAAAATATTTCCTTTATTTAGGATACAACATCACTTTTATTAATTTTGCTCTGTAAAAATTAATTTCTAATTTTTACATTTTATGTTGTTGGCACATGTTAGGACGCTACTATTATTATATTATTCATTCCTTTTTTTTAAATTAATGGCCTGGTATAAAATAACGGCGTTATGAAATTGAATTTTTGTTTTTAACAATAGATAAATTTTTATAGAATTAATTTTAGCAATTACTCTTTAGTGTACCAATTCTCCTATAATCAACGAAAAGTTTATAATATTAAACCGCACCATCTATTGACACACACAGCGCAATCAATAGATATCGCCAACTGTCACAATCGTTTTGTAGCAACATTTTGCATCAAATAATAATAAAAAAGTAAATTGTTATAAAACATTATTGCAATTATAAATTAAGATGTAAGCTATTCTATCTTTTAAGTTGGATTAAACTGCACATGGTGGGCAACTATATTTTAAAATCAGTTAAGTATTTTAGGAGTTCATCCCGGATAAACATCGTGACACGAGATTTATATATATTAAGATATGAAATGGAAGTTTTTAGGCTTTATATTATATCTTATATATAAAATCACCAAGTAGATAACACTAACGGCTGCCGAACTAAATTGAATAAGACACAAGAATATCTCTTGTGTCTTATTCAATTTAGTTCGGTGCACAGGTGTACGCGTAAACAAATACGTCTTTGACTTAATATTCTGCTCGCATGGATAAACGGCAAGTTAAGAGAAATCAGCCATAAGATCGGCTTTTTTTTTGGAAATATTTTTTCCATAATTTTCACTATAATTTGGTATTTTTGTTTGTTTGGGATCATTATCAAACTTGAAAAGGTATACAGACTCGTGTAGGAAAATTCATTACACAAATTAATTAATTCTTCTAAAATATAGTCCACTAATTATAGACTACTAAATGTTAAATAATTTCACTTAAAACTTAAAAAATAATTATTAATTTTTGTTATCAATAGATTGTTCATCTTTTTATCGCTTAATTAGTACTGTGTAAAACATCTTTTTAATGTTTCTGTGCAACATTTACGTCTGGCAATGAAAAAAATTATTTAAATTTGCATTAAAAAGTATTTACTAAAACCATTTTTCTGTCATCGATGTGAGGCTTTAATGGGCCAATTTTCTTTAAGTACGATTTTATAGATTGTGTAGGATTCATTCAAAAGTCTTCGTAATTAATTTGTCGCTTTAAAGATAAACTATGTTTTTTACGAAATCTTGTAAACGTTATTTATAACGCCGAATAATAAATGCAATATAAGTATATTGTATAATAAAGTAACGGAAATTACTTTACTCTAGCAGAAACTCCCTTGAGCAATCGATCTTAGTT
The DNA here is from genome assembly GCA_029286875.1 of Lamproptera curius. Classification (NCBI taxonomy): domain Eukaryota; kingdom Metazoa; phylum Arthropoda; class Insecta; order Lepidoptera; family Papilionidae; genus Lamproptera; species Lamproptera curius. Next base: position 293,247 of record JAGSMT010000121.1, on the reverse strand, counting down.
GTCTGTCATGTTTAACTGAACTGATACGTTTTTATCCAGCTAATTAGAAGTTAATAGTAAATGGTGGTCATTTGGTTATATTTTTGTAAAGAATAATGGTTATAAAATCATGGAATGATTAATGAAACCCGTAATCGGATAATTTAGTATGCAACTATGTATGTATGTAATGGGTTGAAAGCGAAACCGTCAATGATATCTTATGCTCTTGCTATAGTACCATAAGTCAAATATTCAAGTTAAACACAGTGGTATAGAAGTTAAATGATTTTTACCGTACTCCAAAGGTTTTTGCAGCACATGCTGGAAAAGTTAGCTGATTTTTTTTCTAAATACGTAGAAAATAAATAAAAGATGTATAATTTTTATGTTATCCATCTTACGTACTCATGTAAATGTAAGAAGCATCAACTAAAAGCTTCGTGTCTACTACAAAGTATGTATATGTTTATTTAATCACTGTTTTACTTTAGGCGCTTTAAGCCATTTACGGAGTAAAAACAAGCAATTACGTGAACCTTTTTTTTATCGTATACAATGGCAGACGAGCCACCTAATAGAAGTGTTCACTGACGCCCATGGACATCGGCAATAGGAGGATATCACAAACGTGATGCCTTCCGTGACATACAAAGTTACGTTTCTCAGTAAATACGCGGACCACGGTGCTATTTATACTGGAATCCAGTAGTGCTTTTACACTATTGCTTTGCAGCAGAAATAGGTACCACCCCGTAAAAAGGGAACATTTAAAAATCTTTTTCATATTTTTTATTCTAAATAGACTGGAAAAATTAAAAGCGTATATAGTATAAGTAGCAGAGTAAATTTATTACATATTTAAAAACACTGTTTGACACTCATCTATTTAAATTGATTAGCAGTGAAATAACTAAAGAAATTAATTACGAAGTGATATTCTACATATAGCATTTTCGTTGAAGAATTGTCACCCAGATGTCAATCTGAGTTACAGCCGCCAAATAACAACACAATGGCAACTTATTTTATATCTATTCTGAGACTAATTTCGCAATACTAAAAAAATTTCTGTGAATGGAACATTCTCTTAAAATTATATTGACTTTCTGCCTTCCAGAGTTGCAGTATTTTACCAGTTCATAAAGCGTATTATAAATAAAAACTTTTAGCTTTATTTAAATTAATTGCTTGGCTTCTTCTAGCTTTCTCCGTAGGGGTAAAAGTTAGTAATATGATGCACTAAAAATGTGGCACTAATCACTCATCCTGAATACACCCGAGAGAGCTACTTTGTGATACCAACTATTCAGGAGTTATTGGTACTATAAGATTACTTACTCTTATTGTCCAATGTGACAAGACTTGAGAGAAATTGTACCTACACAAGGGCGTTGTGATGATCAGCCCGTAGCCCGTTTCCCCAAGCAACTAGGACAAAAAAGTGACAACTTGTCAATCCTTGCAGGGTTTAAACCTTCAATTTCCGGTTTTTAGTGCAAGCCCATATTACTAGGCTACGAAGGCAGTTAAAGTTATTAGGACTTAATGAGCATAACTTATTTGAATGTAGTTTATGCAGGTGTCAAGTACACCTGCATAAACTACATTCAATGTAAGGGGAAACTTCCTGTGACAACATCAAACAAGCGATGTAAATTGCAAACATGAGACAATATTCGTTACTATAATATCCACATGTGTAGCTATGAACTAATCGTTTAGTTTTATTTTATTTTATTTATACTTATTTGCACAATTAAAGTACAAAAGGTGGACTTAATGCCTTAGGCATTTTCTACCAGCCAACCTTAGGTGGTTCAGAGATTAATGTGGGTAACAAAAATAATGAAAGAAAATAACAGTTTCGAACTAAAAAACTCAATAATAAGGAAGTACATATATAAACTTTATATAATAAACAAACATATCATTAAATAATATATAAGAAATAATTTATAAAATAAATACTTAAAATGGGAATGAAAGAAAATGGAAATTGCCTTGATGAAGATAAAGACACGAAACTTTGTTAATTATAGTCATATAAATATAACACCTTTTTATATTACATACATATATTAGTGACTAATTTCATATTCTTTTTCCACGGCAGAAGTCGCGGGCAAAGTTAGTAAAACATAAAACAGAGGAGATACTATTTGTAACCTAAGGAATATACATTAAAATTCCAAGATTTTGGACCATTAAAGCAGAGTTAAACTTAGTTATCGATAACTTTTGACACCCACCAACCCAATACGACCAGCGTGGTGGGATACGGTCCAACCCCTTAATGGAAAGGCGTGCATTAGGAGGCCTATGTCCAGAGTAAACTTTCACAAGGTTTGATGATGATGATGATGATGATTAAATCTGTTGCCAAATGCGAGCTTTCATTTACTCTTCAGTACCTAACCTAGTGCTTTTTTAGGCAGAATTAAAAATAATCTACACAATGGGTATATTTTCAGATTTCATATGTATATAAAATCATTATTTTATTTTTGGTATTTTGTCATATCCAAATAAAATAAAATATGTGAAACAATGGATCAAGTCGCGCCAAGTGGACCTTTTACCTCTTGATGATGGAATGATTATCAAAATATATATTTCGTCAGTACACATACTGTACGTAATAATCACCTTTATAAGTTTTAAAAATTTAAGTATAAAAACATTTTTTGCACAAACATTTTTGGTACTAAATTTAAAACGAACTATTGACGATAACTTTCGAAATTTTAGCGATTATAGCTTATTATCTATAATTTCATATATTACAAATTTTGTTATTTATTATTACGAGTACATTACATTTTAACTTTAGCAAACGTATAAACATTTCAGTATAATAACTAAATTATTCGTTTTTATTAATATGCATTACATATTTAAGATCTTCATTTAAAAACTAGTAATCTAAGCAATTACTTGGTGTAGTAATATTAACTTTGTTTTATCTTTAGTATGATTTAGTACTACAAAAGCGGCTACAATAAATAAGAGAAATGAAAAGCGCAGACATAAATATACATTTGCATCACAGCGACACTTTGGGGTGTTGCGGTTCGTTTTAAAAGAAATTTAGTCCTTGTGTTTCTAACACGATATCTGATTGATGTTAGAAACGTATTTATGTAACATTTGCGTAAGTTATTCATGTATTATTTTAATGTTGGCAGATATATTTTGTACACTTATAGTAAGCTTTTATGATATTTATTGTCTATATTTTTTTTACAGTTAGTATTAAGTGAGTAATAGTGTATAGTATTGAGTATATAACAGTGATCTACCATATACTAGTGTTTAACTATTTTTTTGTTTATTCTTTACAATGTAAATATTGCAATTTACCACTTAAGTATATATTCAATTACGTCTTGATGATTTAAACTAATGTAGCTGGTTACATAAAGGAATATAGTTAGAGTAACAACGAATTATTGTCAAAAAGACAAGGTTTGGCATTATATATATATGTATATATATATATATACTAGCAGACCCTGCCACGCGTTGCTGCGGCAAGGTTTTACTTATTTTACATTGTGATAAACAATTTAAGGGCTTAAGATAAACTCAGTCATGAGGACCACCATGTTTTATTAGATAAATGTCATTTGTAAAAAAACAGTGCACTCGTTATACCTGAATACAATGAAAAATGGCAGTGGTTTAAAAATCGAATCAGTGGTCTAAAGACGATTAATCAAAATGTTCCTTCTGTTGATATCTTGCAAAATTCTACACAAAAGATTTCGTTTTAAAAATTATTGTTGTTTATTTAATTCTTACTTTTCTATTAAAAATGTTATAATTTGAATGGATAAGGAGCAGTACCACCAAAAACATAATTTTAATGGTCCATGGGCATGGTTATTAAAAAACAAGGAACAAAAGATGATTGCATTCATCGCAAGCGTAAGGAAACGACTATCGTATGAAATAATAAATAACGAATATATAGTACCTTCAATCGTATCCGCCGATGAATATGTCATAAAAAATATTTCCTTTATTTAGGATACAACATCACTTTTATTAATTTTTCTTTGTAAAAATTCATTTCTAATTTTTACATTTTATGTTGTTGGCACATGTTAGGACGCTACTATTATTATATTATTCATTCCTTTTTTTAAAATTAATGGCCTGGTATAAAATAACGGCGTTATGAAATTGAATTTTTGTTTTTAATAATAGATACAAATTATGATAGAATTAACGGACCAAAATCATTTAATTTACTTTTGGTTTGTTGTGGCAATTACTCTTTAGTGTACCAATTCTCCTATAATCAACAAAAAGTTTATAATATCAAACTGCACCATCTATTGACACACAGCGCAATCAATAGATATCGCCAACTGTCACAATCGTTTTGTAGCAACATTTTGCATCAAATAATAATAATAAAGTAAATTGTATCAAAACATTATTGCAATTATAAATTAAGTTGTAAGCTATTCTGTCTTATAAGTTGGATTAAACTGCACATGGTCCCCGAACAGGTTCCCGCTTGTCGTGGTGGGCTCATACCTGCCTTCCTGGCTGGCCGGTGGGAAGCTCAGAGAACCTGGCCGGCCTGAGGGAAGGCCGGCCGTGGAGGAGGCTGCTCCAGCGGGCTGCACAGCCCGCTTTGGATGCGCCTTGAGGTGCGAGGGACGGGTCGCAGGAGGTGACGATGCCGCCTTCTGTCCCTCGTACCAGGGTGGAGTCGCGGGGAAGAGAGTGCGGTATTCCGTAGGCCACTCTCCTATCCTCCGCGACTCGGGGGCCGCACCGCTGATGCGGTGTGGAGGGCCGTGGAGGGGGACATTCGGCATGGTGTCGTCGATCTCTCCTCCTTCTGCGGCCGATGGAGCTAGCGGCGGAGCAACATCTGAGCCGCCGCTGGGGGCTAGGAGTTGGTCCTTGCGTGGTCAGGGAACTCCTAGTCTATGGTTCGAGTAACAGATTCGGGGAATCTGTTACGAACTACAGGGGCTGAGACAGGGCGGCCTAGTTCCGACGCGCCCAGAGGAGGCAGATGCCGTAAGGGCCGAGATGGGGCTGCTTCGGCGGCCAGCGCTGGTGGGGTTGCAGATGAGTGCAAAACGTTCCTGTGACCCCACCCTAAAAGCGTCAGGAAGGAACAACGTGGTGGTTTTAGTCGGTGCGAGTCCGACATAACCTGTCTTTGCCCCGCGAGGACGGGTATGCGTGGCATTCCACGGTAAAAAAACTGCACATGGTGGAACCTATATTGTAAAATCAGTTAAGTATTTTAGGAGTTCATCTCGGACAAACATCGTGACACGAGATTTTTATATATTAAAATATGAAATGAAAGTTTTAAGGCTTTGGAAGTATTATGTTTTATAAATAAAATCACCAAGTAGATAACACCTACGGCTGCCGAACTAAATTGAATAAGACACAAGAGATATTTCAGTGCACATGTGTACGCGAAAACAAATACGTCTTTGACTTAATATTTTGCTCGCATGGATAGCCAGCTAAGAGAGAAATCAGCCATAAGGCCGGCTTTTTTTTTTGGAAATATTTTTCCCATAATTTTCACTATAATTTGGTATTTTTATTTGTTTGGGATCATTATCAAACTTGAAAAGGTATACAGACTCGTGTAGGAAAATTCATAACACAAATTAATTAATTCTTCTAAAATATAGTCCACTAATTATAGACTACAAAATGTTAAATAATTTCACATAAAACTCAAAAAATAATTATTAATTTAGTCATCAAAGATTGTTCATCTTTTAACGTTTAATTAGATCCGTAAAACATCTTTTAATGTTACAAGTCAACATTTACGTCAGACAATTAAAAAAATTTCTGTCATCGATGTGAGGCTTTAATGGGCCAATTTTCTTTAAGTACGATTTTATAGATTGTGTAGGATTCATTCAAAAGTCTTCGTAATTAATTTGTCGCTTTAAAGATAAACTATGTTTTTTACGAAATCTTGTAAACGTTATTTATAACGCCGAATAATAAATGCAATAAAAGTATATTGTATAATAAAGTAACCAAAATTACTTTACTCTAGTAGAAACTCCCTTGAGCAATCGATCTTAGTTGTCTGTCATGTTTAACTGAACTGATACGTATTTTATCCAGCTAATTAGAAGTTAATAGTAAATGGTGGTTTTCGGTTATATTTTTTAAAGAATAACGATTATAAAATCATGGAATGATTTAGAAACTCGTAATCGGATAATTTAGTATGCAACTATGTATGTATGTAATGGGTTGAAAGCGAAACCGTCAATGATATCTTATGCTCTTGCTATAGTACCATAAGTCAAATATTCAAGTTAAACACAGTGGTATAGAAGTTAAATGATTTTTACCGTACTCCAAAGGTTTTTGCAGCACATGCTGGAAAAGTTAGCTGATTTTTTTTCTAAATACGTAGAAAATAAATAAAAGATGTATAATTTTTATGTTATCCATCTTACGTACTCATGTAAATGTAAGAAGCATCAACTAAAAGCTTCGTGCCTCCTACAAAGTAATGTTTATTTAAAAATTGTTTTACTTTAGGCGCCTTAAGCCATTTACAGAGTAAAAACAAGCAAAATACATGAACTTTTTTTATCGTATACAAAGGCAGACGAGCCACCTAAGAAGTGTTCACTGACGCCTATGGACATCGGCAACTAGGAGGATATCACCAACGCGATGCCTTCCGTGACATACAAAGTTACGTTTCTCAGTACATACGCGGATGCCACGGTGCTATTTAAACTGGAATCCAGTAGTGTTTTTACACAATTGCTTTGCAGCAGAAATAGAGTTCCACCCGTAAAATCTTTTTAATATTTTTTATTCTAAATAGACTGGAAAAATTAAAAGCGTATATAGTATAAGTAGCAGAGTAAATTTATTACATATTTAAAAACACTGTTTGACACTCATTTTCGTTGAAGAATTGTCACCCAGATGTCAATCTGAGTTACTAATGCCAAATACCAACACACATGGCAACTTATTTTATATCTATTCTGAGACTAATTTCGCAATACTAAAAAAATTTCTGTGAATGGAACATTCTCTTAAAATTATATTGACTTTCTGCCTTCCAGAGTTGCAGTATTTTACCAGTTCATAAAGCGTATTATAAATAAAAACTTTTAGCTTTATTTAAATTAATTGTTTGGTTTCTTCTAGCTCTCCGTAGGGTAAAGGTAAATGTGATGCACTAGAAATGTGGCACAAACACTCAGTGCGTGAATACACCTAGAGAGCTACTTTGTGATACCAACTATTCAGGAGTTATTGGTACTATAAGATTACTTACTCTTATTGTCCAATGTGACAAGACTTGAGAGAAATTGTACCTACACAAGGGCGTTGTGATGATCAGCCTGAGCCGTTTCCTAACCAACCAAGGACAAAAAGTGATAATTTGTTGAATCTTGCAGGGTTTAAACCTTCAATTTCGATTTTAGTGACCCATATCACTAGGCTACGAAGGCAGTTAAAGTTAGGACTTAATGAGCATAACTTATTTGAATAGTTATGCAGGTGTACTTGACACCGCATAAACCTAACTTCAATGTGGGAAACTTCCTGTGACAACATCATACAAGCGAAGTAAATTGCAAACATGAGACAACATTCATTACTATAATATCCATATGTGTAGCTATGAACTGATCGTTTAGTTCTAAATCAGCGGTGTGTTTTCAAACAACATATTGTTCAAATTATTAATTATAAAATAAAATATCTGATGATTTTACCTTATAACTTCTAAATTAAATTCTTTATCAAACTAGTTATCCTATTCAGACACTTGATCAGATTTTTTTATTATGCATAACTGCTATACATATTAGCTGTATTATATCCACATGTATTTTATAAACTTGTATGACTGATGTCCTGTAACATTATATATGACGTCAATTGTTTTTTTCTGTTAATATTAAACACCATTTGACGTATTTTGCTTAAGATCTGTCATAAACGTTAGTACATGTTAATGAAATTTAAAATATACCTTGTTTTTCCCCAATGCTTTTATTAAAATTACTTTTCACGAATGCGGCAAGGTCGTCACATCCTTAATCCCTCGATGTGTTCCTATTTCAAGTAAATTCCGTTTAAAACATCTTTGCAATTAATCAAAATTTATGCATTTTTATCCACGGTCTTTTAACCGAGAATAATTCATATGACATATGCAGATTCAAATTGTAAAAGTGTAAAACAGCACTGATATTATCAACTTGGTCGTGACGAATAATATAGTTTTTATGGAATGTATTGCTTTTATTTACTTAACAATTATTAAAAATTATTTGTAATTAGTAGTACTAGTGTTCACGTAAGCAACACAAGGTATTAAAAATGTGTGTTTAAATTAATATTATTTTACGAAAAATAAGAAACACAATTAAGAATATAGAAAATAGTGAATGAAAAAAAACATTTACCTGTGTAAAAACTTATTGAAATAAAGGTCGACAAAACATCAGTAGTAATTATACAAGAACACAAGCTTTTAAACATAAATAAATCTCTTAAAATTCAATTAATTATAGTAGTGAAGGAAAGTTACTTTATAACTACTTTAGATCATCAATCACTCTGTTTGTGTAGAAGTTTTTAATTTGTTAGGGTAACTAACAAAGCCGCCTACACAATGGCAATGACTGTAACTTTTTTGCATCTTTAAAAGACTGTGTCTTAGATATAAACTTATAACATTTTTGCATAGTTACAAAAAAAAATACTACATTTTATAATCTGTGTACGAATCAAATTATGACGACCTTATGAATCTATAAAATAAGTCAATGAATATGACGATTGTTCGTGTGCGTTTAAAAATATAACCTACTTCAAAACCAACCAGTACATTTAATTAACTGTTTTAACGTCGTCGGTGGTGAAAGTCCGTGTTCATTTTCCGTTGTTGATGGACTCAATGTGCATGACGCACAACAATCTAACACACTTGATACCTTTGTGATAACAAAATAAAAAATGTTTATTAATTAATCTATGAAATTTGTTGCACGATTAATCACTTTAGAAAATTGGTATACGAAATAAAATAATACTTGATTCTAATTTTGTTCTTACATTATTTGTGACTACAGTGTGTAAAAGTGCCGGTATGTTCAATTGTTTCATTTACCATTTTGTACGCAGTTGTGTAACATTCTAACAACATAAAAGTTCAGTATCTAGTATTAAGTATATGATTAATTTTTTTTAATTTATTAATTAACAATAAATAAATGAAAAATTAATCACTTATTCCACTACTGATAATAAATCTTTCACGCGATGTTGTCACTTTTAAAATGTTAATTTTATAATTAAAGACACTAGTGACAATTTAAAACCTAATAGTGTAGCACAGTTTATTGAACTATGTCTCCGACAAGCAATTATTGAAAGTCCTATTTGTGTATGGCAGAACTCCGAAGCTATGTCTTAGTTTAAATACCTCAGGGGCTTTAGGAATACCACATTTTTATATTAAACGTGAAAGAGAGAAGTTCTATTAAAGTTGAGTCCAATCGTGTCATAATTATTTAATAGTAAAAGGTTAATTATGACATTTTTTATAGAGAATAAAGACATTAGAGGCATTTATGAATTAAAAGCACTAAAGGTTTATTGGTTAGAGTAACGATCCATAAAAACTTATATCCTTGTACCACCAGTACCGTGGCTGCTGTGGTTAGGGCCAGCGAGGCCACCTATAACTGGGGCCAACAACCTAGCGTTTTAGTATCTTCTTTGAAGTATAGGGTCTACGTTTAACTAGATGGTTGACAAGAAGTTTAATTTTCTTAAAGTTTTCTATTTCTTGAATTTTCAATAATTACAGCATCAATCTTTATTTAATTGCATTTTGGAGTAACACCTATTTACTACCAGTTAGTTACTAGTCAACGGGAGATATTTCAATATTAGTTAGTATATTTTAGCATTATTTATGTACATTGGTAAGTTAGCAAAACTAAGTGATAAAATGATGACATAATATATTTAAATAACAAATAATTGCTATACTTTACTAGTTATGTCGAAATCAACTTTATTAAGTTTAAGAATATTAAATATATATGATTCGAGAAACGAACTTTCGAGAGATGAATTTTCTTATGACCAATACTTCACTGTTTTGGTATATTGTACTGGTTAACATAAAATAAAAAACCTGCTCTGCTAGCTTAAAGCTCAGCGCACAGAAATATCGTTATAACTTTATTTTCACTCTAACTACTACATTTCACGTATACAATGTAAGACAGCATATCTTCCCGCGAGATGTAGGATATAAGTCTTATTTATCTATTAATTATACTCGTAAGAACATCTTAAAACTACAAAACAATTGTACATTTGCACCTGGAAGATGTGATCTTGATCGGTTCTAAATAAATAGGAAACCTACTAACTTTTTTGGGGGTATCTATGTGCCAGCAAGAGACATTAGGGCAATTTATTAAATGTTATCAGTTATTACTATTAACTGTTTTTTTTTAAAGGATAAAATGGAAAATAGATTTATTGTGTAGTATATATTTGTTAATAGTAATAAATAGAATTATACGACACAAAAAAATTTGTGTAAAATTTGATTTTAATTTTCACATGTTACAAACTTCCTTTATCGAACGCCAAAGTACAGTACTAAACATACATGGGGAGAAACTTCTGTGGCTCCGAAACTTTCTACTTAGCTCTTTGAGAGTATCAATTGCCCTAATGTAGAATATAAAATTTTAAATTGTAATATATTAGAATATTCCGCGTCACTTTGCCTCGCGTAGCTCATATACTAATAACTTCTCACTCTAAAACTCATCAAACCAAGAAATATCACATTTCCGTTCTTGATCAAAGCTGTGTGAAGTATTTTTACATTCTAGGATCGTTTGGGTGTTGGCTTTTCATTATTTTGCAATAATGAAATATATATCAATTTAACCTTTTTTACGGTATTTACTTACATTTCGTAAATAAATATAATAAACAGTTAATTTAGAGGTGTTTCAGTGGATATCTTTGCTAAAAGTTTTCACAAGATGAACTGTTCTTAATTCAGTCAACCCTTGTCCTATTCTACTAACGTTCCGGAACGATTGTATTAGAAATAATCAATCATTCACAGCGATATAAGAGACTAACCAATTATGTAATTGGTAAGGTTTGGTCTGATAATGAACGTATCGAATAATAATTAATAAAACATGACGGCATATCTTTACATACTTACATATAATAAAATTAGGGTGTCCGTTAATAACATGAAAATAACCCTTTTTAAATGATTATATTGTGTAATACCTATACATATAAACAAAGCTGGCGAATATCAGGAAAGGCTGGTTAGATGTTGATGGGACTATCACTGGAAGATAGTTCATAAAACTGGGAGTAACTAAGGCTGATTTTTGCCTAAAAAACTATCAGAATTATTGTTTTATTTTATGACGCGGACCAAGTCGACACAACAGTTAGAACGAGAGACATCATAAAGTACGTCAAGTTTTGCAATCATCATCAGCTTGTGATAGTCCACTGCTGGACATAGGCCTCCCTTAATACACCTCCATCCATTAGGGGACTTTGGACCGTATCCCACCACGCTGGTCCAAAGAGGGTTGGTGGGTGGACTGACTTTTACATGCCCATCCGACGCATGGATCATCTTACTTTTCAGACAATTGGGTGATCGGCCCAAATTGCCCTAACCAACTAGGAAACAACAATGAAAATTTGTTGAGTCCCCGCAGGATTCGAACCCACGACCTCCGGTTTCTAAGGCACATGCCTATACCACTAGGCTACGGAGGCAGTTCTCTTCAGTTTTGCAATAAGGTAGAAAAATTAATAAGCCTGAAAATTCAAAACGTATTATTTTTATTTTATTTCGTTTAGTAAGAATGTGTTATGCCTATGTCAGATCAAATAGATAATAATAACAATAATTATTTATAAATCATCAAAAAATTTTTTTTTTTTTGAAGCACGTGTTTTTGTAGCTCTCAATAAAATAATCAAATAAAAAGACGACGAGCGCCAAAACATATCTGGCTTTTACTACTTTCGCCAGAGTAAAGGATGAAATAAAATTTTGTGTAAGAATTATGTGATCTGTCTTATAAATAACATATTTTATTTTTACTTACAATTGCGTTTATTATTTTAAACGTTAGCATAAAAAAGAAGCTGTATCAGTAAGAAGATATAGTTTTAAATTATCACGTAGGAAATTTATCAAAACATAAATGAAATAACTTGATTTATGATACGTTGACATTACATTAAAAGAGAGTGTTACTCTTTTTTTGATTTTAGTTTACGCAGTCCTTTAGCCGTTTTCATCAAACCTTGCATATTACGAGACGAATAATATTGATAACCAACATTAAAATAGCAAATTGATTGTTAACAAAAGACACAAAAGCGTTAAGGAATTTGTTATTACTTTTGAGTGCATTATTTGTAAAAATATTTTTTTTACGAAAAATCCGTTTACGCCCTTTTATTTATAAAATTTTGATATGTACACAGATACAAAATTGGGGCTAAATAAAAGTGCGTCTTATATTGTAAGATGATTTAAAATGTATAGCCTGAATGCTCAATACTTAAGTTTCGTTAAGTGGATATAAATCGTCTAAGATACAAAAGGATTGTGACAACAAAAAGAAAGAGATTTAAGCAAAAAGGCGTAATTATTTTTAATGCACGATTAGTGCATATAATGTGACCTTTTTGATGTGATATATTTTGTTTAAAAGATAGATAAGTTATGTCTGCCTTTTGTTTCTTGAAGTGCGTTCAAATACTACATTGGAAGAGTTATTTTTTGAGTTTTTACATTATGCAATTTCTAGCAAAAAGATTCGAACTACGCTTACCTTAGTTTTCGTCGTTTTGGAACATAAATCTTAGGTTTCAAATTTTTAAGACGTTTTTTGTTAGTAAATTCTAAACATCTACTTAATAACACAAGTTTGTAGATATAATAAAGTTGAATTTAAGACAATTCTTATTGACATAAATTTTGAATATTGGACGCTGCAAGTCCGCTTACCGCCTTAATATATTGGATATTCCTTTATATACCTAGTGTTTGGAATGTTGTTGTCTTAAGAACATCTATGACTACGGTGTTCTTTAAACAGGAATATATGGGTATTTTTAAACAACTTTACTGGCAGAATTATGCACTATGGTGCATACCCAGACGGTCCATTTTACAAATTGAACCTTCCACCTTTAATCCCAAATTTAATAATTTTTTTAATGAAAACCAATGCTGAATTTGTTTGATACTCTGTTGAAACTTAAAGTCGATGCGTGTTAATGTGAAAAAGACTTTTAATTAAATTTTTTTTGTAAACGAAAATAAAGCTTACTGTTTTTATAAACTAAAGTGCATACTGGTTATACGAATGAAAACAAATCGCATTGAAATATTTTAAATTATGTACAATAGGGTTTAAAACCAGAGTTTAAATTTAATTTGTTGTAATTTCGCTGCAAGCGGTGAATAAGTAGAAATTATTTAATTAAAGATTACATAAGTAAAGAGTACAAGTTAAACAATTAACTTTATTAGGCCAATGTATCAATAAAGTTATTTACAAATTTATTCTCAATAAGTCACATTGTTAATAACTGTAATACAAGCTACTTGAAATCTTACCATATTTCTTGTCAATAAGTATTGTATTTTCAATAATTCCTTTCTTTTCTGTCTCGTTCCTTTTGAATTTTTGTTTGAGACGGAAATTTGGATATCAAGAAATGCCAACACTGAAGTGATTTTGCAAGACTATATTATTTTGTTCCTATATTCCATGTTTTGATCTAGCGATAATATTGTGATTTTCGAAGATAGACAGATTTGGAAACTGCCTCTGAATAGTACAATGAATAATAATACAATTTACTTAAAGTGTTTAATACTTAACAATAGCTTGCTTATAACACGATATTTTTGAAATAATATTTTTCGCAATTGAGAAGTTCTATAAACTGCTTTCGTAGCCTAGTGGTATAGGCGTGTGCTTTAGAAAGCGAAGGTCGTGGGTTCGAATCCTGCAGGGACTCAACAAATTTTTATTGTTTTTTCCTAGTTGGTTTGGGCAATTTGAGTCGATCACACAATTTTCTGAAAAGTAAGATGATCCATGCGTCGGATGAGCATGTAAAAGTCGGTCCACCCACCAACCCGCATTGGACCAGCGTGGTGGGAAGAGGTCCAAAACAATCTAATGGAGAACCTCGCTTTGGATGCCCTTGGAGGGTGGGGCTGACGAGGCGTACGACAGAAGGCGTGCTGCCATTCCTGTTCTCTGCAGTTAAGGAGAAGAAGCGGGAGTAGTTAGATATCTTGGTTCCCATGACCCCTTGTGCGCAAAAGGTGCGTGAGTTGCGATATGCTTAGATGTAAAGTGGGCCGTAGGTTAGAGACGAGGCTGTGTCTGCGACGGCGCTAGTACAGTCGCAGGAGAGTGCGATAACTTTTCTGTGACCTCTCCTGCTAGCTGCCAGGAAAGAACAATATGGTTTGTTTAAGTTGATGTGAAGGACTCGCATATGGCCTGGGTCAGGTTATGTAGAAACATAACCTATCCCAGGCCTCACGAAGGAAGAAAGCGAGGAAGAAGGCGAGTATCCCCCATAAAAAGTCTACTTTAATTTTAATAAAATCATTTAAATATCAATATTCAAATGGATTATTTCGCGCCCTTGATTGTCAATAATGCTTCCTTCCCAATCTATTATATTTATTGCTGATATTTATACATGCGTCAGAAATTCATTGTTTTCTTTCATTGTATACATATACTGTGATCATCATTAAATATTTTTTTGCAATAAAAAAAGTTAATTGTGTATAATTCAATTACATTAATTTAGGTATTCAAATATAACCTGATGCAACGCGCGTCACTTATTACTATTTACAATGTGAATTATTCATAAGGATTTTATATAATTTATGCATATAAATTAAAATTTTGGTACGCATAACGTTACATTCATGTTATCCACACGTTTATTTGGGTAAATAGGTCTTTACTCAGTTAAATACCTTAAACCATATTCTACAATTATTTTCACTTGATTTCATAATTTTGACGTAATTATTCTATTATTTTCTAAATTTATATTAATTACAGGAGTTCAAGAGTTTCTCGTTTTACAAATATAGTTAAATAAACGTCTAAATTGTATTTGAAAATGGAACTGGCTAAAAATTACAAAGGAAATCGGAGAGGATCAGAGCTCTAATCGTGTTCTTAAACCTTTTGGCAAAGCGACATTTCTTGCTTCAAATTACTTTGAAAGGTTATTTTTATATAATGAAGTATGTATTAAATTTTATTTTCGTGTATTTTTATTAACGATATTCCTATCATAACATTTTAATTTAGTTTAATTCATTTTAAAAAGCCTCTAAAAAACTGATTTTTTTCACAAAGTTTATGAAATTATGAAATACGAAATAGTCGGTACGTGCAATGTCTGGTGTGTCAAAATGATGTGTCAGAATTCCAGCTCTAACTGTTTCCGGTTTGAGATTGTCTTTTTTGCAGAATGTGGTTACAGGTTATCGTGAAGGAGCATCGTGGACGAAATCTAGTCTCAGATGAGCTATCTTTCTATCATTGTCTTTAGTTCTTCACTGAATCTATTTTCCGTTGCACTTATCAATTTGTTTTCTTTTTTTTACATGTGGAACAAATATTGGTGCTAGTTTTGCGCTGGTGATCGTTATGTTTCGTGCATTTTTGTAAACTTTAATTGAATTGTTTCCCAGTAAACAAAAGGTTGACTCATTGTTAGAGCTAAGACTGTTCGTTGAGCGAAGATTTCTGTTGCTGTTTATAGATAAACTAGAGGAAAAAGGTATTTTACTTGTATCCCTATTTTCTTCTAAGAATGTCACTACATAGTATAAAACAGAGTCACTTTTTCTTTCCCTATGTCCATATGTATGCTGATATATTTAAAACTACGCAACGGATTTTTTAAATAGATAGAGTGGTTGACGAGGAAGGTTTTTATGTATAATTTATGCATAATACTGTAGAGAAACGCTCATGAATTTATATATTTTTCCATAGATTTTATAGATATCAGTATTACACCCGTGTGGAGCCGGGGCGTGTCGCTAGTATTCATAAAAATAAATTATGGTAAGCGTATTTGCCAACTGGGCAACCACTGTATGAGAACACGATAGGTAGACACATAATAAAGTTTGCAGAAAGTAATATCAGTGCTAGTTATTCAGAAGTCGGTTGGGTTTATTTAGGTAATTTTTATTTAGGTCTGGGTAGTACACGTCACCATAGTCAATACGAGGTAGAATCAAGTTCTGTAGAAGCATAGCTTATTTCATCGAAAGTAAAAAGCTTACATAGACAGATTTGCATACCTACGAGACTTCATGGTTGATACTTGCTATATGTGAACTCGACCTCCTTGTATGCTTTTTTTTGGATTGTAAAGCCGTGAAAGAAAATAATATAAAACAAAATTCTTAAAGTGTGAAGAATCGATATTTCACTAGAGGAACAATTAACAAAAGGCTAACTTAGTAAGAAGATGTTGCTATTTCGTAACAAAATTAGTTCCAGTCTAGAATGCTGAGCCTATTTTAACTTTTTTTAAATTGAAATGTCCTGATATTAAATGTATCGTGTATTTCGTACAAAAATATTACTTTATTTCCATTATTGACATTGCAAAATAAATTCTCTCGTTCGTTCTCTCAAAAAGATTTTGAATGTGGCAGCTTTTTTTTCCTACCTATTTAACAGTCGATGCAAGAACCGTCACCTGGATGGTGTACGGGTTTCAGTCCGGTTGACCAAAGTGTCTTTTCTTCAACGAGCTACGGCTACCCTTCTGTGATCTACTAAAAAACCACTACAAACTTAGAGTTCAAACCTGTTTAAAAACTGAGTAGGAACCTTGACTCGAGAAATAAAAGAGCTGTTTTTTTTTGGGTTTTCCGACAATTATTTGAATTTTCCTCACCGTAAATTCCGTCCCTGGACTTCAACGAATATTTAAAAAAAAAATTGGCTAAATTTGGCCAGGCGTTGTTGAATTATGTTTAAAAACTAGAGTCCGACCGAAACTGTTTTTCCGGCCGAAACCGAAACCGAAAGTTCGGCCGTGGCTTCAGTTTCGGCCGAAACCGAAAAAGAAACTCACGTGATCAAGTATAAAATTCTTAAAATACTAAAATATGGAGCTTTTATGCCTATTATTTTGCTTTATTTTAGTCATGGAATGGGGACAGTATTTTAAACATGTAGTAATCGTTTATTTCAGTTGCTAATAATATTTTTATGTAACAAAATATTAAAAATATATTAATTTTTTTCTAAATAAATGTCTTATAGCAATATGAGTTATAAACAAATAAATTAATAATTGTGACTGTTGCATTAAAGATTAAGTATTGGTATTTTAAGTCTTACTAATTAATACTTTGGTTTGTATTTGTAGTTCGAGGGGAAACAAAAGGAAAATGAGATAGAATATAATGACTATGATAGCTTAATTATTTATTTTTCTACATAATCTCTGAGTCCACCTACACAACAAGTCCAGCGTTCCAAGTTTCCAATGCTTCAATTCCTTTAAAAAAAGGATTGTCTTGGTGCTGCAAAAAGGTCACCACAGCATCGTTTACTTATTATATATAGTTTTAACACATGTTTCCTCTTAAGTATTGTATCAATTTGGAGAGAAGATGAAAAATAGCTAGGCACCAGATCTGGTGAAGAGGGGGATGCTCAACCAATTGTACGCTAGCATGCTGAACAGTTGCCATCGCTAATGTCAACCTATGTGCCGGTACGTTGTCCAGATGAAACAGCTCGCCCGTTCAAAGTTTGCCTCTTTTTTATCATTGACGGCATTTCTCAACCTCGGTATTAAATCTGCATAATCTGTAATGATGGTTCTATGCTCCAGGTAATCAAACAACAATATCACTTCTGAGTCCCAAAATATTGAGGCTATGCCCGGCCAGGCCATATACCACGCACAAGGCATGAAGATCCTTCGGATAAGCCGTGTTTCAGTCCACTGCCACAAACTAGAATCAAAGTTTTAGAATCTTCTTAAAACTTGTCCAACGATATCTTCAAAGTCGATTTTGTTTCTGATTCTCGGCACCCATCTTGCGGAGACTTTTCTCATTTTCAAAATTTGTGTCAATATGCGTCGAGTACCTCTATATGAAATGCTCGTTTCTTGGATTAGGTATCTGATGGTAATTCTTTAACCGCTAAAACAGTTTTTTTTATATGGCAGCATATTCTTATTGATGTTGATTACTGGCTTCGATGGACATCTGCAACCATGTTCGTCTTCCGTGTACGTTGTCCCTACTCGAAATTAAGAAGCCCACTTTGCGGCAATTGATTATGACAGAGCAGTCTCTTCTCATGTTGCCATTGAGCCGCAATAATCTCTTTGCATTGTTAACTTTTTATAACAGTTGTTTTTAATGACAAGGTCGCACTTGGGTTTTCTATTTTCGAGAACATTTCGCCACACATAGCAAACAAATGACTACATTCAGAAAAAAAGTAAAGAGACGAGAAGATTTTTTTTATTAACACAACACATATCTGAGCTACACTTTCCAGTATTATTTGTATTTATTTTTTGGTTACCAAGGAGTATATATTTTGTTCTCACTACTATTTGTTCCCTCCTCGTCTTTCTAGAAGAATCATCAATTTCTTTTGTCAAACTTGGAATGTTTGTCTTAACTAAAATTGACTGATCTGAGCTCGATTGTAGCAATGATACATTTAACTTTCGCTACTATTTTGAAATTGAAAACACTTCTGAAACCAGTTTCGGTTTCGCAAAAGTTTCGGCCAAATTTGGCGAAACCGAAACTTGGCTGAAACTTGATTTTGCCGAAACTCGGCTGAAACGAAACCGAAACCGAAAGTTCGGTCGGACACTATTAAAACACATTTTGCGATAAATTTTTACATTAAAAATCTATGGAGTGAACTGATTACGGTAACTACGGATGTAGTTTTCACAATTTTAAATGTTTACAGTGTTAGCGAACTGTACTTATAAGAAAACATAATATAATATCGTGTTAAGTGTTACATAATGTAAGCTGGTTTCAACGGGTAATAAAACAAATAATTGTAAATATTGTACTATGAAACAATTCTAACTTCTATTACATGGCAAGCGCACATTATGGTTTTCCAGTTAAGACATTTTGTTGAATTATTTTTTTAAATGGTATTTTTTTAAATAACAATATTGTAATAGAATCGCCGGTACTGTGTTTTAATATAAATGAATAGCTTGTTAAATTATGACTGATAAAAAGTTATTTATTTAGTTACAGACTGCACGAAGGTGTTTAACTAAAATACTGCTCTTTATGTTGTTATTATATTATTTCTAGTTGAGTACACGGTACAAAAGAGCAACTGGACATGGGCGATGATAAAGGTCCAAAGGGCTCAAACGAACCTTGTCAGGACTATAAACTTTAGTTGGATTTGCGAAACTATATTTTCTTATGTTAATGTTATAATAATATTTTTATGATAATATATGTTTACATGTTCTTGTTTAATTATACAGATGAAATTTTGTTTGTAAAAACATACCAAAAATATGTAGATTAAGAATTGTCTGGTATTTCAATAAATTGACTATCTTAAAAAGTAAAGGGTAGATCTGTTTCATTGCCGGGTGCGTCGTAATTAGAGCCCCTTTTGTCCTCAGATCTAATGCCGCCACAACAGACATTACGAATCTGCAAGCTGGAGATTAGGAGATCCAAAAAAAACTATGAGATCGAGCCCTTTGCAATAATAAGACTACCAGCCCCCAGCACTATTTCATCTGCGGATGTAAAGTATACAGACACCTCCTGTATACTCGTACTGAGTTCCACCACTTACCACGAAAACCCATTAAGATAAAAATACGTTGTCTTATTTAAATCTGGTACAGTTAAATATTTAAAGAAACAAAAAATGATTGAATAAAAAAGGAGACTGCCCGTGACCTCAGCCGCATGAAAGTGTTTTTAAAATTGTAAAATAAGCACGACAAAAAAGTTATAAGTCCTTTTACATAATAATGAACGTTATTATGATGATGCCAAAAAATATTATTAAATATATAAAAATATTTACTTTAACTTTTATTATATACGCCATTAAAAATATTACTACTTCGAGGGATATTTATATTATAGATGTGCGGGCTAAAAAACTGTTTCATAGAGCGAATGCGATCGTAAGATGTCCGTTTTAAGTTCTTGTTAGGAATTTTGGTGTTTATGCATATATTGTTAAAGCTTTGTGGACATTTTAGCACAATGGCGGATGCCAAAGGCAATATATACCAATTAACCTTTGGGCTGTCCAGACAAAACTCAGTAGCTGCAGAAAAATAACAGTAAAAAAGGAGTTATTGTTTACAAGCGTAGAAGATATACATAATCGTTTAAAAATGTTTAAAACTAATGTACAGTAAGAAAATAGCAATTGTAGTATTTAATTTGTTCCTAAATGCATTGCTTTTATTTTCTCTTCTCTTAATGTAGACGTAACAATAATCATACTTAAGAAGTTTTATATTTTTACGATTACTAGATAAACATAAAATCATTTTATATATTTTATAGACATTTCGGTGGAATATGTTCGTAAATCATTGCATTTATAACCAAAATAATCATGATTTTTGGTCTTCTTGCCATGGTTATAATTAAAATTATAAATATATATGAAGTAGTGTCCAATTAAAATTATGAAGTTTATTCGAAATATATATACCAAAACCGTACATTACTTACCATAGTCTGCCCCGTGGCCATAAATTATAGAAAAAATGCTATACAAAAAATGTTTGTATAAGGCAATATTAACCACGCACACCAATCTCGTAAAAGATTTATGAAAATAAGCAATTTTAACGTTATTATTTAACACGTTATAATTTATTAAACCTGTAACCCGTACCGGTTACAGGTTTAATTTAATTGTAACGTTTTTTTATAGCTTCAGGAATAAGGCGGAGTCAACCGTAGTAATTTAATTGTTTACGGCTTTAAGGTTAGAGTCGTTATCCCGTCTATTAACGGTTGTTTTAGTGTCCCATTAAAAATTGATGTACTATTACGCAAAGAACTCGTGTGTATACAAATAAATTTATTTTGTCATACCGATTTGGCCAAAATGTAATTTTGTGTGCCGTAGTTTGAGTAATTTTAAATTCATTAGAATCTATTAAAAGTAAAAGACGGTTTGGATATCATTATTCAGCCTAGAAATTTCTCAATCAGTTCCCTTTACTAAATGATCGGAGGTAAGTCTCAACGGGCGATCGCGGTATAACTTCCCATGTACATAGGTTATTTTCGCTTTAAAGCAGTAGTGTAAAAACACTATTGTGTTCTATTTTGAAAGTCAACGCGTCCAGCATAAAAATCAACATCAACGTTATTAGAGTACTTATATGTACATAAGAGTACATTTCTCTCGACCCGAGTGATGTCGCTTCATTTCATAAAAAATATCGGGGCTTTGCTGCAATTTCTTAACAAAAGTTCCAAATTTTCCCTTGCACACCCGATTAAATGCCTTGTTAATAGAGTAACCTTATATTAAAGATTTTAAATGCATTATAAAAAAAACAAGTAGTTATCTCCTCTTGCAAATGTGAACATTAGTTTAGCAGAACAAAAGAGATTAAAATAATGTTCAATAGAAAATGACAAGAACGTATGTGTATCTACTAACAATAGCAACATCAAATATTTGTGACCGACTTACCCTAATGAGTTATTCTATACAGAGCGTATACCTCTTATGTATATATTTAAATGTACATTATATTCTTACCTCGTTAATCAGCTGTTAGTGACCTGATTTTTTTGATGAAGAACTGGATAAAAAATTGTTGTTTTTCGGATTCAGATAAGGGGGCTGTACACAAATTTAGATTTGGGTACATAAATACGATAAAAAAAAAACAAGATTTATATTTAATCACGATATAATAAAGCTGGTATTATTTTTATAGATGGCAAAAAATTAAGTATTAAGAATGTGTGTACTATAATGCAAACCTATAGTGAGTTCAAATCCTGCGGGGACTCAACAAATTTTAATTGTTGTGTCCTAGTAGGCAATTTGAGCCGATCGCCCAATAGTCTGAAAAGTAAGATGATGTCAAAAGTCGGTCCAACCACCAACCCGCATTGGACCAGCGTGGTGGGGTACGGTCCAAAATCAGCAGTGGACTATCTTAGGCTGAAGATGTATGTGTGACGTATGTACTATATTTGATGAGGTATATATGTATATATGCATAATGCTCTAAAAATGTATACGTCTATGTATAGATAGTATTGATATTTATAAAAATAAATCTTACATTGGCCCTACCTATTACCACACATCATAGGTCATAGGACATCACACTATTAGTAGTTATTCAATATTATTAATACATAAGTAGCTGTATAATATATCAATATTATATTGAATAAGAATATTAATTATTCATCTGTAAATTAAAAAATTTTGACTCCGTTAATATGCGTCACTCAATTGTTTTCCTTATTTACACAAATAAAAACGAAGGAAAAGTAATAAACTGTAGTTAATCCTTTAAAAGTCTAGGTGATCTTAATACAAAAGCAAGTCCGCTTTTGAGTTATAGTGGCGCAATAAAGTCTGTTTACAAGACAGAAGGCGATATATTATTCTCCAGTCTATTCTGTACATCTATTGCCTGAGATTTACAACATCGTTGCACTATAAACGTCCCATACCTTCGTCAAATGCTAATAAATTATTTACTTGTATTAGTTACGTGGTCCGGAGAAACAATGTTTATCTTCGCTATTGTGCATAAATTTATATAATATTGCATGAAATTTGTTATTCTGATAAAGAAGACGGCAGATATACAGTATACGGTATTTTATTATTAGTGTATAATCAACTTCGTTATTATATGTGATTTATTTAATTTTTTTATATATTATTTCTAACACTAAAGATGAAAGATAAAAAATTTATAGTATGTTCTTTCTTTCACCAAGTGATTTTCTGAAGTTATCACGAGGTCGGTTTCCCCGCAAAGCAATTGGCATCTGACCTCTGACTAAATTTAAATAAACGGTAGATGAATATCCTATAGAAATATGCTAAATATAGGTTTTTACAGATATGTAAAATCCATTTATTTATTAATTTTCCGAATATATTTTTTAGAGTACCCTGTCGGATTACTTAGTACATATGAGCTTCTCTTTGTACTGTATATAATAATTTTCTCTTTAAATTTTCAAGGCGAAAAATATTATCTTAATGTCTTATTTTTGATGATACTAAACATTATTTTAGCATTAAATTAGTATTTAGGTTGTATTTAAATTAAACGGTAAATCTTTTATCTAGAGTCCATTATCTAAAATACAAATTAAATATATAAGTACAAACCTTTATCAAAACTATAATGTATCGTGAAAATGAAATTTAGAATTAAACAGGCTGCTAAAAATAGTTGAACCCTTAACGAATAGATGAAAATTACAAATTTTGTATTGGATGTATAAAAGTTATTTGTGCGTTTTAAAAAAATTTAATATAGACTGAGTCCAATGTTTATTTTATAAGAGTATCTAACGCGATTGTTGTCTGATTTTATTAGTCTATTTATTTATGTTAAACAGCAATTATCAAAACATGTCCTAAACAGATCGATGTTGATCAATTTTTAAGCATTAATAAGTATAACATAGCCTGTGTAATTATTATAAAAAACTGCACACACATAAGCTATTGAGTTTAAAGTAAGAAATACAGTTATATCGTTATTTACACAATGTATATCAGGGCAAAGTGACAGAGTGTTCTAAGAATGTGGCATTACAGGACACCCGATTGAGTTGGGTTGCGGTCTTTTTTGCATCCTAACCATAGGGGCATCCTGTTACTGATATTGATCCAGCAGATATTTGAATTTTTATTCCACATAACAGATCTGATACGTGGTTTTGGCGCTTTAGCAAGCTGACAACCTGCCGGAAGAATGTTACTAAGCTTATGCTGCTGCCATAACGTGACAGGATTAAAACACCAATGTTTTAAAATGGAAATGTAACACTGTCTCAAGAGTAATCGCCTTGTACAAAGCACAAAGTTTGCTCTATAATAAAGATCAGATTTATTTCTTCCCCTTACTTGAAGTAAATATTATTATGCAGATACAGATTTCACGTTCATAAATAATAAATACAGTTCTCAGAGACATGAAATTCAAATATTTAGGAGACCGTGACATATACCATGAAGCATATTTTTACGGGACATTTAACTGTACAAGTCTCCGCCAGTTATTTTCTTGATTTTTGGTACTTCTTGATTTTTGGTATTTCTTTAATAATTTTGCTAGAAAATAGTGACCAAGATTGTGTTTTATATTTAAATTTTTATTATATCTATAGCTATACTGTAAGACCAACCTACCAACCCGCATTGGACCAGCGTGGTAGCATACGGTCCAAAGCCCCCTAATGGATAGGGGTGTATCAGGGAGGCCTATGTCCAGCAGTGGACTATCACAGGCTGATGATGATGATACTGTTAGACGATCCGATATTTTTACCGTTTTTAGTTTATATTCATGAAATATTTAATTTATAGTTAGGTTGTTGTTTTATTTTAGATTTTAAAAAAAATGCCATTACTACTGTAATTTGTTTTAGCTTTGGCTCCGGTCTCTGGCCAATACGAGAGCGTTAGCTTGGCCCCAAAAAGGACGACACGCCCATGAAGCAAGGATGGGCACAGCACTCATCAAAAGGTCGGACACATTTGGATGGAAACCCAAATATATGGGTATAGCATAACACGCGTGCCAAGAGATACGTACTAAGATCTTTACCGCCTAGGGTGCCTATTTCTTTGTCTATTACATTCTATGCCTTACGATGTCCATGAGCATCGGTGATTACTTTCTATCAGGTTGCCCGAATGCTCTTCTTTGTAAGCAATAATAAAAGAAAGGGACCATAGAGTGCTTTAGAAGGCTTTTAAATGTATAGATATTATTACATAAATATTTACACATACTGTTATATACATATATATGTATATATATTCTTCTCTCAGTTAAACCGTAAAAGATATACATATATATATTTCGACTTACTCCAAAAGTTTTTCTAAATGATATCACCATCAATGCTCGCCTACCTCAATAGGGGTTTTTGGATCGCATCCCAGCACGCTCGTCCAATGTGGGTTGGTGGGCGGACCGATTTTACATGCCTATCCGACACATGGATCATCTTACTTTTCAGACAATTAAGTGATCGGCTAAAAATAGCCTAACCAACCAGAAAACAACGATAACATTGATTCTTCGGGTCTTATGTCTTATGTATTCGAAGTTATGCTTCTAGACCTGTGACTGTGTGTAAGTTATCTATTACGAGTTCGAAGGATTGCGAGATCCCTCGAACTCTGGTGACCAAAACTTTAAAGAGTGGCCACACGCATTTAGGATGCGTGGGTTGATTTTGAAGGAGTCGCTTAAGGATCATCGACGCTCGGTATACGGACCGAGGCGCCGACGTTCGGTCGACTGTTTAATCGATTGCTGGGGGCGGTGAGAACCGCCCTGGAACGCGGGTGTATCTCGTGTACGCGGTGTGTTGGTCTCGCCGTGCTCTTGAGCGAGGTAGACCTAAAAGTGTGTGTGTTATCCCTACTTGTGTGTGTAGAATCGTGTGGCGGGACCCTTGGAGGGTCCAGAATTCCTAAGCCCCTTCTTCATCTGGGTCTAAGAGTATATTACGGGGACGACGTTTCCTACTGGAGGCATCTGGGTCTGCGTGATAATTTGCAGCGCTTACCATCAGAGGGTTATTTTGCATTTCTATTCTTTCATAGAATTTTTTAATAATGTTTTTAAAATGAGCGCGTAATGTCGGCATCTTGCAATCACTGTGTAAGTCGACATTTCTTTGATAAGACTCTGCTCCAGTGGCACGTCGTAAGAATTTATTTTGTACCACCTGTAGTTGATTTAAGTGGTGGGAGGATATATGGGCAAAAGATTGGCAAGCATATGTCATTATCGGCGTATGCAAGCTTTATATAATAAAAGTTTGTAATTAAGAGGCATTTGCTATTTGTGTTGGTAAGATAGAAGAGACGATGCGAGACATAAGCGGCTTTTCTCCAATATCTTTGACTGACTTTTGAAACTCATGTTACGGTCGAAAGTAACACCTAAATATTTGGCTTTTCTCCCAGGGGACCGGTTTGCCGTAGAGGTTCAATTGCCCGAGTGTTTGTCTCACATCGAGCATTATGGCGGTTTTTTGAACGGACGTGGTAGGACGAGTGAGGTCAGCTCTGACAGAAGACCGATTAAAGTATTTGCTACTTTTTCGGATTCACATCAATCCTCCATTTGCGAAACCACTGCCTAGGCTATTGATTGCACATTGAGTTTGCTGGTGATAAGGATTCTTCGGGATTTGACCTCCGGTTTATAAAGCAAGAGTCAATACCGCTAGACCACCAAGGCGTATATAGTCCTTTGGGTAAACTGGATTTACTTAGAAAATATCTACGAAAGCAATAGTTAGGGTTTTTCAAACCATATGACTCACTTAGTAGCAATAGTAAAACAGTTACAGAATAAATATATTCTCAATAATTTCGCTACACTTGCACATTAAGCATGGAGCATTGATGTATATGATTTTCATCCGCTAATTATACCCTCTTTTTGAGTATAAGATCATCGTAGGCATGCCTCTAAGCATTTGGATGACTTAAGTTTTAATTGGAGAAGTCATTATACATATTGAGAATTGGTTGAAGCAAGATTACCGAACGTGTACCGTAAGGATGTTGAGAATAATTGGACGAACAAAGTTCGGCAAGCATGTACAAAATTATATATTATAACGAAATCTAGATTAAAAATTAATTAATTTAGTACATATTTTGAAGTAGATAGTATTTTTGTTAAAATTAAACTTGTTTTTAAACATTGTTAATGTAATTATTATGAATGTAGAACCAAAATATTTGAAATTTTATATATGGTTGAAGACAAATCATTACAGGCATTTGTCGCCGAGCAGAACGGAGGCTACCGTTTTATATGGAAGGTTCTTTAAATTAAATTTAAATTGACTACTAAGAATAATCAAATCTTGAATAATAGTTAAATAAATATATATTGTGTTAAAAAATTAATAAAAATACTAGCTAACCCGGTAAACGATGTTTTGCGATCATAAATATAATTCCATAAGCCGGAAAGCAAATGGAGGGGATAACTTACCAAGTGGTAAAAAGTGATATTATCGAGGACCAAAATGATAATATTATTAAAATGGCTTTTAAAAAGCAGCAGTTAGTATTTTTTGTATTTTCAATGCCACATATTAATAAAATTAAAAAAAAAATTGTGGTGTACACCACTACACTTTTTCTCATCATTCATCATTCTCAGACCTATTAAAAAAATAAAAAACAGTCAATCTGTTTCGGAGCAGTATGGAAACGAACATTGTGAAACGAGAATTTTATATATTATATAAATATGCGTTAAAAGAATTATTTATCATATAGAATTTCGGTCAATCATTTACCAAATTCATTTAATAATATTGTAATGACAATTATAAGTAATGTTTGATTCAGCTTTAAACTATAGTTATGGGATCATAAAAACGTATATTTGTAATCCTATAACTGAATTTTATTAAGGTAAATATTCTCTTTATCTTAACATCTATAATTAAAAAAAAAAATGGAAGCAATGGTCTTGGAGAGTAGAAAAATGCTAATTGATTATTTTCAGAGAAGCTTCCGAACGCAGCTATTATCTAGCAGAAGAGAATGTAAGATAAATTATAATACAAAAGATAAATGATACCTTTTTATATACGAAGGCATAATATATACAGTGCTTTATTTTTTTGGGATTCTTAGTATTTATATATTTTATATTAATATGATGACTTGATCGTCTAGCATATGGGGCATAGCATATGACAAAAAATACCAACAATGCTTATTTTTCATGTGATTATAAAATCTAAAAACTATCTTACATCAGAACATTTGAAGGCTCTGAGGATCTGGAACGACTGCCGAAAATGATTTTATCATCTGGCAGTGACTTTTTACATGCTTATTCGCAACGCATGGATCAATTTGATTTTACACGCGTTTGAGTGCTCCCCCGTCTTAGATTAACTTACAAGAAAAAGACGAAAATACTTTTTCAACCTCTCTGTAATGCCAGTACCACGATGCTGTTTTACCGTACAGGCATTGTACACATATGACAATTACAGGTAATAACTATAAGAGAAATATTGGCCTAGGGGTATTGACCCTTGTTTTATAAACCGGAGGTCGTGGGTTGAATCCCGCGGGGTATCAACAATAATAATATTTTCTGGATGTTTAGTTATGTTTATGGGCCAATCACCTAATTGTCTGATAAGTTGAATGATTCATGCGTCGGATGAGCTTTTAAAAAGTTGGTCCTGGTTATCAAGAACATCTTTGGCAGTCGTTATAGGAAGTCAGTGCCTTTAAATGTACTCAAGGCTATTTCATCCCCAGAATACTCTTTGATTTGTGCCTTGAGGTTGCGATGATTTGTGGATGCGTGAAACTGCTATTTACATAAATAGCAGTTTTTACGCAGAGCGACTGGCATTAGATGTATTATGATATGAATTGGAAACCGACTATGTGATGCTTTCGGATAGTGACTAAGTGAAAGAAGAAGCTATGAGTGAAATTTTACCTAATTTATCAGACAAATAATTTTGTTCTTTTCCTAAGATACTACTATATATATTATATCTATAGGAATAGGATAAATATCCGCGAGGGGTATTGAAATATACTGTATAGTATAACATAAATAAGGTGTTTTTATTGTTTTGCTAATCACTAGACACAAAGTTTTATGGCTTTTCCTTCGACGAAAACTGATTTCTGTATAATCTTTCAGCACCTATTTCTTTTACCTCTTTCCTTTCAACCACTTTTATTGCAATAATTAGTAGCCTATGTCCTTTCTCAAAATCTATTTTGAGTATTTAAATCGGTTTAATGGCTTTGACTGTTAAGATGGATAGACAGACAGACAGTGTAACATTTATAATATAGCTATAAACTAGTAAAGATAATACAAATAAGTTACTTGCGCATTTATAATAATAATATGGGTTAATAATTATTTCTTCTGTTTACTCAAGTAGTATACATTATTAAATAAAATGACTTTACGGATTTTATCGCGTTTATTTTACATATTTAAATTCTCGACGTTGCGAACACTTTCCAGCGGCCGTGGTCACGGCTTCGAAACGTCGTGAACTTAAGTATGGGTTTAAAAAAAAATAAGCTTCAAATGTAGAACTATTCTAGTTGTTATATATGTATATAACTAATATTTTAAGTAGCAAAAAGGCGCATTTTCATTTTAAATGATTCTCTATTCTTTTTGTCTCAATCGTTTTACTATATTATTTAAATTGTAGACATTGTCTCATATAAAAAACAGCAGCGTTTGTCAAATTTAATAATGGTAGCAACACGTTCTTGAACATATTGAACGCTTTTTTAACGTAGAATAATATCCCGAGGTTGGGTTTATGCTTGGATATGCTGCGCGCTTGGAGGATAAGTCCTGATGAAAATAAACATAATAATAATAATCGTTTATTTCTCACCATAATCTTACAGCTTTTATAGAACAAAATAAAAGAAGAGAAAAAGAATATACAATAATAATAACATTAGCAGACAGATTATGGTGGGTTGATACTTGAACTAGGACGTATACTGTATCTCAAATAATCAACCCTCCACCCATATTTATTATACCTTCTAATCTTATAAAAAAATGTACTAAACCATGAGCAATCAAAAGCTTTCATCTGTCACAATAGTGTTATTGTGACGAAATTTATTAGCACGGGCAAAATTAGACAATTAGAAAAGAGCAATTATGAATGATATCTTATCGTATTTACTAACACTTCACGGCGAAAACAATACCTTCAATCATCATATTAATTTTAATTTGTTCATCAGTCAAGCAAAGGTTTAGTCCAACCTTATTAGATGAAGGCCAGTCTATCCGACTTATTTTAATCAAGAACTTTTCTTTTCTTACGAACGTCTAAGCTACCATTTTTTTCGGTAGGCTTACATATTATACATATTACATTAAATTACAAACATACAACAAAATTGTAATATATATAATCCGGTTTTTATTTTGTTTTACCTTTTATTCAATACACATTTTAAATAAATTACCTTAGGCGTTTGTTTCAATACAGTTTTCATTGAAATACTCCTTGGAAAATAATAACCCAAGTTGTGAATCGATAACTTGAGGTGAGTAGGTAAAGTTTTGGTAAAGTTTATAAATTGTTTTATGTTAGCTTATTTTTATGTTACTAAATACGTTGTAATCGATATAGATGAAACTGTCATGGCATGGATATACCAATACGAGGATAAAAGGCAGAAACCACTAAAAACTACAACGTTCCATCATTATATGCTGCTCGAACGATATAGCTAGCACCAGAGTCCCCATATATTTTAGGTATTATAGGTATTATACTTAATTTAACAATTATTACAATTTAAAAACTTAAACCCATCCTAGTAACCGGTTGGACCCATAAAATAAATCTAACGCTTAATTTTGCTTTGGCTTGATAATAAGGAGTTTTGATTAATATCCTACCTTCTCGTTCAAATATTTTCATTATGGATAGATATGGATTCAAGTTTCTCTTGGTAGGTAATGTAACCTTGATTGTTAATTATGAATATCTGCGTCTGGCTGAGATGAACATTCACAAAAAGAAATAAAAGTACAAATATATAAATAGTTACAAATTTAATTTATAATAAACTTTCACACTTACACACAAAATTTTATATAGTAGTATGGAACGCCCTGTGGCAAGATGGAGTGACAATTTTGTGAGAGTGGCCGGTATGGGCTGGATTAGAATAGCTAAAGACCGGAAGCGGTTGCGTGGATAATGGGAGGCATATCCAGCAATGGACTAAAACAGGCTGATGATGATGATGCTGATGTTGATGTAATAAACAATGATATATAAATATATCCCAGGCAGACGGAAGCCCCTGATAGTGAAAGCCAAATCGTCAAGACTTAGCTTGAAAGAAAGAGAAACTGGTGATACAAGCTTTGTCCAGGAGCACAGCTTTTGCATTTGAGCCGTGACGGACCCTATAACGGTCCTAGTCGCCTCAAGTTTTGTGAGATCCTAATTAGGTTACAAATTAATTATTTGATTCTAGAAACATTTTTGGTTGACTCCCGGTCAAACGTGTCAATCACCTTGTGCTAGATACGGATATATCGTCCTGTGCGACATAATAGGCCAGTCTCTAATGAGCATGCTGCGGTAATTTTGGCGTAATATTCAGAGAGTACTTCCAATATGGCAAATGTAACATATATGTTGTACGTAAATATGTTATGGCTTGCCAGTAAACCTTCATAGTTATTATTAATAAATTACTTTACGGATTTTCAGTTTATTTTACATTTGTAAATTCCCGACGTTTTGAATACTTTCCAGCGGCCGTGGTCACGGGTAGACAACGGGTACAGTCTACCCGGAATTTAAAATGTAAAATAAACGCCATATAATCCGTAAAGTCATTTTACTTAATAAAGTATAATATTCGCTTACAAGCTTTGTTTAAAATAAATTGTAACAAGGCAGCTTTGATAAAAGATTGCATAAATCTAAATCAAATACTCTATTTACTTTCAAAATCATAACAAGATTTGTACTTTTTTGTATTATTTACTTTAATGATAAGAAATTTACATCTCTAACAGACGTCATTGGTACGAGCTATCTTGTCAGCCGATTGCCACTTATTCGATTTGGAGCGAATATCTGTTCCTCGTTAGTAGAAGATTGGAGGTATGCATTATAATATATGTAATACGCTTTAAATTTGTTTTTATGTACAATAATGTCTTCTTAGTCGATACGAACTTCGGCGGCCGGGGATGTTGAATATCAGCCAACTGCTCTAGGATATTATAGTATGACACTCATTGTCCAATAGGACGAATAACTGATATGACTAGAGAGATCAAACACAAGACCAACTATTTACGGGCCTATCAGATGCATATTTACTTTACACTTTGATGATCAGCTCGCATTGCCTTTGCCAACTAGGGTACAACAATGAAAAATTGTTAAGTCTATTTATTTATTTATGATGACTACGCGTTGGTAGAGTTTACCACTACAACCGGCGGAGTCGAGGAGCTGTGCAGCTTTAAGCTTGCACAGACTTCACCTCCGTACGCAAGATTAGAATCAACCACCTCCGATTTATATACCTCTAGGCTACAGAGGAGGAGGGGGGAGAGCTAACTGCCTCATTCTTAATTTTAACAATGTGATAATGGGTTTAAAAGTTTTAAGACACTATACTTATTAAGTGAGCTGTGTAAGTGACTTATTACATTTTTGATCATATTTAATCATAAGGACCGTTACTTTGATTTGTGTTAGTAAATATATATTTTTATTATAGATATATTTCTATAGATGTACTTCATATATAGTTTGAAATATCATTATACGTAATACTAAAAATAAAAGATTCACTTGCAATTCCTTGTAGCCTACTTTCAACAAATAAATGTGTTTTTTTAATTGTCTAGTGGCGCTTATTAAACTAATTGAACTCGGAACGAGTAAAGTAATCTAATCATTTAGACACTTTTACTGATTTAAAAATTGATAGACAATATAATTATTTAGCATTTTCTAGATCATGAGTCGTATTAGAAAGATTTGTGGAGCCACCATATCTCAAAAAGTTGCTCGCTTCTGCAACAACGATAATTGCCTTTTTAAAGGCCGTACCAAAGTAGCTTTACACATATATAGGAGTGTAACAAAATTTTGACATAAATATAATTTTTATCAATGTAACTTTTAAAACACTTTGCATTATTTATAACAATTTATTTCAGAACTTACTTCTTATAATTAGTCTACTACAATTATTAAGAAAATTATGGGTAATATTATACCGTAACTTTTCCCCTAATAACTTTTAGTGGTAGCCCATTAATATTCATTAAAATATTTTTTGGGAAAACTGAAACGTGCTATGACTTATACATATTAATTTTAAGGAATTTACAAATTATCTTAATTCTTCAGTAGCACGTCAAGACTATTCTAATTAATAAGAGGAACAATGAGCTTATTTAAACCTTGCACAACATCCTTCTCTAGAGTAACATAAAAGATTATTTAAAAAAATATATCTTAACTTTTTATAAGTACCTTTCAGTATAATAAAGAAAGTTAACAAAGACTTTAAGAAAATTAAAACAGTAGTATTTTTATCCCTCAATGTTTTCGTATTTACTCTAAGAATTTATATTTTATCGTTATAAATAGAAAAATATTTTTCAAACCTAAAACGTTACACAACTTTTTTCTTTGTTGGATCTACTTACGAGTTCTTAAACTTTTACAATTCTAAACATATTGTCTAAAAAAAATATTAAATCAATCATCGTATTTGATCTTAATCGTAATTTGATGTTGAATTGACAAAAATTTCTACGGGAGATGTTATTTTAAAATTTTGCAATTAGATCAATGTTTACTACGTTATTATTGACTTCAGGATGCTATGTAATTCATATGTAAATTTCTTTTTAATATTTAAGAAACTCCAAGAAATGCAGGTGATTTACCTGATGGTGATTTATAAGCCATATACAATAAGTAATGCGGTGTTTGACGCAACAACTCTTTTCTTTGTGATAAGAATATAATGTACCGTTTTGACACGACCATCGCCAAAATCCAATGGATATATAAATAGCATTTTAAACGAATACATTTCTAATAATATGCACAATACATACCTTATTCTAACACACAGATATTAACGGGCTTTAACGCAAGCAAAGCGATCTTTGCTTGAACCGTTCGCTTCTTGGAGCGATTCAGCTGTGGCAACATGTCATTATGTCACTTGCCCGGACGGATCCAATTTGGAGTTTCTATTACCAATGATCTGTCATGAATCCATCCTATTTGGCTAGTAGCTCCTTCGTGTGAGAAACAATATACACGACACATCGCTTTAAGTGACACCAATATAATTTTTTAAAATTTTATGGACCTATCTTACAAGTTCACAGTGTACAAAAATATTCTACATTAGCACACACTTACCAGCCATAATTAAATTAAAGAACATGGCTAAATCTTATCTGAAGTAATAGAAAAGACGCCGATGAAAAATAAGTAGAAGACGTCAATTTAAATTTTCAGTGCAATGATTACGATGATACGGAACTTAAAATTTTATACAACGTGCACGTGATTTACTGCGAGGATTGTAAAAACGGATTTTATGCTTGGTGTAAACGTTAGCAGATGTTAAATAAAATCACAAAGCTCCTGCGCCAATAATTTACCATTCCGCGTAGTAAAATTAGATTCTACAATCGTAAACACTACAAATACTATAAAAAGTCATTGCCGCGGTGTCAAATTTCTTATATTTTATAATCGACTTGATAGAGCAAGTAAGGAGAATAACAAAGAGTTAGAAATCTCGAATTATTTTCAATAAGTATACGTATACATATACGTATCCAAGCAAGCCTTTTATTTGGCCACTGAACTATCGGTTATGGTTTCAACAGATCCTAGATATTTTACGTTTTATACGTTAAATCGTAGTAAGAGAAAACACCGCATTTTATTTTATGTTCAACAAATAACATTTAAGTGTCAAAATACTTGCAATTTAAGTATCCGTTTTTCCCTTTCAAGGTAAGTTTTCAACTTTTTATATAAGGTATTTAAGAATTTTCATGAGGGTTTTATGTTCGTTGGAACTACTCTTAAAACAATGTAGGTGCTTTTTCAACAAATTAGAATACCTGACGTCTATTATATCATAGACACAAACGTTATTGCGTTTAAATATTTTTATCCCAGAGAGCAATACGATCATTTTTATTTAGAATGTTAGATATGAATAAACTGTAGTATGTTGTAATCGGTGCTTACTGAGAGAAAAGTATTTGTTTTTAATCAAAAAAAATATTTTGTAATCCTAGACACGTTAACTGTGTCGTAATATTAAAAAATAAGACAAGCTTTGTCAACGCAAATGTACCTTGTCGCAGATGAATATGCAGAGAATATCTCATTATGGGCACCTTTACATTGTGAAGTTTTTTGTTGCTGAAGATACGAAGCGGGGTTCGTAGTAATTTTATTCTAATGGTAAAATCGTTTCATCACCTTTAGCGGTTTTTTGTTATGATAACGACCCACAGCTTCGTTTTCAAAGTGTTATTTAAACAAACTAATTCAAATTACTAAAAAATTACAATAAGAAATCGATGCAGTCGCCAGCCCACTGCCTTCTTTCCTTACTAAGTTATCCATTGTAATTTTATGCTAAAAATTAATTACATAAATTATGTATTAAATATTTAACTCTCCCACATAAAACCTCTAAAGGATGAAGAAATTATTTTACGTAAAAAGTTCATCGCAATATTATACGTCTGTGTCAGAGAACTTTTAGCAAGTGTACCTTATAAGCGGGCTTTGTTAAGCTGACATGTCAAAAAAGTAGCTAGCTTCTGTTAAATAATTACCTTGATCTTTAAAGATCGTACAAAAGTAGCTTTACTTATGCATATGTAGCTTATAATAATAATAATAAAAATATGCTATGATTTTTATTAGATTTTATTGTAGTAAACTGTAACAAAAGGGGAAAGTTTTTTCACCTCGACTCAATTCAGACGCTTTCTTAAAGAAAACTTAGCTTCAAGAGCTCAACTAACATTACAACCACTACTTACAGCGTTGGCATTGAAAGAAATAGTGGCGCAAGAAACTTCATCAACCCTACTATCTACATGATTATAAGATGTTAAGCTACAGTGTCATATGGCTAAGGCTGTGTAAGATCGACCTCACCGGTGGGGCCGATATCATGTAACTTTCTAGTATAAGTGACATAAAATAATTTTATATATATATTTTTTTTATTATAATAAATTATATTTTTAGGAATAACAATTACATTTTTTTATCGTTTTATAATGATGTCTGTTTACATATATATAAGGGTGGTCGTTAAAAATTAAATTTCTTGAGGCGCCCGCATTTTTTTATATAATTTTTTTATGTCAAGGCAACACGTGTCTCACGATGGTTTAAGTTAATTTTTGCATATAATCATGTTTTTTGAGGATTTATTTTTTTGGAATATTTATTGCTATTTTCATTAACTATCGTATTCTCACGACTTCGGGTTTTGTGATTGTTTATATTTTGAACGAAATCGTATTTATTATTACAAATTCTTAAAAAAACATGATTATATGCAAAACTTTACTTGAATCATCTTGAGGCACGTGTTATCTTGACTTAAAAATTTTATAAAGAAATTTAATTTTTAACGACCACCCTGATATATATATATATATGGACGTAGTTTGTTTACTCATGAAACAGTTTAGGGTAGTCAGTTTTTAATTAGAAGATTTATAAAGTTTAAAGAATAATATCTAAGCAGGATATAACTGTCTTACAATTTTATTGGATTTTATACCTAGAGAATTCATAGTGTAATTTTTCATTTCAATTATCATTATGTTTTGTTTAAAAAAGTCTTACCGCCAATAGCTCAATTTTTAACTATCTATAGTATGTACAGTATTACTTTGTATAAAAATTGCGTGAAATCGATGAAATTCCAAAAAGAAAAAGTACATAAACTGCCCTTCAAATACATCAATGCTGGTATAATCGTTGGAAAACCTCGTCAACTTTAAAAATAATAATTTCTCTTATTGGCAACAAAACCGTAAAGCACGAAAGTGACTATTATCACATTAATATTTCAAAATGATAAAAAATACCAAATTAGGTTAATAAAGCAAGGCCCATTGCCGCTAGACCAAGGAAGCGGTAAATCTAAATGTACACCTTGTGATATGCATACAATCATACGTTTAAAGCCTCGAAATATCAAGATGCGTTTCACTTATAACTGAAATACTAAATTATGAACGCCAATGATTTTCGATTTAGTGTAAAATAATTATCGTGGAAGTATCACCTAATTTAGGAAGCGACGTGAGAAATAGTTATTTGAAAATTGTGTGATCGGCCCAAATTGCCCTATCTAACTAGGAAACAACAATAAAAATTAGTGCCTCCGTAGCGCGTGTGCTTTAGCAACTTACTTATTAATAACTTACTTATTATTCGGCAGACAGCCGAATAGTACGTATTTTTCGGCCGAATACTGAAACCAAAAAAGTGACCAAATAGTCCTAATACCGAATACTGAACGAATATTCGTGGCATCTTTAGTTTAGACACGACGGACTGACAGACAGAACATTTAATATTAGTATGAATTTAAACTGATTACGAAGAGAGACTAGCTGGGACGGGGCTTACTCTGCTGAGAACATTAAAACCTTTTCGTGTGATTTTATAGTTGTAGATTGTTTTTTATTTAAACTTTTCTTGTATTATACACAAACATTGCAACATTTTAAAAATTGCTTAACGTTATCAAAAAACGAATGTATATAATTCTTTGATAATTTATTTATAATTCTTCAAAGAAAGATCTGAATCGTATGCTAAACCTCCCTGTGAATGTGGTCACATTGACAATTCTAGTATTCAAATCCCAGACGGTAAAAAAACAATATATCATTCTAATACATTAAAAGGATTTATTTGGGAATCTGTCACATATAGAACATAAACTGCAGACAGGGGCTTGGATGAATTATTATTGCGGACCCTAATGTTCCATCTATGGTAATCCTTCAGACATCTGCATATTCAGTAATAATTTACGTTTTAATAAAATTTTACTACTATCTTACAATTTCATAAAACTTGTCTCATTTGAAATTTTTCTTATTTGTAACGATTTATATTGCGTAGTCTTATTAACGATTATAACAATAATGTCATAGTACCTGTATAAATGTCTTCGATTGATTTTTTATTTTATCAATGAAATACTTTATAAGAAATTTGTTTTGTTAATTTTTTTCAAATTTCGACTTGTTAATTATTATAATTCTTTATTACAATGAAATGTAAAGCTGCCTTCGTAGCCTAGTGGTATGGGCATTTGCTTTTTAAATCGGAGGTCGTAGGTTCGAATCCTTGCAGGGACTCAACAAATTTTCATTGTTGTTTTCTAGTTGGTTAGGGCAATTTGGGCCGATCATCCAATTGTCTGAAAAGTAAGACGATCCATGCGTTGGATTGGCATTGGACCAGCGTGGTAGGACACGGTCCGAAAACCCCCTAATCGATAGGGGTGAGGTAGAGGAAGCCTATGACCAGCAGTGGACTATCGCAGGCTGATGATAAATGTAAAAATCGTAAAGTCTAATAATTGGTAACCGTATAAATCCAAATCCAATAATTCCAAAAAAAATGTTATTAATTTATTACTTGCGCTACCAGCTTCAAAGGATTGACCTATTTTGCGTGCCATGTGAATATATGACTTTTATTAATTTTTGCCTCTTATAAGCTGTGTTTTATTATATTAATAAAGCAAAAAAATGTGGAATATGATCTTAGAAAAATCAATAATTGGGGCAATAATAAAATCACGTACAACAAAAAAATGTCAATGCTGTGTCATTGATATCATTTTCAATGCGAAGTCTGCAAATACACGCATAACCCATAATTTTTAATGCCCTTTATGAAACATCATAAAAATAAGAAAAATCTATTTTAGTTATTGAAAGTTAATAAGTATTAATAAAAATTTATACATGTAACCTGTCGGACGCTTTTTAAAGCAGAGATACTGCATAGTTAAATGCCAAAATATAAAAAAGGAAATACTACCAATAACATATTTATTGAGGGCACGTAGCCAGCGTATTTACTGGGTACTCGTTTACCTAGTCTTTACACCCTATATCCACGATAGGCAGCGCGTTGGCTTTACCACTGGTATTGCCAATGTCTGTGGGCGTCGGTGACCACTTTCCATCAGGTGACCCGACTGCTCGTCTGCCTGCGTATGTCATAAAAGAAAATAAAAAAATAACAGGATTCAAAACGTATCTTTTATAAATATAAGGTTGAAAAAAGATTTGATAAAAATAGATGAGTTTATCTCAACAACTGTGAAGTGTACAGTATATTACATTATCGACGAAAGCTATATTACTAAAGCTGATATCTTTCTTGAGCAATAATAAATATTTTTTTATTGTTAGCACATACTTCATAGTATAAGTATATTTAGATGGTAATGAAATCAGACATTCCATCATATGCTTGCGTAATTTGTTTTTACGAAACCATTTCGTAATAAATAAAACTAGATTTTGTGTTAGAACAGGAATCAGAAATCAGAAAAAGTCCGCACATTGATTTTTATGTGGAAATGTATTCCTAATTACTGGATAACATCTGGTAATTAGGAATACATTTCCTAATTTCGGGTTAAAAAGCAAGGGCCATTTATCTCCGGTTTATAAAGCAAGGCCAATAATGCTGGACCACCGAGGCGGTAAATTTATTTGTACAACTATATGCATACAATCATACGTTTAAAGCCTCGAATATTTCGAGATGCGTTTCACTTACAACTGAAATATAAAATTATGAACGCAAATGATTTACGTTTTACTGTAAAATAATTATCGTGGAAGTACCACCCAATTTAGAAAGCAACGTGAGAAATGGTTATTTGAAAATTTACAGCTTTGGAACGTGGTCGATGAGTTCCCTTATAAAATCATAATTCGAAACTTAACTATCTCACGTACACACGTAACTTGGTAACATAAGAGTACGTGTTCTCATTATACAAACCGACGCTACTCGAACGTAACATTTCATTTAACTTAGTTTTTACTTTACCAAAATTGTAATAAATTTGATCAAAGTCAAAGTCAAATATCTTTATTCAATATGGAAGCATTACACTTTCTTATTGATTGTCAAATAAACTACCACTGGTTCGGAAATGGAAGCCTCTGACCTGAGAAGAACCGACGTAAGAAACTCAGTGGTACCTTTTTTTTTGTTCCTTTCATTAGGTTTTACAAAATTTTCATAATAAACATCACATTTTAATACTTTGAAATAGCCCGCAGAGAAGAGTTCATTACCATCACGGCTAAACGGGTTCCGGCTTCATGGAAAGCAGCTCGAATACATCCGGTCCCTAAAAAGGGAGACCGCTCAGACCCTTCGAATTACAGGCCCATAGCTATCACATCCTTACTGTCGAAGATGATGGAGCGGGTCATCAACAACCAGCTCCTAGGTTACCTAGAGGAGAACCAGCTTATCAGTGACCGTCAGTACGGTTTTCGTCACGGTCGTTCGGCTGGTGATCTTCAGTACCACACACCGGTGGGAGAGGCCTTAGAAATAAGGTGAGGCTCTAGCAGTCAGTCTTCATATTGCAAGGCGTTCGACAGGGTCTGGCATAGAGCTCTTTTATCGAAACTGCCCGCTTATGGAATCCCCGAGGGGCTGTGTCAGTGGATCGCCAGCTTTTTGGATGGTCGGAGCATCAGAGTCGTTGTCGACGGTTGCTGCTCCAAGATCATGCTCTCACCAACGCTTTTTATCCTGCATATCAATGACATGCTATATATCAGAGATATACATTGCTATGCGGATAATAGCACGGGAAATGCGCGGTATACTAGCCAACGACCAGTCCCTCGGTGTGAGGTGCAGGAAAGGCGATCTAAACTTGTGACCGAAGTGGAGGACTGTCTGGGGCGAGTCTCCGAGTGGGGTCGAGTAAACCTTGTTCAGTTTAATCCCACAAAGACACAGGTTTGGCGAAGAAATATTCATTTGTCATAGCACCACATTTTTTGGGTGTCTCTCTGCAACCATCTTCGAGCATTGGAATCCTTGGTGTCGAGATCTCGAGCGACGTTCAGTTTTGGATTCAATTGGACAGCAAATTAAAATTAGCCCCTAAAACACTGGGAGTGCTGAACAGAGCGGGACGCTACTTTACATCAAGCTCAAAAGCTTCTACTTTACAAAGCTCAGGTCAGGCCTCACGTGGAGTATTGTTCTATCTCTGGGCTGGTGCCCCAAGTATCAGCTGCTTCAACTCGACTCTACAAAAACGAGCCATCTGAATCGTCAGCGATCCAATGCTCACGGACAGGCTGGAACCTCTAAGCCTACGGAGAGATATTGGCTCTCTGTGTGTTCTACCGCCTGTTCAACGGAGAGTGCTCAGCGAGCTGTTTGATATGGTACCTACTCCCCATTCTATTATCGTACTCCGTCACCGGACTAGAGTTCATCCATACCACCTGGAAACCGTGCCATCAAATACGTTACGTTTCCAGAGATCACTGCCACGCACTATTAAACTCTAGAATGAACTCCTCTAGGTTTTAGTTAAGCTCTCTTAAACGAGGTATAAAGAGAGTCCTTTACGGTAGGCAGCGCGTTGGTGATACCCCTGGTATTGCTGATGTCCATGGGCGTCGGTGACCACTTCCCATCAGGTGGCCTCGACTGCTCGTCTGCCTTCGTTGGCATTTTATTTATCATAATAAAAACGACATAATTTGCAAAATTACGATGTAAATAATAGCCTCGAAAGTAGGTAACAATTAATTTGTTAAGAATTAGTTTCTCAAAAATTTTGCTAAGCGCAGACAGTATAGAAATAGGTCTAAAGTTATTGGGGTCTGTAGTACTGCCTGATTTAAATACCGAAATAACTTTACAGTGTTTGACAAGGACAGAAAATTTACCACATGTAATACAATCATTAAAAATAGCTGCCAGGCAAGGTGGGATAACATCATTTATAGAATTTATCACTTTAACAGAGATCCCACACAGATCTACAGTTTTTTTTCATTTCCAAAGATTTAAAAGCGGATACAATATATTTATAACTTACATTACTAAAAAAGAAATTATCTTGTTATTATTAGACAGGAATGTCTGAAAAAAAATTTTAAAATAAGATGCAAGATCTTGATCTGAATTTATTTTACTTTTATTTACATTTTGCCGAATTTCAAAGTTCTTGTTGACAGCCCTTACTGTTTCACAAGTAATTTTTTTCAAGTCATTTTTATTTTGTCCGATGCACATGTAGAGTGACTTCGCTGTCCAGCACACTTTTTGAATGTTTTGGAGTACACATTAACATATGTCACAAAGGGTTGATTGTATATAGTTAACTTTTCA
The DNA here is from genome assembly GCA_029286875.1 of Lamproptera curius. NCBI lineage: Eukaryota > Metazoa > Arthropoda > Insecta > Lepidoptera > Papilionidae > Lamproptera > Lamproptera curius. Next base: position 250,844 of record JAGSMT010000121.1, on the reverse strand, counting down.
CTATATAGTTAATATAATCTTTGTCTGCTCTTATGTATTCCAACTGTTGCCCATTTAATGAAAGCTGCAGATCTTTTTGATTTGACTGTTTTAGAAATAAATATACTCTTAAATTCAGTTGTTATTAATTTAAATAATTTAGTATACATTATATTCGGCTTATTATTATAATGCAGATAATTAATTTTATTTATAATATTACTTCTAAACTTCTCAATACGTTTCCTGTACATAGGAATAAACATTTTTTTGCACAATATTTTTGTGAGATCTGTTACTCGAGTCAAGAGAAGCTAATTGTCCACAATGATCAGACGATAACATATTAATAATGCATTGATTAACGGGTATCTAATTTGTAAATATATTATCTATACATGTTTCCAAGGAGGCAATAATTCTTGTTAGTTCAAAAAATAAATTTACAAGGTTATGTGTATTTAACAATGATCTGAATCTAATACTGGTGATTGTATTATCTAATAAATTTATCTTAAAAACACCACAGATTGCAAAATTTTTATTGGATTCAGATAATTTTAGTAACATTCCATTATAATTTCAAAAGATCCATATAACGCACTGGGAAGTATGTATACACATACAACAATGAAGTGCTCAAGCTCTACACAGGCTATTTCAATAGTCTGCTCAACTGAGAGGCTCACTATATCAGTACGATTTCTATATTTTAAATTATTTTTCAAAAATATTATTGGGCCACCGCATATAGCTTTTTCTCTGTTGAACATACTAGCATTCTGGTAACACCCAAAGTAAGACATTATCTGATCATGGAGTAATTAACAAAAATAATATATTCATAGATACGTTTTAAACTGGCATTTTTACAAGTAAACTAAAAGTAACGCAAGCCTTCTTAAATATATTTTATTACATTTTTTTGTAAATTTTCTTTAAACTATAGCTATGGCAAAATTTCCTCAGTTTAGTTAGTTATTTTATGTGAACTATATAAGGCTGTTTTAATTTACTTGCTGATATGTATAACTAGCAAAATAAGAGACCAAAGAAATTAATTAAACTTATCATGCTCGGCCACTTAATAGTTTTATTATAGGATAACTTCTAATATAGTACGTGCCCTCCGAAAGATATTAGAAGTCTATATATGTTAGTGATAGATGAGTTGATAAACAGCGAAGCGTACATATCTACCATCATAAAATTGTTTATTACCTCGTTGTTCTTTTTATATTTATTGGACATATTAGCACTACAGCCTAAATACTATTTTTACAAGTTGCCAAGTGTCCTAAAATCATGAAAATTTAGTTATATTTATTTATTATTTCGATGGATGTTATCGATGATGATTAGTTATCGGTAAATTTAGTTAAATTAAGTTAACTAAATTTACCGATATCTCATTCTAAAATACGAATACAGTTTACCCCTAGAGTTTTAACGGCGGTAAATCACCTTATTACAGGTCACCTTAAAATAAGATAAGATATCCTATGGAAATACCATTGCAGCACTTGTTTCTTCACGATATAAAACGCTGGATACCCTCTAAAACTCCAACGGTGGCCCCTCCTTAGCGTTACTTTTGCCGTGTGGACCGTTTCCGACCGATGGCTTCAGTGCACCGGGTGCGACGTAACTTGTGTGAACTGTTACATTCCTAAGCATTAACTCCAAGTGTGTTAGCTAAAAACAAATCAAAGAAAATGGCACCATCTATTGGGCCTAACTCTGGATTTTTCGTCCCTAACAAAAATGTTTAAAAAAATAAAAATTTAAATCGACATATATTACAGTGGTGGCTCTTGCGATCCTAAACAGTAAACACAAAACAGCTATGACTATAAATAAATTACGGCTAGCGCATGGTAAAAGAGCCTACTTATCTTGTCTCTAACGCCTCAACAGAGGTTAAAGGAGGCTGACGTTTTCCGAAAATAAGGTATTGCCATTATAGAGTGCTAAAATGACAATTTTGAAGATATACACCGCACGGTTGCCATCAATAGTTTAACCAAAAGTAAAGGATAGTCGAACTTACATGCTCGTCTTAAAATTAATAGGTTCCGACTTACATATTAATAAGTTCTGATAATATTTGAATTTATTTCGTAAAGTCTTTTCCATTGAAGTGATATTCACATTCAATTTTCAATTAAATGTAGGTTTGCAATATAAATAACGCGAACAGGCATGATACTGATGTTATATATTGACACTCAAAATTATTTTTGTGTCAATATATAACATCAGTACCTTCACATATAATTGCCTTATTGGTACTGACGTGATGCATAATTGATGAGGAACTAACCTTAAGATATCTGAGGAATCATTTTTTAACAGTAAGAAAAAGATGTACAGTGTATTATTACACTACAATTTTTGACTTTTTCAGAAATGGAGAAAAATTATGTAAATACAGTTATGTGACTTCTGACAAAATATTAAGAGTGACATACCGAGCTAGCGAGAATAGAAGTAATTTAATTACATATACTTTTTAATTGTTGACCGTTTACTTAACAACGTCCATTTTCCAAATTATTAACAATTTTATGAATTTTAAAGAAGGTCTATGCGGCAATATTGTTTCTAAATCTGCTGAAGCGATATTTATAGCGTTATTTTTTTTTCTTATTATACATGGGAATCAAAGTTTTAAATATAGATACGCAAATACCCGAAAGTGATTACCATTTCAAATTGAACTATACCGATGTTTCTACGCACATCTCAATAGTTTGCTTTATTTATTTTATAAGACTTACTTAAAAGCAAATGAGTAATTTTTAAAGTTCTTTTGCCTTCTAAGATTAAACGAGGATAAAATGGAGCGAAACATCAATGATAATATTTAAACAGATTTCGTATTTTTAAGTGCCAAAACAACTTTCAAAAATTTACAGACCTTTTACAGTCATGCCACATATACTATATTTTAGCAGTCACACGTGGCGTCTATATAATTTATGTAATTGCAAACCAAAACAACCATTCCTTATACGTCAGAAGCTGTTTAAGTATTATGTCATTTTGTACGGTTTCATATCGACACCATTCATTATATCACATATTATAATTTTGTACTACGCATTGCAAGTATCTGCTTATTATGCATTTAGAAGAAAGGAAATATGATGACAATATACTCGTTTCTATGTTTCATTATAGAATCACTATGCACACGAGACTTTACTTTTTGCTCAACCGTGTTTCCAAATATTTTTATTCTTTTTATATATATGTATTCTTAGTTTTATTTGCTGCCTTATCTTTGTACTATTATTTACTTTTATGGTAACAGTAATGTGTAAGTTAGGCTTTCTTAATCCAGGGTCAGGTACAAAAACACGATGAATTCATAGTGCTATGCTGCGTCATTCCGTTGATATTATGGCTATTAATGAAACAGTTGCGCCTTTGGCGAAGAGGGCCGGGCGCCTTTGGTGCCTGACTATCGCTTGGAGGACATCCCTCCTAAAAAGTTCGTGCCAGAGTGGTGGTGTAGGGTTCCGTCAGACGTGGTGTCACAGCCAGGACTATTCCCATCCTTCTCCAAACTGAAACTGTGGAGCAGATGTGTTAATCTTAGCTTAAGAGGTATCAAAATTGCATTGGAGGCATATCGCCTCAATGGTTAAGATCGATGTGTTTTTAGATGCCAGAACAGATTCAGTGACTTCATTCTCCAATTGCGACTATATAATATTATTAGGGTGACTTTAATATAAATTTATTAAACACTTCCATATAGACGCAATAAAATTTAATAATTTTTACATTACTAACTTAAAACAATACGTTATGTGCGACTCATTTTACAGACCATAGTGAAACACTTATCGACCTCTTTGCAGAATGCTCCTTTAAAAAATTGATGTTGACTTTATTCCCGATCCAGTAGCCACGCTTTAATTCAGTGAACCCAAGATAAATCATAAATTATCACCTATTTGATATGTCACCGTCCCTCAAAGATATCTCCCCAGACTTTTTAAACAAACGAGAAGCTTGAATGGAACGGATATTGTCTTGGAAAATGTTGACAAAATGGTTGAAACTTTAATGATTTATTCATGTTGTTTGGATGCATGCTCCTTTATAAACTTGTTTATATAAAAGAGTTTATCACCTGGATTACCAATATTAAAAAATGATGGCCATTAGAGATAAGGGTAAGTCGATATCGAAAATCTAAAACGAGTCTCATAAACTTTTTATAAAGATATGAAAGAACAGTCTCTTTCGGTTATTTATAATGAAAAGGTATCGTTCTTTAACCACCATATCAATTCGAAAATTAAGGATCCTAGGAACCCTGGGCAATTAAAAGTAATTCCACTAGTCTCTAAGTAAACTGAATCACCATTACACCTGCAGACCGGAAACCATTAATAAACATTTCCACAGTTCCAGGGTAAAAGATAGCCTATTTCAACTTCACTTCTACAGTTTAGCTGATTCGGTAGTTCAACGTTAATTATTAAAACCAGTGGGCAAAGATACCATCTTTAAATATATATCCTCTATTAAGTCGAATGCAATAGGGGTCGATGAAATCTCAATGAAATGATAGTTCTTACGCTGCCACGCACCTTGAGGTAATTACAGAGATAATTAATAAATCGATTATTACATGTACATTTCGTCTCTCTGGAAAACTGAATAGTCCGACCTATTCTAAAAAGAACAATGCTAGTAATTTAAAATGACTTAAGACCAATTAGTCTTTCCATTTTTATCAATGTTAGAACAGTTATTTCTTGTCAGCTCACATCCTACCTTGAAACCCATAACATCCTCCCTGAAATGCAATCAAAGGCTTGATCCGAACACAGCACTACCACTGCTTTGGTTTGAGTCGTCGACAAATTTAGCTTTTAGTGAGAAGGGAGGACAGTTCTCACGTCTTAGACTATACGAGCCTTGATTTAAAATACTTCGCTGTTACCATCAAAAAGTCCTATTATGGTTTCGATCTTACGCTATTAACTGGTTCGATAGCCACCTATCCGGCCGTTCTAAACGTTGAAGACGAACGACGGCCCTATATCAATCATCTGCTGTCGAAAGAGGAGTCCAAGGGATCGATAACGGCCTATTTTATCATATTATACACGCTGATGTAGTTAATAGTATAAAATTTTGAACTTACAAATTTATGGGACGACCCAGTTAATATATTAAAACTAGTGTAAAAAACCAAGGAAGGTTGAAGATAAATGTGACCTTAGTCGTATTAATGAATGGTCTCCAAAATTATTAATTTAATCCTTAAATGCAAATTTATTCCTAGGAACCAAATGCAAATAAAACATTGAATTTTAATCCAAAAAAATTGATGGAAATCCTATTGAAATGGCAAGGGAAGCACGAATTTAGGAGTAATACGAGCGTTGCGCTTGAAAAGCTTCTCGGATGTGTGGAAATGTTCTACAGGTTAAAAGTCCTTTATCGAGTACGTAATTTCAAGTACTAGCAGAATAAAACTAAGGATTCATTTACTTATCACTACTTCTTGTGCGGATACCACCTATGCCCAGATTGTTGGCTAGAACGGAAAGATAATCCAACGAGTCCAAAATGCATGTGGCGCTTTGTTTTACTATACCACGCACACATATTACTCCGTACTAAATGATGCCATATATTAAAAATCACCCGTAGAAGAATTACATCTATCCACTCTTGATATTTGTCGTCACAGGTCCCTTGACACGAAACTGGAATGGCTTACCAGGATCGGCCCAGAGATGCAAAAGTCGGTATTTGAATCCAGAAACATCATTCCGCCTCGTTTAGAGGGAGTTTTAGGTCGCCTGGTCTAAATGTTGGAAACAATATACCCCACCATTTCGAGCTCTTAAAAGTGTAGGTTTTAAGTATAAATGAAGATTCATCTTCTAGAATACCAAATTTTCAACATGTAATGGACGCTCTTACCTAATATCTTGGCCAAATGAGTAAATTTGCCTGATTTAAGTTGATTTACATTATATAGACTGCTATCTTTTTTTTTAATCAACGTTTCTCCGTGTATAATGTTGTATTATTTATAAAGATCCCTACCTCTTAGAACTGGCCCACTGAAAATCAGCTTTAATTATTTACAATTTACTGAGTGGAGACCTTTTAACGAAAAGACACAACATGTATTGTTATTCATAAACTTTTATTCATTGTTTACCAATTATATTGTTAAAAAAATAATTTTCGGGGATTTTATTCATTGTTAATCTTTTTTATTTGTTTTACAATTTTTGTTTTTTTTATTTTACTGTTGTTTATTTGATGATGCCCGTTTTTTTCTTTATGTTTAGTTATTCTCTTTTTTTAATATAATATGTATGTAAATGTGTTTTTTTTGGGAAATAAATTATGTTATTCTTGTTATAATGTAGTGAAAAAATTGTTCTTCATTCCCCGTGTCACCTTTATAAAAGGAAGGTGACGTGCTGCCCATACACCCCAGACCAATGTTCCGAAAGGGTCCCTTTCACCCTTTAAGCTTTATTTTACCCTCCTCGTTGGTGGTACGGAACCGATCTCAGCAAATGAATACTCCAGTGTGAAAAATATATAAAAACAGGGCTGCATACATTTCCATCCAAATCCTTTTGTAATAATGACAGACACCGCGAAATAGCATCGCTTGAAATGTATGTCATCTGAGACTTTTCACCATGCAATATTAAGCCTATAACCCTATTAGTAATTTTTTATTTTTATGTTTGGACTTAAAGACCCCGGTGAAGTTTTATTAAGAATGTTTAAATAGTAAATCACGAATATCTGTGGTAAAATAGCAACCCTTAAATTTAGATTTGCCTAACCATTAACAGAAATTTATTTGATAATGATAATTATTTTTAAAATATAAGGTAACTTTCAATGGAAAAAATACACCAAAAAAAAATTAAGCAAATATTACATAGAACCAAACACATTGTAAGATATCGTTACAGGTACACAAAGAATTACTTCGTACTAAATTGTCGTCTTGTCACTAATGTATATTTACGTTTGTAATTTGTACTTTTCACATTTTATTTGTATTGTTCTCAGAATTCGAGACTTGACTACTTGGATAAGGCGATTAACATCTATTTTACCGCCTTTCCAAAGGAAGGAGGTACTCAATTCGGTATTACAAATATGTAAAACGTAATTTATATCTATCCTTTAAGTATGAGCCAGCGTTTGCAATTTAATTGCACGAGGTTATGATTTTTGACGCCGTAACTTTTTAATTTTCTAAATATCTATTAAATTACTTAACACAAAATAATTAAAAAAGTGGGACCAAATGACAGCTAATACCTATACCGTTTAAAAAAGAACGAAGAAAATCGGAGCTCTAGGAGCAAAGCAACGAGGTCACATATATATAAAAAAAAGAAAACGATACATAGGTAGACTATACTACGTTATCCTATGTTCGGAAGACAACGATGAACGTTATCGAGGAAAATAACTACACTTAAAGCAGTAATTATCGTATTGTACTATAGCGGCTAGCTAAAGCTGCGAACAAAAAAAACTATTTAGCTTTAAATGAAAGTTCATTCCACTAACGGGATAAATATTGATTATCAGCTAATTGCAAAGATGTTTGCATCTTTTTGCTATTAAGATATAATTCTGTTTGAAGCCTTTAAAAAAAGCTTCTTTTAAGTTATTTAAAATGGAAATGAAATAAGAATGGATGAATAGAATGAAATGGATAAAATAGATTATATCTTTTTTAAATAAAGAATGGATGTCTTATGAATATCGTTTCTACGTTGATTTGAAATATTTCAAAAGAATAATATGTACCTAACGGGATAATATTTAATTGGTTGCGTTGACTATTAAATACAATAGCCTAAATCGAATAAACTCAGTATTATATTTTAAAACACATGCACCTCCAAAAAGAAACTGTATATTTCTCCTTCAAGCATAAAAATCGCCAAGAGTCGGAGAATCTGTAAATGTCAGATCGGCAACAAAACTATTGAAAAGGGTCCTACTATATTATTAACTCTCAATGAAAATTATTTTTTTTCTGAACGATACATTTAATCAATAATAAAAAACCTCAGCGCACACCTTCAAGCTATTGTTTCAACGTATAGCGAGAAATGGCTAATTCGATTATAAAAGGCTACCAATTTGTTGAAATCTTTTCTAAATACTATAACATTTGTGGTGCAAAACTAAGAGGAAAACAAATAACAACACAATTTCATTAAAAGCAAAAGTACTCTTTACATTATCATCAAAAAAAAACTTAAAGTAAAAAAAACAGCAAACGCATTTTTTTAAGTAATATTGCTTACCAGCGATATACATGATAATCTAATTCGAATCAACTAGAAAGGCATAATCCGATTTATGTGTCCCCAATGTAAATGAAATATTCATCTCGTTTTGTCTTGCTGGCTATAACGTAGTGCTTTTGTTAAGCTTTTCCGTAAAACACATCATAGAAGCCCGCCCGTTTTTAGTATTTAGAGGTAAGATTATAACAATATTTATAACATGAAAATTAGAAAAAAAAAATTTAAGGTCTGAAATATACACAGAAAAAGCATTGTGTGAAGTACAATACAATTACTTACGTAAATTGACCTTTTTTACGTTTTTTTTTTGTATAAAAACAAAGTAAAGTTTATCATACAAATAACTTAAATCGTATAGTAAGGAAGATGGTAATAAAAAAAAGAGTTTAAAGAAAATCATAAAAATGTTGACAGTAGAAGGAAGGAAGGTAATTTTCTTTTTAATTAAGTTAGTGCGAGGAGACGTACAGGACGTTTACCTGATGGTCAGCCCTGCGCTCAGAGACATGAGATATTACCTCTCATTTCTTCAGTAATTCACTCCTGGTTACGGTGCCCTTTAAACCGGAAGACAGTACTTTTTATTTAATTAATTACTAATTACTACTTTAATTACTACTGATTTGCAGCAAAAATAGGCACCTCGGTGTTACTACTCCAGCTGGTTTCTTTTAAAAAGCTCTAAAGGTCGATATGAAAATTAAATTAACCCCATGCTTATGGTAATCTAGGATACAATATTGAAAATTTGAGTCCTAGCATGATTCGAACCCTTGCTTCAGTATCTGAAGCACCCGCCCTTACTACTAGGCTATGGAGGCAGTTATACAAATATTGTCATAAACGAAAACTAACATCAATGCAAATAATTTATAACTCAAAACATTCTCTTATGCAAATAAAATATATTTGTTTTTAAAAAGCTAAGTAGTAAAAGTACTAAATCGGCATATATACATATATATATAAATATTTATATATATATATATATATATATATATATATATATATATATATATATATATATATATATATATATATATATAAACAAATTTGCTGCATCATACTCGTCTTAATAACATTGATATTTAATACGAGAAAGATTAGTCAAATTATTATATTAGACTAATATAATAATTGTAATATTAGAATATATATAATATTAGACAAATCTTCCTTTTTATTAAATATATATAATATACTAATAATGACTTTGAAACGGAGCTAAATGTATTCTTCTTGCTAATGATATGTCAATTATAATGACCTCCAATAACGATTGACTAATAATGATAAAACGGTAAGTTTTGAATTAAACGAATCGAATAGTCATATTATAAAAACTTAAGTCTCTTCTATATATTAAAACTATTTGTTATAAATTGGTTAAAACATACGTCCATGTAGCAACATGAAAGCACCTACGATGGAATTGGAAGTCACGATATAACATGCCAAAGTTTAACAAAAAATAATACTGACTTCAAACAGGGTACAACTATTATGCATAATATTGAAAATAAGCGGGTAACAACATGCTCTTTACAGGTAACTGCCCCGCGATTATTGCCAGCGCATTTTAAATGTTTGACATCTTTTAAAAAACAATTTAATCAAAATGTCATGTATTACTCGTTATATACATTGAATAAAGATTTTTTTAAATGCATAAACTTTTATATGAATTTACATCGTATTAAATGAGCTTTGAATATGCCTCTTTAAATTTTTTAAAATGTTTGCATTGAAATTGTTGCTATCCTCTTCTTTATTGTAGACTATTTCAAGAAGAACAACAATATTAAACGTAGTAAGATTTCTTTGAAGGTTGAGCCAACATTTGCAATTTAATCCCAGAGGTTTTGTTTTGGACGCATTTTTTTAATTTTTCAAATATCTGTCAGACTACTCATCACATAATTATTTTTAAAAGTTGCAACCACATTACAGCTACTACCAATTATTAAAAAAAAGAATGAATAAAATCGGAGCACTAGGTGCGGAGCAACGAGCTTTTTTATATTAAAAAATAAACATACGCTCTGATTAAGTACCTCCTTCTGTTGAAAAGTTAATTACGTAACCGGCAATCGGAGGATTGAAAAAAAAAACAAAGTTGATTTAAAACTAATTTAATTGATATTAGAAATTACAATTATAATTGGTGACACCCACTCGAAGTCGGAAATAGGTATGACAAAAACTTAAGCTTATTTTCTATAATATTTTTTGCTAAGTTGGCGTTTTGCGCCGATTGACGTAAATCGGTTTAGGTGGCGATCATCAACAGGTAATGCTGCATCGGCGATGCTCCCGCGATTGACTTCATCGATATCGCTTGCAGACATAACAGGAATTTTTGCGTCGGTGATAGTCTTTAGAGTCCGTACTTAACTCCTCCACGCAGATCAGCAACTATTTTTGACCATGTTGAGAGAAAATGTTGCTGGGAGTTCATCACCTTTCCGATGTTCTTAGTTACATCCTCATATGTGTGAATCTTAAGAGATGGCTGTAGTTGCTTTTGTTGGCTTTTTATCTCGTTACCATCGTTAATTATTGCAACTCCGACGTCTGCAAAAACAGCTCACAGGGTTAGTAACAAGGTAGCTTCCTTGTAGTGTATTGAAATCGTTCCTGCTACAGGCTAGCTGGACTTTTGATGCTTGAGGCAATATCAGGATGTAAACTGATCATCCTTTATTTCACAGTTTCCTTGTTGAGTGAAATCTTGGTGTATTTGCAGATCTCTCCAAGGATTTTATGGACGACGAGTTCCTGGGTACAATCGGATTTCGACTGGATCTGTTGGTTCGTTTTCTTTTCGCAGAGATAGGTGCTGCTGTACCCGAAGTATTCAGCCTCTATGTACACGAATGATTTCTCATTTGTTGCTATATAGGGAGAGGGCGGAATAAGGGCAAGATGTTTCTTATTAGGAACAATGGATCATTTATATAGATCATAGGGGACTTGAGACACTATAGGAAAGCTGTAGACTATTACGATACGTTTTTCAATATAATAAGAGCCTGGTTTTATTATATCATAGTATTCTCTTAATTCTAAATTTAAGATTTGATCTCGACTATAAAGCGACTTTAATCTATTGGTCATTAATTGCAAAGCTTCTATGTCGATCATGGAATGATGAGTACTTGTTGTACGGATAAAGCTTCATTATATTTTCTAATCCAATTATTTCTAACATTAAGTGCTCTACGTTATTTGTTATAATTCCTTAAATTTGGGCAAACTTTTCAAATTTGACAAGACTGTAATTTCTGTAAGTTTCTAGATACGAGGAGTTGCAGAGTCTCATTAACTTTTCCTTTGTTTTAGTGTTAACTGTTCTAATACTTTATTATGTTGTGACATCCTTTGCACAGACTTATGGTTATTAAATTCAGACGTTATTTTATCATCGTTATTTTGTAATGTTTTTAAAGCCTCGTCATATTTAAGGGCATCGGAATGGTCTAAATTACCAGTGACACTTTTTATTAATGACCCAATAAATGTGTAATGGTGTAATACTTTGCCAAGCTTTTAGTGAGATAGTCAATTTAGTATTTGTAAAGTGAGTACATGTCGTTGTCGAGTCTAGTTTTGAAAGTCCCAAGTTGTCTCTTTACGGAATCTATTTTATTTTCAATGTCATTGAGGTCTATGGGTTGTATGAATGAGTGATAATGTGTAGTCAGGCGTGTCGGTCACAGTTTATATGGCAGTAGTGCTGGTCCATCACCTAAGGTCTCAAGTCTAATTTCTTGTGGATACGTCGCGCGTATTATCAATAGCAGCAGGGTCATAAATTTAATTTCGGTTTCTTCTCCTCGAATCGAAGTCTGGATTCTCCACCCGCTGCACAGCTCCGTAGTTTCAGGATTCTCAGGATTCGACTTGAAAGCCGCCCAGGCGAGACGCGAACGCGAATAATTTTATGATTCTGCTCGCGAACCGGGCCGCGAGAATCCTACCGACTGCGCAGAAATACATAATTGACATTGTAAATAAGAAGCCGAACATAAACAAAAAAAACTCTAAAACTCAGTAACGATAGGAGTATGGACTATAGAACGCATCTTTTAAAACCGATTTCTAAACAACTCTTTAAAAGATTCTCTATAACATAGCTACAATCGCATCCTTTACGCATTTGATGAATTAGTTAAGCAACATATTATTATAAATTTAAATTTTGCACAACTTTTTTAAATCTGTCTTGTTTTTTTTTTGAATAATATTTATTTTGACAGCTATAGCATATTATAAATTTTACGATATACCAACGTGCCACAAACAATTATGTTCGTATGACACTTAATTAAACGCTAATTTAATTTTATTATATTCCTCTATTTCTTTCTTATTCTATTAGGTGTATATATGTTAGGTATATTGTAATACTACTGACGCTATTTGTTGTCTTTTAAACACAACCAAAAGGTTCAGATGTCAAAAACAAAATGCTTTTCAGGCACTTCTAGTCTACAAACGTAACTGATAAAGCAGCCTGTCATCTTAAAGAGTAGAGGCTACAATTTCTCTCATCCTTTTTATAAGAAAACTAGAACTTACTCTGTTTTATTTTTCCTACTCAAGATTTGTGTTATGCTGGAAATTATTTTAATATTTATGATTAATATCTGCATATGCATGCCGTTTATAAAACCTGGTGTAATGAAAATAATAAAAAAAGTTGTTCACGACATACTTTTTAAAGTGTTCTTAGACAAATTAATATTTCGATACATAAACCGAGAAAGGATCAGTGTGATGTCTGTTCTAGTTTTCAGTTAAAAAAATTCTCACAAGAAGTCTATGAAACTCATATCCGAAAGAAGAATGAAGCACGGGATGCTAAAAATAGTGCAATACAAAATATTGAGAATAACTCCGATATCACAGTGATAACGGTTGACGTGCAAAGTGTCCTTTTAGCACCAAAATTACTCGCCAATGCACTGTTTTATAAACAAAATTACAGTGCCACAGTTTTGCGATCTACAATTCTCGAACCGCAGATGTAACTGTTTACTTTTGGCACAGAAGCAGACTGAAGAGTAACATCGAAAGAATTTCCTTTATTTTATCTTAAAATAACATGCAGATCTTATAATCACCTCACTATAATTAGTGATGGATGTAATTACCTTTTTTTTTACGGATGACTTACGTTGTTGGAGTTAACCGCTACAACAAGGCGGGTTCGAGCTGGGCTGTGCAACTTCAAGTGTGCACAGACTTCACCTTTATTCTGTGGCTTAGCTCCGAGGGACCCCTGAAAGGGACCTCGGCTCGGGCTGCCACTTCTTTATCCTGTGAGCGGGCTTGATCGAGGGTGCCCAAGAGGGCCGAGCCTCGGCTCGATCAGCCGCTGGTCAGGTCCATGCCTAGTTCCATACCCGTTATGTCAGGTCCATGCCTAGTTCCACACCCGTAAGCAACAATTATAGAGGGCGTCCCGGTGGGCCGAACCTCGGCTCGATAGGTTGCTTTAGGACTTATTAGTGAGAAGTTAAAAACCGCACTATCTGGCTGGTGAAAATGGGGTGATCATACAATTAATGATATGAGAGCGTTTAAATATACGAACTCTGGTGATATCTACTTCAAAATCCAACATCCAAAGATTATACAATGCTCAGAAATCCATTTATGATTCCCTTAAATGTAAGTGTGATTAATATCTACTGTTCTTGTATGAATGAACATTAAATGCAAACATTATTTCACTATTAGTTTTATTTATTTTATTAAAACCTGCTATGTGGCCAAGATTTGATTTTTATTCTCTTTAAATTAAATAACAAAAAAATCTTTTATTTGACATGTTCAGATTTAAAATAAATTTACGTGTTATACCTGTATCTTTCATACAAAATGTTTTTTAAAGTAAACCTTCTAGTAATTTTTTTCAGAAAAGCTTATTTTGTTAATATCTCGAAACTTTACTTTTGCCACATAGCAGATTTTGGTTTGACAACGACGATATACCAATTTAGATGTCTATTGTATAATAGACATCAGATACCTTAATATTAAAACAAACTTCCGACTTATTTGAAGGACAGTTCCCATGATCATAACAATGTCAAAAGAATTATTAAAACCCTATATAGTGAGGTGCAAACTTTTTAGTTGCGAAATTGTAAGTATTTTGTCTCTTATGTTGTTTTATATACAACATGAAATAAAACGTGATAAATATCAATGGTAGAAGAAACTCCAAATTGGATCCGTCCGGCAAGTAATATAATGACATGTTGCGTCACAGCTGAATCGCTCTTAGCAGTGAACGGTTTAAGTATGGAACGCTTTTCTTAGGTCAAAGCCCGTTGGAATCAGTGTGTTAGAATAAGAAATATATTGTTAATCTGATTATAAAAAAAATATATTTGTTTAAAATGCTGCTTATTCATCCCTAGATTTTGATGAATTTGATGAATATTCATTTCTCAAAGCAGACAGTGGACTTGTGGTGTCGAACACCGAATTTCTTAACTTTTTTAAACGAAAGAAATTTTTTAACGAATTTTACGTATAAATTACCATCCAGTAAAAAAAGTGCTCATCTGGCCTTTTCATAAAATTAAAAAGAAATCCACATAACAAAATTTACATGGCAATCTAGAGTCAATACAACAATACATAACATTGCATAGTTAAAAAAAAACACTTCTCGAAATATGTGTCATTCATAGCACCTTTATATTTAATAATAAAATGGTTTGATTGAATACTACTACTACTATAATGTAGTGATAAAAATTACATTTACTAGTAAAGTTTTAACACAAAAATATGAGCGACTTCTAACAGTATATAACCATTTTACGCAAGATATATTAATAACAACGAGCTCTTAGCGCGTAATTACTCCACTATTTTTGACGCTACATTTAAATCTCTCATATCTCTTAAGGTATTCGTTTAATCAAAATGTTGTCTATGACACGTTCCATGTACATGAAATGTTTTATTAAAACTTTTATCAAAATCTAAACTGTATTATCTTAAATAAGCTTTGAATGTGCCTGATAGCAATTTTTAAAAATGTTTACATTACAAGTAAAATTTTATCAAAAGAAAATAACCGACTACAAATTATTTTTACCGTAAACTACTTTATGCAATATGAGCCGGTAACAACGTACTCTCCGTACTTTTAAAATATATAATATCTTTCACATCATCATTTAATCAAAATGTAGTCTTAGACACGTTTTCCGAATTCTCCTTCTTTTGAGAAGTCAGTCAATAATTATTGTAGACTAACGACCCGCCCCGGCTCCGCACGGGTGCAATACTCATATCTGGAAAATCAATGGTAAAATATATAAATTTATCTCTCTTATCTCTTCAATCACTCTAACATCAAAATCTGTTGCGTAGTTTTAAATATTTAAGCATACATAGGGATATAGGGACAGAGAAAACGACTTTGTTTTTGTAATATGTATTGAAGTAATTTCAGTAATGGATAGTAATAATCAACCCCTATTTCTAATGTAATACTATAATTAACACAAGTGCTAAATTCTCTTAAACATAGTATTAATGTAAAAAAAAATATCTCTTTAGAGTTATAATAAAATTTGGTTATTATCCTTTATATAAGTAAAGCTACTTTCGTACGATCTTTAAACAGGCGAGTTAATTACAAAAGCGAGCTGGTTCTTTTACGACGCTCTTTCACCTAGCCATTTCCCCAAGTTATCATGGAGTCTGCTTCCAATCCATTCAAATTTTACCAGAATAATACTTTTTACGCAAAGCGACTGGCATCGGACCTCCACAACCTAAAGGAAAAACTGTATTCTAAGGATGAATTAGTTGTCAGTAAATTTGAAGGACATGCTATAACAACTGCCAAAGATGGTCTTGACAACCGGGACCGACTTTTTACATGCCCATCCGACGCGTGAATCATCTTTGCAGACAGTTGGGTGATACGCCCATATTGCCCTAACTAACCAAAAAACAAACTATAACAATTAAATTAGATAATTATTAAATAATTCAAACATTTTATTTAAAGTTGTTTTCCCGCGGGGTTCGAACCCACGACCTCCGGCTTATAAAGCAAGCCAATACCGCTAGGCCACCGAAACAGTACAACGCACGATCTAGAAAATGGTAAATTCTTTTATCTTAGAAATATATATAAAATTGCCTTGTACAATTTACATAACTAAACCTCGTCATGCTGTACAAAAAATGTGTATCTGGCTAGATCAAAATTTTGTTGAATTTAAAATGCATCCTAAATACTTAAAAAAGTCTGAATCAGGAAAAACCTCAAATCACTTTACTCGTTCCGAATTTAATTAATGTAATAAGTGCACCACAAGAGAACTAAAATAAAACACATTAATTTTTAATGAAATTTGGCTACAGAGAATTGTAAATGAACGTTTATGTGTTTATATTTTTCTTGTTATGCGTAATGGTATTTTAAATTTATTTAGATATGTATTTGCTTAGAATAGGAAATTCTAAGTAGGGTAAAGGGAGATATATTGTGATATAATAATTTGGTGATAGTTTTAAAACCTTTTTGATACCCGTTAAAATCTTTTTCGCCAAACCTAGACAAATTACCGGATTTTTTTATACGGATGACCCGTTGGAGTTAACCCAAACCCCGTCGGTTCGAGGGCGGCAACTTTGTGTGCAACCCATTATTCTGTGGCTTAGCCCGAGGACCCCTGATGGGGGGACCCGGCTCCCTCCCTTTTATCCCGTAAGCGGCGACGGGGTGCCCAAGGGGCCGAGCCCCCGCTCGATCAAACCCTGGTCATCCACCTTCCCGTTGAATTTTATCAGGGCGCGGTGGGCCGAAACCTCGGCCGATAATTGCTTTTGGACCTTATTAATGGAAGATTTTACAACCGCCCTATCTGGTTAGAATCGGCCTGGTAGCCGATATCTGTTGTAATTCTTTGTCCTCGACGGCGGGACAAGTTGTGCGTAATGAGTTTAAACGTGCTTGCACGTTTGGTCTCATGCCGGATCCGTTATCGCGTTTCGCCCTTGATGGACGCCGTTTTGGGGTTTGGGGGTTGTAAGCGGCGGCCCTCGAACTGATCGTTTGGTGTTGCGCCGGGTCGAAATATCGGATAGATCCGAAATATTGTTTGATGTGGGCAATTTCAGATCCAGGTGGGTCAATGTTGCGGTAATGGCCCACCGTGGCCCTCGCGAATCTGTTTTGTAGGGGCTTAAGCTTGTCAATGTGTGATTGTTTTGCATGTGCAAAGACGGACTGGATGTTGTTGGACTATATTGTTTTTATCCCCTTTTGGCAGAAAAACGCTTTTAGGTTTATTAATGGAAATGTCGACCTAAGATTCTCTGTTTTACCCCTTATTGGGGCCAAATGTCAAGGATTTGTCTAAGATTACCCCGGGTTTTGGTCTGTTTAAGGGGATGGGCAACCCAAGGGTGGAATTGGAAGGAAAGGGTTTGTCCGGGCAAAGGCGCTTTTGGAAGGTTTTTTCTATTCTCCATTTGAACCATTCCCAGGTTTGGCGCGGTTGGGTCTTTGACCTTGGATAGGACTCACGGTTGATTATGGGTGTCGTCTGGAATAAGGCGTGTCTAAAAGACTGGGGGAAATTTCGTTTGTGTATAATGTAAAAAGTTGGTCCAAACGGACCTTGGGAAAGCCGGCACGGACCGGTCGAGGTAGTGAGGTTCCCTCTCGCGGTATCGGAACGTTCGATTCTGAGAGTCTCGTAGTGGTACGAACGGTCTGGCCGCCAGCTTATATAACTGTATGCCCCCTTCTCCATACTTTATCGAACGCCTTCCCCGTGAGGAAAAGCGCCCTGTGATGGCCTCGTAAACGACTTTTTTTTCCGTGATGGGGTTTGGTGAGTGCAAGAATGTTTGGCCAAAGCCGAATTGAATAGGGGGGAGCCCTTTAGATTTCTAAAAATCATAAGGTCTTGGACAAGTCGTTCATATATTTTCCGAAACCCTTTGGAGGTAATGGGACGATAAGAACTGGGAAGTGCGGGTGGTTTCCGGGTTTGGGGAACCCTATAATTCACGTCCTTCCAAGTGTTTGGGAAAATACCCTTGGAAAGACTGGTTATAAATTAGGACTAGGATTTAATTTGTTTCGGTAGGTTTTTAGTTGGATTCCGGGTGCCCGGGGCTTTCCGGGTTTGAGGTTTTGATAATCGCTTGCTTCGCTTCCGGTCACCGGGAAGAATCGCGGAGGAAGGGAAACCGCCGACCTCGCTCTCCACCGTTTCGGTGACGGCGTCGATCGGGAGTGCCCACGGCATTGTGTGGGCTTCGGAGTTCAGCTTTCTTTTGGGAACTGAAGGCTTTGAGGATGGGTGGCGGCATGGAGGTTATTCCCCCTTTAAACTTTAAGGAAGTTGCGGCGATGGGATGGGGCCGTAACTGTTCCCCGGTTCCGTTCGCTATCCTCTTTTGGACTGTGTTCAAGGGCCTTTTGGGGAGGGTTTTTCCCAACTGACGTCCCATCCTTTGCCTTTAATTCGTTTGGAGGCAGCGAGTTTTCCCAAACCTTCAACCCTCGGGAATGGACATGCGGGCGCTGAGGGAATTCGCGTCATTATTTGGGGATTGGGAAGGCTCCTATTTGAGTGACAAGTCGTCAGGAATTTATTTGCCCATAATTAAGTTTTGGTTTGGAATTTTTGGGAAGGGCTCAGGGGATCTGGGCATGTCGGAGTTGATTTCGCCCTATACCCAAAAGTAGATTACCATTTTTGGGAGGGGTTAACCTCCGATCTGTTTACCTTTGGTGGGGTAGGGTAGTTCGGCGGGGATTAAAAAGTTCTTCCAAATAGGGTGATTGTGCTGCCACCTCCGGTTTGGTTGGTAACTGTTCCATCGGGTCTTTATTGATGCCGCCAAAAGCGGGGCCCTCCTAGAAAGGTTCTCGGATTTTTTCCGGAAGACCATTGTAGACCAGGTTTGGTGATTGGTCGGTCTTTTAACCCAGACCCGGGTTCTAATGGTTACTGCGCGTGGTTAACGGCGGGCTTTTATATTGGGTTGGCCCGTCAATCATTTTTGTAATTTAAGTTACTATTTTGGATCTCTCCCCCGGGCTGGGTCCGCCGAAATTTGAGCCCGAGCCTGCGGAATCCCGGATTTTTGTTTTCCGGCTTTAAACCCCCGTTTCAAAAGGGTTTTTTCTGCCAATTGCCTTATTGGTTGGCAGCGGGGGAGGCCAAACCGGCGGAGGCGGCCCTTTTGTTTTTTGCGGGCGGGCCCCGCGGGCCTTTTTTTGGGCGCCCGCCTGCGCCGGTTTGTTGTTTCACGCGGGCATTGGGTTCCAGGCTTTTGAAGGTTTCCACGCCGGAATAGGTCGGAGGGCGGGAAGGGTGGAGGCACCGGGGCCTTGGGACGGATGAATGGTGGCGGTTTGCGCTTGGGTGCCCCGGGCGCCCAGATAATTCCGTGTGGCCAGGGGCAGTTTACCATGCCGGCGGTTCACTGGTGGTACTTCCTATCTCGGGTCTAGGACCAGGTGCTTTCACCCAAGGCATTTGACCCCAGCGAGGGGGCGGGTGACAGTTGGGCCAGGCCCGTACTTTGCAGTTTGACCTGCGCAGGAAGGCCATTTAGGTGGCGCGTGGAAAGGATGCGACTTTGGGTCGCATTGGTGTAGATCGTACACCTTTTTGCCCTCGGTGGGCGTTTAAGGTCAGAAGGACCACAAAAGGTTTTTGGTTTTTGGGATGGGTTGGGCGGAGGCCGAGTAAAAGGGATGTTTGTCCCTTAATGAAATTATAGATGTCCTCTGTAGGCATCTCCTTCGGCAGTCCTTTGACGACTGTCCGGAAGTACGCGCTCTTCGGGAGCGCGTATGTGTAGTAATAATGTCGTTCTCTAAAGATACGACGTTACTTGACAGTGTGCGTCACTGTTCTCAGTTGCAATTTAATGCCCTGGCTCGAGTCGGCTGTGAATTTAAATTTGTTGGACAGCGCGGACCGTAAATCTGCCATTTCTCCTTCGACCGAATATGATCGGCGGGTTTCTTATCCCTAGGTGGGATTGATGGTGGCTGAGAGGCAGCCGGTGGTTGCTGTGAAGCAGCGGATGGTGTTGCTGTGAGCAGCAAGTGGTTGCCTGATGAGGGCCGATTTGTTGTGCGTGAGGCGGCCTGAATGGATTGCCGTGAGGCGGCATTTGGCTCTGTGGCCGATGTTGTTGTGCCTAGGGGCCGATAGGATGCAGGTCAGGTCCCTGACGCAGGATGCGGTGTCCCGGGGTGAGGGTGTTTTGGCGGTGTCACTCGACATCGCCTGCGTCAACACCCTGCCCTGGCCTCGCAAGGAGGCGCTCCGATACCACGGGTGCCTCCCTACCCTGCAAAAGGGTGATCGGGGCCCTACCTGTCGCATCGACGTGTCGAGTTCCCGTGCCGAGATGGGCTCCGGACCATCAGGTGTCGTGTGGAGTTCCACGGGGTCGGTGTTGGGACCGCTTCTGGCGGAACGTTGAGCTAATTGGTGCTACGTGGCGGCCATATCGAGGGCGTCGACGTCACTTGTTACGCGGATGACACCCTCGTTACCGCCCGTGGCACCAATTTTCGCAGGGCTGCGATTCTCGCCACTGCCGGGGTCGCTCAAGTTATTGGGCGCATCCGGCGGCTAGAGCTAAGAGGTGGGCTCGAAAAATCCGAGGCCCTTTACTTTTACAGGAGCCTCGGAACGCGTTCCCTGCGGACGCCCACATAATTGTTTGCGGCGTCCGCGTCGACGTCAAGCCGACTATGAAATATCTCGGCCTGTCCTAGACCGCCGATGGAAGTTTGCGCCCATTTTGAGCGCCTCGCGCCTAGACGGCGAGAGCGGCAGCTCTCGGCAGACTGCTCCCCAACACCGGAGGACCCAGCGTCTGTCGCCGCCTTTACGCCGGGTCGTCAGGTCCATGGTCCTGTCAGGGCACCGTGTGGGCCGACACCCTCAAAGGAAGTACGGCGGTCTTGAGGGAGAACCCGAGGTGTTGGCGATCCGGGCCGTACGGGGCTGCCGGACCATCTCCGGTGAGGCGGCGTGCCTGTTGGCTGGCACCTTGCCCTGGGACCTGGATGCAGAAATCCTCGCGTCACTCTTTTCTCGGCGCGAGGAGGCAAGGTCTCGGGCTTCAGGCCACCGGAAGAGATAAGGGGCGCAGAGACGATTGCGCTCCCTTGCCAATACAGGAGTGGGAGCTGCGGCTGGAGCACCCCAGCGCCGGCCGTCAACAATAAAGCCATACGCCCCGTTCTTAAGTGGTGGCTAGAAAGGGACATGGCTCCCTAACGTTCCGCGCGACGCAGGTTCTCTCAGGGACACGGCTGTTTCGGGAGGTACCTGTGCCGCGTGGCCGGTAAGGAGCCTAGAGAGATGCCACCACTGCTGGCGTATGTGCCCACGCCCAACACGCGCTGGAAAGGTGCCCAGCCTGGGTCGAGCAACGCCGAGAGCTGCGTAGTGTCGTGGGGCACGACCTTCGCTTCCTGCTGTAGTACGCAGGATGCTGAGAACGAAAGGTCGTGGGGCGCCGTCCTTGCTTTTGCGAGGACGTGATGGCCCGAAGGAGGCCGCGGAAAGGGACAGGGAGGCCGTGGCGCCTGGCTATCCGCAGAAAGGCCAGGGCGCCGAAGGTGGCGTACGCGCGCAACCTTCCCCGAGCACTGGCCCCTGGGCGGCCGACAAGAGGGTGCCCGCCCATGAGAAGGGCTCAGAGGGAGCGCCGTGCTGTTTGTTCCGGCACGGCGCCTAAAGCTGACGTTCCGGGTGTCCCAACCACCCGGAGAGAAGAGAGCCCGATAGGGCCACGTCGCCTCGGGGTCGCCGAAGACTGTTATCAGTGCCGCGGCCCCGCTACACATGACAGGAGAAAAGGAACAACCGTTGGTTTTAGTGGGTATACCGCCGCTCCATCTTGGTCGGGGGCCCATATCCCCGCTGCCCCCTCACTTTGGTGGCGGGAATCCGTAAGCTGGATTTTCCAACGGCAAAAAAAAAAAAAGGGCCGATAGGTTTCGCCGACGCCTTCAGCGCCTTAGGTGGCAGGGTTGGTGATGTAGCAGGCCCTGCTCTTGCCTTCTTTTGCGCGAACTAACGGGCAGGAACCCTCCTGCGTCTTCGTCCTCGTGACCGGACAGGATTGATCAAGCTCGATTTCGAGTCGGGTTGTTTGGTGATGTTAAAGGGGATAGGGTGTCCGAATGGATGGAAGGACACTTTTCCGACGTGGGTGTGGTTGCTCGCGTTGAGCATGGTGTGCGCTTGTAATGGATTTGGCCCCCTTGCGCGGTGAGGGCCTCGCGGATGGCACGTACCGTGTCCGCCGGCGGACGATTCTTAAGGTCCTCGAAGTCGAGGCCTAGGTCACTTAGGGTGACTGAATCCATGCTTGATTTTATTTTTGATTATATGTTAAATTTACACGTGCAAGCACCCCCGGTGAAGCCGGGGGTTGTGTGCCCTACCCTCCCCGCCCCAGTGAGCAGGGAGGTGTAAACCTAACGCGTTTGAAAAACTCTAGCGCTTTAAGAGCGCTAGGTGTATACCGCTGCTGCCTATTGCAGCAAGCGACGTTAAATTGATTCTAATAATCACCACGTGAGTGGTGTGCGTAGTGTTAATTAAAATCACGGTGTGACGTGGCTTAATAAGAACAATATCTAAAGTTAAAGGGTCCCTACATCTCAAGCAGAAGGTGTCTGAACGCTGTAAAGGAAGAATTAAATTGATAGGCAAAATCGATACGACTCACCCGACCAGACGGCTACAGCTTTTTGCGCTCAGGCGCGTACGCCTAACGCGTCGACCTTTACACCGGCACACACAGCACATCACTAGCACTGCACTGTTGCACGGCGAACACGGAGTCTTCTTGTTTCTCGCCACTTGACGGCGTCGGGGAGGGCGTGGCCACGGGTGGGCCAAGCGGACGGCGCAGGTAGCAGGGGATCGAGCGGCTTGTCCGGTCGATCCGAGACTACGAGCGCACTGTTCAATTACCGGAGCGAGTGAAAGGTTTTATACCGTTTACCTTGTAGCAATTCGCTAACGCGGTCGTACATAAGTGTTTTAAAACATATCCCAAATTACTTATATCACCAATATATCTCCCTTTACCTACATATACAAAAATTTATCTATAACGAAAACACGTATTTACTTCTTAAATCACAGTAACGGTACTTATGATCAAATATGTATCGCAAAAATGTAATTAGTCGCTCGCACAGCTATATAAATAAGTACAGTGTCTTAAATTAGTTAACACCATTGTTACTTTATATGCATTTAAATAAAAGCTACTGAAGCAGTTAATGCCTATGTAGCTGGACCTGACAACTTTTTATAGTTGTATCGTAGTTGGCAAGGGCAATGCGTGCTGATCACCCGAGTTTTTAAGTGAAAGTAAAATGATCGGATCTATGATGTTTGTGGTATACCGTCCTATCAGACTATCAGAGTAAAAGGAAGAGGAAATGCAACTATGTCTGCGCGTACACTTGCATACTATAATACCCTTGAGCCGTTGGCTGATATTTAATATAGACCGGCCGCCATGGTATAATAATGATATTATCATTATTATATATTTTGCACATTGTTATATTTTTTATACATAAAAAACTATTTAACGCAAATACTTACAGACATTTAATTTCACAGAGCTATCAAAAAATATGACAAATATTTACAGGATAAAGGCAAAAATTTGCGGGTGTAAAAATACCTAAGCAAATGCAGTTTACCTAAATGAGTATATATCATTTAGTAAAAGTTTAGAAGTAAATTTCTAAATACATATAAATGATCTTTTACGGTAGTTTAACTTAAAGAAGAGTATTTATATGTACGTATATAGTAGTAGCTTTTCGTCTATAGTACACTTAAAAGCACTCTTAGGTTCCTTTTTTATTATTGCCTACGAAGACGAGCAGTTGGGCCTCCTGATGGAAAGTGGTCATCAATGCCCGTGGACATCGGTATTATATTAAGCATTGGCTCTGCCCATCGTAAGACATAGGATGCTAAGTCTCGTTGTTCGATCATGGTAGTGTTATAACACTTATGCTTTGCGGCAGAAAAAGGCACCGTGGTGGGACCACCCCAGGCGGCCCCTTATAAAAAGGGGACCGACCACTGTTAAAATCCTTGTACTTTATACATAACTCTGACATGCGTTTCATATTCTATCCATCTATTTGGGTTTCTGTCCAAATGTCTACCTTCTGAAGAGAGCTTTATCCAGCCTGGCTAAGTGGGCTCGTCGTCTTTTTTAAGGCCAAGGTAACGGCCCCAATGCATTAGCCCGAGACCGGAACTAAAGCTAAAACAACTAATTGTAGTTATGGCATCTTTTTTATTATAAGATATAAAATACTTAAACAACTTTACCATAATTAAAATATTATATCAATATAAGTTAAAACCGGTAAAAAATCGAATCGTCTAACATTACAACAATATAGTAATAATATAAATTAAAAATTGTAACGAACATAACGAAACACAAGCTTAGTCACTATTTTCTATTTCAATAATAAAAGAATTACCAAAAATATCCTTCAACTTTCGCATAATATCAACAAAAGGAATGGAAGAAACTTGTATTGTTTAATGTCCCGTAAGAATTAAGCTACAATGTGTATGTCACGGTCTTCTGGATATTAGAATTTCATGTCTGTATCTGCATAGTATAATTTACTTCAAGCGAGGGAAAAATAAATTTGATCCATGTTGTAAAGCAAGTTTTTTGCTTTGTATTAAAGCGATAACTCTTGAAACAGAGTTACAATTTGTTTTAAGGTCAGTTGTAAAGGTAAAGGTGTTTTAATCCTATCACGTTGCAGAGATTAAAATCTCTGTTAAATCAAATCTGCTACCAATAGAGAATACCGAGTGCGGAATTTAAAATTATAAATTCCTTCTGCACCTCATCAATAACAGGATGCAAAAAAAGACTGCAATCCATCCCAATCTGCAGTTCTAAAATCCTGGGAAACGATACTTGCAACCCTGTATTATCTAAGTATTTATAAATAGGCCAGCACTGATATTTCTCCTGATGACCCTTAGTAATAAGCGAACATCTCGGCTTTATAATTAAGTATGTAACAATATTTTTACTACTCTTAGAACACTTTATCGGTTCCAGTACTTATTGAGTAAATAACGATAATATTCTTCTAGTTAAAATTCAGTAGCTACTGTGTGCACAGTTTCATATTACAGTTTCTTATAAACAGACTATATGTAGTACTTATCAATGCTAAAATCATCAAATCATTTAAAAGACAAGTGCGAAGAGTGCGTTCAAACTGTTAAAAACCACTCCAATAATCGTTTTGAAACTTTAAAGTGAAATATGCGTACGCGGTTATTTGTACACCAGGAAACGAAGTGGACATTTTGAACAATTAGTGAGTAACGTTTATAAGAAAATTAAAGTGATAAAAGTGATTTTAATGCAATTTTTCTATCAAAAATTTACAGGACAAAGCAAGTTAATAAGCAAAGGTAATTATTGTAGTACATATTATATTTTAACAACAGAATGCATAATTAATGGAAGAGGACTTACTCTGATCCGATTATTAAATGTATAGCAATAAATGCATGTTTATATTACGTATTTTATCGCATTTATTTTACATTTTAAATTCCCGACGTTTCAAACATTTCCCAGCGGCCGCGGTCACGGGGTAGACATAGTAAAAAGTCTCTTTCTTCAATAAGTTGTAGTATTTGCGTAAACAAAAGAATTAACTTTGCATGGTTATAGATAGGATAGGATAACCTAGCCATCTTCCCAAGTTATCGTGTGATCGGCTTCTAATCTATCCAAATTTACCTGTATAATAGTTTTAACGCAGAGTGACTGGCTGAATCTGTCCTCCACAACCCACAGGATGAATTAGTTGTCAGTAGATTTGAATATCATCAATCAGAAAATTTGAAACACTAAGAATAACAACTGCCAATGATGGTATTAACAAGCGGGACCGACTCTTTTCTCATGCCAATCCGACGCATGAATCATCTTACTTTTCAGACAATAGGGTGATCGGCTGATATTGTCCTAACCAATCAGAAAACGATAATAAAAATTATTATTTTATAATTAATTTTATTGTTATATAATTACAAATATTAAATTATTCAAACAATTTTAACGTTAGAAATAATGGCCAATACCGCTTGGCCACGAAGGCGGTTTAAGTCACTTTGAAAGTCCAAAGCCTGTTAATAGTATAATGGAAAATTTAATCACTACTTATTCCTTGAACATAGTTTAGTGATAATAATAATTACGCGAAACGAACGGATTAATTTAATTTTTCGTATGCTATATTTTGAAGTGAAACTCTTGTTGGGTTTGTATAAGCTTTGTACTAAACAAAAATCACGTTGGATATATTCTCTTCTAAATAGCCGCCATAAAGTATTAAAACAAATAATAATAATAAGCCTCCTTTATTTTATATTCTGTTAACAAAGTTTTAGGTTAGTATAGTTCGTATACAAAAATAAGATAGGTAGATATTTTGATTCACGGCATTACGAATATGGACCCCTTTTTGGGTGAAGGCCTCCTCTTTTTTTTGTCCAAGTTGCAAAGAGAAGTTAGAAAGTCTTTGCCGGTAAAAAGCACATCTTTACCAGCTATATCAATAATATTATGAGTTTACCGTTTTTGTGGTCTTCCAAGTTTCCTTTTCCCTCCTGGTCCCATCAATAGTGTTGTTTCTTTAGTCCTATTCCTAATGGTTTCGCTTGAAATTTTCTTTTCTCCGCGTATTAAAAAAAAATATTTTTTTTCTACTCCTCTTTGTGCGGTAATAATCTTTTGTTTCGCTTTTTCTGTGTAGACCCAATGCCATTGCCATGTTTGTTGTACGGCTGCCAGGCTTAGATCTACACAGGAAAAGCGAAACAAAAGATTAAAACAACTATGAGGTAAAAATTTATAAAATATTTGTCAAGAATATATATCATAATATTAAAATGTCAGGTTTGTGAATGTCTAAAATAAAATCGCTGATTTCAACAGCAATAAACGCGGTATTTCAGAATTACTGTTATGAGTGTTTGTATTCTAGATAACAAATCCATTTTAAAAATGTCGCGGCACTATTATACATTAGACGCCTCTGCAGAAACAAACCGGAGGTCTTAGGTTCGAATCCTACGTGAAAATACATTTGTATTGTAGTTGTTTCTTGTTTATTAGGGAAATATGGGTATATCCCCTACAACCTAAGTGATGATTCAACGGGCGGATGGGCAAATAGATACATAGAGTGCACACAAATTTACTTAGAGGTCATCAACCCATCGAAAGCCGTTTTCCTTTTGAGTAGAAGAGGTCAGATGCCAGTCACCACGCGAAAAGCAAACCTCATGATCACTTGAGAAAATCACTAGATAAAAGAAAGAACATACTATTGAAAATTACAGTATACACCATAGTTTATAAAAATAAAAGTGTGTGTCGAGTTTTTTGAAAATATATGTTTTTTAAAAAAAAATGCAGTAATAAAATATGTAAATCCCGTGAAAAAAAATATATTTCAAAATACATACAAAAGTATATTAATTATATATATAAATATATATATCGTAAATATATTTAATAACAATCTTTTGACCGATTTTCATATATATTTTATACATTTCGATTATATTTCACATATATTTTTTTATAGTTTTAGCTATGTTTTTCGAGTAATTAAAGTGTAAATTTAATAAATAGCTTAAAATTTTTTGATGACATAAAAATCGAATTCAAAACAATTAATTATAGTTTAGTTATATTGGTACTTCTAATTATTATAACTATAGTATTAATTTTATACGACTGTAACATATTAAGCTTTTATTATAAGTTAGAATTAAAAATTTTAGCAAATAGATGTTTTGTTTTTAGTAAGTGTTTTTTTTCTTTCAATATTTGAATGTAACGGAGTAATATAACGTACAAAAAAATGTGTAGCTAATTATTACTTTACCCGAAACATTTAATGTTTTGGCTTTCTTCATTTAATTTATGTCCCCAAATATAAATTTGTGTATTAACTTCCTTATGTGAGTCCGAAATACAAAAAAAAAAACTAGTTTTATTAATTAAAATTAAAAAAAAATATTATTTATTTCATTAAATAAAACGACGCCACATGTTGATATGTGTATAATAATCGGATCGTGAGAAATGTCCTCTTATACATACATTTAAGAACTCTAATTATAGCACATTTTATTTCCGTCTTAAAACATTACATGTTGTTGTTTACCCAGTTTTTATGCTAAGCACGGTGGCTTGAAAAATAGAACACAATAGTGTTTTACTCACTGCTTTGAGGCAAAAATAAGCAATGAGGACACAAAATTACATTAACTTTGGCAGAATCTGTATAACAAAATAAATTTATTTGTATCCACACGAGTGCTTTGAGTAACAGGACATCCATTTTTAATGAGACACTAAAACAACCTTTAATAGACAGAATAACGATACTAACCTTAAAGCCGTACACAATAAAATTCCTACGGTTGACTCCGCTTTATACCTGGAGCTATAAAAAAACGTTACAATTAAATTAATCCTGTTATCCATACCAAAATTGCTTACCTTCATAAATCTTTTACAAGATTTGTGTGTGTAGTAAACATTGTCTTAAACTTAAAACATGTTCAATATAGTATTTTTTTATAATTTATGGTCATGGACAGACTACGTTGGGATATTTATGTTTTTGATGCAAATATTCAGAGAAAATAGAATAAACGTCAGAATTTTAATTTGTTATAAGAATACAATGATTTGCAAAGATATTTCACCGATATGTCAAATAAAATAAAAATGGTTATATTATATATGGTAATTGTGAGAATATAAAATTCATGAAGTATGATTATCTTTAATGCTACCTAAAGAGAAGATTAAAAAAAAGCTGCGCATTTAACAACAGATTAAATTATCATCATTATCAGCTTGTGCTCGTCCAGTCCTAGATATAGGCCTCCCGTAATGCACGCCTACTCCATTAAATTATATACTCAATAAATTTCTGGACCACGCTGGTCCAATGCTGGTTGGTGGTTGGACCGATTTTTTACATGCCCATCCTGACGCATGGATCATCTTACTTTTTAGACAATTGGGTGATCGGCCCAAATCGCCCTAACCAAAATGAAAATTTATTGAGTCCTCGCAGGATTCGAACCCACGAACTCCGGTTTCCAAAAAAAAATATTTATAGCAGTTATTATTTTGTTATTTTGTATACAAATAAAACTCTTTAAATCAATAACTGAAGTTGAAGCGCAATCAATTAGTTTCCGAGAGAGAATTAATATCTTACAGAAAACATTTTCAAGACAAGGCCGCTGCAGACTATTTCAAACCAAATCCAATGGTTCACCAAGACATAATTAACTGAAACTTTAGAGAAATTCACAAAGATAAATTTACCATTCTGTTTAAAAAGAAACATTCAAATAATAGTATACTTTACATCATATCAATGTAAATATTAAATAAAATACATATAGTATAAAAAGTGTCAAAAAGACTCGATAATATTTAAAATAATCAGAATTCAAATTCTAATGAAAAGGAAACGTCCAAATTAATCAGTAAGTAAATTAACAAAATCTTGATTAGCAAAGGGTTGACATTGCCTTGTAATTTTCTTGTAGATTTATTATTAAGGACACTTTATTAAGGTCAGGAAATTTATTTCATAAGATTCGATAAAGTACCTAAGACCTTTAAGATTTTTCAAATATGTATTTTTAAAATACACTTTTCTAAGTGTCATAATTTTTAAAATCTTTAAAATATACAATTATTTAGCATTTCCTCGTAAGTTAAAATAACCGCATAGGTTTTTATCTACTTTTTACATCAACTCTATGTTGTTTATTTTGTTTGGAACTGTATTAAAAGTACACTAGAACATTCTGGAACGTCTTGACTTCACAAGCACTTCGGAAAACATGTTCTAGTCGAAACTGCTTAAACTAGATACCAGAGTGGCACTAACTTGTAAATTGTTACTATTGATTTCATGATGATATTTACCACATCAGTTCGTACGAATTTAAGTTAGATCGATTATATGTGAACATTTAGTAAACCATAACTACGTTTAAGTTTAATATATGTAATTAAGCTTTTACGGTGCTGGTAGTGTCAGATAGTTGCACCTCTAATCTTTTCTATGTTTGCGGTCCCAGACTTCTCTTAAAATCAGCGAAAGTCATTACAACGTGATGAACCCAACGAAACTGACTGTACATTATTGAGTCAAAGGACTTTTAGCTGTTTTTGACCGCGTTTTTTTACATTTGTAATTTCCGAGCACTTTCCAGCAGCAGAGGTCACGGGGTCTGGTTTTTAATTCAAGCATGTGTAGTATTCTCGTGAACAAGAGAATAAATTTTGTGAAATTGACTGTAGGTAAGAATACATTGTATGTATGTATAGTTTAACTGTAGGTATAGAAGCAATTTTACATTAACATAAAATGAATATCATGGTATTGACTAATACTTCAAGTATGCAAGTACGATACTATACGTATAAAGATACATTCCATATGAATTAATAATTTAAAGAATGAATTTTGGAAACAAAGTAAAAATTATCGATAATATAAAATATGAGTCACGCAAAATTCTGCCATCGGCGAGCTATGCCAGCAAGAGTCACAAAAAAAACATATTTATCTAAAACGTCCATCCGGGAAGTACGTTGCGCTGACTTTAGGTCCGAGGACAAAAGTAGCGCTACTTATGACGCTTCTGGCAATAGAATAGCCCTACTATTTACATTTTAATACATTAATTTTTTTTTAAATCCCTTTTTTTTTGTAATTTAATCTTATATTTTTACAAAAAGGATCTTATTTGTATATCTAAGCACGAACAATATATAGTTTGGCAAATCTAACTACTTGTTAGCTTGTTACTGTAGTTTATAGCCATGACAAGATTCTATTAACCCTTTGAACCTTTATCATCGTTCATGTTCAGTTGCTCCCTTTTTCCCCTTTACCGTATACTCAACAAGAAATAACAAAATAATATCACAAAGAGCAATGTTTCAATTTAACAAATTTATGCATCCTTGGCATATAAGTTATTATTTATTAGTTATTATGTGTTAGAACTGTGAAAAAAATGTTTCGGTTATTAATATTTTAAAAATTATTATTTATTATTGTTAATATTAAAATATTTTACTCGTGACTTTAGTATTATATTGTTATTAAATTTTTTACTGTGATAAAATATAAGTTACCAAAATGTCCTTACTGGTAATACTTTACACGTTATGCAATAAAAATCGTTTTTTCCTTACAATATTTAATATTGTAAGTTACATGACATGGATAAAACAGATTTAAATAATGTAACTCTGATATTATTTTATGTTTTTCTATAAGTAATGTTCGCGCGCATTGCAGTTTAAAAATTATGAACTACTACCGCATATCAAATCCACTAATTTACGGATTTTTCGGGTTAGTTATATATCTTTATTCCCGACGTTTCAGATTCTTTCTAGTATCCATGATCACGGGTAAAATAAGTTGGTAGGTATGTCTGAATCTCAATGTTTTGGAATAAACAAACATATACCAACTTAGTCGTATAAAAGAAATAATTACTACCGCAGATACAGTCAGGTAGTTTACTCAAGTTATATTTGAATAAATATCATAATTTTTCATCTGACGTTTATTTAGAATTGTTAAGAGGTTATATCTAATCGACCAAGCATCTGAACTAAGCAAGAGGATCCGCCACCGTTTTATATATCGTAGCATCTAAGTTCGAACATTTGTTAGTAACTGTGTAATTTAATAATTCAGAAACTTCGAATTTCGCGGGATATCAAACTTCAAGAACACCGTGAACCTTCGTGAAGCCGCCTAAGTGACCTAATTTCCTAGAACAGTAAACTAGATTTTATCTAGTTATATTGTTACAATAATTCTATTTCGAGTCTTTAAATGTTTACTATATGTTGCCAGTACAAATTTCTAAATTTAGGAATTTTAAAATTCCTATTAACATTTTATCTTAGATATACTGAAAAACTTGTACTTGTAATTAACTAATCGCTTATTCACTATTCGTGCTCAATTTAATTCATTTCTAATATCACGTATTTATTTCTTGGAACTTGTATTTAAAATTAATAAGTTAACATCGATGTGTCATGTCATGTTAGAAACTTTTCTCAGATATTGAATTGAAAATTATTCGCAGAATCTGATACTGACACCGTACACCTCTGCACGCTTACATTATTTTTTTAACTACATGAAATTTTTGCTTTGCAGTTCAGTAACAAAAAAATACTAGTATTTCTATATCTGTTATAGAATAATGTTTGCATTTTTTTCCCGAGCGAATCCAAACGATTTCCTGATCTGAATGTTCAACAGTCATTCTTCTTTTTGTCTTACTGTTAAATGTTGATAGATGATTACGTAACATATTTTATTTAAAATAACAAACTAAGACTATAAAATGTATTCTGAGGGTATGAAAATTGACATTTATGCACATTATACATAATATCAGGAGCATTCTAGACTCAACATACAACGTCTATTTCGTCCTGATTCAGTCTTTTTTTATTGTTTAGCTTTATGTAATTAATGTTTAGCAAACCAAATATTGAATCCATACTTGGAATGATCTGTGGCAGAAGGTTTTTATGAACTCACAAAAAATAGGTGAGCATTAACTCAACGAAATTCGCTATTTTTGACACTTTTAGTTTTTGTTACAGCTTGTAATAGGTAAATTTATTTGTTGTAAAGCCGAATAAGAAATTTAAGGTTAGGAATAGGTTTCTATGATCAAAAAGATAGGGTTCGAGTTCTATACAGAAGTTCGCCTAACAATGAGTCTCGTCTAGAAATATCTGTAAATAAGCTTTTTATGTTGGTAATTTACTTTGATGGAATAAGCTGGATTAACAGAATTTGAAATTAATAGTTTCCTATTAAAGGCTAAGGGTTGGTTCATAGAGACTGAGTGCAGTCGGTTTGAATCCGGAAATCAACAAACTATTCATTAGTTTTATGTTGATTTTCTAAAATAGATAATCCACTGTCGGATTGGCATGTAATAACTGATCACTCCATCAACCAAGTATTGGAGAGCTTTAGGAAACTGGCCTAGTGTAATCCCATGGAGATAAGCAAATTCATTAGTGTCAGTGTCTATAATGGACATAGCCACTCGTGAGGCTTGATGATAACAGGATCGATTCACCTTGCACTTGTAATCAGACCTAAAATCCTTGAATCTACTTGCTTAGTAACTCGATATGACTGATACTACTCTCCGCAAATTTTATTTTGTATCTACATATCGTGCTCATTTGCAGTGGTTGCCTAGTTGGCAATGATATATATTTTGAAGAATATAGGGATACAGGTAATATGCTTTTTTTTCCTCTTGCTCCTCTTCAAACAACACCAGCGCAAATTAGCTGCGCAAAATTATACTTATTCCATATGTAAAAAAAAATAGCCAAATGCTACGGAAAAATAGATTCAGGGAAGAACTGAAGATGTTAATGGAAAATATAGCTCATCTGCAACTGGATTTGGGTGAGTAGTCGTTCCCGATGCTTCTTCACAACCTGTGACCCCATTCTGCGAAAAATATAGTTATGGTCTCATCCACCACACACACCAGATCAGGGAGATGCAGAACATAATTTCTTTTATAAAACACACAAGTTTTTAGATATAGACCTACATTTTTTTACATTACATATTTTGTTCGTCGGTTATTATAAATAAATGTATTAAATTTTTTTATCGTGTATTACACTTATTTTCTGTCTTTGTATTTTGAATATTAGATGTATACAACGATAATAACAAACAAAATAAAATTTTGAATGTTATGACCAAGATATCGACAATAAAAATAAAAGAAAATAAAACAAAAAAACTTAATTATATAAAAATAAACATTCAATTTAACATGAAACAAAAATGTCGCTTTACCAGTAAAGGCTTAAGAACACGATGAGAGTTCTGATACTTTCCGATTTCCTTTGTTATAATATATTTTCTAGCCAGTTCCATTTTCACATACCATTTAGAGGACTATTTCAATTTTAACTAAATTTACGAAACAAAAAACTCTTGAATTCCTAGTTTTTTTCTTTTATAATAAGGCTTCTTTGGGAAATAAGTAAAGACCTTAACTAAAAAAAACATTTATATAACATGAATACAACGTTATGCGTATGTAAATTTGAATTCATATGTATATGAATTATAATAGATTATATATTATTCACATGAATAATTCTCATTATAAATACTAATTAGTTATGCGTTGAATTTGGTTATATTTGAATGATTATTATTGTTAATTAAAAGTAAGTATTATGAATTGCATTATCTACGATTAACTTCTTTTATTACTAAAAAATAATAAGAGACAATCATAATATATGTCCAGAAAAATATATGTGAATTTCCAACGCATGAATACATATCAGCAACAAATATAATTGACTGGGAAGGAAGCATTTCTGGCAATCAAAGAGCACAAAATAATATATGTTGAATATTGATATTTAAAGCTTTTCATTAACGTTGCGTTACATAAAATTAACTAGTCTTTTTTATATGAGGAAATGTCTACGGATACTCGCTTTCGTGGGGCCTAGGGCAGGTTATATCGACTCGCATTGACTAGAAATAACCATGTTGTTCTTTCCTAGCAGCTTATAAGTGAGGTCATAGAAACGATTTCGCGCTCTTCTGCGACCCTACTAGCGCTGGCGCCGAAATAATCTTGTCTCGAGCCTACAGCCCACTTCACATCAGATCGTGTCGCACCAGGAGAGCCACGAGATCTAAACCGTTGCAGGGACAAGGTTCCCACCTGTAGTCAGTGTAAAGCTCCGCTGAAAGGAAGAGAGATAAATGACGCCACGCCTTATGTTCCCTTCTTGCACGGCCCCTCCACACCGGATCTGTGATGCGGCCGCACCAAGTTATGGACGATAAGGAAAGTGGGATACGAAATACTGACACTCGTATTCCTCCACTACTCCTCTTTTCCTGCAGAGAATAGGCGCATCCAAAGCGAGCTTCTCCATCCGATTGTTGCTTACTCTTTAGGCCAGCCAGGTTCCATTAAGCTTTCCCGCTGCTAGATTAGGCCGCAGGTACTGAGCCCTACCGCTATGACAATACAAGAAGCTATAGGAGGAACATTACATAAGTAGTAGACGTGCTATCGTAACGTAATTAACAACATACAATTAACCACAAAAGAAAGGGTTAGCTCTTACTCCTAAGAATACCACTAAAGTTAAGCTACCCATCATAAGACATAGGATAAAATGTCTCGTTGTTAGAACACGGTAGTGTTTTATCACAAACGCTTTGCGGCATATATGCGGCCATAGGCACCGTAGTGGTACCACTCTAGGCGGCCCCTTGTAAAAGGGACCAACTACTGTTATCTTAACAGTGGTTGTTTTTCGTAACTCTTGGCACGCGTTTTTGGTATTTTATATCCATCTATTAGGTTTTCTATCCAAATGTCTCCGATCTTCTGGAGTGAAGAGTGTCTAATCTTGCTACGTGGGCGCGTCGTCCTTTTTGAGGCCACGTAAATAGCCCTAATGTAATTGTTGTAATATGAATTAAAACGGTATAAAAATCGGATCGTCTAACGGTACAACAGTATAGTAATGATAAAAATTTAAATTCTAACGAAAGTAACGGAGCACAAGCATAGTCACCATTTTCTATTAAAATAATAAAAGAACCAACAAAAATCTTTTTCGCTCTTCGCATAATATGAAACAAAATAAATGGAGGAGACTTGTATTGTTTAACGTCCCGTAATAATTATGCTACATTGTGCATGTCACGGTGTCCTGAATATTTGAATTTCATATCTACTTACATACTGCAATTATTATTTATGAACGTGAAATCTGTATCTGCTTAGTATAATTTAATTCAAGCAAGGGAAAAATAAGTTTGATCCTTGTTACAGTGCAAGTTTTTTCCTTTGTTTTAAAGCGATAACTCTTCAATAAGGGTTACATTTGGTTTTAAGGCCAGTAGTGTTTTAATCCTGTCACGTTACCAATATCTGTTAAATCAAATCTGCTACCAATAGATATTATAAAATTCGAATGGGGGATATAAAATTCTTCATTCCTTCTACACCACATCAATAACAGGATGCCCCTTTGAGTAGGATGCAAAAAAGACTGTATTACATCCCAATCTGCTGTTCTGCAACGCCAAACACTGTAAAATCCTGGAAAACGGTACTTGTAGCATAATATGTTATAAGATGTTGAAGAGTCTGAGTGTTTTTGAATGGACCTATTCAGAAACACTGAATATTAGAAGTACCAAAAGCAGTGATTTTTCTCCTGATGGTCCCTAGTAAAAAGCGAACTTCTTAGCTTATAATTAAGTATACCATTAATTTTACTGTTCTAAGAACACTTTATCGGTTCCAGTACTTAATAACCTTCTTCTACTTAAAAATCAGTAGCTACTGTGTGCATAGCTTCTTAATATAAGTACACAGATCATGTTGTACTTATTGATGCTAAAAATAGCTTACTATCTATCTGTGTCCAGCACGTTTTGATACTTTCTTTATAATTTAAATTAGACTCTTAAAATGAGACTGTCGTTTGATATTCTGATTCAAATAAATCGTGGACTTAGTCATAATTTACTAACAAGAAAAACCTTTATATATCCAGTATAAACTTTAATAATTTATAAATTTGATCTATACATTAAATGCACATCTTTAAGAGTTACCTTAGGTTTCAAATTAACTTTATACTGAATTTCTTATACGTGATAAATTATAATTCAAATAAAGCTTTGTAATTTCAATAAATTAACATAATACAATTTGATTCTACTTATATAGATAATTCATAATTTGGATAATACACTTAATTAAAGTTTAATAGTTTAATTTAAATATAGATAAAATACTTATTTAACGATGAAAAAGTAATCAGCAGTATTCCACATTAGCAGTACTAATGTTGTAATAGAAAAAAATGTGCTTACATAATCTAGTCGTCACTTTTATTTTAGTAATACGCCTATGTTAATATAATAATTCGCCTATATAAATCATTCTGAAAAATTAAAACGCAGTTTGCCTAAGTGCGGTTATTTGTACATAGGTACATATATTTGTAAAGAGGTGGACACTTTGAACATTAAATGAGTAACGTATAAAAGAAAATTAAAGCGACAATCGTGATTTTAAATGTGATTTTCGATCAAAAATCGACACGGTGATGTAAGAAAATAAGCACAAGTATTTATTGTAATACATATTCTATATTAACATGCATAATTTATAATTATTGGGAAATTACTTACTATCATACGATTATTAAATGTATTACAATAAATGCATGTTTTTAATCAATTTATCATTTGAAAGTCCAAAGCCTGTTAATAGTGTTAATAATAATATAAATATAATCACAAATTTTTCATTGAACACGGTTTCGTAATAATTATCATAACGCAAAACCAATAGATTACTAAATTTCTTTACGGAAACAAACCGGAGCTCTTGGTTTTAAATTCTAGGTAGAAATAACTTTGTATTCTCGTTGTTTTCTGGTTGATTGCGGCAATATGGGCATATCTTCCAATAACCTAAGTGATGATTCATGCGTCGGAGGGGCATGTAGATGTTAGCCTTACTTTTGTAGACATTATAGCAATTACTGCGCGAGAAGCCAACCACATGATAACTTAAAAAAACCACTAGGTGAAATAAAAAACACACTATACATTTTTTTTAATAACGATGTTAAAAATAAATAAAAATTAAACTAAAACACAAATGTATATGTGCTTTTTATTAAAACAACACATTTTTTGCAATATTATATAAATTGCTGAAAATTAAAGAAGAAAAACATTGTATGTCCAGTTCAATAAAAGTAAATAATTTATCTAACACTATTTGACGAAGGTATGAGACGTTTATAGTGCAACTATGTTATAAATCTAAGGCAATAGGTGTACAGAATAGATGAGAGAATAATATATCTTCCGTCTGCTTTCTGTCTCGTTAACGGACTTTATTACATCACAATATCTCAAAAACCGATCTTACTTTTATACTAAAATTACCTACACTTTTTAAAGGTGAATTGGAGTTGATTATTTTCCTTATTTGTTATTTTATCAAGCTAGGACATTTTCCTAATAAAATTTAAATCCTGAAATAAAAAAATCGAATACCGCTGTTTGCGGAAAATAATTTAATAAAGTAAATAATTAACATTAATATCCAAACGATAGTAGTTATACAATATTTATATATTGTACAGCTAGAACTATATTGATAACATTAATTACTGTTGAAAAAGTTTATCGGTAAGCAACATCATATAAGTCTTTTATCTCATGGCAAGTCCTCTTATATTCCAAGACAACAATTATAAATAAAAGACGATGAAAAACGGCGATGTTCAAACATAATTTATTAAAAATTGCGTTTGCCATTTATATTTAAAGTCAAGCTTCCAATTTCCAATACAAAGTGTATTAAGCTGTCTTCTAACTTATTATGTAAAAATACTGTATAAGAAAACTTGACAAAGTGAAACACTTTTTCATAGCAAAATTTTATTTGGGTTCTAAGCGAAGTATGTTTTGAAGAAGCACAAATTTTCCTTACTGTTAATTTTAATGCCAACAAAATTTTAATGGATTAGGGTATTTTTGAGTTTTATGCTGAATAGTGGATTCATATTATAGTTATATGCTTGAAACGAACATCTATATACTATTACGGACTATTTTTTCGTAAGTACAAAAACATTTTGCATCAAAAACTATGGAAAAGAGAACACGCTATTAATGTTGCATGCATAATATTATATTACGGTGTTAGATAAATCGAACTATGTTATTATAACTAAAAAGATAAAAAAGGCCCATGTGTCATTCCTACTTTTGTTAAAAACAATAATCAAAGTATCTTTTAATAAAAATAATAAATTATTCATAATGCTGAAACGTGTATTTCCATTACATTAGCTATATATAAATTAAAATCATTAAATAACACGACAAAAATTAAAATATTTAGTTACGCCAAAAAAAATTTGGTAGTTGTAAGTACTAAAATTGAATTTAAAGTTAATTTTTAGAATTTTTCTTTGAAAATTTTGTTTATGCGTTTAGGATCCAATAAGTACCTTATTGGATTTAGGTCTAAAAAGTATAAGGCGTATAGCACATATAAGGCGTAAGTTCAATATGGTACTTATTGGATTCTAGGAACCTAATTAGATCTATCATAAACGAAGTACAAAATCGGCAAAAATAAGATTTTACAACACAAATGAAATAAAACCTTTAAAAAAAATAAAAAAGTTGAGGTTTAGAGGTGTCACCATACCTTTCAACTTCAACTTTTTTTATTTAAGAATACTTACGGTTTTCTGACTTGTGTAGATGTTGTGACACATATGCCTTACCCTTTATAGTACATACATACTTAGTTTTTCGCCATATATAAAAACAAAAACAGTCTAATTATAGCGTGATTTGTAAATAGAGAAGGGTCAGCATACCAGTTAGACCACCGCTTGGCCAGTTTTTTGTCAGACGTTATTTCTAACCTTTCTATAAACTTAAGGACCTTATTAGTTAACTTAAGTTTGAAATATTTTCTGCGTGTCAAAAAAAATCTAATTCAAAGTAGTTAATTTAAGTTTAGTTATTTTGGTATCTTTAAAAATTTATTGTTATCGAAGTTAGTTTAGTCATATTGGTATTTCTTATTATTATTAATTCAGTATTAATTTAATTAGCCTGGTTCTTCATTTATTGTGTTGCGATTTTAAGGGCACCGTAGCCAGCGTATTTACTGGGTAAACGAGACTTAACACCCTATGTCTCACGGAAGGCAGCGCCACTGGTATTGCCAATGTCTATGGGCGTCGGTGACCACTTTCCATCAGGTGGCCCGACTGCTCGTCTGCCTGCGTATGCCATTTAAAAAAAAAGCTAAACTAAAAATTTTAGTTTTTTTATAAAGCTGTAATCGTTTTTTTAGCTTTGAATGTAACGGGGTAATATAACGTATAATGAAATGTGTGGCTAATTATTACTTTACGCGGAACATTTAATATGTGTTTTGGCTTTCTTAATTTAATTTATGTCCCAAAATTGTGCATTACCTTCCTTCCTTCCTCAGGTGAGTCTGAACTACAACTATTTGTTATCATTTTATCCTTTTGTACAAAAAATGGGGCAAAATCGGGTCTCTAACAGCGAATAAACAAGATAAGAAAATAATGTACATCTATATATATAAGAAGCGTACGCTCTGTTTAGAATAACTCATTAGGATAAGTTCACAAATATGTGATGTTGCTATTGTTGGTAGATACGCTTTTGTCATTTTCTAAAGTCATTATTTAAATTACTTTTGTACAGCTAAGCAAATGTTCACATTGACACAAGAAGATAATTACTTATTTATTTACAACGCATTTAAAATCTTCCATGTTAAGTTACTCTTTAACAAGAATTCCCTTTTAATCGGTATCGGTAAAAAACAAACCAAAATCTTGAAAACTTCTGTTGTGAAATTGTTGTATAGCCGCGATATTTTTTTATTAAATAAAACGACGTCACTCGATGATAAGTGATACACTCGGGTAGTGAGAAATGTTCTCTTATGTACATTTAAGTACTCTAATAAGAGTACATTTTATTCCCGTTTTAAGAGATTAGGTGTAGTCTTTTAACCAGTTTTGACTCTGGACACGATGGCTTTCAAAATAGAACACAATAGTGGTTTTACACTACTGCTTTGAGGCAAAAATAAACAATGAACTTGGGAAGTTATATTGCGATCGTTCGTAGAATCTTACCTCCGACCATTTGGTAAAGGGATATAATTAGGGAATTCCTGGACTGTGGGAAGATATGCAAATCGTATTTCGATTTTAATAGATTCAAATGAATTAAATTTTTTTTAACTACAGGACACAAAATTACATTTACTGTGGCCGAATCTGTAAAACAAAATAAATTTATTCGTCAATTTTTAATGGGACACTAAAACAACCTTTATTAGACGGGATACTGTTTTATTGTTTACAACCTTAAAGTTGTAAACAATAAAATTCCTACGGTTGACTCCGCCCTACACCTGGAGCTATATAAAAACGTTACAATTAAATTAAACCTGTTACCCATACCAAAATTACTTACGTTCATAAATCTTTTACAAGATTTGTGTGTGTGGTCAACTTTGCCTTGTACTTGGAACATATTCAATGCAGTATTGTTTCATAATTTATGGTCACGGGACGGACTACGTTGGGATATATATTTCAAAAAATCGTTAGAATTAAAATTTGATACCACTTCAAATTTTTTTTAATTTGATTGGAAACATGAAAAATAACCCTAACTAACTAGGAAACAACAATTAAAAAATTGGGGAGCCCCCGCAGATTTCGAACCCACGACCAATTATTGTTATGTTATTTTTAATAAAAATAAAACTACGGTTTTATTTTTATTAAAAATAAACGGTACGTGGTCACGGGGTAGACAGTCAGTCTACCCCGTGACCACGGCCGCTGGAAAGTGTTCGAAACGTCGGGAATTTAAAATGTAAAAATAAACTCGATAAAATCCGTAAAGTCATTTTATTTAATAATGTATAATATTCGCGCAAACAATTAGTTTCCGAGAAAGAATTAATAACTTACGGAAGACAACACCGCTGCAAACTATTCCAAACCAAACCCAATGGTTCACCAAAAAATAATTAACTGAAATTCTTGAAAAATTTACTAAGATAAATTTACTACTGTGTTTTAAAAGAAACATTCAAATAATAGTATACATATTACAATATTAAATAAAATACATATAGTATAAAAAGTATCAAGGTAATACAGCTTGTAACATAGACTTAATAATATATAGAATTATCAGAATTTGAATTTTAATGAAAAGGAAACGTCCATGTTAATCAGTAACTAAATTAACAAAATCTTGATTCGTAACGGGTTGACATTGCCTAATAATTTTCTTGTAGAATTTATTGAGGTAAGTAAATTTAATTCATATGACTCGATAAATCACCTAAAACCTTTATATTCTTAAAATAAATTTATGTAATTGTCATAATTTTTAATAGTCTTTACAATATCACAACTATTTTTCATTTTCTCGTAAGTTAAAAAAACCGCATGGGATCCCATCTACTTTATACAGCAACTCTATGTTGTTTATTTTGTTTGTGGAACTGTATTAAAAGTACACTAAAAAATTCTGGAACATCAAGACTTTAAAAGCACTTGGAAAAACATGTTCTGGTCGCAAGTGCTTAAACTAGATACCAGACTAGCACTGACTTGTAAATTGTTACTTTTTTAAACTATTGATTTCATAATAATATTTACCACATTAGTTTGTATGAATTTAAGTTTACCATAACTAGGTTTAAGTTTAATACATATATTAACCTCTAAGCATTTCTATGATTGCGGTCCCAGACTTCTCGTAAAATCAACGAAAGTCATTATTACAACGTATGAACCCAACGAAACTGACTGTACATTATTGAGTTAAAGGACTTTTAGCTGTTTTTATCTCGTTTATTGACATTTATTATTCCCGAACACTTTTCTACAGCCGAGGTCACGGGGTCTGGTTTTTTATTTAAACATGTGTAGTATTCTCGTGAACAAAAAATAAATTTTGTGAAACTTACTTGGTAAAGAACATTTTTATGATTAATATTGTAAAAGCGGTTTTACTAATAAACTATAAAACGAAGAACCATTATACGAGCGTAGAGAGCCCATACGTAAACTTTTAAGTTTACATCATAATATACCACACGTATCGAAATAATTTAAAGAATGTTTTTGTAAACAAAGTGAAAATTATCGATAATAAAAATATGAATCAGACAAAATTCTGCCATCGGCGAGCCATGCCAGCAAGAGTCACAAAAAAACGTTGTAGTGTATAATCAACATATTTATCTAAAACCCATCCGGGAAGTACGTTGTAAAAAGATCGTCTTTGTATATGTCCAAGCACGAACAATAACAGTTTGGCAAATCAAAGAACTTGTTAGCTTGTTACTGTATTTTATGGCCATGAAAGTTCCTATTAACCCTTTGAACCTTTATTATCGTTCGTGTTCAGTTGCTCCCTTTAAACCGTTACTCGACCAGAAATAATAAAAAATATCACAGAGAGCAGTATTTCAAATTAACAAATCTATGCATTCTTCGAATATAATTAAAATTTATTTATTCTTATTTATTACTTATTATTGATAAATTCTGTTCGAAAAAAGTTTTGTTTATCGATATTTTAAAAAGCTTGTTCTTAAAAACGTATTACTTGTAATTTATTACTATATTGTTATTAAACTTTTACTGTGCTAAAATCTTAGTTACCAAAATGTCCTTTCTGAAAATACTGTTACGTTATGCAATAAAAGTTCTTTATTTCCTTACTATATTTAGTATTGTTGTTGTATGATATAGATTAAAAGACTTAAATAATGTAACACTTTAAATAATGTAAACTATTTTATGTTTTCTTATAAGTTATTTTCCGCATTGTAGTTTTAAAATTATTAAATTTACTACCGCTTCAGTAAGTAGTTTATTCAAGCTACATTTAAATAAATATCATCATTTTCTATCTGACGTTTATTTCGTCATCTAATCTAATTATAAACATTTGTTAGTAACAGTGCAATTTAATAATTCAGAAACTTCGAATTTTGCAGGATATCAAACTTCAAGAACACCGTGAACCTTCGTGAAGCGCTAAGTGACCTAACTTCCTAGACCAGTAAACTACATTTTGTGCACGAATCCCGTTCTATAGTTACAATAATTATATTTTAAAAAGATATCTCATCACTTTTTGCAGGGCTTCAAATATTTACTATTAATGGTCAGTACGAAATTCTAAATATACTATCTTGTTTTTTTTATCCTAGATATACCTGAAAATCTAATGTTTGAAATTAATTTAAAACATTCTAGTGACAAACAGAATAACCATTGACCACCAACCAGAAGTGCCACAGAACCATTTCGCTCTTTTCGACGCTACTAGCGCTGACGCCAAAGCAACCTCGTCTCGATCCTACGGCCTCACTTCACATCAGATCGTTTTGCAACTCACGCATCTTTTGCGCACCAGGGGTCTTAGGAACCAGAAGATCTAAACCCTTGCATGAGGACAAGGTTCCCCTAGCTTTGGCCTCAGTGTAAAGCTCTG
This sequence comes from Lamproptera curius, assembly GCA_029286875.1. Taxonomy (NCBI): domain Eukaryota; kingdom Metazoa; phylum Arthropoda; class Insecta; order Lepidoptera; family Papilionidae; genus Lamproptera; species Lamproptera curius. The sequence continues at coordinate 206,153 of JAGSMT010000121.1, read as the reverse complement.
CTGCTAGCCTTGTTTCACAAACCACAAACCTATAGAAAGGGTCAGCTCTTAGCATAAGATTATCATTCAAGTTAAGGTGGACAATATAAAATAAATTAAACATCAGGGCTTTTAGCTCCGATTTGAAAAAAAAATTATATGTATAGATATTAATTTGTATACAGAGCGTTGACCAAGTAGTTTTTAATATTTTATATTAACACAATTTCAAATAAAATTATTCGAAAATAATTTACGATTCAAATCTTAATGAAAGAGAAATATTATCTTATTTAATTCCTTACTAAATTACCAAAATCTTGATTAGCAAACGATTCTTATCGATCACAAATTTGCTTTTAAATTTAATAAAAGAAATTGGAAAATTATAGAATAAATAATAATGTTACGGGCTGTGTAGAATTTATTTTAAAGTTAAGCCAGAGTCCACAGAATAAGACGAGAAATTGGCACTATTATATATCAAATTTAAGTATTTGCTCCAAACAATATAAAAACAGCTAAATACGCTTTTATTAGCTTCATATGTATGTTGGTATGAATCCAGGAATAATGTCGGATTAACTCGAAATTTGGCACACTTATTAAGAGTTTAAAATAAATATAAGTTCAAAAAAGCTATAAAAATACGCTTTTGTAGTAAATTTAGCTCATAACATAATCAACGACAACAAATAAGTAAATAAACGATGATTGCCTGAGAGCTATTGGTATTTACAAAAATTCTCAATTGCGACTTAATTTCAGAAATAATTTCAATAATATTTCAGAAACATCGTGTTTTAAGCGACCTATTGATTTATATTATTAATAAAAGCAGTAGACTAGTATTAAAAGAAGAAAGTAAATGGTTATACGAATAATTTAGATGCAGTTTCAAAAGCTATATATTTGCGAAATTCATAATATTAGAGTTACCGCAAAACATTGAATATAGAAGAAAATAATGTTATTTCTAAAAAAAATATTTTGTTTCTCGTTATTTTTTCTTATTTATTTCCTACGCATGTTAATACGCAGAAAGCTGTAAAGCTTGTAGTGTGTAGTTAAATGTTTAAATACAATTTGTTTTCGTTTGTATAATGCGCACTGCATTATCAGTATACAAAACAAATTTCGAGGGGCATCAATTCCAGTACTATTTTTAATAAAAACATATTTCTACATTTTTTTACGTAAACCATTTGATTGAATTGAAAAAAAAAAAAATTGGGATTAAAGGTGGAAGGTTTCCTTTTTACAGGAAACCATCTTTTCATGTTCTTATTTTAATAAGTTATTAACATGTAAAATAAACGCAATTAAATCAGTAAAAAGTCCTTATTATTCAATACTGTATTTCGGTTTTAATATGATCCAATATTTTAAGGCGGTAAGCGGATTGGCAGCGTCCAACATTGCTTTTCCTGCATACGGTATATTTGATTGAATGACTCGCACAAAATTACACTTTGTGGCTTAAACCCTTTCTTTTTGTGGTCAATATCTTTTTAAAGCTTAAATGTTTAGCGTTAAGGCCAAACATTTTAAATCTTCTGAAGATATAAGTTATTTACCGTTATTTACTCCAAAACACGTATGCACATATCAAAATTTATAAATAAAGGACACGTATAAACGGATTTTTCGCAAAAAACATCACCGATTAGAATTATTATACTCAAAAGTAATACTAAATTCCTTAACGCTTTCATGTCTTTTCTTTACAATAAATTTGATATTTTCAATGTCTGGTTATCAATATTATTCGTCTCGTATTATACAAGGTTTTATAAAATGGAGAGTATAATTTCAATGTATCATTTATTTTATGATAAGTTTCCATTGTAATAATTTAAAACTAGATATTCTTACAGATACAACTTATTTTTTATGTTTAAAATAATAAACGCATATGAAATTTAGAATAAATATTAATAACACACTTAATATAAGACAGAACGCATTATCGTAACGCAAAATTTTATTCCATCTTTTACTTTGGTGAAAGTCGTAAAAGCCAGATATGTTTCAGCGGTTGTCGTCTTTATATTTGAATATTTTATTGAGAGCTACAAAAACCGCTATAGAACACATCCTTCCAGAACGTGGAATTTTAGTAGGTGCAGATAGCCCCATGTGTAATTTAAAGTTTAAATAAAAATTATAATGTAATGAGATGATTTTAAAAATTATTCTCTGTTTTTTTTTTTATTTCCACATTGCAGATGGCAGGTCCTCCTTTTCAAGGGACCGTCTGAGTTGGAACCACCACGGTGCCTATTTCTGCCGCAAAGCAGTAGTGTGAAAACACTACTGTGTTCCGGTTTGAAGGGCACCGTAGCCTGCGTATGTACTGGGTAAACAAGACTAAATACAACAAAAAAAATAAAAACAAGACACCTAATTCTAATAATAAGTTAAACTTCTCATTATAAATTTTTAGAATAAAAATTAATGTTTTTTTTTAACATAGGTAACAAATTCTTTCGACAGTTTTAGGACAGTCCAAACTATACCAATTACATAATTTGTTTAGTTTCCTATTTCTCTTTGAATAATTAATTACTCGTAAGATAATCATTCCAGGACGTTATCAGATATTGAATTCAATATTTAAAAAAAATAAAAAGCCATCCAAATTGTGACAACATTCCTCATAGATGCCCTTCCCTGGAACACTTTTAAAAAAAACTTTTTGCATCTACAGAATGTATATAAATTGCAAATATTATCTAAATGAAAAAAAATACCATAAACTAAATTGGTATAATAATTTTGCAGTATTACTTGATAATGGGAGTTTTTGTGAGAAGAAAATGACCACATATTATTGTATTTGAAGTATTTTATATCATAGAGTGTCTTGGATATTTTAAAAGCGAATAAAAACCCAAACAATCATTAAACATAAAAAGTATTCTACACAGCTCTAGTCAGTACTAGAAAATGTAACTTTTATCGGTTTGAAGAGTATCAGAGAGAAAATTTCAAAGCGTATGAGACACATGAGCCAAATTGACACGAAATATTCTTAACTTTATAATTTAAAATTTTATGATTCACATTAGGGCAATGGATACTCTAGAGCTCTCAAAGAGCTAAGTCAAAAGTTTCAGAGCCACAGAACTTTCTCCAGTTGAGGGTACATTACCGGAACTTTTTCGGTTCTGATGAAGTCTCAGTACTGTACTAAGGCGTTTGAATAACGTAAATAAGCATGAGAAAATTTAAATCATGTTTTATGCTAAATTTTCTTGTACCGTTAATTTGTATTTGTTTTTAATTCCTGACATATAAAAAACAAATTAACAAAAATATTGTATTATAAAATCTTAATAGTAAGTTTAACTTACAAGATAAAGATGTAAATGTATTTAAGTGCCCTCAGCTTTCAAAAAGGGAAATCCAGGTTTTGCTAACTAGCCGATGTGTACAAACATTGCTAAAATATATTAGCTTATATAAGAAAATCTCGTCTGACCACTACAATTATTAACTAGTAGCCTGGTAAATATGAGTACATGGCATTAAAATAAAACAAATCAACCACCCTTTACTGCCGCCGTACCGTAAGTTATATATGTACTTCCAAAAAAATAGAAAACACTTTACGCTACATTAACTGCCTCCGTAGCCTAGTGGCATAGAAACCGGCTCTTTAGTAGCGCTTTAGAAGTCGGAGGTGTGGGTTCGAATCCAAGGGGAAATTAACAAATTTTCATTGGAGTTTCCTAGCTGATTACGGCACTTTGAGCTGATCACCCAATTTCAATCAAGCAGCAGATGCATTCGCCACCGCCGCCGGCAACGCTATGACTAGTTTTTCACTTCTTGTAAAATTTAAGAATTTAATTAACGCCCTTAAGGCATAATTGGTTGCGACACCCAAGCAGTAGCCAAACACACCCTACACTAAGAAGTGTACGACAACACACACAATCATGACAATTACCCCACCGGTGAGGTATGAAACTACACACCCTTTGTTATATGAATCTGTAGATTAACACCAAATTAGATAGAAGCGTTGCTTGAGTTTCTTGCGCCACTTCTTCTTTCAGCGATGACGTTTTAAGAAGTGGCAGTAAAGTTTATATTGAGCTCTTCTAGCTATAAAATCATCATTAAGAAAGCGTCTGAATTGAGACGAGGCGTAAGCCCACCAGGTCAGCCCTCGATTCAGCATGCAAACGGGATCCTGAAAGTGACGGCCTTAGCCGAGGCTGCCCATTTGGGGTACCTTTATGCAGTAAAGTCACTCGGTGCGGAGACGCACCTGTGGCAACGAACAGCCACGTAGTAACCGTGGCAACAAAGGTAAGATAATATCAGATGATAAGGAAGAAGTGTCAGATAAAGATTATATTAGAACCATAAATAGCTGTACCAATAGACACGATATTAGACTATAGTAGTGATGATGAGATAGCAGCTGCGATAGATGCTGCTAGACTTTTTGGAACACATAAAATTAAAATAAAACTGTTATTTTAAATCTGGTTTAATTTAACACTAATTGACATTAATTTTTAGCTCTCTTTAAAAATCTTATTTAAAAATAATTACCGGATAACTATTTTTTATAAAAAGTAAAAAAAAAATTTATAAGAATTGTGTTATTCAATGCTACGGTATAATTATGGCTATATATTGCGTTGTGATCTTCTGAATATTTGAATTTGATTACTCTTCGAACTGTTATTTTATTAATTAAAGATAAAATATGTATTTGTTTACTCTAATGGGCTCAAAGAAAAATAAAAGGTTCTCGTTAATTATCAGGCTTGGAATTACTTTCTTAATCAAAATACTTACCATGTCGGCATGTTACATTATAACTCGCTTATCATATTCCCTAGTTTATTATTTATTTTCATTATCTCGATTTAATAGATGCTAATAGAAGCTTATCATTGTATAGTACAAATTTATGTTATATAAATTTGTTTGCTAAATAAGTGGTTAAATAAAGGTTAATCCATGAAATTTCTATTTTTAGATCTGATGTGGAATGTTATATGCTAAAATGTTGAAAACTGATTTAATTATTACGAAAATAATAAACTTTTTTTAGGCCTACATTTATTAAAATTGTATGGTTAAGCGAAACTAACTTTTTTTTTAGAATAAATGCTATAGATAATAAATTAATACTAAATAGTAACAAATAACTGCCTTCGCAGCCTCGCGGGTTGGAATCTCGTGGGTGTATAACAATTTTATTTGCTTGTCTCCTTGTTGCTTAAGACAATCCAGTCTGATCATCCGCCTGTGTACAAAACATAATGATCGATTGCTCGGACGGACATCCAATAGTTGCATCTGAGCTTGATATCTCTCAGGTCATGTCGTGTTTCTCCCATCGGGCTTTGGAGAGAAAAGACGAGGACTTCACCTACACTAATACAATAAAACATTTTGACTAAAAACTCTAATATATATGACACCATAGTCGAAACCAACTAAAAGTACATTCTTTTATCGTGCAATTTATTCTCACATTGTAATTGACTTCTCTTGAGACCATTTTAGTGATTAAATACTGTTAAAAGAAAACACTTATTTGCACATTTTAAACCTTGACTACAATTTGGTGAAAATATCTATTAGTGTTGTAAGACTAAGTGTTAGCCGCTTTGCGTTTTTTATCAATAATGGGAACTCTACTGTCTACTCGCCCTTTGCAGCCCTTTGCATTTTCTCTTTAATAATTTATAAAATTTTCTTTTTAATAATTTTCTCTTTTAATAATTTATTAAATTATTAAAAGAGGAAAATGCAAAGGGCTTGCAATTAAATATACAAAGAACTTTTTGTCAAGTCTGCACTTAATATCTCGGTAAGACAGATCTTAAATTAATTCTTTAAATTAAGTCTGCAATTTAAATGCAAAAATATTAGCTTCATTACATCGTTTCTCGACCTATCATATTATAACAGCCTACATTTTAAAATCTTACGATCAGTATTCATCTCTGTACATTATAGATGACCGCATTTAATCACAAATTAATCTATATATATTTGTAAAAATAGTATATCTATGATGACTAAAAATAATATAATAATAAATGAACATTAATAAAATTCACATGGTAGATCTTATAGCTCTTTAAAAATATCGATATTGTAGAACAAGTGGTAAAAACAAAAATATTGACTAAACACTATTAATAAAGTTATGCCATTTGACGACACGAGTACCTTCTACAGCTAAATTTCTATAAATGCTTTATATGCTTTATATGCTAATTAGCATGTAACCAAATATAATAGGCATATACAAATACATGACTAACTACAAATAACCGTTTAGAATAACTGTTTTACTGAACTGTATAATTATAAACAAAAATATATCATGTTGATTTTATACATTAAATATTACGCAACACAACGTTGTGTGTGGTTTACGGAAAATATAACGCTTACAAGCTCGATATAACATGCCAGTTGTATTTTACGTTGAGAGCCATGTAAATAAAATGCATCGATGCTTTGTTTGCTCGAAACGAGTGTAAAACGTGCCTTTGTATCGTTTTATTCTATTTGTGTAACATTAATCTGTGACAGAATACATTGGATGTATTTATAAGTCGGAGCAGAATACGATTTAAGAATGATGTTTGTTTTGTAAAATATTTAAGCGCAATTTGGATAACATAAGTTTCTCTTTATTAAATTACAAAACTCGTATTCTGATGACAATAACGGTAATGAAATTTCAAATGAAAGCTCATACCCCGTGGTCATTTATAGATTTTAATTACGCGACTGGTAGGATTCAAGTGACATCTTCTAAGAGGATTTAACTCGGTAGAGAGATGCAAAAGAAGAATGAAATTATTACGTTTCTTAATGAGCGCTTATACATATTTATATACTACTTCTTTTATTAATACGAGCACCACACATTATTTACAGAAAAAAACTTCACTGGTTACATTGCGTTTATTTTTATTTTACGCTCGATTTACAATATTAAGCTCGTAATGGATGAAGATTACCTATACTCCAGTGATTAATCATAGAATAATACAATAACTCAATTAGAAAAACTTATTATTCCCTTAATAATTTTTTTTTGATCTTTATTTAATTACTAGACGTTTTCAAATTTTTTTCGTTTTCTGATTTTGATTCTTATATTCTTTTTATTCCAAAATCATAATGTCGTGAATATTTTAATAAATTTGTTACATAATAATGTAACATTCAATCCTGATAAAAATCAGTACATGTTGTTCCACTAGTCGTAATAGAATGATGAAATCAAAGGAAAACTTTTTCAACAACAGTTTTTATTTTTTTAGTTATTAGTATACGGGACCAACTTGCACTTATTTATCTATATTTATAAAAAATAACCACTTGTTATAAGAGCTACTGCAGTGAGGAGCGCCCCGGATTTGCCATAGAAGCTATTTTCTATGACAAAAATATCGTTTGTAATTTCCTTGTTACCTACTACAAACTATCACATCCAAAAAAATTAATTTCTTATTCAAGTATAAAATAAGAAAATAAAATAATAGAATACTGTGTATTAATGCTCTTAAAATAGATGTCAGTACCGTCTACTAAATAATGTGAGGGAAGCTAAGGATAACCTATCCTAACCTTTTTAATCATTCGTTGCCGTCTCATTTTATCTAAATGTTTTATTGTCTACAGTAACAAAAAGGCAGTCATCATCATCAGCCTGTGGCAGTCCACTGCTGGACATAGGCCTCCCCTAATGCACGCCACCACCTCCGATCCTCAGCCATTCTCATCCAGCCCACACCATAATCGTCCACTAATCGCAGATGTGAGATGTACTCGCCGTTCACATTTATGCCGTGTCCTTCCCAGTTGAGCGTCCTGAACATGTCCTCAAGCGCGGCGGAGAACAATTTCGGAGACATGACGTCTCCTTACCTCACACCGCGGTGCAGGGGATAGCTCAGTCTGCCCACTTTTGACCACGACAGACATAGTGGCGGCGTTACACAGCATCATCATCAGCATCTCGATATATCGCCTTGGCACCGTGTAAGGACTCGAGAAAAGACCAGGTCTCGATGGAGTCTACAAATGCCAGGCACAGGGCGCTGGTCATACTCATGTGTCTTCTGTATAACCTGCCTCACTGTATGGATTGTGGTCTATGGTGCTGTAATCCCTCCGAAACCCAGCCCTATTCTCGAGGCTGCGCTTCTTCGAGTTTTCGTGCAAGGCGATTTGAGATGACCTCGAAAACAACTTATAGACAGCATGACTTAGGAGCGATATTGGCCGACAGTTCTTCAATAGGTTTTATCACCTTTTTGAAGAACAATACGACAAACCAAAGAACTCCGGGAGAAGGCGTAGGGTTAAATAGACGACGGAGTCTTTTCAGCACCAGGCTTTCTCGGCGGCCTTCAGAAGCTCCGTCGTGACTCCGTCCTCTCCCAGGGCTTTTCCATTTTAAGTTGCTAAGAGAGCTCACTCGATTTGTGTCTAGGGCCGATTTCTGGAAGATCCTCCGACACATGGCGGATAAGAGTGGCTCGAGAATTCTTCCATCCAGCTCCGGAGTGTGCCGAGCGCGAAGCGTATAACTGGCTGTAAAAGCTTTCCAACCTCCGAGTGAACTCTCTGGTCTCGAAGAGACGAACTTCTCCGTTCTCTTTGGTCAACGTTAGTTGGCTTTTCCATGCTGCTGCATCGAAGACTTTGGAGCCCCTGTTTTGCTCAATAGCTCTCTGTATTGGAGAGCGTAATGAGTGACAGAGGTAACGCTCTACCAGCTTGGAGATGGTCTTGTTAAGAACCCGTCCTGTTCTAATGGTGACAGTTGGATCATTTCATCGCTTCTCCATGAGATCCTGTGTTTCTCCCGAAAGTTTAGACTTTTGCCAGCACGTCGCAAACAGCAGAAAAGAAATTCGGAAGAGGGTGTTTGCACACTCTTCCGAATAATTTCTACCACTCGTTCGAATTATTTGTAAACGTCCACGTCGATTGTATTTTCCAAGACAGCAAATCGATTTTCCAGGTTGATCTAACATATGCTAGGATCAATGATAGGCTGGAGCTTATTAGGCCAGAGCGTAGACTTCATCACTCAGGACCGTCTAAACTTCAAATCTATATGCAGGGTGCCTCTTAGAAGTCGGTGATCACTTCGGTCTTAATCCTAGAGATCACTGAAGCATCCCTGAATATCGCTTTTGTCCGATATAATGAAGTCTATCTTGATTTTGGTCATAGTATTGGGGCTCTGCCACGACCATTTCCTTTAGGGCTGTTTCTTAAAGAACGAGTTCATTAAGAACAGCCCTCTCGCTTCGAGGAAATTGACGAGCATATGATTTCTGCTCCTAGCCAGCTGATCCCAGCATCGATTCGCTGCATGCCTGCTATACTCCTACTTTGGCGTTGAAATCCCCCATGACAACGTTGAAGTGAGCCTTGGTGGTGTTATGTAAGGCTCTTGAGATGTCCTCGTACATGTCTTCGACATCATCATCCGGGTATGTCGACGTTGGTGCGTAAACTTGGATAACTTTTAGGCTGTATCTATTGGTCAGCTTTTTCACAAGGTACGCAACCCTCGCCGACACACCAGATACTTCAATAACATTGTCAATGAGGGATTTATTGACAAGGAACCCGACTCCGCCCTGTGATGGATTTCCTCCCTGCCTGAAGTACAAACTATGGCCCGATTCTTTAGAGTATCCTCGCCCTCTCTACGGACTTCACTCAATCCCAAAACGTGCCATCTTATGCACCTCAGTTCCTCTTCCAGTTGGGCCAAATGAGAATCTAGCCGAAGCGTGCGTCCGTCGTACGTTGCGATGGTCAGTTGGTTTTGGTGGCCTATGTAATCCCGGGGATTCTTGCCCCCTCACCCTGCCGTTACCGTGGCCGCCGCCTTGGCCAGGAATAGCAAGGCTACCGGGAACTGGGGGCCGGGGCGTTTTACGTTTTATTATCATTAGGGGGTTTTGGACCGTATCCCACCACGCTGGTCCAATGCGGGTTGGTGGGTGGTTCGCCAGAGCCTCGTCCGTTGTTCGGCAGGGTGCACCACGTGCAGGTGAGGTTGGCTTGGGTTCCGAAGATGTCGTTTGGAGCCTTTTACACCCCGGCAAAAAAACGCAGTAAAGGCAGTAAACATATTATATTGCTGCGGTCTTTTATGAAAGTTGTATTTTACAACGAAATGAATACGTCAGTTACATAAGAAAAGCTTACTTAGCCGTTTTCAAAAGATATTTTGTAATTACTACCATAACATATTTCAGAGATTCACTGAAGTCAACAAAGTATTAGTCTCATGAGTATGGAATATGGTATGGATATGGAATATAGTATGGGGTACGTTGCGAATAATAAAAACTATTAATTTTTATAGTTCTTAAAAATTAAAACAATGAATAATAAAACAAGTTTATCTTGTGCCTTCAATTCATAAATGGCGCAAAAGTCTTTAATCTCCATAAAAAATGTCAATAACACTTTAACCATCCAAATAAAAATAACATAAACTTACTTACTATTAAATAATTATGACATGATTGGTCTCAACATTTAACATAACTTCTCCCTATCACGTTTAATGTAAAAATGTGCTGTTCTAAGACCCCTAAAGTATTTAGCCTCGGGGTTCTGCCATCCACAAATAGAACTTTCAATAAGTCTCTGTTTGTCGGTGACATTGTTCAATATACTGTGCTACGTTATTAGGATTTAAAATTGTCACCAGTGGTCTTTACTTATGTACAAAATAACATTTATAAAGTGTTCACATCACAAAAGACATTCATTATCATTCACCAAAATTAAAACCATTTTCTGCTTAACGAATTTTTCTAATGAACCAATAAAAATGAAAATAGTATTTTCATAGTTTCATTACGGAACTTAAAAATCTTTTTCAATCAATTGAAGACGTTCTCCGTTTCAATCTGTTTTAAATAAATAGGTACCTAAATAGGATAAGTACTTTGATGAAGCGAAAATTTAAAAAAAGAGCTTTTAGGTAAAAACATCAGATATTTTGTTTTATAATTAAATGTTCGAATAACAAGTAATATTTAAACATACCACTAAATTAGATTTAAACGATAGGTTCATGTCTACACACATGGCTATTATAGTAATTAATATTGTCTCAAGTTTGCAAATTACATCACTTCTTTTATACAATTTAACATTTATAAAGTGATCACATCACAAAAGACATTTATTATCAGTAACGAAATTACTAATTCATTTATTTCTTGTTAAAATAAATAAATTAAAACTTAATCATATACTAAATACTTCTCAATAATGTCATTGTTTGTATAGTTAGAAATTATCCTATATTTACAAACCAAGCTTTTGTGTCGTTGGGATGTTACAAAACTGCGTATTAAATGATAAACGAAACAATTTAAAATACCAGGACTTACGCAATGTAGTGCCAAACAATAGAAGAACAATTTTAAAATCAAGTAATATTTTATTTCGTATACAGTGTTTAATTGTACAAAAAATATTTCATACAATTTCATACAATTAATGATCAAATTTTAATTATTGTTAACAAAAAGCGATTCCTTTCTGCCTGAAAATAATGTTGAGTCTAATAAGAACGACCAATGAACTTAGAATTTCATCACCGAGGACGTTAAAACCACTGCTTGGATTTGAAGCAAGTTTTTTTCAGAAAGGTTTTTTTCTTAAACTTGTTTTATAAATACGTAAAGGCTTTAGAAAATCTTTCGATTCATTAATGTTATTAGTTATAATTTTGCAATAATTATATTAGTTTTCTTTTATTATTAAAGTCGTTGCGACAGTGTAGGCGGCTTTCTTAGTTACTCTAACATAATAGAAAATTTCTACACGAACAAAGCGATTGATAATCAAAATTAGTTTCAATGTAACTTTGCTTCACTAGTTAATTGAATTTTAAGGGATTCATTTATACTTCAAAGCTTGTGGTCTTGCCACAATTAATATTTAAACATTTCTAAATTAGATTAAAAACTATACAAATTTATCTACCACATAGCTTATTTATATTAATATTGTCTCAAGTTTGCAAATAAAACATTCTTTTACGTTGTTACAGGAAGGTTCTGACATTTCAACTACATCTGCATACATTCAAATAGGAAATTATGTATTACCTGTGACCTAAACACATTGTTTTGATATTTAATGCAAAACAGTCTTTCTAACCTATGCAGTTTTAACATGCGTCCGGTACAAGTGATATGGGTCACTATGAAACTTAAGATCAAAAGTTCAAACAGTGAGATTCAACAAGTTATCACTGTTTGGTCCTAGTTGGTTGGAGCATCATCATCCAGTGTCATTGAATGTTGAAGATCAGATGGGCATTTAAAACGACGGTCCTGTGTTTGAGTTCTTTTAGTCTTATTAAGTAACGTCCTATCGGACTATAAGAATAATGATATTTTAGTACCAATTAAATTCCAGCTCATTAAAATTTAGAAGTCAGAGACAGAGTTGTTTGTACGGAAAGCTTGTATAGGGCTATTCAGCATGAGTCTCCGGACCATAGTTCTATGTGCATCACCTTCCATGCCATTTATGATGCACTTTATAAATAAGCTAGCAGAAACCAAACAATTGATGTTAACAAATTCTTTATTTAAAATATTCTTTATAAACTGCAAAATGGTGAATTTCTGACTTGAATGCATTATAGTTGTTATTAGCTCGTTGTCATAGTTTGACATCATGTGAAATTCAACCAAAAAATAAAGTTATATATTTACAATATCAATTCATTATTCATTTCTTCAGTTTTAGCAATTTGTTCGACACTATTTTTCAAATGTTAATGACCTGATATTGAACTTCCTTATATAAATCAGAACTATAAATGTCAAAATTTTAAACGTTTTGTTTTTACTAATAGACAGATTTATTTTTTATTTTCTTAAACAGCGGTTCTTCTTCTATTTATCCGATTACAGGTTTCATAAAACATTCTTGATTTTATAACTTATGTTCGAAAATTATAACCAAAGGGGACCATAGACCTTTATTACTAATAGGCTAGATAAAAGGTATAATTCAGCTAAACATGCACGAAAACTAGTCGATTGCTCAAGGGAATTTCGATAATAAAGTTATTTCAAGTCCTTGATTTAATATTCTTTTTATTATTAATTCAGGGTATAAATTTATTTATAGTTTTATTTATAATTGTTGAATTCTTAAGCAAAACTCTGAAGGTTATATTTGAAAGTATCTAACAATCATAATCTTAAAATCGTTATCTATATCTCAGTAATTATTTTTATAGGTTTGAAAAATCAAATAACATTTTATAAGTATTGGGATTCAAATTTTGCGATAATGATCAGTTTTAAAAATTTTTTCAACTCTCTTATACAAATTGTTCAGATCCCAAACAAACTAAAAGGCCCAATCAATAAATTATAGGAAAAAATTCAACTCTGTAAATCAGAGTGACCTTTAAGTATAATAATGCTATATTTTCAAAGTGACCAATGAAAATAGTATTTTCATAGTTTCATTACGGAACTTAAAAATCTTTTGCAATCAATTGAAGACGTTCTCCGTTTCAATCTGTTTTAACTAAATAGGTACCTAAATAGGATAAGTACTTTCATGAAGCGAAAATTAAATAAAAAGAGCTTTTAGGAAAAAACATCAGATATTTTGTTTTATAATTAAATGTTTGAATAACAAGTAATATTTAAACATACCACTAAATTAGATTTAAACTATAGGTTCGTGTCTACACACATAGCTATTATAGTAATTAATATTGTCTCAAGTTTTCAAATTACATCACTTCTTTTACGTTGTTACAGGAAGTTTCCGCTGGCATTCAACTACATCTGCGACCTAAACACATTGTTTGATATTTAAGGCGAAACAGTCATTTCTAGCCTAGTAGCAGTTTTAACTGCGTCCGTACCTAATTGATATGGGCTTGCGCTATAGAAACAGAAGATCAAGAGTTCAAACCCTGCGAGGATTCGACAAGTTATCACTGTTTGGTCCTAGTTGGTTGGGGCTCATCATACGATTGTCTGTAATGTACGAAGATCAGATGGGCATTTCAAACGACGGTCCTGTGTCTGAGTTCTCTTTAGTCTTATCGGCTATCACTCCTATCGGACTATAAGAATAAGCGATATTTTAGTACCAATAAATTGTAGCTGATCTAAAATTTAGAGAGTCGAGACAGAGTTGTTTGTACGGAACGCTGTATAGGGTGTATTCAGCATGAGTCTCCGGCACCATATTTCTAGTGCATCACCTTACCAACCATTTTATAGCAATATACAGAAAGCTAGCAGAAACCAAACAATTGATGTTAACAAATTCTTTATTTAAAATATTCTTTATAAACTGCAAAAATGGTGAATTTCTGACAGAATGCATTATAGTGTTGTTATTAGTCGGTTGTCATACAGTTTGACATCATGGTGACAATTCACCAAAAAAAAAGTTATATGTACAATATCAATTCATTATTAATTTCTTCAGTTATTGCAATTTCGTTCGGACAGCATTTAATAGGAATAATTGACTTATATTGTACTACTTATATTAGTACAGCGCATAAGATGTCATTGACGGTTTTGTATTCTACCTAGTAGCGATTTACTTTATTTTTAATTTCGATAAACACGCGGTACATACGTTGCGTCCTATATTATCCGATTACAGGTTTCATAAAACATTCTATGATTTTATAACCATTATGCTTCATAAAATTATAACCAAAAGGGGACCATAGACCTTTTTATTACTAATAGGCTAGACAAAAAGCGTATCAATTTAGCTAAACATGACAGAAAACTAAGATCGATTGCTGAAGGGAGTTTCTGATAACGTAAAGTTATTTTCGTCACTTGATTATACAATATTTTTTTTTACATTTATTATTCGGCGGTATAAATAACATCTACTAGATTTTATTTATAACATTGTTGATTTCTTTAGTATCACGACAATATTTGAAAGAATCCTACACAATCGTATATCTTAAAATCGTATATCTTATTATCTACAAGTGAAGGTAGTGTATTAAACTTAAAAGATCAATACTCTAGTGATGTCACTAATAATTATTTTTATAGGTTCGAAAAATCAATTAACATTTTCTAGTCATAATTAGCGGATCATATTTTGGAAGAATTAATTATTTTTTAAAGAATTTTCCTACACGAGTCCCTTTCTTTTCAAGTTTGTTCATGATCCCAAACAAACGAAAAAGCCCAATTAAAGTGAAAATTTAAGGAAAAATACTTAACTATAAATACGTAACGCGTACGTGACTCCTTCTACAGTAAGAATGAATTGAACACTTTGTTAAATTGTTTACTTATGGGTTTCAAGAAACATCTTTTGCGAGGTGTTGGGGTCTTAGGAGGCTTGGGCGAGATCATGGCGCGGTACCGTTTCAACTTCAGGGTGAGCTAGCTTGGTCGGATCAGTAGCTTGACTCTCGGACTACCATTTTGTTAGGAGCAAACTGGAAGTAGACATGACGCAAAGCTAAAAGCATTTTTTAATGAGTGAGTGTGGGGATAAAGTTATTACAAAAATAAAACTAATTCCAAAATCAATCCGTGTATTAGAATTATTGTGACATCCTCTGAGATGTTACACAAGCGCGCTCTCTCTTAAGTAGGTCATCCCTCAAGCCTATTTTTATATATTTGCTAGATGTTTCCCGCGAATTAGACAACACACCCAACAACCCGCTACAAAGACACCAACAACATCATCATCAGCCTGTGCTAGTCCACTGCTGGACATGGCCTCCCCTACTGCACACCTTCTCCATTTAGGGGTTTCTGGACCGTATCCCACCACGCTGGTCCAATGCGGGTTGATGGGTGGATCGACGTTTTACATACCCATTCGACGCATGGATCGTCTTACTTTTCAGACAATTGGGTGATCGGCCCAAATTCCTATAGGGTCCGTTCACACAGACCGGCTCGGAGAGCATCGGCCTGCTTTTTCTTTTCACACAGACCGGTCGTATCGCTTGAATTGGCCGGAGCGGAGCCGCCAACTATTTGACATCGACCGGCTGTGCTATCAAATGGCGGTCGGCGCGGCCGCAGCGGCACGCAAGCGGAGCCGGTCGGCTCCTTTTATTACTTCACACGAAGCGCGTTCAGGCATTTTTAATGACAAAAGGTGCAAATGCAAAATAAACTTTACTACAATCACTCAAAACACTGTTTCCAACGTGATAAAAATCTGTCTCCTCTCCGAGCCGGTCTGTGTGAACGGACCCTAACGTCTAGGAATTGACAATGAAAATTTGTTGAGCCCCGCAGGATTCGAACCCACGACCTCCTGTTTCTAAATCACACGCCCTTACCACTAGGCTACGGAGGCAGTCAGACACGCTAATTGTCCGAAAATCGGACCAGCCGTTCCGTATATTACCCAGAACAAAAGACAAACAAAATTTTAAAAATATAATTTTCTTATAGGCAACAGTTATATCATTTTGTAATCACTAAAAACAGTTGATTTAATCTTACGTACAGACCCTCTTTATCTCAATTTTGTTAATTTAATTACAATTATTAATAACAAGCAGTAATTTGTATTCTAAAATTTGATAAATGTGCGAAAAAAGTACGGCTAGAATATTAAAATTGTTTTCGAACTTAAACTAAAGGATAGGCATTGTTTTACTCAAAAGAAGTCTTTCATAATTATAATTATAATATATTTCGTTTGTGCTTCAGTAGAGGTTCTTAAAAGTGTCTGTGTATCATAATTTAAAAAGTTTTTTATCCGGAGAAAGATTTATTCGTAAAATTTCATATTTGCTGTCTTCTTTCAAATAAAAATAAAATATTTTACTTTAGTATATTAATAAGGATGTTTGTATATTCTAACTACAATTTTCTTTTTGTCAGGCTGAAAAGAAATTTATCTTTAGAGGAGTTCGTTCGGTGCCTTTTTTGTCTAATAAACTCTCATAGATGTGCATGTTTAACGGACCCAGTACCATGAAAATTCAGAAAAGTATCATATATTATAGCAGTACAACTATGGTGATGATACTTGCTGGGTCGCAACGAATGCCCTAATAGAGATAGCGTTTCTAAATGGTCCCTTATTGTGGGAACAGTAATTTTTAAAGAAAAGCTTTCCATATAGTTCCAGTTTTTTTTCAATATTTTGCTCAGTTGTGAGCTTTAAAAGGCTGAAATGATGACATCGTCACAAACACAACCTATGCCATTAACTTGATAAAGCTGCCTAAACCATTTATAACAATCCAAATTACACATTCAAGAACACGGTAATTAATAGAGGAGACGGTTAAACGAACAGTCTAATTACAACAAACAAAACAAAATCAGCATTAAACAGAACACCCATACTATTAACAGTTGTCAAATAGTATAACATTATGGAACATTAATTCGAAAGAGCTCACACCTAATAAACATTCTAATTAACGCGACCATCCAATTTCGTACTCAAAATAATGTTATGAATGATACAAATACGTTCGTTTGGGCACTGATCTGATTTACCTGATTGCTTGTAAGACAAGATGACATATGTAAGATAACATAGGATTCGCATTATTAACTCGTTCTTTAGTGTCATGTTTGTTATCTGTTCTATTGGCATATTAGAGGAAAGAGAGAGGTAGTGCATCCGGGCTTTTGCGTTCACTTAAGCAAAATAATTGTAATAATCGGTTCATCTCAGTCTCAACAAAAAAAAATCACAAATAAATACGGTCAGAATGTAATGAATTCCTCAGTGCCTATAACTTACTTAACTAAGCTTTCCAGTAAACTAGTATTAGTAGTACAGAAAGTTATGATTTTTTAACTCTTCTATCTGATAACTCAGCCATCGATATATCCAGCCATACTTTATCTCCGCTTGGGGTTTGACCGAAATCGTTTGGGAATAGGTACGGTTAACGTGCGAACAAATATTGTTTTTATAAAGAAAATAATAGAACCAAAGCGTTCAGAACTGGATGTAAGGTCCGGCATTAAAATATATTATTATATATTATAATTCCATATGGAAACAGCAGTTAATAGTTTTAAAAATATATATATTTAGAGAACAAAACTAGTGCTGATCCGTTTGTATGAAATAAATGATATATCATTAAATGACTCGCAATGTTGTTTTTATAATAATAAAATAAATTAAAAAAAGCCTTTTATTTCGTACAGACTTACAACAGAAAAAAAAGATAAATAAAAAAAGTAATAAATACATCAAATTAAATATTATATATCATTTGGTCTGGTAAAATTTATTCACAAAATATTTAATAGTTATGACTACGAAGAATCGGGTGCACGATAATATGATCCACTTACAAAAAGATATGGCTCAACCGATTTTCGTCACTATAATTTGTCTGATCTCTGAATAGCAGAGCAATATAAAAACAATAAAAATTGCTATTAAAATATTATTTGTCGTTATTTTCACAAACCTTTATTAACTACGCGCCTAAAAACAGCGGAATCGAAAAAAATATTTTGTCTCCTTTACCAATTTCACTCACTAAACTCCGTCATTCAGCATCAAATATAGCCTTAAAGGCCTAATCATTTGGCGTCCTTATCAAAAAGATTAGTGTTGTCGTCAGATGTTCAAATAATTTTTTAAGTTATAAAAAGATAGAAAAGACTTACGTTTGTTTTATTATCAGTTAATGTAGGAGTAAATAACAAGATATTTTACGAAGATTATTTTATGCTACAAATGAGAATTAGCTAGGTTTTATAAAAGCACAATATAATAACAGTTGCGAAGTATGTTTTTAGAAATACTGCTTTTATTTTATTTCGATTAACCAAATGTCACTTTTACTGTACCTTGCTAACTTCTACTTTATTATTAAACATCGATTTCGAAAATCCATAGTGTATGTAACCAGGCAAATCGTATAGGCCTGATTGTAGTCAAATTTCAGTTAGTTTTTTTAGATTTGGCGGATAAAACCAATAAGCGCGTTTCATATTTTGGCGTTGTAAAGTCCTTATTTCATATGGCTCATGTACTGCCCCCATAAATTTGTAAACGTTGCAATGAACGTTAAGTATAAATTAGGTGCCACCACCAAACTTATTTTTCTACTTTGCTTTTATTCACCTTTCTGCAACTCTTTGTTACTAAACATTTCTTTGTGAACGCACTCTCCATAATAAAATAATAAAAATAGAACAGGTATTTTCTCAAACAACCCTTTAACAAAACAAATGATCATTTATGCATTACGTTAATATTATGTATAGCGACATGCATAAATTTATACCAGAACTTAAACTGCGACAAAATGTTTTCTGAGACGACATAATCCCGCTAACGGGATAAAAGTAATTTGTTTATCCGCTTTATGATTGCAGACGTTTTAGCTGACAGGATCTACTTTCCCTTTAATTAAAAAAAATATTACTTTAGGGTCGTGGTTACGCATCGTTAACTTTGCCCAATCTGTTGCTGCCCTTATTTATACACATCACACATCATCAGCCTGTGTTAGTCCACTACTTACACAAGCCTTCCTTTAAACACCCCTATCCATTAGGGGGTTTGGACCGTATCCCACCAATAACCGCTAGTCCAATTTGGGTTGGCGGGTGGATCTACTTTTCACATGCCCATCCGACGCATGGATCATCTTACTTTTCAGAGAATTGGGTGATCGGCCCAAATTGCCCTAACCAACTAGGAAACAACAATGAAAATTTGTGGCGTCCCAGCAGGATTCGAACCCACGACTTCCGGTTTCTAAAGCACACGCCCATACCACTAGGCTATGGAGGCAGCTATTTATATTTAAATTCAAATATCTTTATTCAATATATTGTGTAACACTTGCTTATTGATTGTCAAGGACGCTACCACCGGTTCAGAATAGGACGCCTCCGACCTGAGAAGAACCGGCGAAAGATACTCAGCGGGCCTATTGTGTCGTCTTTCAAAATAACCAAATATACACATAAATTACATATGAGCCACAGACAGTTCTATCATACGTATATTAAATTTGAAAAAGCCTGGAACGAGGATTCCATTACCAGGTTGTGTTATCATTTATGTTATAATAACCTTTAACACTTAAACGTTCCTTTACAATTTTTTTAAATTTATTATTAGTTAAATTCTGAACGTTTACTGGGATTTTGTTGTAAAAATGTGTACATGGTCCCATAAAAGACTAACTTATTCTTCGCAGTGTACTTACTGGAAGAATGAAATTATGTTTATTCCTTTTATGTCATGTGCATCACAATGACTTAGATGTGTCTTCCCTCTCGAAGATGTGTCTTCCCAACTGCAATATGTGCCAAAGGTAGACATATTCATCAACCTGACACCGTTGAAGGGCTTCCAAAACTACCTATATCTTTTGATACACACTTAGAACAGGGTCCCCCCCTGCCTGAAGCAGTTCGGTCGTGATTCCATCCTTCCCGGCAGCCTTTCCTCCCTTGAGCTGCCTAAGAGCCCGACTAACTCATCAAAGCTGACGTTAGGAAGCTCACCAGAATGATGCCGAGTGAGACTAGCACGGGGATCGTTAAACCGATAATCAGGTTGAAGAGCCTGGGAGTATATAAGTATATAGGGATATAACTTAAAAAATAAAAAAAGTTCAAGTAATTTTTTTTTTTTGCGTTTATTATAAACCAGTTAAAGACCGCTTATACCAACTACTGAGAACTGAACCACTACATAAAATATACTTTTATGTCAATTTCTTATGTTTTCGGCAGCATTTGTAATTTAATCGCACGAGGTTGTGCCTTTTGGTGCCGTAATTTTTTTTTTTTTATTCAATTTTGTTTAAATTATTTTGTAAAATTATTTTAAAAAATGAGACCAATGGGAAGCTAATATCTATTATTTAAAAAAAGAATAACCAAAATCAGAGCAACGAGGTAACATAGATAAAATAAAATACATTCGCTCCGAATTACAAAGTAATAGTTTAAAACAAGATTAACACTATTCAGGTAATATAATAAAGAAAATATAATCATCGTCTAATTGTTAGAATAATAACAAAAAGTTTACACCTTTTTAATTGTTAAAATTTAAAAGGGTTAAAAATGTTGGGATCAAAAATTATAGATATAGTGTTATATTTTTTTCTAAAACCTTACAATATTTTCATTAAAAATGTTTTCGAAAAATAATTTGCTTATTGTAATCTGCTAATGAGAAATAACCATTATTTTTCATTTGAAGGAAAGGCGTAATAAATAATCCCTAGTTAATTAAGAAGAAATAATAATGAAATATATTTGTGCTAAAATTTACAAAATCATTTTCCCTATTTGATCTATATTAAGGGTTGGGCAAGTAATTGGATGAGAAACCGAAGGAATAGCCCTCAAAAATTCAACTAATCATGAGTAATCGCGCGTACACTTATAATTGGGAATAAAAACTCGAATATAAATTTTGTCGTTATACTTTATTATGTTGTATTCGAACAACTCTTACAAAAATGTTATTATATCTTGAGATATGTACCATAAATTTAAACGTTTTTAAGCAGATAATATTTTAAAATAGTCATAGATACGTTTCGAAGTACAGTTTTCAAACACAAGCTGAAAGCTAATTATAGTATAATTTAAATTAGCAATTATTAAATAACAAGGTATGAGAAATCAATAAATCAATACGATATTTATGGCACATATTAGATTTGTTTTCAATTTATGTAGAATATTATATTTAAAGACAGTGGGCATAATCAAAATAATTATAATTTATAATGAACTCCCTACATTTAATTATGGTCTTATCGTCAATTAAAGTTTTTCCTTTTATTAAAATAATGTTGCAAAGCACTTCCAAAAAATACTTATAAAATTTACTTTGCATAAAAGTTTATCTTGTACACGTGGCCATATAAAAGCCTGCATAAAGCCGTTTAAAAATGTATAATGTCGATTTAAAAGAAAGAAAAGGTTTACTTGGTACATAATTTCATACAAGAATAATATAATAACAATAGCTAATACGAATATTATTGTTATATAGATATAAAATGATATCAAATAGATCTGTCATTTGATTGAACAAAATACAATCCAGTTAAAACGGATAGTACAGTGAACTAAAAACAATTACTCAAGGGAATTTCTGCTAGAGTCAAGTAATTTGTTTGGCTTGATTGTGTGATTTAGCTGCTTTGGATATTTTAATTATTTGCACTTTTGTGGAGTAGGATTAAATATATCGAAAGTGTTGTTTATTCTCTAATTTCTTCTTATTTCTCATGTACTTAAAGTTATTAATGTAATAACAATGACAATAACAATCCATGTCCATCAATCGATTCTATCTTCCAATTATTAATATATACATATAACTGGACAGATGTTTATACCAGTTTTTTAAGACTTTACATCATATACATATACATGAGCTCATTGGAAAATCTTCAAGGAATTAATCGTTTTTTTACAAATTTTAGCTCATGATAGCGGCTCGGCTCTTCAAATTTAAATAATACGCTCAAAAATTAAAATAAAAAATCCTATGTTTTACTGAGTAACAAACATCCAAACAAATTTATTTTTATAATTACAATATTTAAAACAGACATGACAGCTACGCCGAAATAAAGATCTTTATAATTTTTTTTATTTGAGAATTTGTGTTTTATTCTACCTTGTGTCTTTATTAGAATATTTGGTAGTTTGGGGTATAAACTTGGCCATGGTAGTTTTGAACTGCCTACGTAGCCTAGCGGTTTGGGTTTGTGCTTTAACTAGAACTACTTTTCTTAATTGTTTCCTAATTGGTTAGGACAACGTGGGCTGAACACCTGGCTGTCCGTAAAGTAAGATGATTCATGCGTCGGATGATCCTGTACAAAATTCGGGTCAGTTATCCGTCTCATTAAATTTGAGAGTAAAAACGAGTGAAATTTTACCAAAAAAATATAATGACTGACTTCAAACCGTATATAACTATATTGTGCCATATTGCGATTATTAACAATAAAACGGCTATTGTGATTTAGTCTTAAAACATAGATATAATCGCTCGCGGATGGTACTATAAGTAATTGATATAAATACAATTTTACGGTTTCGTACACTTGTGCACTATTATATCTCCTCCACAATTGGTTCATCTCTAATAAAGAACGGGCACCGTTGTCGGAATCGACTAGGACATAACATTACACCCTTGTAAGGCATTAGGTGAAGAAATTTCGTTATTAGCTAATTTTATAGACCTATAAATAGATCTTACTACTGTTATAAACCTATAAATTTACAGAAACGCAAAAACTTTAAATTTTTCCACGTAAAAACTTTTTATAATGAATTTTTTTATATACATAAGAAGGGTCAACGCTTTTATGTACATTCATAAAAGCGATCATTTTTTGTTACACTGATATGTAACAAAAAATTATCATTTTTTTTCATCTTTTTCTTCATTCTTTTGTAGAAAGAGATCTTTTGACAACACATAAGCTGTGACAGAATGTTTTTAGAGACGACAAATCCCGCTAGCGATTTAGAGGTTATTTGTTTATCCGCTTTTTCATTGCAGACGGGATCAAACTTCCCAGTAATTTAAATTTTTACTGCTTTCAGATCGTTAACTCTGCCCAATCTGTTGCTGCTCTTATTTATGGCTTCCCCTTTTTTATTCATGTTCAATATATAGAAAATATATTGCTTTTTAAACGATAAACGCATCAGTAGGACTTCGGATTACCCAACTAAACATCCGTAAAAATAAACACACGCTAATGCATCATGAGATTTACGACTAAGCTAGACGCTAGGCCAATACATGATAGCGGTGGTAAAATCAGCTAGTTTTCAAAAGTTGGTTTTGCATTAACGTATGTCCAATAGGAATTAATAATTAACTTAATTTAATTAATATTACTTCAGTTGTTCTATTACACCGCTGCGTTCGCAACGTAAAAAATAAACACAAAATAGGGACCAGCTGGATTCGAACCAATGAGCTCCGGTTTAAAAAATAACAAGAAATCGGAGGCAGTAATATATATGTATATCTCGCATTACGTGATAAACATAACAAAAAAGCTCCAGTACTCCAGTATTTGCGGGATAAAAAATTTGGAACACGAAATTCATGAAAATTACAATATCCGGAAGGCTTTTTATGTGAAACATTTGTTCTAATGCTTTAATACATCAAAATGCCATCTTCAATTTATTACTATATTTAAAAGGCGGATAGAAATGTTATATTGTGTTTGAGAGCAAAATATCTTTTTAATTCACAAATATTTTCATACCCCAATAAATGAAATACATAAAGAACTTATTAAATCCAAATGTACATTTTAAACCAACAAGTGGTGGTTCATTAGCATCTTTTTTTAGTAGATAGGGAAGGGTCGGCATACCAGTTAGACTACCACATGGCCAGTTTTTATAATGAGTTGTTTCTAATCTTTCTATAAGCTTTCGATAAGCTATTGAAGACCATGGTATTAAATTTAAGTTTAAAATATTTTCTATCTTCATAACATTTTACCATTGGATACAAAATGTATAAAAGGCGTGCCGAAATCACTTTACTTATATTGGTATGTCTTGCCTTGATATTAATATAAATAAACCTGTTTAATATTTAGGCTCAATATTAGCTACACAAAGCAAATAAAGCTGTAATATATTTTTTACTGCCTCGACCGCCTCTGTAGCCTAGTGGTACGGGCGTGTGCTTTAGAAACCGGAGGTCGTGGCTTCGAATCCTGCGGTGGCTAATCAAATTTTTTGTGATGTTTTCTAGTTGGTTAGGGCAATTTGGGCAGATCACCCACTTGTCTGAAAAGTGAGATGATCCATGCGCCGAATGGGTATGTTAAAAATCAGTCCTCCACCAATCCGCATTGAAACGGCGTGGTGGGATACGGTCCAAAACCCCTTAATGGATAGAGGTGTATTATCAGTGGACTATAACAGGCTAATGATGATAATGATAGTTTTTAGGTTCAAATATAATTTTTAATATAACGTTCGAGAATCTGTTTATTTTAAAGTGTGACAAAAAATTTCTTTCCGCCACCGAATCGGCTTCCTTATGTGAGTCCGGAATGCAGCTATTCGTTATCTCGTCCCCCTTCCAACAAGTAGCACAAAAATTAAAAAAGGTTTTGTTAAAATCGGGTGACCAACAGTGGATGAGCGAAATAAGAATGTAATGTACATTTAAATATTTACATAAGAAGCATACGCTCTGTAAAGAATAGCTCATTAGAACAAGTCAGTGACAAATATGATGTGATGTTGTTATTGTTAGTAGATAAACATACGCTCTTGTAACTTTCTATAGTTTATCAATTTAATCTCTTTTGTTTAGCTAAGTCCACATTTAAATTACTAAGTGTTTGTATGACGTAATTAAATTCTTCGATTTAGTTCTAGAAACCTCTGTTAAGAAATTGTGACTTATGCTATAATATATACATATTGATATTTTATGAAGCGACGTCACTCGATGATAAGCGATGTATTTCGGCAATAAAAAATATAGTAAAATTTCAAAAAAGAGTACATTTTATTTTTTACCTAAGACATAACATGCTACGCCTCGATTACCCAGTTTCATTCTGGATACGATGGCTTTCAAAGTAGAACACTTTAGTGTTTTCACATTGCTTATTTCTGCCTGAAAGCATCAGATAGAAATAAGCATATGATTTTATATCGTCCAGTTTTCCTAAAAACTTTACTCAATAAAAGGGAAGGGAAAACCGGAGGATTAAACGATATTTACATCGTATTATGTTTTTAAGAGATTCAAATGAATTTTAAAACAGACACATGACGGGGCACAATAATACATTAACTGCGGCTGAATCTGCGAAACAAAATAAATTTATTCGTATACACACGAGTACTAATAGGACATCAATTTTAATGGGACACTTAAACAACCTTTAGTAGAAGAGAACGACGCTGACCTTATAGCTGTTAACAATAAAATTCCTACGGTTGACTCCACTTTATACCTGGAGCTATAAAAAACCTTACAATTTAATTAAACCTGTTACCCCTAACAAAATTGCCTGCCTTCTTAAATCTTTTACACAATAAAAATGCCTTATACAGAAAACATATTTATTATTTTTGTTTATAATTTGTGACCACCGGGCGGACTATGGTGAGTAATGTATATTTTTGATATATTTGTAATAAACTTACAAATTTATAATTCAACACTAATTTACATATTTGTAAAAAAGTCATGGCTATTTAAAATACAATTGATATGCAATCGTAAAAATGTTTTTAATATATACAATGTGAGCAGAATAGATGGTCGAAGGTTTTTGTGGAAAAGCTCTCAAGAAGCCATCTGTCGAAGCTCGGGAACAGCTCCGGCTCGACGCTTTCTTCTAAGCCTGAGATCTTATCTGGGATCGAGGATTGCTACAGCAAATTGTACGCGACGAAAGCATCTTAACCTGATAACCGGGTTAACGATCCGCGTGCTAATCATCTAACTCGGCACCTTTCTGGAGAGCGTCCTAGCTTTGACGAGGTCAGTCTGGCTCTTGAGCAGCTCAAGAGTGGAAGAGCTCCTGGGAAGGATGGACTAACGGCCGAGCTGCTTAGGGCATGGGCGTTTCTGTTCTTAGCGAGCTTCTAAAGCTGTTCGATTCCATCCTTCAATGGTCATTTTTTCCAAGGCGTAGCTTAAAAGTTAGGTCGTTCTGTTCTTTAAGAAGGGTGACAATACCCTGCTTAAGAACTACCGTCCGATCACTTTTAAGCCACAGATACCAGCTGTTCTCTAGAGTCATAACGAATCGCCTTATCAACAAGCTTGATGAATTCCAACCACCGGAGCAGGCTGGGTTTCGCAGAGGATTTTACACAATACGGCAAGTTGTACAAAAATCTCACAAGTACAATCATTCTTTGCACCTTGCCTTTGTGGACTATAAGACAGCTTTTTACTCTGTGGAAACCTGGGCTTTTGGTGCTAAGAGGTCTACATAGCGCTGCTTTTATGCCCATCTTGATTCCGGGGGGTCATACGAGACCAATCCAATTGCATCGTGGAGTGCGACAGGGGGATCTCATTTCCCCTAAACTGTTCACAAAAAACCTATACCTAGACTGAGCTGGATGCGGCAAAAACATCAACAGCGAGTTTCTTTTACACCTCCGTTTTTCCGATGATATCAAAATATTAGCCTAATTATTGAAGTGTTTGCAGGATATGCTGCTGTTGTTGATGAGTAATGAACGTTACTTTTTATCTAACGTTTTTATAAATGTCCACAGGTTAAAATACATTTTTAATATAAGATTCCTACTAACAATTAATACATATAGGATTTATTATCATATAATTTTGACTGTTTAAAATCAATAACTAAAATTGGAGTCCCAATATTTAGTTCCTGAGAGAGAATTAACAACTTACGGACAAATATTTTCATGACAAGACCTCAGCAAACTATTGGGTTAAATATTTAACTGAAACTTCCCATAAATTCACAAAGATAAACTAACCATTCAATTTAAAAGAAATATTCAAATAATAGTATCTAAAGCATCATAAATATTATAAATATTAAATAAAAGTACATATAGATAAAACAATGATTAATATTCAAATTCTTATGAAAAGGGAAACGTCCAAATTAAGCAGTAACCAAATTAACAAAATCTTGACTAGGGTTGACATTGTCTTGTAAATTGTTTGTAAAATTTATTAAGGTGAGAAAATTTTACATTATTAGATTCGTTAAGTACCTTTAAAATATTGATGAAATACGTATTCTTAATTTACTAATACACTTTTCTTACTGTCATAATATTTAATAATCTATAAAATATACACTTATTTTGCATTTCCTCCTCAGTTAAAAAAAACGATTAAGATCCTGTCTACTCTATACAGCATCATGTTGTTTATTTTGTTAGTCGAACTAAATTAAAAGTTTATATCACACTAGAACATTCTTGAACGTCTTGACTTTGACCAAAGCTTTTAAAAAAATGTTATCGTCTTGACTTCCAAAGCACTTAAAAAAATGTTAAACTAAATACCAGATTAGCACTGACTTTATAAGTTTATTCTTTCTTCAACTGTTTATTTCAAAATCATAATTACCATATTGATTCATGTGAATTTAAGTTTGATCTATTATTTGTGAACATTTAGTAAACCATAACTACGTCACACTCAAATATATACAATTACTTTGTAAAGGTGTTGGTAGTGTCAGATGGTTGCACCTCTAACCTGAAGTAATTAAAACCTATGGACTCAACGAAACTGACTGCACATTTTTCAGTAAAAGGACTTTTAACTGTTTTTATCGCGTTTATTTAGATTTTTATTCCCAAACACCTTCCAGTGGCTGAGGTTACGGGACAGCCTATCTTTTTATTCAATCACGTGAAGTTTTTTTGTAAACAAATAATTTATTCTGTGCAATATGTTGGTAAAGAACATTTGTTGTTTGTTTAAAATTGTAAATGGGTTTACCAATAAAAAATAAAATTAATTAGCATAATAGAAAGTTTAGGTTAATCCAGAGAGATAGAAAACTCTGCCATCTGTATTATGTATAACAGATATATTTATCCAAATAGTTCAACATAAAATCTGCAGTAGTTTTATTTGTTTTTCATCAACACTGAGAACAAGTTCCGATTGCAGAGAAAGGTAAAAGATATAACTTTATCAGATGTAAATAAGATAAGGTTTCCTTATCTTAAAAGGTTTAAAATTTTTCGTAGTGGCGTGACTCGGGACCACAAGTACGCATTCGGTATCAACTAACTATTGGATACATAGGTGTTGGTATAGTCTATATCCGAGATAGTCTGGGTGTATTTATTTCCAAGTTGATCTCCTACTATAGTTCCTGGTGCGTAGAAAGAGATTCTGGAAATACGTTGCCCTGACTATAGGTCCGAGGTCAAAGAGCTATTAATTTAACTGCCGCAAAGAATCGCCATTATTTACATTTTATCACAAGATTTATTTGTGTTAAAATATGTACACTACAATTACGCTAAATGTTTGACGTAATTTGTTATTATAGTTTTTAACATATGTAACAAACAATACCATTTAATGACTGTTAGCTAGTTACTGTACTTTATTGCCTTAACAAGGTCCTTTTGACCCTTTGAACCTTAATCATCGGTCATGTCCAGTTGCTCTCTTGTACCGTAAACTCAACCAGAAAAAACAAAATAATATCACAGAAGCAGATTTTAATATAACAAATTTCTGCATTCTATGAATGAATAAATTTTATAAATTTTAAATGGTTATCAATATTCTAAAAAGCTTATTCTTAATATTAAAACGTATTACTGATTTAATTATAATATTGTATTTTAATGCATTATTGTGCTAAAGATTGTTTACTAAAATGTCCTAACAGGAAATAATGTACTTTATCAAATTATAACACACTAATGGAATACTCGCTCCAGACTTTTTTTAACTAATGTGATATTTTTATGTTTGTAATTGTTTGTTTATTGTAAAAGATGACAAAAAATCCCGCTGAGTTTCTTTCGCCAATTCTTTTTACCGAACCGAACCGGTTATAGATTTTTGACAATCAATAGGTGAGTGTATCGCCCTATGTTGAATTAAGATATTTAAATTTAAGTTAGAATTTGTTCGTTATGCAATAAAAGTTCTTTATTTATATTGTTCAATATTTAGTATTGTTAGTTATATGACATAGAATAAACAGACTTAAATAATGTAAAATTTTGATTTTATTTTATGATTTCGTATAAGTAATGTGGACGCGAACACGTCCATTGTAAAGTTTTTAAACTATGAAAATAACAACTGCAGTTGTTATTTTCATACACAACAGCAGTATGTAGTTTACTTAAGATATATTTAAATAAACATCAAAATTTATTTACCTGACGTTTTTCCGAATTTTTAAAGGTTACTTATAATCCACAAACATCTGAAGTAAGAAAAAGATCCCGCCACCGTTTTATATATCGTTTTATATATCAATATTTTGTAAATATCCTCGTTACAAAAAATGGATAATTTGAAGTTGAGTGACTGCTGTGTTAAAATAATTATTATGGAGGCCACCCTATTTAGCAAGCTGCCTGAGAGAATATTTTAAAATTTACAGCTATGGAACGTGGTAGATGAGTTCACTTACTAAATTTTAATTCGAAACTTGATATCTCGTACGCACGGAACTTTGTAACGGAAGCGTACGTGTTCTCCTTATACAAACCGACGCTTCTCGTGCGTAACATTTCATTAAACTTAGTTTTTACTTTACCAAAATTGTAACAAATTTGTTCATCTAGTCATCATCATCATCAATAGCCTGTGATAGTCCATTCCTGTGATATCCATTAAGGGGTCTTGGACCGTATCCCACCACGCTGGTCGAATGCGGGTTGGTGGGGGGGACCGACTTATTACATGCCCATCCGACGCATGGACTTTTCACACAATTAGGTGATCGGCCCAAATTGCCCTAACCAACTAGGAAACAACAATGCAAATTTGAAGAGTCCCCGCAGGATTTGAAATCACGACCTCCGGATTTTAAAGCACACGCTCATACTACTAGGCTACGGAAGCAGTTGTTAATAAAAGCTTACCTAAGCGTTTTCTGAAAGATAATTTATTATAACTAACATAACATTCTTCAGAGCTTCATACCGAAATTATCAAAGTATTGATCTTAATCATTAGTATAGAATATTATATGGGTACAATGTGAATAATAAAAACTATCAATTTTTATAATGCGTTACTTTAACCAATCAATATTTTTCCCTTTCCATTCATAATTGTCTCACGTGTCTATATTCTCTCTAAATTTCTACAAAAATGTTATAAATCAACCTTTACAGTTAACATTAAGTATTCAAGTAAGAATTATAAATATATAATATCTTACTTTTAAATTATTCTCATAATAACTGCTCGGAGTTTCTTTGTCAGATAAAAATCGTAACAAATTTATCCGTCAAGTAACTAAAGTCACTGACAGTGCAATGATCATCATCATCATCAGCCTTTGATAGTCCACTGCTGGACATAGGCCTCCCCTAATACACCCCTATCCATTAGGGGGTTTTTGGACCGTATCCCACCACGCTGGTCCAATGCGGGTTGGTGTGTGGACCGACTTTTTACATGCCCATCCGACGCATGGATCATCTTACTTTTCAGACAAATGGGTGATCGGCCCAAATTGCCCTATCCAACTAGGAAACAACAATGAAAATTTGTTGAGTCCCCGCAGAATTCGAACCCACGACCTCCGGTTTCTAAAGCACACGCCTATACCACTAGGCTACGGAGGCAATCTCAATGATTAGAGCAGTTAAATTTGCCGACAGCCAGTGAAATAGTCAGAAGAACGTATGGCTCATGGGCAAAAAATATTCTGGATTGGTGGCCACGTTTTTGAAGGCAGAGCGTTGGTCGAGCCCCGACCAGGCGGGATGCCGTTTTGCGTGCCGCAGACGGTTCAAGTTGGTAGCAAGTAGCACGACATCGGCCGTCTTGGCGTTTATAAAAGAAAGTCTACATTTGTTTCTATAGTGATTAATGGTACAAAAAATATTTTATAAACAATAATAAATGAACAATTTTTAATTATTGTTATCACAAAGGTGTCAAGTATTCAACATTGTTGTGCGTTAAGACAGTTAAATAAATGTACTGCTTGGTTTTGAGGTAGGCTATGTTTATTGTCAAAGTTTATTTGTTACTGAACTGATAGGCCCACGAATAATTTTCATATTCATTAACTTATTTTATCAATGCATAAGGTGTGCGTAAATTGTTTGATACGCAGATTATAAAAGTAGCTACTAGTTTGTACCAAAAGTACGCTTTTTAAAGATGCAAAAATAGTTACTTATTGCCATTGAGTAGGAGCTGATTACCTAAAATAATTAAAAACTTCTACACAAATAGAGTGATTGATGATCAAAACTAGTTACAAAGTAACTTTGCTTCACTGGTATAATTAATTGGATAAAAGGGATTAATTTATGTTTAAAAGGTTGTGATCTTGAATAATTTGCTGCTGTTTTGTTGACCTGATTCCGTTAAGCATTTAAACAGGTAAATGATCTTTTCCGTATTTTTTTTCGTCGTTAAAAAAAGCTTTACTTAAACATCACCATAATTATAATTATGTCCAATTTATAATAGTTTCTGTTGCTTATGAGAATACTATATATGATAAAAATAATTCTTAATTTCAAATAATTGTTACGTAATTAAACGTGATAAATCCCGTAAAAACTAATTTATTAATCATATCAATTTGATAACATCACCGTAGTTTACACTTTTCAATCTGATTCTGTCACCTATATAATATATCGCTCCAGAAATTATGCTCAGTTAATAAACCGTGTATAAAATTGCCAAATTTTGATTGATAACAAAGATGTTTAAAACGTGTTATAAAAATTACTTGTAATTAGAACACATTTAAATTTGCCACCGTTTTCTTTATGTGATATATACAGTTTTAGCATATTTTACACTTTTTATACTTACCCATTAAATAATACACTAAAAATAATAACTTAGTTTTACCGACCTTACCAGTAGGCCACATAGGCAGAGATTACGGTACCGTTCTGTAGCGTTAAACATAGCACCCTAATTTCTTAATTTCACACCATTTTCAGCGTCCGTGATCATGGGGCAGACACTGTGAAAAAATATATAATAAATTTCAGAAAATAGTTAAAAGTAGTTTAAATTCAAAATATAGTATTTGGGTAAAACAAAATACACTTACTTTTTATATTTCAGTACGTTAAGTGGTATTTATTATAAATTAAAAAAAAAAAACACAATTAACGTCATATAAAATGTTTCAATACATCAGCCATTCAACTTCATAGAATACAATATGGACGTGGATACATAAAACAGACGTATTATGTGAAGCGGTTAAATAGAGGATAATGAATATGTAAAAAAAAATACTAGTATGAATTTAGGTTAAACCACTTGTTTTGTCTTGTAAATGTTGGAGCCAAAACGTATAAGGTTATATTCTAATTAACTTCTAGAAAACGCTTTTACTTTTTGTCTAGGTACAACTTGTATACTTTTTAAGAGACAAAGACAAAAATTAAAACTATTTTTTCCTTTACAATTTAGGCAAATAGTAGTCTAGGGTTGTGGAAAAATAATCGGTTACTAAGATAATCGATTAACATTTTATTAACAAGGGGTTTTATTAACATTTAACAAGGTGAATAAGCAAAAAGGAACTAGTAGCTGATGTCGATATTTTCACGATGACAATTAATCTGGAATTTTGTAAATATGTTAAAAATGTGTTCGATTGCGTCCCTAAAATTTGAAAAAGCGTAATAAAACCAATTTTAAACACAACATGTATATGAAATACCCTGGTTCCTTAATATGCATTGAAAAAGGTGTAAGTACTTATCATTTGCAATTACTTAAAATTTCTATTTGTATTGTAAGAAACTAGGTATTTTCTAAACAAATACTGCAGCTGCCAATTTTTGTTCATAAATGATTATTACAATTATTTATGGTTATATTTTACGCGCCGCATCATCATAGACCAGGAGCCCTATTTTAGCTAGTCAAGTTTCCTAATCTGTTTTCAACAACTTATTGACTATGGTTTTTTTATTTTTTTAAATTACACGTCTGTTTTGAGAAAAATTTTACGATGCGCGCACACCCTGAAGTTAAATATAGTCAAGAGACAATTTTTTTGTGATATTTGTATAAACTTCATTTATACTAAATAATTTGTTATGATAAAACTTATTTTTTTTTTTAATATTATTCATTAATTTTTAGTTTGTTTGCTCTAATAACAACTGTTGTTTTTTTGATAATAAAACCATAACTAAAATATATTTAAGGTGTTTTCTTTGGAATTAAGTAAAAATTAGAAAAATCGATTACCATAGTCAAATCGAGTGTAAAATTAATAGTGGGAAACAATCGACTTACTAAAAATCGATTATGTGTGCATAATGTCACAACCCAATCATTATCGTCCTCTTATTAAGGGACCCAATTTTTATTGCAATCTATTAAACGACTTTTTTCTATTTCAATTTAACTGGTTTTTAACACTTTCTGATTCAGTGTCTGAATAGGATGGAGAAAGAATTTAATTTAGAAGCTATTAAGTAAAACATCAAATATTTTGTTTTATAATTAAATATTTTAATAACTTATACTTATTAAACGATAAGTTGATGCTTACACATATGGTTATTATAGTAATGAATATTGTCTCATGTTTGTAAATAACATCGCTCCTTTGATGTTTTCACAGGAAGCTTCCCCTTACATTCAAGTATACCTGCATTAATTACATTAAAATAAGTTTTGCTCATTATATGGAGACATAAATTACCTTGCTTGATATGTAAGGCAAAACAGTCGTTTCAAGCCTCATAGTGTTTAAAATGTGTCCGGAGCCAACCGATATGGGCTTTTTCTACAGAAACTGGAGATAAAGGGTTTAAACCTCCGAGGATTCGACATGTAATCACAGTTTTTTCCTAGTTGGTAAGGCAAAATAGACTAATCGTCAAATTGATTGTAATATAAGATGATCAATTGCGCATTGGCATGTAAAACGACGATCCTGTGCCTGATTTTCTTCTAGTCTTGCTGGCTATCTATCTATCCTATAGGCAAAAGAGTGAGGAATATTGTAGTACAAATAAATTTGAGTTAGATGTCAAATTGACATGTTATTTGCGTTCCGTTTCATGTTTCTGAAACCGTATATATTGTTGTTTTATATTTTAATTTTACTTTTTATCTTTATTTATATTAGTTTTAGTCTATCAATTTTATTCTTTTAATACCCTTTAAGGCAATTTGATCTGGCGGTGGTGCTGAGATAATTTGGCCCCGAAATCTTCACGATAATTGATTAGTATTCATTAGGTTATTATTTATAAAATATCTATTATATTCATTTATATATATTTTATTTGTCTATTACCTCAGACGACGAAATTTATTATTCCGCTAATGAATCCATTGACAGTTTAAGTTCTCTTAGCAGTACGTTAGATGAATACCTTATGATGAATAGCTATCCTGATTTCGGAGAGTTGGCTCAAACCATAATTACTCTCACCATGTACTCGCTACCTGACTACGTCCTTATTCGGAATGACCGTATATAAAAAGGGGAGGGGTGTCGCAATATATCTGAGAAGTGACCTCACATATACGGTATTGACCTCCTCCTCCCAAAATTACTCAACCTCCGCTGAGTATTTATTCCTGGAAGTTCAAGCCAAATGTGCCAAGATAGTCATTGGCGTAGTCTATTATCCCCAAATGCTGACTATTTCACCGATTTTGAATTGGTTTTAGAATCTTTGGTTCCAAGTACGCACTACGTCATCATGGGCGATTTCAACACCAATCTCCTTGCAGTTAACTCCTCTCGTACCCATAAATTCATCACATAGTTGAGTCTAGCTGTCTTCATATTTTACCTCTTCAACCTACTCACTGTAATATATCTGGTGAAGACACTTGGCTTGACATAATCCTATCTTCTAATCCTTCTTTATTTCCTCTTGTGGACAACATCCTGCGCTCAGCTTTTCTCATCACGACCTAATTTTCCTATCCTATATCCTTAAACCTCCAAAACTCAAGTCCAAGGTTCTGCACTTGCGTTCCTTATCCAAAATAAATGCAGAATCTTTAAATAAGGATGCTACTGATATAGACTGAAGCCTTTATTAGACGCAGACAATATAGATGAAAAGGTCAGCATCCTAAGCGAAAATATTATTAAATTATATGATGTTCACGCCCCTATTAAAAATAAAATTATACGCAAGGCGGCCCCATGGATGACGGAACTTATAAAATAGCATAAGACGCAGAGACCGCGCATTTCGTTAATTTAAAAACAGCGGTCTGAAGAAAGTTGGTCAGCTTACAAACTCTCCAGAAACCGTTGTAATCAGATGATACGCAAGGCTAAACGCCGATATATTCACCAAAATATTTCATCTTCTACATCTACGGATATGTGGAGGTTCTTAGGGACTCTTGGTATCGGTAAGTCACGTGTCTCAAACCTTACATCCTCTATTAATTTAGATGCTTTAAATGTACGTTTTACTCTACCTCCACAATGGACTACTTAACAATGTGTAAAACAGTTTCGTATTTAAATGGTTTGAGCGTCCCAGTATTGATGTTTTAAGTTTTCTCAGTCTTTTCGGAAGCCGTTAAAAATGTATTCTTTCCATAAAATCTAAGGCTGTCGGCTGTGACAAAATTAGCCGACGGATGATAATTCCATCCTTGATTTCCTACTTCCCGGTATCACTCATCTTGTTAATTTTTCCTTGATACTTGCTCCTTTCCTTCATTGTGGCGTATTGCTCTTGTTCGTCCCTCCCTAAGTGTTCCAACCCTTCCACTCCTCTCACTATCGACCTATCTGTATCCTGCCTTTCATGTCAAAAATAGTTGAGTCTTGTGTTCTAAATCAAGTTTCTACTTTTTCTTAGTAACGATTTAATATGTTCATTTCAATCGGGATTTCGTCCAGGTCATAGCACAACCACTACTCTCCTCAAAGTGACTGGCGACATTAGAGCAGGTATGGAGAATTCAATGGTGACTGTAATGGTCTTAATTGACTTTTCCAATGCCTTTATTGCCGTCAGTCATGATATCCTATTAGCCATCCTCTCCTTTTCAATGGTTTCTGACTGGAATGGTTTTCCTCATATTTTCGAGGGCGCGGCAATTAGCTAGATGAGCCTCAAGGCGGCATTCTTTCTCCTATTTTATTTTCTGTTTTTATAAACTTTATTATTCATGAACTTCAATGTGCGTATCATCTGTATGCTGATGACCTTCAGTTGTATGCTCAATCTACAATCGATGGTCTTCAACAAACGGTAGTAAACATAAATAAAGATTTATCTTTAATCAAAAAATGGAGTAATGATTTTGGGCTCAATGTCAACATAGCAAAATGTCAAGCCATTATCGTTTCACGTATTATGAAAACTGTAAACTCTCTTGTACTACCTCCTATATTTTTTCATAATTCGTATTCCGATATGCCAAAATGTTAAAAATCTAGGTCTCATAATTGACAGTACTTTCAGTTGGAGAGACCAAGTAAGCTGCGTAAGTCGTAAAGTAACGAACACAATGCGTTTGCTTTACAAACTAAAAATTTCTTGCCCATTAAAACTAAGAAAACGCTCGTGCAGACCTTAATCTTTCCTGTAATCGACTATGGTGATGTGTGCTATCTTGACCTGAATGCAGATCTCCTCAATAAACTTGACCGACTTCTGAACAACTGCATTCGATTCGTTTTCAACCTTCGGAAATATGACCGTGTTTCCTTACATCGTTTAGAATTACAGTGGTTGCCTATCCGTGAAAGGCGTTCATTAAGAGCACTAACAACTCTTTTCTCTCTCCTTAATTCATCTTTTATTAAAATGGGAGGATAGGTAAGATGGAGATCTTATTATCCTCCCATTTTCAATACCTTAGCACTGTAAATGATAAAAATCTTCGCTCGACGAATAACGTCTTTCTTACCTTTCATCTCTTCACCACCCAAAGGTTGGCTGGTAGACAATGCCATCGGCATTAAGTCCGCCTTTGTACAATGTTTTGTGCATAAAGAATAAATAAATAAATAAATATTTTGAGACATTGTAATGTCTATAATTTTAAAAAGAGTTAATATCTATCTAATCTAGTTTATATTAAAATAATATTAAATGAATTCAGATAACATAAAGAATTTTATTAAATGAAAACGATGTTGTAGTTTACTTAAGATATATTTAAATAAACATCATTTTTTTTATCTGACGTTTTTCCGAATTTTTAAAGGTTACTTATGATCCACCAAGCATCTGAAGTAAGAAAAAGATCCCGCCACCGTTTTATATATCGTTTTATATATCAATGTTTTGTAAATATCCTCGTAACAAAAAATGGATAATTTGAAGTTGTGTGATTGCTGTGTTAAAATAATTATTGTGGAGGCCACCTCACTTAGCAAGCAACGTGAGAAAATATTTTAAAATTTACAGCTATGGAACGTGGTAGATGAGTTCACTTACTAAATTTTAATTCGAAACTTGATATCTCGTACGCACGGAACTTTGTAACGGAAGCGTACGTGTTCTCCTTATACAAACCGACGCTTCTCGTGCGTAACATTTCATTAAACTTAGTTTTTACTTTACCAAAATTGTAACAAATTTTTTCATCTAGTCATCATCATCATCAATAGCCTGTGATAGTCCATTCCTGTGATATCCATTAAGGGTCTTGACCGTATCCCACCACGCTGGTCGAATGCGGGTTGGTGGGGGGACGATTATTACATGCCCATCCGACGCATGGACTTTCACACAATTAGGTGATCGGCCCAAATTGCCCTAACCAACTAGGAAACAACAATGCAAATTTGAAGAGTCCCCGCAGGATTTGAAATCACGACCTCCGGATTTTAAAGCACACGCTCATACTACTAGGCTACGGAAGCAGTTGTTAATAAAAGCTTACCTAAGCGTTTTCTGAAAGATAATTTATTATAACTAACATAACATTCTTCAGAGCTTCATACCGAAATTATCAAAGTATTGATCTTAATCATTAGTATAGAATATTATATGGGTACAATGTGAATAATAAAAACTATAAATTTTTATACTGCGTTACTTTAACCAATCAATATTTTTCCCTTTCCATTCATAAATGTCTCACGTGTCTATATTCTCTCTAAATTACTACAAAAATCTTATAAATCAACCTTTACAGTTAATATTAATATTCAAGAAGAATTATAAATGTATAATATCTTACTTTTAAATTATTCTCATAATAACTGCTCGGAGTTTCTTTTGTCAGATAAAATCGTAACAAATTTATCCTTCAAGTAACTGAAGTCACTGACAGTGCAATGATCATCATCATCATCAGCCTTTGATAGTCCACTGCTGGACATAGGCTCCCTAATACACCTCTATCCATTAGGGGTTTTGGACCATATCCCACCATGCTGGTCCAATGCGGGTTGGTGTGGACCGACTTTACATGCCCATCCGACGCATGGATCATCTTACTTTCAGACAATTGGGTGATCGGCCCAAATTGCCCTATCCAACTAGGAAACAACAATGAAAATTTGTTGAGTCCCCGCAGAATTCGAACCCACGACCTCCGGTTTCTAAAGCACACGCCTATACCACTAGGCTACGGAGGCAATCTCAATGATTAGAACAGTTAAATTTGCAGACGGCCAGTCAAATAGTCAGAAGAACGTATGGCCCATGGGCAAACAAGATTCTGGATTGGAGGCCGCGTTTTTGAAGACAGAGCGTTGGTCGAGCCCCGACCAGGCGGGATGCCGTTTTCCGTGCCGTAGACGGTTCAAGTTGGTAGCAAGTAGCAAGACATCGGCCGTCTTGGCGTTTATAAAAGAAAGTCTACATTTGTTTCTATAGTGATTAATTGTACAAAAAATATTTTATAAACAATAATAAATGAACAATTTTTAATTATTGTTATCACAAAGGTGTCAAGTATGTTACATTGTTGTGCGTTAAGACAGTTAAATAAATGTACTGCTTGGTTTTGAGGTAGGTTATGTTTTATTGTCAAAGTTTATTTGTTACTGAACTGATAGGCGCACACGAATAATTGTCATATTCATTAACTTATTTTATAAATGCATAAGGTGTGCGTAAATTGTTTGATACACAGATTAAAAAAGTAGCTACTAGTTTATACCTAAAGCATGCTTTTTAAAGATGCAAAAATAGTTGCACTCATTGCCATTGAGTAGGCAGCTTAGTTACCCTAAAATAGCTTAAAACTTCTACACAAATAGAGTGATTGATGTACAAAACTAATTACAAAATAACTTTGCTTCACTGGTATAATTAATCGGATAAAAGGGATTTATTTATGTTTAAAAGGTTGTGATCTTGAATAATTTACTGCTGTTTTGTTGACCTGATTCCGTTAATCATTAAAACAGGTAAATGATTTTTTCCGTATTTTTTTTTCGTCGTTAAAAAAAGCTTTACTTAAACATCACCATAATTATAATTATGTCCAATTTATAATAGTTTCTGTTGCTTATGAGAATACTATATATGATAAAAATAATTCTTAATTTAAAATAATTGTTAAGTAATTAAACGTGATAAATCCCGTAAAAACTAATTTATTTATCATATCCAATTTGATAACATCACCGTAGTTTTACACTTTTTCAATCTGATTCTGTCACCTATATAATATATCGCCCAGAAATTATGCTCAGTTAATAAACCGTGTATAAAATTGCACAAATTTTGATTGATAACAAAGATGTTTAAAACGTGTTATAAAAAATTTACTCGTAATTGGAACACATTTAAATTTGTTACCGTTTTCTTTTATGTGATATATACAGTTTTAGCATATTTTAAATTTTTTTTATACTTACCCTTAAATAATACATAAAAATAATAACTTAGTTTTACCCGACCTTACCAGTAGGCCACATAGGCAGAGATTACGGTGCCGTTTTGTAGCGTTAAACATAGCACCCTAATTTCTTAATTTTACACCATTTTCAGCGTCCGTGATCATGGGGCAGACACTGTGAAAAAATATATAATAAATTTCAGAAAATAGCTAAAAGTAGTTTAAATTTAAAATATACCATTTGGGTAAAACAAAATACACTTACTTTTTATATTTAATTATTTTAACATGTGCTCATACTTTTTGACAGATTTTAAGCAAAGTACGTTAAGTGGTATTTATTATAAATTAAAAAAAAAAACAATTAACGTCATATAAAATGTTTCAATACATCAGCCATTCAACTTCATAGAATACAAAATGTGGATACATAAAACAGACGTATTATGTAAAGCGGTTAAATAGAGGACAATGAATATGTAAAAAAAAATACTAGTATGAATTTAGGTTAAACCTCTTGTTTTGTCTTGTAAATGTTGGAGCCAAAACGTATAAGGTTATATTCTAATTAACGTAATAAAACCAATTTTAAACAGAACATGTATATGAATTACCCTGGTGCCTTAATATGATTGAAAAAGGTGTAAGTACTTATCATTTGCAATTACTTAAAATTTCTATTTGTATTGTAAGAAAGTAGGTATTTTCTAAACAAATACTGCAGCTGCCAATTTTTGTTCATAAATGATTAATCATAGACCAGGAGCCCTATTTTATCTAGTCAGTTTCCTAATCTGTTTTCAACAACTTATTGACTATGGTTTTTTTTTTTTTAAATTACACATCTGTTGGCGCGTTAGAGAATATGAAATTATATGAATATGTTTTGAGTAAATTTTTACGATGCGCGCACACCCTGAAGTTAAATATAGTCAAGAGACAATTTTTTTGTGATATTTGTATAAACTTCATTTATACTAAATAATTTGTTATGATAAAACTTATTTTTTTTTTAAATTATTCATTAATTTTTAGTTTGTTTGCTCTAATAATAACTGTTGTTTTTATGATAATAAAACCATAACTAAAATATATCTAACTCTAGAATTAAGTAAGAAATTGGAAAAATCGATAACCATAGTCAAATCGATATTTTTTTTTTATAGTGGGAAAACAATCTTCTTATTAAAAATCGATTATGTGTGCATA
This sequence comes from Lamproptera curius, assembly GCA_029286875.1. Lineage (NCBI taxonomy): Eukaryota > Metazoa > Arthropoda > Insecta > Lepidoptera > Papilionidae > Lamproptera > Lamproptera curius. The sequence goes on along the minus strand of JAGSMT010000121.1, from coordinate 164,438 downwards.
ATGTCACAACCCTATCATTATCGTCCTTTAATTGAGGGACCCAATTTTTATTGCGATCTATTAAAGACGTTTTTTCTATTTCAATAGGACAGGGTTTTTTAACACTTTCTCTGATCCAGTGTCTGAATAGGATGAAGAAAGAATTTAATTTAGAAGCTATTAAGTAAAACATCAAATATTTTATTTTAATATTAATTATTTTAATAACTTATAGTTATTAAAGATAACACTAATTTAGAAGTAAACGATGAGTTGATGCTTACACATATGGCTATTATAGTAATGAATATTGTCTCATGTTTGTAAATAACATCGCTCCTTTGATGTTTTCACAGGAAGCTTCCCCTTACATTCATAAATTACATTATAATACCTGCATAAATTACATTATAATAAGTTTTGCTCATTATATGGAGACAAATGTAAGGCAAAACAGTCGTTTCAAGCCTCATAGTGTTTAAAATGTGTCCGGAGCCAAGCGATATGGGCTTTTTCTACAGAAACTGGAGATTAAGGGTTTAAACCTACCAGGTTTTTTCCTAGTTGGTAAGGCAAAACAGGCTAATCGTCCGATTGATTGTAATGTAAGATGATCGCGCATTGGCATGTAAAACGACGATCCTGTGCCTGATTTCTCTTCAGTCTTGCCGGCTATCTGTCCTATAGGACAATAAGAGTGAGGAATATTTTAGTACAAAAAATTCTGAGTAGTTAGCTGATCTCAAAGTCACAGATTCGAGAGAGTGTTGTTTGTACGAAAAGCTATCTAGAGAGTATTCAGCGTGAGTCTCAAAGCTGGCAGAAACCTAAAAATGGATTTTAACGAAGTTTCCAGTTTTCCATATGTCTAAATAAAATTATGACCAATATATATCTATATAGTGACATTGCAATATCTATAATTTTAAAAAGAGTTAATATCTATCTAACCTAGTTTATATTTAAATAATATAAAATGAATTGAAATAACATAAAGAATTTTTATTAAATGAAACCGATGCTGTTATCGCAAAAATTTAAAAGATAACGGAAATATTTATAACTAAATATACGAGCCATCGTCAAATATACGTCAAAATTAATATATACAATTCTATATAAATGTCAATATAACGATCATATAACAATAAAATAATAACATTATTTAATAGTTAATTGTAAACAAATTTTATTTTTCAATTTTTATGACGATCTGCTAATGCTAATATTTATTATACACGCGATTCTTATAAGAATGTATGTTTTATTTTTAATTTTTAATGCAAAAATAAATACAGAATTTTTAATAACACTGATATACCGTAGCTTGTGCATCAGAATAATTTATTAGCTATTTATTGATACAGTAGAAATCATATAAAATACGACTATTGTTTATTTCTTTCGTGTCTAGGAAAATATCTGCTAGATTTTCAGGCATGCGTTGCAAAAACCTTTGGAATTTTTTAAAGTAGTAGTTTTAATCCACTATATTACTTTGTATAATAGAAATATTTGACAAACATAGTACTTAGTAAGCGTAAGATGTGATTAACGGTAAAGCTGGACGAAAAACGTAGCAGTTCAGTCAAACATGAAAGACAATTTAGATCCATTTCTCAAGGGAGTTTCTATTGGAGTAAAGTAATTTTTCTTACTTGATTATACAATTTTTTTTTCACATTTACTATTCGGCAGTATAAATAACGTTTACAAGTTTTTTTTACATTGTATCGCGCATATCTTTAATGCGATAAATTTGCGTATGAATCCTACACAATATATAAAATGTTACTTAAAGAAAAATAACTAGTGAAGTCTCACAGTGGTGATAGAAACATAATTTTAGTAAATACTTTTACTAAATGTTATCTTTTGTTAAAGTTTTCTGCGATATATTCATTGCTAGACGTGAAAGGAGCCCAAAAAATAGAGAAATGTTGAACACAGCTTAAAGACACACATGTAAAGCTGAAAAGATCTATTAATGACATAAATTATGGAATTATTTTATCCCAAAAACAAGCTGTTGTTTGTATATTCTAAAATTTGATGAATGGGCAAAAAAAGGTACAAGTAAAAGATATTTTTTTTCCAAATAAAACGTCTTATGATTCACAAAATGCTAGGCTACATTTTTTTACCCAAAAGAATTATGCCTTTTTTTTGCCGTATAAATACTCTCCAGAGATACTATGGCACATTATTATAAGATGTCTCGTTTGTGATTCAGTGGAGGTTGTTAAAATCGTCCGTGTACCAATAATTCAAAAAATTTTTTTTAACTGGGAACGATTTAGTCGTAAATTTTCATATTTGCCGTCTTCTTTCAAATAAAATAGAAAATATTTTACTTTGGTATATTAAGAAGGTTTTTATGTTTATATACCTACAAAGTTTTAGTTTTTGTCAGGCTGAAAGTAAATTTAGCGTTACGAAAATTTGTTTGGTGTTTTTTTTCTAATAAACTCCCATAAATGAGCATTCCATCAACTGTGGTTTAAAGGACCCAGTTCCATGACCAATTCAAGCAATTTCTGAAGTTCATGTGCGTCATGTATTTACAGCTGTACAACTACATTAGTGACACTTGCTAGGTCGCAACAAATGTCTGAGTTGAGATATTGTTTTTTACAAGGGCCCAAATCATATCGACTGATTTTAAGCTATTGCATAGCTTCTATCGCGGGCCTTAATCGCGGTGACCGAATCTAGAAATTCCGTAACGAAAAAACCTCACGCTCTCCACTCCGTCGGGCAAGGAGGTGTGGCTTGAAGGCCGTGTATCGTCTAACATAAATACATAAGCAGCTGTTTATGAGAAAGTATATAGGTGTATAGGTATTTATGTACAGCAGTGAATATTTGTACTTGAATATGAATGAATAAAAAATATTATTACTAATAAAAAATAATACTATTACGCCTTTTATTTATCATAAACCTATAGTTTCAATGATAAATTTTCCTGAATAACCAACAGCTACTGTAAGATAATAAAACCCACATGTATTGTAAAATAATAAAAATATTTTAACAAAATTAATTTCTTTTATTTATTTATTTAATAATAGAAAAATTTGTTTTCTTATCGGTCACCACGCTCAAAAAGTGTAACTTGAATTAATATCTAAGAAAAAAAGAAAATGCATGAATATAATAAATAAACAAAATTATAATTGCATGAGTTGATACAAAATGCTATGCAATAGATTTACCGCGGCAGTCCCCGATTGCCACACATCTTTTTTATTGTTATTTTGTTTATTTGTTATTTGCGTAGTTCGTTTATGCTTAATAATAATAATGCTTTTCGTATAGTCCGTTTTTTATTATTTTAATATTCATTTTTAAGACATTATAGAAATAGATTATATTATATATTGGCAAACTGCTAAGCAGTATGCTTTAACAGCATGAAATGATGGTGATGACGATGACATCGTCGAAGACACAACCTACGCAATTATTCTGATAACGTTGCTGAAACCATTAGAGACAAGCTGATAAGTTAAATATGCTCAGAATGGGCAATAAACTGTTTTATTGAATGTTCTGTAATAAATAAAAAAAAAACTCTCTTATATTATTAACAGAAAAAAAAGAAAAGAGTCCGTATTATATTAACCATTACTAGACATATAACAATCGAAATTATATATTCAAGAACACGGTAATTACTAGAAGCAACGATTTAACGAACAGTCTAATTACAACAAACTATTTACAGTTGTCAAATAGAATAACAATCTATGGAACATTAATTCGTAACATCTCACGCCCACTAAACATCTAATTAACTCGACCATCCAATTTCGTACGTACACGAATGTGAACGATACAAAAATTATCATTAATTATTTGTATGTTCCCATTAGAAAAAAAACAATCTACTTACGAGTTGTTGATAATTAAAGTAGACACTTATGTATTCTAGTTGGTCTACTGTAGAATTTATAAAGATAATAAGTATCAACAAATAAAATGATATAAACTTGTTTAATAAGAACGAAAACATTATTCAATGTCCGTTTATTTAACATCTTTCATCCTTTTATATGTCACCTAGTACCAGAAGGCAAAATCGTTAAAAAACATCACACAATCCATTTCAATTTAGAATACAGACTAAGTTAAATTTAAAAAGAGTTTTCAACGTTAATGGTATTTACTAAGAGATTTAAGTACATGTTACTTATTCAATCTGTAAACCACCTTTACTTAGAAAATGGTAGTATGGGCTTGCGCTTTAGAAACCGGATGTTGTTGGTTCAGACCCCGTAGGAACTCGAAAATTTTCGTAGTTGTTTTCTAGTTCGTTTGGGCACTGATTACGTGATTGCTTGTTAAATACGATATGTGTTAGATTCGCATTTAAAACTCGGTCTGTCGCGTCTAGTCGTGTCGGTTATTTGTCCTTTGGTAGTGCATCTGTGCTTTTGCGTTTACTTAAGCAATATAATGATAATGATCGGTTCATCTCGGTCTAAACTTAAAACATATAAAATATGACCGATTTCTAAAATTGTAAAACAATTTTACGCAATATAAACAAGTAATAACGTGTAACAATTTTTTTTGCAATAACTTTTATGTGAACTTAAACTGTGAATTTTTAAAAAAGTTCACATTGAAATACTTATTGTGCGTTATTCTTAAAAAAAGAGTAATATGCTATCGCAGACTTTATAGTAAACCAGTTTAATAAGTACAATTATGTTTAGCATACTTTATGTCTATCATTTCCGGATTTAGCAACGTTTGTAATTTATTCGATGGAGGTTATGAATCTTACTGCCCTAATTTCTTTTTTATTCTAAAATATCTAGTAAACTACTTGTCACAAAATTATTAAAAAAATGGGATCTATGGGAAGTCAATATCTATCATATAAAAAAGAATGAACGAAATCGGAGCGTTAGAAACAGAGCAACTAAGTAACATATATGTATAAGAAAACATACGCTCCAAATTATGTACTTCTTTCTTTTGGGAAGTTGGTCAAAAATATTCACAAATAAAAGACTTAGATTTGACTTTTAAATACAGACGTAAAGAACTTAGCGAATTCCTTCATATAGGTATTCAATAAGTAACTTACTAAACGAAGCTTTTCAGTAAACTAGTATACGATAAAGTTATGTTATTTCACTTTTTCTGTCCCATAATTCAGCACTCGATATATCCGGTCATTCATCATCTCCGCTTGAGTTTTGACCGAAATCGTTTGCGAATAGGTACGGTAAACAAACGTGAACAAATATAGTTTTTATTAGAAAATAATAGCACCAAGTCATCCTTAACTGGTCGCAGTTCGTCTTAAAAATCTAATATTTTTTGTTAGTATTCCTCACGAAAACCGCAGTTAACTATATGTTTATATATAGTTAACTGCGGTTTTCGTATATATATATATATATATCTTAATTTAAATTGAGAATAAAACTAGCGATAATAAAACCGTTTGTAATTAAATTAAACATTTAAATTAGGCGTTATAGTACATATATAATGGATTGTTATTGACAATGTTGAGTCTTAATCTTTTTATATAGAAGTTATATCTCTATATATTTATATCTTACTAGCGACCCGACCTGGCTTTGCAATGCTGATATCTGTCATATATTCTGAAATATTCATAAAATTACCTGCTGTAAAGTCCCATTATCTGGCGTAGGGAAGTGACGTGTACCCCATCTCCCACTTAATGGCGGTTCTGCCATACAGTGGCAGTGAGACTTGCTCCGTGAGGCATTTGCAAACAATTCAGATTGGTTCATTAAAAGAGGCCTATATCCAGCAGTGGACTGATAAAGGCTGTTTATGATGATGATGATAATCCCAATTTGATCGATAATAATTGGACAATGTATTATAGGTACAAATTCGGATAAGGAATTATGATATTTTTCGGATAATAACTATCGAAATAATCTTTTTTTCCCTTAAAGTGTAAAAAATAAAAATGGTTATTGTAGGTTATTCTTCACTGATAGTCAAATACCATCGCGGACTTTATGTTGATCTGTTTAAGGTTTACAAAGGTTATATACCTTTGTTCTTTATTGTTATTCTTTGTTGTTTATTACATTATTTCCTTATCTCGCGGTGTTCAGCTAGTATTTGTAATGTTAGTTCAAATATGTGTTTTCTTATGACTTCACATTAGAAACCCCGAAATTTATTGAAGTTTTTCTATAACATTAAGCACGTTTTATACATGTCAATATTTCTCTTGAATCACATAACAAATAAAAGAAACAACTGCTTCAAAATTCGTTGCGTAGTTTAAAAGATTTAAGCATACATAGATACGAACAGACCAGCAAAGCGTCTTTGTTTTATACTATATATAGAAATACACATCACTGTCAGCGAGCAATACGAAACATGTCGATTTTATATAGTAGAATATTAGATCATATGTACCTATAAATGCGACAATATCATGTATTGCTCCGTATGTTAATAAATTCTAACACCTAATCGTCAATAGTGGTAATAATTGCCGATCAAAGTAATTGTCTAAAACAACATTAGCATTATTTATGTTACAAAGTCCTATTTTAAGCAAATTTTCCAGTTAGTATGAAGAATTTTAGTCCGTCCCATTGTTAAGATTAATAAAAATAATAAAGGCCGTTTTAATTGTTAACATTTGAAAGGGTGAAAAGCTATGGGATGGAAAAAAACGAAGTAGCCCATAAACTTCGTAGCAATAATAGGTATATTACTGTAATTGTTTCTGACAACGAATTAATTTACTAGAAATTGTATTGTACCGAGTTAACCAAAACACAAATACAACCCTTTGCTTATTGTAACCGGCTAATGAGAAATAAAAAAAATATTTTCATTGGAGAAAAGGCGTAATGAACATTGCCTACTTAATTAAGATAAAATATTTTGTGTTAAAATTTTACAGAATCATTTTTCTTTTCCCCATTTAATTTTTTTTATTTGGAGTTGGGCAAGTAATTGGAGGAGAACCAAAGAAATAGCCCTCGAAAATTCAGCTAATCATGAGTAATCGCGCGTACTCTTATTATTTGGAAAAAAGTTAATAGAAATTTAGCCGTCATATTTTATTATGATGGACCTATTGCAACAACTTTTAAATATTATAAGATATTGTGATATGATATATATGTAACTTAAATTTTTTGAGCAGATAATGTAAGTAAAGAAACTAACGTGACTTTTAAGTTGTCTTTCTTAAATGAAATCTTAACGTAGGTTCTTCCAGTCTATTTGCATTAGACTAATTTACATAATCGGTTTTGTAAAGCGTTTTGAGGTCATAGCTGGCATTTGCGAGCATTACAAGGCAATTATTTTGTACTAGATTACGAGCGCAATTTCGCCTGCGTCACATAAAAATTAATCACCTCCAGTTATAATACTTTCTTTATTGCTTTATTGTTATCCACTTCGTAAGCTGTTTTAATGCTTAAAGTTTGTCACAAGATTTTTGTTATTTAATCATACTAATTTATTAAAAAAATAGGAGATTATCAGTTCAATAACACCTAATACTTCCAATGCTGCAAACATGCTATCAGCTGTACAAATAAATGTGGGAATAAAACCATTTCATGTTGTCTAAACCAGATGGCATTTTGGTTAAATAAAAACCTGAAAGGATTAGATGATGAGATTTAAAATATTATAACCGAAAAAAAATTGTCACGAGACATATAGATGTAATAACCATCTTACGTGTCATGTGATTTATGGTATGGTTTTATTATATGTAATTAATGTCAATGAGCTATTAGCATAAATTACGACGGGACGTTGTAAAGATTTCGAAAACCAAACTCTTATGCAATAATTTGAAAGTGTTGACTAAACCTTAAGAGATAAAGTATTAAAAAACTGTTCTTATAAAGTCAGCAAACGCATATATTCATATGTTAACAATGAAGTACAATAACCATTTTTATGTAAAATATAACAATGGCCAAAATATTAAAAAGATATAACAATATTGAAAGCTAATTAAATACAATACAAAGTAAATAAATGTCCAAGTCAAAAATATATATTGCATGATATATCGCTGAGGTCGTTAAAACCACTTTATAACAAAATGTACAGTCATATATTTATATTATAGTTTTAATTATCTTTTAACTTTTCGCTAAATAATTAACAATTAATGTTTTAAATGGAATGTTCATTTAGCAATGTTATGTTATATTACATTAATTAGTTTTCTTATTTTAAGATTCTTTTGATCAGTTATGTAAATCTTTAATGGCGAAAATTTTGCCGTAATACTCTGAAGTGTATAGACTCAAGCCTAAAATCTCGCCTTTGATGTTAAAATTCCGATTAACAATAAGGGCTTTATGTTAAACCTTTAGATGTGTTATTGATTTTAATTGTATTGGTATTTACCACAAAAAAACATCTCAAAGGATTATTTTCATTACATTAATATGTTATGAAAATAATCCTAATAGATCGGAGGTCGTAGGTCCGAATCCTGCGGGGGCTGAACAAGTTTTCATGGTTGTTTCCTAGTTGGTTGGTGCAATTTGGGCCGATCACCTAATTGTTTGAAGGCGCGTATTAGTCCTATGATCAGCAGCGGACTAATACAGACTGATGATGATGACCACTTATGTTGTATTAGCAGAAACTTTATTTTTAAGGTCATACATACAGTCCCCGGCCATATTAATTTGTTAAATATATAAATGGATTGCCGATTGAGATGCCTACAATATTTATTGGAATATAAGTGATAATTATTTTACTGATAAAAATCAAATACTTTTGTTTGAGCCAATTTCTTTCAGTTATTTGGTTGCAAACAGGTAATGTTCATCAAGTCTTTAGATATATATATATATATATATAGTTATATAGTAAATAACTTGTATACATGACTTTAGTAAATTTATTTATAAATTGTTGTTATTATCTGTTTAATCTGATATAACTGACTCTTTGTATAATAATATTTCATAATTGCAGATGAGATGAGATGAGATGCAGAATATTTAATAATTGATTTATATTTTAGGATTTTTCAATAGTGTTTAGTTTAGAATAATAGTGTAATCTACTATATGTTTCTATTGAAATTTGGATGATTTCTAATCTCAATAGCCTCACGGATCATCCTTAGTAGGAAACGTGTTCTTTAGCGAGGATTTGTGGTCGATCAAATCTGATATAATGGTTTGGGTGATATAAAGTATGATCACATACTGCCGAGTTGGGTCTTTAAACCCAAGAACCCCTTTGAATTTAAACCAAGCATAATATACCACTGCCGGCTGTAATGATAAAATCAATTTTGCATAGGTCGGAGTACAGATTAAAAATAATTCATTACAATTAAGATCTGGAAACCCCGCTTCAGCACTGGCAACAAGACGCATGACATCTCAATCTACCATAACATATGAACAGAAAAGTATACATTTAAGGAACAGGTGATTAAATTTCCAGCTCGTAAGGGACGACCAAATTAATTAACCTACTGATGACAAATATGTAAATGCACGACAATTCACTGAAAGCTATTGGTATTTATAAAAATTCTCAATTCAGAAATATCGTGCTATAAGCAAGCTATTGTTATTTATTATTAACAATGGCATTAGAGTAGTATTAAAAGAAGACAGTAAATGTTTATATGAATAATTTTGATGCAGTTTCAAAATCTATATAGATATATAGATTTTGAAAACTAATATTATTACTAACGCAAAACATTGAGTATACGAAAAAATAATGTTATTCCTAAAAATTTTGTTTCATCATTGACCATAATAATTTATATTCCTACCTTTACGTGTCTAACAAAAGTTCAAACGGAAACAAGAAAGTAAAGAAAGGATTTATCAAAATACAATACATATTAACAAGAAATACGGTAAATTTTCAGACGCATAGTAGCTGGTATTACAGTCTCGTATATTGAAATTTAAATTGGAAATAATTTTAATTATGCCCTTAGACTTATAAAGGGGAATAAGTTAATTGTTTAACTTGTAAATTGTTTCCTATCCCTTTTCCTTATTTAATTCCTACACAGGTAAATGCGCAGGAAGCTGCAAAGCTTGTAAAGTAATTACAATAAATCAGTACTCTGGTTATAAACCCGTTTGTAGAAATTTTTAAATATTGAATTACGATTTGTTTTTGTTTGTATAACTATTGCGCATTATCAGTTTCAGTTTATAAAACAATTTCAAGGTGCATCAATTCCAGTATTTTTTTAAATAAAAATAAATGCAGTAAACCATTTAATTTCATTGAAAAAATAATTAAATTGGAATTAAAAATGGATGGTTTCCTTTCTACAGGAAACCATCCGGGTGTGTACCACCACAGTGCCTCGTTCTGCCATCAAAGATGTGTAATTCGGTATGAACACCGTAGCCGGTATGAACAAGCGAAATGGAACATCTAATATTTCATGGCGGTAAACAGATTTGCAGCGTCCAACATTGCATCACTCTCCGTTACGTTAAAGGGTTTTAATGTGACTTCATTCAGCTGTAACAATATGCATAAAAAAAATTTTTTTGTCATTGAGAAATGTGTTAGAAAATATTTCAATAAAATTATTATCTTAATAGAACAGATTACAAATGCGGCAGCGGATATCGGAGAGCAGTGCACGGAGGAACGCAAGTTGTCATTCGATTATATAGTAACTGGTGTCCTATCTTTACAAAATAGATATTAATAATATTTTGTACTTTAAGATTCAACGTAATGGAATCAACAATATTTTACATCCTAACGCAGAATTTTTTTTCATCTTTTACTCTAGTGAAATTTTTAAAAGCCAGATGTTTCGGCGGTTCTCATTTTTATATTTGAATATTTTATTAAGAGATACAAAAATCGCTATAGAACAAATCCTTCTAAAACGTGGAATTTTAGTAGGTGTTTTGCAGATAGCTCAAGGTGTAATTTAAAATGTGTAAATAAAAATTATAATGTAATTAGATTATTTAAAAAAATTCTTTGTTTTTTTTATTTTACAATAACTTTTCAGTTATTACTTAAACCTCTTTTTTATATATTTTAGAATTAAAATAAATTCGTTTTTCTATCATAGGTAACATATTCTTTCGACAGATTTACGACCTTTATCTTAGTCCAAACTCTACCACCTACATAATTTGTTTAGTTTCTATTTCTCTTTGAATGATTAATTAGTTCATAAGTATAATCATTCCAAAAGTTTAGCAAATATTGAATTCATCAATTAAAAATTGTAAATTTTTAACTGTTGAATCAAATAATGTATTTGTTAAATTTATGATGATAAAATAATAACTCCATAATGCACTCATTTTTAGTTCATATCTTATAGAAATACCAATAGAAGACTATGTCATAAAAATGTGTTGCGTTGTTTGCTTTAAAATAATGGAAATCTTGACTTTTTCTCATAGCTTATGCGTAAAAACGGTTCTACAGCTTTTTGTGTATATTCATTGGTGTGACTGTTTTAATAGACTACAATATAATCGAGTAGCAGTTCTACGCATGTACTAAAAAGGTGATATTTCTTGGTGTTCTAATCAAAACAACCCGCATAGCAAAATGCATCGTGTGATGCGACTAGTCCGTTTATTGTGTAACTAAGGTGGCTTCGATTCCTCTTTAAACCCGAATGCAGGGCTTTTCAAGTTACAGCTTTGCAGTAGAAATAAGCACATCAGTAATACTTATAATCATTTATTAGTATTTTTGGCCAGAAATGTTATTGGCCATATTGGTAGTTGCAATACAGGAAAGATCGTTATAATTGTAGTAGTGTAAGTCCTGCCGGAATAATTACAAGTTTAAAAATATTCATACAATTTTAGGACCAAAGACAATGACTGTTTATAAAATTTAATTAAAACTGTTATTTTAATCTGATTTAAATTAACGCAATTGACATTTATTTTCAGTTCTTTCTTAAAACCTATTTAAAACGCATTATCAGGTTTTCCTTCGCCGTTTGTGTCATAAAAAGTATATAAACGAATGAGAATTGTGTTATTTAATGCTCCGATATTATTAGGGCTACATGGTGCGATGTGGTCTTCTGCATATAAGAATTTGATTACTATGCTAATTGTTATTTTATTGATGAAAGATAAAATATGTATTTGCTCACTCTAATGGACTTGAACAAAAATAAAATGTTCTGGTTTAGTATCAGGCTCGGAGTGTGTCTATCTTAATCAAAATACTTACCATGTCGGTATGTTATAACTCGCTTAGTATATTCCTTAACTTATTATTTATTTTCATTATCTCGATTTATTAAAAAACTTATCATTTTAAAGTACAAACTTATATAAATATGTTGTTCAATAAAGGTCAATCTATTAAATTCTTATTTTTACATCTGTTTGTGAAGTGTTATATGCTAAAATGTTGATAACTGATATATTTCTTAAGAAATATATCAGTTATCAACATTTTGAAACTTGTGGATTTTTAACAATTTCATTTGCTTGTTTCCTTGTTGCTAACGACGATGCGGGCTGATTATCTGCCTGTGTTTAAAACATAATGATCCACGGCTCGGATGGGCGTCCAATAGTTGCATCTAAACTTGATATCTCTCAGATCATGTCGTGTTTCCTTCCCATCAGACTATGGGAGAAAAAGAGGTGGTTTCCTTCCCATCAGACTATGGGAGAAAAAGAGGTGGACTTCGCTTACACTAATACAGAAAAATATTTTAGGCTAAAAAGTCTAATATATATCGGCCACCATAGTCGAAACCGACTAAAAGTACATTATTTTTGAAGAAATTACTCTATTATGGTTTCGCATTTATTTTCATCATGTTATTGACTTTGTTTTAAAAACTTTTTAGTGTTTAGATAATGTTAAAAAACTTTTCTGCACATGGGATACGGTCCAAAAACCGCCTAATGGATAGAGGTGTATTAGGGGAGGCCTATATCCAGCAGTGGACTATCACAGGCTGATGATGAGATGATGATGATGAGATGTTGTAAGATCCAGCTATCAGCCTGCTTTGTGTTTTTTTTTAATTAATAATAGGATCGCTACAGATATTCCCTGTTACAAATAATTTAAAGAGAAAAATGCAAACGCCTTGCTATTAAAATTCATAAAGAAACCCTTTCTCTAGTCTGCAGTTAATATCTTTTTCAGAACTAAATTAATTCTTTAAGATAAGTTTGAAATTTTGATGCTTTATTTTACTAAAAACATTATTTTATTACACGGTTTCTCGAGCTGCCATATAATAACAGCCTACAATTTTCCGCAATAAAGGGACTTACTATTTACTGGGCAAAGTCTTACGACTGTACTTATTTCTGAACACCATACATAACCGTATTTAACACAAATAAATCGATATATATATATTTGTAAGAATTACGGTTATAAATGATGTATAGAACACTATAAAAAAAACCGAACCCGAGTACCTTCTACAGCTAAATTTCTATAAAAGCATATATAGCATATACCTAAAAATTCAAAAATATGAATAGGCATAAACATGTCTCCTACAAATATTTTTATTGTAATAAAAATGTAAACTTATCTTTCAATTCACCACAATCTCTGAAAAATTGGCCTGTGTAACTGTTTTACTGAACTGTATAATTAAAAACAAAAATAAGTAAAAAAAATTATACATTTGTTGTTGTGGTTTCCAGAAAATTTTCTAGATAAAAAATGTCTCCAGGAAAATAACTTAATACTTTGTGTCCCCGCAAAATGCACCCCGATTTTACAGAAAGTTCATTACGGCATAAAAAATACGGACGTAAATCTATATCAGCCATCTAAGGAGGCCAACCTTCCTTAACGAATTTGATCACTGCAAGCAAGGTAGGATCACGAGAAGTTTTCTGTCTTATAATATTAACTGTTACTGTGGGTAAAATTGTCTTGCCAATAAAATTGATATAAAGCGAGGGATCCATACATTCCGTATTACCATAAGTGTCAACTTCTATAGACCTAGACAGGAAATCGGCTACGTTTTCTTCACTTTTCACATACTCGATGTTTAATTATACGCCGATAAGAACAACGCATACCTTTGCAGTCTGTTCACCGCTAAAATTGGAACACCCTTTTTATTTCCGAAAATGGCTAATAGTGGTTTATGATCGGTACGCAAAACAAAAAGCCTAGTGTAAGTAGTGATTAAACTTCCTAACTGCAAAAACGATTGGCGTAGTCTCTTTTTGAATTTGAGCATAAATAATCTCGGCTTTGTTGAGAGCGCGTGACGCGTATGCCACCACGCGTTTGGTGCCGTCCAGCTGCCGCTGTGCGAGTACGGCACCAAGTCCATTCGGTCCCGCGTCGCACGTCACTATCGTGCTCAGTTCGGGGTTATAGTAAGCCAGTATCCGTTCCGAGACTAATTCCTCCTTAATTTTAAGAAATGCATCATTTTGTGCTTTGCCCCAATCCCACTTTACACCTTTCTTTAATAACTTATTCAAAGGACTTAGCACTGACGACGTATTGGGTACAAAACCCTTGTGCTCTTTTATACCTAACGGCAATGCCACACAACTATCTGGCACTACCTTACTTCCGTTATAAAAATTAAACACACTGCCACATCTCTGTAAGCTATATTCGCTGTTGGCAAACAGCTGATTATAAATTACAATAGGCAAAACAGATACAGCGCTTCCACAGTCTATCTCACAGCAAACCGGTTTGTTATCTATGAATACGTTACGTTGAAACGGCTCGTCCCTTGTCGCATTTTGTACATTAAATAAATTATAAATACCTTCTTCGCCGTCGTCATCCTTACCCAAACAATTGCTACTATTTATCTTAGCTTTGCACATCCTTTTTAAATGCCCTTTGACATTATAGCGTTGACAAGTATAGATAGACAACCTGCATTTTTCTTTTGTATGGTTTTTATAACCGCACACTTCACAACACTTTGACACTTGAGATTGCAATGTACTCTGTGATGAGCCTGCGCCTCCACCGGCGCTGTTGCCGCTGTTCCTGCTGCGCTGCATCGCAAACATTGGTTGCGCTGCAGCGCAGCTCGCACGCTGTGCTCACGGCGGCGTTGCCAGCCCGTGCCGAGTGCAGAGCCGGACGCGCACACCGTACGCTCTGAGCTAACTCCAACGCTTTGTTAAAAGTTAAAGAATCAATGTTTTCTGCAAACAATTTTTCTTTCTCTTTGATGTTCTCCAAACCAAGGACGAACCGGTTGCGTAACGCCGTTTCTAGTTCAGATTTAAACCCACAAAACTGAGCCAAGTTTCGCATACGTGCTGCCCATTCCGCTAAATCCTCTCCCGGCCGCTGTTTGGCCTAATAAAATCCATATCTTTCGACAAACGTACACCTTTTTACTGAAAAATGACTATTCAAAATTTCTAGTAGTACGTGGTAATCGACCTCATCCAGCTTCACGGGAAAAGCCAAATCTCTTGCAACACGATATGTTTCTTCCACCAACGCCGTCAACAATAATGCGCGTCTTCTTACACCAGACTTATCGTTTTCCTCGGATATTCCATTCGCCGTACAGTATTGAATAAAGCGGCTTCGAAAAATACTCCATTCTTGCATACGGTGGTCGAATGTGAGATTGCCGCCAAACATCGCATTCATTTCGATTAAAATAATTGATCACCAAAATTACACAACTCAAACAATGCGTGAATAATTATAATGTCCTCGTCGCCAAATGTACTATATTTAGGATTGATACGGATTGAAATACGAGATCGTGTTAATCATTTAATGGTCGTTACACAACTACCCGCTGACATTTCTCAAACATTGACAAGATGACCACCACAGATACACTACAATTATATATACGTATTCATTATATTTATATATATGCATATTAGGATTTTATGTGTTTTTTTTAATAACTTTTTGTTTTTTTTTTTTTTTGTATATTTAACGCGATTTTTCTTATTTGCCATATCCCTTTGCACCCACAATGCTATCTCTGCACCACTCCAAAGGTTGACTGGTAGACAATGCTATTGGCACTAAGTCCGCCTTTGTACAAGATTTGTGCATAAAGTGTAAATAAATAAATAAATAAATATACATAGCCTCGGGGTTTTACAATACACAAATAGAATTTCCAATAAGTCTCTGCTTGTTGGTGACAAAGTTCAATATACTGTGCTACGCTATTAGCATTTAAAATTGTCGTAACTGTTACTTTCCTCCATATATCTACTATATGAATAACTTTACTTATAATCAATATAATATTTATAAAGCGATAACATCACATGATAGATTTATTATCAGTGTTAGATTTTATAATAATATTGCATAATATTGGCATTATTTGTCTTATTAGAACACATCCTATATTTAAAAAAAACCAAGCTTATATGACGTTTGAACGTTACACAACTGCGTATAGAATGATGTATGAAACAATTTAATACACCAAAACTTTTACGCGAAGTAGAAATAAACAATGAAAGAACAATATAAGAATTAAGAGTTATTTTATTTCGCGTACCAGTGTTTGTAAGGTAATTAATTGCCCAAAAAATATAAATTAAGTAATTAATGAACAAATTTAAATTATTGTTATAACAAAGGTGTCAAGAGTATAAGATTATTATGCACACATTAAGCGCTTTCTTTCTGAAAATAATAATGAGTCCATTAACGAAGGCAATTGAACTTAGACTTTTACCACCGCGGGCATTAAAATAGTTAAATAAATGCACTACATCGTATTAAAGTAAGCTTTATTTTGTCAAAGTTCATTTGTTGCAAACAATCAAAATCGTTATAAAATTTGTTTTATAAATGCGTAAGGTCATCATAAATAAAATTGTACACGTATTAAAGAAAGATAGTAACTTTTTATAATTATGCAATGTAACATTATTGATTGTTACAGTCATTGCCATTATGTAGGCGGCTTTGTTCGTTACCCTAACATAATTAAAATTTTCTACACGAATAAAGTGATTGATCAAAAGTAGTTACAAAGTAACTTTGCTTCACTAGTATAGTTCATTGAATTGTTAAGGGATTCATTTATGTTTAAAAGCTTTTGTTCTTATTTAATGTACAGCAATTTTATTGACCTTTGTTTGAATTTTATTAAGGATACAACAGGTAATAGACTTTTTTTCCATTCATTATTTTCTATATACTTTATTGTTTTTTTTTCGTCGTGAAAAGCCTAACTTCAACATAACTGAAATTATAATTATGCCCAATTAATAAAACTTTATGTTGCTTACGCGAATAGTATACATGACAAATAATACTTCACTTCAAATAATTTTAAATATTTGTTAAGTAATTTAACGCGATAAATGTCGTCAAAACTATAATATTTATTATGTCCAATTTGATAATACTAGTGTAGTTTTACACTTTAACAATCTGATTCTTTCGCCAATATGATTTATGGCCTATAAAGTATTCTCGGTTTTGATTATGTTAACTTGTTCTTATGTTTTTCGAGATCTTACGCAATTATGTCAAATGGTGTTAAGCAGAAATAAAAAAAAAAACAATTGGGATCATATGCAATAATAGAATACATAAGTCATTCAAGGTCATAAAATACACATGGATACATAAAACAGTTATGCATAGCAAAAAAGTACTAGTATAAATTTAGGTTAAACCTATTGTTTAACATTGTATAAAGACGCAAAATGTTGAATAAAACGTAAAGGTTACTTAATATATATACTACTTAATATATATACTAACTTAAAAGAAACACCATTTTGTTAACAAAGTAACCAATGCTTTAATTTAGTATAGGCACATGCTTGTATATTTTCGAAGTGACCAAAGCCCAAATATTAAACCATTTTCTGCCTTACGACTTTTCTGAAGAATCAATAAAAATTAAAGTATTATTCTCGTCGTTTTATTACGGAACTCTTCAATTCTTTTGCAATCAATTGACGACGTTTTTCCATTTTAATCGGATAGGTTTTTTAACATTTTAACTGATCAAGTACCTAAAAAGGATAAGTACTTTGATGAAGGAAAAATTGAATTGAGTAGCTTTTACATGAAAAACATAAAATATTTTGTTGTGCATCTGTGGCAGTGTTAGTGTCTTGAGTGGTGCATCAACTCGTCCGTACGAGACATCATGGCTGTTGTCGGGGTCACGTGAGCCATTTCAATGTTTTTTTTTGTATAAGAGACGTTCAGTTGTCATCAATTTTACTTTTTGGAACTCTTTTTGAGATTTCTAAAAGTATTTAATATTGTCTCTTGTTTGCAAATTACATCGCTTCTTTGATGTTGGCACAGAGGTCAAGTACACCTGCATAAATTACAATTAAATAAGTTATGCTTATTACCTGTACTTAGTAAGCGCCTATGATGTCTCTAACGGTTTTTTTTCTATCCACTAGCGATTTGTTATATTTTTTTTCTCCATCAGCACGCGCCATCTACCTAATTACATACTATAAGCACCCGATTACAGTTTTTCATGACTTTAGAACCATTATCCTTCACAACATTCCATGATTTTAAAACTATTATCCTTCACAAAAATATAACAGTGAAGGCATCATTTATTTATTAACTACTAATTAGCTGGACAAAAAACGTAGCAGTTCAGTCAAACATGACATACAACTTAGATCCATTACTCAAGTGAGAGTCTGCTAGAGTAAAGTAATTTTTCTCGCTAGTTTATACAATATTATGTTTTTACATTTATTATTTGGCAATATAAATAATTTCTGCACGATTTTTGTAAAATTGTTTATTTTTAATGCGATAAATTTTCGAACGAATCCTACAAATGTATAAAATTTTATCAAAGAAAAATAACCAACGAAACGTTACAGCGGATAGAAATATGATTTTATCAAATACTTTTACTAAATTTTATCTTCTACTAAAGTTTTTTGAGATATATTATGATATATTGCTAGACATAAAAGCAACCCAATAATTAGAGATGTTACGCAGTACTCATTTGAAGCTGAAAAGATCTATTAATGATAAAAATCAATAATTTTTATTATTAATTGTCCATAATTAGCGGATAACATTTCAGAAATTATATTATCCCAAAAACAAGATGTAGTTTGTATATTTTAAAATTTGATGAATGTGTAAAAAAAGTACAAGCAGAAGATATTTTTTTTTATCGAACTAAAACGTCTTATGATTCACAAAATGCTAGGCTACATGTTTTTACCCAAAAGAATTATGCCTTCTTTTTTCTTCGTCGTTTGTAAATACTCTCCAGATAATGGCACATTATTGTAAGATGTCTCGTTCGTGCTTCAGTGGAGGGTGTTAAAGCGTCCGTGTACCAATAATTCAAAAAGTTTTTTTTACCGGGGAACGATTCAGTAGTAAATTTTGATATTTGCCGTCTTCTTTTAAATAAAAAAGAAAATATTTTAAGTTAGTTTATTTTTAAGTAGGTTCTTATGTTTATATACCTACAAAGTTTTAGTTTTTGTCAGGCTGAAAGTAAATGTAGCGTTTCGGAAATTCGTTTGGTGTTTTTTTTTGTAATAAACTCCCATAAATGTGCATTTCATCAACTGTGGTTTAAAGGACCCAGTCCCATGACCAATTCGAGCAATATCTCAAGTTCATGTGAGTCATGTACATTACAGCTGTACAACTACATTAGTGATACTTGCTAGGTCGCAACAAATGGCTGAGAAGAGATATTGTTTTTTACAAGGACCTAATTCAGAGCGACTGTTTTTTATTATTTTGTTTATTTGTTATTTGCGGGGTTAATTTATGCTTAATAATAACTATCCTTTGCATATAGTCTCAGTTTTTTTTATTATTTTAATATTAGTAATTTTTAAGAAATTATAGAAATAGTTTAAATTATATATTGGCAAAATGCACAGCAGTATGCTTTAACAGCATGAAATGATGGCGATGACGATGACATCGTCGAAGACACAACCTATACAATTATTCTGATAACGTTGCTAGAACCATTGGAGACAGGCTGATAAGTTAAATATGCTCAGAATGTGTAAAAAAAAAAAAACACTCTTATATTATTAACAGAAATAAAAGAACTTGTGTCGGTGTTATATTAACCATTACCAGACATATAACAACCAAAATTACATATTCAATAACCCGGGAAGCAAGGATTAAACTCTTATTATAACAAATTAAACAAAATTATCATTAAACAGAACAATTATTCACATTTATCAAATAGAATAATAATTTATGCAACTCATGCCCACTAAACATCTGATTAACTGGACCATCCAATTTCGTACTTACACGAATGTGAACGATACAAAAATTATCATTAATTAGTTGTATGTCCTTGTTTAATCAAATTTATATGAATAAAACTTTGTTAGAAAAAAACAATTTTTATACGAGTTTTTAATAATTAGAGTAGATACGTATGAATGTATTCTAGTTGTTCTACTGTTGAATTTATGAAGATAATAAGTATAACCGAAGAAAATGACGCTATAAACTTGTTAAATAAGAACGAAAATATTATTCAATGTCCGTTTATTTAACATATTTCATCTTTTTATATGTCACTTAGTACCAGGAGGCAAAATCGTGAAAAAACATCACGTAATCCACTTCAATTTAGAATACAGACTAAGTTAAATTTAAAAAGAGTTTTCATCGTTAATGATATATACTTATAGATTAAAGTGCATGTTACTTGTTCAATCTGTAAACCTTTACATAGAAACTGGTAGTATAGGCTGGCGCATCAAAAACCAGTGTTGTTTGTTCAGACCCCGTAGGAACTCGAAAACTTTCGTAGTTGTTTTCTAGTTCGTTTGGGCACTGATCACGTGATTGCTTGTTAAACAAGATATGTGTTGGATTCGCATGAAAAACTCGGTCTGTCGAGTCTAGTCGTGTCGGTTATCCGTCCACCGGTAGTGCATCAGGGATTTTGCGTTTACTTAAGCAATATAATGATAATGATCGGTTCATATCGGTCTAAACTTTAAACATGTATAATTAAAAAATATGACCGACTTCTAGGAACGTAAAACAATTTTACACAATATAAACAGGCAGAAGTTATTGGCAGCAACCATATTTTAAATAAATTAGATCTAGATAGCCTGCCACCATTAAAATTTAGTGATCATATCATACCTTTCAGTGACAGTGTTAAGAACCTTGGTTTGATACTTGATTCAACACTGAGTTGAAAAGTTACAGGAGTACTAAGATCTCTTTACCGATTAAAAAACCTGTTTCCAATAAAAACTAAAATAACGCTCGTGCAGTCCTCGGTTTTCCCTTTGATTGACTATGGTGACGTGTGCTACTTTGACCTGAATGCAGATCAACTCCATAAACTTGTCCGGCTTCAAAATAACTGCATTCGATTCGTATCCAATCTTCGAAAATGTGACCACATGTCGTCATATCGAACACAAATGAAATGGCTACCAACCCCACAACGACGAGCGCTAAGGGCCCTCACCACTCTCTTTTCTTTCCTTGATTCTCCTTCTTCGCCGTCGTACATGTCGCCTCATTTCCAATACCTTAGTGATAGTAGTCTCCAAAGATCTTCGTTCAAAAAAAACCGACTACTTCTTTGTGCCATTCATCGTATTGATGTCGTTTACAAGTCCTTTTATATACAATACATTCTTCCGTGGAATGCGCTACCTCTGAAAGTCAGAATGGCCAGTAATCATTTTCAATTTAAAACAAAAGTGCGCAAACATCCTTTGAGTGAGGCGTTGGCAGAGTAATTTTCACTTGAATTTATGAACATTTATTTTCTATACATTTATATGTTTATATGTATACATATATATATATATATACAAATAAATATATTTATACATGTATGTACTTATAGCTGTTAATAAATTATATATTTATTTATATGTACTTTGTTTTATAAGTTATATTATATCAAGCGTAATTAAAGCTGTAAGTAGTTAAATAGTGTATTTAAATAGATCAGATTTTTTTATGCAATAACTTTCATGTGAACTTAAACAGTGTTGGCTTCGAATGTGCCTGATTTTAATTTAAAAAAAAAATTACATCGAAATAGTTATTGTGCGACAATAAAAAAGCCGACATGGGAAATATTTTGATTAAAAAAGTAACTCCATGTCGAATACTACTCGAGAAACTTTTTCTTGAAGTCCATTAGAGTGAGCAAATACATTATTACAGTATATTTATCGTTCATAAATAAAACGACAGTATGCAGAGAAATTAAATTCAAATATTCAGAAGACAAGAAAAACTTTCACAACATTTTAATTCGTTTATATACTTTTTATAATAAAAGCGGCGAAGAAAAACAGGGTAATTTGTTTGAAATAAGATTTTAAGAATCATTTAACTTATTAATCCTGAAGTTATACCACATTCAAAATAACAATTTTATTTAATTTAATAAACGGTTTATGTTTGGTCCTTAAACAACATTAATATTTTTTTTAAATATAACAATTCCTTTAGGATTTACACACAAAACTGACACGATTATAACTATCTTAACAGACAATAATTTATTTTTTGTTATTTACCTGTTTAGTTATTATTTAATATATCCTTCTAAACTATTAATTAGACAACAAAACTGTTGATCAAAATGTACAAAATTGTATTAAGCAGGTTTTATGCTAGGGTCAAAACAATATTTTATATTTATTTATTAAGACTATGATTGTATATATATGATATGTATTGTATCTATATGATTAACTGGTCAAAAATTGCAATGTCCTCAGATGCATTTTTAACCGAAGTATAAAAATCATTTAAATCGTTTATTTTTTATGTAAGACGAAAATAATTGAAGATTCTTTAAAAAACATTATTTGAATTTAATAATATAATTACGATAACTCACAAAGTTGATAAAAGAATTGGCTCTTGTTCTCAATAGTTAATATTATATTTATCACGTTTATTTTGATATTTTTGAAATCTTTTTCGATATTTTTCTTTTTATTTTAAAATCTTTATGATTGATTGGTTATACCATATTAGATATTTATTTTTATGCATAACTTTTATGGGCACGTAACTCTTAATTTTGTGAATTATGCTATAAAACTTTTCAACTGCATCATTAACAGTAAGACTTAGACATTCAATTTACATTCCCAATTTTCATTGTTCATTAACGTAGCTGCTGTAGTTAGGGCTAGCGAGGCTACATGTGCCTAGAGCCATCAGCCGAGCGTTTCAGTATGTTCTTAGAATATGGTCTACGTTTAGCAATTTTAATATCACTTATATTCACCACACAACAAATGCAGCAATCAAACTTCATTTTATTGCATTTTGGAGTTTACCTAGTTATGTACTAGGCTAGATTATAAGTTTCAATATTAACTATTATATTTTAGTAATTCTACGTATATTAGTCAGTTAGCAAACCTAAGTAAGTGATAAAGTGTAGTAAAAAAAACTTAAAAACAAATTAAAATAACACATAGTTGCTATAATTTATTAGTTATGTTGAAATCAACTTTATTAAGTCTAAGAATATTTAGTAACTGACATTTTTGTTAAAATTAAACACTTCCAAATTTAAATAGTTTTGTTTGTAAACACTTCCAAATTTAAATAGTTTTGTTTGTAGACTAGAAATGCTTGAAGAACATTTAGTTTTGCTGTCTTGAAAAAAGAGCAAAGAGCGTATTTTGTAAAATACATCATATGCTATATAGCTGATAAAATAAATATGATTAAAAAAAAGACGGAGTTAAAAAAATGGTCCACAGTGAAAACTATACTAATTTGTTGTTTATTTATTGTCAAATACGTAACGCATGAAATTTTATAGATAGAATTTTTCAAATAGTTATTTGGAACTGCGTTTAAAAATTCGTTTAATAGTCCATACTCCTCCTATCGATCCTGGTTCTTCGTGTTTTTTTTTTGTTTATGTTCCGCTTCTAGCGAACCGACCCATAAATTTGACGGGACTTTTACTGAAAGAAATTAGTAAATCTCAGGCTACTTTAAAAAATATCACCTCACAGACAAAAGTGCGGGAAACAACTAGTTGATGAATAAAATATTATAAATAAAATTCATATGATTGCCTAAACTTTTGTCAGGTTAATCTATCTTAATAAACATTGCGTAATTAAATTAGTTTAAGCTATCGCTTTTATAGTGTGGCCCGAAACAAATCCTTTTTTATTTGTAGTTAATAATATGTTATCGTAAACGAGGATAACTTGTAAAAGGCAGGGCCTTAGTAAAATGAAGAAGATTGGATGTATACGATCATCCGTTTATGAAAAGAAAGTTACCAGTACTGAAAAGTATTCAAAGAAAAACGTCACGACCTTCGGCTCGTACTTACTTAAGAGATTTGTAAAAACTTAAAGGCTTAAAAATTTCTTGTTGTTATTACAGTTTTCTTGTTTAGGCAGCCAATTTAATTTTTCTGTTAACATTATACGTATTGTTTAACGCTAGCGTTACGTTTTAATATAGATTAACCATAGAGAAAGCGTCTTTATCTTTTAACTATCTTTAACTGCCTCCGTAGTCTAGTGCTATGGGCGTGTGCTTTAGAAACCGGAGGTCGTGGGCTAGAATCTTGCGGGGACACAACAAATTTTCATTGTTGTGTTCTAGTTGGTTAGGGCAATTTGGGCCGATCACCCAATTATCTGAAAAGTGAGATGATCCATGCGTCGGATGGGCATGTAAAAAGTCGGTCTAACCATCAACCCGCATGGACCAGCGTGGTGGGATACGGTCTAAAACCCCTACATGGATAGGGGTGTATTAGGGAGGCCTATGTCCAGCAGTGGACTAACAAAGGCTGATGATGTGAAAGCGTCTTTAGAAGGGCAACCGAGATTGAGATATTTAATATTAAGATAATCTATACTTTTAGCTATTGAAGTAAGGTGACCGATGCCAAGACATTTGTTACATTCGCTGTTATAATTTGTAAAAGTTCGTTAGCAGTGTATTATAGAGTACTAACAAATTCCACCATTCGCTTCTAACAAAAAAGGGCAAAGTTATACGAAGGTGTACTACACGCATCTAGGAAAGTGTTGGTTTCTCTGTGACACGATATACGGGTTTCCTGAAAACATTATTTTTGCTACTATTTACGTTAAAAATTTAATTTAAATGTTAAACTTCAAACCTCTAGGATTGTAAGAATAAAACCACGAAATTTGACAACAATTTACTTTAACTTCATATTACAATAAATAGACATGTGCACATATGTTTTATATATAGATAGTTAAAATAAATTAACACACAAATAAAATATTTGTGTGTTATTTTTTTGTTTGTTCAACCTACAAGTTTTCTAATTTAAACTGGATTAAGACGAATTCAGATTTTACAGGCGAAATATAACAGAGCAAGTGGGTGGCGGATGATCGGATTTGTGGAATTGCCAATTTGATCCAAAAAAAGGTAATTTTGTATTATTTTGATAGAAGCTATAATTTTGAATTATAAAATTAGCAATATAACTGCTGGGGTGATAGTGACGTGACACTTAATTACATTGTGTTATGAAGGTCATAAACAAGCTGTTTCCAATAAAAACTAATATTTAAATTAATTTCATTTCAATAACAGGACAAAAAGAACAGAAGAAAGGAGTAAACCGACTTAGTTCAAAAAACCCATTTTAACAAACGTTATAAATTTGTTGTCCATGTCATTTAATAAGTTACTTCTTAAAGTTACTATAGGAACTTCGCTTGAATAGTTCGCTATAATAAATAAGATACTTTTATCATTGGGTCAGAACAATATTTAATTAGCCTTTTTTTATTGTTGTTTCCTATTTACGTTCAAGAATAATGAGATTTTTATGTATTTACATTTATATTATAAAAATGAATACGAAACGAAGAACAACTTAAATCAATGCGTAGCATTCACAATTCTTTGTAATAACATTGTTCTAATTGTGAAAAATCACATCTGAAGTTGTGTGTAATATTAAATAGTTTTGTTTGAGTCACTTGTAACTCACATTATATAACGCAGACTTGCCGTACATTCATTGTTTTTCCCATTGCTGATCTATAAGTAACGTATATTTATAGTTCTAGTCGAAACAAAAAAATCTCGAAGATATTTTATTTATTTATTTTGTTACACCAACGAAGTCAACACTTTAACAAGTATGACAGTTACAGAGTTATATAAAGACAAGTTAAGAATAACTTCAGTTAAAGGTATGATAAAACAATTAAAATATTGGTGCAAAAAACAATGTTAGTAAATATAAAACAATGTATAAATCATATAATTAAAAATTACAAGTATTTTTAAAGAATGAGATAGTACTTTATAATACAACATACATCAATAAAACATTGAAAATTTTAACAAAGAATAAATTACAAAAACTTTCATATCATTTGAGGTAAAACAACGTAACATTAAAATCTGCTATAACTCAATTAGAATGTAGTATCAATATGAAATCAACAAATGAAAAAGCATAAGACTAAAGTTAGAAGTAGAATTAGTATACACATAACTTTCGTGTTTAATATTTAACAAATTCTGATTTCCATTAAGGTTTGGTCATTTGTTGCCTATTTTATTATTTGGGATACGAAAATGTCTTTTGTTGAAAAGTTATTTAAAATTTACATAACTGTATTCCGACTTAAAGAGCATCGTAGTAAGCGTATTTACTAAGAGAAGAAAGATCTTACTGACCTAAGGAACAGTAGGTCTTACTTAAAATGAGAAAGTGTACGTAACTAAATTACTTCTGTTCTCGCTAGCGTAGTGACGGTAACTAAGTCACTCCAAAAGTTTCGTTAATAAGTGACATAACAGTATTTACATATATTTTCTTCTTTGGAAGACGGTTCAAAATAAGTCAAAATAATATTTTAAGACTTATCCTCAGATAAACCCCGTATTACTATACTACATATTATGTAGTGTAGTAATAAGGATTTATCTTTTTTTCTTTTAAATATGCCTAAGGTATCTCGAGGTAAGTTTTTTATCCTGTATCTCATAAGTACAAGTTGGATAGTTGCGTGATCAACTGGCATATGCTCTACATAGGAAAAATGTATTTAATCGATGAATTAGGTGTTTGAGGATGTTACATCATTATGTGACAAATATATTGTCACACAAAAATGGCTTTTTTATTTACTTATTTACACTTAATGTACACATAAAATTAGAAATTGGTACAAAGATGGAATTAATGCCGAAGGCATTCTCGCCCAGTCAACTTTTGGTGGTGTAGAAAAATTTAAGGTAGGCGTACAATTAAAACAATAAATAAATACTAAGAATAACGGACCTATACTAATAATATATATATACATATATATATACCTATATTATACTAATAATATATATATATACATATTAAGATAGATTACCCTGACAAAAGTTTAGGCAATCATATTAATTTTATTTATAATATTTTATTAATTAACTAGTTGTTTCCCGCACTTTTGTCTGTGAGGTGATATTTTTTAAAGTAGCCTGAGATTTACTAATTTCTTTCAGTAAAAGTCCCGTCAAATTTATGGGTCGGTTCGCTAGAAGCGGAACATAAACAAAAAAAAAAACACGAAGAACCAGGATCGATAGGAGGAGTATGGACTATTAAACGAATTTTTAAACCCAGTTCCAAATAACTATTTGAAAAATTCTATCTATAAAATTTCATGCGTTACGTATTTGACAATAAATAAACAACAAATTAGTATAGTTTTCACTGTGGACCATTTTTTTAACTCCGTCTTTTTTTAATCATATTTATTTTATCAGCTATATAGCATACTGAAACGCTCGGCTGATGGCTCTAGGCACATGTAGCCTCGCTAGCCCTAACTACAGCAGCTACGTTAATGAACAATGAAAATTGGGAATGTAAATTGAATGTCTAAGTCTTACTGTTAATGATGCAGTTGAAAAGTTTTATAGCATAATTCACAAAATTGAGAGTTACGTGCCCATAAAAATTATGCATAAAAATAAATATCTAATATGGTATTACCAATCAATCATAAAGATTTTAAAATAAAAAGAAAAATATCGAAAAAGATTTCAAAAATATAAAATAAACGTGATAAATATAATATTAACTATTGAGAACAAGAGCCAATTCTTTTGTCAACTTTGTGAGTTATCGTAATTATCTTATTAACGTCCAAATAATGTTTTAAAAATCTTGAATTATTCTTACATAAAAAATAAACGAAATAATGACTATTCAATGCCAAATGAAATGAAATTGGGTTATAAAGTAGCTAACTCTGGTGAAAACATTGCAAATTTATTAGCCGAACATTTTAAATTGGTTTACAATATGCCCGACTCTACTCACCAATCGCTATTTTGCTTAAAAAAAGTTGGCAACCTTTATGCCGTTGAAACGTTGTAACCTCCTTACTTAGAAAAAAAGACTTTAGCATTATAACCTTATGTCCTTAGAAAAACGTAAGGACTTTATGAGTATAATATTTTAAATGAAATTAAAGTAAATGTTCCTAGGATTAATAGCCGGGTACATAATTATAAACCTTTTTACATTAATATTTCTCCGAACATATATGGTAAGAAAACACCTCTTTCAAATTAAATAAACACTTTTTAAAAGTGTAGATTTTTTTCTAAAAAGCTTAAGATAAAAACTTTTTTATAACACTATATTTAATTTCCTATACATATTTTATAAGCAGTATTAAATAAAGTTTAAAATGTTCCTATGTATCTGGATCCGTGTACTCTTAAATAATCAGTAGCTTATTTTTAAACGCAGTGGTTACGTATAATTTAAATACAAATATATAAAGTTTAGTTTATCTTAAGTTTATATTGTAAATGCTCCTATATGTTTTACTTGGTAAGCCAAGTAAGGTTTTGGCATAGGCAACGGCGATAGATACTCGTGGATAATATATAAAGATAAAGTATAAAATATGAAAAAGTATTCATTGTGATAATTGCTTACTTCTAGAAGTTCCCTTAATATATAGAAAATAGACATAATGGTTTCGACGGTGTACCTAGGAATGAAATAAACATCAAGAGCAACAGAAGAAAGATATTTTATGATATCTCTACCCAGCAGTAAAATACACTTAAGTGGATAAAATGTAGGCTATGTAATAAAAAAGTATAAGAGTCGCCAAACTTTCGTTAGTAACTCAATTCATTGTCAACATAAAAATAAATAAAAAGATATTTTTTACCTTTTAAGAACTTTCTACGTTGAATATAAATAGTTATTTATCTTTGACAAAATACCTGACTTAGACAGGCTTACGAGCTTTTACATCTGAATGACAGTTTACCGAGTTCAATCCCGCTGCGCGGGGCCGGAAATAGGTATGTATATTGCCGGTTGAACTATTGGCAACGATCAAATCCTATGAACTCTGTGCGTAACGTGGTTACGAAAGTCATAAAAACTGACAAACAATAAATCATTACCTTTGTTTCAGAAATTTGATTTAAACAAAGAGATTGTACAAATTTTAAGAAATAATTTAATAGGGTAAATGTTACTTTATTAAATATGTAAGAATAGCATAAAAAAGCTCATTATCAACCTACCAACTCCTATATTTAAGACGCGCTATAATTCTTGCCAAAGAGAAAAACAGTTATTATTTATTGGCAACTACTATGTTACGCTTATAAAGTATACATCTGGAATTATTTTTCATTTGTGTACGAACTAGTTATATAAATGTTGCGAAAAGGCCAAACTTTAAGACTTTACGTTATTAGAAAAGTATTTGTAAATCATGATGTAAGAAAAGATTGGGCTTTTTTAGAAATTTAATTTCTTAAAACTTATAATCAATTGTATTCATTTAAAAGTATTTTTAATATTATGATGATAAAGGTAACTTAACATTGAAGACGAACTATTTTGTGTAATTTTAATTATCTTAATCAAACATGAAATAAATAATGAATCCTTTTAATGATCGTTTTAACCAGGAATGCATTTTTAAGTTATTAGTATGAAAAAGGCATGTGCCCGTAATAGTTTCAGTTAAAAATATTGGAAAATGACATTGAATCAATTATCTGTATGTTTGATTTGCTTCAATCAAATTGTAATTACATAGCATATTTAAATGACTATCCACTTTTAATTAAATACAGTGCCTTTTAAACCGGAATGCAGTGTTTTCAAGCTAGCTCTTGGTTAAAAAGCATTAGGTTCCACGCACCTGAACAGTTTTCATTTAAAAACAAACAATTGAAAATGACTGATCTTAATTTAATACTATATTTAATTTTGATTTGTATTAGATTTGACCTTTCAAATTAATTTAATTGTGAATTAACAGTCAATTTATTTCTTAAATAATATAAATCTGTAATCATGATCAAAAACAACAGATTCTTTAAAACATAGTTGCTATATGCATTTAATCAATCTTTTAAAAATATACTTCACGTCAATCACTTGCCAATATTGTTTTACTTTCATTTATTTTATTTATTTCTATTATTATTTGATGCAAATGTTACTTAAAAGATTGTACAGTTGCTTGTTTTAATTTTTCAAAAATGCGTTAAATTAACTTTTGTTGATAATGGATTATTTGAATTAAAATAGTTAAAATTTTAATCTTGGTCATAATTTTATCAATTATATTTTATTATTGTTAATATATAATGAAATCTTCATACGCTTATTTTATACCATGGCCATCACTAAATACTTAACAATTTTAAAATAATTGATAATGTAATTTAAATCAAATTAATAAAAGTATGTGCCTTTCAAAGGAAATATTTTAATTTTAAGGTGGATAGATTAAGTATGTTTTTCGTTTATTTCATGTTTTGTTTATTCTTGAAATGTAATCATTTTGTTAAAATTTGTTTTAAAACATTGACTAAACATTCAGATTGATTTTTGTGTTGTCAACAAATTGTAAATTAACCTTTTTAAAATGAAAGTAGGATATTGAAACAATAATATTTAAAGTAATCTTTTGCTAAAATTTTCTATAATCTGATATGTCTTATCGTTTATTTAAGCTTAATTTTTATTTCAATGTATAAAGAAAACTAGCCACTCAGCAACGCGGTTATTTAATACGACCATAGCCATCAACTGATTCAAATGTTATAATAGTAATTTATATTTTGATTGTTCTCTTAGCTAATTTAATAAGAGGTATCATGATTTAATCCTTTCATAATGAAACTCACTAATCAATTCACTGCACTTATTTTTTCAGCTAACGGTGGTTATTAGACGTACTAAACTTTAAATCAAAGTTTATAATTGTTCATATATTTGTTACCTTCGTTAAAATGCATCAAATGGTAATTCAACTTTTGATTTGTTAATCATTATATACACATACATATCATATAAACATCAATTGTTTTTGTAGTAAAGTATAAAATTTTAATACTTCTATTGTTCAATATTATAATTATAATAAAATTTATAACATTATCGGTTATTTACATTAATCCGAACTCTTTTGATAACATTTCAGCAGCGAATAGTAACTGAATATATGCTCTTTTCCAGTATAGGGTTCATCTTAAGCTTTATTAATTAGTTTTATTTCAATCGACTATAAATACGAAGTTTTAATCTTAGCCAGCAGTGGATATGCTTGGACCCAAGTCGGCAGGTGCTACCTAAATCACCCAAACCATTACGATTCGATTTGATCGACCATCCTCTAAGAAACGATTCCTACCAAGGATGATCCAATGAGGCTATTATGATTAAATTCATCCTAGTTTCAATAAGAGGTGGTTGTTCTACCACCTGCTTGGGATCCCATAATCTTAATAAATTAAATTTAAACCCAGCTAATACCACTGCATGGCTTAAGATAACTCATATCTTTTTGCTTAGGTCGGGTACAGGATTAAATTAATTAATAAAAACTAAGATCTGGAAACCCGCTTTCATCACTGGAACAAGACGCATGACATCTCAGTACCGGACCACGGCGCTGAAGTGTTCGAAACGTCGGAATTAAAATGTACAATACATACGCTGATAAAATCCATAAAGTACATTATTAATAATGTATAAAATATTGTTTTGACCCTAGCATAAAACCTGCTTAATACAATTTTGTACATTTTGATCAACAGTTTTGTTGTCTAATTAATAGTTTAGAAGGATATATTAAATAATAACTAAACAGGTAAATAAAAAAAATTATTGTCTGTTAAGATAGTTATAATCGTGTCAGTTTTGTGTGTACATCCTAAAGGAATTGTTATATTTAAAAAAAAATTAATGCTGTTTAAGGACCAAACATAAACCGTTTATTAAATTAAATTAAAACTGTTATTTTGAATGTGGTATAACTTTAGGATTAATAAGTTAAATGATTCTTAAAATCTTATTTCAAACAAATCACCCTGTTATTCTCCACCGCTTTTATCATAAAAAGTATATAAACGAATGAAAATGTTGTGAAAGTTATTCTTGTCTTCTGAATATTTCAATTTAATTTCTCTGCAAACTGTCATTTTATTTGTGAACGATAAAATATGTATTTGCTCACTCTAATGGACTTCAAGAAAAAGTTTCTAGCGTTGTATTCTGACATGGAGTTACTATTTTAATCAAAATACTTCCCATATCGGCTTCTTTTAACTAGCTTATCATATACCTTAGTTTTTTTATTGATTTTTATTATCTCGAGTACATACGGTACGTCGCATATATAGCATAATATATATTATATTATACTTATTTGAAGTATATTATACTTTAATAAAAATATGTCTCTAAAATAATTTGCTTAAATAACTATTTTATTGAACTAACTAAATAATAGTAGAAATGTTTATATTTCATGTTGATTTCATTGTTTATAACATACAATATAACGTTCTTGCGATTTGCGGAAAATAAAAGGCTTATAAGTTGGATATAACGTGCAAGTTCTATTTTACGTTGAGGGCCATGTAAATAAAATGCAACGTTGTTTTGTTTGCTTGATACGAGTATAAAACGTGCCTATCTATCGTGTTATTCTGTTTGTATTACATTTTATTACTGACGGAATACATTCGATATATTTATTTGTCGCAGTAGAAAATGATTTAAGAATGTTTAAATCTTGTTTAGTAAAATATTTGAGTGCAATATGGATAACATGTTCTCTCCGTATTAAATTGCAAATTAGTGAGGCTTATTCTCATTTTGGCTCAAGAAATCTGATATAATGATTATAATAATGATAATAAATTACCAATGAAAGCTTATAATGGTATGGAAAGATCATTAATAAGTTTAAATTATGCGGCTGCAGGTAGGATTTAAGTAATCTGTTCTAAGATGGATTTACTCAGTAGATAGATGCTATATAAGAATGAAGTAACGTTTTTCTTTTTTTTTTTAACTCATACATATCTAGTTATTTCTTTCATTAACACGAGCACATATTATTAATAGAAAATTATTTTACTAATTTTTGTTGCTTTTATTTTTCTTATACCCCGCAATACACCAAAATGCCATATTTTATCTGAATGTTTTATTAGCAAGAGTTACTAAAAGACTATAAACATAATACTACATTGATGCGGTCTATTAAGAAAGTTCTATTTTACAAAGAAAATAATACGCCAGCAACATAATAAAAGTTTATTATAACTAACTTAACATATATCAGAGCTTAATACTGATATCAACAAATATTGGTCTTAATCATGAGAATGGAATATAGTATAGGTACGTTGCGAAAAGTTAAAAGCATAAATTTTTATGTTTGATTATTTTAACCAGTAAATCTTTATTACTTTCAATTCATAAATGACTGAAATATCTTTGTACGCCATAAAATACCCATAAAAATGACAAAGATTAACCTTTTAACCGTCGAAATAAAAATAACATAAATTCACTTACTATTAAATAATTTACACACGATTGGACTCAACTTTAATAAAAACTTTTCTCTTTCTCGTTTAATATAAAAATGAGCTATTCTCAGAGAGCCCTACGGTATATAAACGTAGACACGGCCTCGGGTTTTTGCTTCCAATAAGTCTCTGCTTGTCGGTGACATAGTTCAATATACTGTGCTACCCTATTTGGATTTACAATTGTCACCAGTGTCTTTATTTATATACAATATAACATTTATAAGGCAATGACATTACAGAAAACATTTATGTTCAGTAATTTAATGTTTAGTTTTTATTTGTTGTTGATGAATAAATAAATGAAAAATTAATCATATTATGAATACTACTTAATATTGACATTGTTTCTCTTATTAGACCTTATTCTACATTTAAATCGAAAACAAGCTTCTATGTCGTTAGGATGTTAGACAACTGCGTATAGAATGATAAATGAAACAATTGAATATACCAGGACTTTAAGGCAATGTAGTCACAAATAATGTTAAGATCAATTTATAATCAAGTATTATTTTATTTCGTTTACATTGTTTCTAAAATGGTTAGTTAAAAAAAAAAATTTCATCCAAAAAAAAAGCTTTAAAGATGCAAAAAAGTTACAGTCATTGCCGTTGTGTAGGCGGCTTTGCTTCTAACCCTAACATAATTAAAAACTACTACACGAACAGAGTGATTGATATCAAAAGTAGTTACAAAGTAACTTTGCTTCACTAGTATAATTAATTGAATTTTAAGGAATTCATTTATGTTTAAAAGCTTGTGGTCTTGTATAATGTACTGCTTTTTTGTAGACCTTTGATTTCGTTAAGGATTTAAACAGGTAAATGATTTATTTTTCATTTAGTATGTTATATATTGTTTTTTAATCTGTTGTGAAGTAATTTTAATATACACACGCAAAATTATAAACCTGCCCAATTTATAATACATTCTGTTGCTTACACAAATACGATACATGATAAATAATATTTAAATTCAAATCATTCTAAACAATTGTTTGGTAATCAAAAGCCATGAATTCCGTAAAAACTATACTATTTATCACGTCCAATTTGATAATATCAATGTAGTTTTATACTTTTAAAATCTGATTCTGCACATATCCCCCAGAAATTATTCTCAGTCGGAATGGACCGTGGAAAAAATTGCATAAGTTTTAATTGATAACAAAGATGTCTCAAAAGTAATTTACTTGAAATAGGAACACAGACGACTCACATGACGACCTCACCGCACCGCATTGGTGAAAAGCAGTTTAAATTCTAAAAATTGGATTTGGGGGAAAAAAGCTATAATTTAAATTTTAGATTTGATTGTGTTAACATATATGCTACCGTTTATGACAGATCTTAAGCAAAATACGTCAAACGGTGTTTCAAAAATTCAATGTATGATATATATATTGTTATAATATGTAAGTCAAAAAAGTTCACAAAAATAGATATGGATATATAAAATAGCCGTATTATATGTAACAGTTATGCATTATACAAAAATCTCACAATTGCCTGAATAGGATAACTAGTTTCATAGAGAATTTAATTTAGAAGTCATTAGGTGTAATCATCAAATATTTTGTTTAATAGTTAATAATTTCAACAATATTTTGTAGAAAAACATATCACTGATTTAGAACTAAACAATGAGTTCCTGCCTACACAAATGGATATCTGGAGACATAAATTACCTTGCTTAATATGTAAGGCGAAACAGTCGTTTTTAAGCCAATAATGTTTTAACTGTCTCCATAGCCTAGTGATATGGGCTTGCGCTAGAAACCGGAAATTGAAGATTCAAACCCTGCGAGGATTCAACAAGTTATCACTGTTTTGTCCTAGTTAATTGGGGTAATACGGGCTGATCATCCGATGGCCTGTAATATAAGATAATCCATGCGTCGGATGAGCATGTAAAACCACGGTCCTGTGCCTGATTTCTCTCAAGTTATATCCCATCGGACTATTAGAGATAATAATATAATATTATGTTATAGTTCCAATACCTCCTGAATAGTTGGTCTCACAAAGTCGCTGTCTAGGGTGTATTCAGAATCAGTGTTCAGTGGCCCATTTCTAGTTCATTCTTACCAACCTACAGCCCTATAGAGAAAGATAGTAGAAACCAAACAGTTCATTTAAACGAAGCTTAATGTTTGTATTTATAATACGCTTTATGAACTTGTGAAATATTGCAACTCTGAACGGCAGAAAGTCTGTATAATTTTAAGAGAATGTTCCATTCGCAGAAAATTCTGTAGTATTGCCAAATTAGACTCGGAATAGATATATATTCAATCCCATTGTATTGTTATTAGTTGACTGTAATTATTTCTAAACTGCTTAAATGCTGAATTTCTGACAGAATAATGTTGTTATTAGTCGGCTGTCACTCAGTTTGACATCTACAACAATGACAATTCATCAATAAAAACGGTAGATGTACGATATCACTTCGTTATTATTTTTAATTATTTCACTACTAATATACAAAAATAGATGAGTGTCAAATAGTCTCTTTAAATGTGTTATAAATTCATTTTGCTACTTATACTATAACTGCTTTTAATTTTTACATTCGACTTGGAATAAAAAATATAAGAAATTTTTTTAAAAGTGATTCCCTTTTTACGGGGCCCGCATGGGGTTGTATAACTGCCTATTTCTGTCCCGAAAAAAATGTTCACGGATTTTACCTTTTTTACTCTGTGAGAGGCTTTAATATGTAATGTGTTCTTGTTTTATTCAAGAAGCGCCTAAAGTAAAACAACGTTCAAATAAACATATGCTTTGTAGTACGCACGAAGTGTATAGTTGATGCTACTTACATTTACATGGGTACGTAAGGTACATAACAGTGAGCTTTTGTTATATAAAACTTGTTTATATTTTACGGCTATATTTCCTGGTTTTAAATATCTTATGTATAGTATTAAAAAAATGACTTTACGGATTTTAACGCGTTTATTTTACATTTTTAAATTCCCGACGTTTCGAACACTTTCCAGTGGCCGTGGTCACGGGGTAGACTGAGATGTCATGCGTCTTGTTGCCAGTGCTGAAGCGGGGTTTCCAGTTCTTAATTGTAATTATTTAATTTTAGTCTGTACTCCGACTTATGCAAAATGAACTGGTTTTATCTCTACAGCCAGTAGTGGTATTATGCTAGGGTTTATATTTTAATTTATTAATTATGGGTCCCAAGCAGGTGGTAGAACTCAACCATCTTCTCTTTGAAATTTGAATGTTTCTAATCTCAATAGCCTCACGGATCATCCTTGGTAGGAATCGGTGTTCTTTAGCGAGGATTTGGATCGATCAAATCTGTTGTAATTTAGTGATTTAAGGTATGGTCAAACACTGCCGACTTGTTGGGTCTTTTATGTTTAATGTCAGCTATATGTTCCTTCCCTGGTTCTCAAAATGTAGCCAATCTTGTCAATTACGCCTCTCACAAAAGGTAAGAAACTTGGTACTCACTCGCTTGCCTTCCTCTCGGTCACTGTGATGCTGCCTTGGAAGCACGTAACAAGCTTGTTGTCTCAAGAGTACATGCTGTAACATGGTGTACTTCAGCCTATAGGTATTCTTCATCATAGATCTCAAAATATTATCAATTTACTCATAGATAGTATGCCATCTGATAACGGTGTTGTTATTACAGAAGTTAAAAAGAAAACGCATAATATAAATAAACGCGATAACGACTAACATGCGTCAATATTAATACATATATAGGCTTATATAAAAAACATATAACAAAAAATTTATGCAATTATTTAATCACTTGTCGTAATCAAATTTCGTTTGTTAATTTTTTATTAAGATCGGAGTAATGTATGTTTTTTTTGTTTAGCGCGAAAATAAATACTGAACACAACTTATAGTATATAAATAATAGAACAGGTATTTTATCAAAAAACTTTTGAACAAAACAAATGATTATTCAAGCTTTACGTTAATATTATGTATAGCGAAATGCATAAATATATACCAGAACATGAACCGTTACAAAATGGTTTTCAGAGACGACTTAATACGCAAGCGGGTTAGAAGTAATGTGGTGCCATAAGTCCTTTGCTATGAAAAAAAATTATTTAAATAAAACTAATTACATTATGAATTAAATTTTTATTTACAAAAAAAGCTTAAAAAAAGGAATTATTTTTTGAAAATAACATCTTCTAAATGTAATCCGTTGCGATCACGGCACTCTTGCAAAAGACGTCTAAAATTGTCGATGACTGCGCGGCACGTCACTGCTTGTCATTTCTCTGCGGATGTTTTCTTTAGGGCCTCAATTGACGCGGGTTTGTGTCGTATACTTACGACACAAACCCGCAGTTTAAATAACCCACAAAAAAAATCCATCGGGGTCAGATCTGGACTACGTGCAGGCCGGAAATGTCCCCTCTGTTAGAATCACTTTGCCAGGAAAAAGTTTGACGGATAATCGGGCATAGCAGTGTTAGAGTGTAGAAATGGCCCCATCCTGTTGAAACCACGTCCTGGCATTAAAGCCTGAAAAGATTTGCAATCCTGGTATGAAAAACTATTCGATCATAGCCACATAACGCTTCGACGTAACAGTAACTGCGCGCCCTCTGCCAACCTGAAAGAAGTAAAGGCCCTAGGATACCATGGGCTGACATGCAGCCCTTACAGTCACTTTCGGACATGTAGGGCTTCTGATGCTTAAGTTTTGGATTGATGGGGCTCCAATAGCGGCAATTTTGTTTACTAACATGCCCGTTAAGATGGAAATGAGCCTCATTATATATAACATTATGATTATTGAAGGAAGAAAACCGTGTTAATGCTCTGCACGCTTACGAGTTGACTGGTCGGATTTTCGCGAATAGACTGTGTCACTGTGTCTACGTTTTGTTCCGTACGTGACGTCCTTGGGTGACCCAACCGCGGTTTATCTAACGTCGAACCGGTCTCCTCGAACTTAGTAACCAGTTCTTAATGGTTTGAAGAGTTGGAGTGTCGTCAAGTTGTAAACCTTTGTGTTTCGAAATTTACGCCGACGCAACGTTGCCGAATTGTCGTTTTTATAAAACTCGCGCACACAATACGCACGGTCCGCTCCGGTAAACGCTCCATCGCGACTAAATTCCAGAAACCAAGTTACTCCCCGCTTCCTGCTCTGCTCATGCGCCCAGTTCGTTTTATTCAAATTTACTTTTCAAAGGACTTATGGGCCATGTAATTTGTTTTTGCGCTTTTTGATTGCAGACGGTTTAGCTGACAGGATCAACCTTCCCAGTAATTAAAAATTTTATTACTTTCCGATTGTGAATACGCATCGCTAACTGTGCCCAATCTGTTGCTGTCCTTATTTGTATTTGGTTTTTTATTATTATCTAACACAAATTATATTTTACAATTTCTATATACTGAAAATGTATTATCTTTTTTAGGTTGCGTATTTGTCTAGTTTGTAGTTCCTGATAAACTTTGTAAAGTAATGACGCAACATGCATCTCTGAACATCTCAGTTATGCCCTCAACAGAATGTACGATTGAAAGAGGTGTTTATTTACGCCTACACATATGCACTATAATATCTCTTGTGTCTAGTTCAATATAGTTTAGCAGCCATAGGCGTAATCTATTTGGTGGTTTTATATATTAGATATTATATAAAATCTCTAAAACTTCCAACTCTTATATATATTTTTATTTGCCAAACGACTTGCCTTTTTGACAATAATTCGTTATTGCTCTCACTATATTCATTTAGTTTCATTTTTAGTTACCTTTAATTATAAAGAAGTTATCGAAGTAAATAACAATATTTACATTGTGTAGAATAATAAAAAATATGGTAAATAATATCATATTTTCGATCGCGTAATGTTATCTGCAAAAAGTAATAAAAACAATAAGTATTATGAAAGCTTACTTCTAAAAGCACATAGTATAGCTGCCAACATTTCAGTTTAAATAATACATGAATAATTTGCGCAAATGTCACAAATATATTTCTTACATTGAGTCAGATATCGTGTTAGAAACACAAAGCACACATTTCTTTTTAAAACGAACTCTAACTCTCCAAGTGTCGCTGTTGATGTAAATGTATATTTATGTTAGCATTTTTCATTTTCTATTCTTCGTTTGTGTCGCTTTGTAGAACTAAATCATATTAAACTGTAAAACAAAAAGAATAATATTACAACACCGAGGTATTATTTTAGACTACTGAGTCAATTAAAGAGACTGATCTTTGTTATACTTAATAGTGAGCTTCTGATTTAAACTATACTAAGAACCGTTTGTATAACTGTTATTAACCTCCTTATTTAATCAATGGCCTTAGATTATATTTTTTGGTAATCGAAAATTTAATTCACTTTAAGAATATAAAGAAATTCGAAGAAATTTAAATTAATATTCTGTTTATATACACAACTAAAAGGATTTACAATTAAATATAAGCTAGCTTCCGTAACGTAAACAGACTAAAACGTTGTCACGAAATATTTTTTACCAAAAGAAAGTTTGGTAAGAGCAAGTGGTATAGTATACTTACAAACAAAATAATAATCCTAGGTTAGATTAAATAAAACTTTGTTAGTCTTTTTTTATTAATACCTCTTTAATGTGACCTTAAAATTAACGTAAGTCAACTAACACAAAAATATAATCAAGGCAGCTTAAATCAACTAGTTTAAAAATATAAGTAAGCTGAAATTGGGAATTGTAAACTCTAATTAATTATAAGAATTATTAATCATTAAGATACTAACAATTTAGACAATAAATTATGAAAAAAACACACAGCGTCTTTCTAGTTTGATTTGAGATTAGTAAAGCTGCCTGAATAGTCTAAATATTTGCTATAATAGACTTTGTTTGGCTAGGTGTCGGCTTTCTTTTGCTATTATCCTAATACTCTTTTGAATTGAGTGGTCGATATTGTTATACTTCGCAGGACGTATCTTTAGTTTGGTAGTTAGTTGTGGTAGTTCACAATTAAAATTTTTAAATTTCATATTACCTATCAGCAAATCCGTTAAAAGATCGGATTTTATTAGTTTCCATCATCATCATCAGCCTGTGTAAGTCCACTGCTGTATGTAGGCCTCCCCTGCTCCATTAGGGGGTTTTTGGACAAGGTGCATTTTTGGCACTTGTGTGAAAACACCACTGTCGTTCGGTTTGAAGGGCACCGTTTCCAGCGTATTTCCTGGATAAACAAGACATAACATCCCATGTCTCACGTAGGCAGCGCATTGGTGACAACCCTGGTATTATTGGTGTCCAAGGGTGTCACTTTCCATCTGCTGGCTCGCCTGCTTGTCTACCTTTTATTAGCGATAAAAAAAGCAATTGTCTATAGCTTACCCAACAAAACATACGTAAAAACGCACAATAAAAATAAACACTCGCTCATGCAGCATAAGAATTACGACGAAGCTAGACGTAGTCTCGGGCAATACATGATAGAGCGGTGGCAAAATCAGCTAGTTTTCAAAAGTTGGCTTTGCGCTAACAGATGTCCAATGGAAATTAATAATTAACTTAAGTCATTCAATTTTTAATAATTAAATTGTTCTATTTTATCATAAATATTTTCATACGCCGATTAATAAAAATAACTTATAAAATCGACATGTACATTTTGAATACTAATACACATCTATGTGTATTTTATTTACTTTTATATAGTTTTTATGTGATAAGTTCTCTGAACGTATAATATTGTATTAAAAAACTTTGAATTAATCAAAAACGTAAGAAAAAAGATCACACAGTAAGTATTAAATAAATTTCTTATTAAAATATTTTATTCCATTTTTTACTCAATATTTTACAAATTTTACAGTGCAACAGTTTTTGTTAGTTTAAAAAAGCCTGGAGCGAACCATTAACTACCAGTGTGTGTTATTATTTAAGTAGACATTACAGGAATAATATCCTTGCGGTGTTTAACAAATATTCTTATGCTTAGACACAATTTCTAACATGAAAATGGAGTATACAATAATGGTAACAATTGTTATAATAAACATACCAGAGATTGTTCAGACAAAAAAAAATATTTAGCCAACGTGTCTAGAAACGACTTCAATTCGTAATTATTTCTATTGCTTGCGCGAATATTATTTATTGTTAAATAAAATTACTTTACGGATTTTATCGCGTTTATTTTACATTTTAAATTCCCGACGTTTCGAACACTTTCCAGCGGCCGTGGTCACGGGGTAGACTGAGATGTCATGCGTCTTCTTGCCTGTGCTGAAGCGGGGTTTCCAGATCTTAATTTTTATTAATTATTTTTAATCTGTACTCCGACCTATGCAAAATGAACTGATTTTCTGTACAGCCGAGCAGTGGTATTATGCTTGGGTTTAAATTTTAATTTATTAATTATGGGATCCCAAGCAGATGGTAGAACCAACCATCTTCTCTATTGAAATTTGGATGTTTTTAATCTCAATAGCCTCACGGATCATCCTTGGTAGGAATCGGTGTTCTTTAGCGAGGATTTGTGGTCGATCAAATCTGATGTAATGGTTTGGGTGATTTAAGGTATGGTCACACACTGCCGACTTGTAGGGTCTTCTATGTTTAATGTCAGCTATATGTTCCTTCACGCGGTTCTTATTGCTCGCTTCGTTTGTCCAATATAAGAGGCCACAGTCACAATCTAGCTTGACACTCCTGGGTCTTTGAGGAATATTGCACTTGACAGGTGGTAGGAATTGACCAATCTTCTTCAGCGGCTTGAAATAAGTTTTGATTGAAGCCCGCCTCAAAATGTAGCCAATCTTGTCAGTTACGCCTCTCACAAAAGGTAGAACAGCAGGTACTCGCTCCACTGTGGCTGCCTTCACTCGGTCACTGTGATGCTGCCGTGGCGCAGCAAGCTTGTTGTCTCGCAGTACTTGCTTAACATGGTGTAGCTCAGCCGCCAGGTGTTCATCATCACAGATCCCTCGTGCTCTCTGAAACAAAGATTTGCCCACGGTAGCTAACTGGGATGGATGGTGGCGTGAATTGCCATTAAATATTTATTTGTAAGAGTTGGTTTCCTATACACAGTATAGCTCAAGGTGTTATCAGGATTGCGAATAATTAAAACATCAAGAAAAGCTAAAGAATTATAATTTTCTAACTCCATAGTAGTTTAGTATAATAGTTAAACCACCTTAACTCCATTAATTCAAAAATACAGTTTTTTTAATTAATGGAGTTAAGGTGGTTAAAAAATGCATTTATTTTATCATATGGTAAGATGGCAAATGTATCATCTACATAACGCTTATAAAATATTGGATAAATCAGAGCAGTGAGTAGGGCCTTCTCCTCAAAGTCACCGGTGAAGGCACCGGTGGTCAGAGTCCCTTTACAAGGGACCGTCTGGGTGGAGTACCACCATGGTGCCTATTTCTACCATAAAGCAGTAGTGTGAAAACACTACTGTGTTCCAGTTGAAGGGCACTGTAGCCAGCGTAATTACTGGGTAAACGAGACTTAACATCCTATGTCTCACGGTAGGCAGCGCGTTGGTGATACCTGTATGACCAATGTATGGGTGTCGGTGACCACTTTCGTTTTGAGCTATGAATGGTTTTAATCAATTTTTTAAAAGTTTACATTAAAATGCTTATTGTGCGTTCTTGAAACATTCACAGATATGTGCTAAGCTGGACTTTATTTTTGATTAATTCAATTAGTACAATTATATAAAACGTACTTTATGGCTTCTTTTGGTTTTAGCAGCGTTTGTATTTTAATCGCACGAGGTTGTGGTTTTTGCCGGGTTATTTTCTTCTCAAATTCTGTTAAATTACTTGTCACAAAAATTTTTAAAAAAAAGAGAGTATATTATTAAAAAAATAAATTTTCAAAAAGGTGTTAAAATCACGCACTAGGGCGACAACGGGCATAAAAATAAGGAAAAAACATAGCCCGAATTTGAACCTTTTAAGTAACCCTTTTAAAAAGTCCCAAAAAGGAAGCATTATTTTTCAGGCCCAAAGGCACTATATGCTCGGCATTTAAAAACCTTAAAACACTGTAAGTATAATTAACTTACCCTACTTACTTACTACTTAACTGGTAAAACTTTAACAAGAAGACGATTAATATCTCAGACTGTTATTAAATGTAAAGTATAATATAGCATAAAATGATAGGGACATTGTGGAGGTATCAAATAAATTTTACAGTAGGTTAGAAAGCCACACCTGAAAGGTTATTTGCCAATTGACATACTTTACCCAACTTAACACAAACAGAACATTTTTCTTCTAAAGTGCATAAACTTCGTGAGTAAGTTACCCTTAAAATAAATGTCATTTGTTCAACAAACACATTCTGGAATTTGGGGTTCGTAACTTTAATTAGTTACAAGAATTGGTTGACTAAAGAACTGGCAAACGAACGAACTTTCGGGACTTTTTACTTTAAGAACGACAGGCATCTTGATTCTTTAAGGGAGTTTCGTACACGTATACAGTTGATGTACGCAATTTCTTGTGACACTTAAAAATATAACGTGGTTAAATTATGCGACCATACAGGGTGACGATTACCTAATATATGCCGATAAAAATGCCGAATAAGACGTTAATATTCCCCTATTACGCTTGCCCGGTTATTACGCTAGGACTATGCTAGGACGCTATTTAAACCGAAAAACAGTTAGGTATATGGTAAATAAATTTAAATTAAGGACCACATCCCAAATACTACAATATACCACAAATAAGCCACCTATTAAGTAAAACAGAATTTGATAATTATTAAACACGAAAGTTATAGTGTGAAAACACTGCTGCGTTCCGGTTTGAATGGCAGTGAGCGATTTACTTGATTAAACGGATTAACACTTTGTCTCACGTGGCAGCGCGTTTGCGTTACAACTGGTTTGCCAATTCTATGGGCGACGGTGACCACACATCAGGTTGGGACTCTAAATCTTTTGCGTAGCCCTAAAAAAAAGTTAATGCCATCGAGGCTGACACTAAAGTATCGGGAATGGAATATTTCCACTATTCCTGTCATATTAAAGTCTTTTTAGTTACGAACTCCTTGGTTTTGAAAATCAAGAA
This sequence comes from Lamproptera curius, assembly GCA_029286875.1. NCBI lineage: Eukaryota > Metazoa > Arthropoda > Insecta > Lepidoptera > Papilionidae > Lamproptera > Lamproptera curius. Next base: position 119,518 of record JAGSMT010000121.1, on the reverse strand, counting down.
TCAAGAATACCAATTATTTATTTAAAAGTTCTCGGTCTTGTCACAATGTATCGATAACTTTTAGTCGTTAAGCAAATGATTGACTGCAAAAATTAGAGCGATGGATTTATTATGATTTTCAAGTGGTTTAACACAAAACTGAATTTCAATCGTGGACAGTCACGCTCAGTGATACCGTAATGTTCTCTAAAACTGCAGTACACATGAAAATTGTATTGCTGCACTTTACATTTGATCCTTGTTCCTAAATCATGGTGAATTGTTACAGTGTAACTATCTGCAAAACTTACCAAACAAACACTTTCACAGCAACTTTACAGCGTATGCAACAAACATCTTGATATCAGCCTTACTTCACTAGCCAAAATTATAGATTTCTTGAATTATAAATTTCTTAATCTCAGTTTCGCGTCGAAATACGTTTGCTCTTAGTTTATCCTAGTAAAACAATACACCAACGTTAAGCTTTAGGAACAAATGTAAAAACTGCCTTAAAAATGGCCTTAACTTAAACAAAAGTAATTTAATATTAAAATAGATTAATTTGAGAAAAGTTAAGGCTACCATCTCAATGTTATGCATACTATTCATTATTAATTATCTTATTCCATCCGATATATACGATAGATAGATATTGTATATACAGGTTGCCTACCGATGCCGTTAACTTGAAAAACGAGTAAAATTAAAAAAATATATAACCAGCTTCAAACAGTGTGTAACTATTTTGCAACATAAGCGGATTCCAACGTACTCTCTGCTCACTTGAAATATGCCTCAACGTAGTTTTAAAAAAATGTTTACAATAATATGCTTATTGTTAAAACATAGATATATGCTTTCGCAATCTTCATTGTAGGCTAATTTATGAAGTATTAGCAATTTAACCGCATGAGGTTATGATTTTTACCGGCGTAAGTTTTTAAATTTCTTAAATGTCTATTAAACTACTCATCACCAAATTATTTAACAAAAATGGGACTACATAAAAGCTTCTAACTACTATTTAAACAAAAAGGTTTATCTAAATCGAAGCACTAGGAGCGGAGCAACGACGTAGCAAGTATGAGCAATCCCACTAACTCTTTGCGTAAGAACTCTTTATAAGAATATAATATTTAGAAACTATATTTGTTCCATTTTTCATAAAAATAATATGTAAACATTGTTATTTGAATTGTAATAAAAGGAATTGCAGATTACATTCAAATGTTCCACCAAAATCCTTTGACATTAAAATGAACGAAAACATAAAAGAAGAGAATTTTAGTCAATATACTTTAAATATTACCGCAAAGTTTACCATTTTAACAGAAAGCTCGCTGTTTAGATTGATAAGTTTCAAATATAAGCAAAACATTGAATTAGGGATACTGGACTAGTATAGACTTCAATAGTCTCTCCAATATATTCAGCGTGATATTTTTACCAATGTATACATATATTATAATATTTTTCCGTTACTGAGTTGATTGAACTAAGCGTTAACAATTTCCAGCTCATAGAGTCGTTATTGAACAAACTGTAAAGAACACTTATCATTATCATCTTTAGGCTGTGATATAGTTCCTACTAGACATAGAGTCTACCCCTATATCCCTTCTCCAATAGGAGGTTTTTGGACCTTTAACACGCTGGTCATATGTGGTTGAAATGACTTTACATGCCTATCCGACGGATGGATCATCTTGCTTTTTAGACAATTAGGGTGATCGCCCAAATTTCCCAACTAACTAAAACGAACTTAGAAAGTAGTTGAGGTTAAACCTAACTACGGTTTCTAAGTAGCCTATTACAAATTAGGCTACTGAGGCCTATTGTAAATTTAAAATAGTGCTAGAATTTTAAATCATAGTAAAATATTATATTTATTTTATTTATTCCATACATCATCATAGTAAAATAATATATATATTTTATTTATTCCATATTCAAAAATATTGAGAAAACATTTACCTAAATATAATTAAAGGTATTAACCGCAAGCAACGGTTTATTTATAATTTTTTTGGTTATTAGATATTTTTCATGTAACGCAAGGGATTTAGTTTAATGTTCTCTTACGCGAGTAACGCATTCAACTTTATTTCAATTTAACAGTTTTTTTTACATAAAATGTGATGTACACACCATGCTCGCATAATACAAAGTATATTTGGCTTGCGTATGCATATATAATATTGCTTTTAACATTTATGCATGCATTATTTTATAAACACCAATTTTTACGACAATATAATTTAATAAATATCATGCTCTTTTGTGGTTTACACCAAAATGGATGTGTTCATTTAACACATACAAAGGTTGTACGAAAAGCCTCTGGTACTTATCTTAACGAAAATATCTAAGGGAAAATGTACTTGTGAGATACATGAGAGTATTACCGCAAATTAGATACTTTACTAATTGGAGGTGTTCATTTAATTCCAGTTTAAATGTTAATTGTTAAACAATAATATGTTATGCATCAAGTTTGTAAGGTGTAAATAACTAGTTGCCTTTTTGACCGACTTTCCAAAAGAAGGAGGTACTTAAATTAGAGCGTATATTTTTTTTAATATATAAATAATACCTCGCTAGTGCCCCGTTTTTTTTTAGTTTAAGTAGACCAATAGACATTCAAGAAATTAAGAAAATTTCGGCGTTTAAAATCAGAACCGCGTGCGATTAAATTACAAACGCTGCCAAAACCGCAAAAAAAATAGGCTTAAATTATGCTGTATATAATTGTACTACTTTAAATAGTTTATCATAAAGAGCGCGAGCGCAAATATCTATGTTTTAATAACCACCCGCAATTGCCATTTTAATGTTAAATATTGTTAAAAATTGCAATAAGGCATATTTAAACCTCTTTTAGGATAATATGTAAGTTTACATAAAAACTAATATGTTCAAAAAATTCTTCAGTGTATACATAAAACGTGTCATATCTGCAATTTGGATTAAATAAATACCTTAAAAGATTATAGATATTTAATATACAGTGGCGGAAAACACGAGTTTATTTCTAGCAACGGGAAAAATGCAAAATTTTTATGAACTATTTTAAGTCGGTTATATTTTTTTGTCATTAAATAATTATAATTTTAACTCATATAAGTCTTAAAGGTTTAATTGTCTACTCATTACGTTTGAATTAACAAAATTACCTCATACTCTACGCCCTAATTCTTTGCAGCAATTCCGTGAAACCGACTACTGACCCAATTCCGTATATACCAGATACTTGGTATTTGCCCGTGTTATGTATTTCTTACTTATTGTTATCGCAACTAGTTTTATTAGCATTATTCTCTTTATTCATAACAGTTATTATTATGTACCATATTACAATAATGTGTATTTTAAACCGACTTCCCAAAATAAGGAGGTATTCAATTCGGGGCGCATGTTTTTTTTCTATGTATGTTACCTCGTTGCTCCGCACCTACAGCTTATATTTTGATGCTGAAAGTAGGCGTCCGTGAAACAAAGTTGTTACATCATCTTTTCTTCTTTTGGTAAAAAAATTACCGTGTTAAAATGCATTAGGATCTACGCTGTATCAAATCGTAGGTACGTACAGTATACGTAGATCCTTACGCAAAAAAAATACCTCATTGTCTTTTTATGTAATTCTATACGGAAATTAGAAATATACAATAATATGGATTCTCGTGGAAGACATAAACACTGGCTGACTGGCGACTACAACATATATATCAAATGTATTACAATCACCTCCGAAAAAAGTCAAGTCGGATCACTAGAAGTAGAACACAAACAAAAAAAACTCGAAAAATCAATAACGATAGGAGTATGGACTATAGAACACATCTTTTTAAACAGAGTTCTAAACAACTTTTTGAGTGGTTTCATCAATAATAAACCTACATTTGCATGCTCCATACATTTGATTATAAGTGAAGCAACTCATTATCGTAATTTTTAATTTTGAACCATTTTAACTCCATTTTGTTTTTTTTTTTCAATAATGTTTATTTAGTGACTTAGCATATTATTATGCATTTTACAACATACGTGTAACAAACAGCGACTTTCGTGTGACACTTATTTAAATACTAATTTATTTATTTATCCTATCAATTGTATGTTCATGATAGTTGCAAAACTACAGACGTTCTTTGTTCTCTTCTTAAGACTACAAAACCTTTCAATTGTCAAATACAAAATGCTCTTCAAGCATTTCTAGTCTACAAACATAACTGATCAAGCAGCTTGTCATCTTTAAGCGAGAGAGGCTACGTTTTATTTCATCCTTTTTATAAAAATATATAGAACAGTATCCGTTTTATTTTTCCTAATCAAGGTTTGTGTTGTCAGAGTATTATATTAATATTAAATATATTTGTTAAACACACATGTAAAAAGATTTTGCTTTGGTTGCTTGAACGGGTTGGACCTCTAACGACTTTACTAAAGGTTATTTGGACGTAGATTGTTTTTAATAACTTTATTTTTTATCGAAATATAGTACTGTTTTAAAAAGGATGAATTTTAGTAATTAATAAGATTTCATCTATGTGAAAATCTCTTTATACTAGTAGTTTGAAGTTAAATATACAGGACTAGCAAATATGCTTTGCAGTATAATAGAGGGCAAAGAGTTGTAAAGCACGCTCTATGTTGTCTGCAAAAACGGAATCTAACAAGAGTTAATGGAAATGGTAAGGGAAGCCTTTCAGTAGGTCTTATATTTCTAATAAGTTACGAGACGTGCCGAACGTTTAATTGATGCTCCTAATATACCCCTATCTATTAGAGGGTTTTGGATCCTATCCCACCACGCTGGTCCAACGCGGGTTGTTAGGTGAAAGAGATTTTACATCTGTTTACCCAATGATTATGCTGTTTACGGAATTCTTAAAGACAAAAGACAGCAGTTTTTGTTTTTTTTTGCTACTGCTTGGTAGTAGAAATATGCACCACGGTGATACTTTCCCAGGTACTCCCCTGTGTACGTCAGGTCCCCTAGGGTCGTTGGCAACCCTAAACCTGACCCCTGTACTGTAAACTGTATTCGTTGGGTGTATTAGTGGTCGGTAAATTTTTATGAATTAAACTATATTTCAATGGTTTTCATAAACGGGATCGCCTTTTTTCTAACACATGGATCATCATAATTTTTTAGTTATTTGGGTGATTGGCACATATTTCCAATCAGAAAAAAACTATTTAACAAATTTGTTTACCCCAAATAAAGTACCTCTAATTTGTAACGTAAAGACCAATACTACTAGGCAACGGCAGAAGCCAATTTAAAAAAAATGTGTCCTTATTTGATAACGTAAAAGTTTTAATTGAAAATATATTTAGTCGTTTTTAATAGAAACTTAGTCGTAAAATATTTAAGCTGTACTGACAATATGTCTTATTAATATAAATAGAACTGCAGTTTAGTATATTCATTTAATAAATGATTTTATAATGGTGGATTTATACTAGACGTTGGTCGTTACGTCACTTTTAAGAAACGAAACGTAACCGGTTACGTGGACGGCGTCGCTTGTTTTAAAACTAGTTATTTTTTATAACTAGATACTTTCATCCAGCTACTGTGCATACTAAGTTTCACTAACCATACGTGACTTTCGTTTCTCCTGGTTACATACGAAACGAAAATAACGGTTTTGTTTGATGCCCAATAGTTAAATCAATATATTTACTTTTCTGCATACATTACGGTTTACAATTATAAAATGTTTATTGTTTACAAGGAAAATAAGATTTCAATAAAAATATTACTACTGGCGTATTTAAAATTAAGTTTTATTGTTACAATGACGATGATTAATATTTACTGTTTATTTTCAGTTTTGTCGTGTTTACATTTTTGAACGATTTTATTATAACTATTTTTCACTCTTATGTACACGTTCAGTTTAAATAAAGTAAAATAAAACAAAATAAAAATATTTGTTTTGTTTTATTTTACTTTTGTTTCTAAATAAATCTGCTTTCCGGAATCGCAAGGCATTGTTGCCAACAGGGTCACTCGAATGTGGTATCTATGTTTATTAGTCATACCTATGAAAACTAAATGCATCACTCACAGCAAGTGACCACATTTAGTCGGCTCTTAAAAAATTTAAATATAAAATTTAACAAAATATAAATGAGAACGCTTGCTTTTACTACTAAAATGCATATTTAAAAGGTATCTATGAATGTATTATTTTGTTGATTACTCATGATCATCATCATCAGCCTATGTTAGTCCACTGGTAATCAGCTCTCCCTACAGGAAACAGCAATGAAAAATTGTTGAGTCCCCGCAGGATTGAAAACCACGACCTTCGGTTTCTAAAGCACACGCCGTTACCACTAGATGAACAATTATTTTACAACGAGAAGCGTCGTTTTGTATAATGAGAACACGTACGCTTACGTTACAAAGTTATAACACAATATTTTAAGTGAACTCATCTACTACGTTCCAAACCTAAAAGTTTTCAACTAACTATTCTCTCACGTTGGTTTGCAAATTGGGTAGTATTTCAACGATTATTTTACACAGTAATGGTAATAGTTTCGTTCTTAATTTTATATTCCAGTTGTAGATGCAGCACATCACGAACTTATTTAAAGGCATTTAAAGCCTTTAAAAGTTCGTGATGTGTTGCATCACACTGTACCTCAAAGTTCGTGTAAGAATAGATTTAAAGAAGAAATTGTGTCAAAATAAGTATAATTTTTGTATCAATGCCACAATAGTTTTATTAATTTAAAACGAAACATTAAATGAAATAACAAAAAGTGCTAATGATTCGATTTCACGAAGTGCGAAATAGAAACTTTTGATTTGATGATCTGCGAAACACGACGTGATATGAATAGATAATGTATAGAAACTGACTAGCAAAACCCAATAAACACCGATATGTGTTTTGACACGAACACACTTTAATGTGTAGTTCACGTTTCGTTTCATCTACGTTATCGTTTGTGGATAACATTTACAATGTCTAGAATAATTTTCTTCGTTGGTTCCAATTTTCTCGACTCGTACCGTCATGACATGTATCATGTTCTACACAATGTTTTGAAGCAGTTTATATATAAACTCTTTGGAAAGGTATGTTAGTGAAACTTAAACTTAACGAGAAATTACATATTTTAAGTGTAGCGAACTTTATTCTTATAACATAAGTCACAAAAATAATGTTTAGTTTATTTATTAAAGGGTATATAACAAAGTTAGCGTCGTTTTGGCTTGTGCCTTGTGCCATTTATGCCAGATCGACGTTATGAACGTAGTCCAAAACATGCCAGACTGGATGCAGATGGTTATGAGGGAAATGTTATGATGTTAAATCATCCTTCATCTCAAAAGGGGGAAGTATGACGGCTATGTTCTTAAACTCATACTTTATTTGAATGTCTTGATAACCTTTTATTAGTATTAATATAAATTTAGAATTAAATTAGTTTGAGTATTTAACATTTAAGTTAAAAAGGAAGATTTTATCTTTTAATTAGCAATACATTTCCATATAAAAGTCAGTGTGCGGACTTTTGCTAATTACAGCGTTCTGTTCTAATACAAAATTTAGTTTTACTTGATACGGTCCAAAAACCACACAAATAAGAAAATGGAGAAGCCGTCCATTAGGTGAGGCCTATGTCCAGCAGTGGACTAACACAGGCTGATGATGATAATACGAATACGTTTCGCAAAAGAAATTACACAAGCATATGATGAACCGTCTGATTTCATTACGGTCTATATTTACTTCAACTATGAAGTAAGTGCTAACGATGATTTTTTTTTATTATTGCTGGCTAGCTTGATATCAGCTGCAGTAATATATCTATATTGTGGAAAATATACTTTACAATTGTTGAGATCTAGAAGAAAGTTGTAAGTGGTTTTCCTTTTTTATTAATATTTTAGCTATTTACCTGTGCAATCTCTAAGAACTAATAAAGAATAATATATGTAATCTGCTAGAAGTTGTTTTTTATATTATTCTTTATTAGTACTTGTTAAGAGTAGAAATTTTAATAGGAGTTTTTCTTATTTAGCAAATATTTCTAGTAATATACTATACTTCAAGTTGGACTGTACGCTATAATACTTTGTCTCGCTATTTGCTTTTTATATTGTATTTATTTTGTCTTTTTAAGCAACTTTCTATGACTAAAATAGATTTTCTTATTTGTATCATTTTTCATGAAGGGCACAATACAATTATGGGTTGCGCGTGTGTTTACAGACTTCGCAATGACCCAGCATTCACATTTTTTCGTGCTTTATCATAACAACGATTATTGATTCTTGTAAGGTCATATTCCATAGTTATTTGCTTTATTAATATAAAAGTCCTTTAAAATTCAATAAAACACAACTTATAAAAGGTAAAAGTTTAGTAATTGATCATGTACAATAGATGTGTATGTCTTGGAACGATATATTATTTTTAACCGTTTGTGATTTGAATACCCAAGTTGATGTTAAGATTATAAGGGAGATTTATGCGTAGGCATAATATATTGTTCATATTTAAAAAGAAGCAAATCTGACAATCCGAAAAGAAAAGTACAAACAGATTTGCTACCAGAATTTTTATTCAAGTAACGTTAAGCAACTTTAAAAAGTTGCAATGTATTGAAAAATACAAATTAAATTGTATTGAATACAGGATTTTAAAATCAAGCAGAGAAGTTTTTGAAGTTCTCAGCAGCGCAGGTCTCGACCAGATAGTTTTTCTCGTAATCACTTTAAATCCATGCTAGTATTTAGTTTGTCTGTCGGTCTGTCCGACTTTTTGATGAAATTTGATATATACATAGAGTAGATTCCAAAACAGGATACGGTTTTACACAAAACTGGTTGAAGGAATTAAATGTCGGATGAAAGTCTGTATAGAAATTCGTCATTCTCAAGACATGGAAGCGTCATATTAAAATTTGAAATTGATAATTACTCAGATATCTATGAAATTAAAAAAACAACACGTCAAAAATCTAATCCAACACTTTACTATTAAATTTAAATCGTTGGCTAAAGGGTTAGACGAGAGTAATGTTGTTTGCACTTAGTTGGATTGTTCTATAGTTAAGACCGCTAATTTAAAATTTATTATTTTCTAATTAAAAAAATGACTTCCCTGAACTAATTTCTGAGTAATCAGATTTACAACATGTGTTTTAAATGTTGTGAAATGTATTACATGGCGAGTTAATATTAGTGCTAGAAAAATAAGCAATAATAAATCTTTCCTTTTAAGCACACTTGGGCCGCTCCATTTTTTTTTTATTGCATACGCAGGCAGACGAGCAGTCGGGGCCACCTGATGGAAAGTGATCACCGACGTCCATAGACATTGGCAATAAAGGTATCACCAACGCGCTGCCTACAGTCAGACTTAGGATGTTAAGTCTCGTTTACCCAGTAAATAGTGGCACCGTAGCCAGCGGCTACAACCCCTACAACCGGAACACAGTAGTGTATTGACAATACTGCTTTGCGGTAGAAATAGGCACCGCCCGCCTAGACCTGTGAAAAAAAGACCACCGGTAAGTTTTTTTCACCGTGAGGTGCAGATATTTAAATGTTCAAATAACTACGACACAGGTATTTTGTTTAATGGTAAAAATTGTAAAGATGTACATAACATAACAGAAACTGGTATGAGCACGGTAGTGGCATGGCTTAAAGACAATCTACTAACAATTAATACAAAAAAGCTGAAGTCGCCTATTTTTCAAAAACAAGTGCACATATGGATCACAATAATCGGCTCAAAATGCATTCTGATCCTTGTAATGTCATGAGCTTCATGTAACGGTCCTACGTTGCAAAGAGTTGTTGTCATCAGAAATCTGAGATTTTATATTGACGAAAACTGAAATGGGAAAAGCACCTAACGTACCAAATGGGCAAAGTGTGAAAGTTAAATAAATTTTTAAACAATTAAGTATATAATATTAGTCTATATATAGAATGTAATATAATAATAGTCTCCGATCAAAAACCTATACGCCGAATCTATATGGCTGTAGCAGAAAGTATTTTATCTTATTGTTTTTGCGCCGGGGTGGAGCCGCTAAAACATACATGCTCGAGATACAAAGTGCTGTTCTAAAAGTTACGATAGTATTGCCCACAAATGACGTTTACAAGCTAGCTAATGTATTATCAGTCAGAAAACTATCTATTTACCAGTGTATCCGAAGATATCACCAAAGTGTTCCATTTCAAAGAATAATTAGCAAGGACAGGGCAAGAATGAAATATAAGTATTTTAAACCAAAAGTACACTAAATTTGCACTACGCCATTACAATTACCTAGGGCTAAAGTTATATGACCATCTTAATCAAACAACTTCAATCGAAGGACTAACGCAACATATACCATGTAATTTTAATTATAAAAGACGGCAAAATCTGTTGTCTATTATATACTAGTTTTTTTGACGGTTTTAATTTTTTCTTATTAACTACTGCACAACACAAAGACTGCCTCCGTAGCCTAGTGATATGGGCGTGTGCTTTAAAAACCGGAGGTCGTGGGTTCGAATCCTGCGGGGACTCAACAAATTTTCATTGTTGTTTCTGTTGGTTGGATAATTTGGGCCGATCACCCAATTGTCTGAAAAGAGATGATCCATGCATCGTGCTGGGCATGTAAAAGTCAGTCCACCACCAACCCGCATTGGACCAGCGTGGTTCCGGTTACGGTTACAGTGGTTACGGTTCAAACCCCTGATGGATAGGGGTGTTAGGGAGGCCCTATGTCCAGCAGTGGACTATCCGAAGATGATGATGATGATGACACAAGGCACAATATTCATATAAATAACAAAATCTTTTGTTTTTTTTTTTTAATTTGCTCTTTTTTAAATATTTATATCATTTAAGGTTTATGATTTTTTTTTAGATTGTATGTCTCCGCTTTTGTTTTTTAATTGTAGCTTTATGCTACTGTTAGTGGTTATAAAATGTTTTTGTTTCCTTTTAATTATTTTTGTTACTTAAATTTTATATGTACACAGGCTATGTAATTTAAAGGAGAAAGAAACTGGTTTCTGATACATAGCTCACGCTTCTTCAGAAATTGGGGTTGCACTGGTCTATGTACAGATATTATTTGTCTGGTAAATAAAAATCTTTAATAATTAAAATAAGCAGAATAAAATGTAACCAAAAACAGAGCCTATTATAAAATGATGAATGAATTTAATCGTTATTCATTAAAATATAATTTATTATCATAAAAATAATATAAAAACTAGTTTATTGCGCGTTCTTTCACAGCCTTATGTCCTATGGATTATTATTATGGAGATCTGCCGCTGGTTTGAACACAATATTTATGCTACAAAAACAGGCTGTTAGGGCAATCTACAATGTGGGTTCACGGGAATCTTTACGTCATTTTTTAATAAAAATGAAAAAAATCATATTTGAAAATATTATGTACGCGCGTCAAAATATTCATATGTTTGCTAAAAAAGATATTAGGCCGCGCAGAAATCGAATTGAGCCCCTAGAGCTACCCAGATTTAGACTGACCCGAACCAAAAAATATTTTATGTAGTATAGTCATAATAGTATAATAATGTATAATAAATTAATTGACTGCCAAACGCAACTGAATGATTTGAGCTTTCATAAAGCCTACTATTCTGTTATGAATTATATTGAGGACCAAGATATGTGGAAGTAGTTTATATTCTGCACTTGTCAATCCCCTGGTAACTTAAAAAAATGTATTGTGTATTGGTCAAATTTTGTAAACACTAATATTTAAAAAAAAGAAGACCACAGAGTATTTTGCCGGTTCTTCTCTGGACGGTTGTGACCCGGTGGTAAATGGTAAATTGAAATTTTTGACGTTCTTACGTGCTCAGTTGAGCCTAAATTGAATAAATAATTTTGACTTTGACTTTGCGAGCCTATTATAAAATGATGAATGAATTTAATCGCTATTCATCTTAAAATAGTTTATTATCATAAAAATTATATTAAAATAATAAGCATGAGAAAATATTTCTTACTAATGTATGCCAATAATTATTATTTGTATTTCTAACTTAATCATTCATATTCATGAACCCTTATAATCATGATCAGTACTAAGCATAATGACATTCTTTGTATGTCTATGTACGTATATGTTTCTAAGACGCATTATAAATTTAAATACTAATATACAATATTATATTTGCACAAGGACTACATACTGTTAGTAATAGCAAACGCACGTGAATATTGCTATCTGCAATTTAGCATCTCAACACACATAAAGACTAGGAGCTCCGTAACCTAGGCTTGAGGCCTAGTTACCGTCTGTACTACAGATACGCTTACACAGGTATCAGATTCTCGTTAATAGGATTATAGAATTCTTCATAATTCCCCTTCTAAGAGGTCATGTTGATTTATACACATCTATTAACATATTTATCACCGACTAAGGAGTCTTATCTTTAAGATACTTCCAAAGAAGAGGGCATACAATTTAGATCGTATTTTTTTTGCTATTTTCTTTCATGGTGGAAAGATTTCTATTGTTACTTTTGTTTAGAAACATGTTGCCTGTCGAGTCATTTTTTTTTTCATGTCACGTCAGTCGTTTGGAAACGAACCACTGACGTGGCAAGGTGAGGTTGAAATTTTTTCCGCATCGATTCGCAATTCCCTTGGGGAGGGATTTTATATAAGTGTAAACGTTACTTCTCTGTTCGAAAATAAATCATTTAATCGTATCAATCGGGCTAAAGTAGGGAAATAATCAGTCATAAATGTCGCCTTTTTTTAATGGTTCTCCTACTGTTTTCCTTTAACAGTTTACTACAATGAGATCTAACAACCTTTACAGATAAAGGCGATTATATTACAGAAGTGAGCTACTTTTTAGGTATGGTGGTTGAGCCACCTTATCCTAAAGCCAACTTCTACGAAACGCTCACTTAAACATGTTCAAGTTTTTTGTCACAAAAGTATAACATTGCGATGAACTTTTTACGTAAATAAATTTCGTCATACTTTACAAAAAACTTTATATAAGAAAGGTAAAATTTGAACGCATAGTCTATGTAATTCTTTTTTACGATATGAACATAATGAACAACTTTGTAAGTTAAGAAGGTTTTTTAGTATTTAAATTATTCAAATTAAACAATGCACAGTTCAGTTTTCAGGTCAGTTTAGTTTTTTTGGTTCATTTTCTCTTGTCTATAATATTATTGATGTTACTGACTCCTATTAAAACTAAAATTAAGCTTTTTCTTATAATAATTTTGACAATCTATTAGTGAAATTTTACAGATTTGAGTAGAACATACTCTAAAATTTCTTAATTCGACCCTATATAACTATGCTTTACAGCAGTATTTTACATGGCTATGGCTACTCAGGCAAAAATATAGTCGCCGTACTTTTCCTGTCTCATGTTGTACCAATCGAGGCCTTAAATATTTTCGTGTTGTGCTATAGTTTATTAAATTTTAATTTTTTTTTAATATTTACGGTTTTGTGCGCACTGTTCTGAGTAAGATTTCATAAAACCGTATCATGTGATATCTAAATTTGATTTATCTGTGATGTTAACTTCTTCGTATCTAGGAATATACATGTGGATACTGATATGTTAAAATAATTTATAATATACTTTATTATCAAAGGTTATACCAAACGCCCGTTAAAGGTGATGTAACGATTTTACTATTAGAGTCCTTAACTATCACTGTAATTCGTATCTACAGCAATAATAATGCCTGTACAATGATTAAACGTAGGTACCAATATATACATATTTATTAACAAGATATTTATTTATAGCAAGATTTATTAACGTTGCCAAAGCTTGTATTATTTATATATTATAAACGATTCTACGGTTTAAAAAAGTAACTGTTTTTCAAATAAGCACCGATTACAATTTAGGTATGTGTCTATTGTATCATAGACAACTGAACAAGCATCGAAATAATTTGAATAACAGTTTCCATGATCATACCATCGAAACAAAAATAAGGCCAAAAGATTTATTAACTACCTTATAAAAAAAGGTACACACTTTCTTCAAACCAAAGATAAAGTACTACCAAATCGCAAGTATTTTAGGTCACTTATGTTGTTTTCAGTTACAACATAAAATAAAACATCATCAGCCTGTGTTAGTCCACTGCTGGATTTAGGCCTCCACAAAGCCTCTTCCATTAGGGGATTATGGACCGTACCCCACCACGCTGGTCCAATACTTGTTGGTGGATGACCGACTTTTTAATTGCCCATCCGACGCATGGATCATCTTACTTTTCAGACTATTGGGTGATTGGCCCAAATTGCCCTAACCAACTAGGAAACAGCAATGAAAAATTATTGTGCCCCCGCGGTTTCTAAATCATACGCCACTAGGCTGCGAAGCAAAATAAAAGGTTATGTTAAATCAATTTATAAGGTATCTTTTGTAGTACTACCGTGCTATTATACTATTTTTATGCAATGTGCTACATTATCGTAAATATAGTATTGATATAAAATAATTACATTTCTTTTTAGACCTTATTTCATAGCTATAAGACGGTTATTCATATATATATATATAAGTAAAGCTTTCGTACGACCTTTTTCTTTTTTGAAAATATTAGTAAATTTTATTAATTTATAGTAAATACTTTATTCTTGTTATGTTATTCAAAACTTTTAAATCAGGTAAAACAGGAGATTACTATATTAGTTCCGAGTTTTTTTTAATTTAAATAGTCCCACAACAAAACTAAACCAAAACACATCTTATAATCTTATCGAAATTCGGCTACTGGGAATCGCAAATGTAGATTGTATTTTTCTTATAGTATTTCAAATAATATATGGAAAAGTACATTCTGAGTAAATTACAAAAAATCTCTATAAGTAAGTAACAGTTCTTATTATAAAATGTGTATCACAATGGTTACCCGTCCTATCAAACTATCAATGTAAAAGGAAGAGGGAGTGCACCTATGTGCACTCGATGCGTAAACTTGTATCGGTGCGTACACTTGTATACTATTATTCTTATCCATAATAGGTTATATTTACAAAAGAAAAAAAGTTTTTAAAGGTCTCCACAACACCCACCAAATGATAATTAAACCCATATTATTGAGTTATAGGGGCCAAATATTTTTGAACGAGAAGGCAGAAATATCCCTAATTTGAAGGCTATGGTTAAATAAATCGAACGATTTATCAAATATGATCACGCGGTTACTAGGATGGGTTTAAGTTTATTAAGTGTAATATTTTTAAAGTAAAATTTGATACATATTATGACAAATATTAAACGTATATAAATATTATTTTATTACAGGTGATGAAGTACAAAAATAATTTAAGCTAACTAAAATATATGCGGCATACAAAGACGACATAAAAATTACAACGCTCATTGCGTTGTAATTTTTTTGTGGTTTCTGCCTTTTATCCTCATAGTTGTATTAGATTTCGATGCCATGAAACTTACCTCTATATGTATAACAATATTTTCAGAAACGTAAATCATTTGAATTTTAACATGAAACAGTGTACAAACTTTACCAAAACTTTACCTACCACCTCAAGTTAACAATTTACAACTTGGTCATTATTTTCAGAGGAGTATTTCAATCGAAACTCTATTAAAACAAGAGCCTTTGGTAGTTTATTTAAACTGTAATGAATATAAAGTTAAGCGAAAGAAAAACTAGAAAATAAATGACATAAACAATTTTTATATTAATGGTTTTTATTTTTTAAATATCATAGACATTACTTGATGACCTTGATGTTATCATCACGCGAAAATATTGTGTGATAACATAATGTTTTTCACGTGTCTGGGTCTTTGTATCTGTATAATGTGAACACTATACAGTTTTTAAATCAAAGAATTTTAAGTCTGTCATTTATATAGTTACGAAAGTGCAAGCAGTGCTTAGCCTGGGACTAGATAAAAAGAAATATTATTATTTTTTATTACTGATCACATATTTATAAAAAGATTATAAAAAGGGGTGACGTAACAAGCACTAACATCCAAATGAAAATGCAACTATTGAAATCGACATGAGCGGAACTTAAAGGCATAAAGAAAGAAGCTTGTACCAAGTCAATCGATTAACAAAACTGTTGTCTTATTTCTATTCAGATGTTATCATTTTTGTTTGTAACTTGCAGTTAATTCGTGTAAACAAGGACTTACAGAAACAAATGATAGTCTAAACGTTCAGAGCTCTTACTTGATTAAAACAAGACGGCTAGGCTGACCGTGATCTTGACGCTTTGCTTGTAAGATACACAAATTAAAATGATAGTGAAGATTAAAGATATTTTTAAGCGTGAAATCTTTGTTATTCACACATATAAGACATCAATGAAGCTATTTTTAAATCCCTTATTTTGTGTGTGGAAATATATTTTTTTTTACAAAAATTTTTTGGGGGTGGTTTAAGCGATCGGCTTTTGGCGACTCATTATTTACATTTACTTTATAAGATTAGAAAGTATGTTTATTTTCATCATGTTTTATCCTTTAAGCGCGCAGCATATTGGAGCATAAACCCAGCCTCGGGATATTATTCTACGGTATAAGAGCGTCCAATATGTTCAAGAACTTCTTAGTACCATTATTAAATTTGACATACGCTGCTGTTTCTCATATGAGACAATGTGTACAATTTAAATAATATTGTAAAATAAATATTTTCCGCTTAATATCGCTTAATATTATTATCAAAATGAATTTTAAATTATTAACAAGGATTTTTTTATTTGTTTCAATTCATTAAAAAAATATACGTCATACAGCTTATAATCTGTATTATATACTTAATTATATATTAATAATTTTATACTTGATTATTTCATCCTATTTTTTTTCTATAATATAACGACTTCTTTTTTCTTCTTTTTTCGTGGGTAGGCGTGCAAAACGTTAACACATACTTAAACATTGCTCTTTAAATTTTAATTCAAAATATTGAGTTTTTAAAGTAATTACATTGTTTAATTGTTTTTAAATAGTTTATTTAATTACTACTTACATACACAGTGAGTTTAATGTAGTTTTAAATAATCACTAGCATTCACCACCTGCCAGCACAATTTTAAGCACTTTGTTTCAACTTGGTTCTGATAACATTCACTTGGTGCACAATGTCAAACTTGTCTGAAATAATGACAACGCAGAGCCGCATTGAAGAGAATATTTCAAAACGATTGGATGACTTGAGGCACAAATAAGTAATGCCGGGTCGTCCAAAGACACAGTAGCAAAAGTTGCAGAGGAGTTGCGCACATTCCGAGAGTTGATTTTTGGCATACTTGCTTTGCTTCGCCAGCAGATTAGGGAGTGTACTAAACAGGTGGATGACCTGGACACAAGGAGCCGAAGAAAGGCGCTTATTGTGTCCGGAGTGCCTGAAAATGAAAAGGAGGATTGTGTCAAATTGATAATGGGTGTATTTCACAGTAAATTAGGCCTGGATAATGTCTCAATAACTGACATTAAGATGTGCCACGCCTTGGATCACCTGGTAAACAAACTCAGAGACCTATATTGGTTAGGTTTACCAGTATGGTTGTTAGAGATAATGCCTGGAGAGCCAAAAAGATGTTAAAAGGTACATCAATATCAATAAAAGAATTTCTAACGCGGGCTAGACAAGCAGTATTCACCAAAGCACGGCTCCATTTTGGTATGCATGTAGTGTGGTCACAATATGGAGTTATTTACATTAAAACTTCAAACAATACAAATAAAATTACCACAGAAGAGGAGCTTAATACCCTTATATCAAAACATCCACAAGCGTCCAGAAAAACACCTAATAAATCCTAAAATGGTAATCACTCTTTTAGTCTAATAGATATGTTTACTTTGCTGTTTGTTTGTTTTTGTCAATGTTGGTTTTTTTTTTTTTTATTTTGAATACTTTCTTTATATATTATTGTAATAACTTCTTTAATAAGGTAAATTGTACCTGTACCTCTGTTTTACAATGTTTTTATTATAATTTGAACTTCTTGCAATAAGTCTGCTGTGGACATTGTTGTTAATTCGTTTATATTCACTTTTCTTTATTTGTCTTTATTTACATTAAGTTTTTCTATTTACCCTTTAATTCTATTTATGTTACATTATAGTAAAGTAGTATTCTAAATTATATTTAGGGTAATGTCACAATTAAGTTTGACAACTGACGTTTGCTTTTCAAACACCATTGCGTTCCTTTTTAACTATATTTGTGTTGAGTTTTAATTTAATAATTTTCTTTTATTTTTAAAATCAATTCTTTTTACTTTTTTTTTTAAGGCAATTGTGATAATCTCCTTTACCTTTTTTATTTTACTTTTGTTGCAACGTCGATATTTCGATTGTTTCATATATATTTTATATTTTATGATTTTGTGTGCTGGCGGGTGGTGCAGAGATGATTACTGTTCCACCAATTGCAATTATTTAAATACATTTTATATAGTTTTTATATATTTTATTTATATACATATTTTATTTATTTATTTCTTTTTATCCATAAATATATATTATTATGTCTGAAACATCCGATGATGATATTTATTTTTCTGCGAATGAATCCGTAGCTTCTGATTCTAGTGACGGCACTAGTTTATTAGGCGAGTCCCTATGTGATTTTTTAAACAAAACGTTTCCTAAAAATCTAAAGCCATCATTAAACATCTGTCATATTAATGCTCAAAGTGTTCCTAGTCACTTTACTGATCTGAGTGAAGGGTTCTCAGATACAAACGTGCATGCCATCTGTATTTCTGAGAGTTGGCTCAAACCGCACCTACCTTCTACTATATACTCTCTTCCCGGTTTTATCCTTATACGGAATGACCGCATAGGTAAAGGGGAAGGGGGCGTCGCAATTTACCTCAGATCCAACCTTCCCTACAAAATCATAGCTTCTTCTTCCCCAAATTACACAGCCTCAGCGGAGTACCTCTTTCTTGAGGTTACCCTTAAAGGTGCAAAATTAGTTCTAGCCGTTGTTTACTGTCCCCCAAATGCCGACTATTTCACTGACTTTGAGTTAGTTTTAGAATCTTTGGGTTCACAGTATGCACATTTTGTTATCATGGGAGATTTTAACACTAATCTCCTCTTACCTAAATCTCCACGAACCCTTAAACTCCTTCATATTGTCGAGTCGAGTTCTTTACATGTATTGCCACTTCAAGCCACGCATCATAACCTCTCTGGTGAAGATACTTGGCTCGACTTAATCCTATCATCTAATCCTTCTTTGGTGTCCTTTCACGGCCAACATTCAACCCCTGGTTTTTCTCTCCATGACTTAATTTTCCTTTCTTATATCCAAAAACCTCCTAAACCTAAACCTAAGGTACTGTACTTGCGGTCTTTCGCAAAAATTAATATTGATAAACTTTACAAGGACGCAGGTAAGGTTGAATGGGGGTCTGTAATAGAAAAGGAAAATATTGACTACAAGATCGACACTTTAAACTTACTTATCAACAACTTATACGACATACATGCACCCATCCGAAAGGTTAAAATAAAAAGAACACCTGCACCTTGGTTAACCGATGGCATCCGCATTGCTATGAGGCGCAGGAATCGTTTATTCCGGAAATTCAAATTGGAACGGACTGACGAAAATTGGGCCGCATACAAATTAGCACGGAATCGGTGTAATCAGATGATACGCAATGCTAAACGCCGCTATTTCCAGGACAATTTAAGTAATTCTTCTCCTGCCGATATCTGGAAGTTTCTTGGAACTTTGGGTATCGGTAAGTCGCGAACTTCAAGCCTTACTAGTTCAATTAGTTTGGATGATTTAAATCACCATTTCTCTACCACTTCTACTTTAAATCATTCAACGATACGTGACACTATTTCTTTTTTAAATGGGCTGACGCGACCTTGTATTCAACCGTTTAGATTTTCTCCAGTTACTTCCGATGACATCAAAAAAGCTATCCTTTCTATAAAATCCGATGCAGTTGGATATGATAAAATTGGCCGACGAATGATTGTTCCTATCCTGGATATTCTTCTCCCAACGCTTACCCATGTTATTAATTTTTCTAACCTCAGGAACATTTCCATGTTCCTGGCGTAATGCCCTTTATTCGTCCACTCCCAAAGTGCTCCAACCCGTACTTCTCACTAACTACCTGACCATCTCTATTTTGCCCTTCCTTTCTAAGGTACTAGAATTCTGTGTTCATAAACAACTTTCTGGCTTCATATTCAGTAACAAACTGATTAGTCCATTACAATCGGGATTTAGGCCCGGCCATAGTACCACTTCTGCCCTGCTCAAGGTGACTGGCGATATAAAGCGAGCATGGATAAAACCATGGTCACAGTTCTCGTGCTAATTGACTTTACAAATGCCTTTAATACCGTCAGTCACGAGGTTCTCCTTGCAGTCCCTCCCATTTAATGATTTCGGAGAAGTAGTGGAATGGTTTACTTTTATCTTCGAGGCGCCAGCAATCGGTTAGTGTTGATGAACTATCATCTTGCTGGTTGAACCTTAAATCTGGTGTTCCTCAAGGCGGTATTCTTTCTCCACTTTTGTTTTCCATATTTATTAATCATATCACCTTTGATCTTCAATGTGCGTATCATCTTATGCCGATGACCTGCAGTTGTACGCTGAAGCATTCCCTAATAACGTGAAACGGCTGTTAACAAATTAAATATGGACTTGGCCACAATAAAGCTTTGGTGTGATAAGTTCGGTTTAGCTGTAAACCCATCCAAATGCCTAGCAACTAATTATTGGCAGTGACGCAATCTGAGGAAGTTGGATCTTTCTGCACTCCCATGCGTACATTTTAACGGGGATCATATTCCATTTAGTCATAGTGTAAAAAATCTATGCCTCCTAATACGCAAAACGCAAAATTACAACAGCCAAATAGCAAGTGTTGTGCAGAGAGTTATAGGTATCTTGCGGTGCTTGTATCGTTACAGTAAGTTTTTGCCCATTGAAACGAAGGTGACGCTTGTTCAGGCCTTGATTTTTCCTAATATCGACATTGGTGACGTGTGCTATCTTGACCTGAGTGCAGATCACCTCAATAAACTTGACCGACTTCTAAATAACTGCATTCGATTCTTTTTCATCTTCGTAAATACGACCACGTCTCTGCGCAACGTTCCCAACTTCAGTGGTTGCCTATTCGCTAGCGACGCTCCTTACGAGCCCTAACCACTCTATACTCCTTCCTTAATTCTCCAATTGCCCCGTCTTACATATCTTCTAATTTTCAATACTTATGTGATGTCAGCAACAAGAATCTTCGTTCGACGAATACTCGTCTACTTCATTGCCCTATTCACCGTTCTGACATCATGCACTCCTCTTTTTTTGTCCAATCTGTCCTCCTGTGGAATGCGCTACCTCTCGAAATCAAGATGGCAGAGAGTATTGTGACCTTTAAACGAAAAGTTAAAGAGCACCTACTTAGCGAAATATCAACGGATAAATGAAATAGTCAGACATACTTTTTATTATATATGTATATTTAAGTATTTATTTATTCATGTATGTTATATATGTATTAATATATTTATATATATATATATATATATATATTTACTTCTTGAATATATATGCATTTGTTGTATTTTATATATTTATTTATAGTTATATATTTATAATAAAGTTTCAATTCACGATGTTAATATATTTGCACCTCCCACTTTTATCTCTGCATCACCCTCAAGGTTGATCGGCAGAAAATGCCATTGGCATTAAGTCCGCCTCTGTACATTTCGTGCATAAAGATTAAATAAATAAATAAATAAATAAATAGAATGAAATAATTAGTTGGGTAAATTTGGCAATATTTTACTTTTATCAATGACCCAAAAGCCAAAAAAACAAAAAGACGTTTTCAAACCCAAATTAAGACAATACATTGTTTGTTCTTATCTTAAATAAATGTTTTAAATATAATCTTTTTTTAGTACTAGGTGTAAGTCTTAGAGCCGAAAACATATCTGACATTTAAAAAGGGCGATAGAAATGGTGGTTTCTTACAAAAAATAAAATTTTACTTGTAATTGCAATTTTCTGCTATATGTAATAAATAAGTTATGAGTAATTTGGTTAATTCTTCATAAAAATTGACATAACCATTTTTATGAAGGAACTAAAGTATATTTCGAGTATTATTGTATTTTTTTAAACAGTATCAAAGAAGTTTTTAATCCTTATTGCAGAGCTTATAAAACGATTATTTTTAAACATTGAGCAATACAAGTTCTACAAAAATATTGATTTTTGGTTAATTAAATATCTAACCATTGTATAAGACATTCGAACGTACTTAATCTTTATACAGTAAACAAATGTAATCTCAAATATAATGGAAACATTAAAAGAAAAATTGTTAATTTAAAAATGTATTTTAATAATAATATTACCTAAAAAAAGGCTATATACATATCGTTTACCACAATAAGGGGGAAGCTACTTTCGTGGTAATTTTCAAAACTTGTAAGACTTTAAGATTGAGTGAGTGGTAGCGTGTTCGACAATCAATAAGCATGTGTGAACTTCAATATTGAATAAAGATATTCGAATTTGAATCATATAACACTAGATAAACCATCTTTTTTTTTCAAACGTAAATTTTCTACCAAAATTAGCATAAGCTTAGTGTTAAACTTTAGTTATACTATAAATACATAGGCACTACGAAAAAAATAAGATATAAAAGCTGTACATTATCTTATCCATATATCTATATTATAATATTTTGAACGGCGTATATAATAAAAGTTAACTTAATTATTTGGATTTGGAGTTAATTATCTGGACTTTGGAATATTTACAGTACGCAAGCCTTATAAAATCATAACCGAAAATTTTCATGACATTTTATTATGATGCCAAAAAATATTAATAAAATAAATTAAAAGAGAATTAAACCCTTAGTGGGTTTAATTAGTTTATAGTATATTTACTTTTATATATAGTTTTTAGGCGTAATTCCTCAAATTTACCCGAGAAATTAACTCACATACTCAGTAAATTTTTCGTTCAGAAATGAAGGTATAATGCTCAGAGTTATTTTATGATATAATAAAAAGCGTTATTCCCGTTAGGTCATTTCACAAGCATTTTTTAATGAGCTTGTAGTCTGTAAGTATCGTATGTTAACTCTTCGATCGATCAATGCAGTTTTATCAACTTTCTTAACGTTTTTTCCGGTGACTTATGCCGATGGACAGACTCAACTTTGTTCGCTTTCTTTTGCTCCTTCCACCCCATCTCCCACATTAAGCAAAAAAAGAAAATCGAAGACTTTTTCCACTTTTGACTTTTTGAACCCACGACTTCCAGTTTCTAAAGCACACGCCTTTACAACTTGGCTACGGAGGCAGTTATTCATCATATAGAAAAGTATCAAAGCAATGCGGCTGGTAACATAGGCTTAATAATAGGGTTGACATTGCCTTGTAATTTGCCTTTAAAATTTATTGAGATGAGGAAATTGACTTCATTAGAGTCGTTAAAGTACCAAACACTTTTAAGATATATGAAATATATTTTCTTAAAATACAATTTTCTGATTTTTAAAATATATTAAATATGTAATTATTTTGCAGAAAACCGCTTAAGATCCTGTCTACTTAATACAGCATCTCTATGTACGTTATTTTATTAATGGAACTTCATTAAAGGTTATCTAAAACTAAAACATTCTGTAACTTATTGACTTCAAAGGCATATGGGAAAACATACTTTAGTCGGAAGTACTTAAACTATATACGAGACTTAACTGACGTGTAAATTGTTACTTTTTTCAGCTCCTGGTTTGATAATAATATTTACCCTATTGGTTCGTATAATTTAAGTTTGATCGATTATTTGTAAACATTCAGTAATCCATAGCTACGCATCAGGTATATATATATTATTAAGCTTTTATGGTGCTGGTAGTGTAGATTTTCTATAGTTGCAGTCGTAACGCATGGACTCAACGAAACTGACTGTACATTATTGAGTCAAAGGACTTTTAGCTGTTTTTATCGCGTTTATTCACATTTCTAATTCCAAAGCTTTTTTCAGTGGCTGAGGTCACGGCAAAGTCTGTCTTTTTATTTAATCATGTGTAGTATTCTTGTTAACAAAAGAATAAATTTTGTGAAACTGACTGTAGGTAAATGCTTATATATAAATTACATTGTAAATAGGTGTTACAAATGAAAAATAAAATGAATTTGCAGAATGATCCGAACGCAAAGTAAGCCCATGCGTAATATTCTAAGTTAATAATACATATATATATAATACAAATATATTTATCTAAAAAGCCCGTCATAATATCGGCAGTAGGAAGGCACATCAGGGCTTAACGTAGACGTTCATGTGCGTAATTTTAAATTCATTTTCATCACCACTAA
The DNA here is from genome assembly GCA_029286875.1 of Lamproptera curius. NCBI lineage: Eukaryota > Metazoa > Arthropoda > Insecta > Lepidoptera > Papilionidae > Lamproptera > Lamproptera curius. The sequence goes on along the minus strand of JAGSMT010000121.1, from coordinate 95,119 downwards.
TAATAAATTCGGATCGTAGCTAGTTGTTGCATAAAATATAGGACACAAAAGATTTTTTTTTTCTTTTTTCAAAATGGTCTGAAAAGATATAACTGCATCACTTTTTAATAAGAAAAGGTATCCTCATCTTAAAAGGCTTCAAAATTCCTTGTAGTGGTGGGACTTAGGACCCTACTTAGTACTCAGTTACGGGGTAGCACATAAACTAGTGTAGTGTACGAATAAGGAGGTGTCAGATTACCCCACAAACCACGAATAAAGATCCATTTGTCATAGCGCCACAATTCTTGGGAAACCAAACTCTATAACCATCCTCTAGCTTTGGAATCCTTGGTGTCGAGATCTCGACGTCTTTCAGTTTCACAGTCATTTGATCAACAAACAAATTGGTCTCTAAAAAACTAGGAGTACTGAACAGAGCGGTACTTCATCTTGGTCTGGGCGGCTTGAACAGAGCGGTATTTCAATAAAAAAGTACATTATTACTAGTAAGGACATTTTGGTAACTAATCTTTTTGCAGAGTTATGCATTAAATTATTATATATATAATTCTAATATATAATTAAATCAGAAGTAGTATGTTTAAATATTAATTTTAATAAGGTTTTTTAAAATATTGATAACCAAAACTTATTTATTTACAGAATGCAGAAAGCTGTTAAAGTAAATTACTGCTCTTTGTGACATTATTTTGTTATTACTGGTTGAGAATGATACGGTAAAAAGGGGCCACTGGATATGAACGATGATAAAGGTTCAAAGGGTTAATAGGGTCTTGTCATGGCACTAAACGATAGTAAGAAGCTAACAGGTAGTTAAATTTGTTTATTGTACTCCCTTGGATATGCAGATAAGATTATTTTTGCAAATAAACACCAATAAAATGTTTAAAATAATTGTGGCGGGTATTTTAATAAAATCAATAGCTCGAAATGTAAATAATAGGGTGATTCTATTACCGGGCGCGTTAAAACTAGCGCTATTTTGTCTTTGGACCTAAAGTCAGCGCAACATACTTTCCGAATCTGCTTTCTAGAGACAAGAAAATCGAACTCTTCCAAAAGAGACTACCATTCACCTGCGCCATTTTATCTACGGATATAAAGTATACCGACTAGTCCTGTGTCAATCACGCAAGATTCGGTCAAAAAAACCGGTTCGTGTCAAAGTTTGGTGATTGCAACCATTTAATCAATCCCAGCGATTGATTAAATGGTTCAATCGTAACGATATTTCAATGCTGTATCACATCGTGTCGTGCTTTATTGACTTTGAATTATGCATCTGCTTATCAGAAATATTTCTGTTTACTTCAAAAACTGTTATTATCGATATATGTCTGGATGATTTAATCTTTAAAAAATGTAAGTTTTAGAATTAGTACGTTACGTTAATTTATAATACTAATAATAATATCTGATTAGTTTTATTATTGGTTTGTTTTTGCTTTATTATCGTCATCATCATCATCAGCCTGTGATAGTCCACTGCTGGGCATAAGCCTCCCACAATACACCCATATCCATTAGAGGGTTTTGGACCTTAACCCACCACGCTGGTCCAATGCGGGTTGTTGACCGACTTTTTACATGCCCATCCGACGCATGGATCATGTTACTTTTCAGACAAATGGGTGATCGGCCTAAATTGCCCTAACCAACGAGGAAACAACAATGAAAATTTTTTGAGTCCCCGTAGGATTCGAACCTACGACCTCCGGTTTCTACGGCACACGCTCGTAGCACTAGGCTACGGAGCCAGTTGTTTTTGCTTACTAATGCATTTTATTAAAGCCAACTCCGCAGCTCTCGGCGTTGCTCGACCCAGGCTGTGCACTCTTCCAGCGCGTGTTAGGCCGTCTCTTCAGCACACTACACACAGTGGTGGCACTCCTCTGGGCTCCTTACCGGCCACGCGGCACAGGTACCTCCCGAAACAGCCGTGTCCGGGAGAACCTGCGTCGCGCGGAATCATTCCGCGTGCGTGTATGTGCTGAAGAGATCGGCCTACACGCGCTGGAAGAGTGCACAGCCTGGGTCGAGCAACGCCGAGACTGCGGAGTAGTCGTGGGGCACGACCTTTCGCTTCCTGCCGTAGTGCGCAGGATGCTGAGAGAACGAAAGGTCATGGGGCGCCGTCCTTGATTTCTGCGAGAACGTGATGGCCGGAAGGAGGCCGCGGAAAGGGACAGGGGCCTTGAGCGCCCTGGCTATCCGCAGAGAAGGCCAGGGCGCCGAAGAGTGGCGTACGCGCGCAACCTTCCCCTGACACTGAGCCCCTGGGCGGCTGGCAAAGATGTGCCCGCTGCCAGAAAGGGCTCAGGAGGGAGCCTCGTGCTGTTTGTTCCGGCACGGCCTAAAGCGATGTTCCGGGTGTCCCAACACACCCGGTGAAAAAGGCCCGAAAGAGGCGAGGGCCACGTTGCGCCAGGGTCGCCGAAGACTGTCATCAGCATCCCGCGGCTCCGGCTACAGCGACACGAGAAAGGAACAACCGTTGGTTTTGTAGTGGATACCGGCCGCTCCATCTTGGTCTGGGGGCCCATATCCCCGCTGCCCCTCACTTCTGGCGGCAGGAATCCGTAAGCTGGATTTTCCAACAGCAAAAAAGATGTCTATTGCCTTCCCGAACAGGTTCCGCTTTGTTGTAGCGGTGGGGCTCAGTACCTGCGGCCTGCCTCCTACGTCTGCGGCCGAAATGAACCTAGCCGCGAAGCTTAACATCAAGGCCAAATTCCAGTGTTTTTTCGTTAAAATGAGCTTTTTAGGGGGGCCTGATTTTGGCTTTTAATAAAATGCATTAGTAAGCAAAAACAACTGGCTCCTGTAGCCTGTAGATGGGGCGTTGCCTTAGAAACCGGAGGTCGTAGGTTCGAATCCTGCGGGACTCAAAGAAATTTCATTGTTGTTTCCTCGTTGGTTAGGGCGAATTTAGGCCGATCACCCATTTGTCTGAAAAGAACATGATCCATGCTTCGATGGGCATGTAAAAGTCGGATCAACAACCCGCATTGAACCAGCGTGGTGGGTTAAGGTCCAAACCCTCTAATGGATATGGGTTTTTATGGAGGCTTATGCCCAGCAGTGGACTATCAGGCTGATGATGATGATAATGATAAGCTAAAACAAACCAATAATAAAACTTAACAGATATTATTATTAGTATTATAAATTTACGTAACTACTAATTCTACAGACTTGATTTTTAAAGATTAACTCATCCAGACAAATATCGTAATAACAGTTTTAAAGTAAACAGAAATATTTCTGTAACGGTGATAATTCAAAGTTAATAAGAGCACGATACAATGTGATACAGCATTGAAATATCGTTATGGTATTACAAGTCCATTTAATCAATCGCTGGGAGTTGATTAAATGGTTCAATCCTATGACCAGAACGGTTTTTTAGCCGAATCTTGCGTGATTGACAGGACTAGTCGGTATATTTTATATCCGTAGATGAAAATGGCGTGGTGGCTGGTAGTCTCTTTGGAAGAGTTCGATTTTCTTGTCTCTAGAAAGCAGATTCGGAAAGTATGTTGCGCTGACTTTAGGTCCAAAGACAAAATAGCGCTAGTTTTAACGCGCCCGGTAATAGAATCACCCTATTATTTACATTTCGAGCTATTAATTTTATTAAAATACCGCCACAATTATTTTAAACATTTTATTGGTGTTATTTGCAAAATAAATCTTATCTGCATATCTAAGGGAGTACAATAAACAAATTTAACTACCTGTTAGCTTCTTACTATCGTTTAGTGCCATGGACAAGACCCTATTAACCCTTTGAACCTTTATCATCGTTCATATCCAGTGGCCCTTTACCGTATCATTCTCAACCAGTAATAACAAAATAATGTCCAAGAGCAGTAATTTACTTTAACAGCTTTCTATTCTGTAAATAAATAAGTTTGGTTATCAATATTTTAAAAACCTTATTAAATTAGTATTTAAACATTACTTCTGATTTAATTATATATTAGAATTATATATATAATAATTTAATGCATAACTCTGCAAAAAGATTAGTTACCAAAATGTCCTTACTAGTAATAATGTACTTTTTTTATTATAACGCAATTGGTAATGGAATGCTTGCTCCATGCTTTTTTTATGCTTCTAATTTTTCGTTTATTGTAAAAGATGACGAAATCCCGCCGAGTTTCTTTTGCCGGTTCTTCTCAGGTCAGAGATGTTCTTTTCCGAACCGATAGTAAATTTTTAACTTCTCTATTTGTATTGTTCAATATTTACTATTATTAGTATTATGATATAGATAAACAGACTTAAGTAATAAAACATATTATTCTATAATTTCTTATAAGTAAAGTTCACGCGCATTGTAAAGTTTTAAAATTTAAAAACTACCATCCGAGTTACTGTAAGTAGTTTACTATATTTATTTATAGTACCTATATTTGAATAAACATGATAATTTTCCGTCTGACATATTTTTCGCATTGTGAGGAGGTTATTTCTAATCTAATCTAATTTTACACATCATAGCATCTAAGTTTAAACATTTGTTAGTAACAGAGTAATTTAATAATTTAGAAACTTCGAAATTTGTGGGATATCGAACTTCCAGAACACCGTGAACCTTCATGAAGCCGCCTAAGTGACCTAATTTCCTAGAACAGTAAACTAGATTTTGTGCACGTACCCAGTTCTATTGTTACCATAATTCTTTTTTTTAAAAAGTATATTGTCCTTTTTTGCGGGCCTTTAAATATTTATAAATTGCCGGTACGAATTTCTAATTTAACTAACATTTTATTTTAGATATACCTTCATCATCAGCCTGTGATAGTCCACTGCTAGACATAGGCATTAGGGGTTTTTGGACCGTATCCCACCACGCTGGTCCGATGCAGGTTAGTGGGTAGACAGACTTTTTACACGTCCATCCGACGCATGGATCATTTTCCTTTTCAGACACTTGAGTGATCGGAATCTAATTGCCCTAACCAACTAGGAAACAACAATGAAAATTTGTTGAGTCCCCGCAGTATTCGAACCCACGACCTCTGGTTTCTAAGGCACACGCCCATACCACTAGGCTACGGAGACAGATATACCTTAAAAACTTGAATAAGAAATTAATTTTTGAACAATTTAGTTATGAAACAATGCTGTAGAATAAATTACAAAATACAATACATTTACTCAATATATGATAGGTAGAAAAAACATATAGCTATTATAGGTTTAAAACCGTAAATATTAGAAATAAAAAAAATCGGGCACCTGATTTCATTACATTGATGTCAACGTGTTTGGTTGATTCCAAACAAAAATCAACTTGCGAATGCTTACAACTTTTATCAGTCATTGAAATGAAATATATTCATAAAATCTGACATATCTGGAATCTTGTACAGTAAGCCTCTGTATGCTTCCATTATTTTTTTAACAACATAAAATTTTTGCTTCGCAGTTCGGAAAACAAAAAATTGCTGATATTTATATTAACCTGTCTGTTATGGAATAAAGTTTTTTGTTCTGACCATATTCAAACAATAACAGATGGACATATCTGTTATTGTTAGATATATAAAATAAATATTTGGCGTTCGGAGTGCATGACAGTCTGGCTTCTTTTTGTTTCCATTAAATGTTGGCAAACGATTACATAACACAATTATCTTATAATAAAAAAAATATATTCAATAATAAATATATAAATTTATATAAAGTAATATATATATATATATATATTATCAGCACGTTAAGACATAATCCAAATCTAAACTCGTTTATCATATAGAAAAATACAATTTCACCCGCTGTAACGAGTTTTTTAGTTTCAATATTTAATCAGTCAGAAGATTATTAAAAATTAAAAAGTTCATCTTTATTAATTTCTTTTCAAGATAGGCAAGTGGAAAATTACCGTCTAACCATTTACTAGCACCTTCACCACAATTATTAGGAGTGATTAGAGTAAGTCGATTAATAGCACTAGGATGGCGATATTTGAATTATATGAAATCAAATTTTAAATAATGATTATTAGTATTAGTACCAATAACCCATTTTATTGACGTTTTTAATATAAGTAGTTAATATATATAACACTACAAATAAAAAAAATGTTTTGCTTACAATCTAATAATATATAATTTAAAAAATAATTTTATTTAGCAAAGTTTAACATCTCTTTATGTTGTTAGATATAGTGTAATGTTACTAGAAGGTGACTTACTTAATGATATGATAGGTATTGAATAAAAAGATTTGTAACGGATTTCATCGCGCTTTGCTTTCTGATAAATCCATTTTCTTATAAATAGCAAAAGTAATTTCAGCTCCATTCTATGATTTGGATAACAAAGGTACAAACTACATTTTACATAAAAAATAATGCTATGCATTAAAAAACACCGTTTACAATTAATAATATGAAATAAGTTCTTACGTAATGTTTTAAAATTATCAGCACCAGTGCTAGTAATTAAATTCGCGAAATATTACATCGGCACTATATTTTAACAATATATTACCATAACTTCAATTTTTTTTAAGTATCCTCATAAACTATATATAAAATATAACTCAAAAACGTATCTATAATATATAAATAAAAGTTTTAGTATAAAAGATCTAAAAGATCTAATATGGTTTAAAATTAACACAGGAACTTACCTTCGATCACTAAGAACAAGCAAGAATAGTACAAACTGCTGATGCAAACGTTTTCGTTTTCGTCATTTTAAATTTACAAAATATGGTATGATTCCAAATAAATGAAGTGATTTATTTTAACCCAAATTATTTCGTAAAAACCTTATAATTTTATTATTTATATGGAGTTCTAATAATTTAGTGCAGTGCTTTGAAGAGACAGCCCTCAATACAGTTCCCATCCGGCCAAAATTCTATAAGCGGTACGTAGATGACACATTCACCATTTTACCAACAAACCAAATCAATGCATTTCTGGATCATCTTAATTCTTAGCATCTCAAAACAAAGTTCACAATGGAAATAGAGGCATACAACTCCTTAGCCTTCTTAGATATTTTAATCATTAGAAACTATAACAGAAAAGCATCCCAGACGAATAAATATTTAAATGGTGATTCTCACCACCATCACTCGCAGTTAGCTACTGTCGGTAAATGTTTGCTTTAAAGAGCACAGCGGATCTGCGACAAGGAGCATTTGACGGCGGAACTGGAGAATGTCAAGCAGGTGCTGCGTGACAACAGACTCCAAGTTCCATGTCTACGTCGCAGTCACCGTGTGAAGCCAGCCACAGTCGAAAGAGTGCCTGGCGTCTTACCTTACATCAGAGTAGTCACTGACAAAATCGGTACTATTAAAGAATCATATTATAAGCCGCGAAGAAGATTGTCAGTCAAATGTAAAATTCCTCTAGAGGTACCGGGCGTGTACAAACTAGACTGTGATGGGGGTCTCTCTTAAATTGGACAAAGAAAAAGACCAGTAAGAACCAGAGTAAAAGAACATATAGCTGATGTTAAGCACATACGCTATAAGAAATCTGCAATTTGTGACCATGTTCTAGACAAGCCCAATCATTATATTAGATTTGATGAATTTTGCCAGCAAACATTCTTTTTCATCAATCAAATACTTTTTAGTGTGCTGCGCCTGAAGATTGGCTTGTCACCCCTTAGCTATGCTTTCACACGCGACCTTTTACTTCATCGCCGACTCGCTCCGCTCGCCACCTCCTCCTTTCGTTTCGTTCAGTTCTCGTGTACTCGCATCGCTGAGGACCTCCTTCCCGAACTTTTAGCTCCGCGCTTTTATATTGCACTCTAGGGGCGGGGCGGACAAGTATCACGTGGAGTCGGGGTAATTAAATTTACTAAGATAACTCGTCATACAAACAATAAAATTAATATAATTATTTCTTTTATTTACGCGATTATTATACATATCAAATCCACTAATTTACGGATTTTCCGCGTTTCTTAAATATTATTCCCGATGTTTCGGATTCTTTCCAGCATCCATGATCACGGGCAGACTAAGTTGGTATATGTCTGTATGTCAAAGTTTTGGAATAACCGTCAGAGTTTTTATTCAAAAATTGACATATCTTTCGTTTTTCTTAATTTTGAACATTTTTTTGACAAAAAGTACTTATGTTGTCCTTCGGTTTTGTAGTTTTTATATCTTTGCGTTTAATTTTTGAAATTATTGAATCCCAGGAAGGTGGCAAAGACCAATCATCCTCTATATTAAAATTTGGATATTTTTAATTTCTATTGCTTCCCGAATCATCCTTGGTATAAATCGATGTTCATTAGCCAGTATTTTTGGTTCATCAAATTTAATATAATGATTCGGTTTGTCTAGTAGATAAATATAAAAAATTAAATGGAATAAATTTCTGAAAGTATATAATTTAATCACGTGTAATATTCTTATAAACACAAGACACTATTACATATTTTCAAGAAAACATTTATAATGTTATAAAAATAAAAAACATCTTCAATAATAATAATATCACCTATAACGTTTTATCACATCGAATACAAATTAAGTGGCTGTCTATTCCACAACGACGAGCATTAAGGGCCCTCACTACTCTCTTTTCTTTTCTTCATTCTCCTTCTTCGCCATCTTACATGTCGCCATATTTCTAATACCTCAGTGATAGTAGCCACAAAGATCTTCTTTCGATAAATAACCGTCCTCTTCATTGTCCTACTCATCGTACTGATTTCGTTCACAAGTTCTTCGATATACAATCTATTCTTCTGTGGAATGTGCTACCTCTGGAAGTCAGGATGACTAGAAATTATATACATTTTAAAAGCAAACTGCGCAATCATCTTTTGAATGAGGGTTCGGCGGATTGATTGACACTGTAATTCGGAATATTTATTTTCTATTGTGTGTATATATATTCATGTATGCATATGTATTCATAGATGTAAATATGTTTATGTGTTTATATATTAGATATTTTTATGTTCGTTTTATTAGTTATATTATATTGAGTTTTGTTAAATTTGTAATTAGTTATTATAGAATAATAATTATTTTTAACAAAATTTGGATAAAGTGGAAAGAAGTGTTATTATGTTAATTTAATATTTTCTAGTACACATACGCTGAATTTTAGTTAGTTCCCTAAGGTTGGCTGTTAGAAAATGCCTATACATTAAAGCCCGCTTGTGTACACTTTATTGCAAATTATTTGTATAAAAAGTTTAAATAAATAAATATAACAAACGAGTATAGAAAAGAGTACCTAAGTAAATAAAAATAACACTATATCTTTTAAAGCAACATGAGACAAAAAATGTCGCTTTACCAATAAAGATTACAGCTTTGATCCTCTCCGATTTCCTTTGTAATAATATATTTTCTAGACAGTTCCGTGATCAAATACTTTTAGATATTTTTTTTATGAATTTAACCTAAATTCGTGGAACAAAAGGTAAAAAAACATATAATTAATCAAGAAAATTAATAGAAAATTTACGTTTAAATTGAGAAATCAAGTAAAATATTTGTTGGATTTGGTTTAAGGCATTTTAGTTGTAATTCTTTGTTCTTATATCAAAGCTTTTTTGAGGACTAAGTGAAACCTATTTACCTTAATAGACATATGAATAACATGAATGCAACGTTATGTAAATTTGGGTTAATATACATAAATTGTACATAATCCTTATGAATAATTCATATTGTAAATAGTAATATGTTACGCGTTGAGTTGGGTTATATGTGAATTACTAAATTAATATAGTTCAACGACCAACTTGTTTAAACACTTAAAAAAGTTTAAATGTTAAAAATTTTACTGTGTTCGTGACAACAGTACATGCGAAATATTTTATTGATCAGTATTTTATAAATTACTGTAATAAAAGCCATTTATGAAGGTGAAAAAACTTTTTTATATCTGAGTAATTACCTATGCCACTATAAAAGCTTTGTACAAAGACCATGAGCACAAATTTTAATAAAAAAAATCAAATGATAATGTCCACAAAATATCTAAGTCCCATAGCAAGTTGATTAAAATATTTATAAACATATGATTGAGTTAACAAAAAAATTATTATTTAAAGTTACAAAAATACATTATATTTTCGAAGCATAAAACCACATGAGAAGTACATACATAATATATTGTAACATATTGTATATTTAATCAATAAAATTCTATTTTTATAATTTATATATAATAGACGTAATTGAAATATATATAACGCATTTAAGAGGTCATCAAAATTACTTAAAATATGCTGTAAATTACTATAACTAATACTGATGTATAAGATAGATAATATGTTTAAGCATAAAAAAAGCAATTTAGTATCACAAAATATCACGAAAAGACTTTTTAAAAAGTACAGCTTAAATCCTTATTACTCCAAAGTTCAGTAACGATTATCACAAAGACAATTTTATAAAAGTGAATGCTAAGATAAACCAAAAAGGATTGTCAAGGATTAGAAAATAATTGCAGAGTACCTTGGGGGCTTTTTGTAATCTCTATAAAGCTTTAACAGAAGACCCTTAGCAAATTATAGCATTATAAGAATTGTTGTGCTTAGTTAAACCCATTCGATATAAATGATCTATCAAATGATAAAAAAGCTCTTACGTCTTTGTTTGTAAAAATTTCACGATAAATTTCAATAAATGACGTCGAAAGTACTGTTATACTCGTACTTAATAAGTATATATTTCGTTACAATTAAATAAAAATAATATATATATATATATAATCGGCCCAAATGTCCCAACTTTTTGTAATTGTACAAATATATATAAGGACATTTGGGCCGATCATCCAAATTTCTAAAAAGTAAGATGGTCAATACTTCAGATGGGCATGTAAAAAGTGTGCATTAGGGAGACCTAGGAGGAGACATGTCCGCATTTAACATCGAAAACAAACACTGGGAGGTGCTCCGGATAAGATTTAATAGCGTAAGAGTGTGAAGACCCTCCTTCACACTACAGCCTCAGAGCTCACCACGATACAGCCTGGTTTCAATTACTGGCGGATAAGAGACATAAGAGACACACGGCACTACCACTCTGCCTAATTCACATTTGTCCTGCCGCTGATGTAGAAGACAATGTCGCTCCGAATTGACTTATACAGCCACGAAAAGAGTGTTCCTATCATCAGACACATGCTTAAATCGTCTGTAAAGACGCAAAGGCCTTTGATGATGTCCAACAAGTTGACTAACATGGGATGATGATGATGATACCTAAAAGGGTATCATCATCATCACTAAAGTAAATTTCTACAAACGCACATATAACATATACTTAAAACATTTTAAATACATGTAGCCAAACACATGTCTATCTACAAACAAATTTCATTACAATGTAAATTTGGTAACGTTCTAGTCGCTCAAAACACAAAAATAATTAGCTTGAATAACTGTTTCACTAAATCAAACAATTGGAAATATAAATAATACTTGTTGATTTAAACCTTTCGGTATTACAAAACACAACGTTCTGTGTGGTTTCCGGAAAATAAAACGCTTATAAGCTCGATAGAAAATGCAAATTCTATTTTACGTTGCGAACCATGTAAATAAAATGCAACGTGGTTTTATTTGCATGAAACGAGTGTAAAACGGCCTGTATTCCGTTATACTCAGTTGGTCTATCATTTATTTGTGACAGAATACATTGGATGTATTTATTTGTTAAAGTAGAACATGATTTAAAAAGTTTAAGTCTTGTTTTGTTAAATATTTGAGCGCAATATGGATAACATAAGTTTCTCGTTAATTAATTACAAATAGGTGAGGCCGAAACTAATTTTGGCTTTAAAATTTACAAATGAAAGCTTATAATCGTCGTGCCTAAAAGATCATTTATAAATTTTAATCATGCGGCTGGATTTAAGCAATCTCTTGTACGAAGATTAGACTGGGTAGAGGATGCAATAGAAGATGAAATTATTATTTTCCAAATGAGGGCTTACATATTTAATCCTTTTATTAACACAAGCACTTAACGTCATTTATAGAAAATAATTTCACTGATTACATCGCGTATATTTTGACTGACCTCCCAAAATACAAGGTACTCAATTCAGCGTATGGCTTTTTATTTGTTACCTCATTGCTCCGCTCCTAGAGCTCCGGTGTTATTTATTCTTTTACAAATTACATATTTAGGTTGGTGGTTTGGTTGAACATAAATGAAGAACAGTTGGTAATTCCACAGATAGTTTTATTGTCACATACACAAGCAAATTCAGAAGGAAATAAGGAGAACAGATGAAGTATAGATAGGCAGGATAAGCACAACATTCACACAACAAGTAATCGATAAACTGCGTGGGCAAGCTAAGCACAATAGACCGTGATGCAGTGTAAGGCATGTAAATTAGCATCGAGCGACACGGGCTACGCGCTGGCGCGTAGGATCTCGACTGATGAGCGGGTTGACATGAATATGCGCCGACGCCTCATCTATTGTTCTCGGGCCGGTATGACGTTTGCAGCGATAGAAAACGCGCGTTTCCATTGACCACAACCGGCAGGCATTTTAATGTTAATCGGATGGTGCAACAAATAAATATATACAATTATGTTAATATTAATTAATTTTGTGTATTCATAAATAACGTTATTATGTATTGTATATGTATACGTAAGTAGATTAAGTTATTTATAAGATTTTCATTAGATATAAGTTGTTTTATATATAATATATATGGTAATGAATATAATATCTGTGTGATAAATAAAGTTCACCGCACATATATTAACTTCCCATTGCTCTCATTTTATTTAAATAATTTTGTAATGGGTAGTCTAATAAATATTTGGGAAATACCATAATAAACACACAAAAGACCACAACCTCGTGCGATTAAATTCAAACGCTGCCGAAACTGTAAAAGATGGTCTGTAACAATGTTTTACATAATCACACTTCTTTAAATGGACTACAATAATGTTTGCGAGAGCATATGTCTATGTAAAAGGTAGACTATAAATATATTCTACAAAATTGTATTGCTTGAATTGGCCTACAAAAAAGTCAGCGACAGCATATATCTTAATTTAAAGAATAACCCACAGTAAGCGTTTAAATTTAAAAATATGTTAAAAATTTAAATGAGGCATATTCGAAGGTGATTTAATATGCTATAGTGTCAGTTTACATAAAGGTTATGGCATTTATGGTTTAAAAAAATCTTCATTCTATGTGCAAAAAACGTGTCATGCATGTCATTTTAATTAAATTTAATACCTTAAAAGCTATAAGTGATTAAAGATGCAATGGCGGATGTCGCGCAAAGTGGTTTTGTTATGTTTGAAATCGGTCATATTTTTTTTTGTTAAATTTTCACTTGTTTGTATTTTTATTTAAATTGTGAGTGGATTTGGATATGAATATTTTTTCTAATTGTTTTCCTTATTTGATTTTGTTTCAATTTTTTTAAAGTCAAAATCAAAATATCATTAATATTTTAGTAACGTGATTACTTAATAATGTAACAACCAATCCTTATAATAATCAGTACATTGTTATTCCACTAGTCGTAATACAATGATGAAATCAAACGAAAACATTTTAAACAAGTAACTTTAAACTGCCTCCGTAGCCTAGTGGTATGGGCGTTTGCTTTAGAAACCGGAGGTCGTGGGTTCGAATCCTGCGGGGACTCAACAAATTTTCATTGTTGTTTCCTAGTTGGTTAGGACAATTTGGGCTGATCACCCAATTGTCTGAAAAGTAAGATGATCCATGCGTCGGATGGGCATGTAAAAAGTCGATCCACCTACCAACCCGCATTGGACCAGCGTGTTGGGATACGGTACAAAACCCCCTAATGGATAGGGGTGTATTAGGGAGGCCTATGTCCAGCAGTGGACTATTAAAAGCTGATGATGTTGATAATGATGAACTTTAAAAATAGAGTCTTATTTTAAAATTGCATTAAGGTATTTTTAGAGGAAACGAAGTAACAATTTTCATTTAATAATAACTGTACTTTTCCACAAATTTGTTTATAAAATTTAACCACTTGGTGTAAGATCTACTGCCTTTTTAAGTCTACTATCATATTAAATCATCAACTTTTAATTCAGTCATAAATTAAGAAAATAAGATAATAGAATTATGTATAATATTACCTTTAAAATGGATGGATGGATATATATATACATATATATATATATATATATATTTTAATACTACTTATCTTACTTTAAAATAAAAATAGAACTGGATCGAGGACATTACGATAGTTAAATAAATGTACTGCTTAGTTTTGAAGTAGGTTATGTTATATTGTCATAGTTTATTTGTTTCTGAACTGATAGACGCGCACGAATAATCGTCATATTCATTAACTTATTTTATAAATGCATAAGTTTTTCGTAAATTATTTCATACGCATATTAAAAAAGTAGTAATTAGTTTATTCAGATTCAAATTCAAATATCTTTATTCAACATAGGAGCGATATACTCACTTATTGATTGTCAAAAATCTACCACCGGTTCGGAAAAGGACGCCTCTGACCTGAGAAGAACAGGCGAAAGCAATTCAGCGGTGCTTTTTTTTGTCATCTTTTATAATATAATTCAAACAATAAACAAACAAATAAAAGCATAAAATGATGATATTATTGAAAAAGCCTAGAGCGAGCATTCCATTACCAGAGTGTGTTATCGTTGCAAACTCATTTACATTGTAATAACCTTTAACACACAAACATTCCTTAACAACTTTATAAATTTATTAATGGATAAATCTTGAACGTTTTTTGGGGTTTTTTTTTGTAAAAGCGAATAAGTATAAGAATTAATCTATACTTGTTCCTAGTATTAATGTCATGTGCATCACAATGCCTTTAAAAATCATTTTGTTTTTCTGCAAAATTTTAATTTTCAAAAATATATTGAGAAATAACGGTCAATATTTTTTGAGTAAACAACTCTCTGAGTGGTTCTTTAGGGCCCAGGTTATAGAAGGTGCACGAATAGCTCTTTATTGAAGGACGAAGGTTGTATTAATATCAGCTACGTTTCCCACAGTATGCCATAACTCATTATACTGTGTAGTAACTAAAATATACCAAGCGGGCTGTCTCCACGTCAGTTATTTGTCTAATTCTCTTTACAACATATGCCGCGGAGAAAAGATTATTCGCCAGTCCATTTATATAGGGGCCCCACTGCAACATAGCATCTATTGTTATCGCGAGAAACACAGAGCAGTTAACAAGGTTTAGCGCTTCCGCATCCAAAAACAATTGAAAATTACTACATTAGGAGTCATAAATTTAAAACATTTAGTCAATTTGTTGTTTAATAGTAAATTATTGACGCTGAACGAATGCGCTACTTGAGATAGAAAATAATTTACATCGTCATTAATGAATGTATTGCGTCTGAGTTTAAAAATTAAAGAGGTATCCGCAAATAATACTATCTCATTGTTATTGTTAACTATATGTGGCAGATCATTTACACAAACAAGGAAAAGAAAAGGTCCAAGAAATGATCCTTGTGGGACACCCATTCTTACCGGGGCCCCAGCAGATATCTTACCATTTACGTCATCCCTTTGAGTTCGATGGCTCAGGTATGAAATCAGAAGATCGAGTGCGGATATTTTTAACACCAAAGTGGCATAGTTTCTTGACCAGAGTCGCATTTTGAATACAACAGCGAGTCGCAACAGCCTTTGAAAGGTCGCAGAAAATGCCTAAGGCATCCTGGGATGCTTCCCAAGCCTCGCATATTATTTATAACTAGTCGAACACCTGCGTCAGTTGTGGTGCGGCCCCTAGTAAAGCCATACTGCTTATTATTTAGAAGATTTTTTCCATAGAAGTGATTGACTAATTGATCCAATAGCAATTTTTCAAAGATTTTGCTTAGACTAGGCAGTACGGATATAGGTCTAAAATTATTTGGACCCGTATTGCTACCCCATTTAAAAACTGGTATTACTTTACTATGCTTCATAAGTTCAGGAAACTCACCCCTATGTACACACTCATTGAATATAGTTTCTAGGTGCGGTGATATTACATTGATAACAGCACTTATCACCTTAACAGAGATCCCCCAAAATTCTGCCGTTCTTTTCATGTCTAGAGATTTAAAAACGTTGATGACATCTTTGTTACTAACTTCAGTAAACTCAAAAAGTTCTGTGCATTCACTGACATTTTCCTTTAAGAGTGACTCGCCAACTGCTGGAGATGGTAAAAGAGACTTCGTAGTAGAAACCGAAATGTCTGAAAAAAACTGTTTGAAAAAAGTTGCAAGATCACTATCAGCTTTAATTTGGTGATTATTAATTTTCAAATATAATTTAATGTTACCTTTTGTTACTTTTCCGGTTTCATTATTTATTATATTCCAAGTCTTAATTTTATTTTTAATATGTAGGAATTTAGGCATACAACTTCAAAAGGTTTATATAAAGCTGTTGGAGGTCTGTACACGAATACAACAATGAAATGCTCAAGCTCTGCACAGGCTATTTCAACAGTCCGTTCAATTGAGAGACTCACAATATCTTTACGGATTTTGAATTTTAAAGAATTATTAATAAAAATTAAAGAGCCACCGCGTATAGCAGCTATGAAACAGACTAGCAATCTGGTGACATCCAATTTTAAACATTAGCTGATGATCTTGTAGCCTGTGGTCAGAAATACATAAAATATCAATTTCGGGACTACTTAAGAAAAGTTCAATTTCTAGTTCTTTAATGGCTATTCCTTGAATATTTTGATGTACCAGATTTATACATTGTTTGGTATTATCTAAAGATTCTATATAATTAATTTCATTATTAGGTTTTGGATTGCTATAATTTTTACTTAAGATTAATTAGCCAGATATAGTATCCGCTGTCTCTAAATTTAATTTAAATTCATTGGAACAGATTCCTAATTTTGACTAGTTAAGCTGTCCTGGCTCAATAGAGCAAGGTAATTGATTAACCAAATACTTGGCTGTATTATTACAAATACTAATCCCAATATCTAAAGCACGCTTTTTTAAAGATGCAAAAAAGTTACACTCGTTGCCATTGTGTAGGCGGCTTAGTTACCCTAACATAATTAAAAACTTTTACACAAATAGAGTGATTGATGATCAAAACTAGTTACAAAGTAACTTTGCTTCACTAGTATAATTAATCGAATTTTAAGGGATTCATTTACGTTTAAAAGCTTTTGGTCTTGTATAATTTACAGCTGTTTTGTTGACCTTTGATTGCATTAAGGATTTGAAGAGGTAAATGATTTTATTTTCATTCATTATATTTTATATACTTTATTGCTTTTTTTAAAGCGTACTTCACATCACAAAATTATAATCAGTCCATTATAATAGTTTGTGCTTCATCATATCATCATCAGCACTCGAATCCCTGCCAATATTACCCTACAGCCATACATTAAAGGGTTTTAGTATGACACTGGTCAATCTGGCTGTTGATCGACTATTTTGATGCCCATCGACGCATGGATCATCTAACTCTCTAGACAAATTGGTGATACATTAATTGCCCTAACCTTAACAGGAAACCAAGCATTCATGAAAATTTTGCGTCCCCGCAGGATTCGAACCCAGACCTCGGTTTAAAGAAACCCATACCAGCTGGCTATGGGCGTTTCGCAACCATGCCTGAAAATCAGAATATTTTCCTATGACCGAAAAATAAACAATGAGTATTTTTATATTCTATGTTATATAGTATAAATTATTCTAACGATACATTGGATTCAACAAGAACTTAGCATTTGGTTTCAATATACATTAAAATTCATTTTCAGTATGACCATCGGCCTAAATTTCCAGAACAAATGTGTAAAAACATGATGTGTTCCTGTTTGAAGGGCAGCGTATTTACATGGTAAAGAATTACCTATGCCTCGGTTGAGCGATCCAGATGCCAACTAGGCGTGGTGACCATTCATCAGGTGCTCCGATGCTATCTCCCGTGCTAAAAGATAATTTTTAATCCCAAAACAAGCTGTACTTAATTTCTAAAATTTAGCGATAGTGCAAAGTCGTAGAAGAGAAGATATTTTTTCGTCTTATGACCCACAATAGGTGGCAAATTTTACCAAAATAAATAATATCATCCATTTGTAAAACTTTCCACAGATCATGGACTTTTTATAACTCCTCCTTAGCCTAGTAGTATGCGTCTTTATTCAAATTCAAATTCAAATTAAAAGTTTCCAAGTTGGTTAGACAATCGTCGGATGGCATGTAAAAGTCGTCTACCACCAACCCAATTGGACAGCCTGGTGATACGTCCAATACCTAATGGATAAGGGTATTGGGGCCTGTGTCCAGCTAAGTGGACATCAAAGGCTTGATAGAGTTTAGCCTATAGGAAATTCGTTTTACGCTTTTTATATATAGTTTTATATCATAGAAAAATTAATAGCGATTGTTATAGATGTATCAAGCCATTAGGTAACAATAAAGATCATATAAGTTAATATATTAGATCATAAACACTTAATTTTGCTTGTTTAACATATATGCTACATGATCACACATTGGGTTATGTAAAATCAGTCCCCACCACGAATGGACCAGCGTGTGAGATACTTAAAACCCTCAATAGTAGGTGTTTAGGGTGTATTCCGGTGGACCTAACAGCTGATGTATATTGTAGATTACAACTAACAATCGGATTACAATTCATGAACGGTATTAGCAGCATTACAGTTAACGAACAGTCTAATTACAACAAACACAGTATTAATAGAGCACCATATTCTGTAATTTCCAATAGAATATTCTGTAAAAATAAATGCAGGGACATTCACATATAAACATCTAATACGACATCATTGTATTACTTCTAAAGTACATCAAAATTAATCATTCCATTTGATACCAAGCTGAGTTTTAGTCCATAAGCACGTAGTTTAACACTTTTTCTATTATTACTATCTTTTAATTTATGGTTTCCTTACACATTCTAGAACCATTGAGAAAAGCTGTTACATCGAGATGCGATTAAATCTAATTTATGAGGAAAAACAATTAAGATATAGCACTGGGAAAAGTCATGAGTCTCCCCTTTAAAAACCTCCACAAGTCTTGCACGTCACTTTACCACTGTTTTTTTTTAAATACCCACTTCACGTATGTAGAGTCAGGCCTACAGTTCCCATGCATCATTCTTCCAATGATCTGCTCCTCCATGCCTCTCCATTGTTTGCTTTCAGGTCCATTTAAGGCTTCCTCGAGTGTAATATCCGTTCTGTAATCTTCTGGCTCTGTAATACACAAATGGTTATAGCCAAATCTATCAGGTATTTTTCTCACTCGTTTTTCTGTAACTCTTGATTCATATTTATGACTGACTCATCTAATTCTGATGTTGTACTATGATTATCACAGCTATCATATGTGTCACTTACCGAAGAAGCATATGGTACATATGTGATATCCTTCTCATCATCAATATCTGTGTCATTAAAACTACTTTCCTCTTTTCCTCATGTTCCTGATCCTCCGCTGAATCTTTTGCATTCAATGGGGATATCCACTGTATTCTCAGCTTTCTCCATAATTATGAGATCTCTGCTTGTTGTGACAGAGTTATTTTCTGTTCTATGGCCATAAGCATAGGACCATATTTTCAGGTAATCCTGCTAACATTAATGCACCAATCCACTCATCTGATATTTTGAAACCTGTACCTTGTAATCGCTGGCTAGTTTCCAACTATCTGAGTTACATACTGGTCATCGAGTCACAGTTTTCAAGTCGAATGTTGATGAGTTTGCCAGCAAACCAATTTTTCTTGTATAGCCGGTGTCATCGAACAAATTCTTCAACTTTTCCCATAAATCGTAGGTTGTTGCGGCGTGTTTTATGTGCACATACAATGATGGATCAATAGTAAGCACTAGTTTCCTTTAGCTTTCCGCATCGTCACTGATTTGGGCTTCGGTAGATGAAGCCGCTAACCTCTGCGTAATGGCGGACGCCATGTTTTCAACACCAAGCACATTTTGTACCGCAAAACACCATTCTTCATAGTTCTCGCGCCCTTTCAATTTCGGAATGTTAGCTAAGTAGTTCGACGTCATTTTTACATAAAACCACACGTACTGAAAAACTTTTATCTATAATAACGATTTTATTTCACGTAAGCCCATAACCTAATAAGTTAAACACAGTGGTTCGTTTCATAGACTAATTTATTGACCACAGGTAACTAAATGGCGCTAGTAGTAACAGATACTTTTATACTATTTTGTTACAATATTAACAAAAAGCTAACTTAAAAATCACCAAAATTATAATCATGTCACATTTATAATAGTTTCTGTTGCTTCATCATCATCATCATCATCATCAGCCTGTGATAGTCCACTGCCGAACACAGGTCCCCCTTATACAACCCAATACATTAAAGGGGTTTTGGTCCGTCTCCCAGCACGCTGGTCCAATGCGGGTTGTTGGGTGGACCGACTTTTTACATGCCCATCCGTCGCATGGATCATCTTACTTTTCAGACAATTGGGTGATCGCCCCAATTGCCTAACCAACTAGGAAACAACAATGAAAATTTGTTGAGTCCCCAAGATTCGAACCCGACCTCCGGTTTCAAAGACACGCCCATACCACTAGGCCACGGAGGCAGTACATATATAATATGATCTTAGTAAATACTTTTACAAAATGTTATCTACTGCTAAAGATTTCTAAAAAAGTAAAAAGTAGCCCAAAAAATAGAGAAATGTTGTACACAGTACTCATTTAAAGCTGTAAAGATCTATTAATGACATATATTATTAATTTTTATTTTAAAATTTCCACAATTATTACATTTTAAATGGTGGTCCTTTCACAATGCCGGTGTCACCGCGGGCCTTTTTCCCCAACATAGGTGAAACACCATTTTCCTGTTTAATGACGTTTTACTGGAGCAACACCCTTTATTTCCCCGGTAGGCAGCGCGTTTGGGGAACACTGGGTTTGAAGTCCCAAGGCCCCGGACCTTTCCCAAGGGCCCCCATTCCCTGCCTACTATTAAAAAAAAAAAATTTTAATAAAACAAAGTTTGTTTAAATTCTAAAAATTGGAAAGTAAAAAACTTTGTAAAGATAATTTTTTTTTTTTTATAGGCCAAAAGG
Source organism: Lamproptera curius (assembly GCA_029286875.1). Classification (NCBI taxonomy): domain Eukaryota; kingdom Metazoa; phylum Arthropoda; class Insecta; order Lepidoptera; family Papilionidae; genus Lamproptera; species Lamproptera curius. The sequence goes on along the minus strand of JAGSMT010000121.1, from coordinate 73,989 downwards.
GGAACAATTTTTTTAAAAAGTAAATTAATCTATCCCATTTGTAAAAACTTTCCGGATGCAGGTATTTTATAACGCCTTACCTAATGGTAAGGCGTTTGTTTTCAACTGTACTCAAACCGGGTCAACCAAATTTCTGTTTTTTTGAAAGGGAAAAAGGGAAATTTCGGAAGGACCCCATTCAGGTTTTAAAAATTTATCCCAACCCGATGGCAAATTTCAAGGAAGGAAATAAGGATAAGTGGGGAAAACTATTCAGCGGTGGACCTAAAGGGTGTAGAAATTTAGCTGGAATTGTTTTGTTTTTTATTATTTTTGATATCATAGTAAAGCGGTATTTGATAATTTTGGGCCCATTGAGAAAATAAAGATCTATATGTTAAAAATACTTGATGCAAAAACATTAATTTGTATGTTGAATAACATATAATAGACTTTAAATATAAATTGAATAAAAATCAGTTCCCACCAACCCGCAATGGACCGGGGTGGATGGTAAAAATCAATGGATAGGGGTATTAGGGTGGCCATGTCCAGGGTGACTAACAAGGGGGTGATATGATGATGGATACAGAACCAATCGAAATTATTTGAACAGGTAATTAATAGCAGCAACAATTTAACGAACAGTCTAATTACAACAAACACCAAAAAAATCAGTATTAATGGAACACCTATACATTAGGTTTAAATGAATAATAATCTCTAAAACATAAATGCAAAACATCTCACACCCAATAAACATCTAATTAACGCGACCATCCAGTTTCGTACTTCCAAGAAAGTGATCGATACAAAAATTATCATTCCCATTTGATTGTCCTTATTTGATCAAATTTATATTAATTTAATTAAAGTGATAAGATGAATGTAATTTATTTTAACAGTCCAATAAATGAAAATAGGAAATGTTAAAGAAAAAAACTGAACAATGAAATGATAAATAAGAACGAAAATATTATTTAATGTCCGTTCTTATTTAACATCTTTACCCTTTGTGTGGGTCTGATAGGGAATTAATGAATTTTAGTGCCCAACATTAACTAAGCTTTTCTTTAAATTAAGTAGTGAAAAGGTAAAATTTTTATTTTATTCTTTTGTCCGTAACCCCCATTCATCATCTCCGCTTAAAGTTTGACCGAAATCGTTTGCGAATAGGTGCGGTAAATAAATATGCGAGATTTTTTTTATAAAGAAAATAAAAGCACCAAGACCAAACTGGACGCCAGGTCCAAAAAATCTTTTTTTATTTATTTATTTAATACTTTTGTCCTTTCATACAAGCCCCCACGAATTTTCCCACCACCACCAATGGGATGACGGGACAGTCTAGCAACTAGTCAACCATTGGGTGGAATAGAGAAATTATATATTATTATTCCAAAAACCAATTAATAGGAAATTATAAAAAAATATTTACAGGATATAAAACTAAATAATTGTTTTTTGCAGTGTTTACCACTTTAGAAGACTCACATTGTTGTTTTTATAATATTGACTTTGAAATACCACAAAATTTTATGATTTTATTTTACGGGTCATGATGTACCATATGTAACTGTACTATAATTAAAATGACACAGATTGACATTGAAACCTTTTTCTATAGAACACAACTACATTTCAAGAAATTTACCCAAATTTTTCTTAAATTTTAACCGCCTTGTGCCATTAGGGCGTGCCCCTAAAACCGAGGTGGGTTTGAACTTGCGGGTCAACTAATTTTCATTGTTGTTTTTTTTATTACCCAAACCCCAAGCCTGAAAAATAAATGACGCCGGAGCCTAGGGTTAAAAAGTCGGTTCCCCAAAACCCCATTGACCACGTTGTGGGATGGTCCAAAAATCTAATGAAGAGGCAGCGTTGGGAGGGCCTCTCAAGTGGATTCTGGTGATGATGTAATGTAATTTAAAAGTAATTTAACAAAGTATGAGAAAAAGTTACGAGTTCTGTTGGAATGGAAAAAAAACAATTCATATAAGAAAAATGAGACTAAAAATTACAGAATTTTTAGTTTGATACTGTTTTATTGGTTGAAATATATAAATAAAACGTTATTTAAATGCAAAGTGTAAGTTTATTTTAAGTTATTGCTGTTATTGTATTACACAATTTCCCAAAACCCTGTTTTAACGATCGTGATATCGTAATATCTTCTTAAATATTATTTCAAAAACACTTTAGACTTTTTTTGATTTTTTAATTTAAAATTTTAAGGTACTAAAATTGGATAAAATTAATCTTTTCGTTTAAAATCACTTTGTAAAAAACCATTTTCCCAAAAAGAAAAAATAAGGTTATTCTGGGTTATCCTTAACGGAGAGACAAACACCATCGTAGACTGTTTGTTGGCATTTTTAAGGCTACAATATACATATATAGGACGTCATTTTCTCGTAGCATACAGACAAAGTTTGCAACGTTAGTGCAAACAAATGTGTTTTGATACCATTGAAACCTGTAACTATTGATTACCTTTTAATATTATAAAGTTTATAACTTAAACATTCTTGAAACCCTTTAAAAAAAAACTGCTTAAAGATTCGTATCGTAGTATCAAAGATTTAAGCATTCGTAGGGACGAACAGACATAGATATTAATTTTATAGATAGAAATTGTATTATCAAGAGTTATCGAAAACATAAATAAAAATCCTGCTTATTGTAACAGGCTAATAAGAACTAAAAATTAATTTTCATTTGAAGGAAAGGCGTAATGAATATTTTAATCAGATTATGATAATGTAATTGCTAACTTAAAATAACTAGATATGACAAGGCAATAAATAAATACGATATTTATTGCACATTTTAGATTTTTTTTCTTTTGATGGAATAAAGAAATTTTGAATTTCAAGATATAAAGAATTTGGGAAAAATTATAGGTTATAATGAACTGCCTTAATTTTATATAGTCTGCCTTAGTTTTATATAGTAAATTATATATATATATATATATATCTATAGTCTTAACTTCTATTAATAATTTTCCTATTATTTAAATGTTGCGTAGCACTTCTAAAATTTACTTTAAAAAGTTTATTATGTAAATGAAAGTAATAAGCCTTTCAAAAACGAATAAGGTCGATTTAAAAAAGAAAGTTTACTTTTATATAGTCCAACAAGAATAATAAAAACAATATAATATGAATTAATAGTTAATTAATATTATATAGATACAAATCAAATTCTTTAATCTATTTATTAACTAACATTTATCATTTAGAAAATCGTCCAGCTTTGCGGATGTACGGGGAACAAAAAAACCAAGGGAGTTTCTAGAGCGAATTTGGTCCCTTGATTTGTGCGATTTATCTGTTTTGAGTTTTAATTTTCACAATTTAGACGGGAACCAAATATATAAAGTTCGTCTTTTTAAAATCTAACTTAAAGATTTGTTAAACTAAAACAAAATTTTTTTTTTGAGAACTTTTAATACATTGGACGACTATTCATAAAATTATTTATTTGTGTTCACACTTTTAAGAGTAAAATGTTTTTAAAAAACTTATCACTATATATATGTAGATTTAAATTTGTAAAGTAGTATTTAATTATTTATTAAATTGAGAAAAATAACCCTTTTTCAAATTTGTCAATGTAATAAAAGTAACATATAACACGCCTGTGCAAGTCCACTGTGGAAGGGCCTACCCAATGCACGCCTTTTCCATTAGGGGTTTTGGACCGTATCCCACCACGCTGGTCAACGGGGTTTGGACCGACTTTTTACATGCCCCATCCGATGCCATGCATCTTACTTTTCGAAACAATTAGGGAGGCTAAATTGCCAACTAGGAAAACAAAATAAAATGTATTAAATCGTAGGATTTTAAAATTTTTAAATAAATACATGACAGGGCTCCCTTTTAGAAATTAAATACTACGGTAAATCATTACGAATTAAAATCATATTTACTGGGTTTAATACCAATCTAATACCATTATTATTTCTGTTTTTCAAATTTTCCCGATTGTAATAAAAATCCAAAAAAAATGTATTTAAAAAGCCCTTTTAAAAACCCGTAAGAATACAAATAAATATTCTCAGTTTGATTTTTTCTCGATTTGAGAATTTGTTCACTCATGTCCTTTGTTAGTAAATTGCACCATTGGGAGAGTAAAGGAATTTCGGAACTCTAGAGAATAGTTGTGATAGCTTATAGATCTTTCTACTGTTATAAACCTACAAATTTACAAAAGTAGGGAGTTTTTACACTTCCGGGAAAAACTAAAGATTTTTTTTAAAAAATAAAAATATAGCCCTAAAAACAATAGGCTATAATTCATATAGATATACTGTGAAAACTAAAAGTGTCATGTTCCTATATAGGAAAATTCTGCCGTCTGCGAGATATTCCGATGTTCATTGTAAGAATAGAACGGAAGAGAAATTTATTTTAAACAGTCTTACGTAAAAACTCGTGATAGTGTAATCTTTTTTTTAACGTCGAAATGTTGAGGCATAATTATAAAAATAACATTATTTTATCTATAATGCGCATTTGATGATAATAAATTAACAAATACATCAAATTAAATACTTTTATATCATCTGGTATGTAAAGTAGGTAACTTTATTTACAAAATATTTAATAGTTATGATATATATAAAGAACAGGGTATACGATAGTATGGAGCATATTATCGATATTTTCCAAGAGATACAAAATTATTTTCTTGACTTTAATTTTGTTGGATTCTGAATAGTAGAGTAAAATAAAACAATAAAATAAATATATATTTTTATCCTTTTCAAAACCTTATTAACACACGCTTAAAAACTGCGAAAATGAGAAAAATAAGTCTTTTCACCAATTTTACATAAACCCAATTATTCAACGTAGAATGTAATTTAGCACTACAGAGTTGGCGTCCTTGTCAAGGTTAGTCGGGTTGGATTTCGGTTTAAGGAGTTTGTTTGAAAAGAAAAAACGTTGGTTTCATTAAAAGAAGGTAGAGATTAAAATACAGTCGTTTGTAGAGTAAACCCCAACAAACTGATTTTAAAATAGAATAATAAATATTGGGGATTAATTTTTTAAAACCAAATATTTTAGAAATACTACTTGTATTTAATTATTAATAAAAAGTAACTTTTTTCACTTTATGCTACATTCTATTTGTCAATTTAGAAATAAAGGAAAATGTGGCATATTTGGGGAAATTTTAAAAGTTTTTTTATTTTGGCTAAAACCAATCTATAAACCTAATTTGTTTTATGTTTTCGTCAAAATTCCATATCTCCTTTAGTTTGAAAATTTTTTCGATACTTTCTTTTGACACTTTGCAGTGTATGATAAATTGTTCTCTGTTAATGCACTTTCCAACGTTTAATTATAAAAACAGAACAGGTGAAACAAAAAATCTTTTAACAAAACATGTTATCATAAATGCGTAACTTTAATATTATGTTTAGTGAAATGCATAAATATATACATTTGAAGGGTCATCGCTTTTATGAACACTCATAAAAGCAATCATCCTTTGTTAAACTGATATGTTAGATATTTTTATTAATATTTTCTTAATTTCTTTATAAAAATATGTGCTTTGAGAACACAGCATAAACTGTGAAAAAATGTTTTTTAGCGGCGACATAATCCCGCCAGCGTTTTAGAAGTAATTTGTTTATCCGCTTTTTTTATTGCAGACGTTAGGTAACAGGATTGACCTTCCCAGTAATTAAAAATTTTATTTTTGGTTGTAGATGCACGTTAACTGTGCCAACTTTGCCTTTTTTTTTTGGTCTTTTTATAATTTCAACGAAATCATATTTTTCAATTTCAATATACTAAAAATGTAATGTCTTTTTTAAACGAAGAACATTTGAAATTCGACCATATTTACGCTTTTTAGTATTTGAGACAATTTTTCATTCCTCTGGATTAAAGGTAACTGATAACTACTGTTTTATTTTGAATGTTTTTGCTTTTTAACCATTTGGTGTAAAGATGAATCATGCGCGATAGGCTCATATCGGCCTTGCGTTGATTTCTTTAAAATGTGGGTATAATGTCATCCCAAACATATTCTTGATTCTTATTTTTATGGTCGCAGCCGTAGGCGTTATCGACTTGGTGGTTTTATATATAAGATATGATCTTTAAACTTCCATTAGTAATATATTTTTTTTTATAATATATAAACTTGTCTTTTTGACAATATTCGTTATAATTTACTATATTCATTTATATTGTAACCCGTCTTATTTAGTTTCGCTCATCAAGTATAAACATAGAATAGATAATATATACATTTTATAGTAAAACCAAAAGAAAATAGAAAAACAATAAAATTTTTGATCGCTCACTGTTATTTGCAAAAAAGTTAAAAAAAACAATAGATATCATGAAACTTACTTCTAAAAGTGATACTAGTATCTGTCACCATTTTATTTTTAATATCACATGAATAATGACTTCATCGTTTACTAGCTTCCTTCTTACAATATTTACATTCTGTTAAATAGTTTTGACCAAATTAAATAACTCTGTCTCCCTTGTACAATCTTTGAAAATCAAAGGACTAATAAAAATGAATATGTTTCTACTGCTTTTACAGCATCAGCCATAAATCACCATTTTGAATACTGTATTCATAGCGCCGTCTTTTTTTAAGTCTACATATAGCGTCACAAAGATAATTTGTATTGAGCATCAGACAAATTAGTATATAGTTAAACGATTTACTCTCAATATAATCGATATAAATATTTTTTGATACAACAAAACAATATAATTAAAAAATGAACAAATTGGAAATCAATTTCAATAAACAACCAGTTTATGAAGACAACGAAAAGGTCAATTGAATAAGAAGGGTCTGACGAGTAAAAATATTTTTCAGCTGAATATTTTGGTTATTTTCCACAAAGTATAAAGACAATAACCGCTGTAAGCTGTAACAGAATATTTTTTATTAAACTAAAGTTTCGTAAGAGCAAGCGATAGAGACTTCTACAAAAACAAGATAACAATCCTGGTTTAGGCAAATATAACTGCATTAGTCATTTCAGTACGATTTTAATGTACAGACGGAGAATGATTGAGCTATACAAGTAAATAAAATTGAAGTGGAACATCAAAATAACTGTTTTCAAATGATTTCGTTGTCATATATAACTGATACATAACAAAACAGCATTTTTTAAATTTTTTCTGCCTGTCTGTCTGTTTATTCCGGCTTTCTGGAAAGGCTACTCCAATATTAAGGGACTTTCCCTGGAAGATAGCATGTAACTGAAGGTAACTAAAGCTATTTATTTGCAATAAAAAGTAATAAATATAATTTGAAGCTATGCATATTGCAAGTTTTATCAGGGATTTGGGGCGCGAACGAATCAAAAATTTCCGCAGCGAAAAATAATTTCATTTACTCTCTACTATGTAGCTTAGGCGAGTGTTCGCTTAACTTCGTATGTAATAATATAGATGAATGTCAAATGTCATAATGAATTGTGTAATTTAGGGAGGTAAAGGCACTGATGGTATTTTAGAGAGCTCGATAAATACGAACTTTTCCGAAAATAATTATATCGGCATAAGTTTATTTAAAAATGCTATGTAATTAATACCTTTACTCCGGCAGTCCTCGAGTGCCACAAGATTTTTTTTATATCACCACGCTAACGAAGTCGCGCGCAACAGCCAGATCAAGAATAAAGGTAATATAAAATTAGGAATTGTAGTATAATTACTTACAATAATTATCTTTCGATATATATAACAATTTTCATCATCATCATCAGCCTCTGATAGTCCACTGCTGGACATAGGCCTCCCTAATACACCCTATCCATTAGGGGTTTGGACCTATCCCACCACGCTGGTCCAATGCGGGTTGGTGGGTGGACCGACTTTAATATAACAATTTTACTAGATAATAAACTTTAAGAACAACACAGCGTCTTTACACTTTCGTTTGAGTTTACTAAAAGTCTAATTTCTTGCTATACCTACCAAACATTGTTTGGCTACGTGACGAATTCCTTTTGTTATTTTCCTGATACTCTTTCTTTTAGTAAGTGTATCGATATTGCTATTTATACAATAAATGTATTTTTTGGTTACATTTTGTATCATTGCAAAAATATATGTTTTGGTGATTCCATATATGCTATTTGCTACACAATAGCAAATCCGTTCCTTTGTCCAGTTTTATTTACTTGATTTAAAACTTGTGATATTAAACTGTTATTGTTAGTATAAATAAACCTCAAATTTTTATCACATTAAATTTATTAAAAAATATTTGGGTAAAATCTATGTTTAAGTCACAATTCCGTGTAAAACATTGTGCACAATTGCAAAGGCGCTTATTCAAAGCTAATTAAGGTATTACAAAATTTCTTCATTCTATTTGCATAAAACCCGTCATACATAAAATTTTGATTAATGAATACCTTAAAAGATATTAGAGATTTATAGAGAATGCCAAAAGCGAGGTGTAGTTTTGGCAGAGGCATCTTGTCAGCCGTTTATATCGCGCAAAATGGTTGTATACTGTTTAAAGTCAGTAATATTTTTTAATTTTCCTTGTTATTATTTAAATTTTTAACAACAAGGAAACTTCTAACGAAATACATATTATAAAGCTAACTTTGAAATTGTTAGCTTATCACACATATTAACCTATACATATGTATTCATGTTTTTTAACCGTTTACATTTTATGTCATGTAAAACCATGTCGTAACATTAATTTACCCAGAAGAAGTCCCCGGGTACCGTACTTTGATTATCAAAAGGTTGAAATTTTATGCGAGCTATACCTAACACAAATAATAAGTCTTTTATAAACGCACGCCCAAGTAGTAGAAGAATTACCAAAAACCTGGAAAGAGTTCTGTATATATTAGCCTAAAGTAAACGAAGTTTCATGTTAAACTCAATTGACGCCGAAAATTTAGCAATCACATACATCACTTGGCAATTGTAATGGCGTTCCACGGTTCACTTCCAGCGTTATTAAATGATGTGGACTTTATTACACTATAAACTTCTGTCTATTAAATCTAAATCATTAATAAGCGAAGGTTATGTCATGTCAAAATTGTGCTATAAAAAGAGATAAAGAAAAGAAATTCTTTAAAAGTAAATATTAATGTTTATAAATCCCTCATATACGTATGCGTAACGTTTTAGCATTGTCGTATATCTATAATTTATATAAATAATTAAATATATTATTAATATATATAATCATAATGTATAAATAATTAAAAAATTCTGATCTCCTGTTTAGGAGAACAGGGTAACTTAATGCTTACTAGTTAAATATTATATATATATATATACATAATTTAAACTTATTCCAAATTTCTATCGCATTACTGACCACTTGATTCAAACCAGTTCTTTTTACGAAGGTTTACACTCCAGTTTTTAATAAAAGTGCCATAGACTAGATCTCGAGGCATAATACGACATATGTAGGATATTACGCATTACGTATCAAACATAACAACAAAGCTCGAGTACCGTGCATTTGCGGAATAAAAGGCTTACGAAATTCATGAAACTTGCAAAAGGGAAAAGAATATCCGCGAGGCTTTTTGTATAAAATATTTGCTCAAATGTTGTAATACATCATAATGTTATCTTCAAATGTAGCGGTACATTTGAAAGACGGACAAAAATAACTATTCGTTTAAGGGAAATATCTTTTTTTAATTGTCGGGTATTTTTATTCGAATCTAGACAATGCAACATCTTAATATATATAAATCTCGTGTCACTTTTATCTTAATATATATAAATCAATGTGTGTGATGTTTGTCCGCGATGAACTCCTAAAATACTTAACCGATTTCAAAATATAGTTGCCCACCATGTGCAGTTTAATCCAACTTAAACGATAGAATAGCTTACATCTTAATTTATAATCGCAATAATGTTTTTTAAAAATTTATTTTTCTATTATTATTTGATGCAAAATGTTAGCTACAAAGCGATTGTGACAGTTAGCAATTGATTGCGTTATTTGTCAATAGATGGCGCGGTTTAATAGTATTAACTTTTCGTTGATTATAGGAGAATTGGGCAATAAAAAGTAATTGCTAAAAATTTATTCATTTTGGTCAGTTAATTTTATAATAATTTTTATCTATTACTAAAAACGAAAGTGCAATTTCATAAGGCCGTTATTTTATACCAGGCCATCAATTAAAAATAAAGTAATGAATAATACGGCTTCCTAACATGCGCCAACAACATAAAAAGTAAAAATTAGAAATGAATTTTTACAGAGCAAAATTAATAAAAGTGATGTTGTATCCTATTTAAAGGATTTAATATTTTTATGAAATATTCAACGGCGGATACGAATGAAGGTACTGTATATTAGTTATTTATTATTTCATACAATAGTTGTTACCTTACGCTTGCGACGAACTAAATCAACTTTTGTTCTTTGGTTTTTTAATAACCATGGAACTAAAACATTAAAATTGTGTTTTTGGTGGTAGTACTCCATATCCATTGAAATTATAACATTTTTAATAGAAAAGTAAGAATTAAATAAACAATAATAATTTTTAAAACAAACTCCTTTATATAGTAGTTGTGTACGATATCAACAGAAGGAACATTTTGATTAATCGTCTTCAGTCGATTTTTATAACACTGCTATTTTTCATTGTATTCAGGTTCAAGAACGTTAGCATCATGGAGTTCACTGTTTTTTTACAAATGACATTTATCTAATAAAAACATGGTGGTCCTAATGACTGATATTATCTTTCCGTTTATCTTAAGCCCTTAACTTTTTTATTACAATGTAAAATAAGTAAAAACTAGCCGCTGCAACGCATGGCAGGGTCTGCTAGTTATCTTATAAAATCTGATTGTGTGATTCTTTAGCTTCAGTTAAAGCGAACAAAAAATTACCAGGTTGTTTTATTATATAAATGGATATTACTATATGCTAAAAAACAATTTTAACATGAAAATAAAATATATTTATGGTGACGGCACAATAACATTAACACGTTTTATTTTAAGCAGCACAAAAACAATCACTAACTAAAGATTGTAAAGACAAAAAACAATTAACTAATGTGGCTAGCAAAAATATTAGCCAGATTAATATTCTATTTATATAATAACAAGATGCCAGAAAAAATAAAAAAAAAACTGCTTAAATAAATAACAACAGAGGTTAAAATTTAATCCCACAAACCCCTTCATCCGCCACACGTTTGATCTTTAAGCGGAACGGATATGAAATGTTTAATCCAGTTTTAATTACGAAACGTGCAAATTTTGAGATTCCAACGATAGCACAACGAGTTGTATAGCTCCGTGACCTAGTGGTACTGGCCCTTGCTTTCAAGGGCCAGTACCACTTTCTTTATATGATGTCATTGCCTTCACATTGACTGACAACTGAATCAGTTGTCATAGGATAAAATGCATCTATATAGTGCAGTTTATCCTTTGCCTTATGGAAGTCATACGCCAGTCGCTCTTCGTAAAAAATATTATACAGGTAAATCTGGATCGATTCGATGCCACTTGTAAAAAATGGCTAGTTGGAAGAAAGAACTGTATAAAGCTCAGCATCTATTAAATTGTGCTTGTTTTTTTTAATTTTTCCGCTCTGAGTATAAATAGCTTAAAAAATAAAGTTCCTGTTAATACAACATTAGTCATCACCAGCATCATCATCAGCCGGTGTTAGTCCACTGCTGGACAAAGGACTAATGCACGCCTTCTTTATTAGGATTTTTTTTACCGTATCCCACCACGCTGGTCCAATGCAGGTGGGTAGACCGACTTTTACATGCCCATCCGACGCATGGATCATCTTACTTTCGAGACAGTTGGGTGATCGGGCCAAGTGCCCTAACCAACTAGGAAACATATATGAATGTCTGTTGGGTCCTCGTAGGATTCGGACCCACGACCTCCGGTATAGTATCACAAAGGATTTTTTTCATGACATATATATGTAATGAAAATAACCCTTTGAGATGCTCTTTGTAGTAAAATACAGTTACAAATGTATGATCGGAAGCGGTGGCGTGCATTAGGGGAGGCCTATGACTAACAAACGCTAAAGATTTTAAATATATGTTATAAGTGATCAGGGATGATCAGGGAAAATCATAAAATCAAGGGATCAAAGTTATAAAATTATGGATATATTATATAATACATCTATAATTTTATAACTGTACCAAGCCTAGAGTAAGAAATTTTTTATTATCAAGTAGTGCAGTATATAGTTATTTATCAATTGGTAAAGGATTTCTATGACGACTTTCAGTTAAAATTTTTATTGTCTTTCCCAAATACATTAGTGAAAATCTTTCAGCCGTCAAGCCCTTGTAAGCCAAAGTTATAAAATTATAGATGTATTTTAAAACAGATTATATAATAATAAAAAATTGCTATAAGAAATATCTTTTTACTCTAGGCTTGGTACAGTGATTAGGTAGGCAAACAATGACGACTTAACGACGAATTAAGCAAACAATAATTAATCTTTTTCAATCTGAACAGAGGGTTCTGTTGAGGAGCTAGAGATAAGATAAGTAGGCTAGCTCTTTTACCATGCGCTAGCCGCATATCATCTTTGGAAATAGCATATTTCTGGAGCCTATTGCGAGTGCCATCGCTGTGACATATGTCAACCAAAAACTACTCTCAAATCTTTTGTTAGTGAGCATATTCGCGAAATTTTCGCCATTAGAAATTCACATTACTGATCAAAAGAATCTTAAAATGCGCAAAATAATTAACGTAATACAACATATCACTGCTAAATGAACATTCAATTTGAAACATTACTTGTTAGGAAGTAATTAATTGTCAATAATTATGCAACAACGTTTAAAGACAAATAAAACTATATAAATATAGTGGACGACTTAGCGATATATCATGGTAGGGATTTTTAAATGCTTTTACTTGCACATTAACGCACTTTGTACTGTATTTAATTAGCTTTCAAAATTGTTATATCTTTTTAATATTTTTACACGAAAATGGTTACTGTACTTCATAGTTAACATATGAATAAATCCGTTTGCTGACTTTATAAGAACACTTTTTAATCCTTTATCTCTCAAGGTTTAGTCAACACTTTCAAATTATTAAGAGTTTGATTTTCGAAACCTTTACAACGTCCCGTCTGAGCTATAAGCATAAGTTACATATAATACAACCATAGCATAAATGCCGTAACACGTAAAATATTCATTACATCTATATGTCTCGTGGCAATTTGTTTTCTGTTTCAATTTTTTAAATCAATTCTGGTTTTTATGTAACCAAAATGCTATCATGTTTATTTGTACAAATGGTAGTATCTTTGCAGTATTGAAAGTTTTAGGTGTTATTGAACTGATAATCTCTTATTAAAAGATAAACAAACTTGTTTATTTAAATAAGAAAAAATCTTGTGAGAAGCTTTAAGCATTAAAACAGCATACGAAGTGCATAACTATAAAGAAAGTCTTATAAATGGAGGTGATTTATTTTTATTTGACGTAGGCAAAATTGCGCCGGTAATTTAGTACAAAATAATTGCCTAGTAATGCTACCCAAATGCCAGCCATGCCCTCAAAAAGCGATTTACAAAACCGATTATGTAAATTGCATGGATTAGTCTAACGCAAATAGACTGGAAGAACTTACGTTAAGATATAATTTAAGAAGGACAACTTAAAAGTTACGATAGCACGAAAATCTTAGTTCATTTACTTGCAATAAAAAAATCTTTCACACAAATAAGATATGATCTGCGCCACGAAGTGATACAGATAGGTGGTAAGAAAATTATATCCCATATATAACTCTATATTTTATGTATATCGTAACGAAAGTTCTAGGCAAATTATTAATTAACAAAGATTTGAGAGAAGTTTATGGTAGACATATTTTTTTCGTTATTTTCCCCTGACATGATGGATCAGGGTCCTTGTCCGCTCTTTTGTTTATGTGGTACGTGTTCTTTTGTACACATTCTTTTTATATATTACACTTATTTATATTTTTACATTTAATTGGCTTCTTCTTGCCCTTTTCTTTTGTATGTTTCTTAATATACATTTTTAACTTAATTATGTTTACCTTAATTTTTACTTAATTTTAACTACTTTTACTACATTCTTGCGTTTGCGCTAGTGAATGTATGCAGCTATTTACATTTCTTAATCTACTTCTCATTTTCTATTTTTAACCGACTGCAAAAAAAGGAGGAGGTTCTCAATTCGTATGTATTTTTTATGTTTGTTTCCTCAGAACTTTCGTCTGGGTGAACCGATTTGGATGTTTCTTTTTTTATTTGAAAGCTGGTGCTTCCCGTTTGGTCCCATAGCACTTTAGTCCAGTTCTGACAGTGGCATCCATGAAAAAATTAAATTAATCTAAAATTTACATTAACTATGTGGTCAAATTAAAATAAAATTTTAACAAAAATAAATCCGACTTTAAAACAAAAAACTAATAACAAAAAAATTTGAAACAAATTAAAATGCACTAAAAAGCTCAAATTTTCAAATACTTAGATAGCGGAGGTTTATGACTAATTTGCTACTTTTAAAAAAACTTTTAACAAAAACCTTACACTTTTTACCTGGGGCGAACGTTCATTACCAGGATGTGTTATCTATCAAGTAGTCATTACAACAATAATATCCTTTAACACAAACGTTCTTCCACAACTTTTTAAATTTATTTACAGATAAAAATGAACGTTTTCTGGTATTTCATTGTGAAAGTATACTTGTCCATGAAATTTCATTTTTTAGACTGTTTTTGGAAGAACATAATTATGCTTATTCTATATTTATATTATGTGTGTCACAATGTTTTCAAAATAATTTTTTTTTTGAACCCCATCATATTTTTTCAATTTGTATTGAAAAAAACAGTCATTACATTAATTTCTGTAAACATTTTTCTCACGATTCTTTTGGGGCCCAGGTTATAGACTGCTCAATCGCTCTTTTTAAATTAAAAATAAGTAATATCAACCGCGTTTCCCCGTAGTGCCATGACTTATCTGTAAAATAACAAAAATATTAAACGGCGGTTAACATCGGTTAATTGTCTAATTTTTTTGACCATAACCGCTGAGCTAAGTTTACTCCCGATCTATGAATATGGGCCCCATTCGTTTAGAATCTTTGTGCCGAAAATACAGTCAATGTCGTGGTCTGGCCTTCATCTCGACCACATCACCCCACGGGAACATTAAGTTTAAACCATACATTTAGTTTTTTTTTTGTTTAACAAAAATTATTTGCACTAAACCAGTTTTTACTTTTGAGAGGTTTTTCACCGTCATTTTCAAAGTGTTTTATTTAAATTTAAAAATTATCATCACAAATAATACAATCTCGTTATTGTTCTCAACCTGGTGTGGTAGGTCATTAATAAGACCGGAAGATAAAAAGGCCCCAAAAAGTCCTTGGGACTCCCTCCACCTGCGCCCGGAGTCTCTTGCCGTTCCCGTCCTCTCGGGTTCGATGGCCAATCAAGTCAGAAGGTCATATTTTTTTCATAATTGCAATTTCCTGACCAAAGTATCATGCTGTACACAGTCAAATGCTTTGGTTAAGTCCAGAAGACACCTAAGGCATCGTGTGACCTTCCCATGCCTCAAATATAGTCTTAATAAGATGGAAGACCTGCATCGGTTGTAGAACGTCCCGTGTAAAACCATACTGTTTGTTATTAAGCATATTATGAGAATTAAAATGTATTTGCAATTGGTTAAGAATTATTTTCTCGAAAATTTTACTAAGCGCAGGCGCAGTATACTAATAGGTCTAAAGTTATTGGGGTCTGTAGTACTGCCTGATTTTAACACCGGAATAACTTTACTGTAGCTCATAAGGTCAGGAAACTTACCACATGTAATACAATCATTAAAAATAGCTGCAAAGCAGGTGATATAACATCAATAATAGAATTTATCACCTTAACGAGATCCCCACAGATCTTCAGTTTTTTTATGTCCAGAGATTTAAAAGCGGACACAATATCTTTATCGCTTACATTACTAAAATAGAAATTATCTTTACATTCTTTAATATTTTCTTTTAACAAGGACTCTGCAACAGTTGGAGAAGAAACAAGTGACTTGGTTGTAAAGACAGGAATATCTGAAAAAAAATTTTCAAAATAGGATGCAATATCTTGATCAGAATTTATTTTACGATTATTAACATTTAGCCGAATTTCAAAGTTCTTGTTTACAGCCCTTCCTGTTTCTGCACCTTTAATTTTGTTTTTTATGTAGAGTGACTTCGCTGCCCAGCACACTTTTCTGAATGTTTTGGATTATACATTAACATATGTCTTTTAAAACGGATACAATATCAGTTTTAAAAAGGCTCGAGTATATGTTCCATTACACAAGGTGTTAAATAAATTGACGTGTAGTTCACAAACTTTATATCCCTGAATATTTTAAAATGAAATGGCCATTTGCGTATACGTTATGGATAAATTACTTTATTACGGTAACTGTTCGCGTTATATTTATTGTAAGCACATATTTTATTGAAAATAGAACCTGAAAATCAGGTTCAATGGAAAAGACTTTATGAAATGGAATCGTTATTATGAAAATGTTATGTTGTTAACATGTAAGTTGTGACTATTTGCTTTTTTGGTTAAATTTTTATTGACAAAGTTCGTCAGAATTGTCATTTGAGTACTATATAAAGGCCATACGTTCTTTCTTTTGAGAGCGTCGCCCACAAAGGTGCACAGTAACTCTTTAAGTATTACGGTAGGAGTCTATTTCAGCAGCATAAAATAACAGTATGACGAGTAACTATATTATTTTGGCTTTAAGTAAGCTAAAGATTATAGAGATATGTTACAAGCGATCAGGGATGAAAACCAAAGTTATTAAATTATAGATGTATTATAAAAGGGATTATATAATACATCTATAATTTTATAACTTTGGATAGCAAGGACTCGACGGCTGAAAGATTTTCACTAATGTATTTGAGAAAGACAATAAAATTTTAAAAGTCGTCATAGAAATCCTTTACCAATTGATAAATAACTACATACTACTTACTTACTAATAAAAAATATCTCTTTACGCTAGATTTGGTACAGTGATTAAGTTATTAATATTTTAAATTAACATTTGCCAATTTAAGCAAACAATAAATAATATTTTTACAATCTTAAACCTCTGTTGAGGAGCTAGAGAGCGGAAAAGTACGCATGTCATCTTTGGAAATTGCGTTTTTTGGAAGCCTGTCGCTAGTGTCACCGCTATAACATATGTCTACCAAATATCAGAAAGTAACCTACCGTAATGAACTGTAATGAACAGCAGTCACAACAAACCTTCACAGAGTTCAGTATAAAAGTAGTCAAATACGCAATCAAAAAGAACAGCACATAAATAAATATGGTCCATATATCATAAGTTTATATGTAGTCAATATTTATATATACATAAATTATTAGTATATGTGTAATCAATATTTAATATATAATAAGGTAAGGCAAAATTGTAAATGTATTAAATAGTATATATAGAGCATAAATGTAAGTCATAATATAAACAACAATTTTAACAAAAAATAAACCGGCTTCAAAAAAAGGAGGAGGTTAGAAAATGAGAAGTAGATTAAGAAATGTAAATAGCTGCATACATACAGCGCAAACGCAAGAATGTAGTAGAAAGTAGTTAAAATTAAGTAAAAATTAAGGTAAACATAATTGAGTTAAAAATGTATCTTAAGAAACATACAAAAGAAAAGGACAAATAGAAGCCAATTAAATGTAAAAATATAAATAAGTGTAATATATAGAAATAGTATGTACAAAAGAACACGTACTACATAAACAAAAGAGCGGACAAGGATCCTGCTCCATCATGTCAGGGGAAAATGACAAAAAAAAATATATCTACCAAAAACTTCTCTTAAATCTTTGTTAATTAATAATTTGCCTAAAACTTTTGTTACTATATACATAGAATATAGAGTTATATATATGATATAATTTTCTTACCACCTATCTGTATCACTTCTTGGCACAGATCTTATCTTATTTGTGTTAAAGATTTTTTTATTGCAAGTAAAGGAACTAAGATTTTCGTGCTATCGTAACTTTTCAGTTGTCCTCTTGAATTATATCTTAACGTAAGTTCTTTCAGTCTATTTGCGTTAGACTAATCCATGCAATTTACATAATCGGTTTTGTAAATCGCTTTTTGAGGGCATAGCTGGCATTTTGGGTAGGGTTACCAGGCAATTATTTTGTACTAAATTACGGCGCAATTTTGCCTACGTCAAATAAAAATAAATTCCATTTATAAGATTTCCTTTATTGTTATCCACTTCGTATGCTGTTTTAATGCTTAAAGGTTCTCATAAGATTTTTTCTTATTTAATCAAACAAGTTTGTTTAAAAAATAAGAGATTATCAGTTCAATAACACCTAAAACTTTCAATACTGCAAAGATACTACCAGTTGTACAAATAAATCCTTTCCGACCTCCGGTATAGTATCACGAAGGATTTTTTCATAAAATATTTATGTAATGAAAATAATCCTTTGAGATGCTCTTTGTAGTAAAATACAGTTAAAATCAATAACAAATGTATGATCGGTAGACAGTAGATTTTGGTAGACATATGTTACAGCGATGACACTCGCGATAGGCTTCCAAAATGCTATTTCCAAAGATGATATGCGCTAGCGCATGGCAAAAAGATAGCCTCACTTACCTTATCTCTAGCTCCTCAACAGAACCCTCTGTTCAGATTGAAGGAGATTAATTATTGTTTGCTTAAATCGGCTATTGTTACTTAAAATATTAATAACTTAACCACTGTACCAAGCTTAGAGTAAAAAGATATTTCTTATAGCAATTTTTTATTATTATATAATCTGTTTTAAAATACATCTATAATTTTATAACTTTGGCTTACAAGAGCTTGACGGCTGAAGGATTTTCACTAATGTATTTGGGAAAGACAATAAAAATTTTGACTGAAAGCCGTCATAGAAATCCTTTACCAATTGATAAATAACTATATACTGCACTACTTGATAATAAAAAATTTCTTACTCTAGGCTTGGTACAGTTATAAAATTATAGATGTATTATATAATATATCCATAATTTTATAACTTTGATCCCTTGATTTTATGATTTTCCCTGATCATCCCTGATCACTTATAACATACTGTATAGTAAATTATTTAAATTAATAACAACTGAATTTAAGAGTATATTTACTTCTAAAACAGTCAAATCAAAAGATCTGCAGCTTTTAGTGAATGGGCGACAGTTGGAATACATAAGAGCAGACAAAGATTATATGAACTATATAGTGAAAAGACTTACAATCACAATCAATCCTTTGTGACATATGTTAATGTATACTCCAAAACATTCAGAAAAGTGTGCTGGACAGCGAAGTCACTCTACATAAAAACAAAATTAAAGTGCATCCGACAATATAAAATGACTTGGAAAATAATTACTGGTGAAACAGAAAGGGCTGTAAACAAGAACTTTGAAATTCGGCTAAATGTTAATAATAGTAAAATAAATTCTGATCAAGATGTTGCATCCTATTTTGAAAATTTTTTCAGATATTCCTGTCTTTACCACCAAGTCACTTGTTTCTTCTCCAACTGTTGCAGAGTCCTTATTAAAAGAAAATATGTGTAATATAAGTTTACTGTCCCGTAACTCATTCATTTGTTATGTTAAATATATTATAAAAGTATAAAACAACGTCCCACAATTGTTATGAAATATTTCGTTTATGAACAAGTAAAAACTACATACTTATGTTATTTTTATAATATTTTATGAGAGATTATGTAAAAGAATTAAACGACTTCGGTACGGAATCTGCTGAAGTAACGAATTATAAAGAAAAATGGTAGAGAAAAGCATGTTAAGGCGGCTATGGAGAGGAAGTAGAGGCGGATGCAAAGAAGGAAAACCGCTAATACTTTAGAATTAAACAGTCTCGGTGTCGGTATATTATTGACATTTCAATTACAAATACTCCTAGTATTTAATTAGGATCGAAGATATAATTAACAGCCAAATTGCCTAAAAAGTAAAATTATCAACATCAGTACTTTGTCATTTTAAAATACTTACACGCCCATTCAATACAGTTGCTCATATGATTGTCTGACTGTTACTCATGTGATACATGATGAATAAGAAACTAACCTCAATATATCTGAGGAAACATTTTTAAAAAACAAGAAAAAGATAAACAGTGTTTACACTACAATTTAAATTAAATTATTTTAATTATTACACTACAATTTTCCACTTTTCCTTACTCCTTCCTCCTTCGAAAATCGAAATTGTATTCTAAAAAAGAAAATTTGTGTTAATACATTTATGTGATTTATGAAAAAATAGAGAGTGGCGTACCATAATTACGCTAGCGAGAATAGAAGTAATTAGTTACATACACTTTTTATTTGTTAACCGTTTACTAAACGACGCCCACTTACCAAATGATAAACAATTTTATAAACTTAAAAAAAAATATAGGAGTCATTATCATTTCTAAATCTGCTGTATATCCTTTATAAATACAGCAAATTACGGCGAATTTTTTTTGTTTCTTATTTTACATAAGAATCAAAGTTTCAAATTAAGGCTATACCGATGCTTCTGTGTACACCTCAGTAGTTTGCTTAGTTTATTTTATTAGACTTACTTAAAAGCCGTTGAATAATTTTTAAAGTTCTTTGGCTTTGTAAGATTACCCTGTGATAAATGGAGTGAAACATCGATGAAAATGTAGTGAAAAAATTATAGTTTTTCTTTATTTTTCAGCACGGTCACGTTACGAAAATAAATATGGCGTGCTACGCCATATAACACCAAGCCATGACCAATGTTCCACATGAAAGGTCCTAGGACCCCTCAAAAGATTTTGTGTTACCCCATATTCCGCGTTGGTGGTACGGAACCGCTGTCAGCACATTAACACTTCGTTGTGACAATTATATTAAATCAGGGATGCATCCTTTCCATCCCAATTCTTTTGTGATAATGACAGACACCGCAAAATAGCATCTTGCGATGCATTTCACCAAAGTCATCTGTAACCATAGGAAACGACGCATATTAAGCTAGGTATTGACAATCCTTTTATTTATTTAAATAATTATAACTTATGGAGATACCCACGCGCTGTTTGAAATAAGACTAATTAATTTTTTTTAATTCGTAGTCTAAATAAAGGCTACTATTAATGTAAGATATGTGTTTTGTTTGCTTTTTTTAATTGTTAAATTAATATTGTACTGGTAATCATTTATTTATTAAAAGTTTAAATAGTAAATCACAAAATTCTGTGGTAAATTTACACAAATCATTAGAAAACCCCTAAATTTAGAGTTGCCCAGGCATTAACAGTCATTTATTTGATATCTTTTATTATTTTTTAAGTACAGGGTAACAATTATAGAGTTAAGTTTAGATAGGAATATATTACAGTACAGTAGTCAGACATCATGACAGGAACACAAAGAATTACCTCGGAGTAAATTGAACCGAAACACTCCAAAAGTGTCGCTCTGACTCAAATGTACGTATATCTACGATTGTGCTTTATACTTTTCACATTTTTATTCGTACCATTTTTGCTGGTTGCGCAAGTTTCTCAAAATTCAGTTATTACATTTAAGGTTAAGTAGGTATTCATGAAATAAATAATTGTTACTTGATATTTTAAAATTAAGATTAGTATTTGTTATTAAGGATGTAAGCAAGACATTTCAGTTCTTTTTTTAATGATAGGTATTAGCTGTCGTTTGGTCCTATTCTTTTTAACTAATTTGTGATAGCTAATCTAATATATATTTAAGATATTAAATGACGGGGTAAAAATCACAACCTCGCGCGATTAAATTGCAATTGCGGGCTCAAACTTAATAAATAGACATAAATTATGTTCTACATGATTGTACTGCCTCCGTAGCCTAGTGGTATAGACGTGTGCCTTAGAAACCGGAGGTCGTGGGTTCGAATTTTCTCAATTCAATAAATTTTCATTGTTGTTTCCTAGTTGGTTAGGGCAATTTGCAGAATTTAACGCCACAAGTTATGAAAAACTACAGAGCAGCCCATAAAAGATATAGCAATTTAAAAATTTGCTTTGTTATAACTTTAAATTTTAATATAAGATTACTACAAGAGTCCTAAAAGTTTATATCAATTACATTTTAGATGCAAACAAATTAAATGTCGTATGAATACGTCACTACGTTGATTTGCAATTTTTCAAAAGTATAATAAGTACGAAACGGGAAACTATTAAAGTGATTCCGTTAAGGCTATTTTATTTTACAGTCCGTAAAATAAAATATCCTAAATAGAATAAACTCAGTAATGTATTTAAAAACACTTGCACCTGCAAAAAAGAAACTATATATTTCTTCTTCAAGCGTACAAATTGCCCAAAGTCGCAGAATCTGTAAATGTCAGATCCGCATCAAAAATATTGAAAAGGGTCCTAATATATTATTAACTCTCAATGAAAAATACTTTTTTACGAACGATACATTTCATCAATAATAAAAAAACCTCAGCGCACATTTTCAAGCAATTTTTCAACATAAAGCGAACAATAAACATATGTTGAAATGTTTAATTCTAAATACTTCAACACTTGTGGTATAGAACATAGAGGAAAAATATAGTAACCTCACAATTTAATCAGAAACAAAAGTAATATTTACATAATTATTAGGAAGGAATAGTTACGTTTTATTTTTAAGTAATATCACCAACCAACTAGAAATCCGTTGAACAATTTATAAGTGATATCCCCAATGTAAATGGAAAATTTATCACGATATCTCTTCCTGGCTATAACGTAGCGCATTTGTTAAGCTGTGCTGTAAAACACATAACAGAGAAGCTTACAATTTTTATTATTTATAGCTAAGATTATAATTAATATAGCATGTAGAAATTTTAAAAGTATTAATCTGAAATATAGACAGGAAATGCTTTTTCCTTAACATTTAGTTACCGCACACCGTTTATTAGGCACCGCGGTGGTATCGCCCCAAACGGCCCCCTGCGAAAGAGGACCTACCACCTTACCAGCGCATTGTACTGTTTGGTTTTCGGTAAAAACGTATATTAAGGATGAAGCTATTATAAGAAAAGAATTAAAATAAAATCTTAAATATTAAAAAGTTTACCGTAAAAGAAGTTACCACGAACATTAATGTTGCCTAATATTAATAACGTTTAATATTACTTTTTTATATAGTTAGTGCGATAAGACAAACAAGACATTCACCTGATGACTAGTGATACGCCCTGCCTATAAGAAAATTCACGTTACATGCCACAAATCCGCTCAGTGCTCTGAGACTTAAATGTTGCATCCATTTGCCAGATAACTACGCTGCAGGTGCCTTCAAAGGAAGATAGTAGGTCATGACAGACTACTGATTGCAACATACATCAGGCACTATTATTGAAGTACAAAATAGGATTCTGTGGTAATACACGTGTCTCTTATAAAAAAGATACTTCCAGAATTAAAACATATGAATATAATAAAAGTTTGAAAAGTTCAATATGAATAATAAATTAACCCCCTACTCATATTCTCTTGAACTCATCTTGAAGATATAACGGATTGAAAAATAAATATGCTATTTTTGAATATACTGAATAACAATTACTACTAAAATCTTAAAGACTGATTATGATTCAACAAAATATTCGGCTATATTGGTAGGTTCATGAACATTATCAATAATGGCTTGCAAGTCATCAAAGTTTTTGATACATTAAGAAAGCCGAACTAAGAACTTCAGGTCTTTAATGTCAAGACCGATATGAGCACTCAATAATTTTCTTATAAAGTGAGTTAATCGTGCATGTAAGTTGACTCAAATAAAATGTTGTTAACAACAAATTGGAAAGTTAATATATTATTGAGTTTTCTGATTAATAAATCTACAATAATTAACTTTTAGTCTTTTTAATAAGACTTCATGAATCTATGACTTCTGAATAGGGTTCGACGATTATAGTTGATCTACCCATATAAATTCAACTTGAAGAACTATACATTCCATTGCTTTCGATCTTATGACTAAAAATTACATATTAAATATAAATGATTTGTTACAAAAAATTATGGAATGGAGTTTATATTTACATTAATAAAGAAGACCTTACGATTCCACTTTTCTTTACCTAGTTGTTACACTTACTTCGACGGTCTTTAACCCTGGAGACAGTTAGGTACGTTGTACATACATTTTAAAATAAAATACAACTCCCTTCCAAATGCTACAATATTTCACAAATGAGCAAACCATTAAGAAAACACAATTCGTTAAATATTAAACACGAAAATTATGTGCAGAATCCTTTCCACTATAAAATGTAGAATCATGTTAAATAGCATGACATTTTGTCACTTATCCCAATTCTACTTTTCTTCTTAGTCCTATGCTTTTTTATTTGTTAATTTATTGTTGTTAAAATATTCTTATTGAGTAATAGCAGATTTTAATGGTACATTGTTTTAGTTTTAATTTGCTGTAGTAAATTAGTATTTTTATTAATGTTTTATTGATCGTTATATATCCTCCGGGATGTAACATCTTCGGAGCCCACGCCAACCTCACCTGCACGTGATGCACCCTGCCGAACAACGGACGAGGCTCAGATGAACCACCCACTAACCCGCATTGGACCAGCGTGGTGGGATACAGTCCAAAGTCCCCTAATGGCAACACAAGCTGATCCACTTGAGTTGATCCGTTGCATCCGTTGCAAAGTTTGTAAACTTCTTTTTGTATCTATATTAATGATAAAACCTTAATAAACTTATTTATTAAATAACGTGGAAAATAAAATTTATTTCTTTGTGTATTTCAAATTAATAATGTTTTTATAAATGGTCTTCTTTTTGTCTGTAATCAGATTTTTATTAATTTAAATATTAGTTTTATGGGAAACACCTCTTTTATGACCTTCATAACACCAATGGATTAAGGGTTACTACATGATAGATATAGACACTATGATACAAGCTGAAATGTTGCCAATTCCAATTAATTTTGCATTAAAAATTGAAGCTTCAATAAAATTAAAAAATGAAATTAAACTGGTAATTCCACAAATGCGATCATCCGCTACCCACCAGCTCTTTTATATTTCGCCTGTAAAATCGGAATTCGTCTTAATCCAGTTTAAATTTGAAAACTTGTAGATTGAACTAAACATAAATGAATACAAAAATAAACCGAAAATTTATTGAATCTCATTTTCACCATTTATATATGCAATAGGATGTCACACGTCTATTTATCATAATATCACAGGTTTAAGGACATTATTGACGAAATTGGTCCTTTATTAGGGTAGTCCATTAGAGTACCCTAATCAAATGGCCAATTTGATCACCGAACCTATTAAGGTTCGGTGATCAAAAATACAATGGTTATATCGTGAATTTTAAATAAAACGTATTAAACCCGTATTTCGTTTCAAAAGAAAACCAACACTTTCGTATTTGTGCGTAGTATATTTTCGTATACCTTGGACATTTTATTTTAGAAATGAATGGTGGAATTTGCCATACGGTGCTAACAAAATTTTAAAGCAACATAATAGCGTATGTAGCAAATATCTTGATATCAGCCTTACTTCTCTAGCCAAAATTATAGATCTCGGTTTAGCTTCTAAAGACGCTTGCTCTAAGTTCATTCTATATTAAAACGTAACACCAGCGTTATGCTTTACCCACAATGTTCTCTGAAAATGAAATTGGCTGCCTAAACAAGTAAACAGTAGGTAATAAAAGCAAGAAAAAGGCTAAAGTTTTTTTAAATATCGCTTTTTAGCCGTTTCAGTTTTTACAGTTCCTTTAGTGACTACGAGCCTAGGGTAAGTAGTGACATAGGGCTTGAGATTTACTTATCCCTATGACTTTCGAATTTCAAATACTTTTCAGAAATTTTAATTTACTTTTGCTCAACGGATATTCGTATTACGTAACTACTTCTTTGATATTAAAATAGATTAACCTGGGAAAAGTTTAGGCTATCATAAGATATATTGTTTATTGTTCTATTTATTAATAAACTAGCTGTCACCCGCGACTTCTTTCGCGAGGAATAGAATAAATGTCTGAAAGGTATATTCAAATATATGTATGGACTGCCTCCGTAGCCTAGTGGTATAGGCGTGTGGCTTAGAAACCGAGAGGTCGTGGGTTCAAATCCTGCAGGGACTCAACAAATTTTCATTGTTGTTTCCTAGTTGGTTAGGGCAATTTGGGCCGATCACCCAATTGTCTGAAAAGATATCAGTCGGATGGGCATGTAAAATGTCGGTCCACCCACTAACCCGCATTGGACCAGCGTGGTGGGCTTCGGTCCAAAACCCTCTAATTGATAGGGGTGTATTAGGGAGGCCTATGTCCAGCAGTGACTATCATAGGCTGATGATGATGATGATGATGATGTATGGTAAAATTTAAATGAGGTTTTGTTATTGTCTGTGCCTATAGAAGCAAAAGCTATGAAAATCTGGGTATAATACACAGAGTTTCATAGCTTTTGCTTCAACGATGTCTAACATCCACATTGACTTTCATCCCCATTACAACCCCTAGTTCATCCTTGTACAGTTTAAAACTACAAAATGGCTAAAAACACCACTTGTGGCTCGTTTGTTTTTTTTAAACATTAAATTTTAATAGTTTTATGTTAAACACAGACGATTTCCAAACTGTTTACTTTACCCTTTCAACAAGTTTTATTGCAGTAGATAAAAGCGTATGTCCTTTCTTGGAATCTATTCAAAGTGAGTACTAATTTCATTGAATCAAAAAATCGGTTCAACCGTTTAGACAGTAAAGACGGACAGACGGACAGAGTTACTTTCGCATTTATACAGGAAGGTAAATTTATAACTATGTTGATTGCTATATGTAATATTGTCACGTAACAATTATATAAACTATTATTTTTTAAATTAAAAAAAGGGCAGGGTTTAAGTATAACATTTTCGTGTTAATAAAAGTAACACAAAAATCCTTAAAAACTTAACGAATCGCAAACACCATAGAAAAGACTAGTGCTATAGTCAATACACTTGAAAGTATTACCGCAAAGTTTACCACTATAACATAAAGTTCGCTGATCAGAATGACAGGTTTCAAAGATAAGCAAACACTTTGAGTTAAGGATACCGGACTAGTATTTAGACGACCTCGATGTAAAGATTTTATAGCGTATGTTTTTTACTAACATATATATAACTATATTTTTATGTTTCGTTTGCCGATTTAGCCACGTTAGGAATTTCAGCGTGATTCCTTGTGAAGTTTAACCCTCAAAAAAACTTAAACTGAAAATATTGCCTAAATTTCAACGCATGAAGGTAAATCAGAAAAAGTGAAATAAGCTGACTGATAAGAAAGCTGACCCCTGACCAGGTGGGATGGCGATCTCCGTGCAGTAGCCGGTTCAAGTTGGCAGCGAGTAGCAGGGGATTGCTTGTCTTGGCGTTCATTTAAAAGGCCTATGTCCAGCAGTGGACTGATAGAGGCTGATTATGATGATGATGATGATGATGATGATAAGGTATTTTAACCTGACTCAGTGGTTTATTTTTTGGTTAATAGATATTTTTATGTTACGCGAGTAACAACTACAGCTTTAATTCAACTTAACTGTTTGACTATATAAAATCTTGCACCCTTGCTCGTTAATATAAGGCATATATATGCTTGCGTATTCATATATTATATACCTGGCTTAAAAATATTTTTAGATACACGCGATCTGTAATATATTTTGAGGCATAATAGTTTGTTATCATACTCTTTTGTGGTTTATACCAAAACAGATATAATCAAACTACACATACAAAGGTTCTACGAAAAGCCTTCGGTACTTATCTGAACGAAAACATCAAAGGGGAGAAGTTGGGCTTCAGTCAATATACTTGAGAGTATTACCGCAAAGTTTACCGCTATTAGGAAAACTTTGCTGATCAGAATAACATACTTTAATAATAAGCGGAGGTACTGGTTTAGGTAACATCGGCGTTTAACGAACATTCAACTTTAATCGTTAATTATTAAAAAGTAATAAATTATCCGAAAAATTAATTAATTAGCCGAAGATCGGAAGCGGTGGCGTGCATTAGGAGGCTATGTCCAGCAGTGGACGAACACGGCTGATGATGATGATGATGATGATGATGAATAAATTATGTATCAAGTAAGTAATGTACAAATATCTCTAAATGCCTTTTCAAATAATTATAATTACAACTCATAGAAATTTTTAAATGTTTTACTCTCTGATCATTACATTTCTTTAAACAAAATTACCTCCTACTTACTCTACGCCCTAATTCTTTGGCAGCAATTTCGTGAAACTGAGTACTGACCTAATTTCTTTCATCCTAGCTATTTGTTATTTACACGTGTTGTATGTTTTTTTTTCCTTTTTGTTATCGCAACTAATTTTATTACGATTGTACGCTTCATCCATAACAATTATTATTTGTACGATAAAACGATTATGTGTATTTTTTATTATTCATCATTATGAAGGTATATAGGAACTGCCTCCGTAGCCTAGAGGTATGGGCGTATACTCTAGAAACCGGAGGTCGTGGGTTCGAAGTTGGTTAGGGCAATTTGGGCCGATCTCCCAATTGTCTGAAAAGTAAGATGATCCATGCGTCGGATGGGCATGTAAAAAGTCGGTCCACCCACCAACCCACATTAGACCAGCGTGGTAGGATACGGTCCATAACCCCCTAATGGATTGGGTTTGTATTAGGGGAGGCCTATATCCAGCAGTGGACTATCGTCGGCTGATGATGATGATGATGATGAAGGTATATGAAATAAGATAATGTAAGTTATATGAGAAAAAAACTTGTTGTTTCATTGAATTATTAAAAAAAGACGGAATTTTGTGCGCACATAACGTATATTAGTAATAGTGAGGTGCCTTCTGCTTCACAAAATTCATGAATTATTACTGATTCATCAAATAAACACGAAACGAAATTTTATTTACAAAACAGAGACCATTACATAAAATAGTGTCTGATTAACAAAGAAATCCTCACAGAGCCCTCAATGGGCAAATATTATCGGAACGCATAAGTAAGTAGCACACATTTTTAATTTGATGTGCAAAAATGTATACTATTTTTATATTTCAAACTTAAATG
This sequence comes from Lamproptera curius, assembly GCA_029286875.1. Taxonomy (NCBI): domain Eukaryota; kingdom Metazoa; phylum Arthropoda; class Insecta; order Lepidoptera; family Papilionidae; genus Lamproptera; species Lamproptera curius. Next base: position 44,772 of record JAGSMT010000121.1, on the reverse strand, counting down.
CCGTGATAAAAATAGTCTGTTGTAAAAAATCTTCAAGATTATATTAATGGAAACTCATAATTCAACGCTCTTTAACGAAAGGGATTTGACAGTTACGAACACAAGAACACTTTGAACGCGTATTATTTACTTAATATATGTTACGTTTCATTTACCAAATAAATCGTAATCTAGTCGACTATGCGGATCTCGGTTTCGTAAAAGCTTCCAAAGTGTACTTTAAAAGATTAAAGCAATTTGTTACTGCAACCATATTGTAGACAGTTTGACAGTGCAATCGCAATGACAATACATCAATATTTAAAGCTAGATTTATGATGCCATTAAGTTGACATAGGTTATCTATCCCGACTGTAGTTTGAGTAAACAATAGTTCTTAACGTAAGCTTATCGGTGACATCGACAAATGTTTACATTCGCAATTATTTAAATAATATTGTTCACCGAGCCGATTTCGACTACGGCGAGAAATTTTAATGCACAAGCGTACCCTCAAAAACAGGTGCACTTGTTCTTCCTTCACTTGAAAAGTCCGACGGGAAGGATAACCGACACGACCAGTGAGAGGTAAGGCGCACGTTCGACTTTTTACATACGCATCCGAAATATGAATCATCTCATTTTACAAGCAATCGGGTGATCGGCATTGCCAACAAGGAATCAACTTTGAAAAGTGGTTGAGTTCGCAGGATTTGAACCCACGTCAACCGGTTTCTAAAGCACAAGCTCATACCACTAGGCTACGAAGGCGAAGAATTGTAAGATACAAAAATGGGCCTTCACTCGCTCATAAGACAAAAGGCAAAGAAAACTGTATGGCAACTCCTGAAATAGATTTTATCGAGTATGTACCTTATGTGTTCTTAATTGTAAGCTGTTGATTACCTAAAAAATTGATAAATAAAAAATAAAAAACTCCTATACGGACACTTTCTAGCCTAATTCAAACCAAATGGACACCAAGATGTGGCAATGTTTGAAGGACAAGAAAAGAATCTCTCCGATCACTGATCGCATCTGTCAATTTTATACCCATTGGTTTATTCTATTTTAAAAAACAATTTAATAAATTCACTAATATTTTAGGTAAAAATATGTTTCCTTATAGGTTCTTACTGTTAGGAAAATTGTAATTACTTTTATCGCCAAATAAGTAAATTGAGCCCTCGGCTGCTTAATTGTCTCGTGATAAATTCAATGTTACATAAACGTATACGAGGTGATTTAGTTTTCCAAGCAATAAACAGCGATTACGTCAGGCACAGTTCGTTACACAGAGCGTAGGCGAAAGCAGAAACATTTGTTCATGTACCTGAAAAAAATTGCCAAACATATTTTTGTTACATTTGTAAACATAACAGAAAAATGTCTCACAAGGGTATTCAAACAGTCAGTTTTCCTAATATAAATTCGCTCACCCACAAACTACAACACAAAAAAATTGAAGTTGATTTGTTTCGGTTTTTATAATTATTTCTATTGTTTACGAATATTATACGTTATTAAATAAAATGACTAGGATTTTATCGCGTTTATTTTACATTTTTAAATTCCCGACGGTTCGAACACTTTCCAGCGGCCGTGGTCACGGGGTAGACTGAGATGTCATGCGTCTTGTTGTCAGTGCTGAAGCGGGGTTTCCAGATCTTAATTGTAATTAATTATTTTTAGTCTGTACTCCGACCTATGCAAAATGAAGGTTATCTTTACAGATCAAAACTTATTTCAAGCCGCTGAACAAGATTGGTCAATTCCTACCACCTGACAAGTGCAATATTCCTCTAAAAGATCCAGGAGTGTACAAGCTAGATTGTGACTGCGGTCTCTCTTATATTGGATAGACAAAGCGAACAATAAGAACCCGCGTTTTGCGTTAGACATTGTTAAAACATATTTTACACTGTTTCACGAAATACAATTATATAGAACATATGATAATTGTTATTTTTGATATTTGCAGATGATACCTCCTTGATTTCTAAAATTAAACGACATACGTCAATAAATGATGATGTAAATAATACTCTCTCTAGAGTAGCGAATTGGTTTAGTGTTAATAACTTGCTATTAAACCAAAGGAAAACAAAATGTATTAGATTCATGACTCCTAATGTTAAGCTTGATAAATTTGAAGTGGTTATGAATGGGGAGGCGTTAGACGTAGTTTAATCAACTGTATTTCTAGGAATAACTGTAGATGCAAAACTACAATGGGGCCCCCATATTAATAAACTAGCAAGTAAACTAAGCTCAGCAACTTACGCAGTGAAAAGCATTAGATTATTAACTGATGTGGAGACAGCTCGTTTAGTATATTTCAGCTATTTTCATAGTATTATGTCTTATGGCATTCTACTGTGGGAAATGCGGCAGATACTAATACGATCTTTGCCCTCCAAAAACGTGCAATTCGTGCAGTCTATAACCTGGACCCCAAAGAATCATTAAGAAAGTTGTTCACTGAAATAAAAATAGTGACCGTTAGTTCTCAATACATATTTAAAAATTTAATGTATGTGCAAAAAAATAGGCATGATTTCCTAAGACATTGTGATGCACATGACATAGATACAAGGAACAAACATAATTTAATTGTTCCAGCAACTAGACTGCGAAGAATAAGTAAGTCTTTTATGGGACAATGTATACGTTTTTACAACAAAATCCCAGTAAACGTTCAGAATTTAACTATTAACAAATTTAAAAAGGTAGTCAAGGAACGTTTATGTGTTAAAGGTTATTACGATATTAATGAATTTTTAAATGATAACACAGCCTGGTAATGGAATGCTCGCTCCAGGTCTTGTTTCAAAATTGCATAATATGTAATGCCAAATTATCAAATTGTTTGTTATTTTTAAAAGATGACATAAAAAATAGCCCGCTGAGTTTCTATCGGCGGTTCTTCTCAGGTCTGAGGCGTCCTTTTCCGAACCGGTGGTAGTGTGTTTGACAATCAATAAGCAAGTGTAAACGTCTATATTGAATAAAGATATTTGAATTTGACTTGAAGTGGTGTCCTTTTTTTATTTCTCATATATCTATTAAACTACTTAGCATAAAATTATTAAAAGAAAAGAAGAACCAAATGACAGCTACTGCCTATCATTTAAAATAATTATAAGAAAAATCGGAGCACTAGGAGCGAAGCAACGAGATAACGTATATTAAAAAACATACACTCCGAATCGAGTACCTCCTTCTTTTGGGAAGTCGGTCAAAAAGCGTATTTACGTACAAAAAAAACGTTGAAAAAGAAGGTATGTGTAACCAAAAACGACTAATTGTGTTAGATTAGTCGGCACAATTTACAGTAAAATAAACGACCATTTTAAATAATAGGCCTTAAGATGAACAACACCATGTCTAGACTTCAGTTGTTTAGTACACAGGGCCCCAAAATGGCAACGACTTCTTATACCATAAGGTACCTTGCCCATGAACAAAATAACGCATGTATCATCTTAAACGAAGATTGCTTTTGGTTAGGTTTTATTATCAATAAGCCTGCTGAGATAACTTTAATTGTGACTACTAGAAAAAGCTGTAGTGAAGCCTGACAGTTATTGCCCGGTCAATCAACCCAAATGCTAGTGCGCATGGCACTTAATCTATAATGGATTCGCAATAACTTAATCCTATAGAAGAATATCGACTTAAACCGAAATAATAGTGTTTCGAAATATTTATCCTTATTTTATAAGAAGTTTTCACACAAGACGCACACCATATGCTTGTTACATTTAAGGTTACTTGTCAAAATTCTTTTTCGATGTAAGATCTACTGTTGTACTTTCGAACCCCACACCTTTAGGAGCGAAGACACCTCTTTCCCAAAGAATATGTCGTATCACTTTTTTTTAATAGACAAGCGACCAAAAGGTAGTAACTACCACGTCATGCGGGCTCTTAATATTTGTTTTAGCTATACTTAACCAAGGCAACCTTAACGTTAATTGTATATAATAATAGCAATATAGCTGTTGCCCCCGACTTTGTACGCATGGTAATATTTTTTTCTTTTAAAAAGAGCCGATGTTAGGCTATTATTTTTCAGTCAAATTTCCATCAAAATCGGACCAGCCATTCTAGAGCCAGAACAAACAGACAGATACAACAGTAAACATTTAAAAACGGTTACTTTGATGTTACAAACAAACACTCCAATTTTATTTATTTGTATAGATGATAAATAACGTCCGTGTCAAGTATTTTCTTAACTTTTTCTGAAAGTGGATGACTTCCAGACTACTGAACATGCGGTGTGGTTTTTTAATGTATAGCGAGATTTACTAGCGTTGGAATAAAATGTTCTTCCTGCTAACAAAATACCACTTATATTTGTAAACATTGAGTGTTTGATAAAAAAGGGCAGCAGCAGTGACCGCAATATTCTGCTATTTCTTAACTAACGAACTTAAGTTTCTTTTTTAATAAATATTCGTTAATGATAGTATATATCTTAATTATAGTATACATATTTTCGTCATAGATTTGAATTCCATGCTAATATGTCGGAGTACGGCCTGCATTCACATCTGTCGCTAGTCCAGCGCCAAAACTTATACAGTTGTTACGTTTCAATCTGTGAAACTTAAACGTGTATTTGATAGACCTAAAGTTTCATTTACCCCTTTTTTAACGTACTCTTTATGAACGCGGTTGTAATTTTATGAAATACTTGGTCAGATAATTTACAGATTGTGTATAATTATAACTCGACCCGTAAGTCATTCTTCGAGCCACAACCATTTGTAACGGAAATTACTAACTATAAAACATTTATTAGTTAGGTGTCCTCATTATAAAACCTAACCTCGTTATAAAATACCTTGAATAAGCTGTAGTAAGTCCTCCAAGTCCAGTGTTAAAAAATAACATTACAATTTAAAAAAATAAAAATGTAGAAGCAAATAGGAGATGAGGAATGAAAAAATAAAACAGCAAAAATACGTTACGAGTATAATTTTATAAAATATTTTTCAGCCTATCAACGAAACATAATGCTACGGGATGTAAAAAATATATACAAGGATAACACAAGCGGTCGCGCGCGCCTTCACTCATCGTGCAGACGCTCGGGTGGGGGGAAGCCGCGCGCGGACATGTGGTCGGGGGCGGGGGAGGCGTGCGGCGCGGGCGAGGCGGCGGGCGAGGGCGCGGGGGACGCGCTGCCCAGGGGGGAGGGGATGCTCGCGTACACGGTGGGCCGCGGCGGCTGGTACGAGGGCGCGTACGTGTCGCTGCGCGGGTTGTAGAAGGGCGAGTCGTCCGCGCAGCAGTCCAGGTTGGGCGAGTAGGGCGTGGCGGCGCCGCAGGAGGGCGCGTCGTCACTCGGCCGGTACGCGGGTTCCACGGGCGCGTACACGGTGCGGCGCGGCGGCTCCGCCTCCGGCTTGTGGTGCGACGACGGCGCGTACGCGTCCGACCAGCACGCCTTGCTCGGTGTGAAGTCGCCCTTCACGTACAGCTGGATCGGCCGCCGGAAGCCCTTGCTCGCGTGCTGCGGCACGCCTAGGATGCAGCACTTGCTGAAGCCCACCTCGGGCGATAGCAGGTACTCGCGAAACTTCTTTGGAAACAGCTCGATCGAATTGAAGTTCTCGTAAATCGTCGGCTGGAACGAAATTAAATGTTGATTTACATAAACTTGTCAAAAGAAAATCTTGACAGTGTGCAAATAAATAAGAAGTTATAACATCATGATGTGCATATATTAGCTCTGAGAAAAACTGTTCATTAGGATATTATCTATATAAAAAATAAACTTACATCTTACGATCTATAGTGTAGAATATTACTAAAGAGATAATTACCGTTAAGCGTTTCTTCTTCTTATAACTTGCCCAGTTCTGTGCTTCCAATACAAGCTTTCCACCCGGACGCAGATCAGCAAACATTCGACGAAAAGCGCGCTTTAAACCGGCATCGCCCCAATTGAGGTGGAGCCACTTGGTTGTTGACAAGCACAGGATTAGGTCGAATTGGGGACTCTCCATACCTGAACCTATGGCCACATCCTCCCTCGGGACATAGTTTCCCTGTAATTGTTGATAGTAATGCATGTTTATATCAAAAAGGCAAGAACAATTAGACCCATTAACAAATATACAAGACACTTAAAAGACATTTGTTCTCCTACAGTAATAAAAACAAAATATTAATACAAAAAAAGAGAACTAGTCTTTACCTCTTTTTTTCGTTTGTAAGCCATTATAATAATTCGCAATAGATATAAAAAATGAAGCGTTAAGTGATTTAAAATTATATTAAGATCAAATATACCTGTTTAAAGGTAACATTGTATGGAAAAGTAGGCGGTGATATATCCTCTGATGTATTTCCCAAAGGACCGTATAGAGCTGACATTGACATAGGAAAGAAAAATTGCCCCTCTTGCTTATTCACAGCTTTCCTATTCTTCCTTGGCTTCCTGACCTTCCTTCCAGATAAGGATTTTTTACAGTCCTCCCCCTTCTCTTTCTGATCAACAGAAAGGCACATATTACACTTTTCCTCTTTACATTGCTTACAATCTTCCTTTTTGTCTTCATCTAAATCTAGTTTCTTTTCTTCCTCTATCTTTGGTGCTTCCGGAGGAATTGGTATAAATGCCTTAAGATTGTGCCTTGCCCTCCCTGCAAAATATAATACAAAATTTTTTGATATAACTTTAATATATATAAAAATAAGTCAAGTCACACTATTTATATCAAATGCATAATTTTTTTTTCAAATCTACTAAATATTATATATTTAGTTCATATTATTATATATAGCTTGTGTTAACATTGTTTCATACGCATTAAAAAAAAATAGTTAAGAACATTCACACAATATCAACAAGGTAATAAAAAGCAATATTGTACAGTTACAGAAAGTTGTGTTATATAGATTACTAGACTACTCAGAAAATTAAATGCAGTCACAATTAATATATAAGATACTGTACACATTACTCATTTAAAGTGTTTTTAAAGATAAGGAGGCTATAAATAAAATAATAAATAAATAGTTATAGTATCCAGTTGTGCAAAAAATGTTCATAACAAAATATTTGTTTTGCCCATAGTGGGAATTAAAACCACATCATCTAGTTTAAGTAACAGATTCTCTATTATGTTGCTTGTCATAATTGCAATATGTATGCAAAATATAAGCAATAGTAAAAAGACATTCATGTTGAATATTTTATGTTATAAAGCACTAATATGTATCTTACAGAATAGTACTTTATCTGTTTCATATTCAATGTGTTTGAAGCATCATCAATCAAAAATTTTATTTAAAGAGCAATAAATAAATGCAATGTTGTAACCTATAAGGGTTATAGCAAACAGTACACAAAAATAAGTTATCTTCTCAAAAGAATAAATTCAAAGAAATTAACAGAGAATGAGTTATATACCAATGAGAACAGGATCTATATCAATGCCAACAACAGATCTAGCACCAAGTGTTCTTCCCACGGCTATAGATATATGACCAACATTACATCCAATGTCCAGCACATCCTTGTTTTGGAATAAATGCTTATGCATCTCAAATACTTGCAGTCTTATATCCATCATTGCGTTCAAGTTGCGGTATCCATAATACCTGTAATAATGTAATAACATGCTTTAAATAAAATATTGAATGTGTAAAAAATCAATTTCTTATAATAATATCTTGGTTCATGGATATAAATAAATAAACAGTCACTTGGTAATGCTAGCTTTTAATAGCAAAGTAAGTGAATACTTTGTACTCTTAATAATATTCTAGAGTCATGTCATTCTAGAGTATACATTGAAAAAAGGTCTTTCTGTTTACAACTATGTCTGATTAAGCATAGACATAATTGATTTGCTTAACAACATAGAATAAAAATTACAAAAACTTGTGAGACAATATACTAAATCATATATCATAGTTTAGTACATTGCGGTGGCATGCATTAGGAGAGGCATATGTCCAGCTGTGGACTGACATAGGTTGATAATGATGATGATGAATTACAGCTAAATTCATATTGCATTGAGTTAAACTGGAGTCTAAAATGCAGGTGACGCAATCATAAACTAATCCACTCATTCCCACAAAAAGGACCTCTGATAGGTCCGAAACTTGATACCACTGGTATAAAAAGAAAATATTTTTCTTGTTTTCTGATAAGGAATCCAACTTACAGAAAAAAAATCCAGTTGAAAGATTGTATAAAACTAGTAGCAGTTTAAGTATTAGTAAATTGAGATAAGAAAATGCAATATTCTTATAGGAAAATTAGTCAAAAATATTGCTATATTATTATTTTTGCATGTACTGAGTAGAAAAAGCTAATTTTTTCTTGCTAAGGCAAAAATCATTATTCAACACATGGGTACACCTATATAAGAAAAACACTCAACATACATGTAACAACAAAAAAACTTAGTAAATGATAAAAATTTCTTTGTTGTAAAAGTCATGTTGTGAATAAGAATTTGTTAAAATTTGCTTCTTTATATGTTAATTAATTACTTATCTATCAAAAAAACATTTTTTTATGCAGAAATAAATAGTTAGCATAAAAGTAAAAATTATAAAACAACTATTAAACTATATAAAGTTTAAAAATCAAGGCATGCAATGTAAAAATGTTACCTATCATAATTTCCATATTGATATCTCGAATTTTTGGGATGAAATGTTGGCAGCTTCTGTTCAGTTTTATCGTCGCTTTTGGGTTTAGTACGATGAGGTGAAGTCCGCCTCTCTGGTTGCACTGGGTGTTGCTGCTGTCTTGGCCTCATCCAAGCTCCAGGTTGCGGTACAACTGGGCTCACAATTTTATCTAAAGAATCCATGCGCCTTAACTTCTTGCCATCTTTTCCCTTTTGTGACGCATTCTCACTTTCACTGCATGATCTTTTCCTTGATTTAGATGTTGAAGGCTCAGGAGGAGGAGGCTCTTTTATTTTCTCCACCTTTTCAACTGTTACTTCTACCGAGGGTGTTATGTTATCTGTGGTGCGCCGTCGTATCCTTGGCTTCTTCCTTGGTTTCCTCTGCTGCATCTCCAACCTTTTCTCATATTCCTCATTATCCAAAGGTTCCATTAAATTTAGGGGATCTTGAATGTTTGGCGGAATGATTACATCTATTTTAGCTTTGTGCCTGGGTGGTGTTGGTAAAGGTGAAGATTCTGGAGTAACAGCATTCATAGCTCGGTTAATATCTTCGTCTTGTAGGCTATTTAAATTAAGTGGATCAGAAATGTTACCTCCAAGAAGAAACTTTGTTGGTGGAATGAAGGCTTCCTTACGGGGCCTCTTATAAGGCAAGAAAAACTTGGATATTGAGGGGAAGCTTTGTGCTCTTTTCCTAAACTGTTTGAACTTGGTCCCTGTGTAGTAGACTCTTCGAAGAGCACTCCTGTCAATATTATCCTTTGTTGTCACATGACTTTTCTTGCCATGACGAGATTTCTTCTTTGGTTTTTTTGATGCTCCTGCTCCAAGAACTTCACCATCTTTCGCAAAACTACCGTCTTCGGCCGACGGGGCAAGCGACACATTAACAGATGGCTCGTTGGTATCTGCCGCATCGGCATCCGATATATCTCCCGCTTCGTTCTCCATATTATCTACGTCACTTTTACTTTCGCAACCAAGCACGTTTTTCTCATGACACTCCATTATTACTTACAAATATTTAAAACACAATTACATGTTATAGTTGCAACGCTCAAAAAAATTAAATTTACCGCCACTTCAGGTTTCAATAAATCTACAAGGACATCCGCCAACAGCGATAAACAGGTCTAACTATGTTATTATAGAATTACTAACAAACACAATGCAGATTTCCATTTGCAAAAATTTTTCAATCTTGACAGATGACTTATATATTCACTTAAAGTAAGATAATCACTTAAACAAAACAATACAGTTCTTACTGTATCCACCACACCACAAATACAGAACTGAATAAGAAAAATGGCAATTTGACAGTATCAGTTCTAATGTTGCCAATATTGTTATCAGTACGTTTCCGTAACTCTATTGCAATAAATAGATAATAAAGGTACATGATGTAGCGCACTATTTTAATAATAGTGAGTGAAAATCATGTATATTTCAAATCAGTTTATCCTCATATCAAATATTTAATCCATTTTGTATTACATTTCTGTTCAATATATTCAATTAGTCTCTTGAAAGCTTAGCGACAATTAAAACCAAGTATAACTATTCTTCACGGACGTACACTAAATCAAACTTATATGGGAAATATTTTATTTCTTTGACAAAAGCTTCTTTTCGGTATTTTTAGCTATTTTTAATTTTACACGAAATTGAGGATAAAATTTATTTTCAATTATTTTATTTTAATAATATGATAATTATCATATTTTATTATGATAATTAAAAAGCATATTATAGCGGATAAAATTTAATATTAGCATAAGTTTTTTAAGTAATTAATGTATTAGGCCCTTATGACATCATCAGAACCTTAATAATACGTTTTTGAACTTATTTCTCAAGTTTTTGATGTAGCAACCCAAGCGAAGCGTAAATATTTGAAATTTGAATTGAATTATGGCCGTTTTTCGTACCAAACGTTTTGATTGTTAGTGTTTGTGTATATGTAGCTTAATCTCAGGATTTTTTAAGGTAAATTAAGGTTTTAAGCCTTGTCATTATATGTTAATGCAGAATTTTTTTAAATAAATAAAAGCTGCTATTTTTCTACTTAATTTTTATTGTTTTTACAATTTACTTTGAACAACATTTAGCGCCGTATCGCCTTATTTGTATAAAACGGTTTATTACGATCAAGAGTACCTTGTGAACTTTCGATATGAGTTTGTTATAGATGCGAAAGTTGCATGAAAAATAAAAAAATGTCATATAAAAGATTTATTTATTTTGTAATATTTAATTAATAAGTTATTACAGTAAGGAAATCGCATGACTATACACCATGTAAAAAGTAATAATCTCCTAGTCACATAAAATAATATACTCTCCAGCTTGTCGAAGTATACACAAAGTTATGAATTATGTGGCATTGCTTTTCAGATGTCAAGAATACCAAAATTACCGACTGCTACTAAAGAAAATAGACCTGGTACTTTTAGCAGTAGGACTATATCGAGAACTCTAGCCAATGGCTTAAGTGACGCTGACAAGAAAAACTTGATTTTAAATCACACTAGACCATTGAAAAATGGCACAACTACGGTTCCTGCTCCTCGTTTAAAAAGATCAGCTACAGCACCCTCATCTGCAACAGTGCCTAGTAAGGTGGCTAAAGTAGAGAAGAAACCAACTGTAGCACCAAAAATCCCCCCATATGATTATAAAGCAAGGTTTAATGACTTACTAGAAAAGCACAAAGCTATTAAGTCAGAATTTAATGATTTAAAAGACAAGCATGTTGAGGTATCTGATGACTATGAGAAAATTAAAGAGACTGTGCAATCAAGTACAACCGAGAAGGACATGTTAAAAGAAAAATTATTGAACGCCCACAAAGATTTAAAGGAGAAAACATCAGCATTACAAAGTCTCCAAATTGACTTTGAAATAACTAAACATGAAAATGATGAGCTCCAGAATAAGACTAAAGTTTTAGATGTTGTGACAAGTAGCCTAAAACAAAAGACACAGGAACTGGAAAAACTTCAGAATGAATTTGACGATTTGTCCAGGCGTCATAAAAGCTTACAAGAGGAAGCTGAAGCACTGAGGGTTCTCTCTGAACACTTGAAAAAGGTCTCCATAGAATATGACAAATTGCAACTTGATTACAAAGAGGCTAAAGATACAGTATTTAAGTATAAAAATGATTATGAAGCACTACAAAATATTCTTGCAGGCATGTACAAAGATCAAAGGGATCTGAGGAATACTGTTCAAGATTTAAAAGGAAACATTCGAGTCTATTGTAGAATTAGACCACCTCTTGAATCTGAAAGTTCAAAGCCCTTATTCAATCTGAATGTATTGGATGCATGCTCAATAGAAGTTGAGAAAATAGAATTGTTGAATTCTGCGAGAAAAGGGAAATCACAACATTCATTCACATTTGATGGTATATTTACTCCGCATACATCGCAGGAAGATGTTTTTGCTGAAGTGTCTTCTATGGTGCAGTCAGCACTTGATGGCTACAATGTATGCATTTTTGCTTATGGTCAAACTGGTTCAGGTAAAACATACACAATGGAAGGTGGTTGTGGCAAAGAGAATTATGGTATCATACCACGCTCTATTGACATGATTTTTAACTGCATTGAAGATCTCAAAAGAATGGGTTGGGAGCTAACTATAAAAGCAACCTTTCTAGAAATATACAATGAAATAATATATGATCTATTAAATTCTAACAAAGACCAAGAGAGCCATGACATAAAAATGGTGAATTCAAAAGGAAATGATGTATATGTATCTAATTTAAAAGAAGAGGAAGTTAAGAGTTCTCACGATTTCATCAGGTTATTGATATTCGCCCAACGTAATAGACAAACCGCTGCAACATTGAACAACGAACGCAGCTCTAGGTCTCACTCTGTTGCGCAAATTAAGATAGCTGCAATCAATGAGAAACGCAAGGAGAAATTCACCAGCAATCTTAACTTGGTTGACTTGGCTGGCTCCGAGAGTGGAAAAACAACACAAAGGATGGACGAAACTAAACATATTAATCGTTCTTTATCAGAACTTTCAAAAGTGATTCTATCTTTACAGACAAACCAATCGCATATACCTTACCGTAATTCTAAATTAACTCACTTGCTTATGCCTAGTCTTGGTGGCAACTCCAAAACACTTATGTTGGTCAATATCAACCAATTTGATGAATGTTTCAGTGAGACTTTGAACTCTCTAAGATTTGCTACTAAAGTTAATAGCTGTCGTACTACTAAAGCTAAGAAAAATCTCACCATGGTTGATGCTTTTTAAGTACAGTAGTTATAACTGACTTCAGATTTAAATTTGATTAATTGGTGTAAAAAGTCAATCACATGTAATAATAATTACAGTTTTTCTTTTATATTTGTTGCAAATGGAAACAAATAATACAATTCCTAAGCATCCAATATTTGACTTTTGCAATAGAACCAAATAAATGTGTGAATCCATCTTGGATGCATTTAAGGGGATAAACTCTTGGCTATATTTCTTGTATTGACTTGATATCATTTAACATTATATTTCAAAGTAAATTAAGGTATTACGTAAACAGTACAGTATGAATGTTTTAGCAAATATTTAATTTAAAAATGACTCACTATTATTGACCTTCCATATAACAATATGTACTCGGAAGTATGCCTCTCAATCTTAAAAAGGATCTGTTGAACATTTAAAACTGATCTGATATAGAAAAAGACTTGATCTCTCCTTTGTTTTTATGTACTGCAGGCCGGACTATAAAATATCCACCTTTATTATATTATTGTAGAAGCATTGAATAGTGAATGGTTGATTTCAATATGAATGTTTATAAGGTATTCTGTTTTATTCATTTAGTATTTGTATCCTTGGTTTAAATATATGGTTATGTATAGTTTATAATGGTACTTTGATTGAATTTTGTAGGTAAAAAGCCCAGACGTAATTAAGTTTATTAGCTATTAATTAATCTGTTTTTGTGCCCATTTTTTATATTCATATTTTATAATACTGACTTTAACATTCTTTCTAATGACTGACATAAATTGTATAGAACTAATAACTGAACTCAGTATTGTCTTTTGATGTATGCCAACATTATAGACATTAAGAATCTAGTAGAGTAGAGATCTTATACTCCCCCAAGCAAAATTATTAAGTTATATTTTGTATGTATTACAAGCAATCAATGTTATATAGTTTATCGTGTTTATAATATAAATAAATTTGAACATACATTTTTTTGTTTTATTTTTTTCTGTATTGGCCCTAGGTATATAAACCAAAGGGTTCGAATCCCGGGAAACATTCTCGTATTATCGTTGTTTTCTGGTTGGCTAGGACAATTGGGGCCTACCATGGAGTTGTCTGAAATGTATTACAAATTTAAATACATAGTTTAAAAAATTAGTCTTAATTCTAGGAATCTTGGAGCAATTGTGGCCTTTTTTACCGTCATCCGATATGTTATTTAGTTTAATTTAATAAGAATTAACTAAAAATTACGAAAAATGGTTCCAGCTTGGCCGAACTTTTCAGGTTTTCTTAAATTACTATAACTTTAGAACTATATGGGATGGATTTTTATGATTTTTCTCATGATGGTTACGATCAATCCTGTCACCCCATTTGAGCTGGACGTTGAGTTCTGGGACACCTGTATATGACCACCTCGTCTTCTTCAGTTTCTTACGTATATCTCAGGCGTTCCATTTTGATAACCTATGTCAGTAAAAGTTTAAATAAGTTAAAGGCCCGCCTCTGTGAAAATGGAAAATCAATCAATCTACTTATAAAGTTTAAGAGGTAATTGGAAATCCTTTAATTACATTTACTCTGCTTTAAATGCTATTATTTATTTTTCTACAAACAATGTGCGAGAACTATACTTTTTTTTACTAAAGATGCTACTTATGTCATTGTGCTAAGATATCCAGCAAATATGACGTTATTTTTAACTTTGCTATTAGTAAAGCTAGACGAAAGATTAATTTTAAAACTACAGTTACTGGAACAATAAAACAAGCTTTAAAAAGGCGATTGATGAATCTAACTTTACTTATTATATATTATATTTTCTTCTTGAGTTCCCTGTTTCTTTTCCTCTTTTCGTTTGTGTTAATTTTTATGCCTTTTAATAGTAATTACTTTTTATATGAGCGCCTGGGGATTTTCGACGATTTAAAAACGTCAACCTAAAATTTCAATTTACCACCGTTAAAGCTAGACGTAAAACGTTTTTGTTTTTCCAGGTTTCTTTTCTAAGTGTCATGGATTTAAGATTAATTGAATAAAAATAGGATTTGTTACCTTCTTAACAAAACCTGCAGTCATTTCCTAAGTTATCATCAACAACTATTACTTAAATTACTGTATAAAGCCTTAGGCATCTGACCTTTCCACAACCCAAAGCAGTGAACTGTTTCTATGAATGATTTGGCCTTGTAAATCTTACCTAAAAGTGGCCTCCATTTTTAATACAAAGTGTTGGTCACCTAGTTACTAGGACCGCTGTGTTAGATGAAGTTTACCATAGGCTGGAAGCATAATTTCATAGTTAACGTGTATATCTTACAACGAATATACTGTGCAGTCAGCACTGACTTTTCACGTATGTGTTTTGTCGTGTCGTGTGACGTATAAAGTAGTCGGTTGATTATTACTCGTTTCGCAGCATTCAAACCATGACTAGGATTTGGTAGACAAGATCCTATATGTCTAGCCTATGGAGGCGGTCTGCTTCAGGATCTGATCTCTATAACCCTAAGCATTCCAGCGTTACAAGACTATAACAAAGGAATTGACTTTTACGGCAGAAGTCGTCGGACTTTTACAGCAGCATTTCCATGGATTTTACATTTAAAGAAACCGGGTTATTAGTCCATAATGTCTAAATCAAGTTTGTTGCTGATGTTAGTATTAGCTTCAGCACTCGCGGATTATTAACATTTTGCTAAAGTTATGCTGATATTTATATCGTCCATCATATGAATTTAAATAGTCAATTTTAACAAAGTCAAATATCTTTATTCAATATGGAAGCATTACGCTTTCTTATTGATTGTCAACTAATCTACCACCGGTTCGGAAATGGAAGCCTCTGACCTGAGAAGAACCGGCGTAAGAAACTCAGCGGGACTTCTTTCTTTCCTTTTTTTAATAAATTTTACAATAAATTTTTACATAATACATCACATTTTGCTACTTTAAAATAGCCTGGTGCGAACAGTTCAATACCAGGGTGTGTTATCTATCAAGTAGTCATTATAACAATAATATCCTTTTACACAGAAACGTTCCTCTAATACTTTTTAAAATTTATTTACAGTTGAAAGCTGAACGTTTTTTGGGACTTTATTGAAGAAGAGTATAAATTGCCCCATGAAAGATTTCATTGTTCTTCCGAGCTTAGTTTTTGGAAGAACAAAATTATGCTTATTATTAGTATTTATATTATGTGTGTCACCATATTTTACATAATATTTTTTATGTTTATGAACGTACATACATGATACGTACATATTTTCAAATATGTATTGAGAAAAAACAGTCATTGCATTGATTTCTGTAAATATTTTTCTCAGCGATTCTTTGGGGCGCAGGTTATAGACTGCTCGATCGCTCTCTTTTGAATTACGAAAACAGTATTTATATCAGCCGTGTTTCCGCGCAGTAGAATGCCATAGACATTATACCGTGAAAATAACTCAAATATACCAAACGGGCTGCCTCAACATCAGTTAGTTGTCTAATTTTTTGACTGCATAACGCACTGAGCTAAGTTTACTCGCCAGTCTATTAATATGAGGGCCCCATTGCAGTTTAGAATCTATTGTGATGCTGAGAAATACATTGAAATCTACGTGGTCTAGCGCTTCTTCATCTACGACCACATCACACCCAGCTTGAGGAACATTATGAGTCATAAACCTAATGCATTTCGTTTTACTTTTGTTTAACATTAAATTATTTGCACTAAACCAGTATATACTTTCGAGAGGGTATTATTTACATCGTCATTTTGCAAGTTACGTCGTTTTTTTCTAAATAGTAAAGAAGTGTCGTCAGCAAATAATACAATCTCGTTATTGTTCTCAACCTGGTGTTGTAGGTCATTAATGTAGCCCAGGAAGAGTTTAATATAAACTTTACTCTTTTTGGAAATGTGTATGTTGATGTCTAACAATCTGTTTTTTCTTCATATATGTCTGTTATTTGTTATCTAGCTATTATCAGATTCAGTCTGAGTTGTTTTAAGCGCTATTTCATTAAAGAGCATCATCTATTGGTGAAAATATTGTGACCATATTAATGTCTTAGGTCTTTAGGTATTTTGGTAATTTACACCAAATAACATAAAAAAATAAAGAAAGGAGGAAGGAAAAGACTTTTAAGGGTATGCCATAGTAATACAAATAGTTATTATATATAATAGTAACACAAATATTATTATGGCATACCCTTAAAAGTCTGTGGTTTAAATTTTCGCAATGCTTTTAAAATAGTTAAGCCGGATTTTCGTTGTAAGTTTATAATAGTAAGTAATACATTTAAATTTGATAACTGAAAAACTTATTTAAGCCACAACTATTGTCTTTACGAAGAGGTTCACTTCCATTATGATGGTGAAGACGAAGTAAACTGAACGATTTATTTAATTACATAACTATCTCTTCAAGCTTTCTATTATTTAATAATATTTTTATATATTTTATTAGTATTTTATATTTAACAATAATATAAAAATGGTAACTTTTTAATTTACTTGCATAGCATTCTAAGTCAAATGTTTCAAGTCAATATTTCTCAATAGATGGCAGTACTAGTCATTAATTAAGTCTACATTAAAAATATATTATGTGCCACATGCAACGCACGTTTCTAAAACTCTAAGTTTTATGTAGTTTGTTTACTAATATATATATAGATCGTAGTTTAATCATAGTTATAAAATTATCTGGCACTTATGATTATGTATATTAATTAGACTTTTGTGCACATATTTAGCAATTTTAAGGCGTATTACTTGCGTTAGGTGAGTATTCTTAACAAATGTCTTATTTCTAATTAGAAAAATGAAATGCGGTTTACAAAAGAAATCATATTTTATTTAACTTATTAAGGACTAGATCAACTTTATCAGGCGAATAATCGCATTCTCTTCCATATGCACAAACACAAAAAGTATATTCTGTACATCTCCCCGCCTAACTCTGACGCGGGGTAGGGGCCGTTGAGCGCAGGGGCCAAGCGAGCGAGGGCCAGCGACCGCAAAGCAAGTCCAGAATTCCAATGCCACACGTTCAACGCGTCACATCGGGCTCTTTCGCCTCTTCGTTGCTTATCTTTGATTGACTTGCGGTTTCTATTATACTTATCAATCTATCCAATCCGTACAAGAAGCCCTCCTCGTGATTTCCCTGCGACCACGGTGCGCGATGGTTTACAACAATGTCTTCTGGCACACGACGAGTCTTAGCGAAATCGATGAGCCACGCGCCCACACGTTCCTTATCATAAATAATGAATATGCTGCTGCCGACTATCTCATGCGTGCGGAAGAATTCGGAGCGCTCGAAGAGCTCCCTAATCTCCCGCAGACGGGTCACGATGGCACGCCGTGCGCGCTCGTCGTCCCCGAGGAATCGGGCAATTGTTGCAGCCAGCTGATGCGGCTCCCGAACCTTCTGCAGGTCCGTTAGTGGAGGTTGTCCTGGCAACTTAACAGCCTCGATCCTGAACCCTTGCTCAGCTGAAGAGGACTGCTGCTCTCTAAATTGCATGTACCGTAGTTTGGTGACGGCGCGAGCGATGTGCTCGCTTTCAGTCGGAGCGTTGGGATCTAAGCGAACCATTTTCTCGTAGAGGTCTGGTCGCGCACGAGCATTGCTGACTTCATCCTCGAGGAATGTGCGCGTGCCCATCTTGATGTCCATGACATAGGGGTCACGGAATCCGTGCAAGAGGTCCTGTAGCTCAATAAAATGTTCTCCTCTATATTCCAGTTCCCGGTAGTAGCGAGGAATCGCGGAGCGCATGTGGGGGCAGGCAGCTAGTGCCTCGTATGCGTCGCGTTCGGGGTTGTGCGCTGGATGATCACCAGCCGCTCGCCTTTTCCATACAGTGCCAGGGCCGGCGGGAGCCAGAGAGCCCGGATGACCAGACAGTTGGAACCATTCCGAGGATCTGGATTTCAAGAGCGCATCCGAAGCAGGCGCTGATAACTCTAATGCGTTCTGTAACAATGAAAGTCTTTATTAGCACGTATTTTAATGACGTTATACAGATACGAGCGACTCGAATAATATTATTCGAGGTCAGAACAAGACTTATCGAATGTTTCGTGATTTGATTACGTTTATCCATTCTATTTTTAAGTTATTATTTATACTTTACGAGAATGATGCAAAAAGTTAAACGTATTAACAATTTAGTTTTTTAGACAAAATAATTACAAAGAATTTTTTAAGTATTAAAAGATAATCATTGGTACTTACAATAGCTAAACATTTGAGTAGTTCTGAAGGTTGCGGTGTCGGTGTGGCGGGTGTTGGAACGACCGGGGCGGACTCATTGGTTGAGGGCGTGCGTCTCCAGCGCTTGAAGAGCACGCCTTCCTCCTTTCCGCGCCAGCGTTCCTCTTCCTTGCCAGAAGCAACCTGAGAACAATAAAAGCGCACATTGTAACACCGTGTTCACAAAACAGAGCACTTTCGGGTTCAAACTTCACTGTTGTATTGATTGAAACAGGAAAAATATCACTGCACGAATAAAAAAACGTACCGCTATTATTTTATTCGCGGCATAAAGGAGCCCTCCGGGTCCGAGGCGGCTCAGGACCGATTGGCGGGAAACGCTATTCATCTTGCTGGTGACAGTCATTGCTAACGAGTGTTTGCGTTGGAGTCGCGGACACGAATGAACTTGACAAAGGTACGCGCAGTAGCGATCGACGTGAGCGTCTACGGCTAGCTTGCGAGTGGTGTTGGCGGGAGGGTCGCGGCGGCTTATATAGAGGCCTCGGCTTTCAGTGACGTCGTCGTCGCGCCCGCACTCCTCAGGCCCTCCCACCGTCTCATACTAAGTTTTCCTAGCGCCCGTTTTTCATTCGAATCGAGCAACATGGACGCTTTGATTTTAAACGATTTGAAACGCTGCTCGAAATAATTTTAGCTAATCAAGACAGTAAGTAAGTACGTTATATTGGTTTTTATACTGTACCGCAGTATAAGCTTGTTCGACTTGAGTATTCGGCGAGGTCAGTGTTTGTTATTCTTTTAATAAATACGTTAATATTCTGCAATTTCTAATTAAATAACTCTTAATTATTAATTGTTGTGAAGAGAAGCTCTATTCAATGATTACGCATTAATTTCCATGAAAAAAAATTGTTTTATTCGTAAAAGAATTTACTTGGGAAAGTAACATTGAGACTTCTAAAGGAAAACATTTGCAATTCGTTTGCGCTAAATGGTAAATCCATCAGCGATATTACGATACAATTAACTTCATTGAATTTTTTTATCGACTTTTGGATTCACCTCGTTACGGACGTTTCTCTACCAAAATAATTTTGTTTACTACGAATTTTTTAATTATAAATATCAAAAACAGAACAATACTAAACGATCTTAGTATCGTTTATTTACATTGAACTCCTCGCGTGACGTAATAAGGCCGAGGCGCTTCAAACGCACTGATATAAACTTAAGCGCGATATAAAGAGAATACAAAGCTATCGAAACGTATATATAACTACGCATGCGGCTGAAATTACATGTAAAGGAAGCGTTATAGTGACGCTCGCGGCGTCCTTAGCGTGTGACGTAGGGGGGATGTGGTCTAAATATGATGACGCCAGATCATCGTCACGCTCCGTTCCCCACGAACTTTGGCTATTCTCTTACCAAGCCGACACCCACTGGTAAATCCTAACATCCAAATATGAGATAGTATTTACGTGAATAATCCTATGCCTAATTCAATTAGCGCCTAAGCGCCGTGCATTTTTATTGGTTTGACATCGCAAGGGTATTGAACATTACCGCGGACCACCAATATGGTCGTCGTATGACGTCATTAGTGGTTGACATTACATCTGGTTTATGTCAATTCCATCTCTAATTCAACTCGAGTATAGCTAATGAGTGTAGCTTTAGCGTCGTTAAGATAATTTAAAGACGTCATGCCCCTTTATGTGTTCTTGCGTGTACCGGTATGATCGCTTAAATTTTATGGTTTAGATATGAATTAACTTCGCGATAAAATTCTCGAAGCGTTACATTGTTAACACGATTCTATTATCATGACCCGTGTGAGTAATAGATATGTGATGTATGTATATGATCGCAGAGTTGTTGTAATTGAACGTCGGTAATGTTGAGAAATTAAAAGTTTGCTTATATGCTACAGTTGCTTAATACATATTTTAATACAACTTTGCTGCAGTCGTGAAATTAGTTTTGTAGCTAAACACACAAGTAGTGTGTTTATTTTTAATTACCAATATTGTTACATTATACAAGGATACATAAATAATATATAGAAATAGCCAATGCCTGTTCGTACTTAAAACAAACTAATTGAGTACTTTCCTTTTGCAACAATTTATTAGTTGTTAAAAACAGTTCAAATTATAAACAATGTTTTTATTTGTTTACCTATAAACTTTTTATCATCAGTATATTTTTATAACTCGATAACTTGAAAAATCACGTAACAACTTGCACGTTATTTATAAATCGCTTGCACATATTTAGGTAACAACGTAAATAAAATTTATTACGCTCCTAACGATGTTCTAGAAACATCCGCGAAATTGTCATCGTTAATTATTAACAGCTTTGACCTGTTTTTGTAAGACGAATTAATATTAAATGCTTTGAAACAAAGCATATCAGTGGACAAATAAATTAAAATATAATAGCCAGGTAATACAGCGAATTTATGTAATTGTTTGCGTATTTCCGCCCTGTCATGATGGGATATGGGATATAATAGGTGTATGAATGGGCTACATTGCTATGGAGTACATGTTTATTACCAAGTCCTCATTATACTTGACTTTTTACTAACTATTTTCTAGATTCTTATTTAGTTTATCGTAATTTTTAACATCGATCCCTTATTAAGATCTATCTTTTGCGGTTTTGAGGTATGATTACTTGCCGAAATAGATTTTTTAAATTACAGCCATATAAACTATATTCAAATAAGCTAGGTCGTATTAAAAGTATTATCATTACAAGTGTCACCCTTAGTACGGCTTCAAATCCAACTAGTATTACAATTACGCCTGTAATTGTACTTCAGCCTAAATAAAACTAAACTATAGCCATATTCTACACTTTCTATACGTTTTCTAGCCAAAAAAGATACGGGATATAGGAAAAAACAGAAAAGTCAAATTCTATTAGCGCTAAATTGGATAATGGTCGCGTGGAAGGTTTAAAAGGTGATTCACTAATAAGAACACGTTCACTTTTGGTGCCATTAGTATTTTTTATGAGACACTTTATGTAAATTTAAAGATATATTTGGCTTGGTATAGACTGAAGAATCAGATACCTGTATATTTAAGTTAAAGATAATTGAATACGTCAAGAAGATCTTGACGTCTTTAAGATCATCTTCGACAGTTATAACAGTAGGCCACTTTTTACATGTCGTTTAAGAACATGGTTTATTTTGCTTAGAACCAAAAAATGACATACGTTCCCCTGGCGACTAATGACGCCACGTCAAAAAAAGTGACGTAGAAACCAGCGATTCGAAATGAAGACCAATGACTTGAAGCTAGAGCCTTTAATACTTCAAACACTACGTAGATGGTTATGGCGTCGCATACGTAGAGAAGATAATGTCGTAAATAAATTTTCGAAACAAATTTATTACTGTGAGTTTTAATGCAAATATATTTACGTTTTAAAACATAAAGACTGCATGTTCGTAACATTTTTTGAACATTGCATACGAAATAGCATTAGAATAAATTTGCTCCTCTACCTATCCTTATTGCGTATGTACCCGATGATCGCATCCTTAATTCGATACCTTTTCTTCAGGACGTTGTTGTTCTTTTCTATCGTTGAAATTAAAATTGCAAGTAAGTGCATCGTAGTGTATTATGCATAGACGGCGCGTGGATTTAATGCGCGTCTGGAGGCCATGGGATGGATCAGTAGCAAACATGCACTTGTTTACGTATTCAATGCTGATTTAACGTCTTAAACATTCTTAGAATAAAAGTGGTATATCTAAAGAATGTGCAAGTTTTGAGCGTAACATAATTTTTTTTATATTAAATCACAATGTCGATTTAGCTAAATACACCGTAAAAAAATAAGTATTTTTTATAATAAGGTATAAGTATTAACCGGTGGTAGGTCCCCTGTTTACAGGAGACCGTCTGGTTGGGTACCACCGCGGTGCCTATTTCTGCCGCGAAGCAGTAGTGTGAAAACACTGCTGTGTTCCGGTTGAAGGGCACCGTAGCCAGCGTATTTACTGGGTAAACGAGACTTAACATCCTATGTCTCACGGTAGACAGCGCGTTGGCGATACCACTGGTATTGCCAATGTCGTCGATGATCACTTCCCATCAGGTGGCCCGACTGCTCGTCTGCCTGCGTGTGCCATAAAAAAAAGTATTATGTTATAATACATGGTGAAATTTGTAGTCTTAGGAAACTATTAATATTATTGCAGTTGGAACATCTGATGTAGGTGATCAGTTTTTGCTACCAAATACCTTTGGGCAGGTATCGGCGCAATGGAATATAGCCTACGTTATTACTTAACATAAATCCTTTTTAATACACTTAAAATTTGCACTTTTTGGTCCCTATGTTTTAGGGACCAACAAATATTTCTCTTGGTATTCTTACAATTGACGCTGTTAATTGCGTTACAGTACGAGCACGCGTAATCTTGTAATGTGCAGCTCAAGCGAAATGTGCCACGAGTAAATTGATAATAATAGATCTCCAAGTATTTACGTAACTAAAAACATTTGAACCGATGGCAAAATTCAACGCAAAAAGTATTTTTATACGTGTTATAACAATATTCATTTAGTTCATATAACTAACATTTAACAATATTTTTAAAGTCTTAAAATATTTTAAAAATAATTATACACTCTAAAATTCTACAAATTATACTTACATAGATTTATTTACACATTTAGCGTTCTGTTAGCTAATGTATTCAAAGCATCAGAGTTGAATCGGATTAGGTTAGAAATTTATACTAATACTGAAAAACAATATTATTATTACTGAAAAAAGAAATTTATTACTAATTATATCGATATCATTATCGTTTATAACTGTTTCTAATTTTCCGGATTTACCGTTGCATAATTTGGGCTTGATTTTTGTTTAGATTTCATACATTAATAGCATGGAGTAAAGAATACTTCTTTACTCCATACTATTAAATGAAAGTAGATTTCGTTACATAATATTGACTTCGTAAGAAATTAAAGACTTACTGTTACTTTCGCGGATATTGTACATTAAAAATTATTATTTTTCCGATTTTATCGTAGGCTTCGTAATATTTTGTTTTATCTTATTTTATATTTGGTTTGGTTTTAAAAGCTAAATAAACTTATCATTTACGTGTCAATATTCAGTAGAAACATATTTGATATATCTCTTAGCATCAGGTAAATGTTCTGCTTAATTCCCATATTGCAAATTAAAACAAAATAGTTATGAGAAGACTTACTTTGTTAGAAGGATACATCCGTTTAAATTAAGATTCTTTTTCGTATCAGAGATCATTTTCGATAGTAGGTTTTCAAAACTCGTCAAAATACCGGTTTGAAGATTTTAGCATTTTATTATCACATAATTTGCGAGTTTTACTTGTCCTCTATATTAACATTAATAATTAAAAGGTTTGATTTTTATTCTCAGTTTAACAAAAAGGATTTAAGAAGAAATAGTAATCTTATCAAACCGGTATTATTTCATTTATTTTAATCATATTTCAATGTAAGTATATACACACAGTTCTAGCTTTATATATCAATAAACTCTTTGTAATCTCAGTAGGCACATGCAAACGTCTGAAAAGTAATATGATCCATGCGTCGGATGGTATTGTAAAAAGTCGGTCCACCCGCAAACCTGCATTGGACCAGCTTGTATTAGGGGAGGACTGTGTCCAGCAGTAAACTAACACAGGCTGATAAAGTTGATGATAGAACACACAGTTCCAGCTTTATATATTAATAAACTTTTGTAATCTCAGTAGGTATATGCAAACGTTTTACGACTTTTCCCGCGTTGATCCTGTTGACAAAAGAAACGGACAACAAAGGAAAGGCATTATTATTTATTTTCATGCAAGCGTTGCGTTCCGTAATTTTCCGATGTTTGCGATAATGCCACACGGTCGTGTTCGTATTTATGTCCAAATCAAATATGTTTAACACCGGCTAATAGACTATACTCGGTCTCGGTGGCGCTTATGCCGGGCGTGACGTGTTATTTTAGAACGGAACGAAATTAGCTTTGCGCCTCTTTTGTTAGGTTATGATCGTAAAATAAAATATTTGTTCGATTCTAAGGCAATATATGCACTATAAGTAAAGCTGGTGAATGTTAAAGTTGTTAATTTTTTTCACTGGCATTTTAATAATTCTCATAAAGAAAAAAATCATATATTGTAGGTCAAATCCACTAAAATACCCTATAACCGCCTCAAATTAGATGTGGAATAACGTTAACAGGATTTATTATATATATATTATCTTACTGCATTGGTAGTATATTGATACGGTGATTTAGAAATCAGAGGTCGTGGTATCGAAACTTGTGGGCATTAAAACAATGCGGACGATCATCCAATAAACTGTAAAGCAAGATAATTTTTGCGTCGAATGGGCAAGTAAAAAGTCGGTCCTGCACCCAATCTTACTCCTTTCTGTTAAATATCTGCCCCATCGAACTGTGACAGTGAATGGAAATGAGTTTGCGTGTAAACTGTTATACCATCTGCGAAGATTCCACATTTACCGGTGGTAGGTCCCCTGTTTACAGGAGACCGTCTGGGTGGGTACCACCACGGTGCCTATTTCTGCCGCGAAGCAGTAGTGTGAAAACACTGCTGCGTTCCGGTTTAGGGCACCGTAGCCAGCATTTTACTGGGTAAACAAGACTTAACACCCTAGTCTCACGGTAGGCACCGCGTCGGCGATACCACTGGTATTGTCAACGTCTATGGGTGTCGGTGACCACTTCCCATCAGGTGGCCCGACTGCTCGTCTGCCTGCGTATGCCATAAAAAAAATATATAGACCTACGGTGTGGGAATCGAAGCGCATAGTCTAAAACTCCCTTTTTCTCATCCAAGAACTTTTATATATATTATAACTGTTTTATACATAAGTGCAATATACGAATCTTGTTAATTTAATATTCTTTTCCGAAACGTACTTTATAGATATAGATTATAATTTGATGTATAATATGTTGAGGTAGGGGCACTGTTTGCGCCGCGGACGGTCTTAGGCAAATAAAAAAATATTTGACATAAGGCGTCATTAATATGTAAATTAATAGAGTAGATTAATATTATAGGAAGTTTATACAAAAAACTTAAACAAAAAAATTGTGTATTTTCAATTCGTCCTGTTTTTGAAAGGCCGATTAGAATTTGACGTCAATGCCATGACAAAATTAAAAATAAAACCAATTGGTCAAATATTTACGATATCTGCTCTTTATGCCACTGTCAGTGTCTCTGGTTATAATTCACCCTGACTGGATAAATAGACTAATATTAAAAATGAATTAATTAGGTACGTACTCAATGAAAGTCCGCAATATATTAATTTTAAACGTAATGATTCATTGCTATGACTTAATGGGCCGATAAATGAGTCATTAATACCATGCTGACGTCAATAGCTTTAATATCTACCAGGAAAATTAAGTTACTTTTATTAAAAACGACTAAGTCGGTTAAACGTAACTAATGGGGAACAAAACAATAAATAGTTCGTTAGCTGCAATCAAACGTTAATAAAATTTTATATTATTGACTACACAATCAGCATCGTATCTAATATATTAATAAAAAAAATAGGTCCTTGTATTTACATGCCTGAACTTTTTCAGAACAGCGATTTACTATTTTATATAACGGGGCACATAAAAAGTATGATTTTGATTAATATCAGTCAAGTAACAAAAATTCACCAAAAAGTATTAATGTGTAAGGTACGCGTTCCTATTGGTGTACCGCTGCTAAACACGAACGTCACACGATTTTCCACCAATGAGCGTTATTTATTTTAGTACCATTGGCGATATTGCTTTATATATAGATTTAAGATTTTTCGTAATTAATAACAACACAAAATATTACGAAGATTACATTTGTAACTAAATCTAATACGGCATTTAGTTAATCTCTAGCAACTCGTAGCAGATATTTCAATCACGTTCGAATCAATATTCAATTACAACATATTATAAAGTGTGCATAAAAAAACAAGAAGTAACGTCATTGCTTTTTATTTACATGTGTGGCCGTGTAGCTCGATGAGGGTGTAATATTATTCAATGGGTCGATGTCGGGCCGTGTCAGAATTCGCCCGAATGACGCAGGCGCATGCGCACAGGTGCTGGCTGTTGACACAGCCGCGTGCCCAGCGCCGTTCGATATCCAAATAAATATAAATTCATAGAGCATTGATGACTCATCGACCCGAAATGCAGCAACCAAAGCGTGTTTAAAAAAATATATATAAATTTCAAGTTCGTTTTATATATTGATAGCAAAAACAAGGAAACCATAGTCCTAAACAAACATCAAGGTAGGATTTAAGGATCCCAATAACACTGATAAAATGTTAATGTTTTATCCAATAACGGTTTCTAAATCTACCTATATGTTTAGTATTTACTTACCTAATTTTGATAGTGATTTATGGATCTAAAAAAACGATAACCATTATTAGTACGAAATAAATAACAAAAACCAAGCGTTTATAATTTTTTTAAAAAAAAAACCAGAGTAATTTTTAAATATGACCTTAAAAACATTAAAGTAAGGCACCTCCAACTAGTGTATTTGTAATTTAGCAAAGAAATCTGTTGAAAGGAACCTAAAGATGCTGATGATTAGTCCCGACTAACATTAAGAGTTTACCTAATAACGGTAGCGTCCGCCACTAAACCGAAGGTCAGCAAACAATGGTCGAGTGAAACGCCAAAACATCAACGACTCCATCAACAATGGAATACGCGGACACTGAATCCAAATCAATACGTAATTGACAAAGGAGCATTATTGTCTCTCGATGGAGGATAATCGAGGGACGTGCTGAGGCGCACAATTCGGGGTCAGATGGTAATAATATCGGCAAGCGGAAACCCGCGCTGTCGAATACAGAATGTGCGGTGTGGAGCAAAGCGGAAATTGAGAAATAAATATGCTCTCGTACACGTCCATGTGACTTATAGACGTATACGAGAAAAGCGGGATGTAGAGCAGGGGTGTTACGCAGTTATTCGGGAAAATACATACCAAAATATTCGTAAAAATTTAGGTAAAATCTTGTATCGAAACAGAGAACTTCTGTTTTTTTAAAGACTGTTACGAAATATTATGTTTATTATATATTTTAATGTTAATGGTGTTAAATATTTAATTGACTAATTTGAAGGTTCACTGTTTTTTTTACTCCCAGAAGCGCTATATTGGTCAAACTTGAACTAAACCATATAGTAGGCACGGTATTCGTCTTAGCACTCTTGTTTCTGTAGTATATCATCCGAAGTTTAGCCAATGAGATAGAATTATAAACTATCACCAAAATATTTTTTGGTTAATATTAGAAAGTGTATCTATAAATGTATGAATTATGAATTTTATTAATAATAAATTTCTCAGTGATTGTATTTGTAAATACAAATTCAATCACTGATAAATTAATCTAATGGTACCGAAATACTGCGGTGAAAACATAAATACTAATATTAAAACATAACCATATAATACTATGCGCATATTTTAGGTAAATAAACAATAACATACTATTGTGCGAAAATCTCAGCAAAGCACATAACCGAGCCAACTCTAATATTAGGTAATATTGTTGATTCGTTATTCCTAAGATGTGTTCCTGCACTAGGTGTTTGCCAAATAGCTTAAACGATAAGTTGATAAGATAATGGAAAATGTTTCCTTTCTTTCGGAAAGCGAAACATAGTTTAGCATTACCATTATATTCATATTTTCTGACTAGGTTAAGCACTGTCGTTGTTACAAAGATAATAATATCTCTGTTCGCACTGTCATTTGTGTCGACTATCTTCTCTATTATAAGTCGCATAACAGATAATCCTTAGTTATTACGTAACCATTAAAGAGTATAGGTATTTCTTATTACTTCATAGCAGGCGTTGTATTAAAAATCATTAAGCTAATCTTATAAAATTACAAACTTTCTTGAATGTAGTACAGACACCGGTGTTTAGCCATGTATAAAATCTATAATTCCTAAATAGTGGATGGAAAGGACTTCCTAGTTCTGTTGCAATGCAGTTGGCATGTGAACACGACTGTTTCAATTTAAGTTTGTAGCTACGTAATTATTATTAGTGTTTCAACGAATTTTGTTGTCTTACGCTGCATTAATTACAGATAATAAATTATTTCAAGTCAAAAATTGCTCTATTGCTTAAATTATACACAAAAACACGAAGGTTGATCCGAGACACCTAAAATTTGCACTATTAACAAGCAATTGTAGAACCTTTTTTAGCCGGATACCTTTTGTACGACCAAAAATAAATACTTATAAGAGATTTTCGATCCTATTTGTAGTGGTTTTTAATTTATATAAAAGATATTTACGTAATCAAAGTCTAGTGTCAAACGCAAAACGTCATCACTAGAAACAAACGCGTTGTTATTGGTGGATCGCCGCAACGCCCAATCCTCACGCGACATTTAACCAATAAGAGGACCAAACGTTTTGGATTGCTTTGACATTTGAGATTTTTTAATAAAATTCTATCTCTTTTTTGTAATTGCCTTAAATTGATAAACTAAATACAAGTTGTGTTCGCATTTCAAACATTTTATCAATTCAGTTTTTTTTATTAGCTGGTACTTAATTCCTTGAACTCGAGCCAAATATTAAGTTGCGATGTTGACAGAGTTCCTGATCTTTGTTTATTTTATGTGCCTTAAAATTCTGCTATGAATCGAAAAAGTGCCGTTTAGTTAGATGCTGTTAGGATATATTTTTTTGCCATTACTATAAAAAAAACCAAAGTAGTGATGGGAACAAGAATCAATTATTTTTAAGTACATACTTAAAATTATTAATTAGTAATTTCAAATATGTACTTAAAATTTTTAATTAGTAATTTTTAAGTACGTACTTAAAATAATAGTTGTATATATATTAGAACGTTTTCTATTTAATTACCTTTTTACAACTAGTAACTTAGTTTCCAATAGAATTTCTTATTTTTCGAGCGAATGTACCCCGTACCGAAATCTTTCAGTATTATCAACACCAACAAAACTCAAATAATTTTTGTCTAAGATTTGTATGAAATATTCAGAATAAGTTATGCAAGATAAGATACTTTAAGTTTCATGAACAATGATACAATTTTTGTTGAAAGAAATCGCCAAGCTGTCAGTCACTAAATTATATTATATTAATAAAAACGCTAAATGTCAAAAAACGCTTAGGAAAATTATGGCGAAACCGAATTGTCTGAAAAGTAACATGATACATGCGTTGAATAGCCATGTAAAAGTCGATCCACCTACCAACCCTCATTGGACCAGCGTGGTGGGATACGGTCCCAAAACCCCCTAATCGAGAAGGCGTGCATTGGGGAAGGCCTATCCACTAGTGGACTAATAGAGGCTGATGATGATGATGAAGCAATTATTCAAATAAACAAAGCACATTGCAGCACAAAGGGAAACCTTAGACAAAATCTACGATACAGGTAAACCTTAGACGAAATCCTTCATAGATTTCATTCACCGTCTGTTAATACGGAGACATTAACATAGTATTTTCGTTCGACTTTCCTCAAAAGTGACCGGCGAAGGCATACGAAATAGGGCGAATCGCAGCAAGGCTACGATGTGCGTCACATATCGCATTATTCAAAATTGTTGCGCCATTTTTCAGGTTTATACGCATTGATTCCTGGGCTGATTCCATGGTATTAATATTAATAGGTTTTTTGTCCCTATAAACAACTCCTATATAACATGCGCCGCCCGTCTTCGTGTTCGGAAAATCGATATAAGTTTTTTTGAAATAAAAATATAATGCGGCATGAATAGAATTTTTGTAATGTATTAACTATGGATAGTATTTACTGTACATAATATTATATTTTATGCATATGAATAATCAACATTCCACGTGAAAATATTTTGTAGCGCTTCTTCACATCATCAGCCTCGGACTGCAGGACATAGGCCTCCCCTAATACTCTCCTATCCATTAGGGGTTTTGGACTGTATTCTACCATGTTGGTAGGTGAACCGACTTTTACATGCCTATCCGACGCATGGGTCATCTGACTATTCAGACAGTTGGGTGATCGGGCAAAATTGCCCTAACCATAGCGCTCATTATGGTGGCTCATCACCATTAACTACCAATAGGAACGCTACTTACTTGATGCCATGTTCCTTTTATTTGGCTGAGGTTAAATTTTGTTAGATCGTAAAGCTCTTTATATAACAGCAGAAGTAATATTTCGTCGTCGACAAAAGACGCAACCATGTTTTGAAGATGAATTTGCTCAATCCTAAAATCGCTTATATAAACCATTACCGGTGTCGATCCGATATTTGTGACCTTTTGAAAAATCGCTCCTACATAAATTTCCTAGAGTACATACGCCGATGAAAAAAAAAAATATAAATCGAATTCATCCTCGCTCGCGTAAATAACAATCGTGTCGAAGTACGTGACGACACCGGCGATTATCATACTTTTATGGTATTATCATGTAAAAGTGCTTTATTGAAATGTAACATTTCGTAACAAGTATCGTTTATTCGTCGTAAACAACGCCAGAAATTCAATTAGACTAACTAAAACACCCCTGGTGTATAGGTAATCATGCTACGATTGTGTAACACGTGCACTTGCCGCGTCCTTCAAATAAGATTGCGTAATCTACGGGATGATATTACCGCGAACAGTGGATTCACTTCATTATGCATTTCGGCGGCTTATTATGCCAGAGGGGCCGCGTGGCTTAACTTAAGCTGACACGTTGCGAAACATGATGGTATTATTGATAGTTTTATTACCTGGCCTCTTAGAGGTTCCGTTTTTTATTCAATCGAAACATAACCTTAAAAAAATTGTTACCCAGAGCACCAAGAACATATGACCACAAACTAAAGAGAACCGATACCGCTACAGTAACAAATTGACGTACTTACTTACATCACACCTTTGAACCACTCAACCCCTCGTTAAAGTACATACTATAGATAAAACATAATTTTAATCTAGAATAAGCCATAGTACAAACATGAAAGTGTATTTATTCATCTTGCTTATTTCACTTCACATATGAACAAACACCTTTTCGCTTATTCAATTAAAGTAATCTATTGTTAGCATCGTTCACTAAATAAAATTGGCCACACGTATATTGATTAAATGTTTAATTCGTATTTACGTAAGCGAATTCATTGACCATTTTTTATTCAATGCATTCTTCTTTAGGATGGGCTACCTTTGAAAATCGGGATGGCTAAAATTATTGATTCGATTTTAAGGAGGCGAAAATTTTCTGCTATGAGACGCGACTGAATTAGAATTATGTGATTTTTTAAAATTTATGGAATATTATAGTATTAAATATCATATATTATGTATAATGTAAATATTTATTTGAGTTATGTCCTTAACACCTAAACGTTTATTTATTAAAACTTAAGCATATCTTATGATCTTGTGTTTACAAGTTAACACAACTAAATAACTGTCCTATACAATCTAAGAGTTGATCTGAATGATAATGCCATAGTCTACACTGACGTCCATATTCAGCATACTTTTTGCTGACCAGAAAGATTAAACAAATAACGACCATGTCTTATCACAATAATGACATTCAGAGAGAAGACGCTGTAAGACAAAATTAGGCTCTCAGTCCTACTGGACGGACGTTGCCAATATATCCACGACAAATATTTGCATGTACCAAAATCGATTAGTGAACTGAATACTTCTATGAGTTTTCCCATGCTACATATGAGGCAAATTAACATATCGGAATACGCATTTTAAGCAAATACGAGTTACAATAAATGGCGTCTTACACCATTATGGGTGACTTAGATTGTTTACTTGGCCGATTTGTATGGCCTAAAAAATTATTTCAACTAGTACTCAAAGAACGGATTAGTGTAACCTGAACACTTTTATAGTTTTCGTGTACACTAAACTATAGCGAAGGCAAATTAGACATAGAATTTGTAGAAATAACATGCATTATCTATACGATGCTTCACCAATAAGACCTTCGAAGTTTCAGTGCACTTAGAATTTGTTTATTACTATGGCCATTGTATGAATTAATAAGAATTAATTTTAAACTTGTCCTCTAAACCGGATCGTAGTGCTGTTACACATTTCTGCTTTGTTGGTATATACGCAGTGCGGTAGCAATCTCCTAATTGGGTCCCACTGAGCTTATAAACATGTAAAGAATCTTGTTTAGTGGAATATTTCATGGTTTCGCGTTTTCGAACACATTACAGTTGTTCACGTCCTTGATTGTTTATTTGAATGTTGTAATAAATGTAAGCCCTCCTTAGACCGCCTCAAATATAATATATATACAATAAGGAAAGTTTACCGTTTTTCTTAAAATTTTTATTCACCTGACCCTGTTATATCTATTATATATTACCGTTTTCAAATTCATTCTATTGACCTATAAATTGCTATTAATTTATAAACAATGTTTCTAATAAAACAAATCTGTAAACGAACTAGTTCAAATATCTGCCATATTTGTTTTAAACCTAAAAAAAACATAATTAAAATGCACATTGCGAAACGTTTTACTGTACATTGTGTGTTTTTTCTTATGTTTCTTCAAGCGTAAAATGGACTTGTTTAAAAATAACTCAGCACTTGTGCTCCGTTTATTAGGTTTTCCGCTGTAATACGAGAATCAGTGTATTTTATGTACTTACATCATTCATTGCAAAGTTAAAAATACGCTACATTAAGTAAGGAATATGGTGCAGTAGGTATAAATTTTGTCTCACGTAAAATACTAAAGTTTCTTTGTAGATTTATATTCGTATTTATACTTTATTTATTATAGAATCTATTAACATTATTATTTATTCTTGCAAATAAACATATTAATAGTATTTAATAATTGTTTTTTGGATATATCGTGTTTTAAGTTTGACACTTTTTCAGAATTGTATGTTGTTAATAAAAGCGATATTCAATCAAATATCTAATGCTAACTAACTACATCATCAGCCTGTGATAGTCCACTGCTGGACATAAGCCTCCCTAATACATCTCCATCCATTAGGGATTTTGGACCGTGTCCCACCACGCTGGTCCAATGCGGGTTGGTGGGTGGACGACTTTTACATGCCCATCCGACGCATGGATCATCTTACTTTTCAGACATTGGGTGATCGGCCCAAATTGCCTAACCTAGCTAACTAACTATATCAATATAAACTAAAAATATAAAATAAAATCCTAATAAATTATCTAATAACACAAAAAATTGTATTCAATACTTTGTATTTGTATTTCTTAAGTTATGTACGTACGTACCCTGGAAATTTTGTTAGCCACATTGTTTTAGCCGCTAGTTTTTAAATAAGGTAATAAACATAAATTAAGTTTAATTCATACGTGACATTATAAATGACCTCTATAGCGAATATTCTATAATATCCAAATGATATCTATATATTCAAAGGATCTTTATAGTGGAAAAATGTTGTCATGTATTATTTATAAGTTAGCCGAAAATTGTGAACAGTGGCGCCGATCTAAATTTTTAAAAGACCCAGTATTTATGGTCTGCGTCAAAATATTACAAGTTGATTTGCAAAATAAAATTACAGGGTTATGTATAAGACATTTTGTTATGTATTAAAATAATCATTTATTTCATTTATCATTCCTTGCAATTTAGTCAAGCTAGAGATAGAATTAACATAAATATGTTATCTCTTATGTTAAACATGAAAGGCGCCAAAAGCGAACGCGTCCCGACCAAGGAACCGCGGCCATGTTTAATCAATAAGTGTATCCGACTTTTTGGCGCCAAATGATTTATACGTTAGAATTTATTTACGTGAAATCTATCAATAAATTGGCACAATACAAAATTATTTTGCAACGTTTGCAACTACTTTGCTATTGATTAGTTATTTTCTTAAAAAAATAGTTCAACGGGAATTATTATAATTCTTATTGGCAGATGTATAGTAAGAGGAAAATAAAAAAAAATAACACAACGATTACTTGTTTCAAAGAAACTAAACTACGAGACATATTGTTTTCATTTCGAGATAAGCGTGATGGAATCTTTTAGGAAACACCAATAAGGTTTCTTCTCTTATCATCATAGTACGTACAGGTTATTTCCCAAAATTAAGCGATTGACGTATTGGTAAATCTTTACCAATATTGAACGTCTGATGCGTATATATGAACGACGACAAATTACAGCGTCTATTTAGTACTACCGCTACAAATATGCTTTAAATGATGAGTAGATACGAGCAAATATATCCCAGCAAGATAAGAGCTGTAGTGTTGTAGCTCGAGAGAAGGCTCATGCCTTCGGGGCAAAAAACCTTTCTTTCGTTGCGATCGAATCGGTTCACTGGTGGAGATAATTCCACTATGTTACATATGCACCCATAATCAAGATTGATCAAGTTCTGTACACTTGCAATGTTGGGCAATAACGAAAGAACTGAACGAAGCTGCCACTCGAAGCATTTACTGCCCATGTTTAAAATATTCACTAGTATTAAGGTAACATAGATTTGCTATACGCACTTTATGAGAAACTAGTGGTCGCCAAGAATTAAAATTTCAAGCATAATATTATTAAATAAAATACAACTATCTTTCATCATTAATTTGGACCTGTTACGGCACAACTAAAACCGTTCTTTTTTTACTTATAATCAGTAGCAAGATCAAAATTTAAACATAACGAAAGGAAGTAATAAAATAATATAAATTTCGAATTAAGTGCAATATTATTCCTATACTATAGTTTACAATCTTGTTGTAAAGAAAAAAGAATAGTATTAAACTGGAGAGAAGTATATTTTTTACATGTATATTTTTTTTTTAAATAAATAATTACGGCTAACTGAATAGTTCATTTTATGCAGATGTGATACGATACACTTGCATATTGATATTAGTTATTTAAAACATATGGGTATGAAAAGAAAATAACACTAGAAACTACTTAATACAATTGATATAATTATTAACTTCAAGGCCGGTACAGTAACAAAATTAACTCGCAGAGCATTTACTAATGTTCTAATGCATAATATAGCAGTGATTATTATTTTGTAACGCATCATAACACGCGAACGTTAAGTTTGTCCGCTTTAGCATTGGATACATAAAAGTCGACCATGAGGAAGTGGTCAGATCGACACGACTTCCGCTGCTTATCTACTGTGATGTAAAACTTACGTATCGGCGATCGATGCTATATTTTATCGGTTTTATGTAACTGATCGTACTGCAATTACTTACTATAATAAGCGCTGTAGTACAATATGTATGAATAACCCCCTAATGGATAGGGGTGTAATAGGGGTGTATTAGGTGAGGCCTATGTCCAGCAGTGGATTATCACAGGCTGATGAAGTATGGTCGATATTTCTTGCGACGAAATACGCACATGTGTAGCGTAAATTGTATATATATATATATATATATATATATATAATTTACTTTAATGCTACTTTGTTTACAAAATCATTTACCTTTATTAAGAATTAATTAATAATTAATTTAATTTGCAAAAACTCGTTATTAATACGTACAGAAACGCCAGTCATTTTGGTTTATAAGTAGATAAAAATTTAACATATATATTTTGAGTTTTTTTTTTCGTTGGCATAATCTACTTTATACCTGGTCCTAATTCTAATTTCAAACTCAGATAGCGCCGAAATTTCGTGCAGTGCTATTGGGTAGACATCAAATGGGGATTAATAATGGCCGCGCGCCACCAATGGCAACGTGTTCGCTTCTGGCGTGCTTCACGTCAGATCTTGTTTACAAAAACTCCCTCTCTTATTTGGTTAAGGATAAAGCATTGATGGCCCCGTTAACAGGAATGTTGTGTACAGATTTAATAACGTGCATAATGAACTATGTAAGTGCAAATCACATCACATCATCAGCCTTTGATAGTCCACTGCTGGACATAGGCCTCCTAATACACCCTATCCATTAGGGGTTTGGACCGTATCCCACCACGTGGTCCAATGCGGGTTGGTGGGTGGACTGACTTTTACATGCCCATCCGACGCATGGATCATCTTACTTTTCAGACAATTGGGTGATCGGGCCCAAATTGCCTAACCAACTAGGAAACAACAATGAAAATTTGTTGCGTCCCCGCAGGATTCGAACCCACGACCTCCAGATTCTAAAGCACACGCCCATACCACTAGGCTACGGAGGCATGCAAATATTTTACTCATCTAGTGCATAATCCGATTGTTTTACAATCTTTATTTGGAAATAAACCAAAATACGAATAAAATATAATACTATATTGCTTGTTTCAAATCACAAACAGCTTTTTGACATTGTTTTACTACAGGTATACTTTAGGATTTGTTCATTTTTAAGTAAATGCTAGACGTTGCTTTACAGATAAGCTTTTATATTGGCTTTAATTTAATTTCCAAAGTAGTTATGATAACTCATTAATTTACGTGACCATGGATGAATGCAAAACATTTGAAACAATTTATACGTAAAATCATTTTCAATTGGTAAAATGTCAAATGTTCTCGTAAACAAAAGGTATCATTGCATAATGTTATTCCTGATTATCATGTACATAGTTTCAAGTAGCCGTAGCCTCTTTTCACTTCGGAATAACCCAACGCGTCTACTGTTTTCCCCGAATTAATAAATAATTTCAAATCTGTTTTCCAAAATTACTGGAATTCTGAGTATCCGATCGGCGTTTGTTTCAAATGCTAAGTATAGTTATTTAAAAGTCCCAATAAATTGCTGCTTGTTTAGATGGCAAACGCGCTTCTGTAAAGTGATTTACTATTTTATAATAATAAACAATAACCCAAAGTTTAAATCAACCCATTTGGTACTCCCAGAAAAGCGTGTGTAAATTTAAGCATAGATTATTTTTAATATCTCCGAGCCGATGATAATTACGGTAGGCGATTTATAATAGAGATCAGCTAACTGCTGAGAAGGTAATCAGTGTACGTGCACGTGCACATCTCAACTCACTCTTCCTCTACACTCACAGTCCGATGGGACGGATAAGCGACACAACCGGTGACAGATTATCAGGACGGTCGTTTTACCTATCCATCCGACGTAACTATGCACGATCTTACTTTACACGCAATAAGACCCTGACGAACTAGCAATGAAAATCTGTTGAATCCCCGCAGGAATCGATCACACAAACTCCAGTTTAAAATCGATTGGATCTAGGCTATAAAAGTAATTCAAACTAATTTCAAATATACATACTCAAAAAAGGACTAAATTTGAATATACATAAAATTAGTTCTCATTATAATTTCTAACACAGATGTAATAACTCTAAAACAGATGTGTTGCGTATTACATATGGCAGAACTAATTTAATTTCAAACCAAAAAATTAAAAATCAAAGGTTATCACGAAACAAATGAGAGGAATCATGCCATTATATGCGATTAATGCAAAGTACGCATTTTATCAACGCGTCAAACAATCGCGTGATATTTTCGTCGTAATAGCAACCTAAACTATAATTGAATGATTTAGTTTAGCGAATTGACAGTTGAAATTCTCATCTGTTAACTCAAATTTTTCCATAAAAACCAGGTAAACCTTACTTTATGTATATTTAAACTGATTTCTTGGTAACAAATAGTTAAATGAGTTTTGTAAACAATTTTCGTAATCATATTACTGTCAAAGAAACGTAACCCGCGCGTTAGTTACTTCGGAGAGATAATAATAATAAACTCCTCACATAAGTTTTACAACATTATGATATTGAGGTAATAAGACGTTAAATTTTCGAATTTCTCACTTAAATAATAAGTAAGTTCATTCATCAAATCAGTATTTTTATACATTAAATAATTATAGCAGATTATCTAAAACATTATTGTTTGCTCTTGTAGAAATATGTAATGAATAGAATAAGACGTGTTTCAAAGATTAGAAAAGTTGTTTAGGTACAGTATGTTCAATTATGCGAAACTGTTGCATATTAATCGGTCACGTTAACTTGAAAAGCGATAAGCCGTCTTTAAAATGCGTCTCAAAGAATATGTTTGCTCGTGTACCTTTTAACAAGTACAAAATATTTTTGTAATTCAACTGTCAGAACAAAGAAACTGTATTTACGAGTACAAAGGGGGGGAAAGTGGAACGAAATGATAATTCTTCTTTGTATTTAAAGATGGAGGCAAAGAAAACGGTCCGCCTGGTTGCAAGCGGATACGGTGAAACGGAACGCGCCTTTATGTGCCATTGACGCACACGGACGGATTATAAAAACGGTCACATATCGGAGCCGTTTGACAGATTCGACAAAGATGGCGGCCGAGGGAATCGCTGTAGGTAAATACAACGATTGAAGCATAGCATCCGGGCATGGTTCTAGTTATTTGTACTTAATAGTAATTGATTCCTTAATAATTCTTGAAGAAAAAGTACCTTTACAGCATATTTATATTATATTTTAATAATATGCAGAGCGCGTATTTTTTTTGTACTGATATCTTCTTTATACAGACTTTTGTTGACTTAAAACTGAATTAAAAGTAATAATAAAATTTTCAAGTGGCGCCTTGAAGATAAATTTCATCATCCTCTTAAGAGTTAGCGTGATATAACCTCTGCCTAGATAAGATTCTGTTTTAATAGCTTATCTAGGAGATACAAAATCAAAAAAATAGACAAGTCATTTTAATGTTGAAAAATTGTAACTGATCGTACTGCAATTACTTACTATAATAGCGCTGTAGTACAATATGTATGGTATAAGTATGGTCGTAAAAAACCCTAATGGATAGGGGTATGTTATGTTATAATGGTAGTGTAATAGGGTGTATTAGGGAGGCCTATGTCCAGCAGTGGATTATCACAGGCTGATGATGATGATGAAGTATGGTCGATATTTCTTGCGACGAAATACGCACATGTGTAGCGTAAATTGTATATATATATATATATATATATATATAATTTACTTTAATGCTACTTTGTTTACAAAAATCATTTACCTTTATTTAACAATATTTAATTTGCAAAAACTCGTTATTAATACGTATAGAAACGCCAGTCATTTTGGTTTATAAGTAGATACATATATATTTTGAGTTTTTTTGTTGGCATAATCTACTTTATACCTGGTCCTAATTCTAATTTCAAACTCAAATAACGCCGAAATTTCGTGCAGTGGTTTTTGGTAAACATCAAATGGGGATTAATAATGGCCGCGCGCCACCAATGGCAACGTGTTCGCTTCTGGCGTGCTTCACGTCAGATCTTGTTTACAAAAACTCCCTCTCTTATTTGGTTAAAGATAAAGCATTGATGGCCCCGTTAACAGGAATGTTGTGTACAGATTTAATAACGTGCTATGTAAGTGCAAATACTTTTACTCATCTAGTGCATAATCCGATTGTTTTACAATCTATACTTGAAAATAAACCAAAAATACGAATAAAATATAACACTATACTGCTGTTTCAAATCGCAAAAGAAAAGTTTTATCACAAAACTGCTTTTGCACATTGTTTTACTACAGGTATACTTTAGAATTTGTTAATTTTCAATTAAATGCTAGACGTTGCTATACAGATAAGCTTTTATATTGGCTTTAATTTAATTTCCAAAGTAGTTATGACAACTCATTAATTTACGTGATGGATGCAAAACATGCGAAACAATTTATACGTAAAATCATTTTCAATTGGTAAAATGTCAAATGTTCTCGTAAACAAAAGGTATCATTGCATAATGTTATTCCTAATTATCATGTACATAGTTTCAAGTAGCCGTAGCCTCTTTTCACTTTGGAATAACCCAACGCGTCTACTGTTTTCCCCGAATTAATAAATAAATTCAAATCTGTTTTCCACAATTACTGGAATTCTGAATATCCGAACGGCGTTTGTTTCAAATGCTAAGTATAGTTATTTAAAAGTCCCAATAAATTGCTGCTTGTTTAGATGGCAAACGCGCTTCCGTAAAGTGATTTCCTATTTTATAATAATAAACAATAACCCAAAGTTTAAATTAACCCATTTGGTACTTCCAGAAAAGCGTGTGTAAATTTAAGCATAGATTATTTTTAATATCTCCGAGCCGATGATAATTACGGTAGGCGATTTATAATAGAGATCAGCTAACTGCTGAGAAGGTAATCAGTGTACGTGCACGTGCACATCTCAACTCACTCTTCCTCTACACTCACAGTCCGATGGGACGGATAACCGACACAACTGGTGACAGATTATCAGGACGGACGTTTTACCTATCCATCCGACGTAACTATGCACGATCTTACTTTACACGCAATAAGACCCTGACGAACTAGCAATGAAAATCTGTTGAATCCCCGCAGGAATCGATCACAACTCCAGTTTAAAATCGATTGGATCTAGGTTATAAAAGTAATTCAAACTAATTTCAAATATATATACTCAAAAAGGACTAAATTTGAATATACAAAAGTTAGTTCTCATTATAATTTACTCTAAAACAGATGAGTTGCGTATTACATATGGCAGAACTAATTTAATTTCAAACCAAAAAATTAAAAATCAAAGGTTATCACGAAACAAATGAGAGGAATCATGCCATTATATGCGATTAATGCAAAGTACGCATTTTATCAACGCGTCAAACAATCGCGTGATATTTTCGTCGTAATAGCAACCTAAACTATAATTGAATGATGAGAATTTCAACTGTCAATTCGCCGACAGTTGAAATTCTCATCTGTTAACTCTAATTTTTCCATAAAAAGCAGGTAAACCTTACTTTATGTATATTTAAACTGATTTCTTGGTAACAAATAGTTAAATGAGTTTTGTAAACAATTTTCGTAATCATATTACTGTCAAAGAAACGTAAACCGCGCGTAAGTTACTTCGGAAAGATAGTAATAATAAACTCCTCACATAAGTTTTACCACATTATGATATTACGGTAATAAGACGTTAAATTTTCGAATTTCTCA
This sequence comes from Lamproptera curius, assembly GCA_029286875.1. Taxonomy (NCBI): domain Eukaryota; kingdom Metazoa; phylum Arthropoda; class Insecta; order Lepidoptera; family Papilionidae; genus Lamproptera; species Lamproptera curius. The sequence goes on along the minus strand of JAGSMT010000121.1, from coordinate 2,615 downwards.
CTTAAATAATAAGTAAGTTCATTCATCAAATCAGTATTTTTATACATTAAATAATTATAGCAGATTATCTAAAACATTAATGTTTGCTCTTGTAGAAAATATGTAATGAATAGAATAAGACGTGTTTCAAAGATTAGAAAAGTTGTTTAGGTACAGTATGTTCAATTATGCGAAACCGTTGCATATTAATCGGTCACGGTTAACTTGAAAAGCGATAAGCCGTCTTTAAAATGCGTCTCAAAGAATATGTTTGCTCGTGTACCTTTTAACAAGTACCAAATATTTTTGTAATTCAACTGTCAGAACAAAGAAACTGTATTTACGAGTACAAAGGGGGGGAAAGTGGAACGAAATGATAATTCTTCTTTGTATTTAAAGATGGAGGCAAAGAAAACGGTCCGCCTGGTTGCAAGCGGATACGGTGAAACGGAACGCGCCTTTATGTGCCATTGACGCACACGGACGGATTATAAAAACGGTCACATATCGGAGCCGTTTGACAGATTCGACAAAGATGGCGGCCGAGGGAATCGCTGTAGGTAAATACAACGATTGAAGCATAGCATCCGGGCATGGTTCTAGTTATTTGTACTTAATAGTAATTGATTCCTTAATAATTCTCGAAGAAAAAGTGCCTTTACAGCTTATTTCATATTATATTATATTTTAATAATATGCAGAGGCGCGTATTTTGTTTGCACTGAAAACTACTATACAAAGATGATATCTTCTTTATACAGACTTTTGTTGACTTAAAACTGAATTAAAAGTAAAAATAAAATAAGATTCTGTTTTAATAGCTTATCTAGGTAGATACCAAATAAAAAAAAATAGAATAAGTCATTTTTAATGTTAGCGCATTAAAGTACATATATTTGTAAACGTGGTTACACTACAAGGACAGTTACCGCTAAAGATGGTCACTGAACCATCAATCCTAAAGCTAAACTAGTTTATTAGTTGTGCAATACTGCGGTCTCCAACTGGTTTGCCTTACGTGATCACAAAACTAATTAGAATGGGCCCGTTTGCTGCGGTCTTCCATGTCGAATTTCAAACGAGATAACATCCAACAGTGCTAGCAAAAATCATTACATGCGAGTAATAAATTTCAATTGCAGTTCATACTCAATAAAATATGTTACAATTGCTACTAAATTCCTTAATAATTTTTTTTAGCTTATTTTGTATTGTTTTTGTATTGAATTTTTTGCCCCAATGAAAGTAATAATAGCTTTACAAAATATTTCATATCAAACGTTTAATTCATTACTTATTAGAAAGGCTGAACGCTATCTCTTATGGTACAAAAAAACCATCGCATTATGGTTTCACTTTAAAGGTTACGAAGTATGCGAGTCCATCGTAAAAAATTACGCCTCGTTTAAGCTTTTAACCCTTGGCATTGAATACAGTTAAAGCGTTAACTCGTTTTACCTGCGAGTTTTCTCGACGACCTCGTCATTTACATCTATACAAGTTTGTGCATCGGAAAGCGCTCTTAAGATACGATATCCATTGGTCCTTTTTTGTCGATCTATTTTGAAATTAACAGAAAATTTTAAATTAAATTTGATGGCACAGATTATACAAAATAACTTAAGTTATAAACGAAATAAAATCTCTTTAGTTAAATATATATGGATACGCATATGTTATTGACACATGACAAGTATATCTCCAATTCTAAAGTACATACATACCTGCTGGTCAAACAGCGCTGCGTTTAAAGAACTGTGGCAGTGAATACATTATAAAACGCTTTTGACACGTACTGAACGATCGAAGCGCCACACCCATAGATTGTTCTAGATCAAATAATGTGGTCGACGACTGGAAGGCGGGCGATAACGGTCTTACAAAATGGCGGAAGTGGCAGCCACTGCGGAAACGAACAGGCGAACAGGCGTTTGGGCCACTGCTGGAAATTCTATGGAGGTATTATCACTATAGTTGAACCAATTTACGATCGTTTTAAAATAATATGAACAAAGTTTTATGTCGAACACAAACGGTAACACATTCTTTTAGGTGGCTTTCGGTCATTTTCAATCCCTACACTATGTTTAACCCATCAGACTGCCTGACTTTTTGACGCAAAATACGTTTGAAATTAGGCTTTAATTCCATCTTCTATGTGGCCAAAATAAAGAAGATACATTTTAATCTACGTTTCGATTTTCACTTACACGAGGTCAGGTAAACACGCATCACCAATGCGGGTATCATCCGATGACACGGTGTTAAAAGAGTTGCAGTTTTATTGCCGTGTTTATAAATAATAACGCTGGTCTTATCGGCTCAAGTTTCGACTGGCCTTGATGTAATAAAGCCATCACGAAAGTGCCGTTCGCTTCGTGAATGAAGGCTCACATTTTGGCGGCACGATAACCTTGGACAGATCCGTCAGAAGAAACCGAAAGGGCTTAGGTTATTAAGCCGTATCTCATCAGTATTATATTTAAAGATATGCCGAAGTTATATATATATCTTCAATATTGATTTATCTTCTAGCTAACCTAGATAGGATCGGTTAAGAACTCTCGAGATTGTTGTGACATAATTCGATTAATCATCGCTGGTCAAGAAATTCACGTTAGACTCTGGATTGTAAA